>OZ007600.1:191058125-192495000 GCA_963931845.1 Maratus michaelseni
CGTAATACAAGGATTCTGGAACATTTTTTGTTTTTGCTATATCTTAAAAAATGACTGAGATATGGCAGTTTGAAATTCTAGGGTGGCTGAGATTTTGAAACAATCTGATATTTGTTATGCTGTAACTCTCGTATTTCTGAGCCGATATGAATTAGACTGATCATGTATACAGCACATACCAAGGCCTCGACCGAGTTCGTTGGCCAGCTTCATGCGCCATCTTGTTTCAAAATGGTGGCAAGTTAAATAATTTTAATTTAAAAAAAAATTCAAAAAAATGTATAAAAAGTCCTTCCGGCCTGTATCGGGAGGAAAAGGTAGCTTTCCTATATCTTCGTTTTAAAATTTTAGCTAATGTTACACGAAAACAGCAAGCTAAAATGCAAAGAAAACGTTTACAAAAGATTCGTTAATACTGAATTTGAATAAGAAATTCGCCAAATTATTGGGCTATAGCCAAATTGGCTTCATTTATGAAGACTTATTTTAGCGCCAAATTTGGCGATATTTTGCGAAATGTCGCCAAGTTTGGCGAGAATTTGACGCTAACGGATATGAATATATAGTTTTATGCGTATGATTGGGAAAATGATTACAACAATGAAAATTTTTGCAATGTGCTGTTTTGTTTCAAAATGTCAGCCACCCTAGAATTTCAAACTGCTCTACCTCAGCCATTTTTTAAGATAGAAGTAAAACAAAAAATGCTCTGGAATCCTTGTATCAAGGCCTAACACTTAATTAAAAAATAAATTTGAAGTTTTAACTTTTTTGTATATTTATTTTAGTTTTAAATTTTTAAATGGCCGCCATCTTGAAACAAAATGGCGGACCAAGCTGGCCAACGAACTCGGTCGAGACATTGGTGAGCTTAATACACACAATTACTTTCATCAAAATGTATTTATAAATACGAGCGTTATCGTATGACATAGGTCAGATATATATATATATATATATATGGAGATATATATATATTTATATATATATATATATATAAATCAACATTTGAACGGAGGGTGGTTTTGGGGTCTGGGTGTCATGATCGGTGAAAATATATCGAAATTTTCCGGAACTGCTTTCCTCCGAACGGCTGCAATAGGTAGCTTTATACTTTTTTGTATTGAAAGCTACCTAATATACTTTTTTGTATTGAAAGCTACCTAAAATTATAAATTGAAAAAATTGTTTCTGTTAAGTTTTAGAACGTAATACAAGGATTCTGGAACATTTTTTATTTTAGTTTTATCTTAAAAAATGGCAGATATGGCAGTTTGAAATTCTAGGGTGGCTGACATTTTGAAACAATCTGATTTTTATTATACTGTAACTCTCATGCTGAAACTCGCAATCAAATTCAGTATTAGCGAAAATCGGGATTGAATATTTGATGTAAGAGATTGATGTTTGAGTTAAATGAGTTGAATTTTTAAAAACATGGACTATGAAAGCTACCTTTTCCTCCCTGTACAGGCCGGAAGGGCTTTTTTTATTTTATTGTAGTACATATTTTGTGCTACTGCTATACTTATTTTTTTTTTCCTGGCTCCTCTAGGATGTAATACACAACTACTCACAGACAGGGAGTTGAGTTCTTGAACTAATAAACTGGATGTGTGATTTGTTAACTGATTAACTTAAAATTTTAGCCATAAAAAACCTTAACAGCCTTAAATTTTAGCAAAAAAAATGAAAATAAATAAACTCGCTCTATTAATAAAGCGTTTTTATCAAAATGACAGTAATTATATAGCGCTGTTATAAAAGAGTATCACCGCCTCAAACGATATTGATTTAAAAAGAGTTGGTTTTGTTAATATTTGCTCATAAAATATCCAAATAGTGATGGGCATAGCGATTATTTTGATTATTCGAATGAATCACTCGGGCATGCGCAGAAGCATATCTGTCAAACTTCAAAATTTTTTTATTCAATTACTACCAGAAATTTTGAAAATAAAATTCTGATACAATTACAAACTTCTTTTTTTCTTCAAAATTTCTGGTAGAAATTGAAGTTAAAAAAATTGAAGTTTGACAGATATGCTTCTGCGCATGCCCGAGTGATTCATTCGAATTAATCAAAATAATCGTTATACCCATCACTAATCTCAAACATTTAAGCGCCATCTATCGTACTAAACTAATCAATTTCATTGCGTAATCCTCATACTGTAAACAGTATAAATACCAAAGTTTTTAAAAATATTCCAAATAGTTTAACTTGCAGTGCCCTTCAAACACGTGCACTATTATAGCCATCCTTACATTTAAACGTGAAAAAAAGATTGCGTACCGCCGTCATTCGTGAGTTGTCCTTCTCCGTTGTAGTTGTGTAATTGAGGGTCACTGTGTTGTCCAAAAAGGATTGGATGATTAGGTTGCCAAAAATCAGCAGGATTTGGTAACTGGTGTAAATGACTTGAATATGCAGATTGGCCAAGTTGCTCGGGCCAATTATGTTGTAGACCAGGATTGTTTAACAGGCCAAAATTGCTGAACTGCTGTTGATGACTTGAGTGATCCGGTTTTTCCTGTAAACTAAGGTGGGTATTTTTTCCAGATGGATACGGATATTTTTTATGTACATCGCTTGGTATCTGTGGGAGTTTAGAATGGTCTGAGATGTTTTCATTTCCAGATGCGGGAACTCTGTTACCTGCCAGATAGGATAAACGCAGAAAATTGTATAAAGATGCAAAAGAAAAAACAAGAAAGAAAAATCATGCGTCAAGTATATAGATGATGAAACATTTTCCAACACGTCCAGAATACTTTAATAAAACTTCACCATTTAAAGCTGAAAGCTGATGTCTAAGTAAACAATTTCGAAAACGCATAACACATTTGAAAACAGAATTTAAGCAATTGCCATCAATAGTCGGAAAAATATCCGAATTTTTTTGTGCAACCCTGTTTATGATTTAAAGATTTGTATATAGCTACATACTCACCGAAATTCGTCAAAATTTAGTTCAGTTAGGAAACACTTAGCACAGTTGTAAATTCCCCTGCAGCAATTTCTTTCAATAAACGAAAATGTACTCAATATATTTTGTGCTGGCCTGTATATCGTATATATAATTTGAACATGCCAAGTAATTCGCAAAAAAATAGTTTAGTTAAAAAACGTGCCACAACTTAAAACGCAATTTCATCAATTATTGTTTTTAGACAGTACTCTAACCGAATTATTTTGAGCGCCCCTGTAAAGGGACGATGAATGCTATGCACAACATATTCTATAGTAAGCATCTTGTAGTGCACCTCAGTGATATATATCAATTTCAATATGTTTGAAATATATTAACATCATTAAAATTCACCGCAAACGATTTTTCCCCACAGACCGTAATGAAACGAATTCTTTTGAATGTCCCTGTGAATGATCTATAAACGCTACATACTTCAACATGCCATAGTAAACCTCATTAGCAAATATCAATTATATAGCAATCCGAGTGTATTTACGCGAGTTACAGAACGGACATACAGACAGATGGCAGACAGACAAACCGAATTCATAACCACTTTTCAACTATGTTGAAAAGTATATTACTTTTAAATGCTAAAGGTGTAAAATTAACAACTATAATATAAATTAAAATAACTTTTATTAGTTGTTTTACATGTTTCGACTCTTCTGAGTCATTTTCAAAAACAAAATGAGAATATTCTAAAGCTGCACGGGCTTTGAAGTTATTATTTACATGTACTTAAAAAAAAAAAAAAAAAAAAAAAAAAAAAAAAAAAAAAAAAAATTACGCACGTTATCTACTATTTTTTACTTGATTGTTTATTTTCATATCTTTGAGCATGGAGTAATTCTAGCCACAGTTTCGGTAAATTAAAAGATGCCGCATCGTTACATATTGTATTTTTTCGCGTGAGTATCTCTATGGTTTCTCTTATTATGAATGGATAGTGTAGACTGGATGGAAATATTATTTTACTTTCATTGAAATTTATTTGGATGGTTTCTTCTTGATATAATCTTGCTATCTATTTCCATCCAGTCTACACTATCCATCCATAATAAGAGAAACCATAGAGATACTCACGCGAAAAAATACAATATGTAACGATGCGGCATCTTTTAATTTACCGAAACTGTGGCTAGAATTACTCCATGCTCAAAGATATGAAAATAAACAATCAAGTAAAAAATAATAGATAACGTGCGTAATTTTTTTTTTTTTAAAGTACGTGTAAATAATAACTTCAAAGCCCGTGCAGCTTTAGAATATTCTCATTTTGTTTTTGAAAATGACTCAGAAGAGTCGAAACATGTAAAACAACTAATAAAAGTTATTTTAATTTATATTATAGTTGTTAATTTTACACCTTTAGCATTTAAAAGTAATATACTATTACAAGGTGTTATATTTTATTATATGTTGAAAAGTGTTAAAAATTGCTAAACTATTAATACTGCACAGTAAATTTTAAAGGGTATTTTGTTCTTTAAAACTATTTTTTAGCTCAATGAATTACAGTAAACCGTCTTAAAATTCTCTAGCTACACTCTTTTACTTAATTCATTAATTCAAGTAGGTTTTTATATTTGAGAAATATTTTGTAATCGATTTTTCACTCACTTCCTGTTATGCTAGAATTATAAAAAAAAAAATTATGTTCATAGATGGGTTTTTGATGCCAATAGACCATTTTAGTACTTTTAGAACTTAATTATAAATTAATGCATTAATTTTAAGGCATTTTTCCGTTCCAAATATTCTCTGTAAGTCGTGCAATTGTATACAATTTGAAACAACAATGGATTTAATTATACGCCAATACACGCTCACCAAAACAGGCCAAATGGCTGTGAAATTGCAAGAAGGAAACATTTTAAAGTCTAAAAAATAAAATTAATTAAAAAATGGTGTAATAATTTTAAAAAATACGCTTTTATCAATTAATAATTTAATATTTATTAATTTACGATTATACATTGAGGAAACAATTTAGAAATTCTAATAAGATAATTTAAATAATGTTTCATTTTTCTTTTCCAGCTGTCTTGTCTTAAAAAAGAAACAGAGCTTATTCGGATCGGAACGCTAGTTATTTTCGTTGCGAGTCGGGTTGGTTTTAATTCTCTCGGATTCGGGTCGGTTTCGATTTGGGATGTGACTCTTGCAGGCCGGGTTCAGGTTGCTCGATTGTTCAAAAAAGTCTGGAATAGTTTTTTTAAATGAACAATTGTATATTTCAATATGAATTTACCTGTTTATATTAGTTTTTCTTCATAAAAGATCAAATTTATGATTGAGATATGATTGTAGAATTTTTTTTTCATACTTGTATTCAATTATGGATAAATTTTCTTTGATTTCGGGTTTCGGGTCGGGTTTAAGTTGAATTATTTGGGATTCGAGTCAGGTTTCGCGTTGACGGAAAAAAATTATCGAGTTCGGGTGGACATTAAAGTAGAATTATCAAGTCCCAGCCAGGCCAGGACTATACTGTGGGCAGGGGTCAGAAGTAGCACGCTACAAGTAGCGAAACTACAGTAGCCGCTACTTTTTACAGTAATTTGAAGTATAGCGAGCTACATTTTGAATAATATAGTGTAGCAAGTAGCGCGATACAAAAAAACAATAGTTTGTAGCGAGAACCGACGCTACTTTTAACGCTACTTGGGGGGAAAAATTAACATTGTTCAAATCACATGGCCGAAACTTGCTTCTTTTATGCAAATTTTCTTCTGCTTAACAATTTGCGAATCTCAGTGGCAAATTTCAGCTGCAGTGTATAGAAAATTTTCACATGAAGTCATAGATTTTTCCTATTGACAGTTGCTGTTAAAATCAAGTTCTAACCTAGCAAATGAATTGATTTTCTTACTGGCAACACTTGTCTATACTCATTATTAAGTCTTCACGTTTTAACGCCGGGTTTCTTATTATTCGGAATTGCTTTATTAACAGATTTATTTATTGTTTCCTTTTAAAGTTGTTTGTCTGTAATTTTTTAGATTATAAAATCTCTCTTAATTTTGCTACGAAATTTTAATGTGTGTATCAACTAACATTTTGGAGATAAACACAAAAAAAATTTCTTTTATGTTATCTTTTTTATTAATTTTTTAATGCCCTTGGTTATGTCGCATTTATATAATTACATTTCGGCAGACGCAATGTAACGAGGGGTCGCTTTATTATTTAATCCGTGTCTTCAATTTAATAGTGTAAATGGAACCCTTTGACGAAATCTAAAAGTAGCGAAGTAGTGACTACTTTTAAAAAGTAGTTTGTAGTCGCTACTTTTTAAAAGATGTAGTTGTAGTTGTAGTTAACTACATTTTCGATAAAGCAGTTGTAGTTGTAGTTCGCTACAATAAAAAAGTAGTCCCCTGACTGTGGGCGAACGTAGAACAACAATTAGCCAAAGTTGGCTCAACAGTTTCGTGCTATTTAGGGTTTCATTTAGAAGTTTTAAAAAATGTATGTCGTGCAGTAATGTACACTTTTATAAAATTGCCGTGTTAAAAAAAGATTAATTGAATTAAATTATAATAAAAATATTAAAACACATTGAGACTAGAAGTACTAGTAGGGCTTACCGTGTGAATTCAGATGTTGGTTTTCTATTGAATAGATGCGTGGCTGATTCCCACTTAAATGTTCGGAGTGTACTACTGGATCCGACTGTTCGGAGTGTACTACTGGATCCGACTGTTCGGGTTGTGAAGATTGGCCAGGATTGCTCAAGTGAGATAGGTTCATTGCTGCATCACCAGGATGTTGGGGTTGTGGAGCTTGACCAGCATTGCTTAAGTGAGATAGGTTCATTGCTGCATCACCAGGATGTTGGGGTTGTGGAGCTTGACCAGCATTGCCTAAGTGAGATAGGTTCATTGCTGCATCACCAGGGTATTTATTTGGATTTAAATTGTGAAGTTTCATAAACTGCTCAACTCCTGACAATTCTTGTTGCTGTAGACCAGCTGGTGGTTGTGATGGTTTAGAATTGTCTGAACTGTTTACAACTCCAGTACCTGATAGATCTGATAAATAAAAAGCAAATACAAAAGCAATATTAAACGCAAATACAAAAGAGAAAAATAATTTATTAAATTGTTGTTTCTTTTATAAATTATGCTAAAAAATGAGAGTAAACTAATTAAAGATACGTGTAAAAGAGGACGTTATGTAACAAAACTTAAATTTCGAGGCAACTGAAAAGAGAACTATTGGTTGTAATTTTTATTTTCTAACCACATAGTGCACGAAAAGTATTGTAATCAAGATTTGTGTATTTGTGTGTGTATGAGGGAACATGGTAACTCTCAAACGGTACTTCCCAATGAGCTCTACTTTGGCAAATATGTTATACACCACTGCCGCAAGAAGTGTAGATTTCGTACAAATCGGATCCCGGATTAGATACTTAATCCATTTTTTTTCTATCTATATTAGAAGAAAGTATTGTAATCGATTTTTTTTTCAACTTTGGCTTTCGACGGATTTACACGTTTTAGCCCCTTGACCGCCGAGCAAAAGGGCAAATTTGTAATGTTGTTTTCTCTGTAATTTTTAAAAAATGCTAAAAAAAGATGAATTTTCAAATTTGATATAAGAAACTTAATTACGTATATGAGTATAACTCTTGAGACTATCAATAATTACTCAATGTTTTAAAACTGCATTATATTTGTAGAAAGACATTAATTTAAACAATGGTTTTATTGTAGTGAAACCTACAGCATAGTGAACGGATAAAGGAAGGTGGCCTAAAATGATCCCAGTGGGCAAAACGATCCACATATGTTTTCTTCTAGACAGGTCGTGCTATCTACAGGGTAACACATAAACTAGTTGTGATAAGTGAAGAAGAATCAATGGCGGTATTCAAGCGATCGCAGTATTACGCGTCTGAATAGAATTCCTTGAAAAATTGGGTTTTATAATATCTGTTATTATGTAAGCACCAACTTTCATATATATTTAGACATACATTATTTTATGTACGGAAGTATGACATGATTTACTTAATGAAGTATGTTTTTAGATGTGAATTACACTTATGTATTGTCAAAATTACTTGTATATCCTTTATTTTGCCGATAAAAAGCAATTTAAAATTATTTTTAAATGAAGGATCATTTTGCCCTTTGGTGAGGGGAAAATGATCCTTTGGACATTTTTTTAAAAAGTTATTTTTTTTCATTACTCAATTTGGGTTTAAAATATTATTAAGATATGTTTATAATGCAAAATATAGTGTAAAACATACTAGAAAAGGGACAAAGTTTTATTTAAAAGTAATGTTATTTTACGCAAGTTATCCTCTTAAGGGGATCATTTTAGACCACCTTCCCCTATATCAGTTCGCGGCGGTGGGTGAGAAGGTTAAGAGTCAGAGATCGCAAAAAAGATGTTTTTACAAAATGTCTGTCTGTCCGCGTATGTGTGTGTCCTCTTTGCATCATCGAAAAGTGTATGAAGTTATGCATAGAATTGAACCAAATTTCATACATATGTTTTTGGCTAGGTTTAGCAGGTCCCAGTTTAATTTGGGGATATTCTGCTGGAAGGGGGCGCTGTGATAGCGATTTTGGCGCCATTTTTATTATTGTATCATCGAAAAATGTACAATTGGGAATAACATAATGAAAGAAGAAATAAATGAATAATTTATTAATGTTTTTCGACGAAATGTTTTATTTAGATGTACGGTAATAGGCCGAGGTTTGTATAAAATGCTGGAGAAATTTGGACTGCAGGTGACGCTGTGATAGCGAATTTTGTTTGATTTTCGGGACGCATTCGGTAACTTTTCAGTCCCCCCCCCCCCCCGTCCCTCGCCGTTATCAGAGATTAAAATGTGTTAAAAAATTAATATTTAATCCCATGATAGTTAAATCTAGGTTTAATTTCCATATTTGTAATATACCACTGAATAACAATTAACAGCAGTTGTGCTGTGATATACCAGCTGCTCAGAACGCGATGTCTCGCTACAGCGAGATGCATGGGAACCATTGGTGCGTGGGGAGATGGTGTAAGATTAAACTAACTAGGGAAGAGGGGGGGCGAATCGTACTGAATCACCCAAATGTGCAATCTAGGTTTAATTTTCGACTTCGACTAAGTTTAATTTCGAGTATGAACATGTATGAGATTCCGAAACGTTTCGGAGACATCCGAATAGTTTTTATTTATGATAGAATATTTGTCTTTAAGCCGTCAATTATTCGTTATAAAATTATTATAGTAAAATCTGTGTAAAAGACATGTCTACACTAATTAAAGAAAAAAAAGACAAATGTTCGTTAATCTAGTAGAGTAATATGTTGCAAAAAAACGAAAATATAAAATAACCTCTTCTAGGTTACCCGCGATTCTGAAAAGTTTCCTTTGTCTCTAGAAACCTCCGAAACTAATATATTTCCGAGATTTATAAAATCATTTATAAAAGCAAAAACAAATTATTTTGCGGCCATTGATTTTTGGAAACGTTTCCGAGTAGTTTTTATATTGTGCTAGTTGATCCGTTCGACGTTACCAGGGCCCGTGATAATAACCTTAAATATGCCTAAAATCAATGTTGAATGATTTTATATATTTAAACGAAAATCTTTCTAAATGATCATAATGCTGGAGGCCCCACTTCTTTCAATAGCGTGCAATTTTGTGCGATTTTTTCATTTTCTTATGAAAATCTATCCAACAAACTTAAAGTTGGAGGCCTCATTGCCTTCGGCAGCGTAAACCGGGAGAAGCAAGGAGTCTTGTTTCCCATAAGGCCGCAAAGTGTCCGTTGGTTTACGAAGGATGCTAAAGACAGAACCCGCTGTTATGCTATAGAGTTAATAATATGGCCTTTTATAATCTGTTTTAAAAAGGAATATGATTAAACAAAACAAATTGTTTATAAGGAAAGCATTAAAAATTATAGAAACTTGAAAAACAATATAACATACCGTGGTACATTAACTGTTGATCATCTCTGGGATATCTGATTTGCAGGGGTTCATTTAAAAGCTGTGGTTGCTCAAAATGACTTTGTTGATTAGGTTGCCAATATTCATCAAAACTGCTTAATGGCGGTAAGATATCTGGAAAATCATATTTCTCATTTTCATTTAGATGGCCAAGGTTTACAAGCTGATGTGGATGTTCATACTGATGTGGATGTTCATGCTGATGTGGATGTTCATGCTGATGATGATGATGATGATGACTCGGGAATTCAATTTTTGGTTCAGAATGTGCTGAATTCTTTTCTAGCCTTGTGGCGAGAACTTCGTTATCTGGAAAATTCAATAAAGTAAGAAGAATTTCAAAAAATATGTAAAATAAGAAAGTAAATGTTTGACAAATGTACTTATTTGATCCTTTATAAAACTGATTAAATTGAAAAGGAATTTAATAAACTAAATACTTTCTGTAAATTGAAAACATAGGGTGTACACTACAGATATAAAAATATCAAAACTTTATTTTTAGTATAACTAAAATATTTGCAGCAGATGATGAAACAGAACCACATTAACTTCTTAATATCGCGTTACCCGTTAATTTGATATTGAAACAAACGCTACATTCTGTTATTAACTCTTCCAACAAAGTTGAAAGTGTTTGTGAATTCTGTTTGTCTGGCCATCTGTCCATCTGCCCGTGCTCTAACTCGCGTAAATATATCGGAATGACATGTATTTTTTATATGTTAATAAGGTTCATTATAGAATGTTCGCTATATTGAAAATGAAGTATTTAGCATTTATAGTTGAAATTTATAGTTGATGAAAATTAGTGATCGTAATTTGCTTTATCATTAATTCTATTCTTGTAGCTTTTATGTAATACTTGCAACACACTTTGTCTCCAGATAGCACATTTTGGTCTCCCACTTTGGCAAATATTGTGTAGTCCAACAGAGTATTTTTAATGGACTTCCAATTAAGAGTCTTGCAAGGATTGGGTATAACCCGACCCTAAACCCAAAAATTATATTTGAGGTCAACACGTAACCCCATCTAAAACCAACAAAAACATTTTCCTTTGACCTACATCCGATACACTTTAAACCCAAAACCCTAAATGAAATAAAATTATTTAAATACATTTCAATACAATTATGTTGGAAAATAGTCTCTATCTATTATATCTCTAATATCGATTTTATCTTTTATGAGGAAAGAGGAGCATATACATGGTGCATCTCAAAATTTCCCGAGCTGATCATATAAACAAAAAATTAAGAACTGAAATGAAAATTGTGACATATATTTATTCAAAATAATCTCCGCCAGACAACACAATTTTTTACACGTTTTAGAAAATTCAAAATGAGAATCAATGAACATATTCAAGATATTAGCAAAAATAGAACCGCCACTGCCTTTTCTAGATTATTCCAAATAAGTGATATTGAGATATTTTTCCATAAAGCAAGAATCATTATGAGGGGTGCCGATTTTAAAAGTTGTGTAATTTTTGAGTCCTTGTAAATTTTATCGCAAGCAAACAACTGTTGCAATGATGTATTATCTTACCAAATTACCAACCATTTGGTACGAACTGCTCCGAATTACAGGAAAGTATGGTCTCCCGAAGGTGTCATGATTTGTGTTTCCCCCTCACCAATAATGGGTTCATCCGCCGGCGCATGTCCATAATGAGTTCTCCCGTCACTTTGAGTTTCTGGTCTGGAACAACATGTATACTGTGTTCTCCGCTTGTCGAAGGTCCTTGATAATGGCTTAGTTTGGAGCCGAAAGCGCTAGGAGAGTTATGTACTACTACGATCTTATGTTTTTAAGTTTTTAAGACATTTTGTACATTTATTTTTATCTTACGTCTATTTTAGTAACATATAGATTAAAATCATTTTTCATGGAAGAATGTTTTTTCTTATAGTGACACACTTTTTACAACGAATATAATAGTAATCAAAACACTTCTGTAAGTCTGCCTTTGCAATGTGCGTCAAATAGTCGGTTACAGTCCCTAAAGGTGGTCCCTTTTAAGTGTTTTTAAGTACCCTTTTAAGTTACAGGATGATAAATTTGGGGAGTAAGGGGGATAGTTGAGCGACCCTTTAGAAGCCAGAAATTCCCGCACAATGATCGAAGTGTGTGTTGATGCGTTGTCGTGCAAGAACGACCAACTGTCTGCCTTGATATCGGTACCGAGGACGAATTCTGCGTACTCGGGACATGAAACACATGAACTCTTGCAACTAGCAATGTCCAGTTACTGTAGTAACTTCAGTTTCATGTTCGTTCGTTGTTCGACTTCCGCGATCTCAGACATGATCACGTTACACTATTACAACAAACCGGATGCGCTTTGCATCACACAACAGATAGCAACCCAAAATTGTACCACTTTACAAGATGAAGTGTAGTCGTGCTTTCAACATCACCTGCGGGCACGCAGCGCCATCTATTGGCCAGTAATTTAACCAGTCTGGAAAATTTTGGGACGGATTTGTGTATATGCTCATTTACATTCAAATACATTTGCATTCAGTCACATTCATGTCGTTTTTTTACTTTCTTCTATCTATAATAGAAGAAAGTATTGTAATCGAAATTTTTTTCGACTTCCGGCTTTCGACGAATTTACACGTTTTAGGGGTCAGAGATTCCGAAAAACATGTTTTTACAAAATGTCTGTCTGTCCGTCTGTCCGTCCGTCCGTCTGTCCGTCTGTCCGTCTGTGTGGCTTTTAATTGTACCATCTAAAAGTGTATGAAGTTATGCTTCAAATTGAACCTAATTTTTTTTCTATGTTTTTGGCTATGGCAAGCAGATTCTATCAGAATTTGGGGATATTTCGACGAAAGGGGGCGCTGTGATCGATATTTTTGTTCCATTTTCACTATTGTACCATCTAAAAGTGTATGAAGTTATGCTTCAAATTGAACCTAATTTTTTTTTCTATGTTTTTGGCTATGGCAAGCAGATTCTATCAGAATTTGGGGATATTTCGACGAAAGGGGGCGCTGTGATCGATATTTTTGTTCCATTTTCACTATTGTACCATCTAAAAGTGTATAAAGTTATACTTCAAATTGAACCATATTTTTTTTCTAGGTTTTTGGCTATGGCAAGCAGATTCTATCAGAATTTGGGAATATTTCGACGAAAGGGGGCGCTGTGATCGATAGTTTTGTTCCATTTTCACTATTGTATCATCGAAACGTGTATGAAGTTATGCTTCAAATTCAACCACATTTATTTTCTATGTTTTTGGCTATGGCAGGCAGGTTCTATTAGAATTTGGGGATATTTCGACGAAAGGGTGCGCTGTGATCGATATTTTTGTTCCATTTTCACTATTGTATCATCAAAAAATGTATGAAGTTATGCTTTAAATTGAACAACATTTTTTTTCTATGTTTTTGGCTATGGCAAGCAGGTTCTATTAGAATTTGGGGATATTTCGACGAAAGGGGGCGTTGCGATAGCCATTTAAATATTTCAAATTCAAAAAAGATGTGCAAATTCAAAAAAATTAGAAATCTTAAAACTTATTTTTCGTTAAATGTTCGGCCTTGATCCGGAGAATCCGGAACAATTTTTGCTTTGCCTCTATGTTAAAAAATGGCTGAGATATAGCAGTTTGAAATTTTAGGGTGGCTAACATTTTCAAAGAAGACAGCAGAATTCATCCATAAACGGGTTTAATTTATGAGCTTTAGTTAACATGGTTTCGGCAAATTTTCTTTCATTGTTGTAACCATTAATCCTATTATTTGCTTATCACTATATATTTATATTCGCCAACGTCAAATTCTCGCCAAACTTGGCGACAGTTGGCGGAATATCGCCAAATTTGGCGACCAAAATAAGTTGCCATAAATGAAGCCAACTTGGCTGTAGAGGACTAATTTGGCGATATTCTCATTCAAATTCAATGTTGACGAGAACTGGGATTGAATCTTCTTTATTTAGGTTCCACGCGTTTTACCTTCGTGTTTTCCATTAAATTAATTAGCTAAAATCATAAAACCAAGGAATAGGAAGGCTATATGTGTTCCTGTCGGTTCAGGCCAGAAGGACTTTTCGTAGTTTAGTATACATGGGTTGTTCGCATCCTTGTAACCCGACCATTCGCACGCAGCTGACGTACAACAGAATGATGAAAAATATTGATTTTATTGGCGATGTGATAGCGAATTTCGAAGTATTAACATGACTGAGATAGAAGAAAGTTTTGGGATTGGCACATCCGACTAGTTTTTATTACATTCAATTTTTCAAGTTAATTTCAGTTTTTTAGTTTTTCATCTGAAACAATATCTCTGGACTTTATTTTGAAAAATCGAGTTACCTGGACCTTACCCACAAGAGTCAAAACCCAACACATGTCTATGGCATGTTCGGTATTGAAAATGGAGTATGTAGCACTTATAGTTTTTTTACAAGGACGCTGAAAAGTATTCCGTTACATTACGGTCTATGGGAAAAAATCATTTGTGGTTTATTTTAATGCTGTTACAAAATTTCAAACATATTGAAATTGGTATATATCACTGATGTGCACTACAAGAGACTGTAGAATAGGGTGTGCATAGCACTTATAATTTCTTTACAGGGACACTCAAAAGAATTCTGTTACATTGCGGTCTATGAAGAAAAATCGTTTGGGGTTTATTTTAATGATGTTTCACTATTTCAAACCTATTGAAATTGATATAGTATATCACTAAAGTGCATTACAATAGGCTTACTATAGAATAAATTGTGTGTAGCATTCATCGTTCATTTACAGCGACACACAAAAGAATTTAGTACTGCATGTTTACAGTAATTGCTGGAAGCGCGTTTTAAGTTGCTGAATGCGTTTTTAAATTTAATTCATTTTTTGTCTATTACTTGGTGTGTATAAATTCTACAGATCCCATACAGAGCAGCACAAAAGTCCTCGAGTACATTTCCGTTTATGGACGGAAATTCCATAAGGGAAATTTTAAACTGTGCTACGCTTTTCCCAACTGAACTAAAATTTAGCATTCTATGTAGTATATATACAAATCTATAGATGATATACAGGGCTGTACAAAATAATTTGGATATTTTCCGAATATTGTAGGTAATTGCTGAAATTGTGTGTTTAAATATGTTATGAGTTTTTCAAATTGTTTACTTAGATATCATCTTTCACCTTATTAAGGGGGGAGATCACGCTGAGCAGCCTGAAAATGTCAATAATTAGACCATTGGTTTGAAAACCAATGGTCAATATACAACAATTTTTTTCTATAATTTCACACATTCTTGTAGTTAAACAAAAACACTCAAATTATATACATTTAGCAATATTAATTAATTAAATGATAACGTCAAAAATGGCTTTTTAAAAATATAAATACTAAAATATGCATTTTGCGCGCAAAATTTAAAAAATGCTACTTAATATTTCATACTAAGTAGCGTACTTAGACACATACTTAATATTTCATTTATTTTTACTTATACTACTATATTTTACACTGAACCTAAATTTAAAAGTACATTGAAATTCATTAGCATAATTAATGGCATTTAAAATGATATTCACTAAATTTACCAAAAATTTTAAATTTAATTTTTCAATACAAAATTTTCTATAGTCTGTCTCAAAAGTTTAAGCACTCTACAAATCTGGTTTAAAATAATTGAAGAAGTAAATATTTTATGCTAGTTTACAATAAATACTTGACATTTAATCAAAATAAAATAAAATAAGCCATTTTGGATGGCTAAAATAATATATATATATATTTATTTTTATTTAATTTTTCTTTTTTCTTGAAGAAACGCTGTCTCAAAAGTTTAAGCACTTTATGCAAATTTTTTTAGAAACACGGGATTAGCCGTGTATTATGACGTTGTATGACATCATATTGCACTTTTATAAAAGTATAAAAGGTGGAGAAATTATTTCCTCTCGTTTTAAAAATGCCAAAGGGTAAAAAAAATTACAAAATGTGAGATTTTGAAAGTTTTTAAATTGAAATCGCAAAATAAAACTGTTTCTGAAATTTCAAAAGTTTTAAATCGATCAAAGCGAGGTATATATCAAGTACTCTTTAGAAATGATAATTTTAAGCGGAAACCAAGATGTGGACGACCACGTATGACGACTCTCCAGACTGATCGGAGAATACGGAGATTGGTATCTAGACAAAATATGTCCATACGGCAAATTAAAAATAATCTCAGTGTACAGGTGTCCAAAGACACTGTACATAGACGTATTAAAGAGTGTGATTACATCATACTAAAGATAATGGCTCGCAAACCGTCTCTCAAATTACATCACAAACAGGCAAGAAAGAACTGGGCTAAAAAACACATGTCCTACGGGGACAAATGGCTTACTGTTTTATTCAGCGATGAGAAAAAGTGGAACTTAGATGGCCTTGATGGTTGGAACGCGTATTGGCATGATTTACGAAAGGAACCAAGGGCATTTTTCAGCAGGCAGCAAGGCGGTAAATCTGTTATGGTTTGGGGGACATTTGGATTCAATGGCCAGACCTCTCTGGCTTTTCTAAAAGGAAGACAATATTCAAAAAAGTATCAAGAGACGCTAAACCAACATTTTCTTCCATTCGGTGACATTTTGGGGGGGTCCTGAATGGACTTTTCAACAAGACAATGCCTCAATCCACGTATCACATTCTACAAAGCTTTGGCTTTCTCAGAAAAATATTAAAGTTCTTGACTGGCCAGCTTTAAGTCCAGACTTAAACCCGATTGAGAATGTCTGGGGCATTTTAACCCGCCAGGTTTACGGCAATGGAAAGCAGTATGACTCTATTGAAGAACTCCAAGAAGTTATAGAGAAAGCATGGTACTCTTTGCCACCAGAAACCCTACAAAAACTAATAATTTCGATGGACGCACGTTTATTTTAACTAATCCGAAATCACGGAAAAATAATTTGTAAGTAAAAGTTCTGTAAAAATTGTAAATCTGGTTGTTTTTGACATTGTGCATAAACTTTTGAGAAAGTTTTTTTAACATTTTTTTAATTATATTTTTTACAATTATGTAATTTATTTTTTTTCAGTTTTGATACATTTATTTAAATATTGTTGCGAAATCTGCAAATAAAAATTTTTTATTCCTTCTAACTTTTAATAATTCTTTTAAAATCGACATTTTATGCTTGTACTTAAACTTTTGAGACAGACCTTATGGCAAAAATCAGACTAAATTTAGGTTCAGCATAAAAGTATACATGAAAATTAATTATACGCAAAATTTCAAGGTTCTGTGATAATTAGTTTTTTAATGAGAGTGCGCGTAATGCCAAAAAACACTGTTTTGAGAAAAGGTTTCAAAGGTAACTTTATAGCATGACAGGAAATGGCTTTTTACATGACATTTTTAGCTATAACTTCTGTTCTAATTGGAGTTTTTGTAAAATTCTTTTTGCAGTGTGTTTGTATCATTTCAAGACATCCATGCTAATTTTTTTGAAAAATTGATTTTTAAAAATCTTCAACATGATTTCCCCTGTTAAAAGGTAAAGATTTGTAAAAATATTTTGGAAGAGATTGGCACATGATTTTTTGTTCTTATTTTACGTTGTACACGAACCCCACAATCGGAACAATACAAAGATATGAATGACGATTTTGCCTACCGTGGTAATTTATTTGATGAACTTCCTTCGGATAATCACTTAGTCCAGATTCTTCTGAGTGCTTTAACTGTGCTGGATAATTCGGCTGATTATGTTTCCAAACATGCTCAGTATTGCCTGTTTGCTGTTGGTGACTTGGATTTATGTCTTGAGCATGTTGATTAGGTTGATTAAACTGTCGAAATAAGCCAGGATTATCTAACTGTTGCAGGTGATAAGAATAATCAGATTTTTCAGGATGATTTGAATGGTCTTGTTGCTGAAGACCAAATGAGATGTGTGGCAGTTTAGAAGGTGTTAATTTGCTATCTATATGACCGATAGGCACTCCATTGCTTGGCATACCTGATAAAAGGAAAATGTAAAAAGCATGTAAATCATTGAAATACCAAAAATATTTTAATTGGTTTATTTGTAAATTAATAAATTAAAGAAAAGGGCAAAATAAATATAACTATACATCCAAAATGTACTAAAGTGTGAGTCACAGTCCTTGATTTTAGTAATTTTTATTCACCATTATCATGGATTTTAATATTTTTATATACTAGTTAAGACTGCGTCCTTACAATCTAAAACTAGTCGTTCGGGGCCACCGTAATACTTACCCATCATGAATATGCATAATATAAAATATAAAAAAAATGATAATCACAATAACTAACAGTTTACTGCATCATATTAAACGTCTCATTATGCATCTTTGAATATATCTTTGAATTGAAAATCAAAATACAGCTTTGATCCTAATCAAAATATATCTTTGAATTGAAATTTGAATGAAATACAGTGTCATGAAAAATCGAAGCGTGTAGAAAATAGGATTACAAATATCTCGGCAACTCATTATCCGATCGACTTCATTCTTTATGCAAAATTTATGTTCTTTTTTGTCTTTTATATTCACTCCTTAAAATAAACAATTTCGAAACTTTTTATATACCTTTTATCGGAACGAATATTTCGAGTGTCCGAAAAAAATAGTTCCGGATAATCGAGGTTGGCGCGTGGCGCACGCCTCTTTATGTTACTAGAAATCGTCCGTGTTATATTAATTCTAATTAAATTAGTATTTTTTAATAATTTGATGTTTATTACATTTATACTACTACTGGGCATTGCATTAAACAAGAATATTATTAAAAACTGTTATTTGGGCCTTAAAATGCCTTGTCGGATACGCTACGCCGCCCATGTCTTTATGTTACTACAAATTGCCTATGTCTTTAATGGTTTAATAATTAATAGTCAAAACAGCATTTCCATTCATATTCCAAAATATTTTCTTACTATTCACACAGGCCCCAAACATATTTGAGATCATATTTAACATATTTTTCAAAATAGGGCAATAAAAATGTATACCTAACATATCAAATACAATAAAAGCATAAAAACATGGGATTGGTATTGAGAAATTCAAAATTCGATCAAAAATAAATATGTAAAACATTTTCTCACCTTGGTGATTATGCTGTTGATCTTGACCAAGATAATTAAGTTGTTGAAATTGACTAGGATGCATAACCGTACCATTGTGTTGTGGCTGATGATGTTCTCCGGAGAAGCTATGTAGTTCAGTTTGATTTAGATTCCCAAGTTTTTCAAGCTCACCTTGTTGGTTAAACTTTTGATCTGGGATAGAATGATTAAATGGTTGAAAGTGACTAGGATAATTACGATTGCCATGGTAGTTTATGTGATGATGCTCTCCGGCAGAGTGTTCAAGTTCACCTTGTTGATTAAGCTGGTGATCTTGGCTAGGATACCTAATGTGTTGGAGGTGACTAGGATAATTAAACATGCCGTTGTAATTTGTTTCTTTGTGTTCTCCTGTAGAATTATGTAGCAGTTGCGTTTGATTAAGATTTTCATTTTGCTCAAATTCACCATGTTGATTAAACGGTTGATAATTGCTAGGATAATTTTGTTGAGGCTGATTTGGATAACTATGCATATCATGGTAGTTTATCTGTTGATGTCCTCCAGAAGAGGTGTGTTGCTGTGGTTCATTGTGATTCTGGAGTTTCTCAAGTACACCTTGTTCATTAAACTGTTCACTTTGATTAAAATAAGAGAGCTGTTCTAAACGATTAGGAGAACTAAGTGGTGGAATCTGTCCATGGTAATTTAATTTCTGCAGAAGATCTGAATGACTGGATTGCTCGGGTACATGAAGATGTTTCAGTTGTTCAGTCTGGATAAAATAATCTGGAAGATGAAATTGGCTGGGATGTCTGGGTAAGTGTAGATAACCAAAACTGTCTACTTTAGGATGTTGAGCTGTAGATGGAAGAAAACTTAATAAATAGTTGAAGACTAAAATTAATCATTTAAACAAATCTCTTAGTTAAAAGTCAAATGTATTTTTCTACAGTTCATATTAATTCAATTAGCAATATGTATACATTTAACGTCTGAATCTAAAAACTATTAAAACACCAAATAAAATAAATTAAGACAGACTTGAGCACAGCTAAAAAAGAAAATTTATAAAAATATACTTAAAACAATTAAAAATGCAATTAGTAAACGTTTCGCCAAGCAACACGCAAGGCATCATCAGTACAAACAATCCATTTCATAACAAACGACTGAACAAATCAAGAACAGTTAAAGTTAGTTATTTTAAAAACAGACAATATTCACTAGGGACAGAACGAGCTTCATTCAAAGTCTGCGATCGCAATTGAGTGAACCAACCCTCAAGGAATAATCTACCATGATAGCTGTTACAACCCGATTTCAAAATACTGGCGTTTGCAATTAGCGGGATGTGATTCGTTTGAAGTGAATGCTGGACAATTTTTGAATTCAAATTACCCTTTTTTAAAGCACTAGTATGTTCTTTTAGGCGAATTTCCAATGATCTACCTGTTTCACCAATGCAGACACTATTGCAATCTTTACAGGGAATAATATTGAGGGTTGGTTCACTCAATTGCGATCGCAGACTTTGAATGAAGCTCGTTCTGTCCCTGGTGAATATTGTCTGTTTTTAAAATAACGAACTTTAACTTTTCTTGATTTGTTCAGTCGTTTGTTATGAAATGGATTGCTTGTACTGGTGATGTCTTGCGTGTCGCTTAGCGAAACGTTTACTAATTGTATTTTTAATTGTTTTTAAGTATATTTCTTATAAATTTTATTTTTTAACTGTGTTCAAGTCTGTCTTAATTTATTTTATTTGGTGTTTTAATTAATTCAATTAGATGTAAACTTTTAATTAATCCAACAACAAGAAAGTATGTCCGAAGACCGAAACCTGCTAATCTGGGAAAAGTGTAGCTTACCCGATCGCGTCTTTTGCGCCAAATACTTGAAAGTATTTCGCTTTTTGCAGGTTTTATACTGGAATTCAGCAGCTAAATTTCACTGATCCCTTATAACGTACATGAGTAGTTTCATTAATTTTTTTTTAAATATTTTGATAATGCGCTTTAAGGAGACCTTCCTTGTAAGAGCCTTTGGAGAAAAATCCCCTGACCAGGATAATTGGTGAACATGCTTGACGGTTGTAAGAAAATATTTTATTGGGCTTATTTATATCTATAGTAGGGGAAGGTGGCCAAAAATTATCCTAACGGGCAAAACGATCCACATATGTTTTCTTCCAGACAGGTCGAGCTATCTACAGGGTAACACATAAACTAGTTGTGATATGTAAAGAAGAAGCAAAGGCGATATTCAAGCGATCGCAGTATTACGCGTCTGAATAGAATTCTTTGAAATATTGGTTTTTATAACATCTTTCATAAGGTAGGCACTAACTTTCACATTTATTTAGGTATACAATCTTTCATGTACAGAAATATGACTTGGTTTAATTAATGGAGTATGTTTTTAGATGTAAATTACACGTATGTATTGTCATAATGACTTTTATCTCCTTTATTTTGCCGATAAAAAAACAGTTTACAATTATTTTTAAATGAAGGATCCTTTTGCCCTTTGGTGAGTATAAAAGGATCCTTCGGACACTTTTTAAAAAATCTATTTTCTTCATTACTCAATTTGGGTTTAAAATATTATTAAAATATGTTTATAGTGCAAAATAGACTAGCAAAGGCCCAAAGTTTTATTTAAACTGTTATGTTATTTTACACAAGTTTTTCCCTTAAGGAGATCATTTTAGGCCACTTTCCCCCCCTATATAGATTCTGAATTCCTGGCAAAACTGGGCATGAATTTTTAAAGCTTTAACTAACTTTTGGTGCACGCGGTATATACTATATACCGGGTGTCCTAAAAAGGACTGACTGATTTTAAAATTCAATAAGTTACAAACGGTGACAGATATTTAAAAAATTCTTGCAGGAGAGTGATGTACGATGTCAGGAGTTTTTTTACTGCGATTCCCGGTTTTAGTTTGAATTTTCATCAATAGATGGCGCTGAGAGCAATAGGCACTCAGTCGAGATAAACTTGTTACATTCTAAGAAGGATAAGGTCTTTTAAAAATGAGTGTCTTCTTTATTCATCAATTTTTTTTTCTTTCTAAGACTTTCCAGCACAATTGAAAAGTGTTTATGCACTTGGTTTATCGGACGTTCTTTCCATGCTCTAACTTGTGTAAATATATTCAAATTGCCATGTATGTATCTGATATAGTATATTGAGGTTTACCATGGAGTGCTCTGTATTGAAAACGAATTTTGTAACAATTATAGTTCGGTTACAGGGGCACTTAAAAGCATGCCCGTTTTATTGTGGTCAGTGGGATAAATCCTCTGCACTGTATTTTAATGATGTTACACTATTTCAAACTTATTGAAAATAATATATAGCATTAAAATGCACTAAAAGATGCTTGCAATCGAATATTGCATGTGTAGAACTTTTAATTCGTTTACAAGGCCACCCAAAATAGTTTCATTGCATGATGGTACATGGGAAAAAATCGTTTACGGTGTATATTAATGATGTTACACCGTTACAAACATAATGAAATTGATTTACATTTATGAAGTGGACATGTTTTCTGTACAATATGGAGTGTAAAGCATTTATCATTCATTTACAAGGCTACGCAATTAATTCTGCTACATAATGGCCTGCGGGGAAAAACGGTTTGATGCGTATTTTAATTATGTTACAGTATTTCTAATATAATGAAACTGATATACATTACCGTGGTTTACTGAAAGATACTTGTTGTATAATATGATGTACATTTTTCGTTCATTTACAGGGACACGCGAAAGATTTCGTTTGAAGTACTGTATCAGGAATACTGTCTATAGGCGATAATTGCTGGAAGTGCGCTTTCAGTTATGGTAAGCAGTTTAAAAAACATTTTTGCATACGTGATGTGTATAATGCTATAGATCATATACAGGGCTACACAAAAGAATTCGTAAGCATTACCAACTATGAGCGTGAATTCCAGAAAAGAGTTTTTTATTCGAGCTATGTTATGCATTTTAATGATATCATTTACAGGGCCATGCAAAGAACTAAATATATGGCCGCCGATGGATGATAATTTCTGGAATTGCTATTTCAGTAATTTTTACCGTGTTTTTTGCCTGAATTAAAATTTAGTTTTATATTTGGCATGTAAAAAATTTGTAGGTAATATACAGGACTGTACAAAAGAACTCTAATATGTTTCCGTCTATTACTAGAAACATCTGAAGGTGAATTTTCAACTGCATTATGTATTTACTTATTAAACTAAACTTTAGAATACTATGTAGAATATGTACAGTTTTATAGGTCATATACAGGGCCTTTCAAAAAAAGTGGAGTACTTTTTTGGCTATGGGTAGTAATTACTGAAATCTTGTTTTAAAATGTGTTATGCGTTTTCTAAAATGTTTAATTAGATATATTCTTTCATCTCATGAAATGGTGAACTTATTGTGGCGTTTTTAACGCATGGCGAAGTAAAATTAGAACGAATTATTTTGAGTTGCGGCAATTTTCTTTTGCATTCTTAGGGTTTCGTTCATCTCACGAAACCTTATTACTCCCGCTTCGTTGTTTGTCCATCACAGCTACGGTTATCAGAAACTATTTAACTTACAGAGCTGAAGCTTTGTGTACTTATAGCTGAATACCTGCTATGAAGTTCAAAATCATAAAATTTAAAAAAAAAAATCGTATTATTTTATATAGAAATAAAAAACAAAAAACCTATCAGCCTTTACCTATTAAATTTAAACATTTTTCGTTATAGCAGTTGCCAACAATTAAAAATCCACAAAAAAATTCTTTCTACAATAATTAATTTTCTATTAAAATATTTCCACGTGAAAAATGAAAATGAAATAAGAAGTTCCACCAGTTGAAAAAAAAAAAAAGATTAATATGACGTGATATTGGTAATTAAACGGAAATTTTCAAACATTTCTCAATAATACAAGGAGTGTAAGTATGTGTAAATACAGAAAGCAGCTTAATATGACGTCATTAGAGAATTAAAATGAAAATTAATCTGACGTCATAACGGATTTTCAAATGTTTCAGAATAATACAAAGAGAGTATCAATATGAGTAATAGAGAATAGTAAATATATAAGTTTGAGGAACATATTGAATCATGATAAAAACTCGATTATGGAATATTGGCATATTTTAAAATTTTGAAGGTCTCTATACCACATGTTTCATTTTGAAATTGATTTTTTTTTATATCAGATTTGGTCCAGATGACAGATATTATTATGACAGAATATAATAGCGGGCTTAGCCCGCTGTCGGGGGCCAGTTCAGATATTCGAAAAAACGAGAAAAATAGACCGGCAAATTTTTACTTTATAGAAAACATTATTATTATTATTATTATTATTATTATTTTGGAAATTAAATTTATTTGGATATGTTAAAGAAAGGATAAAGTGTTTTGAAAGGAATATTAAACGAAACCCTTTATGCGATCTTCGATCACACTTACTCACTTGTTATGAGAGTAACAATCCTGTTTAGAAGATTTTGATTACTTCTTCTTAAAGCATCACTTGTAAGAATTTATTTATTTATTGCCTTAATTTCAAGAACTTACACAAAAAGTCGCAAATGAAATGGATATTCAAAATATAAATAATACGTTGTCAAATGTTTCTCTCACCATTTATTTACCAGAAATACAAAGCTCTTCCGAAGATAACAAATTATTACTACAAAATAAATATATGCATACAGAAAGTGTATTATACTGTAAAAGGAAAGTTTTATGAATAATAAATCAGAATGACTATATCGATTGGATAAATGACGGTGTCACTATTTTTTTATAGAGAAATTGATAATGATAACACAGTTAATAAAGAAATAATAAGCAAAATAACAAAATAAATATTTTCAAATATTTTCGAACAGTTAAAAATGTTTCTAAAAATAACTGATCATTAAACTTATATAGCTAAAAAAATTAACCAAACAGATAAAAAAAATTACATGGGATAAATACAAATTTGTAAAATTCTATAAACATATCAACTCTTTATAACTCATATTTAAAAGAATGAATGCCTCAATCCAAGGAGAAAAGGGTAAAAACCAGAAATTAGACGCGTTCAATCACATTACGATATTCTCAAAATGCCCACCA
This sequence comes from Maratus michaelseni, assembly GCA_963931845.1. Classification (NCBI taxonomy): domain Eukaryota; kingdom Metazoa; phylum Arthropoda; class Arachnida; order Araneae; family Salticidae; genus Maratus; species Maratus michaelseni. The sequence goes on from OZ007600.1 coordinate 191,083,278, forward strand.
TTCGACACAATCATATGTCTTAAACGGAGAACAAAATTACCACATACGTTCTGCAAAGTTCTTTCTGAAATAGCTTCGCATTCATGAGTAATGATTTGTTGCAGTTTAGTAATAGTGGTGGGATTATGTCTGTGCACTGCATCCTTTAGGTAGCCCCATAGGAAGAAATCGCATGATTGAGGTCCGGCGAACACGGTGGCCAATCCATACCTGTATCGGTTGCATTTTGATAATGCAATGCAATGACACGGTTATCAAAATATTCATTGAGGAAAGTGAAAACATCAGCTGTCCGATGAGGTCTCGCACCGTCTTGCATGAACCAATCTGTTTGTAAATTACCTAAGGTATTCAACATGGCCACAAATTGGTGCAATATTTCGATGTATCGACTTGAATTTACAGTTTCCTCCAAAAAAAAAGGCCCAATAATTCCACTGCTAGATAAGGCTGCCCACACAGTATTTTTGTGAGTAGACTGATCGTGGCACGCACACATGAGGGTTCTCAGTTCCCCATATCCTCCAATTCTGTTTATTGACGAAACCATCCAGATGGAAATACGCTTCGTCAGAAAACCAAATTTGGTTTGCGTCAATACCCCCTTCATCTATCAACTGTAGCATTTCATTTGCAAAAGTTAGTATTTTTTCTTTCATAACGATAGGAAGTGGTTCCTGCGTTTGTATTTTGTAAAGATACATTTCCAAGCATTTTCGCAGAATTTTGTGCGTTGCGGTTTTACTCACTGAGCATGAAGCTGCAATTTTACGGACCGATATTCTCGAATCTTGATTAATAACATTTTTAATAACATCTGCGTTAGATTCAGTCATGGCCGATTTATGTCGTCCAACTTTGTCTACCAAATCGTCGGCTACACTACCGGTTTTTACAAATTTCTCATACAATTGTTTAATTGTATTTAGATGCGGAGCATTCCTTACGTTAAATTTCTCTTGGAAACTTCTTGTAGCTATTATGCTTTGATCCAAGCGCCAAGCGGTACTCTAGTATTATAAATATTCTTTCTTCCAAAGTATAAACCATTTCCAAGATTCTTTTAAACTGGATTCAACATGCATAAAAATATACTGAAAAACTTCCTTAAAAGATCTAAAATCTTCTTAGAATTTAACAAAATTTATGAAATTTTTAACAACAACAAAAGGAAAAAAAATACTGAATCTCTTCTTCTAGTTTTAAGATGCGATGCACAAAATAGTATTTAAATCAGACGATAAAAAGTAATTAAATCCAGGAAAATAAAACTTCATAAATATAAAATCGTCTGCTCTCTCACATACTGCTTATTAAATTCATGCCCAATTCTGAACGCTGTCGTTATGTTGAGGAATTCCTTATTTCCATGGCAACAACACATTTCATCGAAAATATAACGACTGAGCTCAGAATCGTGCCCTAACAAAAATTGTATTGGTGAAAGGGACCCACTCCATACATGTAACCTCCTGATTTCAGTTTTGGTCTCGACTGAGTGCCTATTGCTCTCAGCGCCATCTATTGATGAAAATTCAAACTAAAACCGGGAATCGCAGTAAAAAAACTCCTGACATCGTACATCACTCTCCTGCAAGAATTTTTTAAATATCTGTCACCGTTTGTAAGTTATTGAATTTTAAAATCAGTCAGTCCTTTTTAGGACACCCGGTATATGGCATGTAAAACAAAATAAACAGAATTTTCGTAAGAAATGGAGCATGAAATATTTCAGTCAGTCATTTAAATGCGGTATTTTAGAGAGATTTTTATAAATGTCAGGTCCAATTACAAAACAACTTATCTATAAAGATAGCTGTTAATATGTCTGTCTGTCTGTCTCTCTCTGTGTGTGTGTGTGTGTGTGTTGTGTTTTGAAGAGATCGTTGCACACAGGTATGTCTGAAGTTATGTACCTCAAAACCAGTTTTTAGATTTTATGATAATTAGCCGAGATATTAATTCAAAAAACCCAATGAACATCCCAAAATGGTGAGCTTCGATCATGCTGATGATTGTGTCTGCGCCTGTCCCGGCTTTCCACTGTTCTTCAAACAGACGAAAAGAAAATTCCTTTTTGTCTGCATTTTAAAATTGAAATCGCCGCCGGACGACCCCGTTTAATTACCAAAAAATAAGAAAAAAACACGAAAATTTTTGTTGTACCTTTTCGGTTCTAACAGTATCTTTTATTTAAAAAAATAGTAAAACTTACTATTTCAAAGACATTTTTTTCTGGTGCTCAATTATGTGTTAATTTTCACGTTTTCCGTTTTTAAACTGCTATCCGCGAGTTCAAGGTGGAAAACAAAAAAAATAACTACCCACTTTTTCGGAACACCTTTTCGATTTCAACAGTATATTTGTTTTACAAAAATATTAATTATTATTTCAAAAAATATATTTTTCTAAATTCGGTTCCATGATGTTTTTCACGTTTTCCGATTCGATTTCACATTTTCCACTTTTTTCTGCATTTCGTAACTGCCAAATTAGTTTTTCGGATGGAAATACAAAAAAAATACTCTCTTACTTAGAGTATCTTTCCGTCTTAACGGCATCGTTAGTTTAAAAAAAATATTACTTAGTATTTCAAAGAAAATATTTTCTGGAAGACGTTTCAGAAATTGGCCAGAAACCATTTTTCTCACTGCTTTCCCTGATATCATTTCGCGTTTTAAAAGAGTGAGTGAGACAGTTTTTTATTATTTAGGTTTTCGCAGGAACTTTTGGTCCAAATTTAAAATTTAATGTATCTAAATATCAGAAATTAAATCAACAATCACTGTTACGGGAACGCGAAGATGTTTAACTTTTGATTGTATAGTATTTTATGAAAATGTTCATCTTTTTAAATGTGCAGGGTCTCATGAACGTGTAGATGTTTAACTTTTTAATTGGGGCTGTGCATATATAACGTTATCACTTCACGGGGGGGGGGCAGCGTCAGGCATTTGATATCGTAAGATATCCCTAGGGGAGGGGATAGTCTTTTGATGTCGTTATCAGTTTTTATCCAACCAAAAAAAATTGTAACTTTTCCTTTACATCGAAATAATTTTTTTCTCTTTTTTTAAGTTTTATCTATTTTTATGAAAATATAAATTTATTATTAAAGCTTTTAAATGATTCTAAAATCATTTCATTCCAAAATATAGAATACCCCAACCCAACATTCAGCATTTCTGTTCTTCTGCTTTACGCGCATATAATTCGCTGTCGGAGAGACCAGGTTCGAAATATGTTTGAAATGATACTTATTGTGTTTACTAGTTTAGTAAAGAAAGAAAAAAAATGTCCAACTGTTTTGTTGATAAGAAGTTCTGCTTTCACCCTCCCCGAGAAGAGGACAAAAAGACAACTGTTGAATACCTGTTGAATGCATTAATTATGTGACAATAAACTATTATTAAATATTTTTAAATAATAACTATTTATTTTAGGTGTTATTTGATATAAAGTTATTTCATATCTAGTATAATAGTGATATTTTATTGACTTCTTCACATTATTGGAATCCATAAAGTATGCGAATACAATAATAAATATATAAACACACCCGTACATCACTGCAAACGAAAAAAAATAAAAATAAATTGTAAAAATAAAAATAATTTTTAGAAATTGATTACGATGCCATTAAGAAGGGAGGGGTTCAAGGAATGATAAATTTAATTGTATAGTACTTTATGAACGTGAAGATGTTCAACTTTTGAATTGTTTAGTTTATTATGAACGCGACGATGATCATCTATATAAATATGTAGAATTCCGAGAATTTGTAGAAGTTTCAATTTCTAATCACACAGCCTTTCATGAACACGAAGATGTTCGATGGTTTCAATGTGTACAACCACATGAGTGCGTAGATGTTTAAACTTTCAATTGCAGTGTACTTTATGAATGTGTAGAAATTTTTAATTTATGTAGAACCTCATGAACACGTAGATGTTTTTAACAACTGGAAAGTGCTTTATAAACACATAAATGCTCATCTTTTTTTAAAAAGTGCAGAAACTCATTGAAGTTTAGAGTTTTAACTCTTTAATAGCTCAGTATGTCATTAATGTGTAGATATTCATCTTTCTAATTGAGTTGAACCTTGTGAATGTGTAGATGTGTAACATTTTAACTGCAGAGTATTTCGTGAATACATCGGTGCTTATTTTTTTAATGTGTAGAACCTCACATATTCGTAGATATTTAACTTTTTTATTGTATATATGTACAACTTTTTAAATGTAAGTCAATTCATTAATGCGTGGCTGCGTAACTTTTGAATTGTTTAGAACCTTATGAATGTGTAGATTTTTAATTTTTAATTTGGTTAATTCTTATGAATGGGTAGTTATTTAACTTTCAACAATATGTTATACATTGTGATCACGTTGTGATTTTACTTTTTATTATTCCTTCCATCCCTTTCTGTGTACATATTTGGTATCTTATCTAGGGTTATATTCAATTTTTTTCACTTCTTTTTCCCTCTATTCTTGCACCGTTTTTCACTACTATCTACTGTTTTCTTCTCTCTTATAATCAATACTCCCCCATTTTTTCAAGTTTGCTTTAATTTCTCGATTTTATCTTAGTCATTTTTGGAGGTTTCGAGCACTGTTTTTTCTTTGGCCTTCCCTGTTATAATCATGGACTATTCTTTATCATTCAATGAGATAGGTCTAGTAGGCTCATTAAACCTACTGTACATGTGTATATCGATTGCATCTTTTATAATCTTATAGTTAACTCATTTCAAATATTTACCAATTATAATCAGTATGCATCTATGCCATCTGAAATAGATGATGCAGAGACAATTCTCTTGCAAAGTCAACTAAATCGTCAAAATCTAACAGTGGTACTTCAGTTCATGAAAACGTTTTCACCCTAGTTCACTTCTATTTGAACTAGCAGAGGAGCCAGTGTCCATTCCACTTAAAGCCAAAATGAATCTAACTAAAATACAAAAGGATGAAAACAATAAACTCGGTAATTTGTCAAAACTAAAACTTAAAAACACTTAAATGTTTTCGTCAAGAATCTCTAAGATGATGTTACTAACACGAAAAGATCCGATATTACTGCAAAACTCAATGAGGATGAGTTATCAAAGAATAATGGATCTAAGAACATCAATTAACGACATCTCTACTAATCTCCCTTCAGCTTCGAGATATACAAAAAGCTATCTAAGACGCCTTGATTACACAAAATAATCAACTTAAAACATGACACAGCTGCTTTAACAACTTAAAGATGAATTTGTCTGCCAGGGCGGAATAAATTTTTATGGCCGGTCTACATCTCAGACTTCACATATCAACCAAGAATCACTGCATATTAGCACGATAATAAACCATAATGCACAACCAGTTTAATCCCACTCGTAATCCGTGGTCCTAAACAAATGAAAAATCCTCCGGAATATCAATTTTATCAAGATATCACAGGTAGAACAATTATTGCTAAACCCAGTGAGACTCATCGAATGTCTAGAAGGAAAATCTTTAAAACAATTGCAGCGCAAAATATCGCTATAAAATAATTCTTCATTAGTAGAAAATATTATCATTAGAAAGAACCCATGTTGAAATTCTATGTAAAATTTCAACGACCAGGAACAACTGAAAAGGAAACGTCAATGTCATCAGATTTTAAATAGAAATATTTCATTCGTATACAAAAAAAATTTTTACTAAGTATCCCGGAAGGCGTTGATCCAGAACAACTATACGTATCTTCTTCCATAGATATTATATTTTCCAGGAAGATGATATAAAATTTTTACAACCACAAACTTCACGATTTCCAGAAACGAAAAGCTGGATTGTTCTTATGGCCGTCTCGCTTCCTAAAGTTATATTCAATGAAGGAGGTGTCTACGTTGGACTGAAACTTTGTAGATTGAGATCTCAAACCACAATCTTACGCTATAGAAGATGCCAATACTTAGGTCATATCGAAATATTATGTCCAAATACAAAGTTCTGCGAGAATTGAAGGGGTAAACCCAACACAATGTATTAACTGTGTGTCACATAACAAAAATATCACACCAATTAGGAATCACAAAACCTCGGATTCAATCTCTGAAGTTTATGGAAATGCCTACTCAGCTGAAAGAGAAGGACTTGACAGTAAATTTGCACCAAAAATTTATCACAACTTATAACAAGAGTTTCAAAACCAAACATCACAACCTTCTTCCAGTAATATAACTCAGTCAACGCTGAAGCATCGAGATCGACCAAGGGAACGTGGTTCTCGACATCCGAATGACCTATCTGAACCTAACTTATATCGTCTTAATTTATACTTAACCAATTAACTTAATACATTTTTACTTATTCTTCTAAAACCTCAAAAAAGTAATTAATTACTTTAAATATCAATCCTGGCTAATAGCAGTAATCTATATTTTGTTTCGTCTGGTCTTACTTTCTTAGATGAAATACATCTTTATTTTTCTCTGTGATCTATCTAATTTGACCCGCCACTGAGCTGCGGATTTGTGTTCATTGCTTTCTTAACATTCACTGCCTCTTGACCTGCTGGAGTATCACTCTGGCAGTGAAAATTGTTATTGTACTATTGCGTTAATTTTTTTTATATATATAATTCTTTTTTTGTGTGTGTGTGTGTGTCGCCACTTCTCGCTAGTCTTTGATTACATCTTGCAAATTTTAATTGTTTAAATAAAAGTTTTGGGTACGCGTGTCGTGATGGGGGATCGGAGTTTGTTTTTCCTTGGAGGGGGCTGGTGGTCAAACCTAATGAACCCCTTGCGTGTCAGGGAAACTCTGGAGGAGACGTTAAAAATCTACACCCTTTTGGTCTCCCTCAGCCAATCAATCACTATAACGGAGGATCCATAGTTCGTTTGGAAAGATTTTCGTTTAGTAAATGTAAAATCATACAAATTTGAGGTTTATTTCCAAAAACAGAACGGAACGTGGGTAACACGACTAGTGTACGCTGCCGAAGGCAGTGGGGTCCCGAATTTTAGGTTCATTTGGATACATTTTCTTTTAAAAATATAAAATCATGCAAATTAGATGACTACGCTGTCAAGGGCAGTGGGACCCCCAACATTAGGCTCGTTTAGAAAGATTTTTATTTACAAAAAATATCCTTCAAATTCGAGGGTCGTTTGCAAAAATAGATCAAAGCGTACATAGCACACACAGGTCTACGCTTCCGAATTTAGTGGATCTCTCAACTATAAATACGTTTGGATAGATTTTTAGTTTAAAAATATATCATACAAATTCGAGCGTGTACGCTGTCGAAGTCAGCCGGGCCACAATCCTAAATTCCTTTCAGAGAAAATGTCGGAATTCAACACAATTTTATGTATATTTAAGGTTATTATCCCGAGCCCGAGCAACGCCCGCCGGGCGAGTGAGCTAGCAAATATATAAAAAGGACTGCAATTCATTCGTTCCGGACTTTTTCTTTATTGAAATAAAATAGTATTCATATGTAGCTTAAAAGATGCGCAGTGACATTTCAACGATTTTTAAGAATGAAAAGTATGCGTTAAAAGCTGGAATATACAAAAGTTTGAATTTTATTTTAAATTATATAATCATACTTAATATGTAACATTTTTCCCTTTTTTAGTAAGTTTGAAATATTAAGGAATTTTCTAAGATAAAGGAGTTATTTCAAGAAAAATTGTTAAATACTTTTTTTTCCTTAGACTTTTCTTAAGTGGGGGGGGGGGGGGGGATATTTGGTTTCGTAAAAACCATTACTATCGCAAAATTAGAACTGCGTTTGTTAAACGGCAACACTTTTGTTTATCTTTAGTATCTCTTTAAAAGGACCAGAAAAGTTTAAAATGACGGAAAAGTGTATTTGTTATTATTATTATTATTTTAATGTTTCAACCTTTAAGAATGTTGTACAGTTCGTCCAATAGGAAAATTCCTAAAATTATGGTCTTATGACCAATAAACGTTGAGACCCAGATCAGCGTTGCCTGCGAAGGGTAAAACGTTAAACTCGGTTATCTGGAAGCACTGTGTTTCAGTGGTTTTGCCACGATAACTTTTGAAGTTAAGACATTTACATTTTTTTTAAATTAAAATAAAGGAAATTAAATTCCCTTCAAATTATACGGGAAAAACAAATACAAACCTTTTTTTCAAATTATAACAAAAAAGATCATTGATTTATATAGATTTTGAATTTTTTATTATACTATATCTTCTACTTTTTTTTTCTACATTTATTGTTGTGTCAGGTGTAATCGAGAAGCAACGTAATAGGTAGTATAAAAAAAATAAGAACGACTCAAAAATATGGAAATTAGACTTCAAAATCGTGGCAAAATCAATTTTCCAAGATTAATTTTGTAGTACAATATTAAAATTTTTGTTATTGTTTTTTTGTAATTTGACAAGTATTCTTAATTTATATAAAACATGTATACATAAATGCACAAAGATGTAATAGTCTAAATTAATTACAAGTTCCCTAATCCACAATCAAACATCAGTCAATTTTCGCGATTACAAACCTTTCTGGACCTCTTAAATTAAACAGAATATAATAATGACTTATAATGTCCCAACTTATATTGTAGTATGTCAGGTATATTATAATTTGTTTTATCAATAAGCACGTCAAAACTTAGATTTTTGTTATCTGAATAAGAACATTGTCAAAGGTGATTGTAGAATGCTGTATATTATTTAATTTTTAGTAATTTTATTTGCTAATTTATGCATCGCTTTCCTAATTATGTTTCATTCTTCAAAATCAAGTATTTTCAAATATTTAACACTTCACAATAAACATGTTTGTATACATATCTGGAATAATTACATGATTTTTTTCATATTCAATAGCTATTTAAGTGGAACTAGTTCTTTTATTTATAATATGACAAAATTAAGCTCCATATCTTAAGATTTCTCTCGCAGTCAATAAACAAAGAGTTTTAGCAAAATTAGTCCTATGCCAGTATTATAGTAAACTACATTGAGATACTACAATAAACATAAACTAAATGAAAATATTATTAAATATATATATATATATATATTCTGATCAATAATAAAATAAATTACCTAAATGGGGATCATGTGCTTCAGAAAACCCTGAAATAAAATACAAAACATGATTTGATTCATTCATTCAACAAATTTTATGGTTGGAATTTTAATTCTGCATCAACAGTTTAAATTATCATTAAAACTGTTTTTGAGATTGAAATTCAACACAAAGATATTTTTTCTTAACTCTGGACAACAGCATAAGTCATTGCTGCTTTGCTTTTTTTTATTATTATTATTCATTTTATAGAGGTAAAAAAATTAATATATTCAGATTTATGTATGTATATACTTCATCTAGACTGCAAATAATTTTGTCTATTAAAACAACATATGAGCAGAAGGTTACATATAATGACAAAAATGAATATATATCACATATTAGCAGAAGATTACTTCTAATAATAATTTTTTTTTAAATAAAAAATAAAAAGTGTAAAAAAAAAACAAATATTTTCTTGAGAGCGAATAAAAGCATGAAAAAATGCACAATAATTAGAAAAAATACTTATCGACTAGTAATTTATCTACTGTAGTTTATAATGTAATTTATCTACTAGTATATATATATATGTGTGTTATATAAAAATTTATTTCCTTCGCATATCTTTCGCATTTATTTCACATTAGTCCTTTAAATTAATCTAACTTCTGACATAGTCAGTAATTCCTTAATTCTTAATAATATTTATTCCTATTTAATGTGCTTTTAAAAGTAATAACCCGTATATTAATAATTATCTTATTCCATATCTTAATCTAAAATTTTAAGTTCATTCGTAACTTTTATCAGCTCCCCAATCTATAAAATTCCGAGAGACGATTTTCTCATTTCGAATGTTTTTAAAAGCCTTTTTTTTTATTCCATGCTCTGCTTCGCGCGCTAGGTATTTTTCACTTCAAAATTAATGCGCGGCTACGAGAGGAATTCTTTCGTGTTAGAGCTTCTCCCTCGCGCCTCATTCGCTTGGCTGGAGCTCGCCTCTCACTCATTGGTTTGTGCGCTCGTGACGTCGTATTCTGTATCACTACGTTCCTGAACAAAACTCGCTTGCACGCTTTGGAGACGCGGATTTTTGGAAGTGTGGGAAGTGTAACCAAATGGTTATCTGGTATTGTAGTCACGTAGAACTTTCTTACAGCTCTTTAAGATCTTTTAAAACGATGTAGTGAGCCATCGTGAAGCCTGAGGGCTATAACTTTATACCTAATACTGTGGGAACTGTTACTTGCATCGCTCTTGTTCATATTTGTCTGGAAATTGGCTGGTCTTTATTGAAGAAACTCTTGAGGTATCTCATCATTGCCTAAACTCCTCGCCATGATTATTGATTACGACTGCAACTATTCACCTTCTTGAACAAACTGCCATTTTTTTCATGGAGTAAAAAACCATCTTCGTAAAAACACCACATATATATATATATATATATATATATATATATATATATATATATATATATATATATATATAATGCAATTTCATTCAAAAGGTTATACCTTACGTTCTGGCAAATGGATTTTTATGGGACTTGCCAACTAGGTAATGGTTGGGAAAAGCTTTTCCTGTGTAACATCTGTAGTATAACTGTATAACTGTAACTATATTTATAGTATCACATCTATGGTATCCAGTATAACAGAGATATAGCATTCTGTATTGCATCGTTCTACGTTACTTAGTTATAGAACTATGGAAGAAAGTTCTATAATTAGGTCGGCCCGATTATGAAAGTTTCATTCCTAAAGCTTATACCTCAGGTCCTACGAAACAGATTTTTATGGAACTAACATTGTCAATAATTGGGGAAAGATTCTCGTGTATAACGCATCTCTCAACGTTGCTTAGTTCTTGAGCTATGAGAGAAAGTTCTATCTACTATATATATATATATATATATATATATATACAGGGTGTTCCGTTAAAGGGGTCCAATATTAATAGGGGTAATAGAGGAGATCACACGGAGCATAAATCAGTATATAATGCCTGGCCGGATCTCAATAATTTTCAAGTTACAGCAAATAGAATGAAAAATCGGAAATTTGTAAAAAAAACCCTCATTGCTAAACTATCGATAATGCTACATAAAAACGAAGCACATATTTAGAAAGAGCAGAAAAAATCCTACGAAATGACATAAGTTGTTTTAGAATATTGAGAATTAATGGTGAGTTACAAGCTCTGAAACAGTGAAAAAATACAAAATCAAATATTTAGCAAAATAGTTAATCGTTAATTCCAAAAATGCAACTCTACCTACATCAAGGAAAATGTTATAAAATTTGGTCCATTCCGAAAGCTTTCGAAGAAGCTGACAATAAACCATATCAGTTTAATTGTATGGGAGAAATCAAGCAGTTCCCTAGTTACAACTCTGTACTGTTGCACGCTCGGAAAGAGCGAAACTCCACCCATGACGATTGTAAACACCCCGTTTTAATATCTTTCAATTATACATTTCTGATCAACCTCTATCAATACCCTTTCATTATTCAGTCTGGTCAAGTGAATGACATATTGTGCAGCTCTCGCCTTGTCTTAAAGCAAACTCCGTGACTGCTGCGTTTCCTCCATGAACTTTCAGGATGATGAAGAAGTACTTTTTATGGAAATTTTCTATGTGTATAGGAAGAAAAGTGTAATAAAACAGCAGTCATCAGTGGGCGTTATGTTAAAGGGAGGCTGTTGTAAGTGGGATTGTAGTAAGTTGATGTATAATAATTATGCCGGAATACTCTAACGAAGAATATGCGGACATGCATCTGATGTACGGGCAAGCTCATGGAAATGCATGTCTAGCACAGCGCATGTACCGTGAGCAATTTCCAAGGAGACGTTGCCCAAGTTCGAAACTCTTCATAAAAATCGATAGACGATTACGGGAGACTGGATCGTTTAATACAGCAAGCATTGATGCAGGGAAACCTCGACATGTACGAACACCTGCAATGGAAGAAGATGTACTGAATATTTTTAAAGATAACCCCTCCACGAGTACACGAGCTGCTGCGTCTGAAGTCGGTGTTTCTCACCAAAGTGTGTGGCGTGTTCTGCGTGCAGAAAACATGCACCCCTTTCATGTGCAGCGGGTACAACTGTTATCAGTAACAGATTGTGCTCAGCGGACAGAATTCGTACGCTGGTTGCTTAATGTAACAGAAAATAATCCACAATTTCTGGAAAATATTTTATTTACTGATGAAGCAACATTTACGAGAGAGGGCGTGGTAAACACGCACAATATGCACACATGGTCATATACAAATCCGCACACTGTTTTACCGTCGAACGCACAACAAAAGTTCAGTGTGAACATATGGGCAGGTGTCCTCGGCGATTATCTCATAGGACCATATTTACTCCCAGATGTACTCAATGGCAGTACGTACTTGGTTTTCCTACGGGATATCTTACCGCAGTTACTGCAAAATGTGCCAGCAACATTGCGCCACAATATGTGGTTTATGCACGATGGCGCACCGGCACATTTTTTCATAGGTGTTCGCAATCACCTCAATTCAACATATCCTGGGAAATGGATTGGACGCAGTGGACCTGTTGCTTGGCCTGCACGCTCTCCAGACCTCAATCCGTTAGACTTTTTTGTTTGGGGACACCTTAAATCGCTGGTGTATGAAACGCATGTGGATACACCGGAGGATTTACTAGCGCGAATCGTTGTCGCTGCAGGAGACATTCCCAACTCCGTCGGAGTTTTTCGGCGTGTTCGCCAATCTTTACGACGTCGCTGTCGGCTGTGCGATTCTGTTAATGGGCGCAACTTCGAACACCTATTATAATAATGTCCGTTCGTCTGCCTTCCGACATTGAACTGTGCAGCGCAGGCCAGAAGACTATGCTTCACATATGTCATAAAGTACGTGGAATGTAATTCTTTATTTGTCATTTTTCTTTTATTTTCAACACTTTTTGGCACAGTATTTTGTAAGTCACAGACTGTGGTGTACTCAAATTGTAAATTACAAAGTTTGTATGAATTAATTTAAAATTTAGTGTCTTTTTTAAATTTATAATTAATAAAATTATTATGCTATTTGTTATTATTATTTCCTATCATAAATTATGATGCACATATACATACAATAATTGTCCATGTAAAACATGTACTGAAACTTCTTGCATAGTTACAAATCGCAATATTTTTAATTATTTCCGAATTTTCACCACCAGTTTAATTTTAAGGAATTTAACTTAAGCTTTATATCAATAAAAGACCACTTTAAAATGTAGACTATTATTGTAAAGTTATTTTGGTTCATTCAACTCTTGAATAATTAAAAATGTTGCATCTCAGAAGAAGCATGATCGAAAATGTATAGTTGAGAGTAATTAAAAAGGCGGTGTTTCCAATCGTGATGGGCGGAGTTTAACCTTTGCTAGTGTCAAAGAAAGCGGAGTTGTAACTAAGAAACTGATTAATTTCTCTCACACAATTAAACCGATATGGTTCATTGTAAGCTTTTTCGAAAGTTTTCGGAATGGACCAAATTTTACTACATTTTCCTTGTTGTAGCTAGAGTTGTCTTTTTGGAATTAACGATTAACTATTTTGATGTATATTGGATTTCGTACTTTTTTCACTGTTTCAGGGCTTGTAACTCGTCAATAAATATTACTATTTTAATACAATTGATGTCATTTTGTAGGTTTTTTCTGCTCTTTCTAAATATGTGCTTCGTTTTTATGTAGCATTATCGATAGTTTAGCAATGAGGGTTCTTTTACAATTTTCCGAATTTTCATTCTATTTGCTGTAACTTGAAAACTATTGAGATCCGACCAGGCTTTATATACTGATTTATGCTCCATGTGATCTCCTCTATTACCCCTATTAATATTGGACCCCTTTAACGGAACACCCTGTATATATATAATACAAATCGGAATTTCATTCTGAACGCTTACATCTCAAGTTTTGCTAAACGGATTTTTATGGGGCTTACATTATCAGTTAGGTAATTTTTCAGGGATTTTCACGGGATTCGATGTTTGTTTTCAAAAACCGACCAGCGTAACGGGCGACGCCTGCTAGCATATAATATAAAATATAAATTTTAAAATGCAATGCGAAAAATAAATGTTTTGTTCAGAGCGAATAAAAGTATAGAAAACTGTTCGATATTTAGAAAAACACTTACTACAATTTAAATAATCTGTTCTTGAGGATACAAAAAATATTTGCTGTGCATGAAAAAATTTATTGGTGTGATATGTTTAGAATAAACATAAGTTGATATGATTTAAGAGAAAATTAGATAAAATTATTTAGAAATTCTATTGTTATCTGTTTTAGAAACAAATTTTATGTAAAGTTTCCTATAAAATGACTCAATATATATTTTGCATACATATTCTGCACACATATGTTATATTTCCTTTTTACATTTTATTTGTAATATCTATATAATGATACGCAACTGTAATGTATGACACTTGTATAACACTTGCAAAAATAATTTGTTAGTTTTTTTTTTTTCGTAAATTCATGGCGAAAATATAAACTGCAAACGTAAATGTAATCTGGGTTCTCGTCTCCTTCTGAAACAATAATGTCTGCCTAACATTTCGTCCTAAAAATTTATTCATCCCCACACTCTGCAAAGAAAACCGTAAATTTAATGAATATTTTCATTGGTTATATTGCGTTAAAACACGAAACATTCCGCCTTGTTTTGCCCATTTCTACCCTAAATACAGAAAATTCCTCACTCTAACTTAAAAATTACCTGAAATCATCCAACCTAAAGTTGCATTTTCTTCAAATAACTGTGGTGTTCCGGCAACAGTGCTGCTTAGTATTTTTTCGTATTAAAAATGGGATGTTTACGCGTGTCCTTTTTTTTTCCTCAAAACACGAAAAATTTGCAAACCGAACCTCAAAATTTCCTGAAATTCTCTCATCAAAAGACGGAAATTTCTTGAAATAACGGAAAAAATATTTTCCCATCATAGGGGTGTTCCGATAACTTGCTGCCTGTATATTTTTTACGTTTTTTGACGAATTTTTTTTTTTAAGAATGTAAGTGGGATTTATCTATTATCGGCTACCCCTTTGTTTTTCTTCCCCCCCCCCCCCCCCACATCCAAACAATTTCCAAGCTAAGTTTGCACCACCCATTTAGCTACAAAAATATCCACTTTAAATACACTAAGCATGACGATGTAAATTGCTGAGCAGTGCAGTGCCAAATCAACATATTTAATAGCAATCTAGAACGGCCAACGCAATTGACTAAAGTAATTCACTCAATAGCGCTGCAGCCATGACGGCCAAGCCACTAGTACGATGGATCGCCGCCATGCGGCGATCAGGCGAATTTCGCCCCGAGGCCTATAACCCGTTAGGCCATGCACTTTCCCGGTAGGTATGTGCCTGGTTTGTGGTAACAGGGGAAAAAGCTATTATAAGATTTCACCATTTGTAAATCTTTCTTCCAAATGCATTTCAGAAAAATAAAATTCACAATCAAGCTGTAATATTAATTTCATCTATCCATGATTAATTCTTTACAATAGCCACATAGTAACAAAAAATAACTAAAACAATTGAATAATCATTGTAATATTATAAATATCTACTAATAGTTTGTTTTATATTACTATAAAAATGCACTCATACATAGCAAATATAAATAATAAAAAGTTCCTGAGTTTAAAAACATGAAAAAAAATCTGTTATCACATCAAAATGTATAATTCTAATTATTTAAAAATTATGCATTTATAAAAACTAAAAAAGGATATTTGAAAAGGATACAGAATGGATATCAGAAGTAATCAATAAGCAGAATATTAATCCTGTAAAAAACGTATCATACGTTATTCAAATATTTATTTTTAGACACATAAAAACTTTTCTTTTTAATTATTTTTAAATGAAAGTTCTATTCCACAATGCAAATATGTTACAACTTTTAAAATATATAACTCTACAAGTAAAATTCTAATAATCAATCATTGCTATATAAAATTTTACAGGATATTTTTAAAAAATGATACAAAAATGAACTCAGGCGCCATTGATAAGTAAAATTTTAATCCTGTAACGATACTAGTAAGATATCTCTTTTGTACAGTTATTTCTTCATGTAAAAAAATTTTTAGTTTTAACTTTTTTTTATCTAAAAATTGTAAAATAAATTTACAACAAATAGAACAAATCTGATTCGACCGATCTACTAATACTAAATTATGTTGAAGAATATTGTATTACACTGAAACTTTTTAGCTGGAAATGCAATAACTATTGTTAAATATAAAGTTATTTACTTAAGCCTTATTTGATATTTGAAATCCATTTTTAGGTGCGTTCGTAATTATATAAATATGTAGCACCTATAGTCATCGTCTAGTCCGTCCGTCTGTCCGCATATAACAGAGCAAAAACTACCCAACCGAATGGTTTGAAATTTAATATATACTATCGTTGTAGAATTTTGTCGAGTCATTTAAAACTTTATGAAAATAGAATCAAAACTTAAAAAGATATTAATAAAAGTTTTCTTTATTTTATTAAATCCTATCGTGCATAATCTATACAATAATAAGCGCAAGTCATGTGACTGAGGAAAGCAAATACGGGCAAACCACTTCTTTTTTCCTATGCCAGGCGGCCATTTTTATTCAAAATTATTTTTTCGAATAAAATGGCATAAAAGTTACATTTTTAGAAAGATCGTTGAAAAAAAATGTTTGTTTTAGAGATGAGTTACATTCAAAAATCTATAGATTCTAAGATAACTTCAGTGGAAATTACGTTAACAGCCGAATATCTCAATCCATTAGAGTCAATAACAGGAAATTCGTTCGTTATGAGTCATAAAAATATTAAACCATGGACGTAATCATTCGCAAAGCAAGATCTCCATGGTAAACTTTACAGTGCTGTCTGCTGTAGAAAAAAAAATTCGTATCTGTAACCATGGCATACTTAATAATAATAATAAAAAGGCTTCGTCATTTCGCTCACAGCAGACGATATAACTTATTTCACTGATATAATAATAATGATGATTTTTTTACATTGTGAAACTAGTTATAAAACGAACGCACCTCTTATGTCACGTTTAACGTACATTTTCCAACTTGTTTAAAGTTTAATTTCAAATATTTTGATTTTTATAAACAATTTCAATATTGCCACAATTTTTCTGTTCCTGTGCTGTTTTCAGTCCTTGCGGTTCAACGAGATCACTGATGCCACATCAAGAATTAATGAATAAAACGAAATTTATTCAAAAAGAATGTTTAAAATTGTCTTCGTCTGCGTCCAGGAGTAACTCAAGGTTCTTTATCTTTAGCCACATCAGAAACCAGTGTATTTTCGAGAGTAAAAGAGGCATTTATAAAAACAAAGTTTATTTTGCTGTCACAGATTTTCAGAAACGTTTCCGAGTAGTTTTACAGTGTATTATTAATGGGTTTGCTCAACCATGATTATAGGTTTTTCGGATGTTATTCATACTCAAGGAAACATTTTCATGCTTAACAAACATGTTTTAGAGACAAATAGGATAAATTTACAGTATTAACATTATCATTACAATTATTAACATTAACATTATTTTGTTATTCTTGCGTGTATTAATTCAGTTACGCTGATGAAAATGTTTACTGGTGAATGGATTAGCATCCGAAAAACCTGTATTCTGTATTGAGAAACCTGATTAATACACTATAGAGACTATTCGAAAACGTTTCCAAACATCAGTGGCAGCAAAAGAAACTTTGTTTTTCTATAAATGATTTTTTTTAAATCTCGAAAATGTATTATTTTCGGAGGTTTCTAAAGACAAAGGACACTTTTCGGAATCGCGGGTAACTTAGAAGAGGTTATTTTATATTTTCGTTTGTGGCAACATTTTACTTTCCTAGATTATGAAACATTTGTCTTTATTTTAATAGTGTAGACACATCGTTTTCACAGATTTTACCACAATAATTTTATAACGAGTAACTGAGGCTTAAAGACAAATAATCTATCATAAATCAAAACTATTTGTATTTGCCAATCCCGAAACTTTCTTCTATCTCATGCATGCTAATACTCGTCTGCGCCGTCTAGCCGTCTAACTCGCCCCCTATATAATCCCATATTTAATCCCATATAATCCAATGGAAATTCCCCTCGAAATTTGTCAATTAGCTCACTTTATTGCTGGTATTTTTCTGAGTTTTCACGGTATTTGACTGGTCTATTTATATGAAATACTCTATAGAATTGACTACCAAATCATGAAAAAAAAAATCTTTGGTAGAGTTCGCGCATGGGCAGTTATAATAAATTATTTCATACAAATGCTTATATCTCATCAAATATTCAATATATTAATTTTTTAATTGCGATATACTGTTTCTACAGTTCTTGAAGTCGAACATGTGCTGTACATCCTCGAATTTCAAGAACAATTTGTCAAGAATTTCAGTAGATATTCGATAAACCGTGTAAAAAGTTTCCGGTCACTGCCCCTTAATTTTTCGACAGCAGTGTATATGAGTATTTCTTTCTATTAACATTGTTTTAATGGGATAATGTTGGTAAGAAGTAAATTAATTTTGCATTAACTTTTTCTGATAATATTAAAAATATGATTTTAAAAATATTCTTATTCGGCAACCGGATATGGAAGTATTCTGCAGGACCGAATATCCAGTTTGAGTACCGAATAAGCAGGATATCCGGCAGGAACCGGATTTCCGGTGCATCCCTAATAATTACTATATCGTAATCTGGAATAATTCAATATATAATATTTACATTTTGTGCTTGCAAATGAACAATTTGCATTAAAAATTACCTTCCACATAAAGTTTTTTTTTTTATCGTTATTATAAATACCTCAATTTCCATTACGTGTTATTTATGTCAACAATTTTTTATTATTCACAACTTCAAAGATAGCTTTACAATCAATAATTTAAAATATGTCTAATTTAAGTCAAACGCTGAAATGGTCCATGTTTCATTCCTTTTGATATAAAGATACTTTTTAAAGGAACAGATAAATGGGTTGCCATAGGAATCTTCTAAAAATATGTTCCTTTGTGTTTAATACAAAAAGTCTTCCACATTAATGGATCATTGTCACGAAATGGAACAAATTACGTCTCTGCTAGTTTTCTATATATATATATATATATATATATATATATATATATATATTTCTCTTTCCAATTTCAAATGATCTCTGCAAAATTCAGTAATTACTAGCTTCCATAGCAACGACATTTGCATTGTATGAGAGCATTCGGTTTAGGAGGAAAAGAAGATGTCTAACTTTATTCTACATTTAGAAAAAAAAATCATAGCATTAATTTTATTAAATTTTATATAAGCAGTACACCGTTAAAAAACAAACAAAATAAAATAAAATAAAAAAAATTAAGGTTTTTTATTCTTGAAAAATATGTCAAACCACGAACGGAAATATATAATAACGCCTTCCGAGTTACCCATGACTCCGAAAAGCATTCGTTATCGTTAGAAACCTCAGAAACTAATATATTTTCGAGAGTTAAAGAAGTATATGTAAAAACAAAGTTTCTTTTGCTACCACTGATTCTCGGAAATGTGCTAGTTTTTACAGCGTAATAATCACTTTTCTCCGGAATAACGGTTTTTAGGATGTTATCAATTCTCAATTAAACATTTATTTTCAGCTGCGTAATTGCATGTAAATATGCAATTTTTACAGCGTAATAATCACTTTTCTCCGGAATAACGGTTTTTAGGATGTTATCAATTCTCAATTAAACATTTATTTTCAGCTGCGTAATTGCATGTAAATATGCAAGAGTAACGAAATGATATTAATTTTAATGTTAATGTTAATGGTGTTAATTTATGATGAATGTATGTAAAACATGTTTGTTGAAAATGAAAACGTTTACTTGAGAATGGATAGCATCCGAAAAACCTATATTCCGTGTTCAGAAAACTGATTAATCTAATATATAAAAATGACATTTTTTCTGTCTGTCTGTCTGTTTGCACTTGTATACAAATCAACAGTTTGGAAGCCCGAATTGTGAAATGTTCTTATAGGTGTATTAAAACTTGGCCGAGGCAACTAAAGTAATCCGGAATCGAATTGATGTATAGTTAATTTTTAATTAATAGAAAACCAAAAATCTAACAGCCTTTTCCTATTAAATTTAAACATTTTTCGTTATAGCAGTTGCCAACAATTAAAAATCCACAATAAAATTATTTCTACAATAATTAATTTTCTATTGAAAGATTTCCACGTGAAAAATGAAAATCAAATAAAAAGTTTCAAGAATTGAAAAAAAAGGATTAATATGACGGTAATATAACGAAATATATTGGTAATATAACGAAATATATTGGTAATATAACGAAAATTTCTAAGCATTTCTCAACATACAAGAAGTATGTGTATGTGTAAATACAGAAAGCAGGTTAATATGACGTCATATTAAAAGTTTTACGGACTTTTACAAATGTTTGAGAATCATGCAAAGAGAGTATCAATATAAGTAATAGAGAAAGTAAGTAGATAGGACGTCAACAGGTAACTATAACGTCATATGGGTTTGAGGAAAGTATTGAATCATGATAAAAACCCGATTATGGAAATATTGACATATTTTAACATTTTAAAGTTCGCTATACAACATGTTTAATTTTGAAATCGATTTTTCTACAGAAAGATTCTTAAAATCCCGGACAACGCCGGGTACTTCAGCTAGTAAGCTATAAAAACTAAATCCGAAATAACTTTCCGAAATTTTGTGGAAAAAAACTCCGAAAACTTAATTTTTATAAATGCTTCTTTCAATTTCGAAAATATATTGGTTTCGGAGATTTCTGAAAATAAAAAACTTTTTTCTGAATCATGGATAACTCTTAAGAGAGGTTATTGTATATTTTCGTTCGTGGTTATATTGTATTTTTCTAGATAAAGAAACATTTGTATTTTTTTTTTCAGTATAAAAAATTATATTTAGAATGTAAATTAACTAAAGATCGTGAAATTACATTTTTAAAATTAAGTGATATTGATGCAATTATAGTAGAATACCTTTATAAGAAAATTTGCCACATACGACAATAAAACTTGAATGGTAGGGAGGATATTGGGCAAAAACTTGGCAAGCTTTTGCCATTGTTGCCAAGCTATTGTTTCTTTACTTGTCTAAGTCATGGAAGCGAATGGTCTAAAATCGTCACTGGTCTGTAGTTTGTGTTGCTATGGATTGGACAAAAACATTCAATCTGAGCGTAATATGCGCATGTTCAGACAGCCATTTGCGTATATTCAGACTCCATTCGGAATTCCATGTTCTATCAGAATCTATTCATCTACATGTTAAACAAATTCGAAAAATAATATTTCATACGCATCAATAATATTGAAATCATTCATCCGTTTGTAATAATTTAGTAAACAGACAGACTTATTTTTTTTTCAATTCCTACTATTAGCTCACACTCTCTATATATTTATATATCTTGTTCTAATTTTCAATCGTTAATAAAATACTTTGTATTCATCCACTCAAGTTCAAATACATTTTTTAAAACTTGTAGTGGATGACACTCGATGTTAATACAGTTTTTTCAAATATTAATTCATTCATTAAATTAAATTAATTACTTTTAGTTTTATATGGGAGAAAAAAAATTTCTCCCATTGTTTTCATAAATGAAATCAAAGATTTTCCTCAAATGAGTGATGCCAAAAAAATAAAATACCGCAACCATAATTATGAAAAAAGGTTCCATAAAAATAACTTAGGACATTCATGCTGCACGGATTTATTTTATATATTTATGATTAAAAAGCAAAATTCAAATTCAAATGCTCAAAAGGAAATTCGCTTTCTATTTTGCCACTTAGTATTGTGATTCTGTCATATGTATATACATATTTATATTAATTGTCATTATTTAATAAAAAGTAACTAAAATAAAAATTTTCTTTGGTGACGTAAGTAGGAATTGACTTAAAAAAATTATTTTTATATTACTTGTTAAAGAATTATATGAAAAAAATAAAAAACGAAATCATAAATGAAACTTTAAAACTTTCCAAAGGCAAAATAAACTAGCATGCCTTGTTAGACATAAAGAAAACTTTCTTCTATTCTGTATGATTCTAATTTAAATAGCGGGGTTACACTGAAACAATTACGATGAAGAGTGCGTTTTTAAAAATTTAACATAGAGTTATAATGATCAGTGAATAAACAAGAAAGAAAAATCATCTTTCAAGCATAGATTATGAAACACTTCTCGACACTTCCAGAATACTTTAACAAAACTTCGCCGTATAATAAGGTAAAGAAGATACCCAAGTAAGCATTTTAGAAAATGCGTAACACATTTGAAAACCAGATTTCAACCATTACTACCCATAGCCGGAAAGATACATCAATTCATTTCTTCAGCCGTGTACATGATATATTGATTTGTATATATTCTACATAGTATACTAAAATATAGTTTAGTAAGAAAACGTTTAACACAGTTGAAAATTCACCTTCATGAATTTTTACCAATAGACGGGATCGCACTTCAATTCTTTTGTACAGCCCTGTATATTACTTACAGATTTTTATACATGTCACATATTCAGTTAAAATTTAATTCAGGCAAAAACGTGCTTAAAACTAGTAAAATCACACTTCCAGGAATTATCATTCATAGGCGGCCATGTATCTAGTTCTTTGCATAGTCCTGTAAATGATTTTATTTATATTCTACAAACATCTTTTAGTATACTAAATATAGTTGAGTTTGAAAATGCATAACTCAAATTAAAAAAAAACACCTTTAAGTAACTCATACTCATCCTCAGTAATGCTTTGAAGTCTTTTGTACACCCTTGTAAAAGATCTATATACACACCACGTAGTACGCAAAAATTTAGTTAAACTTAAAAACTAATAATGCTTCCAGCAATCATCCCTAACAGTCAATACTTCGGCTGCAGTACTGTATCCGAGATTTTTTATGTGTCCCTGTAAATGAACAATAAATCCTATGCATACCAAATTCTACAGCAAGCATATTCTAGTAAACCTCAGTAATGTATGAATTCCATAATATTTGAAATAGTATAACATAATTAAAATACGCTGCAAACTGTTTTTCCCAGTAGACCATTATATAACCGAATTCTTTAATGTGATTCTGTAAATCAGTAATAAATGCTCTGCACTCCCTATTCTACAGAAAGCATCTTTTAGCCACCTCAGAAATTCATATCAATTTCATTAAGTTTTCAACAGTGTTACATTATTAATATACACCGTAAATGATTTTTCTTCATAGACCACGATATAACGGAATTCTTTTGAGTGGACCTGTAAACGAACTGTAAGTGCTACATATGACATTTTCTATTGTAACCCTCTTGTAATGCACCTCAATAATGTATATAAACTTTATTATGTGTGAAATAGTGAAACACAATTACATACACCGCAAATGATTTTTCACCATAGACCATAATGTAACTGAATAATTTTGAATGCTTCTTTAAATGAACTATAAATGCGACACACTTCATTTTCATCACAGAACATGCCATAGTAAATAATAACAACGTATATCAATTGCATGGTATTCCGAGTATATTTACGCCAGTTACAGCTCGGACAGATGGCCAGACAGACGGTCAGACAAAACGAATTCATAAACACATTTCAATTATGTCGAAAATGTTTTTAAAAAAAGCAAACTACAGCAGGTTCTCTTGTTGGTTATTACTATTTATAAATAAATCAATTAAAATTTTTATTCATTACTAAATTCAAGTACAAAATATGCTGCATTTCTATCCAATAGAATATAAGGTACACTTATAAGGTTCATCACAAAAAGCATAATGTTCATAGCACCAATCATTGTTGAGTGATCAAAAGCAATACCAAACGAACGCACTTTTTCATAACCATATTAATTTTTTTGGTTATATTCCGTTCTAAAGATGCCGAAATATAGCTATTACAGCAATCCCAAAAAACGCAATATAACTGCACTACGTATAAGACGATATAAAGAAAGCTGCGCCGCCAGGCCCCAGAAGCGACAACCGGCGCGTAGGTGACCACCGAACCCAAGTCTTGAGGGACTTTTATCGCACCAGTAGGATCAGCCTCCCACGGCTCTTCGGCCGGGAGAGGACCGCCACCTGCGGACCCTCCAACCTTAAATCCACATGTCGACGACGTAAGTCGTTGCGATACGCGGTGAAACACAGTAGGGGAGTCACCACGAGACACTTGGGGACGGGCCGGCGTCCCCCAACAGCTTCGGAGCTGGACACCCAGAAGAGAACCAGGCCCTAGACCTTAAGTCGGGTTTTTCCTACTCGTACTTGCTTTACCAGAACTCGAGGGATGTGAAAACCTACAAAGGTAGTCACAGTTCCCTCTCGTAGGTATAAGACGATATAAAAAAAAAACTAATTAACATCAATTTATGTAAAGGTGTAACTTAATATGAAATATGAGGAAATTTCACCCCGTAGAAGCGACATATACCTATTAAACAAATCAAGAAAAATACAGTTTAACTTATTATCAAATTAAATTAAATCTTATAGATTCCGAGATATACCTATCCTGTAAATCTCGAAAAACGCAGCATGACAGGCCACTTTTGGTCAACATACATGAACATACAATTAGCATCATGTCAAGGTCTAACTGAAAATGAAGCTTGATGAACTTCCACCCCATAGACGCTAAGAGATACCTGTTACAGAAATCAAGAAAAATTAAGTAGACGAACCCCACTTGTAGGGCTTTATAAACCAAGCACTGATAAACACCAATTTGGGTCAAAATCTAATTGAATATGAAGTCCCATGCAAGGAAATCTTAAATATGAAGTTTGATGAAATTCCACCCCATAGACGCCGACATATAGCTATTACACAAATCATGAAAAATAAAGTTCAAGAGTGCCACCTACTGTGTTTTGTGTACCAAACCCTAGTAAACCCAAATTTCTGTCAAAATCTAACTGGATATGAAGTTCCATAAAATACAATGTTATAGATTTCGTGGTATAACCTTGCGATCATGCATATATGCATAAATTCCACCCCATAGCCTCAAAGACAGCTTTTACTCAAATCAAGAAAAACGCAGTACCGTAGCACCACCTATTGGTCTTTATACACCAAACAATAATAAATGGCAAATTGTGTAAAAGTCTAACTGAATATCAAATTCCATGAAATTAAATCTTATAGATTCCGAGGTATAACTATCATGGAAGTCTTGAAAAACGTTGTACGTCAGGCCACTTTTGGACAACATACATGAAAACCTAATTACCATCATGTCAAGATCCAACTCAATATGAAGTTTTATGAAATTCCACCCCATAGACGTCGAGATATAACTCTTACAGAAATCAAGAAAAATGAAGTACACGAGCACCACCTTTTGAGCTCTATACACCAAGCAATGATAAACACCAATTTGGGTCAAAACCTAATTGAATATGAAGTCCCATGTAATGAAATCTTATAGATTCCGAGGTATAACTATCGTGGAAAACTTGAAAAACACAGCTTGGCATTCCACTTTTGAGACAACATAAATCAAAACATAATATACACGATGTCAAGGTCTAACTGAATACGAATTTTGATGAAATTACCCCCCCCCCCCCCCATAGACGCCAAAATATAATTATTACACAAATGAAGAAAAATGCAGTACTGAAGCACCACTTGTTGGACTTTATAAACCAAACCCTAATAAATAACAATTTGTGTAAATGTCTAACTGAATATAAAACACATTATGACTGGCTATTTGGGCAACATGCATCAAAATCTAATCATGATCATGTCAAGATATAACTCAATATGACGTTTGATGAAATTCCATCACATTGGGCTTTATAAACAAAACCCTACCAAACACCAATTTATGTGAAACTGTAATTGAATATGAAGTCCCATGCAAGTAAAACTAAAAAAATTCGATGTATAACTCTTACAGAAATCGAGAAAATCACAGCTTGACAGGCCAGTTTTGGGCAACATACATCAAAACTCAATTAGCAAAATTTCACGGTATAACTGAATATCAATTTTGATGAAATTCCACCCCGTAGACGCCGACATATAGCTATTACAGAAATCAAGAAACTAGTCGTTGGGGGCCACCGTAATACTTACCCATCATGGATATGCATAATGTAAAATATTAAAATAAAAATGTGTAAACTACTTATAAAATGCATTGCAATTCGAATAAAATCGTGGCTTAATGACGTCACAAACTTTAAAGGCTCGATTACTGAATCGCTTAAAAGAAACGTCATTATAACTCCAAAAACAATAATCCTATTTACTAGCGATTTATTGCATCTGATTAAGCGTCTTATTTCCAATTAAAATATATCTTTGAAGTGAAATTTGGATGAAATACAGGGTCATGAAAAATCGAAGAGTGTGGAAAATAGGATTCCAAACATCTCGGCAACTCATTATCCGATCGACTTCATGCTGTATGCAAAATTTATGTTTTTTTATTGTCATTTTATTTTATATTCATTTCTTAAAATAAACAATTTCGAAAATTTTTATATACCTTTTATCAGAACGAATATTTCGAGAGTCCGAAAAAAAATAGTTCCGGTTAATCGAGGTTATTGAAATTAAATAGGCTTCTTCCCATTATTACATACTAAGTACCTGCCAAATTGCAAGTCTCTATCTCAATTTTTTCGGCAGATAGAGCGTTTACAGACACACAGACGGACGGAAAAAAAAATTTCTAAAAATATGTTTTTCGGAATCTCCAGTGTCTGAAACGTGTAAATCCGTCAAAAAAAATTTTCGATTTTTAAAACGATTACATGACTTACCCTATACTACGTATGATGGGTAAGTAAAATGAAACACAGGAGCGCCACCAATTGAGCTTTATACACCAAAACCTAATAAACGCCCATTTGTATCAAAGTCTAATTCAATATGAAGTCCCATGCAATTACATTTTAAGATTCCGATGTATAACTATCGCAGACAACATGAAAAACAAAACATAATAGGCCACTTTTGGGCAACACACATCAAAAGCTAATTAGCAACATGTGAAAATCCAACTGAATATGAAGTTTGATGAAATTCCAGCTCACAGATGACGAGATATAGCCGTTACAGAAATCGATAAAAAAGAAGTACACGAGCACCACCTGTTGGACTTTATACGCAAAGCCCTAACAAACACTAATTTGGGTCAGTATCTAATTGAACATGAATTCCAAAGCAATGAAATCTTATAGATTCGTAGCTATAAGTGAAAAACGAGAAAAACACAGCATAGCAAGCCATTCTTGGGGCAATATAAATTAAAACCTAATATGCATGATGTCAAGATCCAACTGAATATGAAGTTTGATGAAATTCCACCCCATAAACGCCGAGGTTGCTGTTATAGAAATCAAGAGAAATGAAATACAGAAGCACCATCTATTGGGCTTTATACACCAAAACTCTAATAAACACCAATTTTTGTTGAAGTATAATTAAATATGAATTCCCATGCAATTAACTCTTAAAGACTCAGAGGTACATTTATCCCTGACAACGTGAAAAACACAACATAACAGTCCACGTTTGGGCAATATACATCAAAACCTAATTAGCAACATGTCAAGATCCAACTGAATATGAAGTTCGGTGGAATTCCACCCCATAGACGCCGAGGTTGCTGTTATAGAAATCAAGAGAAATGAAATACAGAAGCACCACCTATTGGGCTTTATACACCAAAATCTAATAAACACCAACTTTGTAAAAGTCTAATTGAATATGAATTCCCATGGAATTAACTATTAAAGATTCAGAGGTACAATTATCCCAGACAACGTGAAAAACACTGCATAACAGGCCACGTTTGCGCAACAAACATCAAAACCTAATTAGCAACATGTCAAGATCCAACTGAATATGAAGTTCCATGAAATTGCACCCCGTCGA
The DNA here is from genome assembly GCA_963931845.1 of Maratus michaelseni. Classification (NCBI taxonomy): domain Eukaryota; kingdom Metazoa; phylum Arthropoda; class Arachnida; order Araneae; family Salticidae; genus Maratus; species Maratus michaelseni. The sequence goes on from OZ007600.1 coordinate 191,111,341, forward strand.
CGCCAAGATAGTCGTTATAGAAATCAAGAAAAATGAAATACAGGAACGCCACCTGTTGGACTTTATACACCAAACCCTAATGAACACCAATTTCTGTCAAAGTCTAATTGAATATGAAGTCCAATGCTATATAATCTTATAGATTCCGAAGTATAACTATCATGGAAATCGTGAAAAACGTAGTATATCAGGCCACTTTTGGACAACATACATGAAAACCAAATTAGCTCTATGTCAATATTTAACTGAATATGAAGTTTGGTGAAATTCCACCTCATACACTCCGAGATATAGCTGTCACAGAAATCAAGAAAAAGTAAGTACGCGAGCATAACTTGTTGGGCTTTATACACCAAACCCTAATAAGCACCAATTTTGGATCAAAGTCTACTTGAATATGAAGTCCCATGCAATGAAATCCTATAGATTAGCAGCTATAACTATCATGGAAAACGTGAAAAACACAGCATGGCAGACCACTTTTTGGGATACATAAATCAAAACCTAATACGCATGATGTCAAGATCTAACTGTATACGACAATTAATTAAATTGCACCAGATAGACGCCGAAATATACCTATTACACAAATCAAGAAAAATGCACTACAGGAGCACCGCCTGTTGGTCGTTATACACCAAACCATACTAAACGCCAATTTGTGTCAAACTGAATATGACAGGCTGTTTGGGCAACATACATCAAAACCTAATCACAATTATGTCAAGATCTCACTCAATGTGAAGTTTGATGAAATTCCACTCCATAGACGCCGACATATAGATATTACACAAATCATTAAAAATACAGTTCAGGAGCGCCACCTGCTGTGTTTTATATACCAAACCCTAGTAAACACAAATTTCTGTCAAAATCTAACTGGATATGAAGTTCCATAAAATTAAATGTTATAGATTTCGTGGTATAACCTTACCATCATGCATATATGCATAAATTCCACCCCATAGACTCCTAGACATAGCTATTAATGAAATAAAAAAACGCAGTACCGTAGCGCCACCTGTTCGTCTTTATACACCAAACACTAATAAATAGCAAATTGTGTAAAAGTCTAACTTAATATCAAATTCCATGAAATTAAATCTTATAGATTCCGAGGTATAACTATCATGGAAATTGTAAAAAAAGCGATATGACAGGCCACTTTTGGGTAACATACATGAAAAACTTATTACCACCGTGTCAAGATCCAACTGAACATGAAGTTTGATGAAATTCCACCCCATAGACGCCGAGATATAGCTATTACAGAAATCAAGAAAAATGTAGTACACGAGCACCACCTTTTTAGCTTTATACACCAAGCCCTGATAAACGCCAATTTTGGTCAAAATAAATAAATAATAATTAACTAATAATAACTAATAATTAACTAATAAATTAACTAATAATAAAAATAACTATTAATAAATTAACTATTAATAATTAACTAATAAATAACAATTTGTGTAAAAATCTAACTGAATATGAAACACAGTATGACAGGCTGTTTTTGCAAAATGTATCAAAATCTAATCAGCATCATGTTAAGATCTAACTCAATATGAAATTTGATTAAATTCCACCCCATAGACGCCGTCTATTTCTACCATCTATTTCTATAAAGGCTGTATTTTCCAAATAACCTTAATATGCATAGGCGTACTGTTTAACCACGCTTCTAAGAACCCCGGTTGGCAGAATGCCAAGCCGATTCCATTCACACTGTAGGGAGAATAGCCCCAGCAAAAGAAGCTGAAATTACCACACTTTATCTTAGGCAGCGTACTTACGGCTTACGGACTTCCCCATTTTCGACATGGACTAGCCGTTTCGCCCATGCGCAGTTCGCTCCAGGTTTCTATCAAGCGTGGTGCATCAGTACACAGGAGTGTGCAGAGCCCCTCTCTAAATCTTTGAATAAGGTAAGAATTTAAAGAAAACATATATAGAATACAAATATCAAAAGGTGCATGTAATTGTGATTGAATATGGTTATCTGGTTATTGTATGATTACAATAGGTTTTACATTCATTTATTTAATTTAACTTGGTTCATGTATCTAAAGATGGAATTTTGAAATCCATTTTTCATACACTTCCTCATAGACTAGAATTATAAAAATGATGTACACACGTGTGTTTTCGAAGACAATACAACATTTTAATATTTTTAGAACGTAATTATAAATTAATCTTAAGGCATTTTAACGTGAGCAGGGCTGTAGCCGGTTAATTGACAAATGTTATGTATGTACAAGTGTAAAGCAGTTACAACAACAATAGAGGTTATGTGCCAAACCATGTTCTCTAAAATATGCCAACTGACTGTGAAAATGCACTAATGAACTATTTAAACACTAAAAAGTAAAATAAAAATAAAAATAATAAAGAGTGTAATTTAAAAAATGTGCTTTTATCAATTAGTGTTTAAAAATTAGTTAAATTATGATTATATCTTGTGAAAACAATTTAGAAATACTGAATAGATAATTTAAATAATCCTTTTTCTATTTTCTGTTACCATATGTTACCAAAATTATAATTCTTAATAAATTCACTAGTTCGCGCTTTCTACCAAGCATAAATCAAAGTAGTGAATTTTCCATAATCAAAGCCCACATCAAATTAAAACATTGTAATAGAAATGTTTTGGAACAACATGATTTACAGTCATTAAATTAGGCGTTAATTTTACAATAAACATTCAATGCTTATGAAAGAGTATTTAAGAACAAACTTTTTTTACTCTCATACTTACTTTATGGGGGAGAGAACCTTATAGGTTTTTAGCTGCAATGTCTTTCTTTAAATAAAAGTGCGTGATAATTAATTCATTTCACAATTAATTTGGGGGAGGGACTCTCGTCCCTTCCCCATTTTTATTCAAACTTGATAAAATTAGGTAATAATTTAAAAAACGTTATTGATGTTTTTTCCTTACAGAATTTTTCTTTTACCGTTTTTCATTCCTTCCCCCCCCCCCTCCGCAACAGCATTTTTTTGTACTATTTACATGGATATTTAATGAGAATTTATAATATTTAATGTATTTTTATACTATCTTAAAGTCTAGAAAAAGTCCTATGTGATGATAGTTATTAACTTTTTCTAGGTTAATTACGTTGTTGCCTTCAATTAGGTTAATTTCTATGAAAAAACAAAAGCACGATTTAATATTAAATTTTAAAAAATTAAATAAAAAAAAATAAAACTTCAATTCATTTTATAAAATTTCCTGTTTTAAAAATCTACATTTAAACAAGATCCACAGTATAAAAAAAAGACAATTACAGCTTTTTAAATAATTTACAGTTGTTTGCTGTGGGCTAAAAATAATCAACAGTATGAATAGCGGCCATACTAACTAACATTTATTATTAGTCATGTTTTTTTTAATTACTTACTATTAAGAGAGGAATATCGGACACCAGTTTGGATGTAGCATTCAAACATTTATTTTTTTAACATCATCTACATCAAGGGCCGTCATTAAAACGAAACTGAAACTATATTTGTAAACTGCTCAATTTCCGAAAATTTCCAAGACATATAGGAGTGCACCAAATCTAAAACGCCGGGCACCTACAGCGTTTATTCCACGTGACTAATAACAGCTAATAAGAACACAGTTGAAGCCAATAATGCTAAAACGTGACTATCTTTTAGAATCTCGCATCCCAGACAACGTGAAAAACACTACATAACAAGCCTAATTTGGGCAACCTAATTAGCAACATGTCAAGATCCAAGTGAATATGAAGTTCGATGAAATTCCACAAAATCGACGCCGAGATAGCAGTTATAGAAATCAACAAAAATGAAGTACAGGAGCCCCACCTGTTGGGCTTTATATACCAAGCCCTCATAAACACCAATCTGTGTCAAAGTCTAATTAAATATGAAAATAAGAAGTCCCATGCAGTGCAATGTAATAGATTCCGAGGAATAACTATCATGGAAGTCGTGACAAATGCAGCATGACAGACCACTTTTAGACAGCATACAAGAAAACCTAATTAGCTCAATGTCAATATTTAACTGAATATGAAGTTTGATGAAATTCCACCTGACACACTCCGAGATATAGCTGTTACAGAAATAAAGAAAAATTAAGTACACGAGCACCACTTGTTGGGCTTTATACACAAAACCCTAATAAACATCAAGTTTGGATCAAAGTCTACTTGAATATGAAGTCCTATGCAATGAAATCTTATAGATTCCCAGCTATAACTACCATGGAAAACGTGAAAAATACAGCATCGCAGGTCATTTTTTGGGAAATATAAATCAAAACCTAAGATGCATGATGTCAAGGTCAAACTTTATACGACGATTAATTCAATTCCACCACATAGACACTGAAATATACCTATTACAAAAATCAACAAAATGCAGTACAAGAGCGCCACCTGTTGATCGTTACACGCCAAACCATACTAAAACACAATTTATGTCAAACTTTAACTGAATATGACGGGATGTTTGGGCAACATACATCAAAACCTAATAAGCATCATGTCAAGATCTAACTCAATATGAAGTTTAATGAAATTCCATCCCATAGACGCCAAAATATAGATAATACCCAAATCATACAAAACACGGTATAGTTGTGCCACCTGTTGGGCTTTATAAACCAAACACTAATAAATAACAATTTGTGTAAAAGTCTAACTGAATATGAAACACAGTATGTTAGGAATGCACCAAATCTAAAACGCCGGGCACCTACAGCGTTTATTCCACGTGACTAATAACAGCTAATAAGAACACAGTTCAAGCCAATAATGCTAAAACGTGACTATCTTTTAGAATCTAGCATCCCAGACAACGTGAAAAACACTACATAATAAGCCTAATTTGGGCAACATGCATCAAAATCTAATCAGCATCATGTCAAGGTCTAACTCAATATGAAATTTGATGAAATACTACCCCATAGACGCCGATATATAACTATTGCACAAATCAAGAAAAACGAAGTACAAGAGTGCCACCTGTTGGGTTTTATAAACCAAACCCTACCAAACACCAATTTATATGAAAGTCTAATTAAATATGAAGTTCCATCCAATTAAATCTTAAGTATTCCGAGCTATAACTATCACAGACAACGTGAAAAACACAACATAACAGGCCACTTTTAGGTAACATACATGAAAACCTAATTAGCAACATGTCAAGATTCAACTGAATATGAAGTTTGATGAAATTCCACCTCACTGACGCCAAGATACAGCTGTTACAGAAATCAAGAAAAAAGAAGTACACGATCAGCTGCTGGACTTTATACATCAAGCCCTAATAAACACCAATTTGGGTCAAAGTCTAATTGAATATGAAGTTCCATGCAATGAAATCTTATAGATTCGTAGCTATAACAATCATGGAAAACGTGAAAAACACAGCATGGCAGGATACTTTTTTGGCAATATAAATTAAACCTAATATGCATGATATCAAGATCTAACTAAATACGAAGTTTGATGAAATTCCACCACATAGACGCCAAAATATACCTATTACACAAATAAAGAAAAATTCAGTTCAGTAGCGCCACCTTTTGGGCTTTATACACCACATCCTAATATATACCATTTTGTGTAAAATACTTATTTAATAGGAAATTCCTTGAAATTAAATTTTATAGATTCTGAGGCATAACTTTTCACAGGAAATGGTTTGGGCAACATACATCAAAGCCTATTCAGCATTATGTGAAGATCTAACTGAATATGAAATTTGATGAAATTCCACGCCGTAGACGCTTATATATATAGCTATTACTTTAACCAAAGAAAATGAAGTACAGGAGCGTCATCTGTTGAGCTTCATCGCCAATCCCTAAAAAACACCAATTTCTGTCAAAATCTAATTGAATATGAATTCCCATGGAATTAAATCTTAAAGATTCAGAGGTATAATTATCCCAGACAACGGGCAAAACACTACATAACAGGTCACATTTGGGCAACATACATGAAAACCTAATTAGCAACATGTCAAGATTCAACTGAATATGAAGTTCGATGAATATGAAGTTCAATATGAAACACAGTATGACAGGCTGTTTCGGCAAGATGCATCAAAAACTAATCAGCATCATGTCAAGATCTAACTCAATATGAAGTTTGATGAAATTCCACTCCATAGACGTCCACGTATAGATAATACACATATCATGAAAAATACAGTGCAAGAGTGCCACCTGCTGTGTTTTATATACCAAACAATGATAAACGCCAATTTCTGTCAAAATCAAACTGGATATGAAGTTCCATTAATTTAAATCTTATGGATTTTGCGGTATAACTATCACGAAAATCGGGAAAAACCGAGTATGACACGCCTGTTTTGGGGAACATATATCAGAACCTAATCAGCATCATGTCAAGGTCTTAATGAATATGAAGATTGATAAAATTCCACCCCCTAGACGCCCAAATATAGCTATTACACAAATCAAGAAAAAAGAAGTACAGGATCACCCCGTGTTGGGCTTTATAAACCAAATTGTGTGAAAGTCTAATTGAATATAAAGTGCCACGCGATTAAATCTTAAAGATTTCAAACTATAACTATCACAGGAATCGTGAAAATCACAGCTTGAGAGGTTTTGGCCAACATACTTCAAAACTCAATTAGCATCATGTCAAGGTCTAATAGAATAGCAAGTCTAATGAAATTCCACCCCATAGACGCCGTGATATAGCTATTCCAGAAATCAAGAAAAATGAAGTACAGGAGCGCCACCTGTTCGGCTTCATAAACCAAAACTTAATAAACACCAATTTATGTCAAAGTATAATTGAATATGAAGTTCCATGAAATTAAATCTTTTAGATTCTGAGGCATAACTATTGACAGGACACGGTTTCGGAAACATACATCAAAATCTACTCAGCATCATGTCAAGATCTAACTGAATATGAAATTTGATGAAATTCCACCCCATAGACCTCTATATATAGCTATTAAAGAAATCGATAAAAATAAAGTAATTGAGTGCCCGCCTATTGCGCGTTATACACTAAAACCTAATAAACAGCATGTTGTGTCAAAGTCTAATTGAATATGAATTCTCATGCAATTAAATCTTAAAGATTCTGAGGTATAACTATCACAGACAACGTGATAAACGCAACATAACAGGCTTCTTTTGGGCAATATACATCAATTATTAGCAACATGTCAAGATACAACTGAATATGAAGATTCATTAAATTCCACCCCATAGACGCCGAGATATAGCTGTTACAGAAATAAAATAAAAAAAAAACAAAAAAAAACAATGGCACTCCGGGAGTGCCGACAGAAGTGAAAACTTGAACAATTACGTGTGTATTTTCTGAATCGTCAGGAAACGTTTTATTGTGCAGGAAATACTTTTAAATGAAGTGTTTTTTTTTATTCATTATTATAAACTACTACTACAAAAATTATATTACAATTTTCATTTAATGCGCTATTGTACATGAAAAATAATGTATATTATTTTACATACAAAAATTGCAATCTATTGCTTAAACCGTAAATTTACAAATACATGAAATATAAAATGTAATTAATTGGTATTCTTTGAAATGAATACCAATGAAACTTATTAATTTTCATCCACAATTTCAACAACTCTCAATACATTCATCATTTCTTCCGTGAGATGTAGTTTCATATCTTTTGTAATAACATTTATCTGCAAAATAGGGTTCCCGCTTCCTATCACTCCAAAAATGATGACTTCTTTGCTGTATGTCTTGTTTACGGTATTCGTGAACATTATGCTTTTTTCTATCTTCAAACTGCGCGTATTGTTTGCGGTATCTATAATTTCTGTCAACAAACTTTTCTTTGATTTCACTTCATTTCCGTATCGGTAACCAAGTTTCTTAAAACTTTCGTGAAATATTTCATTATTTTCATTTTTTCTTTTTATATTACTTCCGTCTATTTCTTTTCTCGTGCTCGTTAAATTACAATATTTTCCGCGTTTTGTTATTTCATTTTCATCTTTTGATTTGGTCTCGCGAGTTGAGTCACTTTTATCTGTTTTCACCGCGCGTGCTAAATTTATCTTGAAATTATTTTCTGAATTATTTTTATTCATAATACCAATCATTTCGTTTTCTGCACGTGAACTATTTCCTTTTGATACTTTCGCTTCATTGTATGAAGTGGCAACATAATTTAATTTTTTATCGGAATTATTTACAACTTTAAGGCAACCTACTTGAAAAGTATTGCGCTCGCCAACAATTTTAATTCCCTCTTCATCTATCGCCAACTTTAGTTTGCTGATCACGTCTTGCCCTATTACAATATCGTATGCGAGAGATTTTTAAACATAAAATTTCGTTGATATAAGAAACCCATCAACACGCATTTCATACACAAAATATCCAATTAGATTTACAGTTTCTCCGCCAATGTCAGTTAACCCTATCACTATGTCCTATCGAAACATGGCCTGTTGTTGCCCAGGACAAAAATGCTATTTTTTTTTTTCAAAAAAAACAAAACAAGTACCGCTTATATTTGTACAGTTTAAATTTTACCGTGTGTTACAAACATTATGATATGAGATGTCACCGGCTGAAACTACTCAGTGAGTGATAGATTTTTTGACAACTTGTTGAAAGTGCTTGGGGTCCGCGTGGACCCCAGGATATAGTGATAGGGTTAATTAGATATCAACAGAACACAAATTCGGTGACCCAATATTGACATAACATTCGTAACTGAATAAAGAAATATCGCTGCCTGTATCAAACAATAGATTTGCTTCTTTGCCTTTGATATTAATTATTTTAGCCATTCCATTAGGTTTAGACTTATTTCTGATTCGAATTGTGGTAATGTTAGCTTTTTCCTGCACATCGGCATTAGAATTGTGATTTTGGCGATTATAATTTCGATAGTTTTCGGTAGAGTCTTGACTGAACTCATTAGTTTGACCGTTATTGCTATTATTACACTGAGACGCTATGTGGCCTTGAGAGTTACATCTAAAACACCTAATTTGAGATTTATTTATTTTGTTTTGGTATTGGGTATGAAAGAAAGATTGTGAACTTTCATTTTTACTTACTTCGGGTTTTCTATCTTCAAAGTAGTGTGAAATTCTATTCATGGTTTTAACATTACGTCTCGCCGCATCATAATCGTCTAGTTTACTTACTAATACGTCTACATTTTTAATTTTTGGAAGATCATCAATAAAATTTTCTTTCATTTCTATAGGTAATTTTTTCTTAATTTGATCTACTACTATTAATTCTTTTAAGGATTCAAAATCAGATACTTTAAGACCGCTAATCCATTCTTCCAAATAATTTCTTAATTCAAATGCTAAATCGCGCCAAGTGGCTGAAGATTCTTTTTTATGTGACATTAATTTCTGCCTAAATTCTTCTGGCGTCATTTTGAAGCGTTTAAGAAGTAAATCTTTTACGTAATCGTAATTGTTCGCCAATGTTTCTGGCTCTCTAGCTATAATATTGGCGATTTCTAACGGAATTAAACTTAATAAATGTGTGACCCAATTTTCTTTTATTATGTTCTTTCGAGAAATTTGTCTTTCAAATAATGCTACATAGAGATTAATATCACTTTTGCTGTCAAAGTGAGATATTAATTTAAGCAAATCTGGTTGCTTACCTGAACCAGCTATTGCAGAATCGTCGCCAAATATACAGAGGTGTCGGTAACAGTGACGGTAACAGTGTCGCGAATTCAATGGTTTTCTCCCATCTCAAAAAATGCCCCAGCTATTGCAGAATCTTCGCCAAATATACAGAGGTGTCGGTAACAGTGACGGTAACAGTGTCGCGAGTTCAATGGTTTTTTCCCATCTCAAAAAATGCCCAACGCGCCTAAAGAAGTTTTCACTTCAAAAAAATGAAGTAGACGAGCACCACCTGTTGGGCTTTATACACCAAGCCCTAATAAACACCAATTTGGGTCAGAATATGATGTCCCATGCAATGAAATCTTATATATTCCTACCTATAACTATCATGGAAAACGTGAAAAACGCAGCATGGCAAGTCACTTTTTGTGCAACATAAATCTAAACGTAATATGCATGATGGCAAGATCTAACTGAATACGAAGTTTGATGAAATTCCACCCCATAGACACAGAAATATACCTAGTACACAAATCAAGAAAATGCAGTACAGTAGCGCCGCCTGTTAGGCTTTATACACCAAACCCAAATAAATACCAATTTGTGTAAAAGTCTAACTGAATATCAAGTTCCATGAAATTAAATCTTATAGATACCGAGGTATAACTTTCACGGAAATCCTGAAAAACACAGCATGAGAGGCCACGTTTTGGGAAACTTAGTTCAAAATCTAATATCCATCATGTCAAGGTCTAACTGAGTATGAAGTTTTATATTTCGGATTAATATATATTTTATATTTAGGATTAATACATATTTCATACATTAGAAAAGATTTTTAAATTAGAAAATTAATCTTGAAACAATTTAACAGTGTTATTAGCAATTGTCGACAGGATGCTTTTGGTATCAGGCTGGGGCTGACTTCTAATTTACCAGAAAACTTCAAAATAGGCACATTGGCTCTGTTCTACTATTCAAGCAAAGATCCGATAGACCCCGAAAACGGATTTTCCTCATGAGTTAAAATTTACAAAGAATAAATCACCACAGCACAACAAATAAATACGAGAGCTATAAACAATACGACTTCAAACTAGAACTTTCGGCAGAACAAGCATTAAACGATCTAACGAATAAAACAAAAACCGAAAATCATGCGTCAAGCATAGATTATGAAACACTTTCCAACACATCCAGAATACTGTAACAAAACTTGGCTATTTAATATGATGAAAGATTTCCTTATAAACAATTTGGAAAACGCATAACACATTTTAAAACCCAATTTCAGGATTTAGCAGCAAATTTCAGAAAATATCCGAATTATTTTCAGCAGCCCTGTATATGATCTACATATACTACATAAATTGCTAAAATTTAGTTCAATTAAGAAACGCATAACACAGTTAAAAATTCTCTTTCAGAAATTTACGATAATAAACGGAAATGTACTCGAGTTATTTTGTGCTGCCCTGTGTATGAGCTATAGATTTTATACACGCCAAGTACTAGACAAGAAAGCACAGCACAACAGAGCCTCTTGTTGGTTATTACTATTTATAATAAGATCAATTTAAAATTTTATTCATTACTCAATTCAAGTACACTTATAAGGTTCATCACAAAAAGCATAATATGCATAGTACCAATCATTGTTGAGTGATCAAATGCAATATCAAACCAACATGCTTTTTCATAAGTAGATTACATATTTGGTTAATTTTCTATTCCATAGATGCCGAGATATAGCTATAACGGCAATCGTAAAAAACGCAATATAACAGTACTACGTACAGGACAATATAAAAAAAAAGTAATCAACATCAATTTATGTCAAGATTTAACTGAATACGAAGTTTGATGAAATTCTACCCCATAGACGCGAGATATAGCTATTACACAAAACAAGAAAAATGCAGTACAGGATCGTTATACACCAGACCATACTAAACACCAATTTGTGTCAAAGTCTAACTGAATATGAAGTTCCATGAAATTAAATCTTGTAAATTCTGAGACATAACTATTGACAGGACACGGTTATGGCAACATACATCAAAACCTAATCAGCATCATGTAAGTGCATATGAAGTTTGATGAAATTCCACCCCATAGACCCCTATATACAGCTATTACAATTATCAAGAAAAATAAAGTGCATCAGCGCCACCTGTTGGTCTTCATACACCAAACCCTAATAAACACCCATTTGTGTCAAAGTCTAATTGAATATGACGTTCCATGAAATTAAATCTTATACATTCTGAGGTACAGGTTCTGTGGACAGGACACGTTTTGGCCAACATACATCAAAACCTAATCAGCATCATGTCAAGATCTAACTGAATGTGAAGTTTGATGAAATTTTACCCCATAGACGCCTATATATAGTCACTTGTAAACACATTAAAAACCATTAAGTATAGTGTTTAAGTATATTGTAACTGTACAAAAAGTAATGAAATCCCATCAAAAACATACATGTGAAAGAAGGCCAAGCTCGTTAACGGTTTCGCTAATAAAAGAAGTGAGATGTAACTGGAAACCAAGTTCTTTCGAAACTTCTTAAATCATAGCTCCTGTCATGCATAACGTTCTTCAATTGCTTAAAATGATTTGTTATGTTACTTGCTACTCAATAGAGCGACTTGGCAAGTTTTTTCTTATTCAAATTTCTCTACTTGATTAATCTGAACTTAAAGTTAATCACCTCCTTAACTTATCAATACCTTAACTTCGACATACTTATTGGAATACTAGATTGACTACATCTTTTCCAATGGCATACTAGACTAATTTGTACTCAGACTCAAAGATTAAAGTTGGTGGGTGAAAACTTGCCAAGTTGCTCTATTGAGTAGCAAATAACATAACAAATCATTTTAAGCAATTGAAGAACGTTATGCATGACAGGAGCTATGATTTAAGGAGTTTCGAAAGAACTTGGTTTCCAGTTAGATCTCACTTCTTTTATTAGCGAAACCGTTAACGAACTTGGCCTTCTTTCACATGTATGTTTTTGATGGGATACAGCTATTACACAAATCAAGAAAAATGCAGTACAGGCACAACTATCACTTGTTGTGTTTTGGAGCGCCATCTTTTGGAGCGCCATCTTTTTTGGGCTTTATACACCAAACCCAAATAAACACCAATTTGTGTCAAAGTCTAATTGAATATCAAGTCCCATGCAATTAAATCTTAACGATCCCGAGGTATAACTATCACAGAAAACGTGAAAAACACAACATAACAGGCCACTTTTGGTCGATATCTCTGAAAATATAATACCTAAAATTAAAACAAATATATTTTTGAGTTCGATATTACGAGATCTTTCTTACGATACCTCACATGATATACAAAAATAAAACTTTTTTTCAAGTAATTTAATTAGCCCCTTAAATTTTTCCTAAACATATTTGTGAATCGCTAACAATCGGAAAATATGTGTGTAAAAAGACTTTATAACTTTCCCAAGTTTGAACTTTCCACGTCCCATAGTTTACGAGAAAAGGTTGGTGATAGACGGACGGACAGACACAGGAGTGATCTTATAATGGTTCCGTTTATACTTTTTAAGTACAGAACCCTAAAAACCAAGTTGGGTTAAATAAAAGAGTGTTAAACAAGGTTGTAGCCAATAGTGGAAATACCAGGATCTGATCCCTCACCGAAGTTTCTGTCAGGTTGAGTATGAATATGCCAGTAACTATTAGTCAAGATGGTCAAGATTCGAAAATCAGAATTCTACGCTAGAATATCTTTAGTGTTTGATTCCGTTAGTAAATCAAAAAAATAAATACAGAAGGTCGTTCGCACTTGATGGAAACGATTTTCCCAATTAATTTTTGAACATATATGCCATATTCTGTGCAACAATTTTACTCTACTGTATAGTCCTGACTCTTGATTATAACTCTGGATCGAAATTTTCATCATAGTCAATTTTTCTCAGCAAACGCAAAATACATTTTAAAACCAAATTACAGTAATTGCCATTAATAGTCGGAAAAATATCCGATTTTTTTTGTGCAGCCCTGTATATGATCTATAGATTTGTGTATATCCTACATAGTATGCTAAACTTTAGTTCAGTTGGGAAACACATAGCACAGTTGAAAATTTCCCTTTAGCATGTTCTGTCAATACACGGGAATGTACTCGAGATCTTTAGTGATGCCATGTTTAAGTTTTATACAATTTATACACACCAAGTAATGTGTAAAAATTGTTTAAATTTAAAAACGCATACCTACAGAAAACGCACTTCCAGAATTTATTTTTTATGTATTATTACTGTAACCGAATTCTTTTGTGTGTCCCTATACATGAAAGATCAATGCTATTCACACCCTCTTCTACAGGAAGTTTATTGTAGTGCAGCTTAGTGATATATATATCAATTTCAATATAAAATACTGTAACCTCATCATGTAACTCCTATTTGAAATAGTGTAACCTCATTAAAATACACTGAAAACGAATTTTCCCCCATTGACCGTAATGTGAAGGAATACTTTTGAGTGTCCCTGTAAACCCTGTAAACGCTACGCACATCATTTTCAATATTAAACATGCCATAGTAAACCTCAATAACTTATATCAATTGCATGGCAAATTGAGTATATTTACGTGAATTAGAGTACGGACAGGCAGAGAAACTGAATTCATAAACACTTTTCAACTTATTGATCATTATACTAAAACAAATATATTAAAAAAAAACACGAATAAAACTCTAGGCCCCAAACCCGCTCCGAAATATTTTTCTGATTACAGTCTTTGTAATTTAATCTGTTAACTGGGTATGACGAAATACTACTGTACACGAAATACTACTGTAATGGGCATGACTACATTTTTCGTCATGGGAATTTGCCGTAATATTTTGAACACTTCCACCAGTAAAATTTAATAGAAATTTTCGTCTTATTAAAATGTTCGTTCTTTTTGCAAAAATATTTTCAAATTTGTTAACATCTATCATTTTCACTGTAATTGTTCTTTTATCTTGTAGTTAATACTACATCTTAACTTTTCCTAACGGTTCAATTTAATACAAGACACTCTACTCACTAATAGACTGGGTGTAAAGTTGTCTGCAACTCGGAAGCCCCTTAACCGACATCAACTGTTCGGCAACTTTGCAAAATTACTGCTATGAATAAGGAAAAAAATTGTATTATTTTCTACTGGTGAAATTGTGCCCCGTTGGTAATCAGACCCTGAAGGTATTACTTATCACTATAAAGAAAAAAGTCCCCATTAGGAAACAAGTTGCACAAAAGTTTATTCCCCGGTTAAGAGGTTAAATTTTGCAATTTTTTCTAGTTTATATATCTCTATTTATTTATCGTATATACGATATTCAAAACAAAATCGATAATTTCAGTTTTAAATACAAGAAAACAAAGAAAATACGAAAAGGGTTCCGTAGTAACCGAAAAATTAAGAACAACTGTTCTAGAACATTTGACGAAATTCAAGACTTACCTCCGTTTATGTGAAGTCCCACAGAAATCTGGTTGACCCAAGCACTGAAGTTCCGCAAATGGCAGAACTGTAGTTTTGACGCACAATTTATAGATTTTTTAGGAATCCAAATTAGATCCGGATGATTCAAAAGATCCGGGTGATTTTGTCACTGCATGAAGTTTTAAACGGTATGACTTCGCAGAAGTAATGACGTCAAATTCTCTTCAGAACAATTTTCTACGAATATTTCATGCAATAATTTGAACATTTTTGTAATGATATTGAATAACATTGGTATTTAGCTTCAAAATTAAAAGCGACATTTATAACAATTGCCTAAAGAATTTATTTTTTTAAGGTAACAATGACATTCAAATTGTCGTTATGTATAATTATTACATTTCCCATAAGTAAAAAATTTTCCTTTTTTTTTTCTTCTATCAACCCATGCATGATTACTTTTTAAGGGGACCAAAAAGGTTTGATATGACGAAAAAAATTATTTTTTGTTATTATATGATGTTTGAACGTTTAAGAGAGTCGTACAATTGGTCCAATAGAAAAATCTTTAAAATTACGGTCGTATGAGCCGTAAACATTAAGCCGCGCATACCAGCAATGCCTAAGAAGAAAACTTTAAACTCAGCTATCTCGTAATACTGTTTTTTAGCAGTTTTGCGGGAATAACTTTTGAACAAGTTAACTGATTTACATGTTTCTTTTTTGAACTTCCAATGTTGTTGAAAAGTGTATTTCTTTTAAATGCTAAAAGGTGTAAATTAACAATATAATATACAGTAAAATAACTTTTATCAGATTGTTGACATGTTTCGGCTCACTTCCGAGCCATTTTTAAAAACAAATGAGAATATTCTATAATTGCGCAGTCTTTTAAGTTATTATTTGAAATGCTATCATTTAATTTTCGTGTACTTTTAAAAAATTACGCACGTTATCTTTTATTTTTTCTTGGTTGTTTATTTTCATATTTGTAACCATGGAGTCACTCGAGCCACAATTTCGGTAGGTTAAAAGATGCTTTATCGTTACATATTGTATTTTTGCGTGTTACTAATCTCTATGCTTTCTCTTATTATGGATGGATAGTATAGACTGGAGGGAAAAATGTTTTTACTTTCATTGAAATTTATTTGGGTGGTTTCTTCTTGATATAATCTTGCCGCGTAATGGCAAGATTATATCAACTTACCGAAATTGTGGCTCGAGTTTCTCCATGGTTACAAATATGAAAATAAACAACCAAGAAAAAATAAAAGATAACGTGCGTAATTTTTAAAAAGTACATGAAAATTAAATGATAGTATTTCAAATAATAACTTCAAAGATCGCGCAATTATAGAATATTTTCATTTGTTTTTTTAAAATGGCTCGGAATGAGCCGAAACATGTCAACAATCTAATAAAAGTTATTTTACTGTACATTATGTTATTAATTTACACCTTTTAGCATTTAAAAGAAATATATTATTACAAGGTGTTATAGTTTATTCTATTTTTAGTTGAAAAGTATTTGTAACTTTGGTTTTCCTGGCCGTCTGTCGGTCTGTCTAACCATCTGACCGCATTCTAATGCACGTAAATATACTCTGATGGCCATGTATAATTAATATATGTTATTCAGGTTTACAATGGCATGAAAATGAAGTGTGCTGTATTTATAGTTCGTTTACAGATGCACTCAAAAGAATTCCATTACATTATGGTCAATAACGAAAATTCGGTTGCAATGTAGTTTAATGATGTTACTTTATTTCAAGCATATTGAAATTTATATGCATCACTGAGGTTCACAACAAGATTCTTACTATGAAATATAGCGTTCATAGCATTTATCATTCATTCACAGGGACACGTAAAAGAATTCGGTTACAATACTGTCTTTGAGCAATAATTACTCGAAGTGCGTTTTCAATTTTGGTATGCATTTTTTTAATTCATCTAATATGTTGTATATTACTCGATGTGTATAAATTTTATAAATAATATACAGGATTGTACAAAAGAATTCGAGTATATTTCCTGTTATTGACGGAAATAGCTGAAGAGGGATTTTCAACTGTGGTATGCATTTCCTAACTGAACTAATTTTTTTGCATACTATGTAGTATAAATACAAATCTAATGATCATATACAGGGCTGCATAAAAGAATTTGGATAATTTTCTAGCTGTAGATGAGAATTACTGAAATTTTGTTTTAAAATGTCTTATGCGTTCTCTACATTGTTTACTTTGACATGGGCGGGGCTAGTTAAGCTTAAGCCGAAAGGTAGACCTCCCCGCCCGGTTTGACCGTGTTTTTGAGTAAAATTAGCTATAATCTTGAAACCAAGAAATAGGGAAGTTACCTTTTCCTCCCGGTACAGGCTGGAAGGACTTTTTCATTTACAGGAATACCACGTATAAGTTCATTATTCAGATAAAGTGACATGTCAGATGTAAGCCAGCGATTTTTTAACCTGATCTTATTATTCAATACTGTCACGGATAGATTTGCATAATTTAAAACAAATTGTTCTTTAAATTGCTATGAGATTTTTATTTATTAATTTTTCTTTCATTGAATCGTTTATTTCAGTAACTAGAGATGAGTTCAGCTCTGTTTTTTTTTTTAGCCTGAGCCCGACGATTTGAAATCCAAGCTTGCCCGAACCCGAAATATTTTGTGTCATCACAGCCCTAGCCCGATACCGAAAGTATACGCAGTAGAAAATTGTTAACTCAGTATTAACGAATCTTCTGTAATCGGATTCTTTGCATTTTAGCTTGCTGCTTTCGAGTAACGTTAGCTAAATTATAAAACGAAGATATAGGAAAGCTACCTTTTCTCCCGGTACAGGTCGGAAGTACTTTTTTAAAATGCTACGCTATTTCAAAAATAATGAAATCGATGTACATTGCTGAGGTACTCGAGTCGGTCTGCTGCCATATCCCAACAACGCCAGATTTTGATGCACGGTCCTCACGGAAATATCTGTCGTACGCCCTACGTTGATTGTTGTTGTTGTCTGACGCAGTATTGTTTGCCTGTTAATCTGACTACTTTACGCACATGTCGCTGTTCTCGGTCAAAAAGTAGTTGTGGTAGGCTAATGTATTTTCCATCCATGGTGGGAGGTAATACTTGAAATTATACACTGCTCAAAACAATTAAAGGATATTGCAGTTTTAGGTGGATTTTGTATCTGGGAAACTTTTTAGCTGATTGATACATGGTCGACAGACATAGTAGGTTATATGAGAATAAATTACACATGTTTGGCAGAAAAAATGCATTTTATTGCGCATTTGTGTACAAAAGGAAAAAAACACAATTTGTGCATATGAGAAAAAAAGAATAAGAAAAGGTGTTTTCTTCAAAGAAAATCATTTTCAGTGGGGGGTATGGTTTCCACGGGCGGCCAGCAACGTTGAACATGGACTCAATTGAGGCATGGACTCAATGAGGCTATTAATGACGAGTTGGGGTATTCTGCCCCACTCTTCCAGAAGAGCTCTTTCCAGTTCTTGGAGAGTTTGTGGGGGTTGTTGGCGGCCAGAAACTCGTCTTCCTAGAGCGTCCCAAACGTGCTCGATTGGATTCATGTCTGGAGAACACGCTGGCCATTCCATTCGAACGATTCCTTCCTCGAAAAGGAAATCCTCCACCAGGTTTGCACGATGTGGCCTGCAGTTATCGTCCATTAAAATGAAGTTATCTCCGATTGCTGCAGCGTAAGGGACTACAATAGGTCTGAGGATCTCATCCCTATATCGGCAACCAGTCAGAGCTCCATCTCGAATGATGTAGAGGTCAGTGCGCCCGTCAATGGAGATGCCACCATACACCAACACTCCTCCACCGCCAAATCTGACACTTTCGTGCACGAACGCAAGATTATTCCTACTGCCACGGTCCCTCCAGATGAAAATACGCCTATTATCCGGATGCACAGAAAAACGGGACTCGTCAGAAAACAGAATATTGCTCCATTCATTTCTCCTCCAGTTGACATGCTCGGTTGCCCACTCCCTGCGGTCGCGACGATGCCTTGATGTTAATCTAACACATACCATCGGTCGGCGAGCATACAGACCTACAGCATGGAGCCGGTTTCGGACAGTCTGAGTTGAAATCGTGGTGCCTGTAGTCGAACGAAGGTGTTGTTGGAGAAGAGTAGCGTTCATGTTTCGGTGTCTCCGAGCTGTTAACGCTAAATACCGATCTTCATTGGGCGTTTTTGCCCGTCTACGACCTTGCCCTGGTCTTCGGCCTGCACATCCACTCTCCAAAAAACGGTTCCAGATCCTGGAAATGACACTTTGTGACACTCCAATGGCTTGCGCTACTTCGGCTTGAATTTGGCCCCCTTCTAACCTACCAACAATTCTCCAAGCTTCTGAACCTGTCAAATGACTTCGCTGAGACATCGTACTCATTGAAACAAAGCAATCACTGAATGCCGATCATCCTTGTCTTCATTCTCTTTTATCCAGTTGAAAGTCAAATTTCATTCGCTGCCGCTGAAGCGACGTTTTTGACGTCGAACTCAAAATTTGCATACTCCACAGTTTGAAAACCAGAAAAATTTGCATTTGTGATTCTCTTCTTCTATTTTAAGCAAAAAAAATTTCGTTTATATCTTTATTTTATATAAAACTTCAAATATCCTTTAATTGTTTTGAGCAGTGTATATTCTCGGCACACTCTTGACACTGTGGATCGAGCAGGAATGTTCAATTCTCTAACAATTTCCGAAATGGATCCATGCGTCTAGCTCCGACTATCATTCTGTGTTCAAAGTCTGTTAATTCCCGTCTTGCAGCCATAAATCACGTCAGAAACCT
Source organism: Maratus michaelseni (assembly GCA_963931845.1). Classification (NCBI taxonomy): domain Eukaryota; kingdom Metazoa; phylum Arthropoda; class Arachnida; order Araneae; family Salticidae; genus Maratus; species Maratus michaelseni. The sequence goes on from OZ007600.1 coordinate 191,131,300, forward strand.
TTTCACATAAATAATTTAAGTACAGATGAAAACCTTGACAATGCACCGCCCTTTTATACATTTCTTAAGTGATTTTACTCCCATCTGGATATTTGCATACATTGCTATCCCATGATTTTTTACACTTCCGTGTAAAGAAGCATTTATAAAAACAAAGTTTCTTTTACTACCACTGATTTTCGGAAACGTTTCCGAGTCGTTTTTATAGTGTATTAATCAGTTTTCTCAAGTCCAAATATCGGTTTGCAGGATGCTGTTGATTATTAATTAAATATTTTCATCTGCGTAACTAAATTTATAGGTGCAAGAGTAACAAAATATTAATTTTAATGTTGATTAAAATTCATAAAGATACAAATAAATGTAGTGACTACAGTAGTAGTAGGTATGACACAAAATAAATTTCGGGACAGAATAAAAGAACATGAAGCAGATCTGAGATTAAATGGACCCTACATTGCGTTAGCAAGTTTAGCACAAACTGAACCTATAAAAGTAGATTTCAATGGATCCAAAATTATATTCCGCACAAGTAATCACCAGAAAGCTATCATAAGAGAGTCTAAAGGAAATAATATCTAAAAAAGAAATAGTCTGTAACGATGTATTATCATATGATATCCACGCAGTCTGGAATGAATTAATACATGATTGATTAACCTGCACTTGTTTTTGAAATGTTGAATGCCCTTTCCAATCTCACCTTATATTCCACACCCTTGAAGTAAAATGGTTTGTTCCGGGCAAGCTAGAAGACGCGAAGAGACAACAACTCAACTCAACAATGAGTTTTTCACTGATGATGACCGAGTAGTTCGGTTGAAAACGTTTTGAATTTTTAAAAGAACTTTAATGTGCTTTTAAATGTTTTTATGTATGTTTTTACGCACCTTCAAGCAATATATTTACATTTAGTTGTATCTTAATGAATTTTAATTATTAAACAAGGTGAATTTGCACTGAATTTTTAACTTTTTATTTAATGTTGATGTTGTTAATTCTTCATGTTTGTCTGTAAAACATATTTGTTGAACATGAAGTTTTCTTGAGAATTGATAGCGTCCGGAAAACCTACATATTTTAGATTGAGAAAACTGATTAATACACTATAAAAACCACTCGGAAACGTTTTCAAAAATTAGTGTCAACAAAAAAAACTTTAATTTTATATATTTTTTTTAATTTCGAAAATACGAGGTTAGTTTGATAAGTTCTCGGTCTGACACAGAGATGGAACAAATATGACCAAATGACAATGGTGTTTGTAAAGTATGATCCTTTAGATGACATGCTGCCGAGTTTCAGACGCGTGAGTTTATGGGTTATTGCTGTGCGATAAAGTAAAGTAAACAAGTTTTGATATTTTCTAAAAATGGAAAAAATTGACTTTCGAGCTGTCATAAAATACTTTGTTAAAAAAAGTTTAACCCAAATGGACATACAAAAAAAGTTACATTCCACCTTAAAGGATTCCTTCGTATTCGTCGATAAAAAAGTGGGCTGCTGAATTTAAACATGGTAGGAAATCCATTCACGATGATAAACGCTCAAGACGCCCAAAAACCGCTACGACCGACGAAATTGTCTCAAAAATTCACAATGCCGTATCGAATGACGGCCGATTGCAGATACGGAAATATGTTGACATTGCAAACATCTCGATAGACCGTGTCCACCACAAATTAGACGATGTTTTGGTATGAAAAGCTTTTCGCTCGATGCGTGCCGCGTTTGTTGAACGTCGACCAGAAAAGCCAAAGATAAAGAATGAACATTTCTCAAGATTATCCTGAAATTTATTGTATTGCAAGTTGAAAAATAAAATAAAATATTGTCAAAAATCTTGTATTTTCTTTGTCATGCCAAGAACTTTTCGAACCACCCTCGTACACAGCTGCACTAAAGAATTCGCACACAAGAGTTTGTCTTAAATGTATTGCGTTGCAAGGGGACTATATTGAAAAATAATATGAAATTATGTCAAAAATCTTATGCTTTCACTGTCAGGCCGAGAACTTATCAAACCACCCTCGTATATTGGTATCTGGGATTTCTAAAGATAAAGAACGCTTTTCAAAATCGTGGGTAATTCGGAAGAGGTTATTTTATATTTTCGTTCGTGGTTAAATTACATTTTCCTGGATTAAAAAACATTTGTATTTTTTACAGTGTCGTTACTGGACAAAGAGTACCTTGTTGGAATCCCGATGGAGGCCCAGGTCTGTTTAGCCCACGTGCGCAGAAGGTGACAAACCAAACAACCCTTCAGCAAACTAAACCAAAAGAAAAAATAATTAATGTGTCCTTACACTTATCTCATTCAACTTGTTAAAAATTTTATTTTATTTGTAAGGAAAAAGTTGATTTGAATTCTAAGACCAGAATATTCTTCTCAAATTAAGAAAAATTCTCAGAATTTAACGCCATCAAAAAATAAATTCTTTAGCATCCGGAATGGCTAGAAATACTTTAATTATATCTTGCATTTAAAAACAATAATAATCATCTGATCCCCATTTACAGAATTATTATATATGAGTAAAACGATATGAAACCGATTATAAAGAAATTTCAAGTAATTATTGCAGCCTCTTGAAACTAGATTTCATATCCACCAGAAAAAAAGGTTTATTATTATTATTATTAAGTATGTAATCATACCAATGTATATTATGGTTCATGCGTACTTAATAGAAAATAACGTATTGAAACATTGAAAAATATTGGCCCCTAAAGCCAAGAATCAGGTTTTTTTTTTCACAATTTTGGCTACAAAGGTGTCACGGAGGCACCTTAATGAAACTTTATTTGAGGTCCTTACGTAGGGTTAATCGACCCCTGAACATAGGGCTAATGTTCCGTAATCTGATCCTAAGTCAAGATTAATGTAAAACAGTGTTAATTTTAAATGTTTGAGAGCAAGGCTAAACTCGAACATGCGCAGAAGACACGGCGCTGCTCGCGATTCGGATCTAGTTTAGCCTTGATGAGGGTTAAAAGTTAATTATGTGCAGGGCGCCTGGGGGCACTTACCCTTTCATTGGATTTTGAAATTTAATTAGCTAAATTTTCTTTTTCTCTGCTGATTTTGGAAATATATATATATATATATATACAGGGTGCTTCACAGGGTATAGAAAAAGAAAACATTGCATAACTTTTGAACAGAACAAGATTTTTATTTCAAAATTTCAGGATTTACACATGAGAATAAAGGAAATAAGATGAGGTTCTCAAAATGTTGGTCATCTGAGCAGACAACGAAACGAAATCTGTGCTCGAAATTTGCGATTACTCGCTTGAGTTGATTTGTTGGAATCGACTTTATCATACTTGTTATCACTGTTTTCAGATCTTTTATGATTTTTGGTCGATTTCCGTAGACTTTATCTTTAACATAGCTCCATAAATCGAAATATAGGGGTCATATGTCAGAGCTATAGGGGGAGGGGGGCAAAAAAGTCCATGGCCAAAGCGATTCGGCGAAAGTGCCTCTTGCGATGGCACGATTGTCATAGTGACTTCTGAGCAAGTCCAGGATGTCTTCTGTTGAATGTGTGTTTTGTTTGGACTTCATGCACACTTTGTCATCAGCCATTGACCCTGTCCGTTCAAACTTGGAAATTAATGTCTTTAAGATGCTTGAAGATGGCTTTGGCATATTTTTAAAGGCACTAGACCATTTCCTGAGTGTTTCAGAAGGTCTCAGGTCACACAGATAAAACGCTTTGACAGGAAAACATGCTCTTCGATTGAATATCGGTAATTTTGGCAAAAACAAAATATTCTTCGACAGTAACCAGGGTCCGTAAATAAGTTTCCTTTGAATCTCTGAGCATGCGTGCACAATTTCACGTCACTAGCTCCACCCGTTGAAGAGCTCGCTAACCAGACTCGCTATACCATGTAAAGCACCCGGTATTCTTTTATTTATTTAAAAAATCGTCTTTACGTTTTTAATGCCGGAAATTTCGTAAAATTCAAAACATCATAACTCTGTTTGGTCAAATAAGAATGGAATTTTTATTGTTGTACTTGTCAGAGTATGGGGGGGGGGGGAATATTTCCAAAAATAACTTACAGAACCGCCTCAAAGGTAGTGCGCGAGTAGCGCGATCACCAGGCGCTAAGCAGGATAGGCGTTTTGTTGGCGTTGCCAGTTATCGCTATTGATGCACACACGTTCGGTAGAAAAGAAACAAACATTTTCGCACCAGGTGCCAAATGGAGTTTCTGCGACTCTAGCTAAAGACTATATAATCCTATGAGATTTCCTCCTCAATTTATCAATTAGCTCACTGTATGTTTTTGAGTTTTCACGATAAGTGACTGGTCTTTTTATATGAGTTGTTCTATAGTATTGACTGTCCAATCATGGCAAAAAAATCTTTGCTGTAATTCGCGCATGCGCAGTTAAAATTTATTTCATACAAATACCCATATCTCATCAAATATTCAGTATATTAATATTTTAATTGCAGTGTACTATTTCTACAATTTTTTGGAAAGCGGTTTTAAATTCCGTTGAAAACTCTGCATGCTATTAAAAAAAATAACAATAATAATTTTTTCAGAGAAACGTTAGCATCTTCAAGAATATGCGTGTTGTTCTTACACAAAAGCATAGAAACGCTCTGAATAAGACCTACATACTCATTTGTTACAGTGACGGATCATTTTGAGCATTTTCTGTTTCTTGGGGAAACACAAATATTATTTTATTATTAAATTTATTATTACCCCCCTAATTGTCCTCGGGACTAAATCTTCACTGAAAAACATGAAGTAAAACATGTTTTTTACATCTTTAAAGTTCAAAGGCATTTCGAGCATTTCCTCACGAATTTCATTAGATATTCGATCAAACGTCTGAAATCACTTGCCCCTTAAGTTCTGGACAGCAGTGTAGTATAAAACACCCGTTTCTTCGAAACGTCTGACAAGCTTCAGTATCCCAGCACAGGCTCCTTTCCGGATTTTTACGATTTTTTTTTTTTTTTTTTTTTTTTTGCAGTGTAATAATATAAATAAATCCCAGAGCTTCAGACAAAATAAAAATTTCGTGTTATTCTCAAATCCACTCTTTTTCACACATCCACTAAATCACTTTCATCGAGAACAAAATCTGTAAAAATACGGAAACTGTACTGGCAATCAAAGGATTTTTTTTTTTCGAAATAAAACAAGCAATGACTTTTCTCGAATACACCATGCATTTTAACCCCTTTTGCCACGAGCGGTACGTATACAAGAACAAGACGTATAAGGTTGCGCAAAATCCTTCAATTAGGTCACTAGTAATTTTGAACAAAACTTTTTGCCTTATTTAATCATAGTATTTTAGCAATTAAATAATACAAAAAAAAATCGAAAAAAATGGTGCCTTTAAAAAAAATTAATGACGAAAATTAAAAGACGTGTATTTGACGATCGTTGCGAAGGGGTTAATAGCGACATATAAAAGAAAGGTAATTGAAAATTCCTAGTAATGAAGAAACGAAAGTTTAAATAATATCTACAGATAACACAAGTCTGGCAAATTATTTGTAAGAATTGTATTAATAGAGATCAATATTTTTTTCCAATACATTACGATACAAGAAATAAATCAAGGAAAAGATAATATAACCATGAACGAAAACATACAACAACCTCTACCGAGTTACCCCCGATTCCGAAAAGTTTTCTTCATCTTTAGAAACTGATATATTTTCGAGATTTAAAGAAGCAGATTTTCTTTTGCTACCACTGATTTTTCGAAACGTTTCCGTGTAGTTTTCACAGTGTATTAATCAGTTTTCATAACTCGGAATGTCGGAATATAGAGTTTTCGGAAGCTATCAATTCTCAAGTAAACATTTCCATGTTCAACAAACGTGTTTCACATAGACAAACATGAGAAATTAACAACATTAACATTAACATTAACATTAACATTAATAGTATTCTGTTACTCATGCATGTATATATTCACTTACGTGTAGCTAAAACTGTTTAATTGAGGATGGATAGAATCTTAAAAACCGATATTACGGTTCGAGAACACTAGTTAATACATTATAAAAACTACTCGGAAACGTTTCCAAAAACCGATGGCAGCAAAATAAACTTTACTTTTATAAATCATTCTTTAAATTTCCAAAATATCCTGGTTTTTGAGGTTTCTAAAAATAAAGATTGCTTTTCGGAATCATGGGTAATTCAGAAGATGTTTTTGGATATTGTCGTTTGTTGTTGTATAATAGTTTTGTGGATTAAGAAACTTTTTTAAAATTATTTTTCACAGTGTAGAATTTGGAAATTTAAATAATCGAAAATCCTAGCGGTATTCTTTCATAGCATTGAGCTCAGCATCAGAAAAATGTTTCTAATACTTATTATTGTTAATATTATTTATTTATTTACTTGAATTATCAAAGTTTACTGTAAATCTTGAAAAAAATGCATTATGATCCAAAGAATGCATTTCCAAAGCAATCCAACTCATCTATATAATAAAACCGTAAGTCATGTGACTGTCATCAACAGTTCCGGGATGCCCGCTTCACTTTTTCATATGCCAGGCGGCCATTTTTATTCAAAATTATTTTTTCGAATAAAACTGCATAAAAGTTACATTTTTAGAAAGATCGTTCAAAATAAATTAATATTTGAGAGATGACTTACGTTCAATTATGTATATATTCTGCAATAACTTCCGTTTAAATTAGGTTCGCAGTTCAAATTCTCTGTCTATAAAAGTAAACAAAAAAAAGATTCATTCGTTGTGAACGTTTAAAATATTAAACCATGAATTTTTGGACCGCTGCCTGGTTTAAAAAAGAAAGAAAAAAAAATCCGCACCAGTGAGACAGTCAAAGTTTACCATAATTCTGTTTTATACAACTCAACTTCCTTCCAGATATTTTCTTGACGTAAGTTGAACTCATATAATAATATTTAATGGATCAAATTTCGAAACGAATTGTCAGCTTTTATTTTTCGCGTGTGTAAATTAGAAACTATACTTTAATTTTGAAATCAAATGTTTTGATTTATGATAGTATTTCTTATTTATCTATTTTCTATTTTAAATGAAAAATGTGAACGTCATGTACTTTAAATTGGAACAGCTTTCACGGACGCACCGGGGTTGGCGCGATTTTTGTTTTGCGCCAAATATGTTTAAGAATCTCTGCATTAGCGAACATATTGCAACTGATAAGCAAACGGACATGAAGCATAAATGCTTAAGTGGGTTAAGCAGTTTTTGTCAAGAAAGATGAAATACATAACAACAAAAAATATACGAAATGCTACCACGATCGCAAAAGTTCTTGATTTGTCTATTAGATATTTCCGGTTTGGCGAGGGATTAAGGAAAAAAATAAATTATGAATAAAAATAATTTGTTACAATGCTTAACATACTTTTAAGGGCGACCAAACTGGTCGCCAGTGGCGGCTAGTTATTATATAAATATATTACCAAGTATTATCGAAATGAAACAACATCCGCATTTCTGGAAATTGTGCTGTATGAAAGGGAAAAAAGTGTACTTTTAATCGACATCTCATTTTTTGATAATTAGAAACACTAATATGCCATTTATTTGCAAAAATCACGAAAGAAATTAGTATAAAAGTAACCAGTTGGATATGCCAATCTCAATACGTTCTTCTATCTCAGTCATATTAATACTTCAAAATTCGCTATCACGTCACCAATAAAATCAATATTTTTCGTCATTCTGTTGTACGTCAGCTGCTTGCGAATGGTCGGGTTACTTGGATGCGAAACACCCTTCATTTCACGAGCAGCCTAATTATAACACAACTACGAATTGGTCCTAGTAGCGGCTCGTCAGGTTTTTCACAATCATTCTACTACCAGTATTTTGATTAAGTACATTTTTCCTTGTTTAACAGTAGAACATTCCAGGATTAGATAAGGTCAAATTTAATATAAGAAAATTCCAGTAGTAAAGTTATTGTGAACCAACCCCCTGACGAGACGCAACTGTTCGGACCTGTACCGACCAAAAAAGATAACTTCCCTATTCCTTGGTTTTAAAAGTTTAGCTAATTTTACTGGAAAACACTAAGATAAAATGAGTGGAACCCGAATACAGACTATTCATTTCCAGTTCTCGTCAATATTGAATTTGAATGATAATTTGGCCAAATTATTCAGCTATAACCAAGCTGGCTTCATTTATAGCAACATTTTTTACGCCAAATTTGGCGATATTTCGTCAAGTGTCGCCAAACTTGGCACGAATTTGACACTGATGAATATGAATATATAGTACGTATTAAGCATATAAAAGTTGCAACGATGGCTACAACAATGAAAGAAAATTTGCCAGAAACAATGTTCACTAAAACTCATAAATTAAACACTTTTATGGAGGAATCCTGCTGTCTTGTTACAAAATGTCATCCACCCTAAAATTTCACACTGCTATGTCTTAGCCATTCTTTTTTTTTTTAAGATAGAGGCAAAACGAAAATTGTTCCGGAATCCTTAGATCAAGGTCGAACATTTAACGGAAAAAACTTTCAGGATTTCTAATTTTTTGTACATCTTTCTGCTTTGAAATCTTTAAGATCGTGTCTATCGCAGCGCCCTCTTCCGACGGAGTATCCCCAAATTCAACTGGGACCTGCTGGCCATAGCTAAAAACCTATAAATGAAATTTGGTTCAATTCTCTGCATAACTTCATGAATACACTTTTCGATGATACAATAAAAAAATGGAACAAAAATTGCTATCACAGCGCCCCTTTCCGGCGAAAAATTGCCAAAATCAATGGGTTCCTGCTGTGCATAGTCAAAAACCTATACATTAAATTTGGTTCAATTCTATGCATAACTTCATACGCTTTTCGATGATACAATGAGAACGGACACACAAACAGACATTTTATAAAAGCATGTTTTTCAGAATTTCTGACCTTCTAAAACGTGTAAATGCGTCAAAAACCGGAAGACGAAAAAAATTTTTTATTACAATACTTTCTTCTATTATAAATAGAAGAAAGAAAAAACCTTTTTCTTTTAAATACACTCTGTTTAAGCATTCAGTGTTTATCTTAAAATTGACGCCTCATTTCATGAATACAATCTGGAGGCACGCCAAGTCGAGAGAGCACAGCCGTAAGCATCTTTTTCTGGTAGCAACTCAGGGCACTTTTGACCCCCCCCCCCCCCCTTCATATCTCTGCGCTGAAGTTTCCCAAAAAACCTGAAACTTCTTTTTTCTAGAATATGTGGCAAATAAGGCCAAAATTTAAAATTTCACGTTTCTGTCTTTTCTAGTTCAGCCGATATATGAACTCAAAGTTTCGATTTTTTGTCACTCACTCACTCACTCACGCGTCATCAAAAAGATTAGGTAGATCCCGCAGGCCTAGAAACTTGAAATTTGAAATAAAGGTAGTGTTTAGGATACAAAGAAAGAAAAAATTATAAAATCCGGAAAATTCGAAAAAAAAATTCGAAAATTCACCAAATTCCAACAAAATTGAAGATTGAAAATAATACGATCTTGCAGTCTTAGAAACTTAAAATTTGGTGTGAAGGTAGTGTCTAGAATTCAAAAAAGGAAAACATCAAAAACACAAAATAAAATCGAAAATAAAATCAAAAAAATCGAAAATTTGAAAATAATTCGATTTTGTTCCGCTAGAAACTTCAAATTTGGAATAAAGGTAGTATTTAGGATACAGAAAAAGAAAAATTAAAAAAATCCAGAACATTCGAAAAAAAATTATCTTTTGCCTTAGAAACTTAAAATTCAGCGTAAAGGAAGTGTTTGGAATTCAGAATAAGAAAAAATTAAAAACACAATAAAAATTGAAAATAAAATTTTAAAAAATCGAATAAATCGAAAAACATTGAAAATTTGTAAATAATTCGATTTTGTTACGCTAAAAACATGCAACTTGAAATTTGGAGTAGACGTAATATTTAAGATACAAAAAAAGAAAAATTAAAAAAAAACTAAAAAATTTGAAAAAAAAATTGAAAATTTGAAAAAAATTTAAAAAATGAAAATAATTTTATTTTTTACCCTTAGAAACTTAAAATTCGGCGTAAAGGTAGTGTTTGGAATTCAGAATAAGAAAAAATTAAAAACACAATAAAAATCGAAAATAAAATTAAACTAGTCGGATGTGCCAATCCCAAAACTTTCTTCTATCTCAATCATGTTAATACTTCTAATTTCGTCGTCACATCGCCAATAAAATCAATATTTTTCGTCATTCTGTTGTACGTCAGCTGCGTTCGAATCGTCGGGTTACAGGGATGCGAACAACCGATGTATACTAAACTACGAAAAGTCCTTCTGTCCTGAACCGACAGGAACAGATAGCCTCCCTATTCCTTGGTTTTACGGTTTTAGCTAATTTTACTGGATAACACGAAGGTAAAATGCGTGGAACCTAAATAAAGAAGATTCAATCCCAGTTCTCGTCAACATTGAATTTGAATGAGAATATCGCCAAATTAGTCCTCTACAGCCAAGTTGGCTTCATTTACGGTAACTTATTTTAATCGCCAAATCTGGCGATATTCTGCTAACTGTCGCCAAGTTTGGCGAGAATTCGACATTGGCTAATCTATACTAATATTATAAAGGAGTAAATCTTGTTTGTTTGTTTGTAGGGGGTAATCTCTGGAACTACCGAACCGATTTCAAAAGTGATGGTGGCAAATTGATGGTGACAACCCCTGCTCCAACATAGGCTATATTTTATGTCGGTGACACTAACCCCAGGGGGTGCAGGAGCAAAAAACGTTCTAAAATTGCGATTTTTCAGTTATCACACTGGCTGTCAAGCCCTGAGAGCTTGGCAGCCGGTTCTGTATGTATGTATGTACGTACGTAACGCGATAACTCTTCATAGAAATATCCGTTTTCCTTCAAATTTTGTTTATAGGTTCACTGTGTTAAGGCGCTTCCCTGATTAGTTTTCGGGATTGATTGGTTAAGTATAAAGGGGGGGGGGGATCGGGGGGCTAATCGCCCCCTTAATCTATACTAATATTATAAAGGAGTAAATCTTGTTTGTTTGTTTGTAAGGGGTAATCTCTGGAACTACCGAATCGATTTCAAAAGTGATGGTGGCAAATTGATGGTGACAACCCCTGCTCCAACATAGGCTATATTTTATGTCGGTGCCACTAACCCCAGAGGGTGCAGGAGCAAAAAACGTTCTAAAATTGCGATTTTTCAGTTATCACACTGGCTGTCAAGCCCTGAGAGCTTGGCAGCCGGTTCTGTATGTATGTATGTACGTACGTAATGCGATAACTCTTCATAGAAATATCCGTTTTCCTTCAAATTTTGTTTATAGGTTCACTGTGTTAAGGCGCTTCCCTGATTAGTTTTCGGGATTGATTGGTTAAGTATAAAAGGGGGGGAACAAGGGGCTAATTCCCCCCCACCCCTTAATTTATATAAATGGGTTTTTCATGCAGAATTATTCCGTTTTCCTTCAAATTTTGTTTACAGGATCACTGAGTTAAGGCGCTTCCCTGATTAGTTTACGGGATTGATTGGTCAAGTATAAAGGGGGGAACAAGGGTCTAATTCCGCCCCCCTTAATTTATATAAATGGGTTTTTCATGCAGAATTATTCCGTTTCCCTTCAAATTTTGTTTATAGGTTCACTGAGTTACGGCGCTTCCCTGATTAGTTTACGGGTTTGATTAGTTAAGTATAAAGGGGGGGGGGGATCGGGGGGCTAACCCCCCCTTAATCTATACTAATGTTATAAAGGAGTAAATCTTGTTTGTTTGTTTGTAGGGGGTAATCTCTGGAACTACCGAACCGATTTCAAAAGTGATGGTGGCAAATTGATGGTGACAACCCCTGCTCCAACATAGGCTATATTTTATGTCGGTGCCACTAACCCCAGAGGGTGCAGGAGCAAAAAACGTTCTAAAATTGCGATTTTTCAGTTATCACACTGGCTGTCAAGCCCTGAGAGCTTGGCAGCCGGTTCTGTATGTATGTATGTACGTACGTAATGCGATAACTCTTCATAGAAATATCCGTTTTCCTTCAAATTTTGTTTATAGGTTCACTGTGTTAAGGCGCTTCCCTGATTAGTTTTCGGGATTGATTGGTTAAGTATAAAAGGGGGGGAACAATGGGCTAATTCCCCCCCCCCCTTAATTTATATAAATGGGTTTTTCATGCAGAATTATTCCGTTTTCCTTCAAATTTTGTTTATAGGATCACTGAGTTAAGGCGCTTCCCTGATTAGTTTACGGGATTGATTGGTCAAGTATAAAGGGGGGAACAAGGGTCTAATTCCGCCCCCCTTAATTTATATAAATTGGTTTTTCATGCAGAATTATTCCGTTTCCCTTCAAATTTTGTTTATAGGTTCACTGAGTTACGGCGCTTCCCTGATTAGTTTACGGGTTTGATTAGTTAAGTATAAAGGGGGGGGGGGGGGATCGGGGGGCTAACCCCCCCTTAATCTATACTAATATTATAAAGGAGTAAATCTTGTTTGTTTGTTTGTAGGGGGTAATCTCTGGAACTACCGAACCGATTTCAAAAGTGATGGTGGCAAATTGATGATAATAACCCCTGCTCCAACATAGGCTATATTTTATGTCGGTGCCACTAACCCCAGGGGTGCAGAAGCAAAAAAACTTCTAAAATTGCGATTTTTCAGTTATCACACTGGCTGTCAAGCCCTGAGAGCTTGGCAGCCGGTTCTGTATGTATGTATGTACGTACGTAATGCGATAACTCTTCATAGAAATATCCGTTTTCCTTCAAATTTTGTTTATAGGTTCACTGTGTTAAGGCGCTTCCCTGATTAGTTTTCGGGATTGATTGATCAAGTATAAAGGGGGGGAACAAGGGTCTAATTCCCCCCCCTTAATTTATATAAATGGGTTTTTCATGCAGAATTATTCCGTTTCCCTTCAAATTTTGTTTATAGTTTCACTGAGTTAAGGCACTTCCCTGATTAGTTTACGGGTTTGATTAGTTAAGTATAAAGGGGGGGGGGGGATCGGGGGGCTAATCCCTCCCTTAATTTATATAAATGGGTTTTTCATGCAGAATTATTCCGTTTTCCTTCAAATTTTGTTTATAGGTTCATTGGGTTAAGACGCTTCCCTGATTACTTTTCGGGATTGATTGGTTAAGTATAAAGGGGGGGAACAAGGGTCTAATTCCCCCCCCCTTAATTTATATAAATGGGTTTTTCATGCAGAATTATTCCGTTTTCCTTCAAATTTTGTTTATATGTTCACTGTGTTAAGTCGCTTCCCTGATTAGTTTTCGGGATTGATTAGTTAATATAAAGGTGGGGGGGGATCGGGGGGCTAATTCCCCCCTTTAATTTATATAAATGGGTTTTTCATGCAGAATTATTCCGTTTTCCTTCAAATTTTGTTTATAGGTTCATTGGGTTAAGACGCTTCCCTGATTAGTTTACGGGTTTGATTAGTTAAGTATAAAGGGGGGGGATCGGGGGGCTAATCCCCCCTTAATTTATATAAATGGGTTTTTCATGCAGAATTATTCCGTTTTCCTTCAAATTTTGTTTATAGGTTCATTGGGTTAAGACGCTTCCCTTATTACTTTTCGGGATTGATTGGTTAAGTATAAAGGGGGGGAACAAGGGGCTAATTCCCCCCTTAATTTATATAAATGGGTTTTTCATGCAGAATTATTCCGTTTTCCTACAAATTTTGTTTATAGGTTCACTGTGTTAAGGCGCTTCCCTGATTAGTTTTCGGGATTGATTAGTTAATATAAAGGGGGGGGATCGGGGGGCTAATTCCCCCCCTTAATTTATATAAATGGGTTTTTCATGCAGAATTATTCCGTTTTCCTTCAAATTTTGTTTATAGGTTCATTGGGTTAAGACGCTTCCCTGATTACTTTTCGGGATTGATTGGTTAAGTATAAAGGGGGGGGAACAAGGGGCTAATTCCCCCCCCCCCTTAATTTATATAAATGGGTTTTTCATGCAGAATTATTCCGTTTTCCTTCAAATTTTGTTTATAGGTTCACTGTGTTAAGGCGCTTCCCTGATTAGTTTTCGGGATTGATTAGTTAATATAAAGGAGGGGGGATCGGGGGGCTAATTCCCCCCCTTAATTTATATAAATGGGTTGTTCATTCAGAATTATTCCGTTTTCCTTCAAATTTTGTTTATAGGTTCATTGGGTTAAGACGCTTCCCTGATTACTTTTCGGGATTGATTGGTTAAGTATAAAGGCAGGAACGGGGGGCTAATCCCCCCCTTAATTTATATAAATGGGTTTTTCATGCAGAATTATTCCGTTTTCCTTCAAATTTTGTTTATAGGTTCACTGTGTTAAGGCGCTTGCATGATAATTTTCGGGATTGATTGGCTGAGTATAAAGGGGGGAACGGGGGGGGCTAATCCCCCCCTTAATTTATATAAATGGGTTTTTCATGCAGAATTATTCCGTTTTCCTTCAAATTTTGTTTATAGGTTCACTGAGTTAAGGCGCTTCCCTGATTAGTTTTCGGGATTGATTAGTTAAGTATAAAGGGGGGGGATCGGGGGGCTAATCCCCCCTTAATTTATATAAATGGGTTTTTCATGCAGAATTATTCCGTTTTCCTTCAAATTTTGTTTATAGGTTCACTGTGTTAAGGCGCTTCCCTGATTAGTTTTCGGGATTGATTGGTTAAGTATAAAGGGGGGGAACGGGGGGATAATCGCCCCCCCTTAATTTATATAAATGGGTTTTTCATGCAGAATTATTCTATTTGCTTCAAAATTTGTTTATAGATTCATTGGGTTAAGACGCTTCCCTGATTAGTTTTCGGGATTGATTGATTAAGTATAAAGGGGGGGAACGGGCGGCTAATACCCCCCTTAATTTATGTAAATGGGTTTTTCATGCAGAATTATCCCATTTCCTTCAAATTTTATTTATAGGTTCACTGTGTTAAGGCGCATCTCTGATTAGTTTTCAGGATTGATTGGTTAAGTATAAAGGGGGGGAACAAGAGGCTAATTTCCCCTTATCTATACTAATATATAAAGTAGTAAAGATTGTTTGTTTGTTTGTTTGTTTGTTTGTAGGGGGTAATCTCTGGAACCATTGAAGCGATTTTAAAATTGATGGTGGCAAATTAATGGTGACAACCTCTGCTCCAACATAGGCTATATTTTATGTCGGTGCCACCACCCCCAAGGGGGGTGCAGGAGCGAAAAACGTTCTAAAATTTCGATTTTTTGTTTACTGAAGGAGATAGAAGCATCAAATATGGTATGGTAGTTACTTATAAGATGTAAATGCTCTCTAAGAACAAATTATAAAAACATTCGCAATTTAAAAGGGTGAGATGAGGAAGAAGCGTTCTAAAAACATTCTAAATTACAATTTCTATGGAATCTCTGAAACTACAGAACCGATTTCAAAAGTGATGGTGGCAAATGGATGGTGACAGTCCCTGCTCCAACATATGCTAAATTTTTTGTCGGTGCCACTGCCCGCAGAGGGTGCAGGAGCGAAAAACGTTCCAAAATTATGATATTTTCAATAATGAAGGAGTTAGGAACTTGACATTTTGTATGGTCGTTACTTACAAGATTTAAATGCTCTATAAGAACAAAGTCTAAAAAAATTCGAAATTTAAAAGGCTGAAATAAGCAAAAAATTTTCTAAAAACATTCTAAATTACAATTTGTATGGAATCTCTGGAACTACTAAAGCGATTTCAAAAGTGATGGAATGGATGGTGACAATCCCTGCTCCAACATAGGCTATATTTTATGTCGGTGCCACTACCCCAAGGGGGGTGCAGAAGCGAAAAACTTTCTAAAATTGCGATTTTTGCGATGCTGAAGGAGCTAGAAACTTCAAGTTCGGCATGATTGTTATTTATAAGATCTAAATGCGCTCTAAGAACAATTTCTAAAGAAAAATGATCTAATGATTCTGCGATTTTTCAACTATTGAATTTCTAAAATTACCAAATTTTACAATAGAGTACCATAGCGAAACCTTCACGCGTAAAAAGATAATGATAAGGGCGACGTGTCCTGACGTGTATATTGGCTATAGCACGAGTCACAAATTATAGTATCCTTATTATTCTGTTAAAATATAAAAGTGAATTATGAAATGTCAATATTTTGTTTGATTAAAGGTTCGTTAAGAGAAATTGACCAGCGTAGCGGGCGTAGCTTGCTAGTATATTATAATCTGCGTGAACCTCATTTCAGTATTATCACTAAAATATTCTAAATGTAAAAAAAAAAATGTATTCGCGCAACTTTGTTTAAATGTTATTAAAAAAAATGTAATGTTTCAAAGTTCAGTAACAATTATCTCTCTTTTTTTTTTTTTTTTTTTTTTTTTTTTTTTTAAAAAAAAACAGGCTTGTTTATTTTAATATCTGACAAAAGCATTGCCCCTTAACCCGAGAGGAGTCGCGCCGGGTATGACATACCCAGATTGCGTACGGTTTTTACAATTGTCACCACTATTTTTCGAAAAGTCCAACCTTGTTTGTGTATCTGAATGGGGAAAAGTTTCGTATCATGTGCTGGTTGGCGCGATTGGTGAAAAAATTAAAAATGGTGCTAAAAGGAAGTTTTAGCATCTTACCAAATTTTCCTAGAGAGAGGAAAAATATGTTTTTCAAGTATTTACAAATATACATTTATTAAACCATGTTTTTGCGTCATCTTAAAAATATAAGTACGATGCTAAAATAAAATTTTATTGCCATTTTCGATATTTTAATGAAAATACATAACAACCATATTTAACAAAACTAAGAGACATTTTTGTGATAAATAATTGTTATTGTCAGGGGGGGGGGCAAATTGTAAACAATTAATAAGCGAACTAAAAGATTACCGAAAATAACTTTTGGGAATCTCAGGGAAGAAACATCTCATATAAATAACTTTTAAAATCTTAAAATGGAGAAGTGGTACGTATAAAAATGCAAAACATAATACGCCTGATATAAGTATTTTTTAATTTTTTGATATTTCCGAAAGCACAGATAAAAGGGAAAAATCCCGGCGCAGATGTCATATACTCACCACGTTGGCGCGATTTTCCCCCTGCCAATTTGGCAAAAACTGTTTGTTGTGTTTATTTACTTTTATTTTTTTTATTTTAATTCTATAGATTATTTTTATATGTATATCAATATTAATTGATATCAAACTATTATTTATTTATTTTTATTTCCTTTTTTAAAATAGTAGAAGTTACATTTATTACGTTATTTTATTTATATATTGAAATAAAAAATCACGTGCTATTATTGCCTGATATTTGTAACTAAAATTCAAACACAAAGTTTTCGCCAAATTGGTGGGGGAAAAAATCGCGCCAACGTGGTGCGTATATGAATCTGTCATTTCACTTATGTATTGGTACTCCTTTTATTTACACATCATAGAATTGTTTCCTATTTACATACGCGAAATAAAAGGCTGCCAATGTTGAGATTTGCGCCAAATCTCTAATACTAAGTTATTGCGGATTTTTGATTAATTTTCCATTTTTATTAAATAGAAATATGTTTTATTGGGTACTTTTCGGTTAGCCGGGCGCCAGTGATATATATACATGTATACACACACACACACACATATCTACATATACATATATATACATACACATATATATGCATACATGTATGTATATATATACAAATTTATGTATATACATATGTATTTATATATGTACATATATCACTGGCGCCCGGCTAACCGAAAAGTACCCAATAAAACATATTTCCATTTAATAAAAATGGAAAATTAATCAAAAATCCGCAATAACTTTGTATTAGAGATTTGGCGCAAATCTCAACATTGGCAGCCTTTTATTTCGCGTATGTAAATAGGAAACAATTCTATGATGTGTAAATAAAAGGAGTACCAATACATAAGTGAAATGACAGATTCATATACGCACATAATAATAATTTAATAATAATAATAAACCGGTGCTGTAATAATAATTTATTACAGGAAATCAAACAGTTAAAAAAAAAATACACTTAGTATAAAAAAAACTTTACTTTTATTGCTTTATAAAGGATGATCTGACTAATCTAACTTTTATACATTATTGTTCAATACCGTATTCTTTAGTTTACTCCGCTTCCTATGGGCTTTATTGGCATGACGTCATAAACCACCATCATGTGACCTCCCTGCTGTGTTTATATTTGTTTGTCTATGTATCGCCTGCATACATTGGTCGATATCGTAAGAAATCACGTGTTGGTGGTATTCTTACAATCTCGAACCCAGATTCCCAATAAAGCCCATTCTTCCGCCTTCAGGCAGTGGAACGCTTGCGTCTTCTTACGCTGCTCGAACGTTGCCGAATCCCACTTTCAGTTAATTTATATTTCCCAGATGCCGTAATCTTTGTCTTCTAAGGTTCGTAAGTGTTTACGCAAGTTTGTTTTCGTCATTGTGACGTGTCTTTGTGTGCTCAGGTGTTTATAAATATTCTCCTCGGATGAACCGTTGCGTTCATCCAAAAAACGTATAGCAGCACAGACAACTTGTTCCTGCAATGTAGCAGATACTTTCCTACCTACCTTGCTGCTCTCTGTTTTATTTGATGATCTTCGACGCTTTTTCTTATCGGAGTTGCTCTGACCTTTTCTTACTTGTGACATTTTGAATAATTTAGGAGGTAATCAATAAAATTTTGTATCGTACTTGAAGATAAGAGATTCTCCTCGAAGATACTTGAAGATAAGAGAAGAGTAATTTGATTCAAAACTTGAATAAATGTAAGGTTGGAAACTTTAACAATGTTAATTTTGTATCGTGTGAAAATTTAGCAGCAAATCAAGCAGGATTCCACGGATAATTAATTTAAAGAAATAGTTTGTTCTAGAAAATTATCCTTTAACATTCACAAAAATGAAATTATAATCATGGAGCTTCTAGGATAGTGTATGAAACCCGAAAATAAACCCGACAGTAATGATGTAATCTCATCAAAAAGTCACCTGTAAAAAATGCAGCCAAGTCTCGTAACTCATTTACCGTAAAAAGTACTGAGATCGTATAAAGCCAAGTTTAACTATCTTATTAACTCTGAAATTTTCATTCACAAATCACTCCTAGTCTCTACATCTTTAGTTAATTATTATTTTGTGACTTGGCAATTACGTAGCACGAGAATGTGATGTATATAGTTAGTCTTAATCAAATAATACTATAACATATTAAAGTGTAATAACTTCCCTGTGCGTATATAATTTGCCTTAATTAAATTATCTCATCCCATTCCATAACATAGTAAGGTGTAATAACTTCCCTGTGCTGCGTAATTGCCAAGTCACAAAATAATAATTAACTAAAGATGTAGAGACTAGGAGTGATTTATGAATGAAAATTTCAGAATTAATAAGATAGTTAAACTTGGCTTTATACGATCTCAGTACTTTTTACGGTAAATGAGTTACGAGACTTGGCTGCATTTTTTACAGGTGACTTTTTGATGAGATTTCACTTCTTTTTGTAAGTAATCCTCCTTTTCTTGATTTTGGGTTCTTTTTGGAGATCATCCACTGATTTTCGCTAAGCCCACACTCTGTGCCTATTATTTACAGGTATCAAAAATTTGAAGCTTTAGTTTCGTTTGCAAAGTACTGTAAATAAAAAGAGATTTCAGGTTCCTAGGCAAGCACTAAGTTATGGGAGGGGGAGTGTCAAAAGTACTCTCAATTGCTTCCAGGATAGGTGCTATCCATCTGAGATATTACTCGCAGCCCTAGATACTTGATATTTAACATAAAATAACTTTTTAGTATAAAAAGAAAGCCAAAATTTAAATTTCCGGAAATTTCCAATAAATCAAACTATATTCCTTTTTTCGATGGTTTTTTTTTTTCGTTTTTTTTAGTCTTTTTTATATTATTTACGGATTTTTTAATTTTTTCTTACTTTGTGTACTAAACCCTGCCTTTCTGTCAAATGTCAAGCTTCTAGGACTACAAAATCAAATTATTTTCAAATTTTCGACTTTTTATAAATTTATTGATTTTTCGATTTTAATTCTAAGTTACCTGATTGTCATGCCAATATAGTATTTATTTGATCCGTCTTCTTAGGATCCTTTAGGTTCAATTTAGAGATAAATCAAGTGAATCTTAGAGTCACCATGATTTTATTTAGAAAGGACTATCAAGCCATAACCAGCCAGTAATGTCGGGAGGGTAGGGGGAGCTGTGAAAATTTTTGTGGGGCTAACATCATTTAACAATCCATATTTCATATGTGAAGTAAATAGAGTACAATCTGTGAAAGAAAACAAACCTGTCTATAAAGAAATCGCCTATATCATAGCCAGTCTATAGCGGAACTTTTCTATAACGAAATTCGTAAACGAAAGAAAAGAAAACCATAATCCGGGGGAAATAACATAAAACAATTAGGGGCGTTGTACTAGCTAATAAGACAATTATCTAAAAACTAATGTTTCTAGCAGTACAAAATCAAATTGTTTTCGAATTTTCGATTTCTTAAAGATATTTCGATTTTATTTTCGAATTTAACGAATATTTTAATTGTTCCTTTTATTGAATAGTAAATACTACCTTTACACCAAGATTTAAGTTTCTAAGACTACAAGATAAAATTATTTTAAATTTTTGATTTTTTCGAATTTTTTTTTTATAATTTTCTGGATTTCTTAATTTTTTCTTATTTTGTATCCTTATTACAAATTTCAAGTTTCTAGCGCTACAAAATCGAATTATTTTGAAATTTCCGATCTTTTTCGAGTTTATTCTTTTTACAAATTTATTGTGTTTTAATTTTTCCTTTTTCAGTATCCTAAACAATAAGTTTACGCCGAATTTTACGTTCTAAAGCTACAAAATCGAATTTTTTTCAATTTTTCGAATTTTCGAATTATTTTTTTCGAATTTTACAGATTTTTTATTTCTTTCTTTTTTTTGTATCCTAAATACTACCTTTATTGCAAATTTTAAATTTCTAGCTTTACAAAATCGAAATATTTTCAAATTTTCGGTTTTTTTTTTTCGATTTTTTTATTTTATTTTCAATTTTTGTTGTGTTTTTAATTTTTTCTTTTTCTGAATTCTAAACACTACCTTTACACCAAATTTTCAGTTTCTAAGACTACGAGATCATATTATTTTCAATTTCTCTCTTTTTCTTTCTTTCTTTCTCTTTTTTTTTTTTTTTTGAAATTTTCGATATTTTTTTTTTAATTATCCATATTTTTTAATGTTCCCTTATTTAGTATCTTAAATATTACCTTTATTCCAAATTTCAAGTTTCTTAGCGCTATGAAATCGAATTATTTTCAAAATTTCCTTATTTTTCGATTTCTGTCGATTTTTTTATTTTATTTTCGAATTTTATTGCGTTTTTATTTTAACTTATTCTGAATCCTAAACACTATCTTTACCGCGAATTTTAAGTTTCTAAGGCCAAAAAATCAAATTATTTTTATTTTTTTTTCAATTTTTTTCGAAATTTTCGTACTTTTTTATTTTTTTTTCGAATTTTCTGGATTTTTTAATTTTTCCTTATTTTGCATCCTAAATACTACCTTTATTCCGAATTCCAAGTTTCTAGCGCAACAAAATTGGATTATTTGAAATTTTTCGATTTTTTTCGATTTTTCGATTTTATTTTCAATTGTTTTTTGTGTGTCTTTGATGTTTTCTTTTTCTGAATTCTAAATACTACCTTCACATCAAATTTTAAGTTTTTAAGACTACAAGATCGTGTTATTTTCAATTTTCAATTTTGTTCGATTTTTTGAATTTTCGAATGTTTTTTTTTTTTAATTTTTCGGATTTTATAATTTTTCCTCTTTTTGTATCCGAAACACTAGCTTTATTCCAAATTTTAAGTTTCTGTGGCTGCGGGATCTACCCAATCTTTTTGATGACTCGAGAATGAGTGAGTGTGTGAGTGAAAAAAATCGAAACTTTGAGTTCATATATCGTCTGCACTAATTTATGGGTATTTTTTTAATTATCCATATTTTTGAATTTTTCCTTATTTAGTATCTTAAATATTACCTTTATTCCAAATTTCAAGTTTCTAGCGCTATGAAATCGAATTATTTTCAAATTTTTTTTATTTTTCGATTTTTTCGATTTTTTGATTTTATTTTCAAATTTTATTGCGTTTTTTATTTTAACTTATTCTGAATCCTAAACACTATCTTTACTGCGAATTTTAAGTTTCTAAGGCTAAAAAATCAAATTATTTTAATTTTTTCAATTTTTTTTCGAATTTTTGAAATTGTTTTTTTTTTTCGAATTTTCCGGAATTTTTAATTTTTCCTTATTTTGCATCCTAAATACTACCTTTATTCCGAATTCGAAGTTTCTAGCGCAACAAAATCGGATTATTTGAAAATTTTCGATTTTTTTCGATTTTTCGATTTTTTCAATTTTGCTTTCGATTTTTTTGGTGTTTTTGATGTTTTCTTTTTCTGGATACTAAACACTACCTTCAGACCGAATCTTAAGTTTCTAAGACTACAAGATCGTACTATTTTAAATTTTAAATTTTGATTTAATTTGTTGAATTTTCGAATGTTTTTGTTTCGAATTTTCCGGATTTTAAAATTTTTCCTTTTTTTGTATTCTAAACACTTCCTTTTATCCAGCTGTCAAGTTTCTAGGGCTACGGGATCTACCTAATCTTTTTGATGACACGTGAACGAGTGAGTGAGTGAGTGACAAAAAATCGAATGTTTGTGTTCATATATCGTCTGAACTAGAAAAGACAGAAAGTTGTAATTTTAAATTTTGGTCCTGTGTGCCAAATACTCTAGAAAAACGAAGTTTCAAATTTTTGGGATACTCCAGCGTGGAGATATGGGGGGGGTCAAAAGTGCCCTGAGTTGCTTCCAGAAAAGTATGCTTACGGCTGTCCTCTCTCGACTTGGCGGCGGCACTGCCGTGCCTCCAGATTATCTTAAAATCTATCTAAAACAAACTATCCCCATCCTGTGGGATTTGTTTTTCAATGTTTTACTTTATTTAATGCAAAACATAGATTGCATCCGACAACTCCGGTGAAGGACACACAGCGACATCTCGGAGGCCCCGCCTGTACCGGCAGGAAAAGGTAGCTTTCCTATATCTTCGTTTTAAAATTTTAGCTAATGTTACTCGAAAACAGCAAGTTAAAATGCAAAGAAACCGTTTACAAAAGATTCGTTTACACTGAATTTGAATAAGAAATTCGCCAAATTATTGAGCTATAGCCAAGTTGGCTTCATTTATGAAGACTTATTTTTGTCGCCAAATTTGGCGAGATTTCGCCAATTGTCGCCATGTTTGGCGAGAATTTGGCGCTAATGGATATGAATATATAGTTTTATGCGTATGATTGGGAAAATGATTACAACAATGAAAGAAAATAATTTGCGAGAAATCGCGTTCACTAAAACTTATAAATTTATATTAAAATCATTAAAATTACAGACATTACAATACACTTTCATAAAACATTAAAAACATATTAAAATTGGACGTTTCGGATTTACATGGAAAATCCCTCTTCAACAACAACATTTCACTTAGCGTAAATCATAGTTCAAAAATATCAACAAATAGAAAATGCAACGTATCAAAATTTCGAAGTCAAAGTTACAGTTATAATAACACGGAGTATTCATTCGGGATTGCACCTGCTTGACCATTATTGACCATAAATTTATCGTTGGTTTTTTGTAATGTGCTGTTTTGTTTCAAAATGTCAGCCACCCTAGAATTTCAAACTGCTCTATCTCAGCCAATTTTTAAGATAGAGGTAAAACAAAAAATGCTCTGGAATCCTTGTATCAAGTCCTAACACCTAATTAAAAAATAAAACTTGATTTTTTAACTTTTTTGTATATTTATTTTAGTTTTAAAATTTTCCGTGGCCACCATCTTGAAACAAGATGACGGACCAAGCTGGCCAACGAACTCGGTCGAGGCATTGGTGAGCTTAATACACACAATTAGTTTCATCCAAATTAATTTATAAATACGAGCGTTATCGTATCAAATTATTTTCATTTTTTCAATTTTTTTCGAATTTTTTTTTTTTTCGAATTTTCTGGATTTTTTTAATTTTTCTTTTTCTGTATCCTCAATACTACCTTTATTCCTAATTTGAATTTTCTAGCGCAACAAAATCGGATTGTCTTCAAATTTTCGGTTTTTTTTTCAATTTCTTCGATTTTTTTCAATTTTGCTTTCGATTTTTTTGGTGTTTTTGATGTTTTCTTTTTCTGGATGTTAAACACTACCTTCACACCAAATCTTAAGTTTCCAAGACTACAAGATCGTATTATTTTCAATTTTCAATTTTGATGAAACTTGTTGAATTTTCGAATGTTTTTTTTTTTTCGAAATTTCTGGATTTTATAATTTTTTCTTTCTTTGTATCCTAAACACTACCTTTTTTCCAAATGTCAAGTTTCTGGGGCTAAGTGATCTACCCAATCTTTTTGATGACGCGTGAACGAGTGAGTAAGAAGTGACAAAAAATCGAATGTTTGAGTTCATATATCGCCTGAACTAGAAAAGACAGAAAGTTGTAATTTTAAATTTTGGTCCTGTGGGCCAAATACTCTCTATAATTGAAGTTTAAAATTTTTGGGATACTCCAGCGCGGAGATATGGGGGGGTCAAAAGTGCCCTGAGTTGCTTCCAGAAAAGTATGCTTACGGCTGTCCTCTCTCGACTTGGCGGAGGCACTGCCGTGCCTCCAGATAATGTGAAAATGATAATTGTTTTTTTATAAACATGCTCAGAAATTCCTAGTATTACATAAAATCTCTTAAAGTTGTATACAAAAAAATCATTATAATTTTTGTAATTATTTATTAAATCCAAATAACCACAATGAATTTAGTCCAATGCCTGGAATTTAACCATTTAAGAGGTTGAATGGAATTAAATACTATCACACAAAAGTAAATTACATTTTATTAAATTAAATTTCTGATTTGAAACATGTTTGTTTGACTTACATCAAAGTGATCTTGTGTTAAACGTTAATGTGCATTTCATCGAAATAAAATATATACTATATACATAAAAGAAAGTCCTTTCTGACTAGATGATCAACGCACAGCCAAAACTACTGAACCTACAACGACGAAACTTGCAGTAAAAAAACTTCTTAGTATGTAGAGGCGCACTAAGACGGGATTTTCAAAATCTCCACCCCTAAAGGGGGTAAAAAGGGGAACAAACTTTTAAAAAATTCCTTAAAAATCGGGTATTATAGTTACGTGACAAATGATAACATATTTTAATGTATTTTTGTAGGCTGAATCGAATGGTATCAATTAAATACTCATAAGTCAAATAGTTCGCGAGATATTGCACATTTTTCCAATTCGGCAAAGTCTTTGACGTCAAAATCTTACAATTTTAACAATACAAGTGAGAATTTCTAAAAATACATCCGTTACTATAGCAATGGAAGAAATTCAAATTAAATCTTTTTGTTATTTAATTATTTCGTTTAATTTTACAGATAGAAACATTAACTGTTCAATTGGGAATGGAATATTATTCTTACGGATATTTAACTAATTATGTAATTGTGTGTAATTTTTAATTCTGCAAACGCCACGATTTAAAATAAAACGTGATTGCTAAAATAAAGTTTTGAAGGTCTGTTTAGTATTATATATTGCTTCTTTATTTGTTTTCCGTCTTCAGCCATGTTTCCCCTTTTCTTTGGGTAGTTAGTTATTCATACGATTTCGGGCTAATTTTCCGCAATCAGATATCTCGCCAATTGGCGTTTTAGCTACCATGTTGGGTACTTCTCTGTTATCCCGTCGACCACTTTTCATAACAAAAAACTATCCCCAAACTGTAATGCCAAATAAACGGGAGAACGTTGCCATTGGAATATCAAAATAAATAAATAAATAAAATATAAGACTGTAAGGACACAATAGTTATTTTAATTAATGAAATCTATACTAATATTATAAAGTAGTAAAGATTTTTTGTTGTTGTTTGTTTGTTTGTTTGTTTGTTTGTAGGGGGGGGGGTAATCTCTGGAATTACTGAAGCGATTTCAAAAGCGATGGTGGCAAATTGATGGTGACAATCCCTGCTCCAACATAGGCTATATTTTATGTCGGTGCCACTACCCCCAGGGAGGTGCAGGAGCGAAAACCTTCTAAAATTTCGATTTTTTTTTATACTGAAGGAGCTAGAAACACGAAATTTGGCATGGTAGTTACTTATAAGATGTAAATGCTCTCTAAGAACAAATTCTAATAAAATTCGAAATTTAAAAGGGTGAGATGAGCGAAAAGCGTTCTAAAAACATTCTACATTACAATTTCTATGGAATATCTGGAACTACAGAACCATTTTCAAAAGTGATGGTGGCAAATTGATGGTGACAGTCCCTGCTCCAACATAGGCTATATTTTATGTCGGTGCCACTACCCCCAAGGGGGTGCAGGAGCGAAAACCTTCTAAAATTTCGATTTTTTTTTATACTGAAGGAGCTAGAAACACGAAATTTGGCATGGTAGTTACTTATAAGATGTAAATGCTCTCTAAGAACAAATTCTAATAAAATTCGAAATTTAAAAGGGTGAGATGAGCGAAAAGCGTTCTAAAAACATTCTACATTACAATTTCTATGGAATATCTGGAACTACAGAACCATTTTCAAAAGTGATGGTGGCAAATTGATGGTGACAGTCCCTGCTCCAACATAGGCTATATTTTATGTCGGTGCCACTACCCCCAAGGGGGTGCAGGAGCGAAAACCTTCTAAAATTTCGATTTTTTTTTATACTGAAGGAGCTAGAAACATGAAATTTGGCATGGTAGTTACTTATA
The DNA here is from genome assembly GCA_963931845.1 of Maratus michaelseni. Classification (NCBI taxonomy): domain Eukaryota; kingdom Metazoa; phylum Arthropoda; class Arachnida; order Araneae; family Salticidae; genus Maratus; species Maratus michaelseni. The sequence goes on from OZ007600.1 coordinate 191,158,157, forward strand.
AGATGTAAATGCTCTCTAAGAATAAATTCTAAAAAAATTCGAAATTTAAAAGGTGTGAGATGAGCAAAAGTGTTCTAAAAACATTCTGAATTACAATTTCTATGGAATCACTGGAACTACAGAACCGTTTTCAAAGGCGATGGTGGCAAATTGATGGTGACAGTCCCTGCTCCAATATAGGCTATATTTTATGTCGGTGCCACTACCCCCAGGGGGTGCAAGAGCGAAAAACGTTCTAAAATTTCGATATTTTTTATACTGAAGGAACTAGAAACATGAAATTTGGCATAGTAGTTACTTATAAGATGTAAATGCTCTCAAAGAACACATTCTAGAAAAAATCGAAATTTAAAAGGTGTGAGATGAGCAAAAACCGTTCTAAAACATTCTAAATTATAATTTCTATGGAATCACTGGAACTACAGAACCGTTTTCAAAGGCGATGGTGGCAAATTGATGGTGACAGTCCCTGCTCCAATATAGGCTACATTTTATGTCGGTGCCACTACCCCCAGGGGGTGCAAGAGCGAAAAACGTTCTAAAATTTCGATTTTTTTTATACTGAAGGAACTAGAAACATGAAATTTGGCATAGTAGTTACTTATAAGATGTAAATGCTCTCAAAGAACACATTCTAGAAAAAATCGAAATTTAAAAGGTGTGAGATGAGAAAAAACCGTTCTAAAACATTCTAAATTACAATTTCTATGGAATCTCTAGAACTACAGAGCCGTTTTCAAAAGTGATGTTGGCAAATTGATGGTAGCAGTCCCTGCTCCAACACAGGCTATATTTTATGGAGGTGCTACTACACCCAGGGGGGTGCAGGAGCGAAAAACGTTCTAATATTTCGATTTTTTTTTACATTGAAAGTGTTAGAAACATGAAATTTAGCATGGTAGTTACTTATAAGATGTAATTGCTCTCTAAGAACAAATTCTAAAAAAATTCGAAATTTAAAAGGTGTGAGATGAGCGAAAAGCGTTCTAAAAACATTCTAAATTTCAATTTCAATGGAATCTCTGAAACTACAGAACCATTTTCAAAAGTAATGGTGGCAAATTGATGGTAACAGTCTCTGCTGTAACATAGGCTATATTTTATGTCTGTGCCACTACCACGGGGGGGGGGGGGTGCAGGAGCGAAAAACGTTCTAAAATTTCGATTTTTTTTATACTGAAGGAGCTAGAAACATGAAATTTGGCATGGTAGTTACTTATAAGATGTAAATGCTCTCAAAGAACACATTCTAGAAAAAATCGAAATTTAAAAGGTGTGAGATGAGCAAAAACCGTTCTAAAACATTCTAAATTATAATTTCTATGGAATCACTGGAACTACAGAACCGTTTTCAAAGGCGATGGTGGCAAATTGATGGTGACAGTCCCTGCTCCAATATAGGCTACATTTTATGTCGGTGCCACTGCCCCCAGGGGGTGCAAGAGCGAAAAACGTTCTAAAATTTCGATTTTTTTTATACTGAAGGAACTAGAAACATGAAATTTGGCATAGTAGTTACTTATAAGATGTAAATGCTCTCAAAGAACACATTCTAGAAAAAATCGAAATTTAAAAGGTGTGAGATGAGAAAAAACCGTTCTAAAACATTCTAAATTACAATTTCTATGGAATCTCTAGAACTACAGAGCCGTTTTCAAAAGTGATGTTGGCAAATTGATGGTAGCAGTCCCTGCTCCAACACAGGCTATATTTTATGGAGGTGCTACTACACCCAGGGGGGTGCAGGAGCGAAAAACGTTCTAATATTTCGATTTTTTTTTACATTGAAAGTGTTAGAAACATGAAATTTAGCATGGTAGTTACTTATAAGATGTAATTGCTCTCTAAGAACAAATTCTAAAAAAATTCGAAATTTAAAAGGTGTGAGATGAGCGAAAAGCGTTCTAAAAACATTCTAAATTTCAATTTCAATGGAATCTCTGAAACTACAGAACCATTTTCAAAAGTAATGGTGGCAAATTGATGGTAACAGTCTCTGCTGTAACATAGGCTATATTTTATGTCTGTGCCACTACCACGGGGGGGGGGGGGGTGCAAGAGCGAAAAACGTTCTAAAATTTCGATTTTTTTTATACTGAAGGAGCTAGAAACATGAAATTTGGCATGGTAGTTACTTATAAGATGTAAATGCTCTCTAAGAACAAATTCGAAAAAAATTCGAAATTTAAAACTTTGAGATGAGCGAAAAGCGTTTTAAAAACATTCTAAATTACAATTTCTATGGAATCTCTGGAACTACAGAACCGATTTCAAAAGTGATGGTGGCAAATTGATGGTGACACTTCCTGCTACAACATAAGCTATATTTTATGTCGGTACCACTAATCCTAGGGGGGCGCAGGAGTAAAAATATTTCAAAAATTGCGAGTATTTTTATGTTGAAGGAGCTAGAAACTTGAATTTTGGCATGGTAGTTACTTATAAGATGTAAATGCTCTCTAAGAATAATTTTTTTTTTTTTTAAATCGAAATTTAAAAAGGTGAAATGAGCGAAAAGCGTTCTAAAATCATTCTAAATTACAATTTCTATGGAATTTCTGGAACTGCAGAACCGATTTCAAAACGGAGGGTGACAATCCCTTCTCCAACATCCTCTTTAATATAAAGCTATGCGTTGCTGACGACTGGGTTTTTCGCTAATCTTTGCCACAGATTAATCTCGGAAAATGAAACATTTGAAGTTACTGAAAAAAATAATAGCTCGAAAAGTATTTGTCAGAAAATTGTTAAACAAACTGCCTTTGAAAGGTAAAAAAATGTATATTTCTTAATATAAATTTCAAATTTAATGATTATGCCAGTTTTCAAATATTGAATTTCAAAAATTACCAAATTTCACAATGGAGTACCATAGCGAAAAGATAATGATAAGGTCGACGTGTCCTGACGTTTATATTGCCTACAGCACGAGTCACAAATTATAGTAGCCCTATTATTCTGTTAAAATATAAAAGTGAACTATGATATGTCAATATTTTGTTTGATTAAAGGTTCGTTAAGAGAAATTGACCAGCGTAGCGGGCGTAGCTTGCTAGTATAAATATATAGTGATAAGCATATAATAGGAGTAATGGTTACAACAATGAAAGAAAATTTGCAAAAACCATGTTAACTAAAACTCATAAAGTAAACTCGTTTATGGATGAATTTTGCTGTTTTGTTTGAAAATGTCAGCCACCCTAAAATTTCAAACTGCTATATCTCAGTCATTTTTTAAGATAGAGGCAAAACAAAAATTGCTCCGGATTCTCCGGATCAAGGCCGAACATTTAACAAAAAAAAAGTTTTAGAATTTATAATTTTTTTGAATTTGCACATCTTTTTGAATTTGAAATCTTTAAATGGCTATCACAGCGCCCCCTTTCGTCGAAATATCCCCAAATTCTAATAGAACCTGCTTGCCATAGCCAAAAACATAGAAAACAAAATGTGGTTCAATTTGAAGCATAACTTCATACATTTTCGATGATACAATAGTGAAAATGGAACAAAAATATCGAGCACAGCGCCCCCTTTCGTCGAAATACCCCCAAATTCTGATAGAACCTGCTTGCCATAGCCAAAAACATAGAAAAAGAAATGTGGTTCAGTTTGAAGCATAACTTCATACACAACTTCATACACTTTTCGATGGTACAATAGTGAAAATAGAACAAAAATATCGATCACAGCGCCCCCTTTCGTCGAAATATCCCCAAATTCTAATAGAACCTGCTTGCCATAGCCAAAAACATAGAAAAAAAATGAGGTTCAATTTGAAACATAACTTCATACACTTCTCGATGATACAATGAAGACACACAGACGGACAGACAGACATTTTGTAAAAACATGTTTTTCGGAATCTCTGATCACTAAAACGTGTAAATCCGTCGAAAAAAATTTCGATTACAATACTTTCTTCTATTATAGATAGAAGAAAGTAAAAATCGGAAAAATCGAGAAAATTTGAAAATAATTCGATTTTGTTGCGCTAGAAACTTGAAATTTGGAGTAAACGTTAGTATTTAAGATACAAAAAAAGAAAAATTTAAAAAATCCAAAAAAATTCGAAAATTTGAAAAAAAAATTAAACGAAAATAATTTGATTTTTTAACCTTAGAAACTTAAAATTCGGCGTAAAGGTAGTGTTTGGAATTCAGAATAAGAAAAAAATAAAAACACAATAAAAATCGAAAATTAAATTAAACTAGTCGGGTGTGCCAATCCCAAAACTTTCTTCTATCTCAATCATGTTAATACTTCTAATTTCGTCATCACATCGCCAATAAATTCAATATTTTTCGTCATTCTGTTGTACGTCAGCTGCTTGCGAATCATCGGGTTACCGGGATGCGATCAACTGATGTATACTAAACTACGAAAAGTTCTTCTGGCCTGTACCGACCGGAACAGATAGCTTCCCTATTCCTTAGATTTACGATTTTAGCTAATTTTACTGGAAAACACGAAGCTAAAATGCGTGGAACCCAATTAAAGAAGATTCAATCCCAGTTCTCGTCAACATTGAATTTGAATGAGAATATCGCCAAATTAGTCTTCTACAGCCAAGTTGGCTTCATTTGTGGCAACCTATTTTTGTCGGCAAATTTGGTGATATTGCGCCAATTCCCGCCAATCTTGGCGAGAATTTGACGTTGGCGAATATAAATATATAGTGTTAAGCATATAAGAATAGGAACAATGGTTACAACAATGAAAGAAAATTTGCTGAAACCCTGTTAATTAAAACTCATAAATTAAACCCGATTATGGATGAATTCTGCTGTCTTGTTTGAAAATGTCAACCACCCGAAAATTTCAAACCGCTATATCTTCACCATTTTTTAATATAGAGACAAAACAAAAATTGCTCCGGATTCTCCGGATCAAGGCAGAACATTTAACGGATAAAACTTTTAGGATTTCTAATTTTTTTGTACATCTTTTTGAATTTGAAATCTTTAAATGGCTATCACAACGCCCCCTTCCGGCGGAATATCCCCCCATTCAAGTAGGACCTGCTGGCTACAGCCAAAAACATATTAAAAAAATTTGCTTTAATTATCTGCATAACATCATAAATTTTTCGATGATACAATAGTGAAAATGGAACAAAAATATCGATCACAGCGCCCCCTTTCGTTGAAATATCCCGAAATTCTGATAGAATCTGCTTGCTATAGCCAAAACATAGAAAAAAAATTAGGTTCAATTTGAAGCATAACTGCATACACTTTTCGATGGTACAATAGTGAAAATGGAACAAAAATATCGATCACAGCGCCCCCGTTCGTCGAAATATCCCCAAATTCTGATAGAATCTGCTTGCCATAGCCAAAAACATTAAAAAAAAAGGTTCAATTTGAAGCATAACTTCATACAGTTTTCGATGATACAATGAGGACGGACAGACAGACATTTTGTAAAAACATGTTTTTCGGAATCTCTGACCTCTAAAACGTGTAAATCCGTCGAAAACCGGAAGTCGAAAAAAAATTCGATTACAATACTTTCTTCTATTATAGATAGAAGAAAGTAAAAATCGAAAAACATTGAAAATTTGTAAATAATTCGATTTTGTTGCGCTAGAAACTTGAAATTTGGAGTAAACGTAGTATTTAAGACACAAAAAAAGAAAAAGAAAAAAATTCAGACAATTCGAAAAAAAAATATTGAAAATTTGAAAAAAATTAAAATGAAAATTATTTGATTTTTTAACCTTAGAAACTTAATATTCGGCGTAAAGGTAGTGTTTGGAATTCAGAATAAGAAAAAATAAAAACACAATAAAAATCGAAAATAAAATTAAAAAATCGGAAAAATCGAGAAAATCGAGAAAATTTGAAAATAATTCGATTTTGTTGCACTAGAAACTTGAATTTTGGATTAAACGTAGTATTTAAGATACAAAGAAAGAAAAAAATTAAAATATCCAGAAAATTCGAAAAAAATATTTTCGAAAATTCGAAAAAAATTTTAAAAATAAAAATAATTTGATTTTTTAACCTTAGAAACTTAACATTCGGCGTAAAGTTAGTGCTTGGAATTTAGAATAAGAAAAAATTAAACACACAATAAAAATCGAAAATAAAATTAAAAAATCGGAAAAATCGAAAAACATTGAAAATTTGAAAATAATTTGATTTTGTCGCGCTGGAAACTTGAAATTTGGAATAAAGATAGTATTTGGGATATAAAAAAGAAAAAATCTGGAAAATTCGAAAAATTCGAAAAATTGGAAAAAAATTCGATCTTCTAGCTTTAGAAACTAAAAATTCAGCGTGAAGGTGGTGTTTAGGATACAGAAAAGGAAAAAATTAAAACACAATAAATTCGAATATAAAAAAAAAAAAAAAAAAACTATGAAAAATTCTCTGGAACATCAACGAAGAATTAATATGATGACAGAATAAACATGAGCTGCTTTTTTATGAAAACAAACATTTGACAATATTTTACACCGAACTTGGCAATGTATCCTTGTCACTTGGCAATTTATTGTCTCTATAACCCAAAAGTACCAGATTTTTAATTATGTGCGCTAGAATGGGACAAATGTAAAAAAGTCACTCGGAGCTGCTTACAGTAAGCATTTTAATGTTTGAGTGTACATTCCAACAAATATTTAAATCTCTATTTTTGACACACTATTTGTTTTAAACAATACACTTTTTTATCTTAACATTTGTATAATCATGGAAGACATTTTTTCTTTGGTAGTAGGGGGTGGGGGGGGAGGGGAGAAATAATTTAGGAAGGTTATTTAATTATTGTTACAACAAATTCACAAATAGCACAGAAAAAAAATTAAAAGATTTTAAACTTCATGAGATGCGGGTGAAGGGGGACAATGGGCAAAAAGAGAGAAGCAGATATTTTCAAAGGAGATAATTTAAGTTATAGATTATAGATTATTTGTTGATACTACAGAGTATTAAATAGGTCAGAAAAAATTAAAATTTTAGGGGGAGGAGGCAGGAAGGTTAGATTTTTTTTGTTTTTGTTTTTTTAGGCAAAGTTTGCCGAATTGCAAAAGATTAACATCTTTTTCATTTCTAAATTAATATAATAAAAACAGCTTTTTAAAAAAAAAATTTTTTTTAATCTTGATTATAAGCCCTTTTCTAAATTTAGCCGCTTTTGCTTTTGAAAGAGGGGGGCTTTCAATCAGAATTTTACAGTATTACAGTTTTATCATATTCATTCCAGGAGGTATAACATACAGCCAACTGTATAACATACTACCACTGTAAATATATTTTATAGCTAAAAGCCATCAATCTCATGTTATGTGTTTAATAAATGTATACTAAATTATTGTTTTGTTTTATTTTAGTTTGCTTTTAAATTATTTATCATTTTTAGCTCACAGGCTATCAAAGCCTGAGAGATAATGTACCCGCCCGTTCTGTATGTATGTATGCATGTACGTAACGCGATAACTCTTGATAGAAATAAGCGTTTTGCTTTAAATTTTGGATACAGGTTCCTTATGATAAGGCGCTTCCCTGATTAGTTTTGGGGATTCGTTGGTTAAGTATAAAGGGGAAAAGGGGGGCTAATCCCCCCTTAAATTAGATAAATGGAATTTTCATGCAGAATTATCCGATTTTCTTCAAATTTTGTACATAGGTTAATGGTAGTAAGGCGCTTTCCTGATTGGTTTTGGGGATTCATTGTTTAAGTATAAAGGGGGTAACGGGGGGCTAATCCCCCGCCTTTATTTAGATAAATGGGTGTTTCATGCAGAATTATCCGATTTTCTTCAAATTTTGTATATAGGCTCATTGTGGTAAGGCACTTCCCTGATTGGTTATGGGGATTCATTGATGAAGTATAAAGGGGGGAAAGGGGGGCTAACCCCTCCCCCCTTTAATTTAGATAAATGGATTTTCATGCAGAATTATGCGATTTTCTTCAAATTTTGTATATAGGTTCATTGTGATAAGGCGCTTTCCTGATTAGTTTTGGGGGTTCTTTGGTTAAGTATAAAGAGGGTAAAGGGAGGGGGGGCTTATCCTCCCCCCTTAATTTAGATGAATGTGTTTTTCATGGAGAATTGTCCGATTTTCTTCAAATTTTGTATATAGGCTCATTGTGGTAAGGAGCTTCCCTGGTTAGTTTTGGGGATTCATTGGTTAAGTATAAAGGCGGATACGGAGGGGGATAATTCCCCTTAATTTAGATAAATTGGTTTTTCATGCAGAATTGTCCGATTTGCTTCGAATTTAGTATATGTGTTCATTGTAATAAGGGGCTTCCGTGATTAGTTTTGGGGGTTCAATGGCTAACTATAAGGGGGTGGGGGAACGGGGAGATGATCCCCCTTTAATATATTGTCGATTTCTTTATTTTTCGAGGGGCTTATTTCAAATTCTTTGAAATCGTAATCGGGGGCTTATTTCAAAGTCTTTGAAATAAGTGTATAATATACAATTAGTGTGAAAAGCCTGTGAGCTCAATGCCCTCAGTTTAACTGGGCAGTTTTCTTTTTTATTAACAATGTAATGTATTTATTAAAGGTGTATTAAATTTGTGTTTTGAATGTGATTGGCCATTGATAAAGATGAACATGATTGGGAATCAACAACCAGTTTTAGTGATCTACCTTTCTGGCATGCAGTGTTGGCAAGTTTCTTCCAAAGTGGAAAAAAATTTGAAAAAAAAAACATGGAAAAACTGGCTAGAAGAAAAGTTTTTTTTCCAAGTAGAAGAAATGGAAGAAACTTATTCTTTAGGAATTTACCACATAAATTGCAACTTTTTAAGACCCAATACGTGTGTCTTTCTTATGGATAACCTAAAATAAATTAAATTAGACCTATAAAAAATTAAATAATTACGTATGCTTCATTAATAATTACATCAGTTTTTTAACCAAGATCACACACCTGTCGAAAGCTTTTCAATCATTGGGTACCGGAAGAAAAGAAATTTTATCCAACATACATAAAATCAATTAAAAGTTACCCATTTCAATTTAACCAGCATATTATTTTATTATTACTATTTAAACTTCTGTAATTAATTGTAAATAGTGTGGAACATTTACCTGTTGTACAATAAAACTCATTTAAGTAAATGTATTTATTTAAGTCCTTTTAATTTACATCCATTTTATTAAGGTAACTAATATACAATAACACTGGTTTACAAATTTAAACATTTTTTTATATACTTTTGATGAAACACCTATTTTCTTATTATACTACCTCTTACTAATTAAAGGCGGTATTTGAAAAAAATCTACCACGTCACATTTTTTTAATTTTTACATTTTTCAATATTCACATTTTTAATTCTATAATATAATCTATCACGTCACATTCAACTTGTTACCGGCATTGTCAACTTTGATTCTATATTCTGTTTTCTTGTGTTTTTGTGAACTAAAGTGATTTTGTTTTTGATAAAATGTCTAATAGAGTGTGTAAATTAAATTCTGGTCATTTTTGTTACGTTTGTGGACAATTTACATTCGCAAAAAAAGGAAGACCGATATCGGAATGTTCTAAAACAGCATGTGTGAATTATTTTGGATTCTCGGTGATTAATCAAGATAAAAAGTGGGTCCCACATGTTTTTTGTGAAAGCTGTAGGCTTACTCTTATATGCTGGGCTTCGGGAGAAAAAAAAAGTATCTTCAATTTGGATCAGCAATGCTGTGGAGAGACCCTTCAAATCACGAAAATGACTATCATTTTTGTTTGACAAAAACTGTAGGCTTTAATTCAAAAAATAAACATAAAATTCAATATCCTGATATTCCATCAGTCTCGAAACCGGTATCACATTTGGAAACTCTCGTATGTCCAGGTATGCCAAGTGCGAGTTGTCAAGATGGTGACCACCTGCTTATTTAGAATGAAAATGATGACGAATTTGTAATCAAAGATGATAAAACGCCACATTTAATAAACCAAAATGAGTTGAACGACCTTGTGCGAGACTTGCAACTATCTAGATCAACTATCTAGATCTTGCCTCTCGTCTACAACAGTGGAACTTATTGACACCAAATATCAAATTAACTTATTACCGAAATCGAAATCAAATTTTCAGCAGTTATTTCACCATAAAGGACGGTCGTCTATGGATTTTAGGAAATCATACAGATGAAAATTATTAAAAACATATTGCTGTTTTTTTTTTTAAATATCATGCAATGGGTGTGAACATGTCTCTGAAGGTACATTTTCTCCATTTACACGCGGATTTTTTTTTTCCTGAAAACTTGGTCACAGTGAGTGACGAGCAGGGCGAGCGTTTTCACCAAGACCTTAATCTTTTTGTAGACAGACACACAGGTTTCTGGGACGAAAGTATATTAGGGGACTACTGCTGATCTATTTTAAGAGAAACAGATCAAGAAAATTATAAAAAGAAGAGTAAAATCAATCATTTCTAATTTTTTCTTTTTATATTTCATGCTATTATTTTTTTTTAAGTATTTAATAAATATTTTTTAAACTAGACGTGACAGATTATTTTCAATAATTTTCCCGTACTCAGTGCACTAGAATCTATAAAAAAAAATACACATTTCGGCGAAAGTATATAAACCGTGTAAACCAGTGTAATTATAGCAGACTTTCCCCCGGGTTTAAAAGGGGGCAGGGTTCTGCTGGTGAGAAAAGGGCACTTTTTTAATTCTTAGGGGCACTTTTTTTAATTGTTAGATGTATTCTTCTGATTTTTAAAGCCACTTTTGCTATTTCAAAGTCAAAACACTCTTTTTAAGACAACATTGAATCAGTTTTTACTATGAAAGCAAATTTTTTAATGCAAAAAGGAGAAAGGGCACTCTTTTTTACTGAGGGCAAGAAGGGTGCTAATTACTTTACTGGAGGGTGCAAGAAGGGTACTAATTCTTTTTATGAGGGGCAAGAAGGGTGCTATTTTGTAAACCAAAGGGCAGGCAGGGTGCAGCACCCTTCTGAAACTGTCTGGGGGAAACTCTGATTACAGCATTAAAAAATATCATTAAAATCCTATAGGGCAGTTGCAATCAGCTGATCAACCATTGTATTCACTTGGAGGTAAGGGTAATTCTACCAATCAGAACTGCCTATTTGTACTGTTTACCTCCAACGTGACGTCAATTGCAACTGCCCTATAGTGCAACATGGTATAACAAAACAAAAGTTTTTTTAGCCGAAGATGCTGCAATAGATTTTTCAACTTAGAATGGAGAAATGCAAAAAAGAAAAAAAATTTTCAAGTTCTGCAGAACTTGAAGGAGAGTTTAAAAGCATTTTGACATACCCGCAGAAAACATTAGTATTTTAAAATCAGCATTGAGATATGCATGCTAGTGTAAATAATTATAAATTTGTTTATTTAATGTGTCGCACAATAATCTAAAATAATGCCTTTTTTAAAGAATTGGTAGGATAGGGTTTTTTGATAGAAATGACATAAGGAGAAAACATCTCCCTAGCGCTAAAATTGGGAAAAACATCACCTGTAAATACATGCTGAACCTGAAATTTGTTATTAAAAAAAAATTCCAGAAATAATACTTTTAATTGTATTAAGTTTTTCACTTTAGATTTCATATAATTATGTTTTGAGGGATTTGATTATTTGATTAATTCTTTTATATAGTTAATATATTTTAATTTTGAGCATCTGTTTTGTTTTCTGTTGGTTTCTCCCAGTTTTTTCCACTGTCCTGGAAGAAATCCAACCCTGCTGGCATTGATAATTTGCAAATATCTAAAATCCTGCAAGCAACATGTAAAGTTTTTCCAAACAGTGTTTTTTCCTCCATCTCCACGCAAATGAACATAGGCTGGTTTTTGTTAATTTTATTCAAATAGTTTTCTTAATAATTCAAAATTTCATTATTTTCATTGCGAATCAATAAACATTTTCCATAAAATTTAACCATTTTACTTTATCGTTACTTTGATCGTTGCCAATAAATAAAAACACGGAAAAATATTTTTTGCTCAACAATTATTTTTCAATTGAATGATTTTCGCGTGAAAAAATAAAGTTCAAAAGAATTCAAAAGAAGATCAATTTCCGTGATATTTGAAACAAAAATATGGAGTATTTGTTATTATACATGAAGTATGAATATCGGTTACGTTGAGAAGATATTTTCTGTCACAAACTGCGTTATAATTAGAATGAAAAATAAACAATAATTATATTATTAATAAAAAATTTCGCTTGGACCATGAAACTATGAAAAGGATTCTCCTTGGCTTGAACAAATATGACATCATAAATAAAACATCTATTTTCAAATATTTGTAATAATGCAAGAAGCATGAATATCAGTGTATAATAAAAGTAGATAAAAAATGGATGTCAAATTTAAAATGAAAAACTGTAACCTTTTTTATTGATGCTGATTAATAATAAGCTTGAATATCAGTTATATACAGATGGGAGTTTTCTGCTAAAATTTTAGTCATGATTGTCAGGAAAAGAAAATGAACAATAATTATATCATTAAAAAGCGATTTCTCTGGGAATAAGTGACGTCATATTTGAAATAAAACGGGAATTTTCAAATATGTTTTAAATGAAGCGTGAATCAATTTCATACATTAATAATACAAGAATCAATAAAATTATTAGGAAAAGGAAAATTAACACGAGTCTATTATATTAAAATCTGACTGTCTGTTTGAATTTCGCAACTACTCCTCTTAGATTATGGAATGCAACACGATTTATTTAACACCGGTTATCATTGATCTGAGGATATCATATAAACTCTCAGAATTTAAAATTTTGAATTAGATTCCGATATATTAATACATATATATATTTTGTAAGTTTTAACGAAATTTCTCTAAAAACGGCAGCTATATTACTCCATTTTTGTGGATAAAAAATGAGAAATAAAACGGATTAATATATATTTTTTAAACGCCATTTTCTCATTAAAACTGAAAAAAGAATTTATTTTCAATTTGAATAGTTGGTAAAAAAAAATCTTGATTACAGTAAAATTTCCGAAAAATAAAAACATATTTTCAGATATTCAAACTTTATGAATCAATTTATTTTGCAGAACAAAAATCGTCTGTCAACATAATGTCAGAAATCAATATTTGTTTCAGCTATCTATTAAACCAAGGAGGCAAATTTAAGCTCCTTTCATTTAGGTGTAGAATTGTTGCTCCCTATTCACAAGAATTGAATTTAAATAAAAAGCATATACTATTTTCGATGATTTTTTTTTTTGAAAGATGGCTGTTAAAACGTTTCCCAAAGTCGTTAAAAGTAAAATGGTTTGTCAGGTAAAATTGACATTTGTTTTAACCCAATAACACGATTTTATTTGGCCGTCCTTTTTCCGTTGGCTGCAGTTTCATTTTCACGAATATTTGGTACAAAATTTCACTTTTTAAAAACTGAGTTATGTTACGGCCCCTATGACAAAGAAATACCGTATTTTCTCCTATAAAATGTGATAAAGACTAAAGAGTTATTAATTACTTACGTTTTCAATTATCGGGAGTGAAATATTTTCCTTAATTAATGCATTTATTCTTCTTTTAATGTTACGTGAACGAAGTCACGGGTAACAGCTAGTTTAATATAAACATCTGAAAACAAAAATAAGCGCAAATTTAGTAATATCAACAAATGTATTCTATAATCATATTCAAGAAATGCCTATTTTGGCGTATAGTAGTGATAATGTAAATAATTAGACTCATTTTTTTTTTCCTCAACTTTGTGATGAAATTTTATTTTTTGATGACCACTTACAAATTCTGCACGTCTGTTTGTGATCAGGGGAATCCAGGCTAGAGCAAGCCAAAATTTTCAAGCACAGCTTGGCCATACTCATACAAAAAAAAAAAATTGGCCTGGCCCGGTACAAAGGTTAAAAGCTTGGTCCATACAAAAAATGTTGGGCCTGGCTCTATATAAAAGCAAAACGTTTGGCCCAAGCCCAGTATAAAAGCTCGGCCCAGCATGACTGAATTTCTACAAAACATGCCGATATTTTTTAAGCAACATTATCCTACAGTTAAAAGAACACATACTTATGCATAGATTTTATTTTCAGATTATGTTTAATATGCATAGAATACAAAATAACAACAATATTAATGATCACTTAGACAATTACATACTTAAACACTGTTTAAGAAATTTACTTCTACAATTACATTCAAATGAAAATTCAATGAGAAAAGAAAAATCTGCTATAGACAAGTTCCATTCTTAGCAGGTATATTGTCTGCAGTATATGTATTAAATATTTTTTGCACAGATTATTATATTCATTTTGCACGGATCAAGACCTTTTTCCGTTTAAGACAAGTTTCCGTCATAGACAGGTTCTATTTGATAGGTTTTATGGTACTTTAGTTTTTTTTTGCCTAGAAATGAATGTACTATTCTTTGAGACAGGGCATGAAAATTTTGGCCCCTAGACCTCTAGGAAGAATTAAGTCCAGGCTCGGCTTGGCATGAAGAAAAATGTTAGGCCCGTGCCCGACTTGATCCGAGTCTCATGAATGAAAATTGTCAAGCACCCAGAGCGTCCCTCCTGGCTATGCAACATGTTTAAGTCCAGAGCATTATAAGTTGCTATATTTTGTATTACATATTACATTACCGAGAGAAATAATTTCAATTTGATTTTAATCTGAGTATGTTTCATCAATCTTCAAAAATTTCTACAGATTCAAAACATTTTTTTTTTTAAATAAGCATGACGAGTGATATAGTTGACACTAAGATAAACAAAGTTTTAGGTAGCTTTCAATACAAAAAAGTATAAAGCTACCTATTGCAGCCGTTCGGAGGAAAGCAGTTCCGGAAAATTTCGATATATTTTCACCCATCATGACCCCCAGATCCAAAAAACCACCCTCCGTTCAAATGTTGATTTATATATGTATATCCATATATATATCTGACCTATGTCATACGATAACGCTCGTATTTATAAATCAATTTTGATGAAACTAATTGTGTGTATTAAGCTCACCCATGTCTCGACCGAGTTCGTTGGCCAGCTTGGTCCGCCATTTTGTTTCAAGATGGCGGCTACTTAAAAATTTAAAAGTAAAATAAATATACAAAAATGTTAAAAATTCAAATTTATTTTTTAATTAAGTGTTAGGCCTTGATACGAGGATTCCAGAGCATTTTTTGTTTTACCTCTATCTTAAAAAATGGCTGAGATAGAGCAGTTTGAAATTCTAGGGTGGCCGACATTTTGAAACAAAACAGCACATTAACGCGATTACTCGCAAATTATTTTCTTTCATTGTTGTAATAATTTTCCCAATCATACGCATAAAACTATATATTCATATCCGTTAGCGCCAAATTCTCGCCAAAATTGGCGATATTTGGTGAAATATCGCCAAATTTGGCGACCATAATAAGTCTTCATGAATGAAGCCAATTTGGCTATTGCTCAATAATTTGGCGAATTTCTTATTCAAATTCAGTATTAACGAATCTTTTGTAAACGTTTCTTTGCATTTTAACTTGCTGTTTTCGTGTAACATTAGCTAAAATTTTAAATCGAAGATATAGGAAAGCTACCTTTTCCTCCCGGTACAGGCCGGAAGGACTTTTTCATTTCAGACTTTCCCTTCAGGTTTAAAAAAAGGCTGGGGGAAAGGAGCACATTTTTTATTCTGAAGGGCATATTTTGGATTCTAAAAGGTCCTTTTTAGACTCTTAAAGGCACTTTTTTGATTTTAAAGGCATTCTTTTGATTTTTAAAGCCACTTTTAATATTTAAAAGGCAGGACACTCTTTTTAAGACAAGTGAGAGTCAGTTTTTACTATGCAAGCAAATTTTTTAATAGCAAAAGGAGTAAGGGCACTTTTTTTTTTTACTTAGGGACAAGAAGGGTACTAATTTTTTTTTTTATTAAGGGCAAAAAGGTTCTATTTTGTAAACCAAAACAAAGGCATGGCACCACACTCTGCTGAAACTGCCTGAGAGAAACTGTGAACAATCTATAAGGAAATGTAATTACTTGTTGCTGACTTGACTTTTTATTTTTAAGTATTTCAAGGTTCAATCTGCGAATTTTGAAGTACTATACCAAAGGTGGAAAACCTTTTAACATCGTGTGCCAAATTCTTCCAAAAAGAAAAAATTACATGACCATGACATGCCAACAATACCCCCTCACCCCCCCCCCCCCCCCACCTCCCAAAAAATAAATAAATAAATAAATAAATATGTGAAACATGTATGTAGGAATTGTAATTTAGAAAATAATTTTAAAATTACAATTTCTGTTGTTGCATCTTCAGAGTTTTTTTCATGAGGCACATTTTGTGAAAAATAAAAGCTATTTATGAGAAATTTATTATATTTTTATGAAAAATTGAATTTTGTAATAAAAAAATTCAGTTATTCAAATTTGAATTAAGCATTTATTAATAACAACTCTTTAAGTGCTTCTACTAAAACTTTCTTTTCTGGTGAATTTGTTTTATTTGTCAATTACACATTATTAAAACCTGACAAAATAAAAATAATTAATGAAGAGTATATTTTCATGGAACGGAATTTTGTGAAGAGCCCTGTTTTATTAAGAGGAATTTTGTAAAGGGTCTGTTTTATTAAATGGATTTCTGTGAAGGGGTCTTAAATAGGTCCTAAATTTTGCCTGGATCAACCTACCTCTTGTTATATAAAGAGCGTAAAGAGATCTTTTACTTCAACTTAAGCCCACGGGGGTTGCATTGGATGTTCTATAATGAGATTAATGTATAATTGCCTCAATCTTCTGAAAGAAGGCTCATTTGAGCCCCATATTGAAACAGTACCTAATAGTTTTTAAAGTAAAAAAGTCCTTCCGGCCTGTACCGGGAGGAAAAGGTAGCTTTCCTATATCTTCGTTTTAAAATTTTAGCTAATGTTACACGAAAACAGCAAGTTAAAATGCAAAGAAACGTTTACAAAAGATTCGTTAATACTGAATTTGAATCAGAAATTCACCAAATTATTGAGCAATAGCCAAATTGGCTTCATTTATGAAGACTTATTTTGGTCGCCAAATTTGGCGATATTTCGCCAAATGTCAACCATTTTGTCGCCAATTTTGGCGCTAACGGATATGAATATATAGTTTTATGCGTATGATTGGGAAAATTATTACAACAATGAAAGAAAATAATTTGCGAGTAATCGCGGTAATGTGCTGTTTTGTTTCAAAATGTCAGCCACCCTAGAATTTCAAACTGCTCTATCTCAGCCATTTTTTAAGATAGAGATAAACCAAAAAATGCTCTGGAATCCTTGTATCAAGGCCTAACACGTAATTAAAACATAAATTTGAATTTTTAACTTTTTTGTATATTTATTTTAGTTTTAAATTTTTAAATGGCCGCCATCTTGAAACAAAATGGCGGACCAAGCTGGCCAACGAACTCGGTCGAGACATTGGTGAGCTTAATACACACAATTAGTTTCATCAAAATCGATTTATAAATACGAGCGTTATCGTATGACATAGGTCAGATATATATATATATATATGGATATATCTATATATATAAATCAACATTTGAGCGGAGGGTGGTTTTGAGGTCTGGGGGTCATGATCGGTGAAAATATATCGAAATTTTCCGGAACTGCTTTCCTCCGAACGGCTGCAATAGGTAGCTTTATACTTTTTAGTATTGAAAGCTACCTAATAGTAGTAAATAGTTTTAAGAATTATTGCATATATTATACATTTATCTTCAAATAACCTCTTACCCATCAGTTATTAATTCTTCATTTTCAATAATACTTTAAAAAGAATGAATTCTTAAAACTAATCGGTATTGGCCAATTACATAGTCAAAATTTGGCTGAGTACAGAGTATATACAGAGTACTCCGTAAGGCTCTAGCAACAGAAGATAGACAGAAAAATAAGCTTCTTCAGACCAGTTCTTTCCAATTTCGTGTTTGGAACTAAATTCAATTTGCCATAATTTTATCATCTTTTTACTTATAATGCCTGATTTTTTTTTTCAACAGTCTTAAATTTTCTTTTTAATTTAATAAATTTTTGAATTCACATAATTGAACTAGATTGAAATTAAATAAGTTGCAATTCAATTTCTAATCAATCGAATTTCAATAAGCATCTAATTTAATGTATTTTGTGCAATTAATTTCAATGTATTCTGATCAAGAACCTCAATCAAATACCATGCCAAAATATTCTGTCACATGCCATTTATGGCATGCAGGCCATAGGTTTACCATCCATATACTATACTATAAAAATAAAAAAGAATTCTTAAATTTCAATCGATTAATTTTTTAAATAATGCAAAATCCAGAATAAAATATATATAAATAAGTGCAACTGTTATATCATTAATTAAAGGCACAACACCCTACCCTTTTTTAACACTTTCCAACCTAGTTGAAAAGTGTTCATGACTTCGGTTTGTCTGGCCGTCTGCCGTCTGTTCGTGCTCTAACTCCCGTGAATATGCTCGGATTGCCCTGCAATTTTTATACGTTATTGTCGTCATCTATAGCATGTTCCCTATTTCAACTGAAGTGTGTAGAACTTATAGTTTTTTTACAGGGACACTCAAAACAATTCCGTTACATTACGGTCTATGGGGAAAAATCATTTGTGGTTTATTTTAATGATGTTACACAATTTCAAATACATTGTAATTGATATATATCACTTAGGTGCATTACAAAAAGCTTAATATGGAATAGGGTGTGCACAGTACTTACAGTTACTTTACAGGGACACACAAAATAATTCTCTACTGTCTGTTAACAATAATTCCTGGAAGTGCGTTTTAAGTTGTTGAACGCGATTTTAAATTTAACTCACTTTTTGTCTATTACTTGGCGTGTATAAATTATGTAGATCATATACAGGGCAGCAAAAAAGTCCGCGAACACATTTCCGTTTATTGACAGAAACTCCAGAAGTAGAATTTTTAACAGTGCCCTAACTGAATCAGTTCCCTAACTGAACTAAAATTTAGCATCCTTTGTAGTATAAAGACAAATCTATAGATCATATACAGGGCTGAATAAAAGTATTCGGATATTTTTCCGAATATTATATGTGTTGGAAATATATGTTGGAAATTCCTGAAATTACGTTTTTTAAATATGTTAGGCGCTTTCCAAATTGTTTACTTAGATGTTATCTTTCAGCTTATTAAACAGTAATGATTTGTAAAAGTATTTTGGAAGCGTTGGAAAGTGTTACATAATCTATGCTTGACGCATGATTTTTCGTTCTTGTTAAAATAGTGAAATGTGTCCTGAGCTGTAGTACTTCAAGAATGCTCAATAAAAACGTTCAGTGTCCCCCAATAATTCTTAATCTGCTTCAAAAAATCATAAACATACTCATTCCTTTAGATAAGCCATAAGATATTGTTCAGTCAAGTTGTAATTTAATTGCATTCTTTTACTTATAAAATCATTTGAAGCTTTACTTATATACAACCAGTGGCGTATCCAGGGGGTGGGCTGATGGGGCTGCAGCCCCCCCCCCGAAATTTTCAAGAGAAAAATAAAAAAGGTGCTTTTTTCTTTCTTTTTTAGATAAATTTAAGATAATTTTTTTTCTGTTATACAGCGGATTAGCCATTTTCGTTAGTCCATATTAGTCCGCATTGACATCACAGCATAAACAGGGTAAGGGGGCTGATGGGGTTTTCACACCCCCCCCCCCCTCCTCACCCCGCCCGAAATAGTCGAAAATCTCATGAAAAAACTGCTGTTTTCTTCTTTTTTCAGATAAATTTGTAAATTTTTTTTTGGTTATACAACAGACTACCAACTCTCTTCTTTTAGCCCCATATTAGTTCACATTGACATCAGAGCATATCTAAAAAGAGGAAGGGGGCTGATGGGTTTACAGGCCCCCTTCCCGAAACAGTTGAATATCTAATGAAAAAAGTGCTGTTTTTTCCTTCTTTGAGATAAATTTGTATATATATATTTTTTGTCATACAATAGACTACCCACTTTCTTCTTTTTCAACCCATATTAGTCCACATTGAGATAAGAGCATACCTAAAAAGGAGAAGGGGGCTGATGGGGTTACAGCCCCTCTCTTCCCGAAATAGTCGAACATCTCATGAAAATAGTGCTGTTTTTTTATTCTTTGAGATAAATTTCTATTTTTTTGTTATACAACAGACTATCCACTCTCTTCTTTTTAGTCCCATATTAGTCCACATTGACATCAGAGCATACCTAAAAAGGGGAAGGGGGCTGCTTGTGTTACAGCCCCCCTTTTCGAAATAGTCGAACATCTCATGAAAATAGTGCTGTTTTTTTATTCTTTGAGATAAATTTCTATTTTTTTGTTATACAACAGACTATCCACTCTCTTCTTTTTAGTCCCATATTAGTCCACATTGACATCAGAGCATACCTAAAAAGGGGAAGGGGGCTGCTTGTGTTACAGCCCACCTTTTCGAAATAGTCGAACATCTCATGAAAATAGTGCTGTTTTTTTATTCTTTGAGATAAATTTCTATTTTTTTGTTATACAACAGACTATCCACTCTCTTCTTTTTAGTCCCATATTAGTCCACATTGACATCAGAGCATACCTAAAAAGGGGAAGGGGCTGCTTGTGTTACAGCCCCCCTTTTCGAAATAGTCGAACATCTCATGAAAATAGTGCTGTTTTTTTATTCTTTGAGATAAATTTCTATTTTTTTGTTATACAACAGACTATCCACTCTCTTCTTTTTAGTCCCATATTAGTCCACATTGACATCGGAGCATACCTAAAAAGGGGAAGGGGGCTGCTTGTGTTACAGCCCCCCTTTTCGAAATAGTCGAACATCTCATGAAAATAGTGCTGTTTTTTTATTCTTTGAGATAAATTTCTATTTTTTTGTTATACAACAGACTATCCACTCTCTTCTTTTTAGTCCCATATTAGTCCACATTGACATCAGAGCATACCTAAAAAGGGGAAGGGGGCTGCTTGTGTTACAGCCCCCCTTTTCGAAATAGTCGAACATCTCATGAAAATAGTGCTGTTTTTTTATTCTTTGAGATAAATTTCTATTTTTTTGTTATACAACAGACTATCCACTCTCTTCTTTTTTGTCCCATATTAGTCCACATTGACATCAGAGCATACCTAAAAAGGGGAAGGGGCTGCTTGTGTTACAGCCCCCCTTTTCGAAATAGTCGAACATCTCATGAAAATAGTGCTGTTTTTTTATTCTTTGAGATAAATTTCTATTTTTTTGTTATACAACAGACTATCCACTCTCTTCTTTTTAGTCCCATATTAGTCCACATTGACATCAGAGCATACCTAAAAAGGGGAAGGGGGCTGCTTGTGTTACAGCCCCCCTTTTCGAAATAGTCGAACATCTCATGAAAATAGTGCTGTTTTTTTATTCTTTGATATAAATTTCTATTTTTTTGTTATACAACAGACTATCCACTCTCTTCTTTTTAGTCCCATATTAGTCCACATTGACATCAGAGCATACCTAAAAAGGGGAAGGGGGCTGCTTGTGTTACAGCCCCCCTTTTCGAAATAGTCGAACATCTCATGAAAATAGTGCTGTTTTTTTATTCTTTGAGATAAATTTCTATTTTTTTGTTATACAACAGACTATCCACTCTCTTCTTTTTAGTCCCATATTAGTCCACATTGACATCAGAGCATACCTAAAAAGGGGAAGGGGGCTGCTTGTGTTACAGCCCCCCTTTTCGAAATAGTCGAACATCTCATGAAAATAGTGCTGTTTTTTTATTCTTTGAGATAAATTTCTATTTTTTTGTTATACAACAGACTATCCACTCTCTTCTTTTTAGTCCCATATTAGTCCACATTGACATCAGAGCATACCTAAAAAGGGGAAGGGGCTGCTTGTGTTACAGCCCCCCTTTTCGAAATAGTCGAACATCTCATGAAAATAGTGCTGTTTTTTTATTCTTTGAGATAAATTTCTATTTTTTTGTTATACAACAGACTAATCCACTCTCTTCTTTTTAGTCCCATATTAGTCCACATTGACATCAGAGCCATACCTAAAAAGGGGAAGGGGGCTGCTTGTGTTACAGCCCCCTTTTCGAAATAGTCGAACATCTCATGAAAATAGTGCTGTTTTTTTATTCTTTGATATAAATTTCTATTTTTTGTTATACAACAGACTATCCACTCTCTTCTTTTATAGTCCCATATTAGTCCACATTGACATCAGAGCATACCTAAAAAGGGGAAGTGGGCTGCTTGTGTTACAGCCCCCCTTTTCGAAATAGTCGAACATCTCATGAAAATAGTGCTGTTTTTTTATTCTTTGAGATAAATTTCTATTTTTTTGTTATACAACAGACTATCCACTCTCTTCTTTTTAGTCCCATATTAGTCCACATTGACATCAGAGCATACCTAAAAAGGGGAAGGGGGTTGCTTGTGTTACAGCCCCCCTTTTCGAAATAGTCGAACATCTCATGAAAATAGTGCTGTTTTTTTCTTGATGGGGTTATAACCCCCCTCTTCCGGAAATAGTCGGATATCTCATGAAAATTGTGCTGTTTTTTTTCTTCTTTGAGATAAATTTGTATTTTTTTTTGTTATACAACAGACTATCCACTCTCTTATTTTAGTCCCATATTAGTCCACATTGACATCAGAGCATACCTAAAAAGGGGAAGAGGGCTGCTTGTGTTACAGCCCCTCTTTTCGAAATAGTCGAACATCTCATGGAAATAAAGCTGTTTTTTCTTGATGGGGTTACAGCCCCCTTCTTCCCGAAATAGTTGAACATCTCATGAAAATAGTGCTGTTTTTTTCTTCTTTGAGATAAATTTGTATTTTTTTTGTTATACAACAGACTATCCACTCTCTTCTTTTTAGTCCCATTATTAGTCCACATTGACATCAGAGCATACCTAAAAAGAGGAAGGGGCTGCTTGAGTTACAGCCCCCCTTTCGAAATAGTCGAACATCTCATGAAAATAGTGCTGTTTTTTTCTGCTTTGAGATGTCTTTGTAATTTTTTTGGTTATACAACGGACTACCCACTCTCTTCTTTTTAGCCCCATATTAGTCCACATTGCCATCAGAGCATACCTAAAAAGGAAAAGGTGGCTGATGTGGTTACAGCACCCTCCCCCCTCTCGAAATATTCGAAAATCTCATGAAAAAAGGGCTGTTTTCTTCTTCTTTGAGATGAATTTGTAATTTTTTTTTTGTTATACAACAGACTACCCACTCTCTTCTTTCTAGCCCCATATTAATTCACATTGACACCAGAGCATATCTAAAAAGGGGAAGGGGATGATGGGGTTACAGAGGGCCTTCTCTTCCCGAAATAGTCGAACATCTCATGAAAATAATGCTGTTTTTTTCTTCTTTGAGATAAATTTGTATTTTTTTGTTATACAACAGACTACCCACTTTCTTCTCTTTTCCCATATTAGTACAGAGTAACACCACAGGATATCCAAAGAGGATGAAGGGGCTGATGGGGCACAGACTCCCCCACCTCCCAAAATGGTCAAAAATGGAATGAAAAAAGTGCCGATTTTTCTCTTTATGTTCGAGATAAAATTAGAATTATTTTTTCTGTCATGCAATGGACAACTCACGCTATTTTCTTTAGTCCCATATTAGTACACAAGGGGTGAGGGTTATGGGGTAACAAGCAAAGAAAGTTTGTTTATCCTGAACAGACCCTGACCATCAAATTTTGGGCCATGGCAACAGAAAATATTTTTGACCCTAATCGTAGATTATCACATTTTTACAAATACTGTGAATGAGAAGTGTATGAATATAACTGTACTGCACCCATTTAAAAGAAAGACTGAGAATAAATGTGAACTGAAGTTGGATTATTATTATTATTATTGAAATTTCTTCGTAAAAATTAACTTGATAGACTCAAATATCATGTTAAATAATCATGAACTAATGTTTCACGAACTTTAAAAACATACGCAACTCAAAGAAAATGATATTTTATAAATAAGATAGTCATAAAATTAAAACATTTTTAAACAAGTTTAAAACACATATGAAGAAGCTAAAATAGAGTGGGCGCACTATGAGAAACTTAAATCCTCAAATGAGCAGAAAAATTATAAATATACTTATGATATCACTGACAATTTTATCTTACATAAAGTTGTGTAATGAATCTAGAAATTTTAATTTCTTATTCTATTAAGATTGTTTACAATAAAATTGATTTGAAACACCATCAATTTTTGGGCCTCTTAAATACGTGGGTTCTGGGAGGGAGCCCCACGTGCCTTGGCAGTAATAGGAAATTGATCTAAAATAGAAAACAAATTCTGAAAAGAAAATTTGTTTGAGATTGTCCCAAGCAAAATTAATTTATTGTCAAGCCAATCGTAGCCAGATTTAGGGGAGAATGTGATAACTTTATAGATTATAAGCTACAATGACTTTCTTTTAAATGAAAGTATATGAAACAATCCATTATCACTTTTCAACTTATTTCGGCGGGGGGGGGGGGGGGGGGGGGGGGGGTGCTCGGATTCGGCCCCGTACCTCCCCCCCCCATTTTTCTCTGCCTACGGCCTTATTGTCAAACATGATTTCTGTTTATAACGTAGTTCAACATGTTTTCGTAAGACTCAGAACATTATCGAAATTTAAGTCAGCCCCCCCCCGAAAATTAAATCCTGGATACGCCACTGTATACAACCTGTGGCCAGAAAGTTCGGTGAATGAATTTTTATTGCAAACACAGTATTGTACAGCATCAAATACAATTTACTGTCCCTTCAAAATAATCTCCATGGATGGTAATGCACTGTTGGGAACGAGTATATAAGTCCTGGAAACTCCTGTAAAACAGTTCTTTCGGAATGTCTTTGAGTTTGGCCGTCACGTTGCGTTGAATGTCGGTGATGTCTGTAAATCTTTTTTCCTTCAGGGCTGACTTCAATCTGGGGAAGAGGAAGAAGTCTGCAGGTGCCAAATCAGGTGAATAAGGGGGGTGATCAAGTGGCACAACTCCATTCGCGGCCAGGAACTGCCGTACAACCAAGGCGGTGTGTGGCCGGGCATTATCGTGGAGAAGAGTCCAGGAGCCGTGCATGGTGTACTCAGGGTGAATGCGACGGATCAGTTTCAGTAAACGCTTCAGAAAATCGGCGTAGGCAACAGCATTCAATGTGATACTCTCAGGGAGGAATTCTTTGTGAATGAGACCCTTAGAGTCGAAGAATGCAATGAGCTATGTCTTTATGCACGATTTTTCCAACCGTACCTTGATTTTTTTAGGCGACGACGGACTCCGCCACTCCAAACTTTGTCGTTTGCTTTCGGGATCGCACTTGAGACACCAACTTTCATCGCCTGTGACAATGTTGTTCAGGAAATTTGTGTCTCCATCTGCCATGTTAATGAGGTCTCTGCAAGCAGCAAGCCGCATTTCCATTTGTTTAGGCGTTAAACAATGAGGTGCGAGTCTGCAGCAGAGCTTTCATTTTCCCAAATCCTCAGTGAGTATGAGGCGAACACTTTCTGTGCCGATTCCCAGCTCCTTCGCTTTGTCAGACGACGATCATTTTCCACAAGCTGCTTAACTCTTTCAATGTTTTCTGGGATGCGTGTTGTTTTTGGCCTTCCAGGCTGATCCGCCCTTCCTGGAAATGCTTAAATCATTCACAAACACTCTTTGATGCAACGGCTTCATCTTTATAAACTTCTTTGAGAATTTCGTGAGTTTCTTTTGCCAATTTCCCAAGCTTGAAACAAAACAACATGTTTATTCTCTGATCCATTTTATTTACCGCAACAAACCACAATAAACCTTTCGCGCTCGGTGTTAAACGTAACAGGGAATGAACACACTTGGAACCTTGCCAAACGTTTAAACAGATATTGACCTTCACCACGCGTGGCGCATTGATATTCTACTAGTACAGCAGCGACCTCTACAGGCTCCTTCAGCGAACTTTCTGGCCACAGGTTATATAAAAATTACATATACAGGTACTTTTTATTGTCACAAAATAAAATATATTTTCTATTCAAATAATAGTCTACTGCATTTTTTCTTTCTAAACACTAAGCATGCATAAATGTAGTGGTGTACTGAGTAGAACTCTGGCTGAATAGCCGAGTACCGAGTAGTTGTATATAAGAAAGAACCACTGATGTGCACATGAAGTGAGCTTATTGGCAACATGCATACATATATATATTTTTTATTAACTTTTTCTTTTTAATTAATTAATTAAATTTGAAATTTAATTATGTACCTTTTAAAGGCAATTTTTAAAATATCAAAAATTTTAAAACATTAGTATTATTTAATATTTAAAAAATATGAAAACAAAAAGAATTGACATGTACCCCAAAGCAGAATATTTTACAATGTTCTGCAACGAACCTTCAGCTGATAAAAAAATGTTCTGCAGGAGTAAAAATGAAAAACAAAGGGAAATGTTCTTGTATATGTAGCAGGAGTGCAATTTCATCTTTTATAGAACAAAAGATATAACAAAAGACGTTTCATAAAACACTCTCTCACACGCATACACACAAAAGAAACATTATTTTGCAGTAAGATTTATTTTTAAACAAAGAATTTACAGTTCTGTCAATAATTTTAGAAGTGACATATTTTGAGATATCATTTTTATGGAGGAAATGTCTTTGGAAATTTGACCCATGCATAGTTATAACTCCAGCTTTTAGAGGTTTTCTAACAGATTTATGTCCATGTGGAGGCCCATGAACTCTTCTTTTGCTACTGAGTACATGTTATCTAACAAGTTATGAGTAACATTTGTTGGAGGCAACTCTACTGCACCATGCAATTTAATATTTTGATTTAATTGCCAAGATCTGAAGTAATGAATATAGGGTTGACTCTAGAACAAAAGGACCGCCAGGCAGGAATTTTTAAAAGGGGCGCTCTTGCATCTTGTTCAAAAGGCATATTTTGACGAACTGGTTTGTTTAGAGTCCTCATTAATCATTAAAATTTCGCAATATTTTCCTGTGACCGACTGACGAATTTTGCGATATTTTCCCGCAACTGATCGACAAATGTTGTGACATTTTCCCCCTAACAGATGAATTTTGCAAGCTTTTCTCAAGAACGATTAACGAATTTCGTAATATTTTTGAGATTTTTCCTTTGATTGACTAATGATTTTCTCTATTTTTTCATGGGACCGATAGAAGAATTTCATGTTTTTTTACACGTTTTTGACTGATTGAAGATTTTGCAAAATTTTTGAGATTTTTCACTCGACTAAATGGTGAATTTCACGATTTTTACTCATGACGGATCGACAAATTTCACAATTTTTTTTCCTGTGACTGATTGAAGAATTTTGGGATTTATTTCCAACGATCTACTGCCAAATTTCGTGTGTTTTTACTCGCAACTAATTGCCAAATTTCGAGACATTTTTCTTTTACTGATTGGCAAATTTTGCGGCTTTTTCTCGCAACCGATTGGCAAAAATCACAGGTTTCTTCCATGACTGATCGATATTTTTTGCATTTTTTCTTCAACCGGCTAAAGAATTTCACGATTTTTTTTCCTACAATCAACTGATGAATTTCGCTAATTTTTCTCGTGATCGATCGACGATTTTTGAGTTTTTTTCCCATGCCATGACTAATTGAAGAATTTCACGATTTACCACACAATCTACAGAGAGATTTTGCAATTTTTCCTCGCATCCAATTGACGAATTTTGCAACATTTTTTAGATTTTCCCCTCGATTAACTGGCAAATTTTGCAATCTTTTCTTATGACCACTCGACAAATTTCAGAATTTTTTTCCCGTGACTAATTGAAGAATTTTTCCGTCAATCCACTGCTTAATTTCGTGTTTTTTTATCCGCGACCGATTGGTGAATTTTGAGATATTTTCTGTCAACTGAATGGCAAATTTTGTGGCTTTTTCTTGTGACCGATTAGCAAAAATCGCAGTTTATTTTCCCCAACTCATCGACGAATTTTGCATTTTTTTTCCGCAACCAGCTGAAGAATTTCACTATAGACTAATGAATTTTGCAATTTTTTCAAGCGACTGATTGATGAATTTTGCAATCTTTTTACAAAAATGATTGAAGAATTTTGCGATTTTTTTTTCTGATGCTCCACAGACGAATTTCGCACTTTTTTCAAAAGACTGATTGACAAATTTCATTGAAATTGAGAATTTGAAATGTTCTGCAGAGAAGCCTGTTGTTCTGCGGTATACGTCATACTTTTAAGCATATTCTGCTTTGGGGGATACATAAAAAGTACAATTAAGCCATATGAAATTAACAACCCATCTTTAAAAAGTGAATTGGAAAAAAATTCACATTTGTGAGAAATGAAAACAAGGCAAATGAAAATCAGCAGGACACTATTGAAAACTAAATCCACGAACATTTTCATTATTTTATAGCAACTACTACTGTTGACCCTCGATTTGAATTGTCAACTGAAAAATACAAATGTAGAATTAAAAATGCTTTAAAAAAAGCTCTAGAGCCGATGCATGAAGATCAATCTGAAATTGAAAATCCACTTTAAAAACGAAAAATACAGCATGAAAACAATACTTGTGATGTCAATGAAGATGATCCAATAGAGAACACCTGAAAAAAGTTAGTCAATTTTTTGGCAATGTTTTGATAAGATTGCAAATGAACAGGAGAATAATTATGACACTAACACTAGATTGGAAATTGAATTATGAAAAAATAGCAGAAAATGAAATAGAGACTTTCATAGCAGGAGAGTTATTAAGTAAATTAAAAAATATATAATAAAACTTTTCCCATTATGTGCAACTTCAAGCAGTGCTTACAGCGAATGCATTTTTTCTGAGGCAGTCCAAATCTACAATAATAGTAATAAAAGAAATGCATTATCTCCTGAAAATGTACAACAATTGGTGTCTTTGCACCATAATTTGTGATATAACAAATTATTAAAACTGTTACAAACTGCTTCCGTATTAGGATGTAAAAAAATTGTTATTTTTTTTATTAAAATCGGATTTTTATGATTTATTTCCCTTCGTTAAAATACGGAATAGCTACCAAGAATTTCAACTTTCCAAAACAATTATCCCTCTTATTAGTAACTTTATCTGTGTTTCTCTTATTTAATTAATAAAATTATAATTATTAGTTAGTATTTGCAGAAATTATAAAAACTGCAAATTAGTAATTTCATTAGTTAGTAGCATACAATAATGTTATGTACATTAATATTTTGTAATAATTATGTAAAGTTATATTAAATACTATTGATATTAATATTTATTAAAATTTTTAACTGCTACTTCAATATTAATTTGTTAACACTGCTTAAAATCGATAATTATTAAATAATTAACTTTCTTATGAGGAAAATAAAATACATTTTTATGCTTTAATTACTAAAATAATAATTTAGCATTCAGCCTACTAAGAAAAAAGGGCATGGTACTAGTTCCCAAAAAGGACACTAGTTCAGTAGAAAAGAGCATTGTTTCAAGAAGTATATTAGTAATGTGTTTAGTAACAACATAAAGAAAAAAAGTGTATCTTTTTTTTTAATAAAATAACATTAATTTTTAATGATTTTAATGAATTACAAATTGAAAAATATAATTAAATTGCAACATTATTTAATACCTTCCTGTTTTTGTAAATAAAGTTCAATATTTTTGCAAGGTCTTGGGCATACAGATTTAGAAATAGTGTGGTGAAGTTTCTTACATGAAATCTCTGGGTACCACTAAAGATGAATTTCAGTATTATTTTCTTTTTTAAGCAGAATCATTTTGCCAATTTAATAAAGGGTAGGGTGCTGCGCCCTTAAAAAATGGCTTAGAGGGAACGGTTTGCAAAATTAATAAAAACTGCAAATAAGTAATTTCATTAGTTCGTAGCATAAACAACAAAACAAAAAAATATATTATTTGCAACTTGTTTTGCATTTGTACTGTTAGTTAATCGCCTAAATACAAACTCTCACACTCACACATGTAAATGTAAGATGAAAAAGAGTTACTCATTCATGTACACATACAGAGTAAATAGAAAGAATAGCCAGTTATATCTGAAATTCTCAAAATATTAAATAGTAGCATTGTTACTACTCAGAGGAGATTATTAGCACAGGGGTAGTAATAGCCCTAGATGATATTTCAGGACATACTTTTTTTGATATTTCAGGACACATTTGCTTGGCATACTAACCGAAAAAACCATTAATTCCCTCTTCAATACATTTTATTATCATAAATAGTACAGTACATACACATTTTTTTTTTTTTGTAAAAGTATACATTTAAAAGATAAGTGATTTTATCAGAACCCTTTGACCAAGCTGCTAAAAAATCGCGATTTTTTTCTTCACTGATCGACGAAAATTGCAAAAGATTTTCTTTTTTATAACCGATTGGTAAAAATTATTTTTTTTTTTTTTTTTTTTGGTGACTGAGAGACAAAAATAGCAAAATTTTTAAATGACTAATCAATAAAAATTGCGAATTTTGATAACTAATTACTAAAAATTGCGATTTTGTTTGTGCAAATTGATGAAAATCACCATTTTTAACGATAGATTCAAGAAAATTGTGACTTTTGTGATCGTTTTGCTTCAGTAAAAAGGTACACCCTATTTGATGATTTCAAATGCCGATATAGCACAAAACTCGCAAAATTTCAGGAATATTAGGACAGACTACCATATTTCAGGACATTTCAGGACGTTTTTATATTTTTCAAGAATATCAGGACAAGTACTATCCCTGTTAGCATTCAGCATTTCAAATTAAAAAAGAAAAGTTTTACATCCTTTTAAATCACCAACTAATTTCTTTATTTGGTGTATATGAGAGTTTAAAAGTGAAAAAAAAAATTAAATAAAATATTCAACCACTACTGAAGAAGCTGTTGCTGTGTTTAACATTTTTATACCAATTAGATCTTTTTCTCTTATACATTGTTTTACAATGACCATTGAGCAGATGTCATTATTTCATACTTCTTTAGTTCTAATTTGTTATTAATTTATTATTGTAAAAATAAGGTATTGGCTATTTATTCTTTTGCTAGTAGGAATTTATTATATTTGATATTCTTATTTTATGTAAAAGAAGGAATAATTTGATTATTTAACAGAAATTATGACAGAGCAAATTATATTAGATTTAAACATCATTTTTAAATAAAATGCTTTTAATGCCCAATAAAACTTGTGTTTTACAAATTTACTGAACTCAATTTTTCACAAGCCTAAGGAATTAAGCTTAGAAACAACTATTCAAAACTTTTTTTGTTAATTCATAAAGTAAAATAGCCATGAAAACTTTCCAAATTATGTTCATCTTTCATTTTATTATTTTTTTATGTCATTTTAAACATTTAGAAAATTTGTGATTTCAAAAAAAAAAAGTTGATTTAAATCACCAATTTAAATCATCTGATTAAAATCATCGACACCCTATTCTGTATCCAAAATCATAGTCTTTTCTTAGTTTTAAAAAGTGATCTATTTTTATTTATGTAAATATAAAACTAAATTTTGATCTGCATTGATTTTACATTGTTTCTTTCTTAACCTTTACACATTTTTATATAACAAGTAAATAGTTTTTATGAATAATTGCATATATTATACATTTATATTCGAAAAACTTTTTACAGATCAGTTGTTAAATCTTTTGTATTCAATATTGGTTAAAAAATTAAATTCTTAGACCTACTTGGTACTGGATGAGTACAGAGTATATATTGTGCTGTCTTCTAAAAAAAAACCCAGAGTGAAAATTTTGCTAATAAAAAAAACAGCCTAGTACTTCAAATATTTCACTAAAGTCAATTGTTTTGTTTTGTTCTGTTTTTTTATGCACCATTTAGAATAATAAAAATACGTAAGAAGTGCTTATTTAGTTTTAAAATAAAAACATGGGCTTCATTTTTACAGATTTTATAATAGAATTTTAGAATACTCTACTTAAATTTTTAGTTGTTTTTATGTTAAACCCAGGGTTGGGTTTTTGACGTCAAAAACTGGTTTTTGACATGACAGTGGTAAAAACAGTGTTTTTACCGGTTTATTCCGTCAAAAACCTATCATTTTCGATTGTCCTCCAATTTATGGTGTAAGTGTAGCATACAATACATTTCTAGATTGATTTTACCTTGTTCTTGTTATTATTATTATTTACAGTTACATTTTTTAAATTTATTTTAAAGAAGAAGATCATTTCCTAATATGGGAAAGATTTAAAAATACAAGAATAAAAGAAAAGAACAATATTTGTCATAATCTTCACCAATATAGATTCTACTAACTGCAATTAACATTAATATTAAATGATAATAAAAGGTCATTATAATTATTAAATAACATTCAATATACATTTTTAATAAAGTGCATTAAAATTATTTTAGATATGCAAAAATGTTGTTACATTGTATGAAAATAGATGTTAAGCTTAGACTGGCAGTGAATAAATTTGAATATTCTTAGATAATATTTTAAAATGCATATCTTATATATTTCATAAATGCAATTACAGCGATTTTCATTTGCAGTTCAATAAGTAGAATCTTAAAGTTTTGTTTTCAACAATGTAATAAATTGTACCGAAATTATACACTGTTTAATATAATACTTATAGGTTACAGGATTTCTTCAAAAAATCTAATTTTTTTAGACTATGCCAAATAGCTTAAGATTACTGTAGAGATCTTTTAACAGAGATGTAACACGTATTATTCTAATGCAATTCTTTTTTGTTTTTCTTGGATGTATAAATATACTTTCTTTCTGATACTGAATATTTCATGTAAAACAACTTAATATTAAAGATAGAATGAAAAAAAAAAAATGTAAAAACAAACTACTAAAAAAATGCGTTTTTGATAGTTTTTGACATGACGGTAAAAACCATGGTTAAAACCGGTAAAAACCGTCATGTGTCAAAAACTTACCAACCCTGGTTAAACCATTAATATGTAATAAAATGCTTCATTTTCAGCTGATTATGTCAGTTGTGGGGATTTTTTTTTTTTTTTCTTATACTTTATACTGAGAAAATTTCAAAAAATAAGTTTTTTTTTAGAAGACAGCACAATACCGAGTACTCGGTATGGCTCTACATAAATGAACAGTTAAAAATATGTAAAACACATCTATATCTGTAAGGTATTTAATGTTTTTAAAAGACCCTTAGATAATTAAATTATAGGAATCAATAGTATAAAATCAACCATGAAGGAACTTAGTACACCTTATAAAAATACATAACAATAATGAAGACGCATCATAACTCATATTCAAACAGACAAACCATTCATAGCACTTTTCAACTTTTATAAATAACACAATAGTTATTTACACACATAAATAAATAAAACAAAATCTGCTTGATTATAAATTATTTAACAATATATTACATCTAAAATTTGTACAACACATTATTAATTAAAGTGTAATTCAACGATTAAATTTAAATTCATAAATTATTAATCACAATAAATTATTTTAAAATTTTTCTATTAAGGTGTTTCATCTAATATCGTCTGAGAATTTAGAATTTGCATTTTCAATTGTCTTAGCTCATTGTTTGTTTTTGCTTTCTCATATTTCTCATTCATCAGTTCTCTTTTCATGGAATTCAGTTCACTTTTCATCTTACAGTTTTCTTCCTTATACTGACAAAGTTCAGATTCAGTTGAAGTGGCCTTCTCCGCTAGCCACTGAATATCAGTTTGTAGCTTCTCCAATGAAACTTCGTCATTAAACTCTTTTGTACGCATCAAGTTAATAAGGCTATTGAGACGCTTAGTCACACTATTTTTCGAGCTTAGCTGCACCTTTAAATCTTTGATGATTTCTTGACAAACCTCTAATTCTTTCTCACATTTAACACGTTCTGTTCTTTCTTGAGACAGTGCATCTTCTAGCCTAGTACAGCTAGATAACAGATAGGTAGTTACTGATTTTGTAGCAGTAAGTTCTTCCTGTACATTTCTCAGTTCATAAGCCATTGCGATAGAATCAAATTTAGCATTTTCAGCACCGGCAGTTTTTGGTGATCGCTCATTTTCGGGGAAATCTGGTGATTTTAATGGATTCAAATTAGGAGAAGATCGAAGATCATCACCAACAGGTTGCCCCTGTACATGAGTCTGATAAAGACGAGGCGAACTAAGTTTTAAAGCAGTATCATCATCTCCATCAAAATACTCTTTTAACAATTCTTGTCTTTCATGGTCTTGAGAAGTTATCAATTCATGAATACGCGATACTTCTGTCAAATATACTTGCATCTGATGAACCATTTCATCCAGAGCACTACCGCTCCCATCAGAGTCGTCAGCCTTTAAATTATAATTATCATCCAATCGAAGCAATGCCTTAGCTGCACGCAGAAAAGCAGCTTTGTATAATGCTTTGCGACATTCACTATCCTCACTCTCTTCATTTTCTGTTAAGACTTTATACAACTTTTCTACTTCTTGGTGCAGTGCTTTTCTGTAATGATTCATTTCTAAAGTTTTATTTTCTAGAGTATGAAGTGCTTCTTTTAATTCCTGATTTTCATCTTCTTTCAAAATCAAATCATTCTTTAAAGCCATTACATCATGTTCATACGCTTCAGCTGTATGTTCTCTCTGTATCATTTCGTGCAATTCAGTTTCAAATTTATTTTTCTCATCTTCAGCTGTTTTTAGCCTTTTTTGTAAAAATTCCACACTTTGTTCAAGATTAGTAATTTGTCGGTCAGCTGCATCCAACTTAGATTGTAATCGCATTTTTTCCTGTGCAAGTGCTTCTGATGTAACGTTCTTACTCTTCTCTGAATTTATATTAGCCTGAAGCTTCTTATTAGTTTCTTCTAAAGTCTTAACTTTATCTTGTAACTCTTGGTTAAATTTTTTCAGAGTATGTGCTTCACTGAACGTAGAAAAACCTTCTTCAGATACAGCTTTGCTTTTATATTCATGTAGTTCAGATTCAAGTCTTTCATTTCTATCGTCTGCATCTTTTTTTTCTTTCTGCAACTGTTCAATTACGCTTTCACATGTTTTAATATTTTTTTCAGAAACATTCAGCTGTGTCTTCAACATCTTATTCTCTTGTTCTAAAGAACTATCTGCTGTTTTATTATTAGTGTTACTTGGAAAATGTTGTATTTCAGGATGCTGAAAAGTAGCTTGCTTAAGTTTTGTCTGCAATTCCTCATTAAATTTTTGCAACGTATTTATATGGCTTTCTGCAGCCTCAAGTTGAATTTGCTTATCTTTTATAATTTTGTGTAACTTTTTTTCATCATTTATATCAGAATTACATTTTGTATCTGAAAATGATTTTAATAGCCTCTCACTAGATTTTTTAAAATAATCAGGAAAACTATCTTTTTGCATCAACTGTGCCTTTAATTTTTCTAAGTTTTCTTTCAGTGCTTTATTTTCATTTTCATAGTCTGTAACCATACCTATTGACTGTTTGAGTCTTTGTTGTAAGCGGTCTATTACATATTTATCATCAGAGCTGTATCCCAAATCATCTTTCTCTTCCTGCCTAAAATCACAACTAAGAATATTTTGTAAAATTTCATTCAAATTATTTACAATTTCCTTTAATTTAATTTTAAAAGAGCGATATTCATTTGCTGTACTATTTAAACCATATGAGAGGCTTTCACCTTCAATTGCAAATAAGCGTTTTAATTCATCAATACCATTACATAACTGCTGAAGTTTTTTATGTAAAACTTCATTTTCATATTTAGTGGCATCTAACGGGTCAGATTCTGGTAAGTTTAACCTAGATGTTTTTTGTTTCGAAAAGGCAAATGTTTTAAACCTTTCATTTGATTTAGAAAAATTTGTTTTATTTGAAGATGTATATGATGTAGAAGGCTTATTTACTTTATTTAAAACATCAGCCATAGAGTGCTTGGAACACCCATCACTATTTTTCTTTTGTGATTCTAATTGCTGAATTTCTTGGAGCAAGCAATCTGTTATTGCTTCAGGAGGAAGTCGTGACATTGGCAAAAGTTTAGTGAACCGATAAAGTTTATTATTTAATTCTTCCTCAGATTTGGTGAGTCTCTTAACTTCTTTTGTTAAATGCATGATCCGTTTATCTTTATGTTCTATAATTCTCTCTAATGCTTTAACTCGATTAGGACAAACAGTTTGTGACGACTTTTTTTCAAGTGGTACACTGCTCGATTTTGCAAGTGGTTTGTATGATTTTGAAGAACCAGCATTTTCACTCAACAACAATTTAGTTTCACATTTCGGACATATTTCTGATTTTATAGCTTCCAGTCTAACTTCTAAATCTTCATTTTCGTTCAACAATTTTTTAATCTGCATTTCTAGGTGCTTTATTGTCAAGTCTTTTTGGCGATTAGTCATTTCTAAAATTCCATCCGTTCCAGCACGAATACGCTCTTCTAATACTTTAATTATTCTGTCTTTTTCCGCCAGTTGACGTTCTTTGAATTTTAATGCTTCTTGAGCCTTGTGTAGAGTTTCTAAGATTCCACGATTTTCTTCTTGGAGTTTATCAATAATACCGGTTGATATTTGAAGTGCAGTCATTTTGATGATTATCTGAATTAATTAAATACAATTTTAATCAATTTAAATTGTCACTGCACTTTTCAGGTACTATAAAGTGCATGGGATAGCATTGCAAAAGACTATTTATCAACAAGTGTCATATTCAAAATTTCAAAAACAAACAGAATCAGCGCCGTGATTATAATCAGTTATAGTTACAGTTATCTTATTTTAATATTTTTTAAATAACAAATAATTATGGTTTAAGAGCAATACTAATTCAATATTTGAGTTAGTTATTTTAACTTTGTATGAAAAAAAAACGTACTTTTTTAATTAAAAATTAATTTTGTAGAAAATTTATAAGATGGGACTTAAAACGGCCTATAGAGGCGCTGATCGCAGCCGTCGGTACGCGAAATTCTAAAAGATAATCACGTTTTAGCATTATTGGCAAATCCAGCCACCTCATTGGTCATTTAGATCTGTCCTTTTTAGAGAGTAATCCCTTGGCGGTAGGAAAAACGTCGCCAACTCGTTTGTCTATTTCTATGATTAGAAGAACGATGCGATACTCCAAAGTGTATACACTTTCAGCACTTCCTTGGCGAAAAATATTTCGCCAAAGGATTTGGCGCATTTGCCCATAACAATGATACAAAGTGTATACAGTTTTGACGCTGTTTTGTTTATATATACTGAGATTGAGCTGCATGTGACGATATGGATATTTTAAAAATAAATTTTCTCTCTGTTTTTGATAATTTCGTTGCGCTATTAAAGAAAAATGCTTAATATCATAAGTTAAATAGAAGAAGAGTCACCGTTTAGTTTACAGTTATTTTCAGTTGTGTAGCTGCCGTGTGTTTCGCGAATTGGAGTGATTATTTTCTAAGACTTATCCAGTATAAAGGGAAATATGGACATTTTCTTTTCTTTTAATTCAATTTTTGAATTAATTGGCCAGCTGGTGTCACTTTTGAAAGTAGAAGTTTAATTTCTTCTTCTGCTTTGAAAGTGTGCACTTGCTAGCCAGAAATTTTACTAATGGATTAATATCACATTTAAAAAAAAAAAAAAAACAGTCAGAGAGCAATAAAGCAATTTCAGGTTTGGTAAGCACTGAGTTTTTTCTGTCCATTTATATTTATTTCTTATGAATAACTCTGAGCACCTGTGTATTATTTCTAATGTGTTTGTGCATATTATAATAACATTAAACAGTTATATAACATATCTGTTTACATTTAAAGTTTCAATGCTGGTATCCATTCAAAAAATAAAAGTGGTTTCAATCTATTTTATTAATGGGAGATTTTCAAAATAACTGCCTGTTTAATGCTTTATACTTTGAACACATATTCCATTAAAATATATTATATAGGATAGATGTGCCAGTAATGGACACCCTTAAGGAATTTTTTTTTAAATTATTTTTTAATTAATAGTTATAATTATTATATCCCACTTTTTTTAATATTATATTAATCTATCAACATTATTTAATCAATCTCATAGTCTCATTTCTCAATGTGAATCAAAATTTAATTGTAAATAACAGAAATGTATCAAAACACCCAAAATTCCAGTAATGGACACCCCACAAAAAATAATAGATAATTGATTTTATGATTGTATTTAAAACCAAAATTTAATGAAAGCATATTAATGAAATATATTCATTATTATAAAGTCATTTTCAAATAAATTTAACAATTAGGATATCAATAATTAATAAAATATTTATGAGACTGAACTGATTCACTGTTTAAATTAATTATTCTCATTATCAAAATATCAATATTTTAATTATTTTAGATAGAAGGTTTAAAATACTAAATTTTAAAGAATTATATTTATCAAATTATTAAGTCATTGAGGGGGAGAGGGGAGTTTAGAAGGGTTAGTTTAAAAAAAAAAAAATTAAGTGTCTTGGTGTACCAGTACATGGAATCATATTTATTTTTATTCTTAACAGTTAAACTTCCTAAAACTGCTTTATATATTACTTTTAGCAATTTGTATAAAATATATCAAATAAATGAAAGTGTAGGTTGAATGTTTTTTATATATTAAATAAAATTATTTCAAAATAAAATATCAGAACTGACATTTGAGCCCCTTGATCTGCAGATTTACTACTTTCATTGCTGCTTTAAATTTAATATTATAGTGATTTTTTATGTATGTAGTTCTTTTGTCAGAGATGAATAATGAAACATTTAAAACAAAAAATAATAGATTTTTAAGAACTTGTGCGATTTAAAAAATTGTCCTTTTTTAAATGGGGCGAGTTTGAATTCCATGAGCCCCTCATTTTCCCATGCACTTAAAGATTATTCTCTGCTTCCTGATGGGTGTTGATTGCTGCATTATAAAATATGCAAGGTACGGCTTACAAAAAAATAATTTGATAACAATCTTAAAAAAAATTATTAATTACGTGAAATTGATAAAAACAGCTATTTATATAAAAAAATATATTATTACATTCTGGTAAATGAAATAAAAAAATTATATTTGATTACTTAGCTTTTCACTTAAATAAAAAAAAAATATGCACTACGGACATTACTGAATTTGCTTTTTCAGTATGTTCACATGGGGTGTCCATTACTGGAAATTGACTAATTAAGCATTCCAATAATGGACCATGCTCGTAAAACCTGAAAAATAAATGAAATTTTATAAATTGCCATTGGTATGTAAAATTCAAAGTTTTCTATTATTGTCTAAACGAAAACATGCAATTTTTTCAAGAAAATAAAAAAATATATGAATTGTTTAAGTGAAGCCAGCTCTTAGCATGTTCATTAAGATTTTCACAGAAAATCTGTGGAACTGTGAAACATTATTTTCTGCTTCCTCATTGGTTTGATTAAGAGTGTCAACAATAACCTAGAATATAAAACAAGCAAGGAGGACAGGAATTATGAAAAAATATATAAAAGGCTAAATTTTTATTGGTTATTTTTTTATAAATCAAAAACTTTGAAAATGGCCCATTACTGGCACAACTACCCTATATATATCCTTTGATATGGTTATAACATAACATAATTACATGATAATATGGTTCATGGTTTGATATGGTCATAACATAACACAATATATCACGCTATGTATAATAAAATGTATTAATTTACGGTTTACGTGTAATTTGCTAACTACAGTAATCTAACAATCAAATACTTAAATACATTTAAGTATTTGAGTGTTAGATTACTGTAGTTAGCAAATTACAGAAATTTAAAATTAAAACATCGATTTACCAAAGTTTTTTATAAATCTTTTAGACTAGTTTAAATATATAAAAATACAAATATTTCTTCTAATATATATTTATATAATAGTTTAAAAATTAATATTAATGTCTTTTCTATAGTCTTTAGACATCTCATGAGTATTATAATTATTTTACAAAACCTTTTGTATCTGTAATTGAAAATAAAGCTAGAGGAAGCTTTATTGTTCAGGGGTCGATGCAGGGTTTTTTTCTTGGGGCCCATTTTGTGAAAAGTAAAGGTTATTTTTGTGAAATTTATTATATTTTTTTGAAAAATAACATTTTACAACGAAAGTTGAAATCCAGTTAATCAAATTCGAACCAAGCATTTATAAATAAAAACTTTTTTAAATCCTTTTGCTGAAGTTTTCCGCTCTGGTGAACTTGTTTGTTTACAAATTACACATTTTGAAACATCACAAAATAATAAATAAATAATAAATAGTAAGTTTTTATGGAATAGAGTTTTGCTTTATTGTTCAGGGGTCGATGCAGGGTTTTTTTCTTGGGGCCCATTTTGTGAAAAGTAAAGGTTATTTTTGTGAAATTTATTATATTTTTTTGAAAAATAACATTTTACAACGAAAGTTGAAATCCAGTTAATCAAATTCGAACCAAGCATTTATAAATAAAAACTTTTTTAAATCCTTTTGCTGAAGTTTTCTGCTCTGGTGAACTTGTTTGTTTACAAATTACACATTTTGAAACATCACAAAATAATAAATAAATAATAAATAGTAAGTTTTTATGGAATAGAGTTTTGTGAAGGGACCCATTTTATCAAATTGATTTTTGTCAAGGGGCCCATTTTATTAAATAGATTTTTGTGAAGGGTCCTTAAACAGGCCCCAAGTTTTTCCTGGATCGACCCCTGTTGTTCTTTATTTAATGTAAACAAAGTGTGGCAAAATAGTAGTAGTGTTAATGAAAACAAAATTACTACCTTAATTTATATTTATTGAAAAGTTCCTATAAAATAGTAAGTATTTTTATTACCTTTCATGAGTATTAGCTATATATTTAATTACTTATTTATCCAATTATAATTATGTTAATTAGATACTTTTGACTATAGGATCATTAGGCCTAACATTATCTTCCTTAGAATGACATTTTTCTTGGTCAAAATTATTTTTAAAGAACATTCAGTTTTTAAAAGTAACCTCAATCAAAATCACCAGTTATTAACC
Source organism: Maratus michaelseni (assembly GCA_963931845.1). Lineage (NCBI taxonomy): Eukaryota > Metazoa > Arthropoda > Arachnida > Araneae > Salticidae > Maratus > Maratus michaelseni. Next base: position 191,199,130 of record OZ007600.1, read on the forward strand.
CCCCCCCCCCCCCCCTGAAACATTAAGAAACTCATAAAAGATCAACTTTCTTTCTGAGTGTTAACCTTCAAGAAAGCAATAATACAACCATTTGTTGCATTTAAACCAAATTATCTGTGTAACAGTAATCATAAAGTGGTAGTTCATTTCAAAATGACTCTAATATATAATTCTATTTAGATGACAAATAAAATTGTTTTAAAATATGTTTTGTATGTTGCATGTTACCTCTTTTTAAAAGAAACTTTGGTACTTTTATGTTAGCCAGGCACAGATAATAAATAACTAAATATTGTTCCCATCACTATCATTTGTATTTTATTTATTTCATATAAAATATGAATTTTTCACTCATTTAATTTAAAAAACACAAAAAAATAGAGAATACCACAAATAAAAACATTTTATTTCAACACCAAATCATTGTTTCAAATTTAATATTTTCATATGCAAAAAATAGTAGCTGCTGTTGGTGAAATTTGTGTAGGCTAACATAAAAGTACCAAAACTTGTGTGTATAATTTTATGCTTATGATTGCAGTATAATTACTTAATACTTCCTTTATTGCTAATTCAGGATTCTATCATATATATAGTTTTTGCCATTCACGCAGGGCCGAAACTAGTTTTTTTTTTTTTCACATGGGGCAAACATGGATTTTTCTCCCTCCTTCCAAACCTTCCTCCGCAAAGTACATTTACAAAGAGAATTTTACTACGTTTCTAATAGATGACTAATTTAAAATTAAAATTATGTAATAATAAAATACAAATTGTCAAATATTTATTCATTAAAACCTGTGAAAACTGAATCGAAAGGAATAGGAAAAAATTATGCTTTATACAGGTTTCAGTCTTAGCAGGTATAATTGAAGTTTTTGACATAACAGTTTAAACTGTCAAAAACCTGCCAACTGGTTTCGGTCTTAGCAGGTATAATTGTTGGAGTTCTTTCTGTTAGTACCATGTAATTGTTTCATTTAAGACAACATTCCATTGTAGAAATATTTCATTTTCCCAAATGATACTGTAATTGTAGTAGTATTACAAATTATTAGAATTAGAATTGAAGCATTTAAAATCATAGTGATTTGAGTCTCATTGTCGTAAGAACTCAAAGACCAAGATATACTGTGGGCATAACAATGAATTCCATTACAGCAAAATAAAATATATTTGTGTAATATCCACATCAGTTTCATGGAACTGTCAATTATAATGCTCTTCCCAGTGTTGAATTCAGGGGGTGACCTGGGGGACATTCAACCTGGAGCATTGAAATGTCCCCTCTGGATGATTTAAGATTTTATGCTTTTAATGGTTAAAAAGTGCAATTCCCCCCCCCCCCCACCAGAGCCACAGAAATAACTCCCAGAAAAAAATGTCTGAATTCAACACTGGCTCTTCCTATCCATAGACTGATTGATATGTCTAGATACTTTCCTGAGCCTAACGCTAATTTTCAAAATTATGTGCGACTTCACAACAAAACAACAACTATTATGTTTTTATTTTGTGAATTTTCCACCCGTTAGTTTTTCATGTTCTGGGCAGCTGCCTGATTTTGCAGTTTCTACAGCCGAATCTGGATAAAAAAAATGAGACGGCATTTTTAAGTTGTCACCTAGGATGGAAAAACACCTTGAAATGGAAAGACGAGATTTTTTTTTTTTTTTTTTGTGGTGGTGGAGTGGGGTATAAATGCAATGTAAAATTTTATTAGTTATTGGTTCGGCCATTTTTGTTCAGGAGAAGTTCATTCAAGTTTTTGTACCTAATTTTTATAAACTCTGAATCTTAAAATATTATCTATTCAATTTTAATACACCTTATAAACCTTCAGAAAATTAATTTTAAAACAGAATGCAATGTAAAATTTTATTATTTAGAGGTTTGGCCATTTTTTTTCCTGAGAAGTTCATTCAAGTTTTAGCACTTAATTTTTATAACTCTGAATCTTAAAATATTATTTATTAAATTGTAATACAACTCATAAACCTTAAGAAAATTAACCTTTTATATTTTTTGTCACCACAAATATATTAAATACAGTATAGAACCATTTATCCAGAATGGTTGGGATCAGCTGTAGTTCAGATAACTGGTTAGGCATTAAAGCAACATCCATTTGATCAGATTTTAAAATACATGTGGCTGTGTCATTGTCTCTGATTTCAAATTAATTCTTTGATTGCACAGATTAAGAATCAGATTCAATCAAGATCAAAGATTAATCTGAATCTGGTTTCTGGATAAACAATTCCATACTGTATTAACATTTACATAAGTCAACTAAATACAGTAAACTCTGTCTAAGGCAGAATCGATTGGGACCGAGAAAATTTTCCATGGTAGACAATATTCTGCCTTATGCAAACAGCCCCCTCCCCCGCACCAAAAAAGAGTAAATCATATATTTTTTTACACTTGTAACCTTTCAGTACCATTTTTTAAAAGGAATTTTTTTTTTAATTAGACTTGTTATTAAATTTATTATTTCAAATAATTTCAAAAAACACTTAAACACAAAAATAAATATTACCAATACAAAATTATTTCAAATCTGAAATTTAATGAAAATCATTTATTTAACAAATACAATTACATATTTCACATAGTAGTTTATAGAATTAAAAAGTAATCTTTTATCGATAGTTGTTTTTTGTTTTGGTTTACATGCATTCTTCAGTAAGACATTGTAAGTCTGTTATTATCAGTATAATTTCTTTGATAAGGTGTCTTGATATGTTTGATTGCTGTCTTCAAGGTTTTCAGGATCGTGGTCATCTTCATTTACACTATCATTTTTTACATCATGTTAAAGCTCTGTCAAAACATCCATGAATTGTTAGCTGTGCACACTGCACTGAAAAAAAAAAAGACTGGGTATGAGTCAGAAAGTTGTCACTTTGAACTTGAGTACAATCTTAAAGCATAATATATTGTACTTTAGAAAATACATATATTTTCATAAATGTGCATTCTAATAGTAATAATTACTTTTAAATGCAAATTTACATGGGAAATAATGGAATAAGAAAGAATTCCTTAAAATTAAAATAGTTAACGTTCTTTTGAATTACAAAATTAATCTATTACAAAATTTAATTAAAATGCTCGACCGAGAGTATTTGACATATATAATATGTATGTTTTAAAGTTTCATAAACCTTTCATTTTTAAAAAGTCCTTTTTTTCGCCTGATGCAAAATTATGGTTTCAGTGAGCTGTGTCAGTGGGAAAGTTGCCAAGGCCACCAAATGAAATTCTGTTTCAAAAATCCAAATGAAACTATCTTCAAAAATTGAACTTAGTTTTGGGGGCTTTTTACAGTTTTGCATTAATACTAAATTGCAGCATTTGTTTAAAAACTGCAAATAAGTGCTTCAATATGTGCGCATCCTATCTGCACATACTCAGGATTAGCAATCTTTTGCTGATGCAAACATTCACTTTTGCATTAGTTATATACTGAAATTTTTCATTTTGTAGCATTTTCCATTATTAGCATAAAACAAAGTTATTCTAATGAGTTATAGCCAATTTAAATACAAGTGGTTTTAGCTTTTGACTAGACACAAAAATAATTTTAAAATGCAAAATACACTCTTGATTGTTCTAATGTTTTTTATCATATAAAAACATAACTTTAGAATCCTTAAGGGCAGGGAATAGTCAGAATAAAATTAAAGGTTGTAACTCTTTTGAAACAGGTGAACTGTCAGCTTTTTATTTACTTATTGACATCATCACTTATTATTTCACTAGTATAATTATACGCTGAAAATGTTCATTCTGCAGCCAGTGATGTAGTAGTAAAAAAACCAGAGGACATACGCCTTAGGTAGAGGGTATACCCTAAAAAGTATATGCTATAGTGTTTTTGAGAAGAGAGTATACGGTATTCCTTAAAATAATCCAAAAGGTATACTGTATATCCTCCATTACATCCCTGTCTGCAGCCTTTATTTTTCTTAGCATCAAATATAGTTATAAACAATTTAATAAGAAATATAGTGCCTACAATATGGATATACACTAATTTACCTTTCTATATAATACTTTGATCATATATATCTGTGTTTGTGCATGCATATGTCAGAGAGAGAGAAATAGTATGAGCCCCCCCTACATTTTCTTGAGCAACCCCTATTGTTTACTTCTAGCTACAGCCCTGATTGTATAGTGTTTTGAACCTGTCCAGGCATGTTCTATCACCCCTTACAGTTTGGCCCATGAATTCAGGGACACTCTGTATACATTATATATATATATATAATATGAATGTCCAAAATATACCAAACATCTACATCTAAAATGATTATAACGCCATAAAACTTAGCAATAATCTTGGTCACTGCTATCTTTAACAAGGAAAATTCATATTAAAAAATTTTGTTAAATTTTAATACATTTTTTGATAATTTGTAAATATTCTGGATAGAAATCACTCAAAGACAGACTGCCAAAATGGTGATTTTCTTGTGTCACACTGAGTGTCTTCCTAAACATTTTTTAGAAAAAAAACCCCACAAATTTACCTTTCAGTGGACACACTAAGAGTAAGCACATGTACTTTTTTTGTACAATAGTTACGCTTTCACAAATGCAAGATATTTAATAATAGTAAAAAAGTGACAAGTTAGAAGAAAATCATAGTAAAAATTGAATTTTAAATTCCATGCCACATGTGAATACAGTACACTCCCTCAAATACATGCAATTCAGGTCCAGAGTTTACAGAGATTTCTGGTCACTGTTTTGGTTATATTTTTTAAAACAGTAATTTGAATGTAATAATGCACTCGAAATTATAATGAATGCAACTGTAAGTTTCAATCTTTACATCTGCAACAATGTGCGAATTTTAAGAAATCCACTGTATATAGTGTAAGAACTATCATAATTATAAAATTAAAACTGTGAAATTGCTGAAAAGTTAATTAAAAAAGTTTATATCGAGCATACTTTTATTTAGGGTTTAAAATTGATGAAATAAATAAATGTATATCTCACATATGATAAAATATATGTATTTACATTCTACTTGGGCCAGAAATAAGAATGGGCAACAGGTCCCCCCTGGGTTGTGCTACAATTTTTTATTAAGTTCAATAAAAATCTTAAGCAATATTAATAAAAGTGTGGTAAATCATACATAAGCAATAAACACATACTTTTGGCAAAGGTTTCTCCCTGCTAGATGAGTTGCTGAACAGAGCTTTCTTCATTTTACATTTCTTTTTCATTGTCTTCATAGTGTACATTTCTCCAGTAGTCGAAAAAATATTGCTTGCGTATAAAATTCAAATAGACTAATACACAGCAGGCAATATTTATTCAACATGTCACAATGCTGTACAGTGGCTGTTCCCATCAAAACACAAGAGTTAAGCAGCATCAGCTGTGGTTAATACTTTAGACGATGGCTCCTGGCAATGCCACATACTGGCATGCAAAATCTGTGGTGCGGAGAGTACTCTCAGTTGGAGGGAAAGACAAGTGTCACGCTAGGTCAGACTGCTGCCCACATGGTGTCTCGTCAAATTGAAGCTGCACATCTGGGTGAATCCAATGACTTCAGGACCTGGTCTGATGTCTACATCCTCCAATGGGCATAAATTAACAACAACAAAATTGAATCTAAAAAAATAAATAAAAGTTTGGTTGAAAAAAGTTTGAAACAGAAATATATTATAAAACTTCCATTTAATAACAATATACTAGATATGAAGTAGATAACCATTCCAGGATCTCTCTAAAATATTGTTTATTAAATTAAAATTTCATAATATATATATATTAATGAGTAAATCATAAGATTGCTCCACAACCCATATGTAAAGTGAGAAATAATTATCTTACAACTTATCACACACACTATAAAAAAAAAAAAAAAAAAGAGTGCCAGTTCTTCATTCAGTACACTGACCAGAAACTCAGATGAAGTAAAATAATGTGATAAAGGGTGAACATTTGATAAATGTGCTAGCTATAAAAGCAAGCTATTGTTGGTATACGAAACAGAGGCATTTAGTTATTAATTTATATTAGGTTTAATAATTCAAAAAGGGATTAATACAAATGATCATTTTATTCACTTTTAGCAGTTTTGTGTGCCAGTTATTTTTTCAAGAGTAAAATATTTACTGCTGTACTGTTATGCTTAGAAGCCATTTTGAAATTTTTTGATGTAATTTGGTTATGATAGTAAGAAACTTTGGATAATTCAAATAACAGGTGAGTTTTAGTCCATCATATTGCTTGCAACTCTTATTCTGAATAAATTTTCTATTTTTTTTTTCTTTAAAATAATGTAAAATTTATATATATTTTTGAAAAATAAGACCAAATAAGATAAAAGAATTAGACAGTTAGGCTTAACTAACAAAAAACAGCTATGGTAGATATACCAGTAATGGACACCCCTAAAGGAATTTCTTTAAAAAATATTTTTAATTAATAGTTACAATAATTACATTCTAGTTTTATTTATATTATATTAATCTATCAACAATATTTATTCATTCTCATAGTCACACATCCCAATGTAAATCAGTATTTAATTGTAAATAACAGAAATAAATCAATTCCAACAATGCATTCTCTGTTCCAGTAATGGACACCCAACAAAAAGTAACAGGTAATTGTTTGATGATTGTATTTAGAACCAGAATTTAATGAAAGCACACTGATGAAACAAAATAGTTATTTTCAAATAAATGTAATAATTAGGATATTAATAATTAATAAAATATTTATGAGAATAATTCGCTGTTTAAATTAATATTGTCATTATTACAAGATCAATATTTGTCTTTTTTAAGTAGAAGATTACTAAATTTTAAAGGAATTAAATTTATCTAATTATTGTGACAAGGTGGGAGGGGGGAAGTAAAGGTGTTACTAAAAAAAATGTTTTGGAGTACTAGTGAATGGAATCTTATTTCTCATCATTCTTAACAGTTAAACTCCCTGACACTTGGTATATTACTTGTAGTAATTAGTAGGAATGTACCGAATAGTAAGTGCTTGATAGTAAATACTTCTATATTTAAGGATTTGTAAGTTTTTAAAAGTTAAATTTTAAAATAATTTTACATCATATTTAACACAAAGACAATTTTGATTAACAAACCCTTTTCACAATTAAATTTTACAAAAAAAAAAAAAAAAAAAAAAAAAAAAAAAAAAAAAAAAATTTGACCAATTTAAGGATAGTTTTAAAACATTTTTAATTTAAAAAGAACTCCATGGCTTCTTTTGTGAACTGAAATACATCAATAAAATCTTCTAATATTCTAAAACAACTGTCCTCTAAAAAAAAAAAAACCCACATTAAAATGTTTTCTTAGAGAGAAAAAACAAAAACAAAAAAAACTTAGTACTTTAAATATTTCACTAAAGTCAATTTTTTTCCCCGTTTTTATGCACCCTTTAGAATAAATAAAAATAGTTAAAAATACCTAAGGAATGCTTATTTAGTTGTAAAATAATTTAAACTAACAACATGAGCTTCATTTTTACAGATTGTCTTGTTATAATAGAATTTTAGAATGATCTATATAAATTTATAATTGTTTTTATGTTAAACCATTAATATGTAATAAAATGCTTCATTTTCAGCTCAGTTTGTCAGGGGTTTTTTTTCCTTCTTCCTGGTAATAAGTTATTTTTTTTTTCTAAATTCTGGCTTAATTGGCTGTCATTTTGTAATAAAGTAATAAAATGAAAAACATTAAAATCTTAGTCAAAACAAGCTATAAAAATTTAGCAATATTTATTTATTTTTATTTTTTTGCATTCTTTATTAGGCTTTATATAGAGAAAATCTTAAAAAATGAGGTTTTTTTAGAGGACAATATTTTAAAATCAAAAAGAAATTTTGAAAGACTATTTTACAGTCATATAGTGTTTTGCTTGCCATGAAACGAGTAAAAAAAATATTCAAATAGTGACAACTTAGGAATAAAGTTTCTGAATGTACCCAGAAGGGTCTAAAATGGATGATTATTTTCTGAGGTTTGAAATGTACAGAGTGTTCCTAAAATTTTAGAACAAACTCAAGGGAGATAATGCAGTCACAACAAACATTTTCTGTACAGGAAACCAGCATCGTTATCCATTTATTCAATCAAAAATACAGGGTGTTTCACTTCAAGCTGAACTTGAATTTTTGTTCACAATTTTAATAATAGTGAAGATATTTTAGCAAGATTTTCATCATATAAACATTGTTTAATATGAAATCATTGGAATTGACTGAATTTTAGTCAGTGACGCAGTATATGTGTACTGTCAACTGCATTCTGAATAATGGAATGTCTAGCTTAGTGTTGTTTGCATGGCAAAAAAATTAATGTTAATCTACGGTTTTAAAAATATTTTTTTAAAGAGTTTTCTTTAATAGGTTGGTTTGGCCGAATATCTTGATATTCGGCAAACCAAATAATTTGATATTCAGCCTAATCGAATATTCGGTAGGTAGTATGGCCGAATACATACTGAATATTCATTGCATCCCTAGTGATTAGCAGTACAAATATGAAATAAATGAAACTGTGTGGCTGAGTATTTCAAATACTAAATAAAATGATTTAAAAGTAAAACTGCAGAATTGACACTTTAGTTCTTGATCTGTAGATTTACTAGTTTATTTACTACTGTAAATTTAATTAATATTAAGTTGTTTTTTGTTTTTTTAATGCACAGTTTTGTCAGAGATGAATAATCAAACAATTAAGACAGAAAATAACAGAATTTTAACAACTTGTGTGACTTAAAAAATTATCTTTATTTAAATAAGGAGTGCTTGAGCCCCATGAACCCCTCTATTCGTTATGCCCTGTAATATTATTACTTGCTTCTTGATTGGTTTGGTTGATTGCCAGACTATAAAATATGCATAGCACGGTTTTTAAAAATAATCTAATTTGATTACAATGTTCAATTTTTTTTTAATTACGTGATGTTAATAAAAGCAGCTATTTATTAAAAAATTTTGTTATTAAATTATGGTAAGTGCAATTTAAAAATTAAATTTGTTCACTTAGCTTTTCAATTAAATCAGCAGATTTTATACACGGTAGACGCTGGTCCTTAAAAATAAATGAAATTTTGTAAATTATCATTTGAATATAAAATTCAAAGTTTTCAATTATTGTCAAAACAAAAACATGCAATTTGTGCAAGAAAATAAGGATACAAATCACTTTGCTTTAATAAATTCTACAAAGTATTTTGCTGGCCGAGACCAAGTACTCAAAACACCACTATTTAACATGTAACAGATATGTGAAACTAAAAAGTAAGCAATTCAGAAAATATAAACGCCGATAAGATAACTTTACATTCATTTGTGTTGGTATAATCATCACTGTCTTATCGCGAACAGCATACAATTTCTACATCTTAGATTTTACCTTACAAATAATATTTTTACAAAATTACAAGACACACATTGCAAATTCACTGACCTTTCTCTTCATACGGATGTTTCCTGTGGCAATTTCTCAAACGGGTGAATATATTCCCCGCTACTTCAAAACATTTGATAAAAAGCATACTCATAAGTAAATCATAAATAAAAAAATATATTGTATAAATAAAATAAATCCCAGAAAAATACACGTGGACTACAGAAACGGCACGCAGAGACAGGGAGTTGCTAGGGTTGTAATATTGAATGTACGCTGCGCAGTTTGCCATTGGCGATATTTCTGATTTTGCGGATTTCTTCACTTGGCGACAAGAGTGCTGAAAGTGTATACATTTTGGAGTATCGCATTGCGCACACCCGCAGAGGTGTGACTATTGCCACTCGTTCATAAAGTCCATATGCGTGAAGAACATTTTAACACAGCTTTCCCTACCTTCGTTCAATAAACAGTCTTTTTCGGAGGTTAAAGGATGGCAAAAGTGAATGTTTGCATCAGCAAAACGTTGCTAATTCAAATTAGGTGCGGTAGGATGCGTGCATATTGAAGCACTTATTTGCAGTTTTTAAACAAATACTACAATTTAGTATTTATGCAAAACTGTAAAAAGCCCCTAAAACTAAGTTCAATTTTTGAACAGGGTTTCATTTGGATTTTTGAAACAGAATTTCATTTGGCAACTTTCCCAGGAAGGGGGGCGGGGGCTCAAAAATTTTCAGGGGGTGCTGAGCCCCCCCCCCCCCCCTGGCACCCCTCTAGCAACGGCCCTGGGTGTCATTCTGTAGATAAAGTACTTTTGCCTCTAGCAGTGACCTTTATTAACCAAAAAAATAGATAATCTTTTACAGGATGAATTTTTAAGTGCAGAACAAATTTTAAAAATCGTGGGGCGTGGGGCAATATTAACTTAGAACAACTATTGAAAGATAAACTGTCTAATTTATAGTGTTTCCCCAAGAATAAAAAAGGGCAGGGTGTTCATTCAAAAAAGAGGCACTTTTGTAACAAAAAAGGCACTTTTTTCAGAAAAGATTTTTTATTTTTATTTTGTTTTGATTAGTACTGTTTAAATGTAGAGCTGTTGGATTGTGTTCGAAGTTCGATGGACACCACATGACTATTTTTTAAATAAGATTTAAAAACTTTATTCAAAAAAATTATATTGCAATTTCATGTATTATTCTAATACACCTTAATGAAAAATAATGTGACTTAATCAAAATCAGGTTAAAATTTGACAGACCACAGACCCCATGCAGACTCAGATAAAACATTTAAGAAGTTTTGTTGAAGAAATGATAAGTTGACACAGTTGTTAATGACATTTCATTACCAGTGTAATAATATAAAGCAAAAAAAGTTTGTTTGTTTTTAAATAATGTTGTTTTTTAAACCTAATTTAGTAAAATTAGGAAATTCCATGGATCATATTAACTAGCAGAAAAATTCTCAGATAAAATAAAACAACTGTGTAAGCAACAGCAAAATTAATAAATAACAATGTAAATGCTGTAGAAATAAAACTTGTCTCTTGCATGAATAATTCATAACTCTTTTTAATATCACTTGGGGCATCTGACCCTACGAGCTTTGCTCGCCAACCCAATCAAAATCCCATAAGCTCTAAAAACACGCTAATGTATATTTAAAAGATTAACTGATTATGGAAGATTGATTTATATTAAAACGACAAGTGGCAATCTTCTGTAATCGGATTACCGTTCATTTCATTTTTATTGGGAGATATTTTGGTTCTTAAGGCTAAATCAATGCACGTTAAATCTGTTCGTGGCTCCAAAGTCCTCCAAGTTCTATATAAGCGTTACCTCTGGGTGTGCCAATCCATATACAAATCTCTCATCTGGAATTGGTTCAAAATTCGGAGTCAGGATTATGGATTAAGCGTAATGGATTATGACAGCTATATAGAAATAGAAAGCTGCAAAACCGGGTCCTTTGGGTCAATTCAACAACAACAACAACAACAACAACAACAACAACAACAAGGCTAAATCAAACATTGTAGAATGATTTTTTCATGCAATAGCTTAATTATTTTAAAGTTTTCTTTCAATCTTAATATTCATATGTAAATATATTTTTCTATTGAAAAGTGGGTATAAATTTTATCCTGGTTATTATTATTTTTTAAATAAAGAGAATTGCAAGGGGTAAAGCAAATATTTTAAAAAATTTAGGGAGGAATTTTAGGGTTTAGACAATGAAATTTTAGAGCTAATTTACGTCCATTATCCCCGGTGATTTTTCAATGCACTCTCATTATAACACAAGTAATTTAATTTAAGAAACACAGCAAATAAATTTTTAGAAAATTCTTGATTAAAATATTCTAAAAATGTCTCAAATACAAAGCAAATAATAATAACAACAATAAAGTAAAGAAATTATGTTACCTTAATTTTTTTATATCTAACAACTTTATTGAATGTTTCTTTAATAAATCTTATATGATTTCTTGCAATAATGTTCAGTATTTTCACAAAAAACTTTTTTTAAATACTTGAATTTTGTATATTTGAATGAAAAACAAATTTATTTAAATTTGGCAGAGGCTAAATGTATTCCTTGCTAAAGGATCACGGTCCATAAGCCGTGTTTTTGGCCCATGAAATAAGCCTAAAATTCGATTTTGTTATGCAGACTTAATTATTTCACTTTTTAATATTAGAAGGTTTATCCTGTACGATTTCAACAATACTGTTTGCATTTTGTTCGAATTTATATGACTTACACAAGCTCAAAGTTCGTATTATTCGTAGTTTTTGATGAAAAATATGCTAATTCTCCTAATTTCACCTCAATTATTTATATGAGCGCAATCATGCAACACTTTCTTCTTTACATATATTATAAAATACATCAAAATGTACAATACATGTAAAAATAAAAGTGTTGCAAAGCTGCGCTCATAGTGAAATATTAAACAAGAACGAAAAATCATGCGTCAAGCATAGATTATGTAACACTTTCCAACGCTTCCAAAATAATTTTACAAATCATTACCGTTTAATAAGCTGAAAGATAACATCTAAGTAAACAAATTGGAAAACGCATAACATATTTAAAAACGGATTTTAAGGAATTTTCAACATACGCAATATTCGGAAAAATAACCGAATACTTTTATTCAGCCCTGTATAGGATCTATAGGTTTAGATCATCTATAGATTTGTATATATACTACATAGGATGCTAAATTATAGTTTAGTTAGGAAACGCGTAGTACAGTTTAAAATTCTTCTTCTGGAGTTTCTGTCAATAAACGAAAATGTGTTCGCGAACTTTTGTGCTCTCCTGTAAAGTATCTACAGAATTTATACACACCAAGTAATAGACAAAAAGTGAGTTAAATTTAAAATCGCGTTCAGCAATTTAAAACGCACTTCCAGGAATTATTGTTAACAGACAGTAGAAAATTCCTTTGTGTGTCCCTGTAAATGAATTATGACTGCTATACACACAATATTCTGTAGCATGTCCTCTTGTAATGCACCTTAGTGATATATATAAATTTCAATGCGTTTAAAATAGTGAAACATTATTTAAATAAACCGCAGACGATTTTTCTCCATAGACGTAATGTAACGGAATTCTTTGAGTGTCCCTGTAAAAAAAAACTATAAGTGCTACACACTTCAGTTGAAATAGGGAACATGCTATAGATGACGACAATACCATATAAAAATTCCAGGGCAATCCGAGCCTATTTACGGGAGTTAGAGCATGGACAGACGGCCATACGGCAGACAAACCGAAGTCATAAACACTTTTCAACTAGGTTGGAAAGTGTTAAAAAATATATTAAGTAAAATTAGAAGAAATTGCGCATTTTTCATCAAAAACTGCGAATAATACGAACTTTGAGCTTGTGTAAATTATATAAATCTGAACAAAACGCAAAAAAAAATACTGTTGAAATCGTACAGGATAAACCTTCTAACATTAAAAAGTGAAATAATTAAGTCAGTATAACAAAATCGAATTTTAGTCTTATTTCATGGGCCAAAAACACGGCTTATGGACCATGATCCTGTTTAACATTTCAAAGGCATAGTTAAATGAAATACAAAGAATATTCAATTGTTTTTTTTTAAAAAGACAATGAAATATCCGTAATATGCTGTATTGTACCATAGAAAATAAATGAAATACAAAGAATATTCAATAAATAAATAAGTAAATAAAATGCTGGCTGTATTGTATCATAGAAAATAGGTTTCAATTTTATTTGTTACACATTTAATTTTCTTTCAAATCTGGGCTTTCTCCATTTCAATCTCTGGGCTTTTGTTCTTTTCCTTTCTGTTTTTCATGTATACTGCTGATAAGCTTTATGTGAATTCTTAATGTCATTTAACAAGGAAGTTGAAATAAGTACTTTACTCCCACCTCCATATTTTTTAACATCTTTTACAAATCTCAAACTTTTTATTGTATGTTCATTGAAGGCACCATTTAGCATATAATTGTTTATAGAAAATCCCCTTTTAGGATCAGCCTTACCATGAGGTAAAACAAGTGCAGTTTTAATTAAACTAAGTTATGATACTTTATTTCTTTGCTGCTGTTTACCACTTATTTTTAAACAACCAATGAAAATGTCTACCAAGAATCAGCTTTGGCGATCACGATACAAAGCAAAACTAACTTTGTTTATCAGTCATTTGTAAACGAAAATAGTTATCAGAGCAAATTTTAGGGAAACAAGAAAACTTTTAGTAGAATTTTAGGGGAATAAGAAAATTTTAGGAATTTTAGGAATTACAGTGCGAATGCGATCCCTGGAATTGCCATTATAATATCCTTTTTAATTAAAAAAATTGCATCATCAGATAAGTGTGCCTATCAGACAAAGTAATGTTTTATTTAAAGTGAAATGCTAAACATTTGAAAAAATCAGCTTAATTGCATTTTATTTTATGAATGTGCAGATTTTGATATCTAACTTTTTTTTTTTTTTTTGTGCTCAAATAAAAATTAAAAAAAAGAGGTAAATTTGTTTTTTAAAATATTAATATTTACTATTCCAAAAACAAATATTTCCTTGAGATCAATAATTCCGCGTTCATGAATTTGCCATTTTTTTCCTCTCAATTTTTTTACGTGACTGATTGACAAATTTTGTGTTTTTCTTGCGAACTGATCCTGTGACCAACAGCGACATTTTTCTCTATTATTCGACCGATAAGGAAAGGGCACCTGACGTCACTGTTGGTTAGTAAGAAAAACCTGTTCGTTCGTTATGACTCCTACTGCACACATGAGATGGGGCGATTTGATTGGTCTACGTTAAACTGGTCTATAATATGATTGGCCTACTTCGTCATGATGATTCCTGCAATGATCGCTACGACAAAAATGTAGTGGTAGATTGGTTGATGGAACTGTTTGTTTGTAAACATGCCCTTTCCTTATACAGATATACCTTGCGATATTTTTCAGCGCCTGATTGTAAAACTTCAGTTTTCTCCTGTGACCAACTGAAGAGTTGTGATTTTTTCCCCCGCAATCGATTGATGTATTTCGCATTTTCTTTTTGACTGATTGGAGAATTTAAAAAAAAAATTTCTTCCACGTTTTGCTGGTGAAATTCGCAGGGTTCTTTTCACGTGATCATGGATGAATTTTGTGATTTTTTCTCCTGCGATCAACTGAAGAATTTCGCAAATTTTTTTTCTGCAACTGAGAGACGAATTTTGAGATCCTTTTCAAGTGAGCAATTGACAAACTTTGCGATATTTCCCACAACTGATCAGTGAATTTTGCTTTTTCTACCAGGAATAGATTGACAAAATTCATATTTTTACCCTTGTACAGTTGCAAATATTTCAAGATTTTTCCTGTGACTGACTGAAGAATTTTGCAGAATTTTACGTTTTCTTTCCTGTGATTAATTGGCAAATTTTTGGATTTTTTCCACAATCAATTGGTGAAATTCACGGATTGAAATATGTCGGAGGCAAGTTCAGGGTACATACTAAGGTTTTGGAAAAAAAATAGGAATTTTTTTTTTTAAAGTACGAATTTAGAAATTAATGAATATAGATGCATCATTTGCAACACGCACCATACATATATGTATATATATACCGGGTGTCCTAAAAAGGACTGACTGATTTTAAAATTCAATAACTTACAAACGGTGACAGATATTTAAAAAATTCTTGCAGGAGAGTGATGTACGATGTTAGGAGTTTTTTTACTGCGATTCCCGGTTTTAGTTTGAATTTTCATCAATAGATGGCTCTGAGAGCAATAGGCACTCAATCGAGACCAAAACTGAAATCAGGAGGTTACATGTATGGAGTGGGTCTCTTTCACAATTTTTGTTAGGGCCCGATTCTGAACACGGTATGATTTCAATATTGTAGGCAGGGAAAGTCAGAGCAACAATAGGAATAAAAAGAAAACTGCCCAGTTAAACTGAGGGCATTGAGCTCACAGGCTATCCACACTAATTGTATATTATACTCGTATTTCAAAGAATTTGAAATAAGCCCTTGAAAAATAAAGAAATCGACAATATATTAAGGGGGGGTTATCCCCACGTTACCCCCTCATAGTTAACTAATGAACCCCTTAAACTAATCAGGAGAGCCTCTTATTACAATGAATATATGTATACAAAATTTGAAGAAAATCGGATAATGCTGCTTGAAAAACCCATTTATATAAATTAAGGGGGGATTGGCCCCCCGTCCCCCCCTTTATACTTAACCAATCAATCCCGAAAACTAATCAGGGAAGCGTCTTAACCCAATGAACTTATAAACAAATTTTGAAGCAAATGAGATAATTCTGCATGAAAAATCCATTTATATAAATTAAGGGGGGGGGGATTAAACCCCCGTTCCCTCCCTTTATACTTAACCAATCAATCCCGAAAACTAATCAGGGAAGCGCCTTAACACAGTGAACCTATAAACAAAATTTGAAGGAAAACGGAATAATTCTGCAGGAAAAACCCATTTATATAAATTAAGGGGGGGATTAGCCCCCCGTCCCCCCCCTTTATACTTAACCAATCAATCCCAACAAAAACTAATCAGGGAAGCCTCTTATTACAATGAATATATATATACAAAATTTGAAGAAAAGCGGATAATGCTGCATGAAAAACCCATTTATCTAAATTAAGGGGGATTAGCCCCCCCCCTTCCCCCTTTATACTTAACCAATGAACCCCCAAAACTATTCAGAGAAGCGCATTATCACAATGAACCTATATACAAAATTTGAAGAAAATCGGATAATTCTGCTTGAAAAACCCAATTATATAAATTAAGGGGGGATTGGCCCACGTCCCCCCCTTTATACTTAACCAATCAATCCCGAAAACGAATCAGGGTAGCGTCTTAACCCAATGAACCTATAAACAAATTTTGAAGCAAATGGGATAATTCTGCATGAAAAACCCATTTATATAAATTAAGGGGGGGGGTTAGCACCCCCCCCCCTTTATACTTAACCAATCAATCCCGAAAACTAATCAGGGAAGCGTCTTAACCCAATGAACCTATAAACAAATTTTGAAGTAAATGGGATAATTCTGCATGAAAAACCCATTTATATAAATTAAGGGGGATTAGCCCCCCCGTTCCCCCCTTTTATACTTAATCAGTCAATCCCGAAAACTATTCAGGAAAGCGTCTTAACCCAATGAACTTATAAACAAATTTTGAAGCAAATGAGATAATTCTGCATGAAAAATCCATTTATATAAATTAAGGGGGGATTAGCCCCCCGTTCCCCCCCTTTATACTCAACCAATCAATCCCGAAAACTAATCAAGGAAGCGCCTTAACACAGTGAACCTATAAACAAAATTTGAAGGAAAAAGGAATAATTCTGCAGGGAAAACCCATTTATATAAATTAAGGGGGGGACTAGCCCCCCCATCCCCCCCTTTGTACTTAACCAATCAATCCCAAAAACTAATCAGGGAAGCGCCTTAACGCAGTGAACCTATAAACAAAATTTGAAGGAAAACGGAATAATTCTGCATGAAAAACCCATTTATATAAATAAAGGGGGGGGAGTATTAGCCCCCCCATTCCCCCCTTTATACTTAACCAATCAATCCCGAAAACTAATCAGGGAAGAGCCTTAACACAGTGAACCTATAAACAAAATTTGAAGGAAAACGGAATAATTCTGTATTAAAACCCCATTTATATAAATTAGGGGGGGGATTAGCCCCCCCTGTTCCCCCCTTTATATTTAACCAATCAATCCCGAAAACTAATCAGGGAAGCGCCTTAACACAGTCAACCTATAAACAAAATTTGAAGGAAAACGGAATAATTCTGTATTAAAACCCTATTTATATAAATTAGGGGGGATTAGCCCCCCCCTGTTCCCCCCTTTATATTTAACCAATCAATCCCGAAAACTAATCAGGGAAGCGCCTTAACACAGTCAACCTATAAACAAAATTTGAAGGAAATCGGATATTTCTATGAAGAGTTATCGCGTTACGTACGTACATACATACATACATACATACAGAACCGGCGGGCACATAAGCTCTCAGGCTTTGATAGCCTGTGAGCTAAAAAGTATTGTTTCCACGAAAACGACTTCTTCCAAATTGAAATGTGTAACGACAATGTTCAAAATATCAATTTTTTTTAAACTTGTTCAGTGGCGCAGCCAGAATTCAGTTCTAGAGGGGGGGGGGGGGGTTGAGTTTATAATAAAGATGGTCGCCGGTTATATGAATCATTGGTTAATGGAATCAGTCTTTTAAATGAATGAAATCATAATGCTTTTCTCCACAATTACGTTGGTTATGATTCATTTAAACAGCGTTTACAATATTAGAGTTACAAACTATAAAATGCACCAATGAAATAACACAAAACTAGGTTATATTTATAAAGTGTTTAAAAATGATGAGGGAAAAACTTAAACATGGAAGAGCACAGTACAGCAAATAATTTTTACATACAAAATAACAGAGTTGGAATCCATTTGTTCAATCAAAAATACACAAGGTTTCATTACAAGAGAATCACGAATTCTTATTCCTAACTTTAATAATAATGAAACAATTTTAACAAAATGTTCAATAGACTTACTTACCTTGCTTTTTGCCAAATGTAACAACTCAATTAGAACTTTTAGGGCTAGAGTATTGAAATTTTATATGGATGTTACTTAAAAGACGTAAGTGCTCCCCAAAATTTATTTTTTCAATTCGAAATTTAAGAGAATGCAAGAGTAAGAAGCATTCTAAAACTGCGATTTATGTGACACAATTGGTATGAAAACTTGGAATTTGGCATGATGATTACTTTTATGTAGTAAATGCTTCCTTATAACATTTTAGAAACATTTAAAAATTTAAAAGGACGAAATGAGCTGAAAACTTTCTAAAGGTGTTCTAAATTATGATTTAGTTGAAACTGTTAGTGTTAGAAACTTGATATTTAGTATAGAGATTACTTTTAAGATAGAAATGCTTGGCATAAAGAATTTATTATAAATGGGAAATTTAAAGGTGTGAAACAGCTGAAAGCATTCTAAATTACGATTTATTATTTAGAACCTCACGTCATATCGGGCCTTTCGAAAACGATCTTTTTTCTATGCTAAAAGTAACTAAACGTCTGTATTTCGAAAAATTCCATTAAAATCATCTTGGAAAATCAAAATTACAGCGCCTACAAAAATTTGGAAACGCTCTGATGAATAAAAGTATTTAAAAAAAATCTGAGAATTTTTCGATGACAATGCAAAAAGAAAGTTGGGTATTTTGGCATGGGTTTGCTCGGCGTCGGCTCATGTTTTCAATATTAAATGGGACTTAGTCTTTTTTGACGTGACTCTGACAAAGACTTAGACTTTTTTCACGGAATTTCAAAGAGGGGTTGGATAGAGTTATATTTATAATCGAATAAAATTTCAGACAGTTCGGACAGTAACTTTTTTGTGTTGTTATTTTAAAGGACATGTCGAAAAAAAAAAAAAAAAGAGAGAGAGAGAGACGCGAGAAGAAAGCATTTTTTTACAGCTAGATATCAATATTTTTCCACGGTCTGTAAAACCATTATATTTATAACCATGGCTTTACAAATTTGATAAAATCTGGTAGCCAGTAAAAAATTCTAGTTACCAGTAAAAAAATATAACCTGCTCCCCACCGAAGCCACTAATTTTCAAAAGCACAAAAGTTTTTTATCAATTAATTGAGAAAAATAATAAGCCTATTGTAGGATTATTAGTTACATAGTTTAGAACGGTTACATCATTTAAAAAGATGGTATAAACAAAGTTTTCTAATGAAATTTATCAAAATTATTTATCTATGAAAAAAAAATTTAAAGGCTGCATTAACCGGTATGTTCAGGAAATGCTGATTGCCGAAGGTTTCAAATGTCTGGATAAGTGAGCGCTGCAAAATCTATATCTGATGAGGGGGGCATGGATGAAACAGTGAAGCAGGAAAACAATTTCTGCCTATTTTCGTGTCGAAGTTAGTCAAATAATTATTTTTTATTAATTTAAAATTTGCATTTGTTAAACTTATTTTTACCAAATTAAGAATGCCGAAAATGAGAAAAAATGACATTTATGGTCCTTTCTTAGGTCAATTTTTCTACAAAAAATTATAATAATAATTTTAAAAAATCGGGTTAAATAACTTGGTGGCTAGATAGAAAAACTAGGTCGCCAGTGGCGACCTGGCGACTGCATTTGTTAAGACCTGTTTATAACTGATGAAAAATTTATAGAATTCAGACAACTGGGGTTATTATTTTTTTAACTATGAAACGAGAGACCCTTACGAGGAAAAGAAACAACCAAACAAAAAAACAACCAAACAAGAAGGTGTCTTTTAAAAATGCTTTTCTGTCTAATAATCAATATTTTTTAGTGAAAATTTCATTTAAAAATATAAAATTGATATAAGATATATAATCATACAAATTTGAGGTAATTATCATGAGCCCAGGCACTGCCGAACGGGTCAGCTAATATAATTTTAATGACATGCAGATAGCATTCGTTAAAATGTAATAAGTGTAAATCAATGCATAATTAATATACTGCTGATCAATTTAAATTAATGCATGGTTAGCATAAAATTGTGTGTAATTATAGATAGTATTTTTCTAAAAAAATGCATTTAACGCCTTTTTTTTTCAAAATCCATACTCACAGGCAGGGCTTAAATTCTAGGAAAAAAGAGTACCGGAGCTCATACATATACGCTATAAGCAAGAACCCGAAGGCTCTCATCCTGTGAAGAAACATATCGGAGACTTGAGGCTTCCATGAAAAAAAAAATTTTATTTGAAGAAAGATAACTGAAAAAATGAGGCGGTCCGCCAGCACTCAGAACGTCTATATCTTCACATCATGAAAACTCAAAATCGAATGCCTTTTTTTGAGATGCCACAAATTTATCCGCGTCGACCCAAAGGGTACAGAAGAAAATTCGTTAGGGAGAAACACATTCTAATTTTTTTGAATGCAAAACGCCAAACCATATTACCATATCAGCATCTTTATAACAACAGAAAACTAACTGTCCGAACTTAACATCTGCAGGAATTTTAGCATGCAGATGTATCGAGAAATAGACGTTGCATTTTATCTTTCTTTATTTATTCTGTGATCCAAAATGTATGCATTACGAAGGCACGCAGATGTCAAACTGAAAATGATTTCATTTCTCATAAGAAAACCGCAAGCACATACAAAGAAAGAATTTAGACATGTACATTAATTGAAAAAGGATCACTTCAATCTGCGATAAAAGAGTTTAAGAATTATTGAATTTTAAATAGAAAGGAAAGAGATTTTCTTTTCGCAGAAGCGCGATAGAATTAAAAATAGCTAAAAGAGGAACCACAACTAATTTATAAAATTTTAACGATAAGTATATGAATCTCCATCATAAGCAAGAGGTCGTTGCTACATTAACAACAAATGAAATGTAGTCTTTAAATTTGTGTACAGACCCCCTACGAAACAAATGATTCGAGAGAAACACTGATTGCGAAAATCTGTTCAATCACAATAAAAAAAATAGCTTTTTATAACTTTAAAGTACTTTTTAAAAATTCTTCCTTTTGCAAAGATTTTTTTCCTGGGTACGCACATAGCTTGGTCTTAGATATAACTGAGAGCAAAAAACGCAAAAAAAGCCGCTTGAAACTGAGAGAGACTTACAAAGTGTATGTTTTTTTTTCTCTGGAATTCGATGATCTGTTATTGTTTCGAACGTGGAACAAAGACAGAAATGCAATTAAGAAACAGACCACTGTATACTATATAACTCAAAGCGTCTATGTGAGAGTATATGAACCATCTTTTACTATAAAACGTCTCGACAAAGTGACACAATCCAAAAATCAAGTTTTGACATAATCTATGCGTGTAATATGCGCTTTCACAGTTTTAAGTAGAATTTTCGCCGTTTAATTGAATCACATTGTTGAATAGAATTTGATTTAAGAAAGCGGTGGATTCTGCCAAGGCGGAAAGGCCAAAAAACTTAATTTTAACTTTAGTAGTTTTGATTCATATAAGCGGCAATTACAGTAATTTTTTTAGCTCTGGGGGGGTTTTTAACCCCCCCCCTTGGCTGCGCCACTGAACTTGTTACATTCCAAGAAGGATAAGATGTTTTAAAAATGAGTGTCTTCTTTATCAATCATTTTTTTTTCTTTCTAAGACTTTCCAGCACAATTGAAAAGTGTTTATGCACTCGATTTATCTGACGGTCTCCCCATGCTCTAACTTGTATAAATATATTCAAATTGAAATGTATATATCCGATATGGTATATTGAGGTTTACCATGGAATGCTCTGTATTGAAAACGAATTTTGTAACAATTATGGTTTGTTTACAGGGGCACTTAAAAGCATGCCGTTTTATTGTGGTCAGTGGGATAAATCGTTTGCCCTGTATTTTAATGATGTTACACTATTTCAAACTTATTGAAAATAATATATAGCACTAAAGTGCACTAAAAGATGCTTTCTATCGAATATTGTATGTGTAGAACTTTTATTAATTCGTTTACAAGGCCACCCAAAATAGTTTTATTACATGATGGTACATGGGAAAAAATCGTTTACGGTGTATATTAATGATGTTACACCGTTACAAACATAATGAAATTGATTTACATTTATGAAGTGGACATGTTTTCTGTACAATATGGAGTGTAAAGCATTTATCTTTCATTTATAAGGCTACACAAAATAATTCTGCTACATAATGGCCTACCAGGAAAAACTGTTTGAAGCGTATTTTAATTATGTTACAGTAGTTCTAATATAATGAAACTGATATACATTACCGAGGTTTACTGAAATATACTTGTTGTATAATATGATGTACATTTATCGTTCATTTACAGGGACACGCGAAAGATTTCGGTTGCAGTACTGTATCCGGAACACTGTATCCGGCGGTAAGCGATAATTGCTGGAAGTGCGCTTTCAGTTATGGTAAAGCAGTTTAAAAATAATTTTTGCATACTATGTGATGTGCATAATGCTATAGATCATATAAAGGGCTACACAAAAGAATTCGTAAGCATTACCAAGTATGAGCTTGAATTCCAGAAAAGAGTTTTTTTATTCGAGCTATGTTATGCATTTTAATGATATCATTTACAGGGCCGCGCAAAGAACTAAATATATTGCCGCCGATGAATGATAATTTCTGGAATTGTTATTTCAGCAATTTTTACCGTGTTTTTTGCCTGAATTAAATTTTAGTTTCATATTTGGCATGTAAAAAAGGTGTAGGTAATATACAGGACTGTACAAAAGAATTCTAATATGTTTCCGTCTATTACTAGAAACCTCTGAAGGTGAATTTTCAACTGCATTATGCATTTACTTATTAAACTATACTTTAGAATACTATGTAGAATATGTACAGTTTTATAGGCCATATACAGGGACTTTAAAAAAAAGTGAAGTACTTTTTTGGCTATGGGTAGTAATTACTGAAATCTTGTTTTCAAATGTGTTATGCGTTTTCTAAAATATTTACTTAGATATATTCTTTTATCTCATGAAATGGTAAACTTATTGTGGCGTTTTTAATGCATGGCGAAGTAAAATTAGAAAGAATTATTTTAAGTTGCGGCAATTTTCGTTTGCGTTTTTAGGGTTTCATTCATCTCACGAAACCCTATTACTCCCGCTGCGTTGTCTGTCCATCACAGAGCCGGTTCTGAGAAACTATTTAACTTACAGAGCTGAAACTTTGTGTACTTATAGCTGATTACCTACTATGAAGCTCAAAATCATAAAATTTGAAAAAATCGTATTATTTTAATATATAGAGATACAAAACCAAAAACCTAACAGCCTTTACCTATTAAATTTAAACATTTTTCGTTATAGTAGTTGCCAACAATTAAAAATCCACAGTAAAATTATTTCTACAATAATTAATTTTCTATTGAAAGATTTCCACGTGAAAAATGAAATAAAAAGTTTCACTAGTTGAAAAAAAAAAAGATTAATATGACGTCATATTGGTAATAAAACGGAAATTTTCAAACATTTCTCAATAATACAAGGAGTATAAGTATGTGTAAATACAGAAAGCAGCTTAATATGACGTCATTAGAGAATTAAAATGAAAATTAATCTGACGTCATAACGGATTTTCAAATGTTTCAAAATAATACAAAGAGAGTATCAATATGAGTAATAGAGAATAGTAAATATTTAAGTTTGAAGAACATATTGAATCATGATAAAAACCCGATTATGGAAATATTGGCATATTTTAAGATCTCTATACAACATGTTTCATTTTGAAATTCATTTTTTTTATATATCGGATTTAGTCCACATGACAGATATTATTATGACAGAGTATAATAGCGGGCTCCGCCCGCTATCGGAGGCCGGTTTAGATATTGGAAAAAAACGAGAAAAATAGACCGGTAAATTTTTACTTTATAAAAACATGATTTTTTTTTTTTTTGAAATGAAGTTTATTTAGATTTGTTAAAGAAAGGATAAAGTGTTTTGAAAGGTATATTAAAAGAAACTCTTTATGCGATCTTCGATCACACTTACTCACTTGTTATGAGAATAACAATCCTGTTTAGAAGATTTTGATTACTTCTTCTTAAAGCATCACTTGTAAGAATTTATTTATTGCCTTAATTTCAAGAACTTACACAAAAAGTCACAAATGAAATGGATATTCAAAATGTAAATAATACGTTGTCAAATGTTTCTCTCACCATTTATTTACCAGAAATACAAAGCTCTTCCGAAGATAACAAATTATTACTGCAAAATAAATATATGCATACAGAAAGTGTATTAAACTGTATAAGGAAAATTTTATGATTAATAAATCAGAATGATTGGATAAATGACGGTGTCACTATTTTTAATACAGAAATTGATAATAATAACAAAGTTAATAATGAAATAATAAGCAAAATAACAAAATAAATATTTTCAAATATTTTCGAACATTTAAAAATGTTTCTAAAAAATAACTAATCATTAAACTTATATAGCTAAAATAATTAATCAAACAGATAAAGATAATTACATGGGATAAATACAAATTTGTAAAATTCTATAAACATATAAACTCTTTATAACTCATATTTAAAAGAATGCGAATACCTCAATCCAAGGAGTAAAGGGTAAAGACCAGAAATTAGACGCGTTCAATCACATTACGATATTCTCAAAATGCCCAGCATTCGACACAATCATATGTCTTAAACGGAGAACAAAATTACCACATACGTTCTGCAAAGTTCTTGCTGAAATAGCTTCACATTCACAAGTAATGATTTGTTACAGTTCAGTAATAGTGGTGGGATTATGTCTGTGCACTGCATCCTTTAAGTAGCCCCATAGGAAGAAATCGCATGGATTGAGGTCTGGCGAACACGATGGCCAATCCATAACTGTATCGGTTGCATTTTGATAATGCAATGCAATGGCACGGTTATCAAAATATTCATTGAGGAAAGTGAAAACATCAGCTATCCGATGAGGTCTAGCACCGTCTTGCATGAACCAATCTGTTTGTAAATTACCTAAGGTATTCAACATGGCCACAAATTGGTGCAATATTTCTATGTATCGACTTGAATTTACAGTTTCCTCCAAAAAAAAAGGGCCCAATAATTCCACTGCTGGATAAGGCTGCCCACAAAGTAATTTTTTGTGAGTAGATTGATCATGGCACGCACACATGAGGGTTCTCAGTTCCCCATATCCTCCAATTCTGTTTATTGACGAAGCCATCCAGATGGAAATACGCTTCGTCAGAAAACCAAATCTGGTTTGCGTCAATACCCCCTTCATCTATCAACTGTAGCATTTCATTTGCAAAAGTTAGTCTTTTTTCTTTCATAATGATAGGAAGTGGTTCCTGCGTTTGTATTTTGTAAGGATACATTTCCAAACACTTTTGCAATATTTTGCGCGTTGCGGTTTTACTCACCGAGCATGAAGCTGCAATTTTACGGACCGATATTCTCGAATCTTGATTAATAACATTTTTAATAACATCTACGTTAGATTCAGTCATGGCCGATTTATGTCGTCCAACTTTGTTTACCAAATCGTCGGCAACACTACCGGTTTTTACAAATTTCTCATACAATTGTTTAATTGTATTCAGATGCGGAGCATTTCTTACGTTAAATTTCTCTTGGAAACTTCTTCTAGTAGCTATTATGCTTTGATCCAAGTGGTTAGTACTCCAGTATTATACATATTCTCTCTTCCAAAGTATAAACCATTTCCAAGATTCTTTTAAACTGGATTCAACATGCATAAAAATCTACTGAAAAACTTCCTTAAAAGTTCTAAAAACTTCTTAGAATTTAACGAAATTTATGAAATTTTTAACAACAACAAAAGGAAAAAAAATACTGAATCTCTTCTCCTAGTTTTAAGATGCGATGCCCACAATATTATTTAAATCAGACGATAAAAAGTAATTAAATCCAGGAAAATAAAGTTTCATAAATATAAAATCGTCTGCTCTCTCACATACTGCTTATTAAATGCATGCCCAATTCTGAATGCTGTCGTTATATTGAAAGAATTCCTTATTTCCATGGCAACAACACATTTCATCGAAAATATAACGACTGAGCTCAGAATCGGGCCCTAACAAAAATTATATTGGTGAAAGAGACCCACTCCATACATGTAACCTCCTGATTTCAGTTTTGGTCTGGATTGAGTGCCTATTGCTCTCAGAGCCATCTATTGATGAAAATTCAAACTAAAACCGGGAATCGCAGTAAAAAAACTCCTGACATCGTACATCACTCTCCTGCAAGAATTTTTTAAATATCTGTCACCGTTTGTAAGTTATTGAATTTTAAAATCAGTCAGTCCTTTTTAGGACACCCGGTATATATCTCTCTCACACACACCTTAAACAGAACTGTTGGCCTTTTCTTTTTGCATATTAACTATATATATTATATATATATATCAATACCACACATAGAAAACTCTTTAACAGCCATTCTGTAGCAGATCAAGTTAGAGAATTAGCCTAATTTTTACTAACTCTGTACTGTAATAAATCATTAAGTATTTCCATAGGTTTAGTCGTGTTTTACTTTTAACCACATACATAATGCAAATCAAAGTAAAAAATATAAAACAGAATAAGTTGATACCAGGGGCCGGAAAAACTACTTTTTGTTTGTAGCGAACTACAACTACAACTACTTTTTGAAAAATGTAGTTAAATACAACTACTTGTTTTAAAAAGTAGCGACTACAAACTACTTTTCAAAAGTAGTCACTACTTCGCTATTTTTCGGGGGGGGGGGGGGGGGAGTAAATTATCGGAGGTTAAGGGACAATTTAGATTATTTATGTTTAGATAAATCCGTTCTTTTTTTTTAATAAAGATTTTACATTTCTTTGCTTGCTGGAGGTGGGAGGAAAAAGGGAGAAGAAATTAGTCAGATAAAGACTTAACATAGCCAAACGACTATATTTTGATAAAAACAATCGTAGTCGCATAAAAATACATTATATTGAGAAGATTTCTATGGATTTAAATAACAATACACGAAGTTTCTGACACCCAAACTGTGAAAATGACTTTTAATTTGTGACTGTGGCCGTCGTCTATGGAAAAATCTATAACACTGCAACTGAGATTTTTCGCTGACATTCGCAAATTGTTGCAGAGAACATATTTCGCACAAAAGAAACGAGTTATGATGACGTGATTTGAAGATTGGCACTTTTTCCTCCCCCCCTAAAGTAGCGTCAAAAGTAGCGTTGATGCTCGCTACAAACTACTGATATTTTGTATCGTGCTACTCGCTACACTACACTTTTTTAAATGTAGCGCGCTACACTACAAACTACTAGAAAAAGTAGCGGCTACTGTAGTTTCGCTACTTCCAAGCCCTGGTTGATACATAAAGCAGCAATTAAAGACCTATGACATATTGTATAAAAACCATTAATTGATAAAAGGAAAAATGGATAGCATTATACGATAATTTCTTTAACACACATATAGATGTATATAATTGGGTGAAAATTAAAATGTATCAATAAGAAAATATATTTTTTAATGTCTTGTTAAATTGCAGGAATGCTAGTTGAATTTTAAATTATTTATAGATACGCATATTGTGTGTCATTGGGAGGCAAGTTCAAATAATCAGTTTAATATTCTTACAATTTTATGAAAATCAAATGATTTAATGCACATATTAATTTACAAAGTACTGCATGTCACATAACAAATTACACTTGATAAAATCAAACATAATTTACTTAAAATCCCAAAACTATAGAAACTACAAAATAAATTTGAATGCATTTATAGTCTGCATCATATATGAGTTACTTTTTTTAAAGCAACCAATTTTGATTCTAAATCTCTTTTCTTTTCTTCAGTTTCTGATAACATTTTCATATTTTTGTCCAGTTGCTCATTCCCAGATTCTATAATTTTACTGGCAATAGTTACATCTTTGAGAATGACAGTTCATCTGTAGGCTATTATTCAGTGGTGGGATTCAAATAACTTAACAACCGGTTCGCTACCCTAGGGCTCTTAACACATTTTAGCATTTCGAAAGGAACACACATATATATATATATATATATATATATCAGACAAGAGGAAGAAGTAAAAAAGTCCTTCTGTCCTGTACAGGGAGGAAACGGTAGCTTTCATAGTCCAGGTTTTTAAAAATTCAACTCATTTTACTCAAACACCCGAAGCTAAAATGCTTGGAACCTGATTATAGAAGATTAAGTCCTGTTTTCGGTAATACTGAATTTAAATGCGAATTTCAGCATGAGAGTTACAGCATAACAAAAATCAGATTGATTCAGAATGTCAGCCACCCTAGAATTTCAAACTGCCATATCTCAGCGATTTTTTAAGATAAAAAAGTTCCAGAATCCTTGTATTACGATCTAACCACTTAACGGAAACAACTTTTAGAATTTATAATTTTTTATACATCTTTTTGAATTAAAAAAAAAAATTATCTGGTTGACATTTTGAAACAAGATGGCACATGAAGCTGGCCAACGAACTAGGTTGAGACCTTGGTATGTTCTGTACACATGATCAGTCAGTCACATTCATATCGGTTCATAAATACAAGAGTTACAGCATAACAAGTATCAGACCAGAGGGTCCGTGCAAAGATTTCGCACTGAAATCTAATATTTTTTAGGTACTTCTCTATTAACCCGTCGACCGCTTTTCATAACACAAAACTACCGCCAAACTGTAAGATTAAACGCCAAAAATGCAGTCCCATTTACTTGACGTCAGAATCATTATGCATGTTTGTTACGTCATCTAGTGGTATTACATTCGACTTGCGTGTATTTTTCATTATGTTTTACTGATTTAGTAGTTATTTTATTAATTAAAATAACAACTGTGTCCTTAAATTCTTATATTTTATTTATTTTTTGATATTCCAATGGCAACGTTCTCCCGTTTATTTGGCGATAGTTTTTTGTTATGAAAAGTGGTCGACGGGATAATAGAGAAGTATCATTTTTTATCAATATGTAATATTTATTAGATGCAGGTTTAAACCTCTAAAGAAAAAGCAAGGATAAAAATATCTGCAAACAACATTTAGTTGTTAGTCAAGCCAGAATATCATCTAATTTATTCCATCAAAGTTAGACTAAAAACTGATCCAAGATTGCTAAAGACACGCGCGAGAAAAAAAAATTAACAATGATATTTTGACTACATTAGAGGATGACGTTATCCGCTTCGGGAAAACCATGGGACTTAGAAATATAAATCTAAACATTTCAATTTCACTTTTTAATCATAAGTATAAAATAAACCCGTGCGGTGTTTTTTATAATAATTGTTATGAGCATCATATAATGTGGTATTTTATTTTTTTTGGCAACAATAATTTCAGGAAAACCTTTCATTTCTTTCATGAAAACAATGCCGATTTAATTTTTTAATTTCAGCAAATTTTAATCAAAAACATGTTTTAACGAATTGTTAAGTGGGCTATGTCAGAAGCCTGTTCTAAAACCTTTCATATGGTATCTCATTCGTTGTTCTGCGTTTCATATTTTTTGAGTAAAAGGGATGTTGACAGGAGAAATAATATATAAGGATTATTATCTGTGTGCGCATTATCTATGTGCAAGTTGAAAAATAGACTGTGCATACAGACAAGAGACAGGTGGAAAAATTTGCATTTTTCGTTAAAAATCATAATATTGGGCAGATTTTCGTAACACCACAAAAACTACGATTTTTTTTTTTTTGTGGTTTTCAGTTCTGATTTATATGCACCTTTTATGCTCTCATATGTGTAATTTTTTACAAACAGGAGTGTCATTTGGGAAGGTTAGGGGGGGAGGTCAGTTTCCTCCTCAAAGAATGTGATAAGAATGTATGATTCATTATAGGTTAGTTTAAGTAAAGGGCACAAAAGCTAAAATAATTTGTTTAATTTGACTAAAAAAGGAAAATTGGCATTAAGACAACATTTTAAGCCTAGAAATTATTAATTAATAAACTTTATTTTCCATATTCTCAAAGTGAGACATGTTTAACATTATTTTGTACTTTAGCTAATTTTAAATATATATGTAAGGATAAAAATGTAACAGTTGTCAATTTTCTTTTAGGATGTGCACAATAAGGCCAATCTTTGCTCACTCACCGCCCGCCCCCCCCCCCCAAAAAAAAAAGGTTTGCCACTCCCTGCCTCCCTAGGAAAGCATTGAAATGGCTCCGTTGTTGGAAAATTTTAACTCTGGTGCCAAGTTGACTCTCTGTGCCGCTATACAAATCTATTTATTTTCATATAAAATAAAACGCAATTAATTTATCAATAAGACAGAAATTGTTTTCAACTATACGAATTTCAATCTAATAAAAATATATTTTAAGTATACATACCTCGATATATCTTTTGTAATAAATTTCATAAATCTTCAGAGTTTTAACAACACCTTCCTCATAAAGCATTCGAAGCAATCTGGAGTTTCAAAGTAAAAATTTCTATCACTGATAAGTTTGCAGCTTTTAAAGATCACGTGATAAGCGTCTTTTAAGTTTAGTCATATATGCATTGCTTGCTTTATAATTTACGCTCGTATCATAAATCAGTCATGACCAGGGCTTGACAAATGCGGTCGCCAGGTCGCCACTGGCGACCAACTTTTTTTATCTGGCGACTAACTTTTTAAATCTGACTTTTTTTGTTTCATTTATTTATTTTTTTTTTACAAAAATTGAACTAAAAAATGAGCACAAACGATATTTTCTCTAAAGCGAAGTTAAAAAGGCATTTTCCATTTCATGCACATAAAACGCCATTCTTTTCCGCTCTAGTCGGCTAGTCATGTGATTAGAATGTGAGGAGAGGGGGGGGGGGGGGGTTCAATAACAAATAGTCTTATTTGGCTTCTAAAAATTGGATGCAATGATAAAAAATGCTTACTTTTTTGTATGTTTCAAATCAGATTTTTGTGTTCAGAATTAAAACTTTTAATCTATTACATTCATTTTAAAAGAATAATAACATATAAGTGATTATAAGTAATTCATTCGAAGTAAATCTATAAAACTTAATTAAAATTTCAAGAATAATTCATTTTAATAAAAATATGTATTATTTTTTTAAATATTTTTTCCCGGCTTAAAATGCTTGGCGCCTCGCGTCTGTTTTGCACCACACGCGTTGGACATTGCCGTCACTCTGTCTTGGCGACAAGTGTCTGGTTCAGAGTTGTTTCTCAATAGTATTTTATAATTACATTGTTTGGATTATTATCTGCAGTAAATGGAAATAAAAAATCATTGATTGCACTTCAAAAATTTTTTTTTTTTTTTTGTCTTATCGTAGATTGTTGGATCAAAATAAACCTCAGCCGGCTGCTGATTTCAATTTAATCCAGCGCGGGAAAATATATTTTTTTCTTTCCTTTTTAGCTACGAAAACAAACGTTTACGTAATAACTCGTAATATTACGCGTTAATAGCCCTCGAGTTTGCGAACATCACAACGTTTAATTAAATTTCTTGTAAGATATCTCATTATAGATGCTGCAAAGTTACAAAAAATTAAGAAATAAATTTGAAATTATATTCACACACACACACACACAAACAAACAACAACAACAGAAAAAATTAACTTATTTTTAATTTGGCAAAACTATTGCAAATGTCATTAAATGCAAATTTTGAAATAATTAAATCAGAATTATTTGACTTTTTTATTTTGATAGGCTAAATAGGCATAAAATCGTTTCCCGGCTTCACTATTTTATAGATGCCCTCTTATCCAATATAGATTTTGTAGCACTCAACTATTTGAACATTTGAAGCATACGGCAATCAGCATTTCCCGAACATGTCGGTTAATTCAGAGTTTACAATATTTCCTTTATTATTATTTTTTTCGCAAATATATAACTTTGATAAGTTTCCTTAGAAAACTTAGTTATTATGCACTATTATAAACTATGTAACTAATAATTCTAAACTATGTTTGTTATTATTTTTTCTGACTTAATTCCTAAGCAAACGTTTGTACTTTTTAAAAATCAATAACGGGGAGGGGGGGGGGGGGGGTGTTAATTTTTTTTACTGGCGACTAGAATTTATACCTGGCTACCAGATTTTTTCAAATTTGTAAAGCCCTGGTCATGACGGATAATGATAAACAGTGGAGTTCACAGCAATAAACAGTGTCTTATTTTAGCCGATACTACTCATATCAATGAGTAAATTTGAAAATTTCCGAAAGAAGAACGAGATTTTGAAATATAGATAATTTCGGTCAGGCCAAAATTTTGGCAGCAGTTTCGCCGAAAACGAATATTCGGTAAAACTCCGATTTTGCGCCGAAACCGAAATTTCGGTCGATCTCTAATAATTATACTAGTGAAATATAAGTGATGATGACAATAAGTAAATAAAAAGCTGACAGTTCACCTGTTTCAAAAGAGTTGCAACCTTTACTTTTTTTTCTGAATATTTCATGCTCTTAAGGATTCTAAAGTTATGTTTTTATATGATAAAAAACATTAGAAAAATCAAGGATGTATTTTGCATTTTAAAATTATTTTTGTGTCGAGTCAAAAGCTAAAACCACTTGTATTTAAATTGGCTATAACTCATTAGAATAACTTTGATTATGTTAATAATGAAAAACGCTGCAAAATGAAAAATTTCAGTATATAACTAATGCAAAAGTCAATGTTTGCATCGACAAAAGGTTGCTAATTCTGAGTATGTGCAGATAGGATGCGCGCCTATTGAAGTACTTATTTGCAGTCTTTAAACAAATACTACAATTTAGTATTTGTGCAAAACTGTAAAAAGCCCCCAAAACTAAGTTGAATTTTTGAACAGTTTCATTTGGATTTTTAAAACAGAATTTCATTTGGTGGCCTTGGCAACTTTCCCAGGGGGGGCTCAAAAATTTTCAGGGGGTGCTGAGCCCCCCCTGGCACCCCCCTAGGTCTCCCCCCCCCTTCTCACGGCAGAGGTAGAGGGGAAGTTCTTTCCTTGTGTAGTCAGTAGTGGATTTTTTTCCCTTCTTCCGTAATTGCAAAAAAAAAAAAAAAAAAAAAAAAAAAAGGCAAAAAAGTTGGCCCAAAGATTGCAAAAAACTACAAATAATAATAATAAAAAAAATTATGCACAAATATCGTGAAAAAGTACGAACTGTATGAACTACTCTGAAAGTTTCTGCAAACCCAAAATGGACAGGGTGCTGCGCCCACCAGAAAACGTCTTGGTTGGGGAAAAATTAATTTAGATGATCAGTTATCACAACAGGTTAGAGAATGTACAAGCAGATATGTGCATTTATGTTCAAAATTTTAAATTAGAAAAAAATTTTTGTATAAAACATTTTTTTTTTTTTTTTAATACTTGATATGAAATCCTATAGTTTATTTATTTATCTAAAAAGCAAATTGTCATCGTTTTCAATTAGTCAATCTTCAATTTTGTTATGTAAATGAAAAAGAAATTGAGAATATTGTTTTATTAAGTTTTCATGTCGTGTGCAGCATGCAATATGTTTCATTTTCTAATTTATACTGTGTGAAAATATCTATAATCAGCAGTATGTTCACCAATTTGAAAATATCAGATATATATATATATAATATACAAATATCGAATATATATCAAAATATCTGATATTTTTGAAAATACCATATTTACAAACCCTGCAACAGCAATTTACACCGATACATAAATAAAACAAAATCAACTCGATTTAAATATTTAACAATATATTACCAAGTAAAGTAGGGGTGCACAACCTTTTTAAGCGGACAGATCACCTTTAAAATGGTCAAAAATTCAATTTCAAGGTTTTGATGTCAGTAAGTAGTGCATTTTATTCTGAGTAGAAAGGTACCAATGTTTTTCAGAGGCGATAATTATTGGCGAAGATATAATGTAAAATGCAATCGTCATTCTTTGTTTTTGAATGGAAAGTGAAAACTTTAAATGCATTTAATTCACAACAATGATTTTCAAACTTGCACGCACGATTTCTCCAAAAATAATTTAGATAGAACCTCAATTTTTTTCAAACTTATTAATGTTGTACCAATGAACAAAATGAACTAGAATCTTTTAATTTGGTCAATAAATTAAAACATAATTAACTGTAATCCATCGAAAAGCGCATTCAAAATGTGTTTTTAATTTAATTACAGTTAATTATTTTTTAATTTATTGTCCAAATTAAAAGATTCTAGTTTATTTTGTTCATTGTTACAACATTAATAAGTTTGAAAAAAATTGAGGTTTTATCTAAATTATTTTTGGAGAAATCGTGCGCGCAAGTTTGAAAATCATTGTTGTGAATTAAATGCATTTAAAGTTTTCACTCTCCATTCAAAAACAAAGAATGACGATTGCGTTTTACTTTATATCTTCGTCAATAATTATTATCGCCTCTGGAAAACATTGGTACCTTTTTACTCAGAATAAAATGCACTACTTACCGACATCAAAACCTTGAAATTGAATTTTTGACCATTTTAAAGGTGATCTGTCCCCTTAAGCGAAGGGCCACTTACAAAAATGACTGGGTTGTCGAGGGCCAACATCAGAAAATTTTTGTTTCAAGGAGGTGTGACCGGGGGGGGGGGGGGGGGGGGGGGTCAGATTTAAAAAAACATAAATTTCGGAAGGGTAGATTTAGCCTCCTAGGTTCCTTCCTTCCCAGTCAACGTATTCAGTTCTGTTGGGAATGATATATCAACAGTTTACGTTTGTATTTATACAAGAGATTTTAGCTTTAAAGTTTGCCAGTGCTGAAAAAAAAAATTCCGCTTTCATGAATGAAGGTGGAGAGGAGGAGAAACATATATTATTCTAAATCTTAACATATTCAGTCATAAAATGTGGATAGCAAAGGGGTGCACAACCTTTATAAGAGGAGGGGCAGTCACAAAAATGACTGGTTTGTCGAGAGCCAACATCCGTAGGGTGGATAAATTTTTGTTTCGGGCAAGTTGGGGTCGGCCTAAAAGTTCATAAAAATGCTAATTTTAAAAAGAGGGTTAGCTCCCTATACTCAACCACCTCCTTAGTCAGCATAACCCAATTCAGTTGGAAAGGATAGAAAAACTTGGATTTTTTTTCCGTGCGTGATTGACAATATTCATAGTTTTTTCCTAGTGATTGACGAAATTCATGATTATTACACACACGTTCGGCGAAATTTGCGATTTATACGCACCCGATCGGCAAAATTTGCGATTTTTACGCGTCCAATCGGCAAAATTTACAATTTTTTTCACATCCCATCGACGAAATTTGCAATTTTTCGCACCCAATTGGTGAAATTTGCAATTTTTACGCATCCGATTGGCGAAATTTGCAATTTTTACGCGCCCGATCGGCGAAATTCATGATTTTTACGCACCCGATCGGCGAAATTCATGATTTTTACGCACCCGATCGGTAGAATTCACAATTTTTACGTGCCCGATCGGCGGAATTCGCGATTTTTACGCGCCTGATCGGCAAAATTTGCGATTTTTACGCATCTGATCGGCAAAATTTGCGATTTTTACGCATCTGATCGGCAAAATTCACGATTTTTCCACAGACGATCGGCGAAATTTACAATTTACCCGAACCCGATCGGTAAAATTCGCGATTTATATGCACACGATCGGCAAAATTCACTATTTATACGCACACTATCGGCAAAATTCATGATTTTTACGCACCCGATCGGCCTAATCTGCAAAATTTACGATTTTTATGCGCCTAATCGGCAAAATTTGCGATTTTTACGTGTCCGATCGGCAAAATTTGCGATTTTTACGCAGACAATTGGCGAAATTTACAATTTATACGCACCCGATCGGCAAAATTCGCAATTTATATGCACCCGATCGGCAAAATTCACGATTTTTACGGGCCTGATCGGCAAAATTCGCGATTTATATGCACCCGATCGGCAAAATTCGCGATTTTTACGCATACGATCGACGAAATTTACGATTTATACGCACCTGATCGGCAAAATTCGCGCTTTATACGCACCCTATCGGCAGAATTCGCGATTTTTACGTGCTCGATCGACAAAATTCACAATTTTTACGCAGGCGATCAGCAAAATTTGTGATTTTTACGCATACGATCGACGAAATGTACGATTTATACGCACCTAATCGGCAAAATTCGCGATTTATACGCACCCGATCGGTAAAATTCGCGATTTATATGCACTCGATCGGGCGAAATTTGCGATTTTTATGCACCTGATGGGCGAAATTTGGCAAATATCGCGATTTCTACGCACCCGATCGACGAAATTTACGATTTATATGCACCTGATCGGCAAAATTCGCAATTTTTACGCAGGCGATCGGCAAAATTCGTGATTTTTACGCATACGATCGACGAAATTTACGATTTATACGCACCTAATCGGGAAAATTCGCGATTTATATGCACTCGATCGGGCAAAATTTGCGATTTTTACGCATCCAATGGGCGAAATTTGGCAAATATCACGATTTCTACGCACCCGATCGGCGAAATTCGTGATTTTTTCGAGTCCGATCGGCGAAATTGATCCACGGGCCACCAGTAATCCGATCGAGGGCCACTTTTGGCCCGCGGGCCACAGGTTGTGCACCCCTAAAGTAAAGTGAAATTCAATGATTAAGCTTAAATTTATAAATTATTAACCACAACTACAATAAATTATTTAACATTTTTTTTTTATTAAGTTACGGTTCATCTAATAATGTCAGAGAATTTAGAATTTGCATTTTCAACTGTCTTAGTCTTAGCTCATTGTGTGTTTTTGCTTTTTCATATTTCTCATTCAACAGTTCTCTTTTCGTGGAATTCAGTACGTTCTTCCAGTACATTTCTCAGTTCATGAGCCATTGCAATCGAATCAAATTTAGCATTTTCAGCGCCGGCAGTTTTTGGTGATGTCTCATTTTCAGGAAAATCTGGTGATTTTAATGGATTCAAATTAGGAGAAGACCGAACATCATCATCAACAAGTTGCCCCTGTACATGAGTCTGATAAAGAAGAGGCGAACTAAGTTTTAAAGCAGTATCATCATTTCCATCAAAATACTCTTTTAACATTTCTTGTCTTTCATGGTCTTGAGAAGTTATCAATTCATGAATACGCGATACTTCGGTCAAATATACTTGCATCTGATGAACTATTTCATCCAGAGCACTACCGCTCCCATCAGAATGATCAGTCTTTAAATTATAATTATCATCCAATCGCAGCAATGCCTTAGCTGCATGCAAAAACACAGCTTTGTATAATGCTTTATGACATTCACTATCCTCACTCTCTTCATTTTCTGTTAAAACTTTATACAACTTTTCTATTTTTTGATGGAGTGTAACTCTGTAATGATTCATTTCTAAAGTTTTATTTTCTAGAGTATGAAGTGCTTCTTTTAATTCCAGATTTTCATCTTTTTTCAAAATCAAATCATTCTTTAACGCCGTTACATCATTTTCATCCTCTTCAGCTGTATGTTCTCTCTGTATCATTTTCTGCCATTCAGTAACTATTTTATTTTTCTCATTTTCAGCTGTTTTTAGCCTTTTTTGTAAAAATTCTACACTTTGTTCAAGATTAGTAATTTGTCGTTCAGCTGCATCCAACTTAGACTGCACAAATGCTTCTGATGCAACATTCTTACTCTTCTCTGAATTTATATTGGCTTGAAGCTTCTTGTTAATTTCTTCTAAAGTCTTAACTTTATCTTGCAATTCTTGATTAAATTGTTTCAGAGAACGAGTTTCAGTGAACTTAGAAGAACTTTCTTCCGATACATCTTTGCTTTTATATTCATGTAGTTCAGATTCAAGACTTTCATTTCTTTCTTCTGCAGCCATGTATTTTTCCAGCAACCCTGCAATTACTCTTTCACGTGTTTCAATTTTTTTTTCAGAAACATTCAGCTGTGTCTTCAACATCTTATTCTCTTGTTCTAAAGAACTAACTGCTATTTTATTATCAATGTTACTTGGAAAATGTATTTTACGATGATGAAAAGTAGCTTGCTTAAGTTTTGTCTGCAATTCCTCAATAAATTTTTTCAACGTATTTATATGGCTTTCTGCAGCCTCAAGTTGAGTTTGCTTATCTTTTGTAATTTCACGTAACATTTTTTCATAATTTTTATCTG
Organism: Maratus michaelseni; assembly: GCA_963931845.1. Classification (NCBI taxonomy): domain Eukaryota; kingdom Metazoa; phylum Arthropoda; class Arachnida; order Araneae; family Salticidae; genus Maratus; species Maratus michaelseni. Next base: position 191,237,772 of record OZ007600.1, read on the forward strand.
AATTACATTTTGAATCTGAGAATGATTTAAACTGCCTCTCATTAGATTTTATTAAAAAATCAGGAAAGCTGTCTTGTTGCATCATCCGTGGCTGTACATGTCTTAGATCATAAGCATTTGCAATAGAATCAAATTCAGCATTTTCAACACTCGCAGTTTTCAGAAATCTCTTACTTACGGGGAAATCTGGTGATTTTAATGGATTCAAATTAAGAGAAAACTGAAGATCATTGTCAACAGGTCGTCCCTGTACATGAGTCTGAAAAAGAGAAGACGGACAAAGTTTTAAAGCAGTATCATCATCTACATCAAAATACTTTTTTAACATTTCTTGTCTTGTGTGATCTGGAGAAGTTATCAATTCATGAATATGTGATACTTCTGTCAAATATACGTTAATCTGATGAATCATTTCATCAAGAGCACTACTGCTCCTATCAGAATCGCCAGTCTTTAAATTATAATTATCATCCAATCGCAGCACTGCCTTGGCTGAATGCAAAACAGCAACTTTGTATAATATTTTACGACATTCACTATTCTCACTCGCTTCATATTCCGTTAAAACTTTATACAATTTTTCTATTTCTTGGTGGAAAAATTTTCTGTAATGATTCATTTCTAAAGTTTTATTTTCTAGAGTATGAAGTGTTTCTTTTAATTCCTGATTTTCTTCATCTTTCAAAATCAAATCCTTGTTTAAGGCCATTACATCATTTCCATGCGCTTCAGCTATATTTTCTTTTTGTATCATTTCCTGGAATTCAATTTCAAATTCATTTTTCTTATCTTCAGATGTTTTTAGACTTTTTTGTAAAAATTCTACACTTTTCCCACGATTAGTAATTTGTCGGTCAGCTGCATCCAACTTAGACTGTGCAAGTGCTGCTGATGTTACATTCTTACTTTTCTCTGAATTTATAATATCGGCTTGAAGCTTTTTATTAATTTCTTCTAAAGTCTTAACTTTATCTTGCAACTCTTGATTAAATTTTTTCAGAGTATGTGCTTCACTGAACTTAGAAAAACCTGCTTCAGATACAGCTTTGCTTTTATATTCATGTAGTTCAGATTCAAGTCTTTCATTTCTATCGTCTGCATCTTTTTTTTCTTTCAGCAACTCTTCAATTACACTTTCACATGTTTCAATATTTTTTTCAGAAACATTCAGCTGTGTCTTCAACATCTTATTCTCTTGTTCTAAAGAACTATCTGCTGTTTTATTATCATTGTTACTTGGAAAATGCTGTATTTTAGGATGATGAAAAGTAGCATGCGTAAGATTCGTCAGCAATTCCTCAATAAAACTTTGGCATCTATTTATATGGCTTTCTGCAGCCTCAAGTTGAGCTTGCTTATATTTTATAATTTCGCGTAACTGTGAGGACTCTCTTTCAAGCAATACACTGCTGGATTTTGCAGATGGTTTGTAAGATTTTGAAGAACCAGCATTTTCACTCAACAACAATTTCGTTTGACATTTCGGACACATTTCTGCTTTTATAACTTCCAGTCTAACTCCCAAATCTTCATTTTGTTTCAACATTTTTTGAATCTGCATTTCTAAGTGCTTTATTGTCAGCTCTTTTTGGCGATTAGTCATTTCGGAAATTCCACCAGTTCCAGCACGAATACGCTCTTCTAATACTTTAATTATTCTGTCTTTTTCTGCCAGTTGACATTCATGGAATTTTATAGTATCTTGAGACTTATGTAGAATTTCTAAAATTCTTCTTCAAGAAGTTTTTCAATAATATTGGTTGCCTTTTCATATGCAGTCATTTTGATGATTATCTGAATTAATTAAATACAACTTTAATCAATTTAAATTGTCATTGCACTTTATAGGTGCTATAAAGTGTACGGCATACAATTGTGAAGGCTATTTTTCAATTAAAAAACAAACAGAATCAGCGGGAAGAGACAAGAGCGCTGAGAACATATTTAAAATTTCAAAAACAAACAGAATCAGCGCCGTGATTATAATCAGTTATAGTTACAGTCATCTTATTATAATCCTTTTTTTAATATAAATTTATCATGTTTTAAAAGCAATACTAATTTCAGTATTTTATTTATTTTTTTTTTTAACCACATGACTCAAACCTGAAAAAACGCATTTTTTAATTACAAATAAATTGTATAGAAAATGTATAAAAAGAGTTGGCAGCAAGAGTCCGCTGGTTGTGTTCAGGAAAGAAGATCGCGCGGCGCGCGCGCGATGGAGAGAAGGGTTATGGAGTAGGTCTTATCGGAAATTTAAATAATTTAATATATTGAAATAATTTGATTATTTCCATTATTTTAAGCTTCTGTGGCTCGGATTAGGTGAAACTAGCGACTACACATCTTTATCCTCCAAAAAAAATGGATCTTATAATAGGAATATCTATTTTTATTTCATCATAATAAACCCCTGAAACATTCATGAAAAGCATCACGTGATCAGATAGCCCGATCCGCGTTCATAACCTGCAAATTTTTAGCGCGCGCTGCGCGCGGGTGACTCACAAAAATTCTGTGGGCGATTTGATCACGTGATTGGGCTTTTTTGTGTGCTTGGTTTGGTAGGTTGATTGATACAGCTGTAGCAACATGATCGGATATCTGAAAAATTTAAAATTTTTAACATTCTAAACTGATTTTTTAAGCCTTTGATCCAACATAAAAATAATAGAATACTAAAGTATGATGTGTATATATATATATATATATATATATACATCATATAGTTACATAACTGCTGTCAACTTATATGTCTCTTAAACTACAGCACCTACTAGCAGTTACATAAATATATATATTGTACAAAACAATGCATATAATATTATAAAGTTAAATTTTCTATAACCAGTGCACCTTTAACTAACAAGGGAGAGGACGTTCGGATCACCGAATTCCTGAAACACGGTATTGGTGGTTTCAATAAAATTAATGTAAACTCTAAAAAAAAAAAAAAAAAGGTACTTTTTGGTTAACCGGGCACCAGTGAAACAAATATAAATATATACACAGACACACATATATATATATACATACACAAACATATATGTAGATATATATTTATATTTTTTTTTCACTGGCGCCCGGCTAACCGAAAAGTACCAAAAATTGTTATGTACTTTACTGACGTTTGGGTTGTCCTACACAGATGAACCTGAAAAGTATGGATACAAAGTGAATGCTCGCCGTTTATTTCCGATTTTCTTCCCCTATTTTTATTAATTTAAAAATTATTTATCAGTTGTTTTATATTTTTTGGGATAAATAGAATGTTAATAAATCAAGGTCGGGATACCAACATATGTTGGTATCACGACCTTGATTTACGATAAATCTTTTAACATATGTTAAAAGATTTATTTCTTTATTTGTAATAGTAAAATAAAATCTTTGTTAAAATTTGATAAAAAAAAGCTTTTAAACATTTTATTAAAATATATTTTTCGATAACAACCTTGTTGAAACATAATTATTAATTTCTAAAAATTTATTTTTCTTGAAGTTCATTTTTCGATGTAAATTGCATTATTTATTATATTGCAATAAACATCATAAAACACGAAAAACAAATGCTAAAATACTTGTACATTCAGTAGAAAATTTATAAACATTCTAACTATATTTTATTTATATTCATTACGAAACTAGACGGTAAACCACATGTATTTTACCTCTTTACAAAAATAGGTACTGATATTTCTAGTTTAAATAATGTATATCGTTTACATTTTATTTTTATAATATTTTTTACATTGTAAAATATGCTTTGCATTCTATTCGTACTAAAAATTCACTGTTGAAGTACTCATTATAAAAACATGGAGAAATTCGTGCAAATTGACTATATTTTCATTTCTTATTTTACATTTGCTAAAAAGAAAATAATAATAATAATAATGTTTAAATATTAAAAGACACTGTAATGTAAAATTTTAATCATAAAATAGCTGAATTTGTCGTATTTAATTAAATAAGTAATTGTTAATAATATCAAATTTTGCTTTTATAAAATATATTCCATTAATCATGAAAAATACCAAGCAATTGCTTTGTATTTTTAATCGGTTAACCTATTAAACATTTTTAAATGAAAAAAAAAAAAACAGAAAAAATCAAACAGAAATTTTGGGGGATCGAACCCGCAACCTCCAGAATCAAGAGCAGTGCTCTAACCATTCGGCCACCAAGTTCACTTCTTAATATAACAAAATATCATTAAAATACGCTAATTAGTCAAATGAAGGACCGTGATCATTATCATTGATTTGGATGTCCAAATCAATGATAACGAACGCAGGCCTTTCAATTTCAGTCACAGTATAGACTCACTCTATATTTAAATCTCCATCGCCCGCGCGCCGCCTGATCTTCTTTCCTGAACAGCCCCGGTGTTGCCGAAATTTGTTTGTCATTCCGATTCCGGTCTCCTCCATTATAATTAAAGAATCTTTAATAAACCAACCAATGTTTGAGGATTTGTAATTTATTAAACTAATTTTTGCTCCACTATTCATTGTTGATTAAAAATGGCTTCTGAGAGATACAGTTTTTCTTTGACAACATTTAGGTAAGGGAAAATTTCCATGTATTTTTAGTCATTTTATTTAAAGTGCTGCTCTTTACCTCATTCTGTAATTCTTTGAATCATTTCTAATCGCATTATAAAAACTGTGTTTGATATTCTGCGTTTACTATGAATTATGTTATAATATATATATATATATATATATATATATATATATATATGTGTGTGTGTGTGTGTGTTTACGTCATTGTTAAGGTATATTTAGTCTAAAATCTCAATTCATTCAGAAATTTCCAGTTCGATATTTTCGATTTACTCATAATTTGAAGAAGTAACTTTTTTTTTTCTTAATATCAATTTTTTTTAAAGTCATACTGGGTTCTGTTTTATTTTGCTCATATCATTATTTTTCACTATTAGTTTAATTACTTTTTATTTTTGCGGTCTCCCATTTGATGTTTGGAATTAAAACTTTTTTTTTTTCAGTTTAAATGTTCTTGTATGTAAACATTGTATAGTCCATCTCAAAAATTTAAGCGTTTTGCAAATCTAGTTAAAAAAAATTTGAAGTAGAAAAAATATATGAAGCCAATTTGCAATAAATACTCGACATTTAATCAAAATCGAAATTTTTGTTGGTTAAAATAAAAACTACATTAATTTTTATTTAATTTACTTTTTTTCTTGAATAAATACTGTCTCAAAATTATAAGCACTTCATGCAATTTTTTTTAGAAATACAGGATTGGACGGGGTGTAATGACGTTGTATGAAGTCTCATTCCATAGAGCTCCTATAATAGAGGCTGACGCATCCTCACAGATTTGATGCTCAAATTGAAGTTCAGTCGAAAAACCAAGCTAATCAGAACCGAGTCTTAGGCAACTCCGGCTGCGGTAGATTGATACCGAACTGAGCACCAATAATCCGAAACAAAATAGATATGCGTCAGCTCCTATTATAGGAGTCTTAGCATTCCAGTTTTATAAAAGTATAAAAGTGGAGAAATCATTTCCACTAATTTTTAAAAGGCCAAAGGATAATGAATTCATAAAAAGGTAGATTTTAAAAGTTTTTTAATTGAAATCGCAAAATAAATCTGTGGTTAAATCCTAGAACAAGCGAGACAGTTGGCGACGTTGAATTTGGCAAGGTGATAAATGAGATTTTCTTGCTACCAGCTTGTTTCTTACATTTTTTTCCCCGCCTACGTTGTTTAATGTGGAAATTTGATTGGTTTATGAGTAAATTAAATCATTTGGTCAGATTGGTTGGTTTATTGGGTGCTGTATTGTTGGATTCAGAGAGTTAAGAGGTAGATAGAGATGCACTATATCGTAAAAACATCTTGCAATATAAAGCCGGTAATTGCAGAATTCACTTGGCCCAAAGAAGAGAAGCACGTGGAAGAAAGGCTGAATTCTTTGGACGGAGAGAGGTTTTCAAAGGAAGCTGCAATTTGTTTGTGCTGACTTTAGTGTTGCATTTCTAGTGTCATGCCAAACATTGTGTATACATTAAATCTCTATTTTCCTTTGAACTCTGGGTTTTTTAAAGTGAGTTGAATCCTTTGACGTGGCTCTAGGAGTTTTTTTTTTTCGAAGAAGAATTCTGTATTGCAGTAAAAACAAATTTAAAATTGTATGTGTAGCGTGTACTGCTGTCAGGGATAATTCTAGAACATAAGAAAGAGCAGGGCGCACATTACATAATAAGGGCAGTTCTGCTGAAAAGGGCACATTTCATAAAAAGGGCATTTTTGTAATAAGTGCATATACCAATATACTATTGGGGAGGGAAGTCTGGCAATAGCTTAAAGTACTCTTTAATTTAGAAAATATAATAACATTTCTAATTTCCATAACTTCACTGTTTGAAAAGTATTAAAAATAGCAAAATGAAACTTATGTTCTTGATTTTTATTGTAAAATTGTTTATTATATTCCCGGTCATTTCTCCCTTTTCCTACGATATTCAAAAACTTTTCTCTCTAAAACTTTTATTCACCAGATAACTTTTTCAAAGCTTTAGCAAAACTGGTTTTGAAAAAGCTACAAAATAAAAGCTCTAAAGCTACTTCTCAAATTTTTTATAGAATTTATATAAGTTATCATGTGGTCAATGGCCAGAATGCCTGATCTAATACTACATTTCAATAGAGAAGTTGAAATTAATCAATGACCCTTAGTCTTGTTCAATGGAAAAAATGATAAATGGAAAGATGAATCACTCAAAGTCAAATATTAGACATACCAGGGCATTTCACAGAGAAATAAAGAGGGAAAGAGGAGTATACTCCTGATGTACTCTACTAGCATTAAAAAAATAAAAGATAGGTAAAGAATTTTTGAAAGTACAATACAAACAAGGCAGGATTTACCCAGGGGTAAAAAGAGGGTAGAATTCTACCTTGAAAAGGGGCAGGGAGGGTAGAATTCTACCTGGGGGAAAAAAGGCAAGGAGGGTGGGATTTTATTTTAAAAGGGCATGAGGGTAGGCCGCCCCTCTGAAACTCTTTAGAGTGATCCCTGACTGCTGTGAAAGCAAAGCATTTTGTAGCTGTTTTGTAAAGGTTATTTAGGGGTAAGTTTGAATTTTGTCCTCTTGAGTGAGCAGTTTTGTTTTCGGGGTCATTTTTGTATATTTTTAAATTTCATTTTGTTTCGTAAGTGTTTTATTTTAAGTGTGAGGATGCATCGAAAATCTGTCTCAAGGAATGAAAGGAATGCTTTTCATTATGTTTTGGAAAAGAGTGGTAGGGGTAAAAGAGCTGAGGTTGATTTTGGTATGGAGTAAGGTTTGATTGCGAGTGAGTATGAATGTCTGAAATTTGGGAATGGTATGAAATTGTGTGAAAAGAAGAATCCTGATGGATTTGAATGGCGGTGCGATAGGAAAGTGAAAGGGGAAAAGCATTGTGTTAGGTGGAGTGCAAGGCTGGGTACTTGATTTGAAGAGAGTAAAATGAGTATGATTGATGCTTTAATTGTTACGTATGGTTGGGTTGAGAAATTTACGCATGGACAGATTGCGTGAGTGGCTAAGCAAATGGTAACTGATTGAATGAATACATTTTATAAATTACTGTAAAGCTAGTTTTGTGCATTGAGTGATGTTTTTTTTTTTTTTTAATGTGTCACAGAGACACATATAAGCTATTGACTGCTGCATGAATGAATTTCATACATTATAGAGATTGCTGTACAGAGTTTCATGTGTCCAGTGATTTTTTTTTTTTTTTTCGGTTAATATACACGAAGCATACATACATAAGTTGGGAATGCATAACATTTCCGTTAATGCATTAACGCTGTGTGAATGAATTTCATGCATTATAGAGATTGCTGTACAGAGAATTTCATGCGTCCAGTGATGTTTTTTTTTTTTTTTTTTTTTTTTGTTAATGTGCGTGAAGCGTACATACATAAGTTGCCGACTGCTGCTTGAATGAATTTCATGCATTCTAGAGATTGCTGTACAGCAAGTTTCATGCATCCAGTAATGTTTTTTCCAGTTAATGTACATGAAGCGTGCATACATAAGTTGCTGACCACTGCTTGAATGAATATCATGCATTCTAGAAATTACTGTACAGCAAGTTTCATGCGTCCAGTGATGTTTCTTTTCAGATAATGTACGCGAAGCGTATTACATAAGTTGCTGACCGCTGCTTGAATGAATTTCATACATTCTAGAGATTGCTGTACAGCGAGTTTCATGCGTCCAGATATTTTTTAGGTAGTTTTCAATACAAAAAAGTATAAAGCTACCTATTGCAGCCGTTTGGAGGAAAGCAGTTCCGGAAAATTTCGATATATTTTCACCGATCATGACCACTAGACCCCAAAACCACCCTCCGTTCAAATGTTGATTTATATATATATATATATATATCTGACCTATGTCATACGATAACGCTCATATTTATAAATCAATTTGGATGAAACTAATTGCGTGTATTAAGCTCACCAATGTCTCGACCGAGTTTGTTGGCCAGCTTGGTCCGTCATCTTGTTTCAAGATGGCGGCCACTTAAAGATTTAATAAATATTTATAACTAAAATAAATATACAAAAAAGCTAAAAATTCAAATTTATTTTTTAATTAAGTGTTAGGCCTTGATACAAGTATTCCAGAGCATTTTTTGGTTTACCTATATCTTAAAAAATGGCTGAGATAGAGCAGTTTGAAATTCTAGGGTGGCTGACATTTTGAAACAAAACAGCACATTAACGCGATTACTCGCAAATTATTTTCTTTCATTGTTGTAATAATTTTCCCAATCATACGCATAAAACTATATATTCATATCCGTTAGCACCAAAATTGGCAACATTTGGCGAAATATCACCAAATTTGGCGACCAAAATAAGTCTTCATAAATGAAGCCAATTTAGCTATTGCTCAATAATTTGGCGAATTTCTTATTCAAATTCAGTATTAACGAATCTTTTGTAAACGTTTCTTTGCATTTTAACTTGTTGTTTTCGTGTAACATTAGCTAAAATTTTAAAACGAAGATATAGGAAAGCTACCTTTTTGCTCCCGGTACAGGCTGGAAGGACTTTTTTGTTTTGTTTTCGGTTAATGTACACGAAGCGTACATACATAAGTTGCTGACCGCTGCATGAATGAATTTCATGCATTTTAGAGATTGCTGTACCACAGAGTTTCATGCGTCTACTCGTAGCTGTTTACTATCTATCCTACTTTTTGCATCAGGTGGAAAATCAGTTTCTCCCAGTCAGTTTCAGGAGGGTGCTGCACCCTGCCTGCCCTTTGTTTAAAAAAAAACACCCTTCTTGCCCCTCAGTCAAAAAAATGCCCTTTTTGCCCCTCAGTTAAAAAAAAATTGTGCACTTGCTGCCTTTAGTATTGAAAAATTTGCTTACATAATAAAAACTAACTCATTGTAATTGTTGTCTTGAGCTTCAAAAGAGTGTTCTTTAAGTACACTACTGTAATTACCTTAAAAATAAAATTTAAAAAAATGTCCATAAGATTCTAAAACATGCTATTTTCCTACCAGCATAAAGGTGAAAATAATGAATTTTGCTTAGTAGCCACTGACCAGTAGGTTGATTTTTTTTTTTCTTTAGTAGCCAGTACGTGCATTTATGTCACTGAATATTTAATTTTAAAAATATATAATGAGTTTACATTAAACAAGTAATTCATGTTCTGAATAAAAATATTTTAATTTATATTGTTTTGAATAAACTTAAAATACTAATTTCCAATCTATTTTAAATTTTAAAATAAGTTAACAGCAAAGTTATACACAACTTTGTGTAGACTACTACATAAGTTCCTTTTTTTTAATAATTATTTGTCTAGAATTAAGATCTGATAATAATAAAATGGGTATGTTTATACATTAAATAATAACCCACAACATGATATAAATTATGCATGCACAATCTGTGGCCCGCAGGCCAAAAGTGGTCAACATCTAAAGAAATTCAGGAATTGTGTATTTTGCCAATTAGTCTCAGAAAAAATTGCAATTTTCGTCATTCGGGAGCATAAAAATTATGAACTTCATTGATGGGGGTGCATAAAAATTGTGAACTTCATCGATCGGGAACAGAAAAATCATTAACTTCATCAAATGGGTGCAGTAAAATCATGAATTTCATCTATTAGGCACTTAAAAATCAGGAATTTCATTGAACGTGCACGGAAAATCATGTAATTTCATCGAACGTGCACGGAAAATCGTGTAATTTCTTCGAACAGGCACATAAAAATCTTGAATTTCGTCAAAGAGGCGCATAAAAATCATGAATTTCATTGAATGAGCACATAAAAATCGTGAATTTCATCGAACAAACACATAAAAATCATTAATTTCGTTGAACGAGCTCATAAAAATCGTGAATTTCGTGGAACAAGCACATAGAAATCATGAATTTTGTCAAATGGGCACGTAAAAATCATCCATTTCATCAATTAGGTGCGGAAAAATCATGACTTTCGTCGTTTGGATGCAAAAAAATCATGAATTTCATCGACCAGGTGTGGAAAAATCATAAATTTTGTTGATCAGGTGCAAGAACGTCATGAATTTCGTCGAATGGGTGTGGAAGTGAAAAAAGGAAATCTTAAAATTCAGCATTTGGCCTGTCTTTCCATATTTCTATTTGCCATACTATTTTCCATATATTTATTTCAAGTTTAATCAGTGACTGGCAAGTGCTTATTTTCACTTGTATACCAGCAGCACCCTGTCCTCTTTTAAACGTGAGGGAATCTCTGGGAAAATGTTTATCAATTGTCCTTTAGGCATGATATCAAACATGTAATGAAAAAAATATTTACCAGGATTACTACATTATTTGGAAAAGTCAGGGAATTTGAAAATTGACCAAATAAGACCCCTCTAAAGTGCTCAATGAGAACCAGTGCTGTACAGTATCATACGCTGTTGGTTTTGAAATATAATAATTGTTAAGTATTTTTCTTTTGCCTATTTGGTATAAAAACCAATAAACCTTTTTCACTTACTTGGTATAAAATGTTTTAGTTGCACTTTTTAATTATACCTATTTAAATTTAAGTAACAAATTCAATTTGGAAAAATAAAAATAAATGGCTTAATGGTTTTTAAATAGCAGCTTAGAATTGTTTAAACTTTATTTGATTCTATAATTGTATATTTGTTATTTAAGTAACATTTCATAATAAAAACTGAAAATGTTTTTAATTTTTTAGTCCTTCTGGAAAATTAGTTCAGATTGAGTATGCATTGGCATCAGTTGCTGCTGGAGCACCATCTGTTGGAATAAAAGGTATGTTTATTATTCTGCTTTAAGTACATGCTAAAAATTTTAAGAAAACCATGTGGGTTCTTTTTAGGGTTTCGTTCATCTCACGAAACCCTATTGCTCCCGCTCCGTTGTCTGTCTGTCACAGAGCCATTCTCGAAAAGTATGTAACTTACAAAGTTGAAACTTTGTGTATAAATCAGAATATCAGCTGTGAAGAGCTGAAAATATTAAAATTTGAAAAATTCGTATTATTTTAATAAATAGAGATAAAAAACCAAAATTCTAACAGCCTTTTCCTATTAAATTTAAACATTTTTCATTATAGCCGATGCCAAAAATTAAAAATCCACTAAGAAATTCTTTCTACAATAATTAATTTTCTATCAGACGATTTCCACGTGAAAAATGAAAGAAAAAGTTTCACCAAATGAAAAAAAAATTAATATGAAATAAAATTGATTGAACGTCATAGTCGTAATAAAACGGAAAATGTCTAAGATTTCTCAATAATACAAGGAGTATGTGTAAGTACACAAAGCAGATTAATATCACGTCATTAGAGAATTATAACGAAAATCTGACGTCATATGGGAAGTTTAACTAATTTTTCAAATGTTTGAGAATAATACAAAGCGAGTATCATTATAAATAATAGAGAATAGTAAATATGAGTTTGAGGTTAGAGAAATATATTGAATCGTGATAAAAATCCGATTATGGAAATATTCACATATTTTAACATTTTGAAGGTGTACAATCTGTTTAATTTTGAAATTATTTTTTTAAATATTGCATTTAGTCCGTATGACAGAATATAATAGCGGGCTTGGCCCGCTATCTGGCTGGTTTAGATATTCCAAAAAACGAAAAAAATAGACCAGTAAATTTTTACTTTATAAAAAACATGACTTTTTTTTTTTTTTTTTTTTTTTGCTAAATGAAATTTGTTTGAATTTATTAAAGGCAGGATAAAGTGTTTTGAAAGGAATATTAAACGAAACCCTTTGAGTGATCTTCGATCACACTTACCCACTTGTTTTTTTTTTTTCCCCAAAATTAAAATGTTTTAGTTAGCTTAGCACAAAGTTTTTTATATTATGATACAAGCAAATCTTATGTGTATGTATATATGTGCAAATTTTATCTAAATAATGGCTGAAACAATTTTGACTAAATTTTGTATCCTACTGTTTTGGAGTAGAAGACAATTGGGCTAGGTCACTATGGGTCAATAAATTTCAATGGGAATGGGGGGTTGAACAGTTGGCAGGAACCAATGTCGCAAAGTTGGCAACATTGAGAGATTTGGCTGGAAAACCAACTTTCAAGATTACTGATGTCAAAACACGTGTTTGGTGCCAAATTAAAAAATTCAAAGTTTGTGGCTTTTTGCCAAATTTTGGCAGCATTTGACGCAACAATTATCTTTCATAATCTGAAGGATGAACTAAAAATGTAGTTTGGAAGGATGCCCTTTCATTGTAAATATGCAGGAATTGTAAAATTTAAAAATATGTACATAGTTGGGTCATTCCATGCCAAATCCACCAGTGACTCATCTGACCATTTCAGATTTTCATGTAACTTACAGGAATCATTCTCCTTGATGATATAAATGAGAATATACTTTTATAATTTTTTTATCTCATTAAGTTTTCTTACAATTAATTTTTTTAATTAAAAAAATCATTTTATGGCTTGTAAAAACTTTTTCAATTTTGAATTTCTCAAATTCTATCAGATAGTGATGGGCGATTCTGAAAAATTTGATAATCGATCAACATCGATACTGTATAAAACAACATCGATTAAAAAAATAATCGATTAACAAATTCTAGTATCGATGTTTTAGAATCGATACTTACACAGATAGCTTAAAAAGAGTAGCTCTCAAATTTGAAATTTGATCATACATCGTGATAATGGAAATTAGCAGATAATAATCGATATTTCTGGCGCTCATTTCTTTAGCATAGCAGAATATAATATATTAGCTACTGTCAAATTTTGTTTCAAGGAAGTTTTAGGTAGGGGGTTAGAGGTAGGGGATACTAAGAGTGAATTAGTGAAGGGAATTAGGGAATGCGTAGGGAAAGAAAGGGTCGAGGGGGAAGAGGGCAGTGTTGAATTCAGGGGGTGGCTTGGGGGGGGACATTCATCCCCGGATCATTGAAATCCCCCCCCCCCCCCCCCCCCCCCCGCGAAAGGTTTTAAGGTTTTAATGGTTAAAAAGTGCAATTTCGCACCGGAACTCTACAATGCCCCCCGGGAAAAAGTGTCTGAATTCAACACTGAAGAGGGCTAACTGTATTTTAGCTAGAATTTCTTGTCCGAATTTAATAAAAATTTAGATGCCCAAGCCGCCGACAATAAAAGATCCTGAATGTGAGATAAAAATTAAGGGAGGGGGTAGTCTCCCTCCCCCGAAATCATAACTTTTTAAATTTTGGTCAGATTTGAACGGGACCTTTTCTGACATTCTTCTCAAGTCATTCGGTTAATAACTAAACATTTGTATTATATCTGCAACTGTTTGTCACTACTATTTAAGAACAAGGGGAGCGTTTTGCCCACACGGGGGGCACTTTTCTAAATTTTTGCGATACCCCTCATGTGATATATCGTCGGAAAGGTCTGTGACCGCTTAATCATGTTATGCATCTTCCGTGTCCATCCCCCACTTTGCCCCCCCCCCCCCCCCAAGGGGGGTACTTTTCGAAATTTTGCACACAACCCTCATGTGCTATATCGTCGGAATGCTCTGTGACCGCTTAATCATATTATGCATCTCCCGGGTCCATCCCCCACTTTGTCACCCCCAAAGGGGGGTACTTTTCTAAATTTTGCACACAACCCTCATGCGATATATCGTTGGAAAAGTCTGTAACCGCTTAATCATATTATGCATCTCCCGTGTCCATCCACCCCACTTTGCCCCCCAAAGGGGGTACTTATCTAAATTTTGCACACACCCCTCATGTGCTATATCGTTGGAAAGGTCTGTGACCGCTAAATCATATTATGCATCTCCGGTGTCCATCCCCCCCCACAAGGGGGGTACTTTTGGAAATTTTGCACGCACCCCTCATGTGATATATCGTTGGAAAGGTCTGTGAATGTTTAATAACGCTTATTCATATTATGACCGGTATACGGTGCCGACTCGACATCTATAGCCTTAACGATTTCAGTGCCCAAAGTTCGTGTAGAACAGATTGCGCCACCTGGGGGTGAAACATGGAACTAATGCATATTGCAGACGACTGCTATACGGTGTCGGAGTCATCGGGGACCCGAGCCGGAGGTTCGTTCAGTTTGAGGTTTATACTATTCCATTTACAAATTAAGGAATTATCGGGTACCGAAGGCAGCGGGAACCCGGGTCGGAGGTTCGTTCGGTTAGAGGTTTACACTATTCGATGTGCAAATTATCGGATTATCCGGTGCCGAAGGCAGCGGCTACTTGATCCGGAGTTTCTTTAAGTTCGAGGTTTATCATATTCGAGGTTTTACAAGATTCGAGACCCCGAGGTAAATTAAGGGCCCGCTAGCCGGCAAAGCCAGTGAGTTAGTTCATTAAGTTGTATTTTTCAAGTTTGTCTCCTTTTTGCTCCCCTGCCCCCCAAATCATAACTTTATTCGTTATGCACAGATTTGAACGGGACCTTTTGTGACATTATTTCCAAGTCATTTGGTTAATAAATAAAAATTGGTATTATATCTGCAACTGTTTGTCACCACTATTTATGAACAATAATCAAAATTTTCGGCTTTTTTTCCAGTAAAAAAACTCTTTTCTTGGATTAGAGCCACATTACTCAGGATTATCGTTCGCTAAGTTGTGTCGCTCAGGTTTATCAAAATGTTTGTAGAAGTTATATTTTAAAAATTTCTCTGTGCTCGGTCAAATAAAACAGTAAAAATTCCAGTCGTGTAGAGTTTAGAACCAAACCTGCTGAGTTATGATAGTTTGAATTTTATGAAATATCGGAGCTTTCTGACACAAAATAATCATCTGCTTGGTTTTAATGTTTTTCAAGAGTACACGTATGATAATAATTTAAAACTTATTTTTTTAAATTAATGTATCAAATAATTTAAACAAAATGACCCCGAGAATTTTGTACATTTGAAAATTTTGTTGTTTTATTTCTTACTAGCTGTTACCCGTGACTTCGTTCACGCAACATTAAAAGAAGAATAAATACATTAATTAAGAAAATATTTCACTCCCGATAATTAAAAACGTTAGAATTAACTAACTATTTATCACATTTCATAGGCGACAATACGGTATTTTTTTGTTATAGGGACCTTGATATAATTCAGTCTTTAAAAAGTGAAATTTTGTGCCAAATAATAGCGAAAATGAAATTGCAACCAATGCAAAAAGGAGGGCCAAATAAAATCGTGGAAATAGGCGAATTGGGTAAAAACAAATGTCAATTTTACCTGATAAACAATTTTACTTTTAACGCCTTTGTGAAACGTTTTAACAGCCATCCTTCAAAAAAACATTAATTGGAAATAGTATATGATTTTTTCTTTAAATTCAGTTCTGCCTCCTTGGTTTAATGTATAGCTGAAACAAATCTTATTTTCTAAATGACAGTATGTTGACAGGCAATTTTTATTCTCCAGAATAAATTGATTCATGAAGTTTGAATATGTGAAAATATGTTTTTATTTTTCGGATAATTTACTGAAATCAAGATTTTGTTTTCACCATCTATTCAAAGTGAAAATCAATTCTGTTTTTTAGTTTTAATGAGAAAATGGTGTAAAAAATATACAGATCTATTTTATTTCTCCTTTTTTTATACACAAATATGGAGTAATTTACTTTCCGTTTTTAGAAAAACTTTGTTAAAATTAACAAAAAAGAAAAAAAAAATCTTGGCATCTAATTTAATTTTTTAAATTCTGACAGTTTGTGTAACATCCTCGGATCAATGATAACCAGTATAAAGTAAATCATGTTGCGTTCGATATTCTGGCACTGTAAATGAAAATTGTAAATTCACGGGCATTCTCCGTGAATTGCTGCCGTAATTTTACGCTAAATGCCCCCTTTTCAAGGTAAACGGTCCATTTCAGTAAATTTCATGTTTTTACAGGCAAAAACCGTTTATCTAATAACAAAGCTCGTTTATCTAGTCACAAAACCGGTTTTCTTATGGACATTGCCTGGAATCTCTGCTGCAGTAATTTTACTGCAGCAATTTTTTACAGTAAGGAGTAGTTGCGAAATACAAACATAGATTCGTGTTCATTTTCCCTTTCTTAAAATTATGATGCGATTTTTAGCAGAAAATTCTCATCTGTATATAACGGATATTCATGCTTAATAATCAGTATAGATAAAAAAACATTTAAATTTTTCGTTATAAATATGGCGTGAAACTCATCTACTTTCTATACTTACTGATCCTTGTATTATTAATGTAAGGAATTGATTCACACTCATTTTAAAACATATTGGAAAATTCCCATTTTATTTCAAATATGACGCCTCTTTTTTCCGCAGAGAAATCCCTTTTTAATGACATAATTCTTGTTAATTTTCTTTTCCAGACAATTAATTTCAGTACTGGCATAGGGGAAATTATGTTGCTTTAACGAAATAATATTAAATCTTTAGTTTTTATCAACAAAAATGGAACTATTAACATTCGTCATTTTTTTTTAGGTAATCGAGTTATTTCTTTTAGTTTTAAGAATGAAAATAAATATTTCTCGCTATCCATGACATCATTTTCGATATGGATAATTTTGCGGAGCATATTATTGACATTTGCTGACCATTTTCTTTTGAAACTTCTTTTTACTTTTTTAAAATTTAAATAAAAATTACGGTATAGTTATATTAGCCCTGCGCAGACGGTAAAACGCCAAGAATTATTACCATACAAAAGAAAAAAGCGAAGAAAAAAAACCCAAGACCATTTTATTTCACCAATCAAAGATATCTGCTTTATTTTTGATGTATGGCGTCATATTCGCCTGTTTCCTATGGTTACTCATATTGAAACCTTGTATTATTATCAAAAACTAAAAAAAAGTACATTTTACTTCTAATAATATTATTTAATCTTCTTTTTAATTCTTTAATTTTTTTATTTCATTTTTATTTATCACGTGAACATTTTTCAATTGAAACTAAATTGTTGACTAAAAATTATTATTCCGGAATTTGAATTAGTTTTGGCAACGATAAAGTATTAGCAACGGTAAAGTAAATTTAACCATGTTAAAATATTATACGAAAAAAATGTCCATTTACTCTCTATGAAAAAACGAAATTTTGAATTATTAAGAAAAATATTTGAATAAAATAAACAAAAACCAGCCTATGTTCAAATGAGTGTTATAATCAATCTGTATGCAAAAATACAGGATCATTAAAGGCTCCATTTTGACGCTGGCTTCAGCCTAACATTTGCGCACAATCAGATTTATAATATTACTAGCTGTTACCCGTGACTTCGTTCACGCAACATTAAAAGAAGAATAAATACATTAATTAAGCAAAAGATAATTAAAAACGTTAGTAATTAACTAACTACTTATTTCATAGGAGACAATACGGTATTTTTTGTTATAGGGACCTTGACATAACTCAGTCTTAAAAAAGTGAAATTTTGTGTCAAACAATCGCGAAAATGAAATTGCAACCAATGCAAAAAGAAGGGCCAAATAAAATCGTGGAAATAGACAAAATGGGTAAAAACAAATGTCAGTTTTACCTGATAAACAATTTTACTTTTAACGCCTTTGTGAAACGTTTTAACAGCTATCCTTCAAAAAAACATTAATTGGAAATAGCATATGCTTTTTCTTTAAATTCAATTCTGCCGCCTTGGTTTAATGTATAGCTGAAACGAAACAAATCTAGTTTTTTAAATGACAGTATGTTGACAGGCATTTTTTGTTCTCCAGAATAAATTGATTCACGACGTTTGAATATGTGAAAATGTGTTTTTATTTTTCGAATAATTTACTGAAATCAAGATTTTGTTTTCACCATTTATTCAAAGTGAAAATAAATTCTGTTTTTCAGTTTTAATGAGAAAATGGAGTAAAATATATACTCATCTGTTTCATTTCTCCTTTTTGTACACAAATATGGAGTAATTTACTTTCCGTTTTTAGAGAAACTTCGTTAAAATTTACAAAAATCTTGGTATCTAATTTATTTTTTTAAATTGCGAAATGCAAACACACGGTCAGATTTTAATATAATAGATTCGTGTTAATTTTACTTTTCTTAAAATTATGATGTGATTTTTAGCAGAAAACTCTCATCTGTATATAACGGATACTCATGCTCAATAATCAGTATAGATAAAAAAACCATTTAAATTTTTCGTCATAAATATGGCGTGAAACTCATCTACTTCTATACTTACTGATTCTTGTATTATTAATGTAAGGAATTGATTCACACTCATTTTAAAACATATTGGAAAATTCCCGTTTTATTTTAAATATGACGTCTCTTTTTTCCCAGAGAAATCCCTTTTTAATGACATAATTCTTGTTAATTTTTTTCCAGGCAATTAATTTCAATACTGGCAGAGGGGAAATTATGTTACTTTAACGAAATAATATTAAATCTTTAGGTTTTATAAACAAAAACGGAACTATTAACATTCGTCTTTTTTTAGGTAATCGAGTTATTTCTTTTTAGTTTTAAGAATGAAAAATAACTATTTCTCGCTGTCCATGACATCATTTTCGACATGGATAATTTTGCGAAGCATATTATTGACATTTGCTAACCATTTTCCTTTCAAACTTCTTTTTACTTTTTTAAAATTTAAATAAAAATACGGTATAGTTATATTAGCCGTGCGCAGACGGTAAAATGTCAAATATTGTTACCATACAAAAGAAAAAAAAAAGAAAAATTATTTCACCATCAAAGCATAGTATATCCGCTTTATTTTCGGTATGACGTCAGATCCGCCTTTGAAATCTTGTATTATGATCAAAAACTAAAAAAAAGTACGATTTATTTCTAATAATATTATTTAATCTTCTTTTTAATTCTTTAATTTTTTTATTTCATTTTCATTTTTCACTTGAAAGTAAATTGTTGAGTAAAAATTATTATTCCGGGATTTGATTCAGTTTTGGCAACGATAAAGTATTAGCAACGGTAAAGTAAATTTAACCATTTTAAAATATTACATGAAAAAATGTCCATTTATTCTCTATGAAAATAACGAAATTTTGAATTATTAAGAAAAATATTTGAATAAAATAAATAAAAACCAGCCTATGTTAATTTGAGGATTATAATCAACCTATATGCAAAAATACAGGATCATTAAATGCTCCATTTTGACGCTGGCTTCAGCCTAACATTTGCACACAATCAGATTTATAATATTATTAAGATTAGGATATACAATACATTATACAGGAAAAAGGCTAAGCTTGTGGATATTCCAATTAAATATTAAGTTCGTATTGTATATAAGAACATCATAAAACAAAATAAAAATAAAGTCTTTACAAAATCAATAATTTCAAATGGATTAGAAAATAACATTATATGAAAAACATATACGAAAAACATTATGCAAAAATCATTTATATATATTACATATATATTCTGAAAAAATATTTGAGGTAATGCTGTTTTTGTCTTAAAATGTGGATTTTTTTTTTTCAAATAAAATTTCTTCTAATAGTACTAGCTGTAATGTTAGAGCAAGACATTTTTATAATTAAATTTCTCCTCGTATTAGGACTAGGAGCTCTTAAGGGTCCTCTTCACGCACTTGAAAACACTCGCTCGCTAATATTAATCCTATGGGGCATTATTTTTCTAATATCTCATTTGCATTTGAATATTTTTAAACGATTTTTTTGCATTGGATAGTAGATATCAATCTCTATTTCCACCGTTGATTACTTTTTCGATTTTCTTTGCGGATTTTTTTTTTAGGAAGATACTTTTACTTTCGAAACCGGTTCCGAAAGTGAAAGTGTCTTCGTTAAAAGTTCTGTTACAGTTTTTGCATTCTACCGATATAACTCTATGGTTTTCATATTTTTTATTAAAAAACTCCCAAACTACTGATTTTGAAAAGCGTACCATTTTCTATTTAAAAAAAACGCATTACACATACTTCGAAACACGCGGCTTCTAATGAATCAACATACTATGAAATGAAACATCATTAAAAGAATTCTCCATTCTGGTCTGTGGTTTTGTATTTATTTTTTATTTAACAAGATGACGTGTGCGATGCTTTGACGCCTTTCTAAATTTGCTTATCCAACTTTTCTTCCAAATAATGAATCACGTTCAAAGCAGCAAAAGTTTGTATACTTATTAGCTGACATTAATAAACAAAGTTTTTCTACATCTGTGATAAAAACACGCAAGCAGATCCCCCCCCCCCCTCCCCTCCAAGAGTGGCGCAGGCGAAAATCATCTTAACACTTAACAGTAGATAATGAATTTCGTATATATCTTTATCCGTTTTGAAAAATTACATAAAACATTAATTAATAATAGAGTTCTGCAACGAGTCGGATTATCCACATTTACCCAAAATAGAAAACAAGACACTTGATTATGCGCTATATTTCTTCATTATGTGCTGGGCTGTCAAGCTGACATCTATTTTTTTTTTCTGCGGGTCGGGTTAGGAGTTAGGGTCAGGTTAACTTTCAAACTTTCGGGTTCGAAATCGATTTCGGATTGTGTTTTGTTTTGACTTTTGCGGGTCGGTGTCAGGCCAAGTTGACCAAATATTTTAAAAGAATGTACAAAATATCTTTCACCATTTAGGTGAAAAATTTATAGACAATAAAACCGAAAAGTGGGGAGGGCAGAAGACAAACTTACTTAAAACGTGTACCGTGTACCCTTGAAAAACATTAATAACAAACAGACGATTATTTAGTGTTGGAAAGCTTCAATATTAAAATTCAAAGTATCATAACTTAACATGTTTGGTTCTAAACTCTAACAGACTGGAATTTTCACTGTTTTATTTGTCTGAGCACGGAGAAATTTTTCAAATATAACTTATAATTTGACAAACTTGAGAGATACAACTTAACTAACGAACATTCTATGTAAAGTGGCTCTAAATCAAGAATTGAGTGTTTTAACAGGAAAAAAAGCCGAAAATTTGTATTATTGTTCATAAATAGTGGTGACAAACAATTGCATATATAATTCCAATGTTTAGTTATTAACCTAATGACTTGGGAAGAATGTCAGAAAAAGTCCCGTTCAAATCTGACCATAATTGAAAAAGTTATGATTTCGGGTGAGGGGATGGGGGAGGGGCAAGGAAGGGAGACGGGAGGGGAGGAGACAATATTGACAGATACAATTTAACTAATTAGCATCCTGAGTAGACTGGCTCTAAACCAAGAATGAAGCGTTTTAACTGGAAAAAAGATGAAAATTTTTATTATTGTTCATAAATAGTGGTGACCAACAGTTGCAGATATAAAATCAATGTTTAGTTATTAACCAAAAGAATTGGGAAGAATGTCAGAAAAGGTCCCGTTCAAATCTAAACATAATTAAAAAAGTTATGATTTCAGGGGAGGGGAAGGGGCAAGGAAGAGGGACAGGAGGGGGAGACAATATTGACAAACACAACTTAACAAACGAGCATTCTGAGTAAAGTGTCTCTAAACCAAGGATGTTGTGTTTTAACTGGGAAAAAAGACGAAAATATTGATTATTGTTCATAAATAGTGGTGACAAACAGTTGCAGATATAATACCAATGTTTAGTTACTAACCAAATGACTTGGAAAGTTTGTCAGAAAAAGTCCCGTACAAATCTGACCATAATTAAAAAAGTTATGATTTCGGGCGAGAGGGAGGGGGAGGGCAAGGACGGGGGGAGGGAGGAGACAATATTGACAGATACAACTTAACTAACTAGCATCCCGAGTAATGTGGCTCAAAACCAAGGATAGTGTGTTTTAACTAGGAAAAAAGCAGAAAATTTTGATTATTGTTCATAAATAGTGGTGACAAACAGTTGCAGATATAATACCAATGTTTAGTTACTAACCAAATGACTTGGGAAGAATGTCAGAAAAAGTCCCGTACAAATCTGACCATAATTAAAAAGTTATGATTTCGGGCGAGGGGGAAGGGGAAAGCACAAAGGGGGAGGGGGGGAGGAGACAATATTGACAGATACAACTTAACTAACTAGCATCCCGAGTAAAGTGGCTCTAAACCAAGGATAGTGTGTTTTAACTGGGAAAAAACCGAAAATTTTGATTATTGTTCATAAATAGTGGTGACAAACAGTTGCAGATATAATACCAATGTTTAGTTACTAACCAAATGGCTTGGGAAGAATGTCAGAAAAAGTCCTGTTCAAATCTGTCCATAATTAAAAAAGTTTAATTTCGTGTGAGGGGGAGGGGCAAGGAAGGGGGACGGGGGGGGGGAAGGGGGAAGGAGACAATATTGACAGATACAACTTAACCGAGTAAAGTGGCTCTAAACCAAGGGTGGTGTGTTTTAACTTACTTAACGTGTGTGCAATATTCATTAGTTCCATGTTCCACCATAGGTGGCGCAATGTGTTCTACACGAACTTTGGGCACTGAAATCGTTAAGGCTGTAGATGTCGAGTCGGCACCGTATACCGGTCATAATATGCATAAGAGTGATTAAACGTTCACAGACCTTTTCAACGATATATCACATGACGGGTGTGTGCAAAATTCAGAAAAGTAACCTTCTTGTGGGGACAAAGTGGGAGAAAGGACACCGGAGATGCATAAAATGATTAAGCAGCCACATACCTTTTCAACGATACATCACATGAGGGGTATCGGCAAAATTTAGAAAAGTGCCCCCCCCCCCCTTGGGGAGGCAAAGTGGGGGGATTGACACCTCAGATGCATTATATGATTAAGTTGTCACAGACCTTCCCAACGATATATCACATGAGGGGTGTCGGTAAAATTTAGAAAAGTGCCCCTCCCGTGTGGGCAAAACGCGCTCTGCCCTCCCATAATTTTCAACGCGGCTTCATTTTTTAAATGTGTGTTATGTGTTATAAAATATCGTAAAGTTTCAAACAGAACGCCTTATTGTATTTCCTAATTGTGTTCGCGCCCCTCCCCCTCCCCATCTCGAAAGGTCAACCCCCACCCGCTCCCCATAATTTTTGACGCTAGCTAATTCTTAAAATTTATGTTATGCGTTATAAAATATCGTAAACTTTCAAACAAATCGGCTTATTATATTTCCTAATTTTGTTCGCCCCCCCCCCCCCCCCTCACAGACACACGAAATATGACGCGAATCCCTTACTTATACGAAAATTGAGAGCAACAGCTGCTCATCTCTGCCGCTAAAATATTCAAAGTGAAAGAATAAATACATGGAATTTAGTGCTAGAGAGATCGATCTACTATTAGATTTCCGTTAGGCCTGATGGTGATAAGATCGATCTGCAGTGACGATTTCAAAGAAAATAAACGAACGGTAATATTCGTAGAAACATCGATAAAAAAAATGATAAAATCGATCTGGCCATAGTATCGATTAAAAAGATCGACATCGATATAAATTTGATAACATCGATTAAATCGATCTGGCCATAGTATCGATTAAAAAGATCGACATCGATATAAATTTGATAACATTGATTAAATCGATTAAAAAGATCGATGTCGCCCATCACTACTATCAGAGGTAGAGAGTTGTTTGACCCCTCATTTTAAAGAGGATTTCATAACATTTAATTTGACATGCACGTTTATTATGCTTGGTTAAAAATAAAAATAATTTTTTAAAAATATTTAAAATAGTGTTTTTAAAAATTTTTGAAAAAAGTGTTTTTTGTAATATAGCTTTAATAAATAGCTTTAAATTCTGAAATTTTTAGAGAGGGATCTCAATGGGATCAGCAATTGTGATAAAAAAAAAAACAATGTTAAACACCAGTTGGAACTGGAATTTAAAGTTGGCACCTCGCCAACTTCATGATTGAACTAAAGACAATATTGTCTTATTAATTTTCAAAATTATTTTTTTCATAACTGCTGATCCCATTGAGATCCTACTCTAGGAATTGCAGAATTTAAAGCTTATAATATTAAAAAAAAAAAAAAATTACAGTCGAACCTCGTTAACAACACTCACGGGGAAATTTTTTTTTGTTCATGTTTAAAGTAGTTCACAGTAGCATATACAACTTGACGGCAGGGGTTGATTTAGAAGAAAACATTTGCTTTGCATAGCAGTAACCAGTAACTGCTATACAAAGTCAGTTTTGAATAGCAGTTAGACACTTTTGTATAGCAAGTAAAAAATAGCAAACATAACGTTTAAGTCTTGAAAATTTACAACAAAATTAAGATAAATTAAAAATTTTCTTTAACACTGATATCTGTGGATTCATCCACCACTACAGATATATAATTAGCAGATTTCAGTTCCAAATTAAAGTTCTCCTTAAAGGTGTCTGCAACACACTGAGAGAATTGGTATTTCTTGTCATTCAAATATGTTTCCCCTAACTGACACCATGCCTCTTTTCTAATTGTGCAATTTCGGAAAACAATGAGAATGGAAGTTCTTGCTTGACAATTAAATATGAAATATCTATTAACTTGCCAACTTTATTTTTTTCTTTATTGCTAGCTTGAAACATTGCTTTCCCAATTGGTGTATCCATTATTTTTTTTTACACTGTCTGGCTTGTGTTCCAAGTTCGCTGCCGTAAAATGCATGTCACTTTTGGAATTCTTGACAATATTGTCTTTTTTTTTTTTCAGACTGGCTCCAGTAATTCCATTGATAAATCCTGGGTTGAAATTTTGTTTCATTTTCAATTTGTCCACGAATTTCGAACATAATATACATCATATTGATATAATATTACTTTTCCCATCTGTTTCAAAATCTAACCCTTCTCCAACGGGATCAACAGTTTTTTTCCAATTTGTAACTGTTTCCAGTTTAACTATAGCCATATTATGAAAAAAACAAATTATAGTAACATACAAAACCAAAACGATGTAAAACACAACAGCAATGAGAGCACTTGGGGAGGGTGAAAACAGATCGTATGTCATGTAAAAACACCTTTAAATCTGAGCTTTAACTGTGTACATTACATGGCATAACAAAGAGTGTGGGAAATATACATCACAATGATTGCGATTTAATGCATTTCTTGGGTCGCACTTTAGTTAAATTTGAATCGCAAATTGCAATGTGAGACTGCTTAAATCAAACCCTGCTTGATGGGACAATTGGAAACAGTTCGTGTTAAAAGTAATTTGCACTAAGCTTGTTCATGTTAACGAGGTTCAACTGTATATATTTTTAACCAAACATAGTCAACTTGCGTATCAAATTAAACATGAAATTATCTTTAAAATGAGGGGTCAAACAACTCTCTACCCCTGATAGAACTTGAGAAATTCAAAATTGAAAACATTTATACAAACCAGAAAAAATGAAGATTTTTCAAAATAAAAAAAAAATAATTGTATGAAAACTTAATGAGATAAAAAAAAAAAATTATAATAAAAGTATATTATAATTTTTATCAAGGAGAATGATCCCTGAAAGCTTCATTAAAATCTGAAATGCTCAAGTTAAATATTGAAAAATTTTGGTTGATTTGACGTTGAATGGCCCACTTTCCATATTTATTGTTTCTGTAAATAATACTGTTAAAAACAAAATGCTTTATAGCAATAATACAGTGAGAATTTATTGTTATATCCAGTTGAACACAAAGCTAATTTTAACTGAGCATAGTTTGGTCGTCCCAGCTTGTATTGTTGAAATGTGATACAATATTTTCCTTTCTTGAAAAGAGGCATCCCTGTTTATTTATAATTGGATAAAAAAAATCCATGTATGATGAATGGAAAAGAGAGAAAGACAAAAGATGAAGATAATTTGTTCCAGAATAATCTTTAACTGAAATGAGATATTTTATCCAATTCAAATTTAACAAAACTATTATGGTAAATGCACATCCAATAAAACTTTTGTTAGACAAGTCAGAAAAATAGCAAAATAAATCTTTGCTAAATCCATTATATATATATTTTTTTACACTGTCTGGCTTGTGTTCCAAGTTCACTGCCGTAAAATCCATGTCACTTTTGGAATTCTTGACAATATTGTCCTGTTTTTTCAGACTGGCTCCAGTAATTCCATTGATAAATCCTGCGTTGAAATTTTGTTTCATTTTCAATTTGTCCACGAATTTCGAACATAATATACACAGGGTTCGTACAGACTCCTTAGACTACTTAGAAACTCCTTAGAAATGAAAAAGTTTCTAAGCAGTGCTTAGAACTCCTTAGATATACAAAATACTCCTTATAACCTTATAACATACTCCTTGGAATTATCGAGAAGCAAAATTAAGTGACTTCATGCTCTTAATTGAAGTATACAAGATTAGAAAATAGAGACATGAGGATTAATATTGCCTGTATATAATTATCTTTCTTAGGTAGGGCGTGAAGTAAAATAAAATAAAATTTTATGTTTACAAAAGAAAAATTAAAGTGATTACAGGTGATTTTCTTACCATTCTAAAAAGAAAGCAATACATTGTGAATACTGTGCAGTTGTAACACTGACCCATTAGATTTTAATAGTATAAGATCTGTTTGAAAGTATTTTCTGTTAATTTTCTTAATTAAAAATTGTGCATGTTAAAAAGATACAGTAATACTAAAAAAAAAAAAAAAATATGGTAAGTTTTTAAAAAATTTTGGACTTCTTAGATACTCCTTGGATTTTTTCTTCTGAATTCTGTATGAACCCTGTATACATCATATTGATATAACATTACTTTTCCCACCTGTTTCAAAATCTAACCATTCTCCAACGGAATCAACAGTTTTTTTCCAATTTGTAACTGTTTCCAGTTTAACTATAGTCATATTATGAAAAAAAAAAAACAAATTATAGTAACATACAAAACCAAAACGATATAAAACACAACAGCAATGAGAGCACTTGGGGAGGGTGAAAACAGATCGTATGTCATGTAAAAACACCTTTAAACGCCTGCTACCTGATGTCTCCTTATAATTGGATTTGTATTAAAGAGGGTGGCTGTTATGAATAAATACATTGCATCAGAGGAGTCTGCATGCATAACTTCTTTCCATCCAGGCCATCAAAAAAAATTAAAGGACCTAAGAAAATAGCAGGAATTAATTATTCTTTTAAGAAATATAAAAGCTTAATAGGTATTTCTTTAAAGGGCAATATTAGTACTAGCCACCAGCTACAGGGCCACTAAACGAAAAAAAGTGGCTGTTAAAAAATTGTCTGTCAGCGGCCACTTTTCCTAGACGGAAAGTGTAAAATTTTTTTGCACTTCATCAAGAATTCTACTTTTGCTGGTTGAAATATGTTTATATTGGCCACTAATGAAATTTCCCAGTTTTTCCCTTTATCTTTCTGACTATTTAAAAGACATAGAAGTGCTCTATTCTAGTAGAAAATTCTAGTTTAAACAGCAATTACTTTTCAAATCAAAGAAAGTTATTTGTACTGAATATGGGAGTATAATTTATGTTAATAGCCCAATAAGTGGTCTCAAAAATTGCATTTTTAGAAAGTTATGCTACTGTAAAATAAAAAAATATAAGATTTTAACAGAAAAATTTTATCGATTCTCAAAATTCGAAATGTAGGGATTTAAAATGAACTAGGCCTTAATGCTAGGCGCGAGCTGCACCAAAAGTGGTTCCCTTGTAAGTAAAAAAAAGAAATTGAAATTGTCACTATTTAGGTTACAGGGTTTGATAAAACCCAGGTTTTGTTAAGTTTTTTTATAGAACTCATTAAACACCTAATTTTCATATCAAAATAGCTAAATTCTTCATTTATCAGTGAAACCTGGGTATAATTTTGCATTAAATATGAACTAACAATAAATATGTAAAAATAAAAAAATAAATAAAGTTAATATAAAAGGTAAATTTGTACTAGTTTTCTGCACTAAGAATAGATATAATAAGCCAACTACTTATTCCTTTCTTTATATAATTCTTACCTAAGTTAAACAGGCTAAATTTATACTGTTTCTTTCATTCACTTCAATCAGAAATCAGTTGAAGACAACAACATTTATTTGTGTATATTTATTATATTTCTTTGTTGAAAAAAATAGTATTCATAATAATATTTTTGAAAATTTCAGCAATATTTGCTACATACATATATATTGCAATAGTGTTAAATGTTAAATCAGATTGTCATAGAAGTCAGTGTCATCTGTAAATTTAGATCGCAAATGCCGATACACTTTTACTAACTTTGCAGCTTCTATACGATTAAGTAATTTGTTCTAAACCAGACCAAATGTAGAAAAGTATCGTTCAATTAAAGCAAGGAAAGTTTATGTTGAATGCAACAAAAAACTGACAAAATCTAGGACGAAACTTTTCACTTTTTTTTTTTTTTTGCCATAATCTGCCACTATTTTTGTGTTGAAAACTCCTGTATAACACTTTCATTGAACATCGAAATGAGATAATAAATAGAATCATTAATCTTAAGAACTATAACACCTAGCAAATAATTAGGATGGTGTGCTTCAGATGAAAGTAATTGTTAAAATGTTTAATTTCATATTTTGGTTCCCCCCCCCCTTTTTTTTCATTCTACCTTAGATTAAATAAAGTTACAATTGTGAAAACACGAAAAATTTAGAAAAAACCCGCAGAGTTTTTTCAAGTAGACCTACCCAGAAAAATCCCACACAGATTTTTTCTGGCTGGGTTCACTTGGCCAAATCCTGATTTGTTATATGATAGTCATTCGTATATTATTCCTATTAATATTAATATTCCTAAAATGGTGAGGAATTTTCAAAAACTCTTACCAGCCAGCAAGAAGCAACATACAGTTGAAAATTGTTATGATAAAATTTACACAACTGCAAAAATAATATCTATTAATATCTAAATTATTTTAAATTGCTACTGTCATTTAAATAAAACTTTCCTTTATCTAGCATCCAATGGAGTTGTTTTAGCTACTGAAAAGAATTACAAATCTGTTTTATATGAAGAGCATAGTATCCATAAAGTTGAAATGGTCACAAGCCATATTGGAATTGTTTATAGTGGAATGGGACCTGATTATCGGTAAGATGCTTTTCAGTTTTGTGTTATAAAAGTTTGGTACTCTTTAAAATAAATAATTCCTCATTACCTTATATTTGATTTGTAATTTTAAAAGTACAATTTCTTGTGATACATATTAAGGGATGTAACAAATAGTAATTTGGCCAAATACTTTTTTTATAAGTATATACTGATTATAATTTGTTTTAAATTTTAAATTGGAAATTAAATAAAATTTTTAAAAATGTATTATTTGTATGTTTAAAAATTTTGCCAGCGTGATGTATTTTTGTAATATTTGAAACACTTTGATGCTTAGTAATAAGAACAATACTTTTACTAAATCTAAGTAGTAAAAGTTAGTAGCATAATTTTATCTGTAGATTCATATAATTCATACACATTTTAGCTAAAATACAAACTCATTATTATTACTGTTAAATGTACTTTTTGAATTTATTTTTTATGGTAAAACACTTAACATACAGTACAAAAAATTAAGAATTTGTATCTTTTACTCTGACATATCAAATTGACTTTTTAATCAGGATGGTATGTTATATTCATTAAAATAGAAGTAATATTCTTCCTTTCTACTGTCCAGCCATACTTTTATCCTTTCTTACATTCAATGTTAATCGGGCCCTCATAATATTTACTCTTTTACATAATCAGTGAGATACCTCTTGAAATAGCCTTGGTGAAATACTTTTTGTTGCAAGGAGTTTGTGTTTAAAAATTTCATTTTCAATTTAGAACATGAAATGTAATATCTATATTATGCATTTTATTAATTAAAGTTACACTTCTTCTTTACATGAACAATACAAACATGCATCAAGAAAAAAAATCTTTAACACTTTCCAACCTAGTTGAAAAGTGTTTGACTTCGGTTTGTCTGGCCGTCTGTCCGTGCTGTAACTCCCGTAAATATGCTCAGATTGCCTTGCAATTTTTATATGTTATTGTCGTTATCTATAGCACGTTCCCTATTTCAACTGAAGTGTGTAGCACTTAGTTTTTTTACAGGGACACTCAAAAGAATTCCGTTGCATTACGGTCTATGGGGGAAAATCATTTGCGGTTTAGTTTAATGATGTTACACAATTGCAAACACATTGTAATTGATATATATCACTAAGGTGTATTACAAGAAGCTTAATATGGAATAGGGTGTGCATAGCACTTATAGTTAATTTACAGGGACAGTCAAAAGAATTCCGTTACATTACGTCTATGGAGAAAAATGGTCTGCAGTTTATTTAAATAATGTTTCACTATTTTAAACGTATTGAAATTTATATATATCACTAAGGTGCATTACAAGAGGCTTACTACAGAATAGTGTGCGTATAGCAGTCATCGTTCATTGACAGGGACACACAAAAGAATTCTCTACTGTCTGTTAACAATAATTCCTAGAAGTGCGTTTTAAGTTACTGAACGCGATTTAAAAATTAACTCACTTTTTGTTTATTACGTGGTGTGTATAAATTCTGTAGATCATATACAGGGCAGCACAAAAGATTGCGAACACATTTCCGTATATTGACAAACTCCAGAAGGAGAATTTTAAACTGTGCTACGCGTTTCTTAACTGAACTAAAATTTAGCATCCTATGTAGTATATATACAAATCTATAGATCCTATACAGGGCTGAATAAAAGTATTCGGATATTTTTCAGAATATTTTATATGTTGGAAATTCCTGAAATTATGTTTTTAAATATGTTATGTGTTTTCCAAATTGTTTACTTATATGTTATCTTTCAGCTTATTAAACGGTATGATTTGTAAAATTATTTTGGAAGCGTTGGAAAGTGTTACATAATCTATGCTTGACGCATGATTTTTCGTTCTTGTTTATGTATAACATCACTTATTAACCAACCTAACAATACAACTTAAATTTATATAAAATTTTAAACTGAATTAGTTTTAAGATATTTTTTAATATATTGAATTATTATTCTGCAATATTTTGAATTAAATATATTTAAAGCTGTTCTCTTGAGAAAATTAACAGAGTCTATTTTATATGTACATGAAATTTGCAGTCACTAATATTCAAGTATTTTCGAATTGAATAGCATTTTTCATTTTACTTTAAATGTATTGTATCTATAATCAATTATTCCCCAATAGGCCAATAGTTGTGCTTTTAAAATCTGCTTAAATCTCCTGCTTTAGGCCCATTTTCTAAAAGATGCTTAGATTATAAAGAATGAGAAATCCTATTAGACTTCTTAGTATATAAATAAGAATACCTGCAAATTTTGTGCATTTAAGCATGAAAATAACTGCATGAATGTGTCAAAAAGTATCAAGTTTGCATCTGTATTATATAGTATACTTAGTTTTTTTTTTTCTTTTCAAAATACCTTTGAAAAGAGATATATTTTATGCCTTTTAACTTTTTTGTTGGGATGCCCAAAGACACTTGGTTTTTTGCACTTTAAAGATTAGGGAATTACTTTAAAGTTGATAAACTCATTCTTTAAGAAATAATATGAAAGAAAAGGAATTTTTTTTCTTTGTGATGGCTGCTACAATCTAAATTCCTTGGGGGGGGGGGGGGAACATCCACCCCCTAACCCATTATAAACCAAATCAATCTTACCAATTTTTACTTAAATCGTCTTTTTCTTAAATCATCTTTTTTGTATTTTTTTTTTTTTTTTTTTTTTTAAGATCAGATTCTTCTTAAATCGGAGAGATTGGTTATATAGCATTGAGACTTGTGATGTAAATCGGGCCCTACTAAATCAATTTAACCTCTGATTGCCACGCATGTGATAGATACATCAATGTAGATAAATCAGTTTGCCGATGTAGCTCTAAATTGGTATTTTGTTTTAATTCGATTTAAAGCAATTAGATAAATAGGATTTCCTATGTTAATTTTAAATCAATTTAAGGCCCAGGCCTAGTGGGTAAGGGTAAAGTACGATAATTGTTTGTTTAAAAAAATATTATTTTATTTAAAAAGTTATTTCGTTTTTGTTTACTTATTAGTTTTATTGATTTTTAGTTTACTTGTGAGACGAGCTCGTAAATTGGCACAGCAGTATTATTTGAGGTATCAAGAGCCTATTCCTACCAGCCAGCTTGTACAGAGAGTTGCTTATATTATGCAAGAATATACTCAATCTGGGTAAGAATATTTAAGTTTTTAATTCACTTGTTTCTATGACATAAATTGTCCTTATTTCTATATCTTACAACTTGAATTTCTATTTTAAAATGCTAAATTTCTGTTTTTCTTAAATACAATATTTCTTGAAGTTTAAACTTCAAAATGTGATGCTGTTTTTTGTAGTTGTAATACTTGTTTAATGAGCAGTATATAAGATAGATTTTGGTATTTAACTGTTATCCAATTGCCAATGTTCTGATTTTTTTTTTTTTTTTTTTTTTTTTTTTTATATATATATATAACAAAAGAAACATCCAAGGTAAATATGCTTTATGATGATTTTGGAGATTTTAAAAATATGTTAGTGCAATTTGGGTTTTATAAAGAGGTATTGGATGGGTGGATGTATATATGAAGTATCATCGATTGTTCATGCATATATTACATACATTATTTCTGTATTTGTATGTAAAGGGCAAAACAGGAAAAATTCATTAGTGACCAGTAGCAGCAATTTTATTAGTGGCCACTTTTTTTAACTAGTTACCACTTCATTTACCACTCTCATTTAAAATTGCTAAACGATAAAGTTATGTTATTCTATTAGCATTAATCTGGAATTAAATAGGCTTGAACAAATATATTAATACTAGCTGACTCGGCTGGCATTACCCGGGCCTATGATCAGACTTGTATAAAACCAAAAACTTTCTGCGCACATAAATATTGAGTCAAAAAACTTTCTGCAAATTAATTTAATGTTTAATAAAATTACGTATTATATTATTTTGACGATATAAATTAAAAACAGTAGTTTAAAATAATTACAATTTAAAATTAATTAATATTAATTAAAAAATAATTATTTTGGTTAAAAATAATAAAGCTAAGAATCCATGATAGGAAGAGCTGAATTCTTATCAGTTATTTTGTCAATGCGTTTAGAAACAACCCAATCCTTAATATTTTGACCTCTTCGCAAGCATCTGTAATGCCACAACAATGTTTTGCATCTTTAAATTTTGAATTGTGCGCACACAGTAAATATTTTTGAACAAAAATGGATTATTTGTGTAAAAAAGGAATATTTAAAAATTTTTAATATGGAATTTTTTTTTTTTTTTTTTTTTTTTTTTCCTGTAATTTTCTGCAATTTTGCAGAAAATTTTCCGCGCACGGCGTGCGTGCGTGCGTGCGTCTATATTATACAAGTCTGCCTATGATATCTTTAAACAAAACTCAAGTCTGCATGATTTTATATCTTCGGAAAATATTTCAAATGATTCTAGTTTCGGGTGCTCTACTGTTTTCAGCAGCGTAGAGTTTCATATGAACTTAGTTTCCAGGGTCCCAATGCCTTTGGCAGCGTCTAATGTGTTCCCAACAAACCTCTTTCCGAATGAACTTGCGTCCTTGCTGCCTAAGGCAGAGTATACTGGGAGTGCTCCAAATGCGCGGGAGACAATCGAAAACCAAGTTGAATGAGCCAAACTCCATATTAATCGGACTCATAGAACTTAAGATAAGAATGTACCCCCTGATGGTGGAAGGTTGAACTAAAATCTGTAAGATAATAAAAAAAAAACAAGATAAATGAGCTAAATCTAGTTGTAATCGGGTCCATAGAATCCAAGATAAGAATGTGCCCCCTGGCGGTGGAAAGTGGAACTAAAAACTGTAAAACAATTGTAAGCTAAGTTGAATGAACCAATTTCCGTTGAAATCGAACCCAAGAAAAAAATGTGTCGTTAATTTTCGAAAATGGTGGTCACAGAAGTCAAAGGTAAAATTCCATAATACAGAAAGTAGCTGAATTGTAAGCTAAGTTGAATGAACCACATCCCATTGAAATCAGGCCCATAGAACCCAAGAAAAGAATGCATTCCTAGGCTGTGGTTTTGTACATTCTTTTTAATTGAGATATCAAGAAATTGTCGGTGACAGTAATTTAGAGTATGACTGACAATATGAAAGGATCAAACAATGTTGTGAACTGTAAGCCAATATTACCAATCAAAATCTGATATAAAAGGCCAAATTCTGAAAAATTCAAAAATTTGGAAAATGATGCAGTAAAAAGATCATTTAACTATCGCAAATCAAATTAACAAATTATTTTCAATAAAGTTAAATTTTGTAAGTACTGCAATTCCATTGTTTGTCTTGAGTAATAAGTTAGTTTGCATTGACAATTTCATTAATTTGCATTCTCAATAAAATTACTAAATTAAAGAAAATGTTATTTTTTTGTAGCATAAAGTTGTACCCTATTTTCTGTCAAAAACTGAATTCCATTAACTCAACATAATGGACTATTTTTATAGCAGTAAAATGTTACTAATTTAATACAGACTTCAGTTAGGCAGAAAATGTCAGCTCTTTGGATATCAACACTAACAAGAATTCACTGTTCATGTTTATATTGAATTATATAGTTATGTGCCAGTTATATATATATGTGAGTGTGTGTGTGTATTTATTTGAATATTTCTATTTTCTAACCATTGTTTATAATATATCTATCTGTAAAAAAAATATATGTTATGTTTTATGGTGTAAATTAAAGTATTAAATATTTTGTTTTTCAGAGGTGTTCGTCCATTTGGAGTTTCTTTGTTAATCGCCGGCTGGGATAATGATAGACCTTATCTCTTCCAGTGTGATCCCTCGGTAAGCTTATATATACTGTTATCTGCTTTTCTCTGTGAAAACTGTTATTATTTTATTTTATTTTTTTAATAATTTAAAAGAAAAATATTACCCTGATTATTTAATTTTTTTTTACATTTGACATATGCAAGAATATTTGAGTTAAAGTTAGAATAT
This sequence comes from Maratus michaelseni, assembly GCA_963931845.1. NCBI lineage: Eukaryota > Metazoa > Arthropoda > Arachnida > Araneae > Salticidae > Maratus > Maratus michaelseni. Next base: position 191,273,161 of record OZ007600.1, read on the forward strand.
ATTTGTAAATGAATTGTCTATTTCTTAATGTTTTAATTATATTTGTACTTTTATTCCATGTACATAATATTTGCATCACTTTATTATTATAATTTCTGTTGTTAATACGAGTAACACTGAAATTTTTTAGACAGTCAGACGATATATACGAGGAAAAAAAATTGTTGGTTGGATTTTTAAATTTGAACTTTATTTGTGTCTACAGATGATAATTTTTAGCAACAATTGCAATTTAGCTATCATAGAATAAATTTACAAAGAAGATAAACTAGAATTGATGTAAGAGCATTATCAAGCTATGATTTTAAAGTGGGGCTAAATCAAGAATTACTTCAGTGTCTACAATTAGCATATATAAACAAAGCTACATCTTGTGCCATTGTATTCAGGTGGTTTATAAAATTTAGAAAAGGTTGAAATTCTCTCCTGGATGAACACCACACAGGAAGACCTTTATCTGCTGTAGTCCCAGAAAATATGTGTCCATACGAAAACTGTTAATCTATGATAATTGCTGTACCTACCAAATAATACAGAAGGAATTTAATATTGAATCTGCAGCTATACATAAAATTATTCCTGAAGAGCTGCATATGAAAAAATTAGTTTGTTGTTTGGGTCCCCCATAATTTAATGGAACACTAAAAAGCAGAGCATGTCAGGATCAGTAAAGTAACCCTAAAATTACTCAATGAGGGTGGCTACTGCATTATTTCTAAAATCATAACTAGTGATACTTTTTTTTTTTTACATTCTAAATGTCAAGAAAGTATATAGGAACCTTAGTAGAAAGTACTCATTTCCATTCCAAATCGTTTCAGGAGTCAGGTCTGCCAATATTATACCTTTGCGTTTATAAATGTGTCTGAAAGTTTCACGCTGTTAAGCGGGTCATTTGAGAACCTCCTTAAATAAAAGAGTGCAATATTTGACATTCAATTAAACAATCATGCTTTAGTAATGAAACATTTCAGAAAACTGAAATTGCATCATCTGTAAGGCATTTTTAGAAAAAACATTCTGATAATGTCTTACAGATGTTAAACCAATTTTTCAGAGTTGTTTGTTTGATTTCCTTTCCTATAATTCTTTAACAGCTTCAACGGTTGCCCCAAGTTAAGTCGGGAGTAATAACTGTTTCCCTATCTATGCGGCCGTTGAAGTGATTAAATAGAACCCTGGGTACCAGAATTCAAGTTTCAAACTTGTACTGGATGACAGTTGATGTTAATACAGTTTTTCCAAATATTAATTAATTAATTTTAATTTTTATATGAGAGGAAAAAATTTCTCCCATTGTTTTTATAAATGAAATGAAAGATTTATCTCAAATGAGTGATGCCAACAAAAAATAAAATACCGCAACGATGATTATAAAATATTGTTCAGTAAAGATAACATGGGACATGAATGCTGCATGGGTTTATTTTATATATTTATGATTAAAAAGTAGGAATTGACTTAAATTTTTTTTTTTTTTATATTACTTGTTATATTGAAAAGTCTGGTCCATTTTTGTTGAATTTTATCACATAGATAGATAATACAAATAATTTCTGTAATAAATTTTTCAATTTTCTACATTTGAATCTAAGTAAAGCTTCACAATTTAGATTTTTCAAAAACACTTTTATAACAATTGATCTACTTTGATATATCATATACCTGACATGATTATTACACTAAAAAATATTTAAACTTTATAAAAGAACTTGCATGCCCCTTCATATTCAAAGTTTTCCACGGACTTTAAAAAAACACCATTTTAAAGTCTATAATGTTTTTTGCTGTAGGGCGTCTGTGGTAAATAAGTTTCAAATTACGGGGTGAAATTAATCAACTGATGTGAGTTAGCGTACTTAGTCATTTTATAAATTTCAGGCATGAGACTCTTGAATTTTTCGATTTTAAATCCTTTTCCACTTCTGTTTTTTTGGCCATTTTTGAAGATTTTATTTTGTGCATGTCTTTTGTTTATTTAGTTAAATCAAAGTAGTACCATAAAATCACACTTGCTAAGTCTCCTTATTTTCTGCTACATCTGAAAATTCTGTCATATTTGCTTCCCACTATTGCGTAAAGTGGAACCAGCCAACCAACCCATCTTTGGGAAGAACTCGCGAAACACTTTTCTCTTCTGTGATCGATGAGTGGGTTTGACATTGCATCGCAAGTGGATGTAGTCAGAGACACAATCCAACTTCTCAATGAGCATGAAGTGTCATGCGTTTCGGCAAGTAATGAAGATAACTTGCCGAATGGTTTGGAGGTAGTTTGTTTACTATAGTTTCCTGTTACTTAGCAGAAGTTGATAGTAAGCTTTGGAATCTGATGAGTGATAGATTGTTTAATTTCATTGTTTGTTTTTCAATTTATATCTAATTATGGTGTCAAAATAGAAATATGTGTAGTCTTTTCATCCATTATTTTTTAGGTTATTTTGATTATATAGTATCACCAGTGAAAAGAAGTTTACTTGCTGAATACATTGTATCTTGTTTTGATTTCTCAGTTTCTCATGGTGGAAAAGGAGGTGTAGTAAAACCAGGGTTCGCTGATATATATCAATGGATATATATGATATATATATATCCGATATTTATTTTCAAAATATCAAGATTTTTGATATTTTCGATGCTTTCATATTATTTGATATTTATTGTCAAAATATCAAGATGTTTGTTTTTGTTTTCAATATTTGATATTTATTTTCAAAAATAGCACTGTGCAAGGTATTTTTGATATTTTAAGTCAAAACAAAAGTGTATAAAGGAAATTGTTTCTGTTTCGTTGATTAGTTGATCTTCAATTTTCTTCAAAGTGAAAAATAAAAGAAGAAAAGGGAGGAAAAAAACAGTTTTAGTATATTGTTTAAGTTTTCATGTTAAGTGCAATATATTTTAGTTTCTAATCTATATTATGCTTGAAAAGATTTATTATCAGCAGTAAGTTGACTATTTTGAAAATATTGGATATATATCGAAAATATCGGATATATATCAAAATATCGGATATTTTTTATATTTTCGAAAATATCATATTTACGAACCCTGAGTAAAACATATTGGAACCCGAAACCATGTACATAATGTACAACACACAGAGCTGCCAACTGCTACGAAAAAATCGTAGTTGCTACGATTTTGAACCACAAACTACCATGCTACGAAAATCTGTCTAAAACTACGATTTTCTGAAAAAAAAAAAAAAAGCGAATTTCGTCGCAGGATCACTCGAGAAAAACGCGAATTTCGTCACAGGATCGCACGAAGAAACGCGAATTTCGTTGAAAGAACGCTGTAAAAACGCGAATTTAGCCAAAAGATCGCCGTGAAAACGTGAATTTAGCCGAAAGATCGCCGTAAAATGCGAATTTAGCCGAAAGATCGCCGTAAAAATGCAAATTTAGCCGAAAGATCGCCGTAAAAATGAGAATTTAGCCGAAAGATCGCCGTAAAAACAGGAATTTAGCCGAAAGATCGCCGTAAAAACAGGAATTTAATCGATAGATCGCCTTAAAATGCGATTTTAGCCGAAAGATCGCCGTAAAAACGCGATTTTTTATATTATATATATTTATTTTAGTTAAAAATATATATTTTTTAATAGCAATTATATTTGTTGCGCTTGAAATTCATAATTATTGCTCAAATGTTCGCGCAGTTTTCAGCTTTTTTGCTTTTTTGTCTATCTCATCCCTGCTTTCGTTAGAAAATTGTTAAAAAACGGCAAATTTCGTCAAAAACATTGCGAAAAACTGCAAATTTCGTCAAAAGATCGCGAATAAACGGCAAATTTCGTCATAAGCATTGCGAAAAACGGCAAATTTTGTCAAAAAATCGCGAATAAACAACAAATTTTGTCAACAGATCGCGGGAAAAACGTGACTTTCGTCAGAAAATCGCGAAAAAATGGCAAATTTCGTCAAAAACATTGCGAAAAACGGCAAATTTCGTCAAAAGATCGTGAAAAAATGGCAAATTTTGTCAACAAACCGCCTAAAATGGCAAGTTTCGTCAAAAACATTGCGAAAAAAAATGCAAATTTTATAAACAAATCTTGAAAAAACTGCAAATTTCGCTAAAAGATCGTGAAAAAACGCAAATTTTGTCAAAGGGACACAAAAAAATGTGGCGGAAGTGTACCCCCCCCCCCCTCTCTGTTGTAACTTTTCAGAAAATTTGCTGTGAATTTCAGAATTTTTTTTTTACTCAGAATCACCCCCTGATTTGCTCGCTTAAAATTTGCAGTGTAAAAAACAGCCACCAACCAACCAACCTTCAGATAAATTTGAATTTGGTGTGCTACTATTTCTCCTTTTCAAAGGTTGGCAGGTCTGAACACATTAAAATAAATAAACTTAAATTCAATGTTGATGAAATGGATCAAAGAATCATTAAAGCTGAATGTTTCTTTTTGACACTTTTATTGTATCATAGTTTACCATTAAATGCTTCTGACTGTGCAGCATCCCAATTAAAAAAAATAATCCCAGATAGTACTATTGTAGCAAAAAATAATTATGCACAAACACCAAAACAACTACATTAGCTAGATAGCTGTATGTATATACTGATGTTTTGAGTGAAAGTATTTTAAAGTTTGAATCACACAACTGGTTGAAATTGCTGGGTAGAACACTACATCAGAATTATGGACTTAAAATAAAAACTTTCTTTTCAGAATTACAGTTGTATTTGCATAGATTACTCGGAATTTGTTTTGTTTGTTTCCATGAAGCAGCATTTAAACAAAAGTATTGTTAGTTGATAATTTTGTCATGGGGGGACATGTTGGTGGGGGGGGGGGCTATATTTTAATGCAATTAAGAAAAAATACTCTAATTATATCTCTTATATCTTTTATGTAGAAAAATCAACATATATATATATATATATATATATATATATATATATAAATGGTTGGTTCCTATTTGAGACCACCATTTGGCGAAATCTTGCCAAATCGTCGATAGTCAGCCAGATGTAGCTCTTTTATTGTTGAAAAGGCTGAGCTATGATATTTTTTGTTGTGACGCGTTGTTACGTATGACGTATTTGTTACGTCATCAAGTGATTCTTTATTCGATGTTTATTTATTTTAATGATGTTTAATGATTTATTAGTTATTTAAAACATTTTTTTAATATAATTAAATAACACTTACGTCATTAAATGGATATGTTATGATATTAAAAGGAAAAAAGCATTGAAAAAATTTCATCATCTGCTTGTTTATTTAAAGCTTGATTTTTTCTTCTTTTTTTATGTTTGTGAGTGGTTACTCTTGTTACTTTAAAATAGTATAAAAATTAATTGACTGCAGTTTTTATGGAAGTCTCATGTTCACGAAGCAATCATACATGCGGTATAGTGATTGCCGCATTTAAAAAATTTGTGTATTTCTTGTGATCGCTATGCAACGAGGTTGCTGCATCCAGAGATGTCTTTTTTCGGTTTCATGTTTGCAAAGCGATCATACGTGCGGTACAGTGATCTCGGCATTAATGAATTTCGTATATTTTTTGGGATTTCCGATATGACGAGGTTGCTGTATCCAGTGATGTTTTTTTTTCGGTTTCATGTTCGCAAAGCAATCATACGTGCAGTACAGTGATCGTGGAATTAACAAATTTCGTGTTTTTTGTATTCCGATACGATGAAGTTGCTGTATGCAGTGATTTTTTTTTTTTTTTTTCCGGTTTCATGTTCGCAAAGCGATCATTCGTGCGGTACAGTGATCGTGGCATTAACAAATTTCGTGTATTTCTTGGGATTCCGATACAACGAGGTTGCTGTATCCAGTGATGTTTTTTTTTTTTACGGTTTCATGTTCGCAAAGCGATCATACGTGCGTCACAGTGATCGCGGCATTAACGAATTTTGTGTATTTTTTGGGATTCCGATACAACAAGTTGGTTGTATCAGTGATGTTTTTTTTTCAGTTTCATGTTTGCGAAGCGATCATACGTGTGGTACAGTGATCGCGCCATTAACGAATTTCTTGTATTTTTTTGGGATTCCTATATGATGAGGTTGCTGTATCCAGTGATTTTTTTTGTTTTTCGGTTTCATGTTCGCGAAGCGATCATGCGTGCAGTACAGTGATCGTGGCATTAACAAATTTCGTGTATTTTTTGGGATTCTGATGCGACGAGGTTGCTGTATCCAGTGATGTTTTTTTGCAGTTTCATGTTTGCGAAGCGATCATACGTGCAGTACAGTGATAGCGGAATTAACAAATTTCATGTTTTTTTTATTTTGGGATTCCGATGCGACGAGTTTGCTGTATCCAGTTATGTATTTTTTTTTTTTTGCGGTTTCATGTTTGCAAAGCGATTATACGTGCAGTACAGTGAATACGTCATTAACGAATTTTGTGTATTTCTTGGGATTCTAATATGACAAAATATGCCGTAATATTCCAATATGCTGTATCCAGTGAGTTTTTTTTTTTCCCCGGTTTCGTGTTTGCGTAGTGATCATACGTGTGATACAGTGATCGCGGCATTAACGCATTTCGTGTATTTTCGTTTTTTCAACTTCACATTAATTGTTAACTGTTATGTAATATCGATGAAATGTGTATAAAAACGTTTTTTACTGCTCATATTATCTTTTTTATATCTATCTTATTAAATTTGTCAAATAAAATATTTTATTTCACTCATAAATGCAGTATAAAAAAAAAAATCAACTGTGTGTGGTTTAATTTAATAATTCTGTATTTAAATTAGGGAAGCACCGAATATTCGGTATCTGTTCGGTATTCAGCCAAATTGCTGAATATTTGGCTTGGCCGAATATCGAAATATTCGGCCAAGCTGAATACTTAAAAACTATTTTTTTAATATTTTTTAAAACCCACAATTTCTACTTTTAACTAACTGTCAATTAATAAAGATATTAAAAAAAATTAGAAATAAAATCATATTTCAATGAAAGAGAATGCTTTTACATTATTTATTTGCTGTTTGAAAAGTGTCACTTAAGAAAATTAACTATCAATGATAACCTTCATAGGAATTAATGATGTACAAATAAATGCAAGTTCCTGAATATTGCCTAATAATATGTTTCTTGCTTTTTTGCAAACATCATGTTTCTAAACAAAATGGAAAAGAACTTTCACTGGTGATAATAGACACCAAAACGGATGATTTTTGTCCAGGAAACCAGAATCGTAACACACTTATTCAATCAAAAATAAAGTGCATCTCACACCAGGACCAGATCAAATTTGAATTTGAATTTGTTACTTTAATAATATTGAAGATATTGTAACAATATTTTCAACATAGTTACTTTGATTTCTGTCAATCACGATAACTACTGGAAATTTTCACCATTCATATCTAAACAACACTGAGCTAGATATTCCTTTATGCAGAGTGCAGCTGACAGTACTACTTATACTGTGTCACTGGCCAAAATTCAGCCACTTCTGATAGTATCATATTTTCTACAATCAAAATTAATACGATGCAAATATCGCTAAAATATCTTCATTGTTGTTAAAGTTTTAAACAAAAATTCAGTTTCAGCGTGCAGTGACACACTCTGTGTTTTTGATTGAATGTATTGTATTTTTGATGGAATAAGTGGATTGAGATAATGTTTCATGCTCAAAAAATTTTTGCCTTGACCACATTATCTACAGAGAAAGTTTGTTCCAAGATGTATGAACAACCCTGTATGTTTACAACCTCTGAATGTGATCGTCCATTCCAGATATCTGCTCTCTGGTTCATTTAAAAACTTCCTTGCCAAATCGAAAGGAGCAGGAAAGTTATTCTTGTTGATTTGCCAGCATTTTAATATATTGTTATTGTTTTACTTTAGCCCCTTCCTGAAAAATAAACACTGCAAATTCTTTCTTCTAATTCATTCAAAAAATTTCTTTGATTTTAAAGTATTTGTTATAGAATATAAGAACATTTTATAAATTTATTGTAATTCACAGAAGAAGCTACGAAGTTTAAAGCTTTAATAATTAAAAAAGTTTTAAGACTATCCTCTTTTAGGTAGCTTTCAATACAAAAAAGTATAAAGCTACCTATTGCAGCCGTTCGGAGGAAAGCAGTTCCGGAAAATTTCGATATATTTTCACCGATCATGACCCCCAGACCCCAAAACCATCCTCCGTTCAAATGTTGATTTATATATATATATATATATATATATATATATATATATATATATATATATATATATATATATCTGACCTATGTCATACGATAACGCTCGTATTTATGAATCAATTTTGATGAAACTAATTGTGTGTATTAAGCTCACCAATGTCTCGACCGAGTTCGTTGGACAGCTTGGTCCGCCATTTTGTTTCAAGATGGCGGCCAATTAAAAATTTAAAACTAAAATAAATATACAAAAAAGTTAAAAATTCAAATTTATTTTTTAATTCAGTGTTAGGCATTGAAACGAGGATTCCAGAGCATTTTTTGTTTTACCTCTATCTTAAAAAACGGCTGAGACAGAGCAGTTTGAAATTCTAGGGTGGCTGACATTTTGAAACAAGACAGCACATTACAAAAATTTTCATTGTTGTAATAATTTTCCCAATCAAACGCATAAAACTATATATTCATATCCGTTAGCGCAAAATTCTCGCCAAACTTGGCGACATTTGGCGAAATATCACCAAATTTGGCGACCAAAATAAGTTTTCATAAATGAAGCCAATTTGGCTATTGCTCAATAATTTGGCGAATTTCTTATTCAAATTCAGTATTAACGAATCTTTTGTAAACGTTTTATTTGTATTTTAAGTTGCTGTTTTCGTGTAACATTAGCTAAAATTTTAAAACGAAGATATAGGAAAGCTACCTTTTCCTCCCGGTACAGGCCGGAAGGACTTTTTAAGTTATAACTCAAAGCACAGATTTTTTTTATGTATAAAGGTTTCTTATAAAAAGGTCTAGTTCATAAAATAGTAGTATCTGTGTTAAATATTATGTAAAATTCTTTTATAATTTAACTTTTAATACTTTTAAACTCTAAAATATAAAAATATTTGGTATTCGGCCGAATAGTTACTATTTGGTTGGTCAAATTTTTGGTATTCGGCTTACTTGTGGGCCGAATATTCAGTATTCGGCCAAAACCACTATTTGGTGCATCCCTAATTTAAATTATCATTCTTTGTCCAAATTGTTTTGAACGAATAAAATTTTACATTCGTTGCATTGTTACTGTCGTATAAATTCAATCTATTTTTCAGTGACTTTTTATCGCTAAATCCATCACTTTTCCTATGTGTAACTATTTAAAAATTAAGAATGGCAACATTTTACCACTTGCTTATTGTGGGTTACAATATGATAAATGTAAGTAAACAATTTAGAAATCGCCAATGTGGCATCATTTTTAAAAAGCACCAAATGGTGGCTTGAAATAGGATTATGCCTATATAAATATGTTGATGCATATGTTGTGTATATAAATATATACACACATACTCATTTATAAGTATTTATTTTTGTTTGTTTTTTCATTTTAAACAATATTGTGGACTTTCTTTTAAAAAAGCGATTACACATAAGTAAAAACCTGTCAAAATTATTGCCGTTCTGATGCAAGACTTTAATCCGCATTAATTTTAAACCCCATTGTTGCCAGTATTATTGCTTATTTTGACTTGTGGTAGGCGATAATATATTACATTTTTTGAACTATACATGATATGAAGACTATTTTAAAAACATAAAGCATTTTTTGTAGTTTTTACCTTAACACTGTACTCAAAACTTGTGACAACTGGTCAATTTTTACAAGAATTAAAGGGAAAAATATAGAGAAGTAAATATATAATTTTGTTTTATCTTAAAGCAATTGAAACAAGACCATCAGCAGATCAAGACCTGTGCAACAAAAATATATATTTAAAAATTGGAGCATAAATTTAAAAAGAGAAAAAAAAACATAAATGAATTGTATAACCACCTCCTTCATTTTTGAAATCTGTTAATAATAATAATCCAAAGTTAGTGAAAATGGTTGAAATATTTTTAAAATTTCTTTCAACTTTTATAGATCAAGAAAGTATTTAGCATTTTCATTACTTATAAAATTTTTCTTTTTTTTTTCCCGGATATTTTATATAAATATGGTATAAATTTCATGACCATATTTAATTTTCTTTTACTTATTTTTCAATCGCAATATAGCATAAAGAAAAAAATACTAATTTAATTTTGCATGTTAAAAATTGCTGATTTTACACTCGCTCAAATATATTTTTAAATATTGCTCTAGTATACACTTTTTCTCTACAGTGATAATTTACTTGTTTTTATTCATTGTCTCTTTCATCATATTTAGTTGTCATGCTGTGTAGACTTTTGTCTAAAAAAATACTAGTTGACTAAAAACTATATGCATTAAACGATTAAAGATGCTGTAAAATGATTTCAATTATTGTACTTACATATTATCCGAAAAGATAGATTGTCAAAAAATGGTTGTTAATCACCAATCATGTTTATCATTGTCAATAGCCAATTGAATTCAAAGCAGTAATTTAATATACATTTATTAAATGCATGACATCATTAAAAATGGTAAATAACATAAAAGCAAACTAAAATAGCACATAACATGAGATGGAAGTCTTTTAGCTATAAAAGATATTTACAATGGTAGTTTTATTTTTGGCTGCATGTTATATACCAGCTGGAAAGAATGCGATATATATCCTAATCACATACTATATCTATGTCTATACATATCTATATTATACAGTTATACATAAATTCTTCTGAAATTGCTGTTAATATTTCTACTATAACATTAACTATGGAGTTACAATGTAGAATGGAAAAAAAAGATTACCGTAATTAATTTTATAGGTGTCATTATTAGCACAGTGTATTTACCTGGCACAAGTAATATGTAAGAACTAGATTATTATTTAATAAATACTTTTTGTTATTGATAATCTCTTTACTGAAAACTTGTATTTAATTTTAATTAGGGAGCCTATTTTGCTTGGAAAGCTACTGCAATGGGTAAAAACCATGTGAATGGAAAAGCCTTTTTAGAAAAGAGGTAAGTTGGGAGAGAATTTATTTATATTTGTATATGTGTGTTTTTTTAAGCACTAATACAGGGGTTCTCAAACTATGGTACGTGTACCAGTACTGGTACGCAAAGCTCTGGTTACTGGTACACGAAATTGCGAGATTGGTATGCAAAATGAAACGCCAGCATAATATTATAAAATCAAAAATGGCATGAATTTATCACTTTGGAAATTTTCGAATAAAAATTAGAGACTGTAAATGCGTTTTTGTTGTTGATGATAGATATTTGTTATAGCAAACCCTCTGAAATCCGCACACGCTATTTATGATACAACCAGTTTTCCAGAATTAAACATATGTATAATTATTACACTTATATGGAAAAAAAATTAAGATTTGTAAATAACGACCTAATTTAAAAATTAATCAATGAAACAGTTTTAATTAGCAGAAAAACTGTTTTAAACCTGTTTTTTAAATTGTAGTATTATCTGAAGGTAAAATCTGAATCCGTGAAAGTAGGAGGAGCTTGTTGGAATAGGAGTTAATAAGAGAGTTACACATCTATATATATATATTTGTCTTACGTGGCGCGGAAATAGGGCTGAATTTCTAGCTTATTGTTGGCAACAACCGTAGTTTCCAGAGCTCAGACCAATGAAAAGACTAGATTGTGTTAGATAGATCAGCTCCTCCTCCAATATGGCAGTCAGTGTCAGAGCAGTGAAAATCAAACTAGCAAATATTAAAAATAAAATAACATGTACGTAATCCGAAGCGTCTGAGATTATTCTTCATTTTAATTATGAGTAATATTGCTAATTTCAAATCAATTCTCAACTCTTATTTAGAATTTATTTATGAATTTCACTCACATGAAAAATCGGAGAGAAGTAAAAATATCAACCTAGCACCTGCTGCCATTTGTTGCAGAAATCTATAATCAATTAGAATAGTAAAATGTCGAATGAAATTTAAACAATCATTGATGATAAACTATGTTCCTATTACGTTTTTTTTTTTTTTTTTTTTTTTTTTTAATGAATAAGCCGTGCTGTACACTATTATAGGTGCAATAAGTTTTAAACAAATTATGTTTCCAAGATCCTTTATTCATAGTATTTAATTTAAATAATTTATATGCTCATTAGTAGCTCCAACTAAATGCATTTTTAGTTGTGTTTTCAACGGAGTTCAATGGGGGGTTTTGGCGAGCGTTAGCGAGTAGGGGGCTGAGCCCCCTAGTATATATATATATATATTTGTACTGGTTATTTCGGTGTTGACGTTTTTTTAAGTCTGTCAATTGGAAATTTTCTCTTATTCTGTACCAAATGTGTAAGTTTCTTTTTATTTCATGGAAATCGGTTTTTAATTTAAAATGGTGATTTGAAATCGAACAAAATATGGGAAGTTCCACTTTTCCATTTTCTCCTATATTAGCATTACGTTCGATACCTGGTGGTACGCGGAAGTATGGACTTCGATTTAGTGGTACGTCGGTTTAATAGTTTGAGAACCCCTGCACTAATATATTTTGTTATTATTGCTAATGACTATATGTCAAATCTAGCAGTGTTTGTCAAGATATGTTTTCTGTTAAATGCCAGTTACTCAAAAACAATGTTCAAGTATATTTGGTGCCCAAAAATTGTTAATACAATATAGATAATTCATTTTGTAAGTATGCAAACAATTCTTTGTGCTTTGAAAATGTTTACATATATATTTTTTTATTTCCTTCAGAACTGACATATTAAGAGTTGATAATGTTATTTTATTTTTTACTACTTTCTAATATTTACTTATATTCTTTCAAGATGCAGAGATAGTTCAGGTAAACAGAAAGGTTGCCATTTTATGCCAAGGAAGCTCTGGTTTTGTGCTTTCTTCTTCAAAGAAATTGTGATTATTTTAGAAAAACACATAAGTAACAAGTAAGGTTACATTCACAGGCAATTAAAAAACATTAGCATAATACAAGAAATAAAACAGAAAGTTATGGTTGCAAGTTAACTTTAATTCAAAAGTTTGTCAGTCAGGTTAAGATGCTATCAATAATTTTAGCACATGATACCAACCAACCTACCATTTCTGGTGATTATTGACATGGCAGTTTTAGTTGCTGAATAAAGTTATTCATAAATAGTAGTATATATGCATTTAAACCACTTTAATTTTACTTAAAATTTCTATGACAGATGCTTGTTTATATTTAGTTTTTACTAACTATATTTAATTTAAACCTTTCTCATAAATACAAATGAACTTTAAGATGAACAGTATCTATTTAAATAATTGTATTAAAAATTTGTATAATTGTGTTTAACAAAAAAGAGTGGGAGTGAGTGAAAGAGATAGGAGGAAACTTTCTAGGAAATTTAACCAAATTTAAAGCAATAATTAATGTAAATTCCTACATCACCTACCCTCCAGATTGTTTTATGAAATATCAGGTTGGTGAAAAACTTTTTTCTTAGTTTCAAAATTAATGAGGATAGTAATCTCCATTCAGTTCTACAATCTTCTGTCATGAAATGACCATGTATTCTGTCCATGTATGAAAGTCAATAAAAGTTAAATAGCATTTTAGTAATATAATCATGTAGTTTTAAATATTAGCATCATATAGGGACCAATTTATTAATTCTCCCTTTCCCTTGGAATACTTCATATATTACTCCCTCTAATCTATTTTTAAGGCAACAGTACCCTGCCCTTTTTAAAAAATAATGAAATAATGCATGCTTAGTTCCACAGAATAAATAAGGATGCATTTCACTTTTTTTTTTTTTTTGTAAAGGCAGGACACTGGCCTTAAAAGTAGATTAGAGGGATCTTGTACCCATAGATCTCTTAGTTTTTCCCCATACCACAGTATTTCTAAATCCATCTGCTCAACAGCTTGCAAAAATTATAAACTTCAGTTCTTTAAGGAAAAACACAGGGGATTACTAAATTGTGTAATTTCATTGTATATATTTTTTAATTTGTAATTGATAAAATCATTCAAAATAAATATTACTTTAATATTTCTAAAAATACATTACCTTTTTTTTCTTTCTTTCTTATTGAGAACCCAATGATACATTTTCTTTTATTATTTTCTACTCAACTAGTGTCCTTTTTTTTGCTTCAGTTATGTTATTTTAACGACAAATATGACCTTTTTCTTTTTAGAATGAAAACTATTTTTTACACTACATATTTTTTTTAGATTGTACCTATTTTAAGGTTTTAATATGCCTTAAGAGTGGGGTCTCTGGGCACATATGCAGTAATATACATTTGCTATCAGCAATTAACCCCAGTGGCAGAAAGTTCTGTAGCTTTCTGCGACAAGCTTTTAAAATTTCATAATCTGTCTGCAAAATTTGCATTCTCATTAATTTTGCTTATAACTTTTGATGTTACATATCGTTTCATCATCTCACTTCTTGTGGGATTTCTAAAATAGGAAGGATAAGCTTATCCCGGGACCAGGGGTGATTCTGAGTAAAAAAATATTTTCTGAAATTCACAGAGAATTTTGTGAAAGATCCAGGGGAGGGAGGCGTGAGAGAGAGAGAGAGAAATTTCCCTATCCTGATGCAGCTACAGAAATTCCTTCTTTAGAAAAATGTCTTAAAGTCCTGCATCAGTTGCAGATCGTGTTAACTCTGTTTTCAGTTCGAACTGAGTTTATATTCCTGCATGTTGGGTTCGGGTAACCCAATTTTTTAAAAGTTGGTTCTCTTTATTTTGGGGGGGGGGGGGGGGATAGCATCTGTAAACATGACATACGTAATAAGAAAAAAAAAAAAAAGGCACCCTCATTTCGTTCATAGCAGACAATATAATTTATTTTACTGAAATAATGACGATGATTTTTTACATTGTAAAACTAGTTATAGCACGAAATGAACGCTCATTTGTCATGTTTAACGTACAATTTCTGACTTGTTTAATCTAGTGGGGGTGGGTTTTTGTTTGTTTGTATATAATTTTGGGGTTTATTTTGCTTGTAATATAATTTTTATAATTTTCAATATAGAGTTTAGTTTATATTACCTTTCTAAATTGTGTACTATTCTAAACCGTGTAACTAATAATTCTAAACTATGCTTGTGATTATTTTTTCTTAATTGATAAAGAAAACTGTGCTTTCTGAAAATCATTGGGGAGAGGGTAAATATTTTTACTGGCAGCTAGAATTTTTTGCTGGCTACCAGATTTTATTAAATTTGTAAAGCTCTGGTTACACCAGTGTAAAAGTTTGAGAACCCCTGTTTTAAAGTATACAGTAATTAATCTTGGATCAATTTTAATTTTTAAATTAAAAATTTTATTTTAACAAATGACATTTATTTTGAGTTTCTGATGAAGATATTCTAAATATCTTGAAAAATCGTTTCATTTTACAACAGCCTTTCATCTAATTTGTGAAAAAGAAAACTAGTTCAACTACATGAATACCCTTTATTTTTTATTTCTTGTGCATTATGGTGTCTACTGTCATAATGTTATGAACTTTTTAAGAATGGGTCATTTAAATATTGACCAGAAGGAATTATTCTTAAAAGATGGTGATGCTTTTAAAATCTACCAAGCACTAATTTTCCCTACAGTTTTTCCACCTGTGCTTCGGGGTAGCAGGATTAACAACTGTGAGGAAAGAAAATAAGCGCTCTCTAGATTTTAAGGTAGATTTGTTTCTTTTAAGAAGGAATGACTCCTTGTCAATATTTAAAAAGCCCATCCACTAAAGTTAGATTATAATTAGTGTTTTACTGTAAACTGTTTACTGAATACTTGTTTAATATCTTACCAAACTGTAATATATTAAACAAGCATTCCTCCATTTTATTTCAGCGTTTGAAATAAAAACCATTATTTTGGATATAATTTATTTTCAGGCAGCCTGTCAAATGCATTATTTTTTTATACTATTCTTTAAAACTATTTCAAATATAAATATACACACACTAATAAATATACATTTTGCATAATAATATGCTTATATTAGCAAGTGAATGTTTAGATATGCAAAATCAACATATGATTTGTTGTAAGATATTGCTATAAACCACTTTGTATTCAGATTTACAGGTTTACAAAATAACCTGCATTGATGCTATTTAAACATTTTTACATTTTATAGTGTTATGAAACATTCTGTATCTACTCTCATTACTAGGGTTGATTGTGTTCAGGTTATATATCTAAATTCAGGGTTTTTTTTTTTTTTTTTTCATTTTACAAAAATTCTGGTTTTTCTGAGAGTTAAATTCATAAAATAAGACTAAAATATAATTTCATATGATTGCTAAACATAATTAAAATTCATGTTTTTCATAATTTTACCTAACTGCAATAAATTATATGTCGTCTCCCCCCCCCCCCTCTCTCTCCTACGGAAATGTTTTCTCGCTAAAATTTTAAGGTATTTTTTAATGAACCCACAACTACCCCTGCATTAAGTACTTTGATTCTTTTTCTCTATAAAGCTTCTCATACCAAAAAAGATTTAAGTATTTCTGTTCAATTTCAGGCCTAAGTCACCCTGTATTTTTACCTAGTTTTGACAGCTTTGTAGAAAATAACCAATTTTAATTTTCAGCCATTGGCCATTTTTATATAAATTGTTATATTGTGAAGAAAAAATGAAAATAGCAGACATTGATATGATATGGTGTTTTCACAGATTAAAATAAAAACAAACCAACTTAATCTGAACAGTAAAGGTTGTGACTTCTTATTTTAGTTACATTTAAAAGAAAAATATCATGCTTAAAAATGATTGTAAAAAAATCATCAAAATTTGGTAAATTAAAGTTTCAAAATTTTATATTTTTTTGTGTCATGTGTTTAACACAGTAGCCTCTCATTATAACTTGTTTTGTTGAGAAGCAAGAAAAAAGCACAATATAGCTGAAAACATTTAAGGAATTAGAAAGATAATCTTCATATAAACAATGTATGTTGGACTTAGTTATTGGTGTTAGTTTATATGCAAAATATACTTTTCTTAAGAAAATTAATTTCTTAACTTTTGTTATCGATGTATAAAAGGTTACTTAAAGTTATTTAAAAACTGAACTTCTTTGAGGAGGGTGGGGGGGGGGGCATAAAAAAGAGTGATATATTGAAATGAACAATATAACAAAAGGCTACTGTATTTACTTGTCATGTGTGAAGTGGCCTTTGTAATCATCCATACCTGTATTCTTTGAATTTAATTATATATTATTTCTGCATTCTCGTTATTTATTCTAGTTTCTTCCTATATATGATTCTTATTAAGCTTTTAATTCTTTTATGCAGGTACAGTGAAGATTTGGAACTTGAGGATGCTATTCATACAGCTATATTGACACTGAAAGAAGGTTTTGAAGGCCAGATGACTGCTGATAATATTGAAATTGGTATCTGCAATGAAAAGGGATTTAAACGCCTTACTCCTTCAGAAGTTAAGGACTTCTTAGAGAATGTTCATTAACTGTGTTTTATTTTGTTACTTTTTACGTAATAACATTCTAATAAAGAACTTTTCTACAAATGTATGTGCTTGGAATTTATTGGTTGGATCATTATTAGAAATACTATATATAATATTTAAATAATTATGTATATTAAATAATTAATATAATTATTAGTCCAAGTCAAATTTCAAGTTTAAAATCCTAAATACATTTGACTATATGTGTGGTGGGTACATGATTGAAACCATTGAATCTAATGTGGATTTCAATGGTGACATAGTCAAGGAGTTAAGCTGCTTAGTTCACATTTAGCCCATGTTTTTTACATTTGATACTCATTACCTGTTAAAAATTTTATAAATGGATAGAACAACAAAATTTACACTTTTTAATGGAATTTTCATTATGTTGAACACATTTTTTTTTCTTAGATTTAAAAAAAAATAATGTTATGGATTCAGATTTATATTTTTAATGAGATGTGGTCAAGGTTCAATGAGATTTGGTCAAGAATATATTTCTGGATCATGAAGATATAATAATTAAATTAAGTATGCATAACTTTTCTGTAACTGTGGGGAATGCTTTAACTTATTGAACAGTCATAGTTAATATTTTCTGCCCTTTTGATTTAATATTTGTTTATTTTACAGAAGAATTCTGGTAGATAAACATATTTAATTGGAAAATATTGTAATTATATTGAAATCAAAGTTTTTGTTTAAAAAATCAATATATATTATATATATAAAGAGAGAGTTGGTTGAAAATTGATGCTCCTGGGATTGGACCTTTTGCTCTTTCATATGACATATCAATTCTTCGTGATTTTAATTAATAAAAGCTACTTGTGTTGGTTGGGTTAAAGTATGAAAAAAATCAAACCTATTTAATGGTGTTATAATCCGAGTTGTTTACATTGTAACTCACTAGATGGCGCCACAGGTGCATGTAAATGTTTCCGGTCGTGATCGATGATCGGACCGGCAGTCTCATGCTAGCCATGATGTATGCAGGTTGGATCTTGGATCCACTAATAAACCTAGTTAATCTTTATGCATCCAGTGTAATTCTTAACGTAACTAACTACTAGTAATTTAAGAAACTCTTCAAATGGAAAATTTGATTTATCTTCAAATAAAAGAACATATATATTTTTTAATTATTAGCTTTTTGCTGTTCATTACCTCATTTAATTTAATTCTAAAATTTTTATTATAGTTTTAAATATTAAATACATTTTAAAGTGTTTGTGGAAACAATAATTTCTAATCTTTTGTGAATTTGTAATTTTCCTCTTTTCTATTCTTACTTATTGAGAATGGGGAAGGAGGCTTGATTTTTTGTATTTCAATACAAATTAATCATAGGAATCTAGCCACCTGGATAAACTGGAAAAGTCAGGGAAACTTAACATTTCTGAGGAAAAGTCAGGAAAATTTGAAAACTCTCAGAAAAAGTTAGAAATATTTGAACTTAAGGGAAAAAAATATAGGAAAATGTTTCTTAAAAAATTAAGGATTTGAAATTGCAGTGCCATTAAAATCAAACTTTGCTCTTCATAAGTACTGTGAAGAGTATTTCAATCTCCCTTGCAAATAATTTTGTGTACTCCCTTTCAGCCCTTCTTTGTAACTCAGAGATTTTCAGTTCCAGCTTCACTGAAACTTTGTACTGATTGCTGTAAGATTGATTAGGTGTTTCACTCTGCCTACTTATATTTGTTTGGGAACTGAACATTTGTTAGCTTAATTTAATGAATATTTATTATTTGTATTAAAATATACCTCAAAGCAATCTGTATTTAACTGTGACTGATGTGATAAAGGATTTCATTCTGATTTGACAAAATGGATAGAACCTGATGCTAAAAGTGTGTATCTGCAAAATGTTTAGCATGTAAAATGTTCAACAATTTGTAATTTTTTCAAAGAATTATGTAACAAATCGGTAATTTGTGCCTTAGAATCAGTTGTGAAAGGCTCAAGATTTTTTTGTGTGTAACAAGACAAAATCTCGATACCTGAAATTTTTTTTATTATTATTGGTATGGAAAAGTCAGGGAAATTCATTGCTGATTTGGAACAGACAATTTGCAGGTAAATTCACATATATGTAATGTGACTGGAAGCTTCTACATTGTAAAAAAAAAAAAAACTGAAATGAGCATAGAAACACATAACATACCACAATTACTAAATTGTCACAAAAAAAAAAAAAAAAAAAGCTATAGTTTGTAATACAGTAAAACCTGCTAAGACAGAATCCCGAGTGACTGGGGAAAAAAATTCTGTTTTAGACAGGTTTCTGTCTTAGCAGGTATAAATATATTGTATTTTCAGTGGACCATTATTATTATTTTTTTCATTTAAGGAGGAATTCTGTATGTGTAGGTTCAGTTTTCACAGGCTTTACTGTATATTAACTTTATAAACAGTTAAAGTTATTTTTCCACTTTGTTTTTCTTGGCACTATATTATTTCTTTAATTTTAATAAGCATTGACATTAAAATTAATAACTATGGAAATAAGTAGATAGCAGATTATTTTCAATTGCATATTTTTATTTCTTTAGCTGTAGCACGTTCAGAATTCTTTACAACACTATATCCAAATAATACTTTTGATAAGCACAGACCCTTCTTCAATTTCCTCTTCTAAAGAGATGCTGAATGATAAATTTCTTCAGAAAAAAATCTCTGTAT
The DNA here is from genome assembly GCA_963931845.1 of Maratus michaelseni. Lineage (NCBI taxonomy): Eukaryota > Metazoa > Arthropoda > Arachnida > Araneae > Salticidae > Maratus > Maratus michaelseni. Next base: position 191,293,365 of record OZ007600.1, read on the forward strand.
GATACATAGTTGAATTTATTTTTTAATTCAAACTTACACAAAACTAGAATAGAAGAATCTCCTGTTAAGTGATGATGTTCATAAAATAAGTTTTATAAACGTGTTTGTCATTTCTGAGTTTGCTGCAGGAAGGAAAATAACAGAGAAATTTTATTATTTTATGTAAAAATTAAAAGAATGAGGAAAAATTAAATAATTTTGAATGGTAATGACGATGAACTACCAAATAAAATGAGTATGACTGAAGTAAAGTATTACAAATAATACCCAGTAACATCGGTTGATATTAAAATAACATTTTCTACATTTAAAATGATTTTAGATGATAAAAGACACAATCTAACTGTTAGAAATTTAGAAAAATTCATTGTTACGTACTTCAATCAAATTTGCTCTCAATGAAATAAAAATTTGTGACAGTGTTCGTATATCTTTCAATAAAATTATTAGAAATAATACATGTGTTTTCAAATAGAAAATATTGATTTAGCTATTAAATATATGTTTAGATATGATAAAATTTAAAGAAAATAGGGGCTGCATTTACAGGTTGAAGATTTTTTTTGTGTGCATATTTGTATGATATTTTGGCAGTTTTTAAGTACATGTAATTTGCTGTTTGGTAATTAGTATCTCCACTTCATAGTCTTTGCTACGTCATGTACATTTGCCTGAAAAAGTTTTATTTGAATACATCCTAAAGAATTTGAACAAATTGAACAAATTAGAATATTGTATTAGTAAATGTAAAAGATGTGCAAGACAGCCCTATAAAGAATATAACGTACAGTATATAACATGATATTTTCCTTTTAACTAATGTTAAAGTTATTATTCATAACATAGTCATCCATATTCAAAACATTGTCGTCTATGATTACACAAAATTTCTATCACATTGTAAAAGCTAGTGCTTTGATTCATTCAGCTGTATTTTAGTTCACGGCTCATGGGTTATTTAAATCAGGGTTCACAATCGCAATAAAAAAATTATGAAAATAAAATAGGTAAGTATGACGTAACATACAGATTAAAATACATTTCTATGTCACAAGTTTTAAAAAAAAAAATGCAAATATAAGAAATAAACATGTACTCATTAGAGAAAAAATTGCATATTTTACTTTCTACAAAAAAAGTTCAGGAGAGAAAGAAAAAAAATAGAGAATATCCCATCTAAATTATTCACTAAATTGTTGCAGAGAAAAAACAAAATAATCATTTGATTGGGGGAAAAGGCTTCTTTCAATTAGGTTTATAAAAATATGCTTAGAAGGTCATCTTCATATTGCAATTGTAACAATTTTTCAATAACAAAAATATAATTTTTATATACACTGCTCAAAACAATTAAAGGATATTTGAAGTTTTATATAAAATAAAGATATAACGAAATTTTTTTTGCCGAAAATAGAAGAAGAGAATCACAAATGCAAATTTTCTGGTTTTCAAACTGTGGAGTATGCAAATTTTGAGTTCGACGTCAAAAACGTCGCTTCAGCGGCAGCGAATGAAATTTGACTTTCAACTGGATAAAAGAGAATGAAGACAAGGATGATCGGCATTCAGTGATTGCTTTGTTTCGATGAGTACGATGTCTCAGCGAAGTCATTTGACAGATTCAGAAGCTTGGAGAATTGTTGGTAGGTTAGAAGGGGGCCAAACTCAAGCCGAAGTAGCGCAAGCCATTGGAGTGTCACAAAGTGTCATTTCCAGGATCTGGAACCGTTTTTTGGAGAGTGGATGTGCAGGCCGAAGACCAGGGCAAGGTCGTAGACGGGCAACAACGCCCAATGAAGATCGGTATTTAGCGTTAACAGCTCGGAGACACCGAAACATGAACGCTACTCTTCTCCAACAACACCTTCGCTCGGCTACAGGCACCACGATTTCAACTCAGCCTGTCCGAAACCGGCTCCATGCTGTATGTCTGTATGCTCGCCGACCGATGGTATGTGTTAGATTAACATCAAGGCATCGTCGCGACCGCAGGGAGTGGGCAACCGAGCATGTCAACTGGAGGAGAAATGAATGGAGCAATATTCTGTTTTCTGACGAGTCCCGTTTTCTGTGCATCCAGATAATAGGCGTATTTTCATCTGGAGGGACCGTGGCAGTAGGAATAATCCTGCGTTCGTGCACGAAAGTGTCAGATTTGGCGGTGGAGGAGTGTTGGTGTATGGTGGCATCTCCATTGACGGGCGCACTGACCTCTACATCATTCCAGATGGAGCTCTGACTGGTCGCCGATATAGGGATGAGATCCTCAGACCTATTGTAGTCCCTTACGCTGCAGCAATCGGAGATAACTTCATTTTAATGGACGATAACTGCAGGCCACATCGTGCAAACCTGGTGGAGGATTTCCTTTTCGAGGAAGGAATCGTTCGAATGGAATGGCCAGCGTGTTCTCCAGGCATGAATCCAATCGAGCACGTTTGGGACGCTCTAGGAAGACGAGTTTCTGGCCGCCAACAACCCCCACAAACTCTCCAAGAACTGGAAAGAGCTCTTCTGGAAGAGTGGGGCAGAATACCCCATCTCGTCATTAATAGCCTCATTGAGTCCATGCCTCAAAGGTGTTCAACGTTGCTGGCCGCCCGTGGAAACCATACCCCCTACTGAAAATGATTTTCTTTGAAGAAAACACCTTTTCTTATTCTTTTTTTCTCATATGCACAAATTGTGTTTTTTTCCTTTTGTACACAAATGCGCAATAAAATGCATTTTTTTCTGCCAAACATGTGTAATTTATTCTCATATAACCTACCATGTCTGTCGACCATGTATCAATCAGCTAAAAAGTTTCCCAGATACAAAATCCACCTAAAACTGCAATATCCTTTAATTGTTTTGAGCAGTGTATTTGCAATCATTGGAAAATTTTATTTTGGAATACCAAACAGAAAGTCATTCAGTGCACTACTTTAGTATTATGCAAATGTAAAATTTTGAACTTTTAATGGTAAATTCATTTTTAATAGCAAAACAAACTGAAATACGTTTGACAACATTCAAAACATTTTGACAACTTTAAAAAATATATATCCTTTAAGAATACACAAGAAAAAAAATATTCTCTTATGCAGCAGTTCCCAACCTTTCTTCTCTCATTTACCCCTTGCTTAGACTTTTCATTTATGCGTACCCCTTCTCACATAAACCCAACCCCTATATTTTTGTTTCGTTCATTAATAATGTTCTTATTCTAGTTACCAACATTAGACTCTGTTATCTTTAGAATTTCAGTTTTGAACCACAACATGAATATCAATGTGTCACTCAAAATGCTAAATATTAGCTAAAGATTTCAGATTAAGCACTTACAAAGAAGAAATGACGCTACTATATTCCATATATGATGCTACATCCACCAATATACATTAATGAGTGTATGCTAATGCATCCCAGTCGAACACTAAAATGATCACCTGCTTTCAGTTGGGTTTTAAATGAAATTGTTGAAATCAGAGCCTCCGATACAATTCATCTTTTTTCTAGGATTACTAGACATAAAAGAACAATAAAAGGAAAGGGCGAAATTAAGGCAAGCGAAATTGCAAGATATTAAGAGTGGGCAGAAATAATGCTAACAAAAGTGTCTACATTTCCCTTCATTTTACACAAATAGCCTAGCCCAATCTGGCAATATTTTTTTTGTACAAAAATTTGCCTAAGAAATTAGCACAAATGGCATTTTTTCTTTTCCCCAACCCTATTAGTTTGCGGCAAGCGGTGATATTTCTCTTATTTCATACTTTTAATGTAAGAACCAAGTTTAAAAGCCATTTTCTATCTCATGCACATAAGCCGCCTCCTTTTCAGCACTAGCCAGCTAGCATCTCACGTAATTAGAATACTGAAGGAGGGTGTAGGTTTCAATAGAACAGTAAGAAATACTGTTAATCCAGCCTCTGTGGCATCTAAAATTGAATGCAGTGGTAAAGAAAATTTCAAATTAGATTTTTGTGTTCAGAATTAAAACTGATAATATAATCTATCATATTCATTTTAAAGAATAATAACATATAAGTGATTATAGGAAATTCAGTTACAGTAAAACTATAAAACTTAATTAAAATTTCAAGAATAATTAATAATGAGGGAGGGGGTAAATATTTTTACTAGCGACTAGAATTTTTGGCTGGCTACCAGATAATATTAGATTTGTAAAGGCATTCCTTGCCTAGCCTATATTTTACTTTTACACAAGTCCCTCTTTGTAAACAAAATGTTTATAATTTTGCTTTTCTGTTCTCATTTCATCTTTTTTTTTTCTTTTTTTTTTTTTTTTTTTTTTTTGCATTTTTCACCATTACCAATGTAATTTTCACATACCCCCCAAATTGGGAACCACTGCTCGTATGAGATATTTTGAAAATAAGAATGCATTGATGATAAAACTGAGCACCACAGTAAAGCGGGTCAACCACTGTACCCAAGTTCTGAGGAACTTTTAACGAGCATGACCAGGAAGAATCCTGTGTGCTCTACAGCCGGTGGGGGCACTGTCACCTGTCCATCACCCCCATTCTCCCAATAGATTGACGACATAGTCACTGTGACAGTGGAACTCGTGCCCTAAGGGGAACTTCTGTGCAATAGTTGGGGACGTGCTAAAGTCCTCCAGCAGCTTTGGGAACCAGGCATCCAAAAGGGAGCTGGACCCCTTGGCCTTGAACCGGGTTTCCCCAGCACCACTGGGACGTGAAAATCTGTAGAGATAGTCACTTGTCCAAACATGATGATAGTACAGAGTGTAAGCATGTGTTAGAAAATTGTTTATTTTTAAAGGCTCACTTCAACATTTCTCTCTTCGTGAAATCTCACATTAATTTATGGGGAAATTTCAACACATGATGATTTTGTTCATCACCAAAGTCATTTTTCAAAATTTAGTTTTCACCTTCTGAAAACTGATGTCTTACCTAGGAACTATATTTTAAAAAATATATTTTCCTAAATTTTAAGTATTTTAAGACAATTTTCCTTAAGTAAAAATTAAAAAATATATTGTCTTTTTCTTTTCTAAGACACTTAAAATTTAGAGGTTGAATTTTAAACTGGTCTACATTGGTATCAGACATGGATTTTCTGATTGTGAAAAGCCAATTTTAAAAAGTGCATTAGGTAATGAGTAATCATATTGTAATTCAAAAAGTCATGTTTTTCTGATTAATCTACAACAGAGAGATCACATGCAAGATGATTGATGTAGCATTATCTATTATTACAACACTTTAAAAAATTCTACAATCAGCTAATAACGAATAACAAAATTATTCATATATCTTTTTGGAGACAGAGTTTGGAAATATTCTAGCTGCCTGTAATTTCAAGTGCAAGCACGATTCAAGCCAAGGGAGAGGAGAGAAACGTTACACGCCAGTGGGGTGTAGACTACTGATGTGCATAATGACCTATTTTAATATTCAAATTAATTATTCGGGAAAAGATATACTGTATGTTTCGTACACACAATCGGCGACATTTCAAAATTGATATTGATAAATAAACTGTTTTCATAAAAATTCTAAAATGAATTTGGTAAATAAAAATCATGAGATCACTGGTATAATGCAAGCAGGTGCTATAATAAAAATGGTCATCTGTAAATGTGAATTATTTTATTTTATCATTTTTTAAAGCATCTCGCGCCAAATTCTAGCTAATTCAAAGGAGACTGATTCATTGTACATCTTCTCTCTGCACATATAAATGTCTATTGATTCACAGATAATGTATGTGGAATAAAATCTTGATTTTTTTTTTTTTTTTTTTTACTATTTGTAAAATTAATCTGTAAAGGCTCTATTTTATGTAGTCTGGCTAAAGCTGTAGTTCTCTTGTTGTATTTGATATCTGCTATATGTTCTTTCATACTCGTTTTAAACTTTCTATTTGTCATTCCTATATAATATTGCAATGCTCCATCTGCTTTGGTGAATGGGATTTCATGTACACCTGATGGTTGATCAGGTTAATTTTTAAAATAGTAAAATAAAAAATAAAATAATAATTTAACAAATTACAACAATCATTGGGAAAATGTTCCAAAAGCTTAAAATATATATATATATATATATATTCATCGGAACCATCTACACATATACATATTTTATATTACTACAGTTGAAGAGATCCTGGTATTCTCTGCCCTCGAAAAAATATTCGTCTGAACCAACTGCATAATCAATCTCTCCATCGTACCCCTGACAGCGTTGAATGCATTTGTCATTCGATTGTAAGCAATATGCCTTTCCATCATCGCATGTCGCAGATGTTTCAACCAGTAAACGATAAATGTTGCACGATACATAATATTTAACAACATACTGTCTGGAAGAATTGTTTAAATGAGTAGGTTGATAAGAGAAGCAACTGAACGCTATTGAGTAACATTAAGTCGTGTAAATAAAGGGAAAGTGCTAACCAATATATGATATGTTAACCAATATACCTTAATATTTTGTCAGGTCCTTTCTACAATAACTTAACTCTTGTTTAGACTGATGTCTGCGCTAAAGGTATTTTGAGGAAATTAAAGTTGAAGACCATGTTTTTTGCTTTATAAGATGATTTCTCATCTGACGTCAATTTTTGGATTCGGATTTTTTTGATATCTGATAGTTTGAATCTATCCTTTTACTTACCCATCATACGTAGTATAGGGTAAGTCTTGTAATCGTTTTGAAAATCGAAATTTTTTTTTTGACGGATTTACACGTTTCAGACACTGGAGATTCCGAAAAACATATTTTTAGAAAAGTTTTTTGCCGTCCGTCTGTGTGTCTGTGTGTGTGTGTGTCTGTAAACGCTCTATCTCCCGAAAAAATTGAGATAGAGACTTGCAATTTGGTATGTACTTAGTATGTAATAATGGGAAGAAGCCTATTTCATTTCAATAACCTCGATTAACCGGAACAATTTTTTTCGGACTCTCGAAATATTCGTTCTGATGAAAGCGGTGCCTCCAATTTTTCTTATGTAGAGATTTTTTAAAAGAAAGGAAGTCTTTCTTGGTTTTCTTCTTTATTGTCACAAACACATAAAAAAACATGAACTTGACAAAACACAAAAACTTCACAGTTGACATCCACGAACATATACAATGGAACTTCTGGTTTCACATTCTATTTACTAATGCAAAAATATTCTTAGAAATAAACCTATTTCAAATTACTTTCATCTAACATGAAAGCCTTAAATTAAATTATAAATTATTAAGTTCCCAGCCAACATAATACTAGGGAAATACAGTACAATAGAATAAAACAAGGACAATCCATGCCTTGCAAGCACCTTCCACCATCCAACTCAAAGGACTGACTGATGTGAGAATTCTGAATCAAAATTGTTCTTAGAATTACATAGTGGCGCCATCTGTTGTCAAACAGAGCAACTATTAACTGTACTGAACAGAAAGGTATATAAAAATTTTCGAAATTGTATATTTTAAGAAATGAATATAAAAGACAATAAAAAAACATAAATTTTGAATAAAGCATGAAGTCGATCGGATAATTAGTTGCCGAGATATTTGGAATCCTGTTTTCCACACTCTTCGATTTTTCATGACCCTGTATTTCATCCAAATTTCACTTCAAAGATATATTTTAATTAGAAATTTGACGCCTAATCAGATGCAATAAACCGCTAGTTAATAGGATTATTATTTTTGGAGTTATAAGGAAAAACCTCTTTCAAGCAATTCAGTAATCGAGCCTTTAAAGTTTGTGACGTCATCAAGCCACGATTTTATTTGAATTGCAATGCATTTTATAAGTAGTTTACACATTTTTATTTTAATATTTTACATTATGCATATCCATGATGGGTAAGTATTACGGTGGCCCCCAACGACTAGTTTGTAACGATTTTATGCATTTCTATTGCCTATTCAAAGAAAAATTCTTCTAAAGGGAAAGAATTTCGTTAAAAATGCTTAAAAAAAAGAAAAATTCTTCTAAAGGGAAAGAATTTCATTAAAAACGCTTTAAAAAATAAAGTAACGACGTCAAGAGGTCCATTTTTGACCGAAAACAACAGCCATTTTCCCAATGGTTAATAATTTATCCATCAAGATTGTATACCTCATCCATTATCTGCGAAACGATAGAAATATGTATGCACATGGACAGAGAGAAGATCTGCAATGAATCAGCCTCCTTTGAGTTACATAAAATTTGGCACGAAATGCTTTATAGATTAAAAAACTATCAGATAAAATAATTCACGTTTACAGATGACCATTTGTATTATAGCATTGCTTTCATTATATCTATGATCTGGTGATTTTTGTTTATCAAGTTAATTTTCAAATATTTGCGAAAATAGTTTATTTATCAATATTGACCTTGAAAATGTTACTGATTGTGCGCACGAAACATGTAGTAGATCTATTTTTTAAAAAGTGTATTTATAAGCCCTTAAGGCTGTTCGTGAGTGAACTTCCTGATCACCCTCTGTAATGTTAAACCAATGGACATAGGACGCATTCCTATATTTAAAATATCTCCTCAAGAAATTAATATTTTTAACTTTTGTTTTCTTTGTACTCTTCTTAAAGGATGTCTCTTTTTAGCTCACAGGCTATCACAGCCTGAGAGCTAATGTGCCCTCAGGTTCTGTATGTAAGTACGTAACACGATAACTCTTGATAGAAATATCCGATTTTGCTTCAAATTTTGTACATACGTTCATTCTGATAAGATGCTTCCCTGAGTAGTTTTGGGGGTTCATTGGTTAAGTATTAAGGGGGGGGGACGGGTTAATCCCCCCTTAATTTAGATAAATGGGTTTTTCATGCAGAATTATCTGAATTGCTTCAAATTTTGTATATAGGTTTATTGTGATAGGGCGCTTCCCTGATTAGTTTTGGGGGTTCATTGGTTAAGTATTAAGGGGGGGGGACGGGGCTAATCCCCCCTTAATTTAGATAAATGGGTTTTTCATGCAGAATTATCCGATTTGCTTCAAATTTTGCATATATATTTGCTTTCCTGATTAGTTTTAGGGTTCATTGGTAAGTATAAAAGGGGGCTAATCCCCCCTTAATTTAAATAAATTGGTTTTTCATGCAGAATAATCCAATTTGCTTCAAATTTGGTATACTGGTTTATTGTGATAAGGTGCTTTCCTGATTAGTTTTGGGAGGGGGAAATGGGGGAGCTAATCACCCCTTAATTTAGCTAAATGGGTTTTTCATGCAGAACTATCCGATTTGCTTCAAATTTGGTATAGAGGTTTATTCTGATAAGGTGCTTCCCTGATTAGATTTGGAAGTTCATTGGATATGTATAAAGGGGGGGGGGGAGCTGATCCCCCCCCCCCCTTAATTTAGCTAAATGGATATTTCACGCAGAAATAGCCTGTAAGCTCAATGCCATCAGTTTAACTGGGCACTTTTTCTTTTTCATAATTATCAAAATATTTCTAAAATATGTGCTTAATTTATAATTTTATGTGTTAAAATCTTAGCGAAATTGAATAAGATTTTAACACTTCACATACAATTAAATATATATTTTCGGAAAATTTTGACAACCAAGTAAAAAAGAGACATCCTTTAAGAAGTGTACACAGAAAACAGAAGTTAAAAATATTAATTTCCTGAGGAGAAGTTTTAAAAATACGAATGCATCCTACGTCCATAGGTTTAATATTAGCGAGGGGAATCGGGAAGTTCACTGAATATCTTCGTTAAAAAAATTAATAAAAAAAAATCTACAAAGAAAATGGGAAAAAAAACGGCGTTTATAGAGACCGATTTCAGCTATACAATGTAAAAAAAAAAAAAAAAGACACATTTAAAAATATTGAAATGTAAACGAGATATTAGAAAATAACTGCCCCATAGGATTAACATTAGCGAGAGGGTGTTTTCGATGGAGGGGAGAGGACCCTTAAGTGTACTGTTATCACTTTTAGCATATCATTCATCATATATTATTTCTGTTGTCAACATGCCTTTTCTAAGCAAATACAATTCGCAGAACGATAAATGAGATACCCTATGAAAGGATTTTGAACAGACTTCTGACATAGTACACTTACATTTCGTTAAAACATGTTTTTTTGATTAAAAATAGCAGTTAATAAAAAATTAAATCGGCATTGTTTTCATAAATAAATTGAAAGATTTTTCTCAAATCTATGTTGCCACAAAAATAAAATGCCGCATTATACCGCGCTAAATAATGATTATAAAAAAAAAATTTGTAAAATAAAGGTAAAGTGGGACATAGTTGCTGCACGGGTTTATTTTATATTTATGATTAAAAAGCAAAATTTAAATTCAAATGCTCAATTTATTTTTCATTGTCTCATGTCTTTTTCCGAAAGAGATGATGTCATCCTCTAATGCAGTTAAAATGCGATTCTTTTTTTTTTTTCTTTTTTTTTTTTATCCTTTCGCTATCTGCGATTAGCTAGCTTATACTGTAACTTTGATGGAATAAATGAAATGATATTCTGGCTTGACTAATGTAGTTTGAAGATATTTTTAGTCCTTATTTTCTTTTAATAGTTTAAACCTGCATCTAAACAATATTAGACTGCAGTGCGAAATCTTCGCACGGGTCCACTCGTCCACTGGTATATATTGTTGTGAGCTCGGGGTTCGAAAGGACTGATGCCAATATATAAGAACAATAAAAAGGCTTTATTCACTATAAACAGTGCAATACGATCACAAATATCTTCTGAAAATTACAAGATATTCCGTAATCTTCAAATCCAATAAAAGCGCAGCAAAATTTCACACAGAAACAATGCGTTCAATACGACGTATCAACGACAAAATCGATCAGAGTAACACAGTTCTCAATGCAAAGCCTCTCGTATGAATTCAATCGCAGTTGACAGACAACTAACTGAACTGAACTGATGGAGGTCCTTATATAGGTTTCAGAGATCTTTCCAGATTATTCCAGAGCCTTCAGATGCTAGAAATTACCAGAAAGTGCTTTAACTTTCGATAGAGAACCAAAGCGAGAAAGGATCCCAATGTACAGGTATAAAGGGGGGGGGTTGCACAAAAAGTCGCCAAATCCGTCGCCAACTTGGCGACACTTGGCGATATATCGCCAAATTTGGCGACAAAAATAAGTCGCCAAAATCATCGCCAACTTGGCGATAAACCCATTCCTTGGCGATTTTCCCATAGACCTATTGTAATCCCTATTGTAGGACGATGCTGTAAGGTTGTTTTCCTTGCAAACCACCTGAGGCCTTTAGCATTGAGTTACATGATGCTCAATAGGAAATACATTAATAATACAGCAATTTTCACAATAATAAAATAAAAATAAATTTAAACAAATGGAATATTTACAGGTATATACAAAATTCATAACATTGCCCCCCTCTCAAGGACTGCACGTCCCGGGCAGTACAACCCTTGATCGGAAGCAAACCTGTTACCAACAAATGCTATACTATTCGAAATACTTAAAGCAAACATGGAAAATAACAATTAAACACATTCATAATGCTGAATTATACAAGTATTTAAATAATAATAACTTTAATAATGATAATGCTAAGCAAAATAAATAATTACATTAATTTATATACAAGACCATGGTCATACTAATTTACATTACTTACATTACACTATTTACAATCAATGAACTAAGTACTATGGCCATAGTATGGAGCCAGCCTGTCGTAATGAACGACTCTAGGCTTCGAACTTGGTGACTTTCGGATCCGAATTACGACATCGTTCAGTCTGTTTAGGACTGTATAAGGACTGTCCCAGTGCGATTGCAGTTTGGGAGAAAGTCCTTTACGTCGAGTCGGAGTATAAAACCAAACCTTGTCACCTTCATTGAATTGATGTCCCGTGGCTTTCGTGTCGTACCTGGTCTTCATCTTCTCCGTCTGTATATTGATCCGCTCTCGAGCCAAGTTGTGGACGTCTTCAAATCGTGCCTGGAGATTCTGCACGTATCCCTCTGGCGATGAAGGCGCATCTGAAGGGCGACCAAAAATCAGATCACAAGGTAGACGAAGATCACGACCGAAAAGCATCTGAGACGGGGAATAGCCGGTTGTTTCATGGACGGCGCTGCGATAGGCGAGAAGAAACAAGGGAAGTTTTTGGTCCCAGTCTTGTTGGTTTCTTGAGACTAGCAGTGAGAGATTGTTGAGGATGGTACGATTAAATCTCTCAACCATGCCATCCGACTGTGGATGCAAAGGCGTCGTCCTAGTTTTGTCCATTCCGAGAAGTTGACAGAGACCCTCAATCACAGCAGATATGAAATTTCTCCCTTGGTCAGAATGCATTTGAAGGGGAACTCCATACCTTGATATCCACTGGTGTACCAAGGCATCCGCAACCGTAGAAGCGTCTTGATCAGGGATGGCATAAACTTCAGGCCATTTCGTGAAATAGTCCATGACAACAAGGAGGTATTTGTTGCCATCAGCACTTCTTGGCAGAGGACCTAGGATGTCAAGGGCGATTCGTTCAAAAGGTGCTCCTACATTGTAGAGATGTAGTCTTCCTCGGCTACGTTTCTTTGGTCCTTTCCGAGCTGCACATGCATCGCAAGATTTGCACCATTGTTCGACGTCAGCTCTCGCTTTTCCCCAGAAGAAGCGCTCTCGGACTCTGTGTAATGTTTTCATGACTCCAAAATGGCCACCAGTGGGACTGCCATGTAATTCCTTGAGGACCTCTGGGATTCGGGATCGAGGAAGTACCAACTGCCACCGAGATGTCTTCCCATCTTCCGATTCGAATTTTCGGAACAGGACACCATTCCTGACGTGGAGGGAGTTCCAAAGAGCCCAATATTGCTTCGTCGTAGGACTGTAAGTCGAGATGTCTTTCCAACTGGGCTTCGTGCTAGAAGATTCTAATAACTCCAAGATTGGTTTGATGTCAGAGTCTGCCATTTGATCTTCTCGAATCTTCTCATCACTCCAGGGATCTGGTGGCGTTGATAGTGAAGTCTTCGTCTGGCGTATGACATATTCAGGATTATACTTGCTCTCCGCTCTGGAACAATAGCGACAACTTTCAGGACACGGTCTCCTTGATAAGGCATCAGCATTTCCATTCGATGAGCCTTTACGATGCCTGATGTCAAAGTCGTATTCCTGAAGTCGTTGTATCCATCTGGCTACTTGGCCCTCTGGGTTCTTAAAATTCATCAGCCATGTTAGGGATGCGTGATCAGTACGAAGGAGAAATTTCCTGCCATAGAGATAGTGATGGAAGTGTTCTATGGCTTTTACTATAGCTAATAACTCCTTACGAGTGACGCAATAATTCCGCTCTGGTTTCGATAAACATTTGCTCCAGTATGCTACGACTCGTTCTTGGCCATCTATTTCTTGGGAAAGTACAGCACCGACACTTTCATGACTAGCATCCGTGTCCACAATGAATTGTTTGTCGGGGTGTGGATAGGTTAGGACTGGAGAGGATGTGAGAGCTTCTTTCAGCTGCTGGAAGGAATTCTCGCATTCTTGTGTCCATAGAAACTTCTGCTTGCTTTCAGTGAGCCTATGCAATGGTCTTGCGATGTTGGAGAACCCCTGGACAAACTTTCTGTAATAAGTGCATAGTCCCAGAAAGCTTCGCAACTGATGGACATTTTCCGGACGCTTCCAGTTCTTTACTGCGGACACTTTTTCAGGATCTGTTCGAACACCTTCAGCTGAAATGATGTGTCCTAGATAATTTACTTCCCGTTGGAAGAACTTGCATTTCAAAGGGTTCAGCTTTAAATTCGCCGCTCTTAGTTTCGTTAACACTTTTCGAATATTATCTAGATGTTCTTCAAACGTGCGGCCACCAATGATGACATCATCTAGGTAGATGAGACAAGCTTCAAAAGTCAGGCTTTTTAACACTGTCTCCATGAGGCGCTCGAACGTTGCTGGGGCATTGCAGAGCCCGAACGGCATAACTTTAAATTGCCAAAGTCCTTGTCCAGTAGTAAATGCGGTCTTCTCTTTGTCATCAGGATGGATCTCTACTTGCCAATATCCACTCTTCAAATCCAGTGTGGAAAACCATTTATGTCCTGAAAGAGTATCTAGCGTGTCGTCTATTCTTGGTAGAGGATAGCTGTCTTTCTTCGTGATATCGTTAAGTTTACGATAATCCACACAAAATCTTGTGGAGCCATCTTTCTTTCGGACCAACACGATGGGAGAGGCCCACGGACTTGATGACGGTTCGATGATGTCACTATCCTGCATCTGTTGTAAAAGCTTAGACACCTCTTCTTGTTTAGCGAACGGCAAACGTCTGGGATGCTGTTTAATCGGTGGATGGCCGGCAGTATCAATTCTATGCCGTGTCAGTGAAGTGCGACCAATATGACTCTCGTTTTGAGAAAACACATCCTTAAATTCCTGGAACAGTCTTTCTGCGGCATGTCTCTGTTCAGGAGATAAATTTTCATTTCGTCCAATTTCAGGTGTTAAACTTGTAGGCGGCTCCGACAACATCAAGCTCGTCTCTTTGCATACACAGGTGACTGGAGCACAGGTTGCAAGCACTTCACCCTTCTGGATAATTCTAGACTTTTCACTTACGTTTGCAATTCTCACGGGTATCACATCTCTCGACAGATCTACCAGCGCTGATGCTATTAGCACTCCCTTTGGGCTCTTCTCAGGATATCCAGTCAAGCCATACTGGAAAATTCTTTCGTTTCCAGTTAATCCAGGTATCATCATTTCGGTCCGTGGAGGGATGATAACATCTGCCTTGGCTGTGATCCGTTGAATAGACCCGGACTCATTTCCAAGTTTGAAAATAGTGACATCTTCTTGAGCAGAGCGTAACTCATTCTTCTTAAAATCCAGTGTAAATCCATGCTCTTTTAAAAAGTCCAGTCCGAGTATGAAAGGGTCTGAAATATCGGCCACATAGACTGTATGATGGTAAGCGGCGTTCCCAAACTTTATTTTCAGTTTCATTTTTCCATGTATGTCGATCATATCCCCGGTCACGGTTTGAAGGATAACACGGGGCGGAGTCCAGAGGAGTTTTTCTTTTAGCCGCAGAGCTAGATCTTTCCGAACGATGGTCACATTGGCTCCTGTATCGATGATCATATTACAGGGCAAATCATTCACACGCCCGACTATAAAAACTCCGTTCTCGCCGTAACTTCTTGCAGAAATTTGACACACTTGATAATGGGGCTTCTCAAAATCTGGCAACCTCCGCCCCGCGAGATGGCCATTAATTAGTTTTCCTGCTCCGCCGTTCGTGCGGAGCTATTACCTTCTGTGCTGGGTCGTTTTAGGCAGTTTCTTTGAATATGACCTTCTCCACCGCATTTCCAGTACTTGATCTTTCTTCCAGGTTTGTTGTCCATCAAGGAGTTTATATGTCTCATCACATCCTTCATCTGCTGCTGTAAACGCTCCACAGCTCTATCCGACGTCTCAGGCACGTTGGCTACTCTCACAAAGTGCCGATCTTTCCTTGTAGCTTGCTGGGCTGCCTCGAATTTTAGGGCATAAACTAAAGCCCCTTTTAAGTCATTGAGATCTGCAATCCGGAGTTGTTTCTGGATCTCAGAGTCACGCACACCATCGATAAAATGCTGTAGAGCTAAGCTTTCTCTAATTTCAGTCGGACAGTCAGGATAAGCAAGATGTGAAAGTCTCTCGACATCCGTAGCAAGATCTTGCAGGGATTCAGTGGATTTCTGCTGTCGAGATTTGAGCTGGAGTCTGCTATATTCCTTCATGCATTTCTCGCCAAAGCGCAATTCTAAGGCACTGACGAGCGTTTCAAAATCCAGCGGTTCATTTGCAGGCAAAGTCTGTAGGACGTCGGCAGCATCAGCTCGTAGAGAAGCAGCTAACTGGCAAGCCTTTGTCTGGGAATCCCATCCATTGGCGTCCGCTACGATCCCAAATTGTGTCTTAAAAACTGGCCATGAGGATTTTCCGTCATAGGTCGAGAGTTTAATAGAGGCCCGAGGAAGCACAGCTTGATACTTGACATCTTCGGGATAGTTTTCGGCAGTTATCTTTTGTTTCTTCACATTTTCAAACTCCTTTTCTACACTCTCAATCCTTTCTTCTACGGTTTTGGCTGTCCTTTGTATTTCTTCTACCTTTTCTTCTACGGTTTTGGCTGTATTTTGAACTTTTTCTTCTATTTCTTGAAATCTTTCTTCAACTTTGTTTTCCACGCCGTCAATTCTGTCATTTAAAGATGTTATTTTATCCTCTATTAGTTCTTTCAACTCACCAAGGTTGGTTGACATATCCTTCTTCATATCATCTTTTAACTCACCAAGGTTCGCAGTCATTTTCTCATCCATCGCTGCCATATCTTTCTTCATTTCAGCCTGGTTCGTGGTCATTTTCTCATCTATCTCAGTCATTTCCTTCTTCATTTCTTCTTTCAACTCGCCAAGGTTGGCAGTCATTTTCTCATCCATCGCTGACATATCCTTCTTCATTTCAGCCTGATTCGCAGTCATTTTCTCATCCATCTCTCCTAATTTCTCCAATAATTTAGTCAGTTGCGCCTCCATTGCTCTGGTAATCGGCATTCAACCCCACTTCTGACACCAAATGTTGTGAGCTCGGGGTTCGAAAGGACTGATGCCAATATATAAGAACAATAAAAAGGCTTTATTCACTATAAACAGTGCAATACGATCACAAATATCTTCTGAAAATTACAAGATATTCCGTAATCTTCAAATCCAATAAAAGCGCAGCAAAATTTCACACAGAAACAATGCGTTCAATACGACGTATCAACGACAAAATCGATCAGAGTAACACAGTTCTCAATGCAAAGCCTCTCGTATGAATTCAATCGCAGTTGACAGACAACTAACTGAACTGAACTGATGGAGGTCCTTATATAGGTTTCAGAGATCTTTCCAGATTATTCCAGAGCCTTCAGATGCTAGAAATTACCAGAAAGTGCTTTAACTTTCGATAGAGAACCAAAGCGAGAAAGGATCCCAATGTACAGGTATAAGGGGGGGGGGGGGGTTGCACAAAAAGTCGCCAAATCCGTCGCCAAAATCATCGCCAACTTGGCGATAAACCCATTCCTTGGCGATTTTCCCATAGACCTATTGTAATCCCTATTGTAGGACGATGCTGTAAGGTTGTTTTCCTTGCAAACCACCTGAGGCCTTTAGCATTGAGTTACATGATGCTCAATAGGAAATACATTAATAATACAGCAATTTTCACAATAATAAAATAAAAATAAATTTAAACAAATGGAATATTTACAGGTATATACAAGATTCATAACAATATTATTTCTGTTGTCAACATCCCTTTTAGGGATGCACCGAATATTCGGTATTCGGCCATATTACCGAATATTCGGTTAGGCCGAATATCAAATTATTCGGTCTGCCGAATATTCGGCTTGGCCGAATATCAAACTATTCGGCCTGCCGAATATCGAAATATTCGGCCAAGCCCAATACTTAAAAAAACTTTTTTTTTTTTATATTGTTTAAAACCCATAATTTCTACTTTTAACTGTCAATTATTAAAGATATTCAAAAAAATTAGAAATAAAATCATATTTCAATGAAAGAGTATGCTTTTACATTATTTATTTGCTGTTTGAAATGTGTCACTTATAGTGTGACTTATAATGTGACAGTAGTAGTGACAGTAATAGTGTAAAGGTTTCTTGTAAAATGGTCTAGTTCATAAAATAGTAGTATCTGTGTTAAATATTATGTAAAATTCTTTTATAATTTAACTTTTAATTATGACCTTAATAGGAATTAGTGATGTATACAAATAAATGCAAGTTCCTGAATATTATCTAGTAAATAATATGTTTATTGCTTTTTTGCAAACATCATGTTTCTAAACAAAATGGGAAAAAAACTTTCACAGGTGATAATATAGACATCAAGACAGACAATTTTTGTCCAGGAAACCAGAATCGCAACACACTTATTCAATCAAAAATAAAGTGCATCTCACTCCAGATCAAATTTGAATTTTCGTTTGTTACTTTAATAATATTGCAGATATTGTAACTATATTTTCAACATAATTACTTTGATTTCTGTGAATCACGATAAGTACTAGAAATTTCCACCATTCATATCTAAACAACAGTGAACTAGATATTCCTTTATTCAGAGTGCAGCTGACAGTATTACTTATACTGTATCACTAGCCAAAATTCAGCCACTTCCAATAGTATCATCATATTTTCTACAATCAAAATTAATACGATGCAAATATTGCTAAAATATCTTCATTGTTGTTAAAGTTTTAAACAAAAATTCGGTTTCAGCTTGCGGTAACATACTCTGTGTTTTTGATTGAATGTATTGTATTTTTGATGGAATAAGTAAATTGAGATTATGTTTCTTGCTGTTCCAAGATGGATGAACAACCCTATATGTTTACAACCTCTGAATATGATTGCCCATTCCAGACACCTGCTCTCTGGTTCATTTAAAAACTTCCTTGCCAAATCAAAAGGAGCAGGAAAGTTATTCTTGCTGTTTTGCCAGCATTTTAATATATTGTTATTGTTTTATTTTAGTCCCTTTCTGACAAATAAACACTACAAAATGTTTCTTCTAATTCATTTAAAGTATTTGTTATAGAATATAAGAACATTTTATAAATTTATTTTAATTCACAGAAGAAGCTACGAAGTTTAAAGCTTTATTAATTAAAAACTTTTTAAGTTATAACTCAAAGCACAGATTTTTTATGTAAAGGTTTCTTGTAAAATGGTCTAGTTTATAAAATAGTAGTATCTGTGTTAAATATTATGTAAAATTATTTTATAATTTAACTTTTAATACTTTTAAACTCTATTCGGCCAGCTGAATATTCGGTATTCGTCCGAATAGTGCCGAATATTCGGTATTCGGTTTACTTGTCGGCCGAATATTCGGTATTCGGCCAAAATCACTATTCGGTGCATCCCTAATCCCTTTTTCTATAAATTTACGAAAAACACAACAGCGAATGAGGTACCATTCGAAAGGTTTTTGAAGCGGCTTCTGACATAGTACACTCAAATTTTGTTAAAACATGTTTTTTTTTTTAAACTAAAAATTGCTGTTAATTAAAAATTAAATCGGCATTGTTTTCATAAATGAAATGAAACGTTTTCCTTGAATCTATGTTGCTACAAAAATAAAATACCGCTTTATATCATGCTCAACAATTATTATATAAAGTAAATAGTACAAAAAAGATAAAGTGTAATTTCGACGTACTGGTTTACTTAATTTATATTTATGATTAAAAAGCAAATTGAAATGTTTAGATGAAAGAGACACCATCGATCGATCGTAGCAGTGGTATTTCACATGTAGACTAAAAGATATGCTTTGTAGTTTATATGTATTTAATTTATTTTTCTTTGCCCCGTGTTTTCCTGAAGCAACTGA
Source organism: Maratus michaelseni (assembly GCA_963931845.1). Lineage (NCBI taxonomy): Eukaryota > Metazoa > Arthropoda > Arachnida > Araneae > Salticidae > Maratus > Maratus michaelseni. The sequence continues at coordinate 191,312,768 of OZ007600.1, forward strand.
CGTCATCCTCTAATGAAGTTAAAATGCGATTGTTAGTTTTTTTTTTTCTTGCGTGAGTCTTTTGCTATCTTCGATCAGTTTTGATGGATCAAATGAGATGATATTCTGGCTTGACTAATGTTGTTTTGCAGATATTTTTTTCCGTAATTTTTCTGTAAAAGTTAAATCTGCATTTTAAAAATATCAAATATTGCTAAAAAAAATATTAGACTGCAGTGCGAAATACTTTGTACAGAAGTGATTTTCTTATATAATTGAGGTGATCGGGGCTAGAGAGTGCCAAGCCACATTTTTGCACTTCTGAGATATTTCAATTTGAAAATTTGATCCAATACTCAAATCAAGATATATAACGAAAAGTGTTTTCACCAATCACTTAGTAACAATAAGGCATTACTTTAATGATATTACTATTACGTTTTTTAGGGTTTCATTCATCTCACGAAACCCTATTTCTCCCGCTTCGTTGTCTGTCCGTCACAGAGCCGGTTCTCCGAAATTATGTAACTTACAGGCATGAAATTTTGTGTACCTATAGCTGAATGCTATGAAGCTCAAAATCATAAAATTTGAAAAAATCGTATTATTTTAATATAGAGAGATAAAAACCCCAAAAATCTAAGAGCCTTTTCCTATTAAATTTAAACATTTTTCGTTATAGCAGTTGCCAACAATTAAAAAATCACATTAAAATTATTTCTACAATAATTTATTTTCAATTGAAAGATATCCACGTGAAAAATGAAAATGAAATAAAAAGTTTCACCGATTGAAAAAAATATATATATATATTAGTAATAAAACGGAAATTTTCAAACATTTCTCAATCATACAAGGAGTATGAGTATGTGTAAATACAGAAAGCAGTTTAATGTGACGTCATTAGAGAATTAAAAAGAAAATTAATCTGACGTCATAACGGATTTTTCAAATGTTTGAGAATAATACAAAGAGAGTATCAATATGAGTTCAGATATTCGAAAAAACGAGAAAAATAGACCAGTAAATTTTTACTTTATAAAAAACATGACTTTTATGTATTTAATTTATTTATTTATTTATTTTTTGCTAAATGAAATTTATTTGTATCTATTAAAGAAAGGATAAAGTGTTTTGAAAGGAATATTAAACGAAATCCTTTGTGCGATCCTTGATCACACTTACCCACTTGTTTGTAAATTAGCTATCTTCATTGGGGGCATAAACATCTGGGACAAAAACGAAACCTGTCACATAGGCTTCCACCAAGTGACATTAGAAGCAAATTATACGTTGGATATTACGTATAATTTGCAATATTAAGCAACGGATTATACAGGGTTAGATTTATTTCACCAAAAATGTGGCTTGGCCCTTTCTTGCCCCGACCCCCTCAATTATGCTTTGAAAAATAGTCGAAAGAAAAAAAAGAGAAAAATCCCCTCCTGTCTGGACAGTGAGTGATGTATGCACATTTAATGAAAGACTTGCGTGAACAAAGTCAAGGTCTGGTAGATATAATAAACTGTTTATTTTTTTTTTCTCAAATGTTTGAAAAAACTATTTCTTCCATAACACACTTTTTTGTTGTTTCTTTTAATAATGACCACTCATTCTTTCACTTCAGGCAGTAGTTTAAAAAAAAAAATCACTGACGGCTCGGCCTACAGGCACAGGTAGATTTCGAAGACGCAGACCGTGGGGCGCCTGCTTGTTGGGAATTGCGGAAGAAATGACCTTTTTGCCATGATGCGGCAGTTGGAACCACCCACTTCGAAACCTAACTTAAGTTGTTTGCAGGCAGGGCCGGCAGGGATTTTTTTTTTCTTTTTTTTTTTTTTTTTTTTTTTTGCTATAAGGGTTGGTCCTATAAAAAACTTGTCAACATAAAAGTTTTAGATAATATTAAGAGGATTTATAATAAATTTAAGCGGATTTGATATTTTGTGAATTGACGAAGTTGTGAATTTGTTTCTTCTAAAACACCCCTTCCTCCCCCCCCCCCTCCTTGGGGACATTTTTAAGGATATCAAAAATCTATCATACATAAATTTTCGGCCCTTTTCCTAGAAGTAATAATAACTTTAAACGGATACGATACGTATCATAATTAAGAAATTAGGTGTGTGTGTGGGGGGGGGGGTTCTGTTTTCACAAAAAGCCCCCACCCCCCTTTGGTTCGATTTTGCTCATTAACGAACTTCAGCGAGATTTTATGTATCAGTTTGGAAGAGATTTGTGCAGAATTATTGAAGTTATCGTGTCCATAAAAAAGTGAGATAGATAGATAGATAAAGTTTTGAACTGGGGGTAGTTTTGGGTTCTGGGAGTCATGATCGGCGTAGATCTGCAAAAATTCCAACATAGGGGAGAATGTAATAAGGTAGTAATTTCTTACGAAATCTACCTAAAAAGAGAAAAATCCCCTCCTATCTGGTCAGTGAATGATGCATGCACATTTAATGAAAGACTCGCGTGCACAAAGTCAAGGTCTGGTAGATATAATAAACTGTTTTTTTTTTTTTTTGTTGTTGTTGTTGTTATTGTTTTTTTTTTTTTTTTTTTTTTTTTTTTTTTTCACCAAATGTTTGAAAAAACTATTTATTCCATAACACACTTTTTTTGTTGTTTGTTTTAATAATGACCACTCATTCTTTCACTTTAAGCAGCAGTTTAAAAAAAAAAAAAAAAAAAAAAAACATTACAGTTTAATACAGCTGAATGTATCTCCATGGAATTTCTACAACAGTTTCCTTTTGAAAATAAATAAATGAAAATAATTCCGTTATTTTGATTGAGTATATACCGAATAGCTAGTTATTTTCTGCGGTGGATGAAAGCTACTTCATTTTTTAAAAAATAATAACGAATTCTGTGTGATAATGTAAACGAACCAGAACAATATCTAGAATTTGGCACCAGGTGCTTTATAAATTAAAAAAACGATTAGGTAAATATATAATAGAAAGAAATTCATAAGAGAAAATATAGTACAGAACTGGTTTTATTTCAAGCTGGTCCATTTTTTCTTCTCTTCCACATCACTCATTGTGTACAAAATCTCATTATGAATAAAAGTTTTAAAAAAAATAAAACAAATGTAAATGTTATTCTAGAATTTTCTTTTACATGATTCGACTTTTCCTCCTTTTGTTATTATCAAGGCTGTTTTTTTTTTTTTTTTTTTTTTTTTACTCATCTGTCCTGAACTTTCTACTGAACCAATTTTCATAATAATTATTTTTTTTTAATGAAAGCAGTTTATTTGTAGATGTGCCCGCACTATCTATTTTTTTTTTTTTTTTTAACATTCCCAGTTTTGTATTTTAATTTTTATTTAAAAAAGTTTTTTTATGAAATTTTTTCACAATTGTGGAAATTGGCTTCTGACATAGTACACTCGCATTTCGTTAAAACATAAAATTTTGATTAAAAATTGCAGTTATTAAAAAATTAAATCGGAATTGTTTTCATTAATGAAATGAAAGGTTTTCCTCAAATGAGTGTTGCCACAAAAAAATAAAATACCGCAACAATGATTGTAAAAACAAAATGTTCAATAAAGACAAACTGCGACATTGTTGCTGCACGGGTTTATTTTATATTTATAATTAAAAAGCAAAATTTAAATTCAAATGCTCAATTTATTAATTTTTATTTATTTATCCCCCCCCCCCCCGAAACAGATGATGTCATCGTCTAATGTAGTTAAAATACGATAGATATTTTTATTTATTTTATTTTTTGCGTTAGCTATCTTCGGTCAGTTTTTGCTGTAACTTTGATGGAATACATACATGAGATGATATTCGGGCTTGTCTAATGTTGCTTGCAGATATTTTTAGTCCTTAATTTTTCTGTAGAAGTTTAAACCTGTATCTAAAAGATATTAGATATAATTAAAAAATATTAGATTGCAGTGCGAAATCTTCGCACGGGTCCACTGGTTTATCCATATTCGCGTTAAAATATGACCCCCCCCCCCCCGGCTATGCTACTTTTTTCATGATTTTATGATAACTATAGCTCAAGAACTAATGCACATAATTTCATCAAACTTCAGTATTCTCTTATACTTTGACATAAATAGACGCTGATTACGTTTTGGTGTAAATAGCCCAACAGGTGGCGCTGATTTTCCGCTTTTTTCTTGATTTGCACGATAGCTATATCTCAAGAACTAATGCACAGAATTTCATCAAACTTCAGTATTCTGTTATACTTTGACATAAATAGACGCTGATTACGTTTGGGTGTAAATAGCCCAACAGGGGGCGCTGATATTCCACTTTTTTCTTGATTTGCACGATAGCTATATCTCAAGAACTAATGCAAAGAATTTCATCAAACTTCAGATTCAGCTATACGTTGACATAAGATGTTGTTGATTAGGTTTGGGTGTAAGTATCTCAACAGGTGGTGGTGCTATGTTGCATTTTTCAGGATTTACACAACTTTAGCGATAGTCGTATGTCAAGAACTAATGCACGAAATTTAATAAAACTTTAGATTCAGTTAGAGCTTGATATAAATTGGTGCTGATTTGATTTTGGTGTATGTGAAACCTTTATGAGATAGATGAAAGTTTTGAGATTGGCACATCCAACTAGTTTTTTAAGGTCTGAATCGATATTTAATGGAATTTTAGAGTTAGGTTATACACCCCCATTGAACAGGACTCTGATCTGGCCCAGGGTAATGACTTAGTTAAGACCCCCGAATTAATAAAATCTGTGTTGTCATATATTTTCTGTCTTGTATTTAAAATTAAACAATAGTATATGGAAAATAATTATGTATCCATAAAGTCAGGAGATGAGACAGTATATTAGAATAAATATGGTTCATTAGAAAATTTAAAGAACTAATAATTATTTAAATTTCATGATTAACTAACTAGCCCAGCTTCAAATGCTGAACTTACCATATTCATTTTTACATGTTTCTCTCAAGAGAGCCAGGATAAGACTGATAATAGTTGTTTATATTTAAAAAGCAAAATTACATCACCAATCTAAAAATTGCAAAGTAATGTTGACATATACTTATTACTAATTATAAACATTCAATTATATCAAAATCACTATAAACGATAAATTAGATGAAAATCATTATAGACTAATAAATTATATGAAAGTCATTATAAGAATGGAATTTCAATTATATCGCTAAAATTCCTTTTACTCGTATGCCTAAACTATTCATCTTAGAAACAAACATTGTAAATGAAAAATGTAGGAAATGTTCTCTAGTTTAATTTGGTGCGATAAGTTTTTCAAAAAAATTTAACCCTTTCCGGAATACAGGGGAAAAACTGAAAAAACTCCGATTTTTTCATGGTTTTTCGCTTATAATTTTTTAAGCAGACCAGATACGAGGTGGCAAAGCTGAAATTCGTGTTCAGCACCCCCAAAAACATAAAGGAAGAAAGAATAAAAAACTTCAACAAAACTTTTCAGGAAGAAGCTTTTTTTGGTCTAAATTTACTGGACTACTATACTAATAAAAGAACTGTGTGAAATTTCGCTGGTGTGTGTGTGTGTGTCTGCGATGACTAGAAAAATCTAGCGCACCTAGAAGTTTGAAAATCTCGATGAGGATAATCCAAGGCATGTCCTAACTCGACATTTTTTTCCTAGCATCTAGCGCCCTAATCACTAGACAATCAGGTAGGGAAAACAAATTTTGAGAGGAATGAAAAATTTGAAAAAGCGGATTCATAAATAACGGAAAATGGCTCAGAATTTTAATTGTTCGATAATTAGCCAAGATATTAATTAAAAACTCATTAAACATCACATCGAAAATGGGATATTTTTATTATTAAAAATGTGCTCTTTTTCAAATTGAAATCCTGTCTACATCGTGACTTGCCCTTCGAGGCTATAGCTCTGACGCAGAAGCGACCAATAGAATCGCTTCAAAAGCCAGAGCTAACTAGTTTGGGACCTTGCTACGAGGCTAGCTTTTAAGAGAGATTTTCATGAGGGTGGGGGGGGGGGGGAGAATTAGAGTTGAAAGGAACAAAAACCGCAAGTCTGCTATTAAACAGCCATACTCGAGAATTATACCTCTGGGAGTGCCTATTTAGGTGAAGGTCTCGTCACCTGATCAAGGTTTTAAATGACGAGACCAATTACTTTCACTTCCTTAATTTTTGCTTTTTTTTTTTTTTTTTTTTTGTAAATCTGCCAATTCAACAAAGTTAAATAGAAACCTTGAGTCGGCAAACAAAGAGAACTGTAGTAAAGCACTAGAGAGCAAGCACGGCAGCGATGCCAACAAAACTATAGCCAGGTGGATCACAGCTATGTTGTGATCAGGCGATTTCCGCCCCGTTCCCAGGTACTAACTCGTCATGCCGGGCAGGTAGGGGCAAGGCCGGTGAGGCAGCCTCCTCAGGCGCACCGCGCACGCCAAGAAGGGCGGCATTTGGCTCGCATATAATGAACATATAATCCATGCAGCATAGCAGCGCCACCTGTTGGCGGTATACACCGAAACTTAATCAGCAACAACTTATGTCAACGTCAAACTGAATCTGAAGTTTGATGAAAATCCGTGCATTAGTTCTGGAGATAGAGCTATCTTGAAAATCATGAATAATGCAGCATACTAGCGCCACCTGTTGGACAGTATACACAAAAACCTAATCAGCAACAACTTATGTCAACATCTAACTGAAACGGAAGTTTGGTGAAATTGCATGCATTAGTTCTTGAAATAGAGCTATTGTGGAAATCGTGTTAATATTTGAAAATAACAGATTATGAAGTTTGATGAAATTACGTGCATTAATTCTTGAGATATGACTATCGCTAAAATCTTGAAAATCCTGAACACTGCAGTATAGCAGCGCCACCTGTCGGGCGATTTACACCAATAACTAATCGGCACCAATTTATATCAATGTCTAACTGAATCTAAAGTTTTATTAAATTCCGTGCATTAGTTCTTGAGATAGAGCGACCACAAAATTTTTGTCACATACAGACACACACACAGAGAGACACACATTTTCTAAAAACAGTCAAATCGTGTTCAGAACCCTCTAAAACATATAAATCCGTCGAAAAGCGTTAGTCGCATTTTTTTTATGAATCCAATAAGATAGAAGAAAGTAATAATCAGATCAATCTCTAAAATCCGATTCCCTACCCGATGCAGAATTCAAAGCCTTCGCTACGTCCTATAATTGGGGGAGAGGGAGCACGACTCAACAAGTGGGTAAGTGTGATCGAAGATCGCACAAAGGGTTCCGTTCCGTTCCGTTTAATATTCCTTGAATCAAAACATTTTATATTTTCTTTAATAAATTCAAATAAATTTCATTTTCAAAAAAAAAAAAAAAAAGGAGTCATGATTTTTATAAAGATTTAGCGGTCTATTTTTCTCGTTTTTTCGAATATCTGAACTGGCCCGATAGCGGACGAAGCCCGCTATTGTACTCTGTCATAATATTATCAGTCATGCGATCTATCTGAACGCCATATTTAAAAAAAAACAATTTCAAACTAAGTATGTTGAATAGAAACCTTCAAAATGTTAAAATATGACAATATTTCCATAATTGGGGTTTTATCATGATTCAATATGTTCCTCAAACTCATTATGACGTTATAATCACTTGCTGACGTCATATCTACTTGCTTCCTCTATTACTCATATTGATACTCTCTTTGTATTATTCTCAAACATTTGAAAAAGTCCGTTAATCTTCCAATATGACGTCAGATTAATTTTCTTTTTAATTATCTAATGACATCCTATTAACCTGCTTTCTGTATTTACACTTACGCACACTCCTTATATTATTGAGAAATGTTTGAAAACTTCCGTTTTATTACCAATAGGACGTCCTATTAATCTTGTTTTCAATGGGTGAAACTTTTTATTTCATTTTCATTTTTCACGTGGAAATCTTTCAATAGAAAATGAATTATTGTAGAAAGAATTTTATTGTGGGTTTTTATTGTTGGCAGCTGCTATAACGAAAAATGTTTAAATTTAATAGGAAAAGGCTGTTATATTTTTGGTTTTTATCTCTTTATATTAAAATAATACGATTTTTTTTTTTATTTTATGATTTTCAACTTCATAATAGGTATTCAGCTGTAAGTACAAAAAATTTCATGTCTGTAAGTTATACAGTTTCTGAGAACCGGCTCTGTGACGGACAGACAACGAAGCAGGACTAATAGGGTTTCGTGAGATAAATGAAAATATAAAAATGACAAGACAAAAATCGGCGAATTTACATTTTTTACGGCGAATCGGACAAAATTATCGGCGTTTGCCAACTGTGTATTTTAACCAGGAAATATATTACAGTAAAACCTGTGAAAACGTAACCTGTCTTAAACGAAAAATTTTCACGGTCCCAATGGAAGTAATACAACAGAACAGGGATAACTCTTCACATCCTTCTTTCCAAATTTTTGCAAAAAATATTTTATGTGACCATGACGTGTCATTAATCAAAAATGTTTAGTGTGTCAACTAACAATGGATAAAAATTGATTGATTTGTTTTTCTTAGGATTAAAAAAATATGGGCAACATACATGCAGACAGATATTATACTGTAATAATTAAAGCAACAATTATATTTTAGAAAATAACAGAAAAATAAATGCGATTTTTACTGTTGCATCATGAATGATAGATACTTGTCGAACTCATTTTTGCACGTTATCAATTTGCACGTTAAAACCTTTGTTGCATACTTTAACCCTTTAACGAGCGGTGTCCGCAAAAAGGACACCTAATTTTAATTTCAAAACTGACAAACGGCACCAAGAATATTTAATTAAAATTTTCTTTTTGTTAAATACCGGAAAATAAGCAGGTTTTTAATCTGTAATAAATTCGTTGGTAAATTCTGGTGTAAGTCCATTATTTCATCATTTTACAAACAAACTTACTCCGCTCCGGAAAGGGTTAAAACCCAATTCCCCAATGTTAAATTTGCTATTTTCTAAATAAAAGGGTTACACAGAATGAGAAAAAAATTATTAAGGCCAATAAGTCCAAAAACAATAATTAATAAACAAAATAATTACATTTAAATGACATTATTGTAGGTTTAGAAACATTTTAGTTCATGCGGAACAACTTACCTTTATTCTCAAAGGACATCCATATTGATGAAAATAATTTGATTTATTTTTTAATTTACAGCCTGTCCACTATAGTCCAAAACAAAACAAATAAGGTATTGTTAAACGTGTGTTTCAATTAAACATAAGGCCAAGAAGTCAAGTCCAAAAACAATAATAAACTAGTCGGATATGCCAAGCCAATCCCAAAACTTTCTTCTATCTCATACAGGTTAGACGTACATAAAAAAATATCAGCACCAATTTATATCAAAGGCTAACTGAATCTAAAGTTTTATTAAATTCCGTATATTAGTTCTTGAGATATGACTATCGCTAAATTCGTGTAAATCCAGCATAGCACCGCCATCTGTTGGGAGATTTAACCTAATTAATAATAACAACTTATGTTAACGTCTAACTGAATCTGAAGTTGGATGAAATTATGTGCATTAGTTCTTGAGATATAGTTATCATGAAAATTTTGAAAAATGTAGCATAGCAGCGCCACCTATAGGGCAAATTACACCAAAAACTAATCAGCACTAATTTATATCAGGGCCTAACTGAATCTAAAGTTTTACTAAATTCCGTGCATTAGTTCTTTAGATAGCGCGCTCACAATTTTTTTTCACATACAGACAGACATTTTCTAAAAACAGTCAAATCGTGTTCAGGACCCTCTAAAACGTTTAAATCCGCCGAAAACCGGAAGTCGAATTTTTTCACGAACCCAATACTTTCTTTTGACGTCAGATTGGAGGTCACACACTACAAATAGGCAGTTCTGATTGGTGGAAGTACCCTGACCTCCAAGTGAAGTACAATGGTTGATCAGTTGATTGCAACTTCTCTATATTCAGAGTTTAAAAACATGTTAGTTCATACGGAACAACTTACTTTCATTCTGAATCTGAAGCGACATCCACATTGATTATATCCCAACAGCAAGTTATCCGTTGTCATGGCGTTGTCTCGATTTTTCTGCTGAAAGCATAGGTGGCACATAGTATAGCAATATTAAATATACTGCATTGTAAATTTTGCGATATAGTAGCACTGTAAATGAAATACAGGGTTAACCTAAACCTCTAAACGATTCATCGGGTTTTAAAAGACTGTTTACTTACAAGTATACGACGTACAAAGACGGTGATACATGAAAAGGTACATACACTCACCAACAGGGCTTTCTAAGAATAAAAGTACCGGAACCTTAATATTCTGCAGTACTAACATCCGTAGCGTACCCCTCCCTTCCGCCGTCATTCCAATCTGCCTATTTATATTTCATTACATTATTTTCAAAATTTAAAGCATTGTTTTTTTATTTAGCAAAACAGAAATTTTAAATACACCTATCTGCGTATACTTAGCTGTCAACTATTCCACTCTTTAGTTATTACTACTTCCAAATGGAAACCTTTCCCTAATCTTAATGTTAATTAATAAGATGATTCAATAAGCTCAGGATTATGATTCGGAAATAGTGCAACACACAAAATGAATAATTCGCAGCTATGCAGAATAGAAAAAGACTATTTCTGTTATACTCTTTATTTTGATAAAAATAGCCAAAATAGCATTAAAATGTTTTGAAAGGGAAATAAATACAATTTTGAATTTAAGACAGATTGAGTTCGAGCCTGCCCAAACACGAAGACTGATCTAAAAATCGAGCCCGTTTCATCTCCATTTCTTATGTGAGCGACACCTTACGTCACTTATAAGTGTTTTGATACAAAAGCAGGCAAAAGATAAGAGATGGGAGGAAAAGGAAAGAGTAATTTAGGATTCGTTTTCCGGAAGCGTTATTGCAATGGGCTTCGGAGCGCAGTGTTTGTGAGCTCCGGTGAATTCTGGCCAATATTTAAATATTTACTAAAAACAGACAAGTACCGGAGCTGAGCTCCGGTGGGCTCCGGCGTAAATTAAGCCCTGCTCACCAAGTTTCTGGTACATACTACAATTGTTCAATGTGGGCGCCCTTAGTCACCCGGCACAGGAGCGTAGCTAAGGGGGGCGGCCGCTGCCAAGGGGCGCCAAATTGAGAGAAATGTTTAGCTGAAATTGTCTCATATTAAAAACACACACAATTTTTTTTTTTTTTTTTTTTTTTTTTGTGTGTGTGTGTGTGTGTGTGTGTGTGTGTGTGTGTGTGAATATTTTCTTTAGTAAAATATTTTATCATTTCCAAATAATGGAAGAAAAAGATTTTGTGATAAATGTTTTTAGAGATAGCTCAACAGATTTTGTACCTTACATGATTACGCTCCTGAAAGGAGGCACAAAATTATTAAATGTTGGGGGCCACAGAGTCTTTCTCTAAACTCTGTGGTTAAGGGCGATCAATTGAGAGACGCTTTAAACATAAATTATCTTTTGACAAAAAATAAGAATTGTTGACCTTTTTTCTGTGTGTCTGAATGCTTTCAATAAATTCGGCAACGGAAGGAGGGGGGTGGGGGGTGCCTCTCACTGCCTGGCCTCCGGCTTATATAAACCAAAGGGTTGGCGTCACATTTATTATATCAAAAGAGCATTTCTTTATTTCTCTATAGGTTTTCACTCTGATTTTTTTGTTCTTAGAATTCCATATGAATATTTTCGCGGAATAGGGGCTTCTGCGAATCAGTGCAAAATGGATTTAGCTGGAGGAGCTGTAATAATAAGTAAAGATATTATTCCTTTTTTATTGGGAATTATATTTTTTCGTCGAACTAGCATTGAGAAAAAAACAAATACTAAAATGAGGACGACATACCGCCAAATTTTCCTTTCTTAAAACTTATTACAAAAGCAGGACTTTTTAGTCTTCCTAGTACGACCAGTACAAATGACTGTATTTAGATGGAGAAAAATCAAAATTATTCTGTTGGCCTTGTTTCTTGTTAAATGTGTGATCTTTAGAAGGATTTGACTATTTAAAAAAATATTTCGCAAGCGTTATTAAAACTTTCAGCCTCCAAGGATCATTTAAATTCTCATAGCCTTGAAAATACATTCAAAGTATCTGAACTATTAAATGAACATGGAAAATTGCACAAAATTAAGTACAATAAAGAAGAAAAAAAGAACAGGAAACTATTTTTGAAGTATTTTTATTAAAAAACGTTTTTATTTATTATATTTAAAAATTAGTGTAATCAGTGTATTTTTTCAGGTAATGATTTGAAGGAGGAGTGATAGGGTTTGCTTTGAGACCTATAAGTTAGTAGGCTGTTTGTCTCGAATGATCCATATTTTTTATTCACAGAAATACATACAGGACGTTGACAAATCACATAAATTTTCTTCTTGACGAGGACGGGATAGACGCCAGGAAGTAGACAGCACTGAAGATTACATACACAATGACAACCATGCCTCACCCAGGATTGGAACCCGGGCCCTCACCGTGGCGGTCGCCTCCGCTACCAACCACCCTGCCGGGTCGGCCAGATAATGCTTTTTTAAATAGTTTTAAAAATACAAAACTCGAATTGTATTTTTTTTTTTTTTAATGATTGCAACTGCGAATAATTTAACGGGAAATGGATGCAGTAAAAGGCCTTTTTCACATATTTCTAATAATCGGATCCTTAGATATTTATAATCATCGAACCATTTGCCAGAATACAAAATTGGAAAATTTATATTTTTGACATTTTTTGCAAAGAAGAGTATCTAGTTCCCTTAAACAGGCAGTGTGCATTTTATATTTGAACTAGCGGCCCTCCCTCGCTTTGCTTCGGGTTAACCTTGAAAACCTTCATCTCTTTGTGTTTTCTGTAGACCTTTTTAATGTGTACAATAATTAGTACATTATTTTGATAAATCTTGTAGGGTTCAGCCTGCGTTTGCAATGTATAAGCGGAAAAAATGAAATTATTTACGACATCACATTAAAAACCTCAAAAATAACAGTATTTCTCCACTATTTAATGGATATACATATAAACCTTCCTCTTGAATCACTCTATCTATTAAAAAAAAAACGCATCAAAATCCGTTGCGTAGTTTTAAAGATTTAAGCGTACATAGGGATATAGGGACAGAAAAAGCGACTTTGTTTTATACTATGTAGTGATTTATCTGAAATTACAAAGCAAAACATATGGTTATTATACATATAAACCTTCCTCTTGAATCACTCTATCTATTAAAAAAAACCGCATCAAAATCCGTTGCGTAGTTTTAAAGATTTAAGCGTACATGGGGATATAGGGACAGAAAAAGCGACTTTGTTTTATACTATGTAGTGAAACTCAATTTTTTTCTTCTGTTTTTTGAGTGACAAACAGTGTTGTTTTCATGAGTAATCAGTCTTCTGATGCAAATTAATTAATAATGATAAAAGTAAATCAAATATTTTTTTAATGACACTTTTATAAGCATTCCGTGTTTATCTAAAAAATCACACTTTATTGCATAACTGCAATCCACGTGTTTAAAAAAAAAAAAAAAAAAACATTAAAATACGTTAATTTGGCATGGGCTCTCGATAATTGAAAATTTACTGATTTGATTTACTCTAGGTAAGTGCAAACGGGTGATATTTTTTAATTATAATGCTTACTCTGTTTCTTTTTAAAGACAGTTTAAATAACAGAAAAAAGCATTATTTAAACTATCTATTCGGAATTTCTAAGCTGTTTTCCCAACGTATAGTCATAATTTTTTTATTATTGATTTAAGGATAAAATAGTTTTAAAAAATTTATTACAATCTTTATTTTTTATTTACATTTTCTACGTTTTACTGTTTAAAATATTCCTTTGTTGCACTTTCACAACCAGCTGGGATATTTTGACAAGCTTGTTTGGCACACAATTAACTCCATTGTTTTTGTAATTCGTAACAATTGTAACCATAAAGATTATTTGGCAATTTATCACATGTGACGGGCTAACGGAAATGATATACGGGAAAAAATAACGGAACATAACAAGAGACTGCAGTGCGAAATCCTTGCACGGGTCCGCTGTTTTTACTTTATTAAAAAGCCTTGTTACCAAAAATTTCCAGCGACTTCGATTAAGGAATATTTTCCAAAATTTAAACGTATATTTATTAACTTTCAGTTGAATATCGGGATTATATATATATATAACCATAAATGAAACATTACCATAACACCAACTTAAAATCATGATTAAGTATGTAATAATTAGTTGTCAATGAAAGTATTCCCCAACACACTGAATATGGATACCAAAAACTTATTTAAAAGAAGACGAAATTAAATTAAAAATTGAATAAATGAAATGAAATTTGTGGAATTTAGACAGAATTATCAAGTCCCAAATGCCTAAATACCACAAATAAAATGAGTGGTTTCATCATCATATTAGCCATAACATTGCTAAAGAATGTGATTTTGGGACTACCACTCATAAAGAATTAATATAACCTGTGAAAAATCTTTAAAGATAAAAAATAAATACAACATTAAAAAGGAAAGAAATCTTACCCATAATAAACTGATTAAAACTTGAAATAGAGTCATAAAGTACGAAATCCATTTGGATTGAAAAATATATTGGTGCACTTCATGAAACAGATAAATAAGCATATCAAGACAGAGGGAATGAATTGCAAAAAAAAAAAAAAAAAAAAAAAAAAAACTTTACATGATGCCAAACTTAGTTTTAGAAAATGATTTACCATGTTGCCAAAATAGGTTGTAGAATAATATGAATATTATCGTAAAGCAACACAAACCATGGTTCTGCCATCTATGAGGGCAAAAAGTGAATATATGATGAATGAAAATAGCAGTGGAATAAAATTAGTATTTAAAAATTAAACCAAATACTATCTAAAGATGATATCAATTAGTAAATAATAAATAAATTAAATTAAATAATAAATAGCATATCCAATTCATTAAGTAATGGATGTATTAATGAATAATTCTATGTTAAAAATAAGATGGAAGATGGAAAAATTAATAATTAATGATTAATGCAACAAAAAAATATATATATTTACCTTGAAATGAAATAGCCACTATTAAATAGCTGTGCCAACATCACATAAATTAAATTAAATTAAAATTAAAATACTAAATAATTGAATTAAGATACTAAAGATTTAAAATTAATATTAATTAAATATTGAAATTAATTAGTAACATATAATGTTTCTGCATACAAAGTTAAAAATTAAATACACTTGATATAAGTGGTTAGGGTACAACATTTAATAAAAATTAATACATGTATTATATTAACATATGAGAAAAGTATACATTATATTAGAAGTTAATATGATATTGTCCACCGTAGGCATTAATGGAAATACAATAGATAAAAAAAACATCCTTACTAGTAATTAATATAAATTCATTTAAATTAATTAATGAATATGTAAATATAACTACATTAATTTGCATATAAAAGTACCATATTACAGTCCATTATAAAATGTGTAATAGCAAACGTGTGTGTAAAACAAAATGTCCCCCCCCCTTTTTTTTTAAATATAAATTAACCAAGCGTTTTTTCCATACAACTCCGCCACACACCTCCTCAATCCAACATTTACCCACCCATCCGTTATATATATATATATATACAAACTAATCCACGAGCAAGCTACTATTAGCACTTTACATCGATTCGTAGGATCCTAGACTGAAATTAAATCTTAGGTGTATTAATTTTTCAGTAAGTTACAGTTGAAATAAATTTGGATTAAATACGAGGCTTGTCAAGTATGTTATTATCCACGAAAAAAAAATTTCTCGCATGAAATAAAACTGCTACAGTTTTTTTTCAAAATTTAAAGTGCGCTACTTGCATATTGACGAATCTTTAGCAAAATTCTATCTTGATAGAAACCATAGTTGTATCTGAAGCAAACTTTTTGGCTATATATAATCATAATCTAAACGTTCCGTCCCATCACGTAATCTTTATCTCATCAAAAACATCACCTGTAAAAAATGCAGCCAAGTCTCGTGACTTTTTCCGTAAAAAGTTCTGAGATCGTGTAAAGCCAGTTTAGCTATCTTTTTAACTCTGAAATTTTCAGTCACAAATCACTCTTAGTCTCTACATCTTTAGTTAATTATTATTTTGTGACTTGGAAATTACGCAGCACAGGGAAGTTATTACGCCGTACTATGTTATGGGATGGGATGAGATAATATGATTAAGGCTAATTATATACGCACAGGGAAGTTATTACACCTTAATATGTTATGGGATGGTATGGTATTATTTTATTAGACTAATTATATACATCCCATTCTCGTGCTACGTAATTGCCAAGTCACAAAATAATATTTAACTGAAGATGTAGAGAATAGGAGTGATTTGTGACTGAAAATTTCAGAGTTAATAAGATAGCTAAACTTGGCTTTACACGATCTCAGAACTTTTTACGGAAAAAGAGTCACGAGACTTGGCTGCATTTTTTACAGGTGATGTTTTTGATGAGATTTCACTTCTTTTTGTAAGTAATCCTCCTTTTCTTGATTTTGGGTTCTTTTTTGAGATCATCCACTGATTTTCGCTAAGCTCACACTCTGTCCCTATTATTTACAGGTATCAAAAATTTGAAGCTTTAGTTTCGTTTGCAAAGTACTGTAGATAAAAAGAAATTTCAGGTTCCTAGGCAAGCACTAAGTTATGGGAGGGGGGAAGTCAAAAGTACTCTCAATTGCTTCCAGGATAGGTGCTATCCATCTGACATATTACTCACAGCCCTAGATACTTGATATTTAGAATAAAAGTACTTTTTAGTATAAAAAGAAAGCCAAATTTAAAATTTCCGGAATTTTCCAATAAATCAAACTCTATTCATTTTTTCGATGTTTTTTTTTTTCGTTTTTCTTTTTTTCATTTACGGATTTTTTAATTTTTCCTTACTTTGTACACTAAACCCTACCTTTCTGCCAAATGTCAAGCTTCTAAGACTACAAAATCGAATTATTTTCAAACTTTCGACTTGTTATAAATTTATTGATTTTTCGAATTTAATTCTAAGTTACTTGATTGTTATGCCAATATAGTAATTCTTTGATCCGTCTTCTTAGGATCATTTAGGTTCAATTTAGAGATAAATCAAGAGAATCTTAGAGTCACCATGATTTTATTTAGAAAGGACTATCAAACCATAACCAGCCAGTAATGTCGGGAGGGGAGGGGGACCTGTGAAAATTTTTGTAGGGCTAACATCATTTAACAATCCCTATTTCATATGCAAATTAAATAGAGTATAACCTGGGAAAGAAAACAAACCTGTCTATAAAGAAATCGCCTATAACGTAGCCAGTCTATAGTGGAACTTTTCTATAACGAAATTCGTAAACAAAAGAAAAGAAAAACCATAATCCGGGGGAAATAACATAAAATAATTAGGGGCGGTGTACTAGCTAATAGGACAATTATCTTAAAACTAATGTTTCTAGCACTACAAAATCAAATTGTTTTCAAATTTTCGATTTTTTAAAGATATTTCGATTTTTCGATTTTATTTTCGAATTTAAAAAATTTTTTGTTTCTTTTATTGAATAGTAAATACTGCCTTTACACCAAATTTTAACTTTCTAAGACTACAAGATCAAATTATTTTCAATTTTTGATTTTTTTTCGAATTTTTTTTCTAATTTTCTGGATTTTTAAATTTTTTCTTATTTTGTATCCTTTACAAATTTAAAGTTTCTAGCGCTTCAAAATCGAAATATTTTGAAATTTCCTATCTTTTTCGAATTTTTTATTCTATTTTCGAATTTATTGTGTTTTAATTTTTCCTTTTTCTGTATCCTAAACAATAAGTTTACGCCAAATTTTCAGTTCTAAAACTACAAAATCGAATTCTTTTCAATTTTTCAAATTTTCGATTTTTTTTTTCGAATTTTACAGATTTTTTAATTTTTTTCTTTTTTTGTATCCTAAATACTACCTTTATTCCAAATTTCAAGTTTCTAGCTCTACAAAATCGAATTATTTTCAAATTTACGTTTTTTTTTTCGATTTTTTAATTTTTTTTTTTTTTTTTTTTTTTTTTTTTTTTTTTTTTTTTAATTTTTTTTTCGATTTTTTTGTGTTTTTAATTTTTTCTTTTTCTGAATCCTAAACACTACCTTTACACCCAATTTTCAGTTTCTAAGACTACGATATCATATTATTTTCAATTTCTCACTTTTTCTTTTTTTCTTTTCTTTTTCTTTTTTCTTTTCTTTTTCTTTTCTTTTCTTTTTTTTTTTTTTTTTTTTTTTTTGATTTTTGAAATTTTCGATTTTTTTTTAATCATCCATAATTTATATATTTTTTCTTATTTAGTATCTTAAATAATACCTTTATTCTAAATTTCAAGTTTCTAGCTCTATAAAATCGAATTCTTTTCAAATTTTCCTTATTTTTCGATTTTTTCCGATTTTTTTTATTTTATTTTCGAATTTTATTGTGTTTTTTTATTTTCACTTATTCTGAATCCTAAACACTATATTTACCGTGAATTTTAAGTTTCTAAGGCTAAAAGATCAATTATTTTAATTTTTTCAATTTTTTTTCGAATTTTTGAATATTTTGTTTCGAATTTTCCGGGTTTTTTAATTTTTCCTTATTTTGCATCCTAAATACTACCTTTATTCCGAATTCCAAGTTTCTAGCGCAACAAAATCTGATTATTTGAAATTTTCAATTTTTTTCGATTTTATTTTCGATTTTTTTTTGGTGTTTTTGATGTTTTCTTTTTCTGAATTCTAAACAGTACCTTCACACCAAATTTTAAGTTTTTAAGACTAAAAGATCGTGTTATTTTCAATTTTCAATTTTGTTCGAATTTGTTAAATTTTCGAATGTTTTTTTTTTTAAATTTTCTGGATTTTATAATTTTTTCTTTCTTTGTATCCGAAACACTAACTTTATTCCAAATTTTAAGTTTCTATGGCTCCGGGATCTACCCAATCTTTTTGATGACGCGAGAGTGAGTGAGTGAGTGACAAAAAATCGAAACTTTGAGTTCATATATCGTCTGCACTAGAAAAGACAGAATTGAGAAATTTCAAATTTTGGTCCTATTTGCCACATACTCTATATAAACGAAGTTTTAAATTTTTGGGATACTCCAGTGCAGCTATATTGGGGGGGGGGGGGGTCCAAAGTGCCCTGAGTTGCTTCCAGAAAAGTATGCTTACGGCTGTGCTTTCTCGACTTGGCGGAGGCACTGCCGTGACTCCAGATAATACTCATAATCAACATTTTGGGCAAATACAGTATTTATTGGTAACTTATTCAACAGCAACTTATTCATATCATTCTTTACACTCAGTTTCTTCTGAAATCGGTGAGTATAATATTAATTAGAATCTATTACATAACGTACACATCACAATAACATGGCAAAAACTAATCAGACTGGTGTTTTACTCAAAGATAGTGTTGCTTGTAAAAGCAACAGATTCCTTAAATGGTATGCAGCCCGGTTCAACCTATTAATTTTCTAGCTGCCGACAAATTGAGATATCTCGTGACTCACTTTCTGCCGGATAACATGAATAGGTTTACATTATAGAAGGAAAGTTTTTGTGATTCTAATGTTGGATTTTTCATTTTATGTGCTCATGGACCCAATCACCCCTACACTGTAAAAAAATTTCCGAAGGTTCCGGAAAAAAGTGGTGACATTAAATAAGATGCCACGGCTTTTTGCTGTTACGTTTCACAAAAAAGTTGTGAAACATTCCAATTTAATTTTTTCATTTCAATGATGTTTTATACTCACGTCTTTAATGTTGTAAATTAGTGAAACATTCCAATTTTCAACAATCAATATACTTTTTTTATTCAGTGTCTTATTTAAATAATTAAACTTTAAAGTTCCGTATTACAGATAAAATGTAAATTGAAATAATGAAGCATAAAAATATTTAAATTAGCTACTTACTTTATCGTCTGATACCCAAACAAAGAATGGCATTTGTTCAGATTGCATTTGTCTCTAAGTACATAGGCAGCTGTTTTTTATTCTTCTTTAGTTATCAAAATGGCTAATGGAACATAAAACATGAAGCACGCATGCGCAGAATGTAGTTTACGGAAAAGTTGAAACCTCTCAAAAATATTACACGAATTATTGCCGTAATTGACGTGGGACATAAAGAAATTCGAAATGCCGGTAAAATATGCGAAATGTTTCAGGGTAATTTCCTGAAACGTTCCGAAAATTTTTTACAGTGTACCGTTATTCCTTACTTTTCGCAGTGTCCTTGTAGTAATTCAATTTCAGCGGCGGGACAATAGTCTACGGCGCCTGTCTGCAGAAATTCAGTTGGCGCCCTGTAACCTTTGTAAACACATTTATGAAGGAAATAAAATTCGAATTTATCAAATGAACAGTATAGATGCAAAATTCAGTCTCCACCAGAGGCGGATCAACTATCTCCCGGGACCCTAGGCTCGATCTTTTTTTGCCCCTCCCCTCCTTCAAAGTGATATATACTGGGGTGATTCAAAAGACATGTTTGCTGATTTATCTCCTAAACCACTGATGGTAGAAACATACTTCTAATTACAAAAAGTAACACAAATCAAGTACAGATTTTAGGCATGACATTTATTTTAAAAGAGATTGTATACATAATTAAAATACGAAATTTCATTTTTATACTGCCTCTGGATCCTATAAGTTATATTTAGAAAAATATCCTTCGTTTACGAAGGAGATAAAAACAAAAAGACCCTATTCTTTTACGACCAAAATTTACTAAATTATAATACTTCGAATTTTATGAAATTTCAGTACTTCCTGACACTAATGACGGAAAGAAGCACTTTTAGTGCACTAGTAAACATTGAAATTTCATAAACTTTAAAATGTCATAATTCGGGAAGTTTTGGTCATAACAGAATGGGATTTTTTAAATGTTCTTCATAGACAAAGGACAAAATTTTTTCTATAAAATAAGTTATTAGGACCCATAAATGAGTGAAACAAACAATATTGCCCATCATTTCTCTTTTTCGTAAAATATTAGCCTGATATGAAGAAATAACCCGAAAGAAAATCTTAGCATCGGGGCCCTTTTCTTCCGGGCCCCTAGGCTTCAGCCTATTCAGCCTAATGGGTAATCCGCCTCTGGTCTCCACTTAACCTAGTTTTTAGAAAAATGCAAAAAAACGATTATTATGAATAAACATGATATAGTGGCACAATTTTTTTGTGATATATTTGTTGCCATAACTTATGGCAACAAATATATCACAAAAAAATTGTGTCACTATATCATGTTTATTCATAATAATCGGGTTTTTGCATTTTTCTAAAAACTAGGTTAAGTGGAGAGTGTGAATTTTGCATCTACACCCTTCAAATATCGAAAAAAAAAATCTAGAGACGATTAGGAGCGCTGAATTTAAAAAAAAAAAAAAAAAATCGTGGTTAGAGTGAGTGAGTTTTGTAGTAGTGTTTGTGTGAGTACTCTGACTTTATTCAATAAAAGCAAAATTCACACTTTAATTATTCTGAACCACTTACTGGAACACTACGATTCAACTTACCAGAACTAGGTTAAGAAGAAAATAAATTGTATGATTAACCTTGTTATTACGGCCACGTACATAGTTGAAACTACGCAAGATTAGTACAGTCTTTTAATTTGAGTACCACTATTTTTGAATTGTAATATTTCAGTTATTTAATATCAGAAATTCTGCGTTAAAATAAAAAGAGGATTACTGTTCCGAAATAGTGCTATTAAAATGTATAAATCGAACGAATCCTGCTACATGGGTTTCGAAAGCGACGTAGTCAAAGGGTTTTAATAAATATAATTTTGTTTGAGATAAATTTTAAAAAAAATTTCTAATTTAACAAATTATAATGACCATTGGGGAAATGCAGAGGATAGCGAGGCAGTGTTCGGTCTCTACCATAACCGTTACCTCGTACTATAAGACATTTAAAAATTTTATTAATTTTGCCCCCCTCTTATAGCAAACCTATTCGCCCCACCCTACTACAACATAGCTTCCCCACGCTAGCCATTCCACCCACCTGCTATAGCTATAGTATGATCTCGGCAGCAGGCGGTGTTCCCACCGCACCGCCGCCACTGCCTGCTGCTCACGCAGAAGTCCCATTTCCTATCTACTGACTTCCCATTTGGTACCCAAAGGTAGAATAAACCGAAATATCCAAATAGGATGCCAACTTTAGGTGTTAGCATTGAAATTTTTAAAGTTTGGTACAATTTCTATTTGTAAACCGTTCCCTAAGCAAAATTTAAGTATTGCTTTAACTCTTGTTTAGATTGATGTCTGAGCTAAAGGTATTTTGAGGAAATTAAAGTTGAATACCACATTTTTTGCTTTATAAGACGATTTCCCATCCGACGTCAATTTTTGAATTCGGCGTTTTTTTCATATCTTATAATTTGCATCTATCCTTTTTGTAACTTTAACATTTTTGTAACGATTTTATGCATTTACATTGCCTATTCAAAGAAAAATTCTTCTAAAGTTTCAGAATTTCGTTAAAAACGCTTAAAAAATTCTTCTAAAGTTACAGAAATTCGTTAAAAACGGTTTCATGTTTTTCAACTTTGTGTGCTTGTAGAACAGGGGCGCCATTTCGGGGGGCTGGGGGGGGCAATCGCCCCCCCCCCCCCCCCAAGGAATTTGAAATTTCAGAAAATGTATCAGTTATCACAGGTTAGACCAAAAAAAAAAAAAATCAAAATATGATCAAAAGCTAAAATAACGTCAGATTTCACAGATTTGATTACAATATAAAACTAGTCGTTGGGGGCCACCGTAATACTTACCCATCATGGATATGCATAATGTAAAATATTAAAATAAAAATGTGTAAACTACTTATAAAGTGCATTGCAATTCAAATAAAATCGTGGCTTGATGACGTCACAAACTTTAAAGGCTCGATTACTGAATTGCTTGAAAGAAACATCCTTATAACTCCAAAAATAATAATCCTATTAACTAGCGGTTTATTGCATCTGATTAAGCGTCAAATTTCCAATTAAAATATATCTTTGAAGTGAAATTTGGATGAAATACAGGGTCATGAAAAATCGAAGAGTGTGGAAAATAGGATTCCAAATATCCCGGCAACTCATTATCCGATCGACTTCATGCTTTACGCAAAATTTACGTTTTTTTATTGTCTTTTATATTTATTTCTTAAAATAAACAATTTCGAAAATTTTTATATACCTTTCATCAGAACGAATATTTCGAGAGTCCGAAAAAAATTGTTCCGGTTAATCGAGGTTATTGAAATGAAATAGGCTTCTTCCCATTATTACATACTACGTACATACCAAATTGCAAGTCTCTATCTCAATTTTTTCGGGAGATAGAGCGTTTACAGACACACAGACACACACACAGACACACACACAGACACACACACAGACACACAGACGGACGGCAAAAATTTTTTTCTAAAAATATGTTTTTCGGAATTTCCAGTGTCTGAAACGTGTAAATCCGTCAAAAAAAATTTTTCGATTTTCAAAACGATTACAAGACTTACCCTATACTACGTATGATGGGTAAGTAAAAACTAGTCTGATGTGCCAATCCCAAAATTTTCTTCTATCTCATACATGTTTCACATACACCAAAAACAAATCAGCACCAATTTATATTAAGGTCTAACTGAATCTAAAGTTTTATTAAATTATGTGCGTTAGTTCTGAAGATATAGCTATCGTAAAAATCGTACAAAATGTAGCATAGCAGTGCCACCTATTGGGCTATTTATACCAAATCGTAATCAACTTCTATTTCTGTCAAGGTCTAACCGAATCTGAAGTTTAGTGAAATTCTGTGCATTAGTTCTTGATATAGCTTGATATCTCTTATATTTCTTGATATAGCTATCGCAAAAATCATGAAATATGTAGCATAGCATCACCATCTGTTGAGCGATTTACACCAAAAACTAAACACCACCTATTTATATCAATGTCTAACTGAATATAAAGTTTTATCAAATTCTCTGCATTAGTTCTTGAGATACAGCGCCGACAAAATTTTTGTCACATACAGACCACACAGACAGACTCGCAGACAGACATTTTCTAAAAATAGTCCAATTGTGTTCAGGAACTTCTAAAACGTATAAATTCGTCGAAAACCGGAAGTGGCAAATTTTCATAAATCCAATAGCTTTTTCTTGTAAAGATAGAAGAAAATAATAAACATTTAATAAACACTTTAAACACTGAAATGTTTTCTAAAGCCTTGTTTATTGCAACATTCTATAAGTGAGACATTTATCATTAATGAGTATGTTGGCTAGTTTTAGAAATATATGTGAGAAAAAACACTATGAATTGCTTCTGAGCTGTGTACAGCATGATTAAAAGAAAACTCGTCACCACCCAAGGCTAGAATTTTAGTGATAAATTCTCTGTTTACCAACAAATTTAAGGGGAATTTTTTTATTTTTTTTTCGGGGGTGGGGGATGGCGGATGTGTATTCAATTTCCTAATTATATGATTTGTTAATTTAGTTTTAATAGTGTCACATTATATTTACTCCAATCGTTATAATGCTGTTAAATCATATGCTTTATTAATTGATATTGTATATACTGTATGCTCTTAAAAATCTCCACAGCCTGACACTAGAGTCCTGTCCAGATATGGTTGTAACCGACCCGAATCATGACTTTAACCAGACAGACTCCCCCACCCAATGCAGAAGCAAGGGACTTGAGACCAAGGGTTTTGCTGATTTCTGAATTGTATGAAATTTAGATCATAGTCTAAAGAGGAAGGCAGAAAATGATTGAGGAAATTTTTTTCTGAAAGAAAATCATGAATGAAAATTTTCTTATACCTATGGATTACAACATTTGCAAATTTCGTAACTTCTTGATGGTGTTCGTGTGCTGATTATCTCGTGACCGATTGAATTTCACGACTTTTTTTCGCGATTGTTTCATTTTTTTGTGATAATTTTCAAAAATTCGCTATTTTCTGTGAATCATTGAAGGAATTGATTTTTTCGACCATTTGTCTAAATTCGCGATATTTTTTTCAACCGATCGACGAAATTCGCTATTTGTTTTCGCCATCTTTTGACGAAATTCAAGACTCTTTTCTGCGATCGTTTGTTGAAATTTAGGGAGTCCTTTTCCGCAACCGACTAACAAAAATTGCTATTTTTTTGCACAACCTTTGACGAAATTCCCGGCATTTTTTTTGGCAGAAAATTTGGCAGGAATTCTTTCTGTTCGACGAAATTCGCTATTTGTTTTCAAAATCTTTTGACGCAATTCGCGACTCTTTTTTACGATCGTTTGTTGAAATTCGGAAGTCATTTTCAGCAATCAACTGACAAAAGTAGATATCTTTTTGCGCGATCTTTGACGAAATTCCACTTTTTTGCGCGATTGTTTGACTAAATTCGTGATTTTTTTGTTCAATCTTTTGATAAATTTCGCGATATTTTCC
Organism: Maratus michaelseni; assembly: GCA_963931845.1. NCBI lineage: Eukaryota > Metazoa > Arthropoda > Arachnida > Araneae > Salticidae > Maratus > Maratus michaelseni. Next base: position 191,338,262 of record OZ007600.1, read on the forward strand.
CGCGATTGTTTGACTAAATTCGTGATTTTTTTGTTCAATCTTTTGATGAATTTCGCGATATTTTCCCGCAATAGTTATACTAAATTCGCGATTCTTTTCCGCAACGGATTTACGAAAATCTCTATTTGTTTCAGTGATCTTTGGTGAAATTCGCAATATTTTTTCACGGTCGTTTGAAAAAATTAACGATTTTTTCCGCGACTAATTTTGACAATTTAACTATTCTTTTCTAATTCCAATTCGTAAAATTCGCGATGTTTACCGCGATCGGTTGACGAATTGCTTTTGCGTAAAAAAGAAGAAGAAAAATTCGCGGACTACCACTAAAATTAAATATATATTCGCTGAAGAATCAAATGTTTGTGAAAGAAGTTAAGATAAGAAGACAAATCTCACACTGCATTTTTTATTGTGGGGGCCTATTTCTATTTTGTGCACGATATTTCAGCCCTTGTCTCTGAAAAAAACTTTGCCCCCCCCCCCCTCCCTTCCCAAGAAACTTATGAAATGTCGCCCTGCAGTAAAACCTGCAAAGATGAGTTGAAAAGGACTGTAAAAAAGTTCCATTTTAGACAGGTCTCCATCTTAGCAAGTATAATTGTATGACTTTTTTTCGTCGAAACGATTTTTTTTGCCCGTTTGAGAAAGAATTATGTTATAGACAGGTTTCGCTTTGACACGTTTCACTGTAATACACCTATGCTCTTCAGAAGTGCTTTATATCAAGGAGGTTTCAACAGTCTTAAACAATACCTGAAAAAAAACGGCACCTGTCTATAACTGAAAACTTTCTTATTATTTTAAAAATCTACTTGCTAAGACGAAAACCTGTCTAAAACGGAATTTTTCAGAGGTCACTTAAGATTCCGTATTAGAAGTATTGCTATCTCTGTATATATGATTCAGTAAACGTTTTTCGTTCGGAGAGGTTACGGGGAGGGGGGGGGGTGCCCCGAACTCCATCCTCGGATATGCCACTACCTTAAAAAAAACTTTGCCCCCCTCCCCCCCAAGAAAGTTCCGAAATGGCGCCCCTGTTGTAGAATATATTAATTTTCACTTAAATACAAACATTTATATATCAAATTGAAGGTAATTTAATGTAGAATTTAATAATAAAAACAGTATTATACAATATCTGTATTACGAAAAAAGTTATGCAACTAATCGTAAGATCTATCTTAGATTTGCATTTTTTTTAAAGTGTTACTTACACAATCAATACTTAGTAGGACAACCCTTATTTTTTAAGACAGCTTCACAGCGTCTTTTCATCGAGTGAACGAGTGTTTGGAGTTCATCTTTCGTAATCACATGGTGCCAAGAATCAATTATAGCTTCAATAAGTTGTCTTTTATTGGATGGACGTTTTTTTCGTACAATAATTTTCAAACGTCGCCACAAATTTCCAATTGGATTGAGATCAGGGCTGTTTCCTGGCCATGGTAATATATCTATGCCGAGGCTAACGAAAAAGAAAGGCTACCGCGGTGCTTTACACGTATCTTTTTTTACAGACCGCGGGAATCACGTGATGGTCGAATGCACCAATGAAGGTGTACGAAAAGAGCATCACGTCACTCTAGCGGTCTGTAAAAAAAGATAAGTGGAATGCACCGCGGTAGCCTGTTTTTTTTTCGTTAGCCTCGATCTATGCCTTTATTTTGAAACCATGCTTTGCATACTTTTGCTGTGTAGCATGGAGCTGAATCCTGCTGAAAAATAAATGGTGCGTTGTTGGGGAAGAGATCCCTGATGGAAGGTATCAATTTTGGTTCCAGGACAGTTTCGATGTATTTTTTGGCATTCAGGATGCCATCAATCACTTGAATTCGGCCCACACCATCTGCAGACAGACATGCCCAAATCATGACATTTGTTAGGTTTTTTGTAGTTGCTTCAATGCAATCAGGATGAAGTGCTTCTCCTACTCTACGTCTCACGTATTTTCTACCATCACTACCAAAGAGCGATATTTTACTCTCATCGCTCCAGATTACTTGCTTCCATTGATTTTCTGACCATTTAATGTGTTCTTTTGCCCACTTAACTCGTTTTTCGCGTTGCTTTTGATTTAAATATGGTTTTTTCCTTGGAATTCTAGCTTGTAATCCAAATCCTGATAACCTTCTTCTTATTGTTCTTGAACTTACTGCAATACCCGCTGCATTCATTTCACATCTAATGGCATCTGATGAATTTTTTCTATCTTGAAGGCATAGCCGTTTAATTTTTCTATCGGCAGTAGCACTTTTGCATTTTTTTCGGCCTAATTTGGCCTTATTTTCCACTGATTTCGTTTTTTCATAACGTAAACAGAACTTTCGTACACCAGAACAAGTCACTGAACCACCAACTTGTTTTGCAATTTCAGCATAAGAGAGGCCATTTTCTCTCAATATGACAATTCGGCTTCTTTTTGTAGATGTCCAATTAGTTCTTCTTGTTGATGACATTGTTTAAAATTAGTTTAATTTTAAAAAAATGACTTTAAATATTCAAAAACAGCAATACTCTATTTAATTGTACTAGTATGCATCATTCTGCAAAATATTTCCACAACAATAACTCTTTTACCATCCAAATAACCTAAACTATAGTTACAGACATTTGATTGGTCTTCAGAACAGTGTTTGTGATTGGCTATGGCTAGTACGCTTTTATTACAAAACACGTCCGTATTCAAAACGATTTGTGTTTGTTTGTTCTACTAAAATGAGCATAACTTTTTTTGTAATACAGATATTGTAATACTGTTTTTATTATTAAATTCTACATATTCTACATTAAATTACCTTCAATTTGATATATAAACGTTTGTTTTTAAGTGAAAATTAATATATTCTACAAGTACACAAATTTGAAAAACATGAAACTTTCAAAAAATGTCCAAACTTTTGGCCACCACTGTATATAAAAATTTTCAAAATTGTTTATTTTAAGAAGTGAATATAAAATACAATAACAAATCATAAATTTTGCATAAAGAATGAAGTCGATCGGATAATGAATTGCCGAGATATTTGTAATCCTATTTTCCACACTCTTCTATTTTTCATGACCCTATATTTCATTCAAACTTCAATCCAAAGATCTATTTTAATTGGAAATGAGACGCTTAGTCCGATACAGTAAACCGTTAGTTCATAGGATTATCAATTTTGGAGTTATAAGGATGTTTCTTTTACGCCATTCAGTAATAGAACATTTAAAGTTTAGGACGTCATCAAGCCACGATTTTATTCGAATTGCGATGCATTTTATAAATAGTTTACGCATGTTTTATTTTCATATTTTATATTATGCATATCCATGATAGGTAAGTATTACAGTGACCCCCAACGACTAGTTTATTTCTCTTTCTGACCGCATAATTTTCTCTGGCTGCAAATTGCTGTCCTCCAAAGGGATGTTATTAATTTGGGACAGTGAACTTGTTCTTTTCAGTTCGGGGTATTTCACGGTCATTTTTGACAAGTCATCAATCATTCGAACAGTGACACTTCGTTCATGAGTTTTCGGGAAACGCCAGTTCCACGATTTTTATGCACTGGTCATTAGAGGTCAGTTTCCAGGTACTTGTGAATTATGCTGATTTCTTTTTAATCATATGGCATGGCAGTCAAAGGAAGAAATTATTTGAATAGATAGATCTCATACTTAATAGCAGAGTTGAGCGTGTGACCTTTTTAGATGCTCAAAGCAATGGAATAATCGACATATTCGATTCTGGCGTGCGGAAAAGGTAAAACGTTGTAATTACACATTATACACTATGGTGGCTTCAAATTTAGGAGCAGAGCCGCCCAGAAAACGACTTTTTAGACATATGATAGTAGGTAAATTTGTGCCGCAAAGGGATGAAGATCTGCGAAAGTCACCTTGCAACTTAATACATTTAAGACACACCCTTGTGTGCGAATTCTTTAGTGCAGCCCTGTACGAAGGATGGTTCGAAAAAGTTCTCGGCCTGACAAAGAAAATACAAGATTTTTGACAATATTTCTTTTTCTTTTTCAACTTGCAACACAATACATTTCAGAAGGTTCTTAAGACATGTTCATTCTTTGGCGTTTTTGGTCGACGTTCAACAAACGCAGCACGTATCGAGCGGAAAGCTTTTTCAAACCCAAAACATCGTGTAAAATGTAGTGGACATCTCGATCTATCGAGATGTTTGCAATGTCAGTAAGTTCGCGTATCTTCAATCAGCAATCATTCAATAAAGCATTATGAATTTTTGAGACGATTTCGTCGGTCGTAACGGTTTTTGGATGTCCTGAGCGTTCATCATCGTGAATTGATTTCCTAATGTTTAACTTCAGCAGCCCACTTTTTTATCGTCGAATATGAAGGACAAGAATCCTTTATGGTGGAAAACACTTTTTGTATGTCCGTGGGGGTTAAACCTTTTTTTAACGAGTATTTTATGACAGCTCGAACCCTCGAACTTCAATTTCTTTTCCATTTTTAGAAAATGTCAAAACTTGTTTACTTTACTTTATAGCCCTATAATAACCAATAAACTCACGCGTCTAAAACTCGGCAGCATGAGATCTAAAGAATCATACTTTACAAACATCATTGTCATTTGGTCATACTTGTTTCATCTGTGTGTCAGGCCGAGAACTTATCAGCCCACCCTCGTATTCTAAATTTCTGGTAACATTCCAAGAATTCTGAAAGCCAGTGTTGAATTCAGACTCTTTTCACCGGGAGGGATTTCTGTAGCTCCGGGTGAACATTGTAGAGTTTCGAGGGGAAAATTGCACTTTTTAACCATTAAAAGCATAAAATTCAAATCTTCCGGGGGGGATGTCCCCCCCGGGCCACCCCCTGAATTGAACACTGCTGAAAACGATCAGCTATATTACTTGCCTTGTGCATGAAAAACTGCGACAATGAGACAGATTCGAAAAAGGTATCAACGTCGTTACAAAAGAGAACAAGAACGAAAAATCAAGCGTCAAGCATAGATTATGTAACACTTTCCAACACTTCCAATATACTTTTACAAATATTTACCGTTTAATAAGGTGAAATATGATATCCAAGTAGACAAGGGGATGAAAAGGGATGACCGCCCCGGGATCCCGGGGCGAAGACACAAACCCACTATTTACACCAGATAAAGACTCCACCGGACAAAACTCCCACCAGATAAAAGATCCACCGGACAAAACCCCTTCTCTGCTGAATAAATATCTCTATTTTAACCAAGTTTCTTTTACAGAAAGGATCTCCAAACATTAAAAAAAAATTCAAGCTTAATGTATTCAAGTCTGCCTAATGTTTCCTATTTAGTTTAAATTTTATATCTCGTTTCTACAAGTATTAATATTTTTAAGATTATACGGGTTTTTGTTTTCAAAAATGTAATGATTGTTTAATTCGCCCCCCTCCCATTTTCCGAGTATACAATCTATCACAGCCTTTCAGGCACAATTTTAGAAGATACAGATTTTTAGTAAATAACATCATATAAGGATGATTTTGATGTTTTTTGTCCCTGGGGATTTACCAGTGGCTGAGAAGTTCTGCTCTCAAAGCTGGTAGACGGGAGGTGCTGGGTTCAAACCCCTGTCGAGCCCGTCGACCTAACCGTTCGGAGTTTTCCGTGGTTTTCTTCGAACTTTGCCGTAAATACAGGTTAGGATCCCTTAAAAAGAGCCCCACGGAGGGCACTCCCCCCCCTAGGGCCTATATCCCTCGTGTAGCAAATCGGCCGTCATAAATCAACCAACCAACCAACGGATGCACAGTGAGGCGTTTTGATGATCTAGTTTTAGGTGGACAAAATTCATTTTTCGGATTATCTCGGAATTTAACAAGACAGCGTATACTGGTAGCTGAATGTCTCTTTTGCCGAAATATGTAGGAGTTTTGTCGAAAAAATCCGATGTGTCGATTAACTACGACCGTAAAGAAGGCAGTTGGTTTGAGGGAGTTTCAACAATTGCACTATTTTTCTGTAAGTTCGAAAGCAAGTCGTGGCTTTTCTGTTTTATGTGACAGCAGGAGTTTACTGGACATATGTCATATGTTTGTCAAGCGCCATCTTGTTTTCAAACTTCACCTTGATTTTTAATACAGTATTAAGCATTATTAAGAAATAATGATTTTTTTAAAATCAAAGCGTCATTCCTAAAGCATTGGAAACTTAAGAAAGCTCCTGCGAAAGTTTGCGAATCATTAAGCTATATTAACTTGAAGTGTATGTATGTATCAAATCTTGCAAGTCAATTTTGAACCACTTTTAATTATCCGATTGAGCTGAAACTTTGAATACATGTGTAGTTTCAATGACAATACAATATTATAATACTATAAGTAAATAGTAAATAATATAAATAATAATAATAATATAAATAATACTAATGATAATATAAATAATTAAAAAAGCCAAATATGTATCACTGTTTGATTATTTTATTACTGATACATTCGAAAACCTAGCAAAACTTAATTGAACTTCAACGCAATAATTTTGTCCACCTAGACTAGATCCTCAAAACGTCCCACTGTGCGGTGGGATTTTTGTCCACGGAGTTTTTGTCCTGGACTCATTGCAATGTTAGCCGAGTTTTTCCAGGAAAAAGGAAGTTATCAGAGCCTGATTATCCAAAAGGCACGTGAAGCACGAGCTTCCCTTCTAAAATTTGAGAGGGGCCCCAAAATGACTTCAAAATGGGACCTCTAGTTCCACTTTTATAGTTCATTCATTGCGTACATTTTCTTTGGAGGGGAAAGTTTGCCTAGTGCAAAAGGAAATCCACACTAGGTTGTTAACCAATCATGCAGCATTCATATCTGTTGGTTAGAAATCCCCTGAGTGACACAACATACAACTATATATACCACAATTATACTATATCTACATTATATACATGGAACATAAAGAAAAGCTGTTTGTGTAATATCTACCACAGTTACGCCCCTACCAGGAATTGTATTTGCTGCATTGGTGAGTTTCCATGAATGTAAAATTTAGAAAACTTTTCACGGATGAAAGGGGACCCCAAAATGATGCTGTGCTTCCCCTAGATTCAGAGGTTAATCGGGCCCAGGGAGTAATCAGTTGCTTTACTGCACGTTTAATCTTTGATTTAAATTAGTTTTTTTTTTTTTTTTTTTTTTTTTTTTTAACATTGATATTTACAGGTTGAATAAGGATCAAATTCCTCACCCATGTTAAAATAAAAGTCATCATTCATGTCAGATTAAAAATTATCTTTTAATAACGTTAATTAAAACTTTTATAAATTGAAAATATTACTATTATTTTATGAAAGTAAATGCAACACTGAATTAAAAATATTATCTATCCATAGTGTATCCCCCAAAATACTGATATAAATGCTCTCTCATTTTTAATTTTTTTTCATTCCTAGATGATCACTTCGTTTTATTTTTGCAAGTTAGATGCTGAAACTAAAGTTAAATATATTTAACATAAAGTATTTAATATAATGGCATATTCAGTGGAGAGTTACTTCCTCTGAAGCCTAAAGCAGATTATACATAATTCACAAGTTTGTTTTATGTTTAGTTGCTTAGACTTGCAAATTACAATATCCCATATGTTGATGATTGATTATATAGTATGATCATTACATGGACTATTTATAACATAAGAAATATTTGGACTGTTTGTCTAACATAGAATTATACTAGAATTCCAGTTTCATATTTTTTTTCTTTGACTGAATAATTTAAATACCTCTCTGTGACTGACCCCTTCCCTTTCTAGAATCCATTGCTTACTGCAATGAGAAATATAAAAAATGTTATTATTTCTAAGCTAAGCAGTCATTTTTACTGTCAAGCAAGTATGATTGATTGCTGAAATTGTCAATGGCTGAAGGCTAGATAACACTGACAACTGATAGCTTCGCACTCTTAGTTATGTAATTACCTTGCATCTGGTAACTGTTTTGCGAATCATTTATATAGTATAGTGCAAGCACCTCAGAGCAAAGATAGAAGGTCTATGGCAAGCGCGGATTCAAAGGGGAGGTCATGACCCCCCCCACCTCTCTAAACGAAGATATAGAATAATACATTTTCAAGGGTTGATCCAGGCAAAATTTAGGGCCTATTTAGGATCCCTTCACAAAAGTGTATTTAATAAAGCAGGCTCCTTCACAAAAATCCATAATAAAAAGAGTCCCTTCACAAAAATCAATTTGATAAAATTCCTTCACAAAATTCATTTTAATAAAACAGGCCCTTTCACAAAATTATATTCCGTAAAAACTTACTATTTATTAATTATTTTGTTATGTTTTAAAGTGTGTAATTTATATAAAAAAAAAACAAGCTCACCAGAAAAGAAAACAAAAAAGTACTTTAAAATATTTTTGTTATGTTAATAAATGCTTGGTTCGAATTTGAGTAGTTGGATTTTCAACTTTCGTTACAAAAGTTTAATTTTCACAAAAATATAACAAATTTCACAAAAATAACTTTTATTTTTCACAAAATGCGCCCCAAGAAAAAATCCCTGCATCGACTCCTGATTTTTAAATATAAATATACATAAAAGGTGTTTTGATATATATTTTTTTTTTTTTTTTCCTCCATTAAAAATTCTAATGTTATTGATACATTCACAGAGTTATTTTTCTACAGAAATGCATGAAATTGTCAGTCATTGTTTAACCATCAAAGAATCGAACAACGTTTTTTTTTTAATTTTTCTATAAATGTCGTATATCTTAAATTGTAACCAATTGCAACCTCAAGACGACATTTCCATGACTGTTGAGCCACGAAAGTCACCTTAAAATGTAAACTTTGAGAACATTTTCTGTAACATTCAATAAATTAAAAATAAGAATGGCAACTCCAATTTCTTGGCATACTAATAGAACATACCATTGGCGCACCCACGGGGGGGCTAAGGGGGCTGAAGCCCCCCCCCCCAGACCTTGAAACTTAATGATGAAGTAACTATATAAAATTTTCTATAAAATTATATATATATATATATTTTTTTTTTTAAGGTTTTTAGAAAATGTTTAAAACTTTTGTATCTCATTTCATCTTTATTCTCAAATCGTTTTCGACATACGTTAAGCGTAAAGACTTATAGCGGTACTCTGATTCTCTCAGTTCTGAGTACACATCCATCATCCATATTTTTAGCACGGTCAAGCGGATTCAAGTCCAAACGAGGGTGGTATTTCGTCTACGTTGTACACAGGGCCGGCCCAACGGTATTTTGGCTCCCGTGCGAATATCCGTCGGGCGCCCCCCCCCCCCCCCCCCCACAAGCCCGAAAAAAAGGAAATACTCTTGGATTATTCTTAACTTTTTATATATTCGTTACTTTTAAACATACTATTACTAATTACTTATGATATTATTTAAAGAATACATAAAGGCATTAAAATTCAATCCCTTTTTGTATATAATAATCTGGGGACGCGGACAAAAACGAGGCAAAGAGAGTAAAGAGACTGATCACTGATCCCCAACAGACAACCAATTGCCTTCCCCCCCCTCCTCCTTTGAGGGGCAAGGGCAGAAAATTAAAAAAAAAATCATCCGATCTGATGTTTATATTCTTAAAAAGCATATTACCAAAATTTTATCTTCAAAAGCCATCATAGATTCTGGATAACTTAAAAACAAGAAAATTTGCGACAAAAATTTTTTATTTCAATTTTCTCGCAATATCATTTTTGTTACATAACATCTTACTCAAAGCTCTTCCATTTATACAGAATATCAGAATTTAATTAAGATCTGATAAGGAGAAATTTACTCACAAAAAATACATTCTAGAACTTGAAGCATAGGCCTATGTGGCAGAACCACAAAAAAAAATTTCCCGTATTTTAAACAAACTACAGAATTTATTTGTGCACTGATAATTATGCATGGAAACTGAAATCACCCCACATGCTTAAAGCCACGGGGAAGTTGCAAAAAATTCCTCCTTTCTCAAAGGATGCCCTTGCTAAGATGTTCTTATTACCTACTCCTGGACAATTAATGGACCAACAACTGACAACTATATCCTGGTTTGCCGGAGAGAGATTAATTATCACTTCTTAGAAATACTTATATTGGTCATTTCCCTACCCGAAGTGTCCCCTCTCTCACCAGCCCTGACAACAGCACATAATATTTTACAGCTTTGTTGAAGGACTACTAAACTGGAATTCTTAGAACTGATTTTTTACCATCACCCTCGTAACAAAAAAGATAACTCTCGCTCAGATTCGGAGCCTTCAGAAATTATTTAACTTTATTTCTTCTGGCTCCCTATTGCTCCAAGCCACATACTAGTAACTGTTTTTCCTTTGACTCCCCCCCCCCCCCCCCTCCTCCCTCACACACACATTCACTTATGTGTGTGTACTCGTTTTGATTACATTAGTTCTCAAATCAGAAATAATTGTATTTCTTTGTGTAATCTTTCAAATATTTGTAAATTAAAATGTAGAGCAATCAGTGTCATAACATTTTCACTTGAGTTTGAAATTCTGGGGTGGGCCGTGACCCACCCCCCAGTCTAGTTACGTATATGCTTTTATCCCATTCTTCTTTTAAACTTTGACAAAATTCTTTAACTATATATTTTTTTAAAAAGTGTGATGGCCGGGAAACAAGATATTTATAAATATGATTTTACTTTATATTCATAATCATATTTTTCTAATTTTATTTTCTTGAAATACACATTTATACATCTATTCCCTTTTAAATGTAAATTCTGTAAAGAGAATTATCTTTTTAAAACTTTTCTAAAATATTCTATCTTCTAATTTTCTTTTCTTTTCTTTCTTTCTTTTTTTTTTTTTTTTTTTTTTTCATACATTTTCACATTTGATATGGAATATTGATTTGACTAAGGGATTTACAGAAATATTTATTTTTAAAAAATTACAAATTTAAAAAAAAACACACTTTTAAAAAAAAAATTTTATGAGTATTTTTTACTACGAGGAACAAATTTTAAAAATTTTCACTTTAAATAAAAAATTCCGAAACCAATTTAAAGATTACATAGCTGAAAAACTTTGTACAAAGTTTCATGGTTTTATCTTTCATATAAAATTAAATATGAAAAGTCTTGATAAAAAAATATTTCCCCGCTCAATAACACAAAACTATAGCTGAAAAACAATTTACAAAGTTTCATGGCTTTATCTTTCATATAAATTTAAATATATCAATTTAAATATAAAAAGATTTAAAATATATTTCCCCCTTCAACAACACAAAACTATCTGACACATTTTCTGACTCGTTTTTAAGCATAAAAGCACGAGACTTTCAGGTATGTTTTTTGATGTGATATGAAATCGAAAAGTTTTTTTTTTTTTCATTTTCTGTTAAAAGAATTGCATCTTGAGTTATAAGTGATTTTTGTCTCAGGACAGCAGTTTTTTTCCTTTCCTGCGCTGTCGTGTCCGGAAATTCGGCTCAAAACGCCAACTTTGACGGCATTTTTTGAAATTCTTCTGCTTTTACCGAAAAACTGAAAAACGGTTCGATTACATTAGTTTTTTAAGAAGAGCATCTGCCAATTTGACACATTTGGGATAAAAAATGTGCTAAAAAGCAGCCAGTTTGGATTTTGGCCTTACACAACGAGTTTTAAAATAAACCTTCTCTCTCTCATCGGAAAAAGCTGTTCAGAATAGATTGAAAAAAAAAAAAAAACAATTTTAAATCATTGATATGTTTCTTAAAAAAATATAAATATTAATAAGATGAACTGACTTCACAAAAATTTTACAATGCATTGTTTTCTTCAATGTTAATAACATCACTCTTTAAGAATAAGTTTCCATCGACGTTGTCTGATTTTTTTCTGAAATTTGAACTAGAAAAACGTTTTTTTCTAAAATGAACTAAATTTATCTCCTTTATTTCTTGAGAAAAAAAAAAGAAAGAAAGAAAGTACGGACCAGGAAAAAATAGTTACATAGTCCTAATTTCATATCAATAAATGTTTTGACTTTAAACTTATTTGTGGTGCATTTCACATTGTCTTGTTGAAGCAAGGCCGAGGGAGGGAGGGGGATGTCCTGGGCACAAGAGTAGAAGGGGGCGCCAAAAGAAGATTTGGTTCGTCCTTCGGTACAAAAAACAAATAACGAAATTTAGGAAAAAATGTCCTGGAATCGGACGACCCAAAATAAAGATATATTCGTTAATTTTATACTCTTTGTTTTGAACAGGGCGTGATTTTTCTATTAAGGGACTGCTTAGGGGCGCCAGAGAATAATATTTGATTAACGAATTCATCTAAGATACCTGTAAGATTTATACACTGTCCCAATTATATTTGAATTGGTTCAATATTTCGGACATCGTGATGACAAAATTTGCTTTTGTGTGTCTCTGTAAACAAACTATACGATTTACATACTTGATTAATGAACACACCCAGATCCAAGGTACTTGTAAGATCAATACACTGTTCCAATTAGGTTCGAAATGATTTAATTTTCGAACATTATCTTGTTAACAAGATCTGGATTATATATATATAGATAAAAACGAAGCGATTACAGCATGTCCATTTCTAAAGAAAGCAATATAAAAATATTAAGATAAATATGCTTCCTAACAATTATTTCATATTTAAAATAAAAATTAGGGGAATGGATTGAAAACTTCTCTGTATACATTTATTTTGGAAAAGGATTGGAGAGGGCGCCAAAATGCTTGCGACTGAAAAATTCCTATTTTCGGCCATGTATTGAAATACTATTACACTATTATTGATTTAATACAGATTAAATTAAGAATAACTAAATAAAACGATGTGCTGAAGTTAATTTTTTAATAAGATTAATTACATATATAATTTTTAGTTAGAGAAATTTACCTCTATTAACCTTTCATTTGCGTCTTCGACATAAGATTTGGCGCTCCGATTATATCCCTTTTTCCATCATGGTTTTTACTTTTTCTTTCTTTTTTTTTCGGTGCCCTCTTGATCCTTTAATAATTTCCCGATTTTTTCATCCACGGCATTTTGAGTATAATCTTTAAATTAATATTGTTTAATACAAATAAACGAGAATAAGTAATTTGTACGATTCTCTGCAACTACAAGATGTTACCTGCCAAAGGACACTTGCCACTATCAGCTGCATGAAGCGACAGTCGAGAGTCGATCAACCAGCGGGAGAAGAAAGAGTTCAGAATCGTAAAAATGTCAGTAGTTATTAATTAACCTCCCTCAGTCCTGGTATTGAATAGAGGTTTGGCTATGTCTTTCCTGGATGTAATTTAAGTGTTAATAGCCTCGTTTCCTCAGATAAAGGAACCGGGCATATGGTCTATATGGGAAGACAGTGTCCTTGAACTGTTATTTAAACCCAAGGTAGAGTCACTCCCACAGACCGCAGCCTGGAAAAAATGAAAAAGAAAAGGAAAAAAACGCGGAATCTAAAATTATTTTTTGTCGGTGATCATTTGACTTTTGAGCGCCCCTTAAGCCGTTTCGCAACTTGGCGCCCCGTGCAGTCGCACACTTCGCACGCCCCTTGCGCCGGCCCTGGTTGTACATCTGTGTAATGGACAATACGACCCATTCAAGGTCGATAAACGATTGGCACTATCCATTTTGCAAAACATTGAAGTGGGGTGCTGGAGAAATGGCAGCCCCACACTAAAAAGCTTTTATTACTGTAGTACAAATGAGGTACAAACGATTGGCCCTATCCATTTTGTAAAACATTGAAGTTGGGGAGGGGGGGGGGCTGGAGAAATGGCAGCCCCACACTAAAACCTTTTTATTACTCTAGTACAAATGAAGTGTAAACGAAAAGATTGTTGGTACAAACGAGGTATAAACGATTGGCACTATCCATTTTGTAAAACATTGAAGGGGGGGGGGCTGGAGAAATGGCAGCCCCACACTAAAATATTTTTATTACTCTAGTACAAATGAGGTGCAAAGGAAAACATTGTTGGTACAAACGAGGCATAAACAATTGGCCCTATCCATTTTGTAAAACATTGAAGTGGGGGGGGGGAGAAGCTGGAGAAATGGCAGCCCCACACTAAAATCTTTTTATTACTCTAGTACAAATGAGGTGCAAACGAAAAGATTGTTGGTACGAACGGGGTATAAGTGATTGGTACTATCCATTTTCTAAAACATTGAAGTGAGAGGGCTGGCAGCCGTACACTAAAAATCATTTATTACTCTAGTACAAATGAGGTACGAACGAAAAGATTGTTGATACAAACGAGGTATAAACGATTGGCACTATCCATTTCGTAAAACATTGAGTTGGGGAGCTGCCTTTTCTCCAGCCCCTACTGAAAAACTTTTATTACCCTAGTACAAATGAGGTACAAACGAAATGATTGTTGGTACAAACGAGGTATAAACGTTTGGCACTACTCGTTTTGTAAAACATTGAGGGGGGGGGGGACTGGCCATTTCTGCAGCCCCCTCCCACTAAAAACCTTTCATTACTCTAGTACAAACGAGGTATAAACGATTGGTAATATTTTCAAAAAAATGTGGGGGGGGGGGGGGGCTGGCCAAATGCACCTCTATTTTATTAGTACTTCTGGTTATACCCTTTTTTTTAGCATCATTCGTGTTAAAACATTTAACTCAACGTATAAAAAAATAGCCATAGTTTTAAATTTTATATTTGGAGAATTTATATCATCAAAGCTCTAGAAAATCATCTAAGATTAGAATAATTCACCAGCACTTCATCACTAAAATGGTAAGCATACATACAGTGAAACTGAAACTTCCATTTAACGAAGTCTCATCGTTACACTTAAAAACTTCGTTATGAAGAAAATTCGTTAAACAGAAATCAACTTAAATTCATGAAAATTTCCCTTCAGATATAACAAATAGGTATTGGATTGAGAAGCCTTTGATTCAGTTTCAATTTTGAAGCCGTCTTTTAAAAAACAGTTGTGTACGGTCGATTGAATCTCGTCACATTCCCAAGCTTTCATCAGCTCTGATACACAGGTTCTCGAACTAATGTTTTCACTACATTGTCTTTTTCAATAATGTACTTCAAGATTTTTTATTATTCCTTTAGACTAATGGCTGAAGTTTAGAAGTTGTATTGGCAGGAAGAAAACTAACTTTGATGTTCTTCGATTTGCATTTTGAAGCATATTCTTGTGGATGTACAAAACAAGTGTCTATAAGCAGTAGAAGGGCAGAATGGTAACTTGATATCTTCTATACCATTTAATGTAAAAAAGGGGATATTGACTTTCCCCTACTGAGTCATGAACCTCTATACATATAGAGGTATAGAGTTTCATGGGTAGAGTGATGATAGTAGATGTTTTTCTTAGTGTGAAAAAAAAAATGTTTTATTGAGCACCAAGCAGAATGGAAATTCTTTAAATATGTTCATTTTCATACAATCTGCGGAAATAATTTCGCATGCACATCGCAACAGCAACCTCTTAGTTTGAATTCTGTACACGTACAAAAGTGAAAGAAACTTCGTTATATGGAATATATTTTTCGTAATATGGAGATTAATTTACATGTTAATGGCGTTCAAAGTCAAAGTTCTGCAGAGAATTTCGTTAAGTAGAAAACTTCGTTAAATAGGGACTTCGTTAAAGGGAAGTTCCACTGTATTAATTTCTTTCTAAGGATAATTACACTAGTATATTCGTAAGCATAAAGTTTCAAATTTATTAATAGCCAAGAGAGGGCATATCCCGCGGTCTGCCCCTCCCTCCTGTGCCGAACAAGGTACTAATTTACTGAATCATGGACACAAACAAAAATAAAAAATGCTAAGACAAAATTGCAATGAATCGGTGAAGAATTCCGTTTTATACAGGTTTTTGCTTTAGCAGGTAAACTTTCAAGGTGTTTCTTTTGCTGAGACCATGGAATGTTTGCGATCAAGACACTATTACGTTATAAACAAGTTTCATTTACACAAGTTAAACAGTATGGGGTTATTTACACAAGTTTTACGTATACAGTTTAACCAGTGTAAATGAAACCTGTCTATAACATAATATTATCTTAATCGCAAACATTCCATGGTCCCATCGAAAGAAACACCTTTACAGTTTACCAGCTAAGACGAAAACCTGTCTAAAGCGGAATTTCTCACCGATTTATTGCAATTCCGTCTTAGCATTATTTACTGTTTTTGTATCCTTTGTATCCAAGCCAAAGAACACTCCATATTATAAAATTGATTTGTTTTCCTATTCACAATAGATGTAAATTGTCATGTTAACGGTTTTTAGCTCACAGGCTATCAAAGCCTGAGAGCTAATGGCCACCGGTCCTGTATGTACGCAACGCGATAACTCTTGATAGAGCTAACCGCTTTGCTTCAAATTTTGTTTATAGGTTCATTATGATAAGGCGCTTCCCTGATTAGTTTTTTGGGTTTATTAGTTAATTATAATGGGGTACGGGGGATGATCCCCCGGTTAATATATTGTCAATTTCTTTATTTTTCGAGGGTTTATTTCAAATTCTTTGAAATAAATCCCCCATCCCCTTAATTTACCTAAATGGGAATTTCATGCAGAATTATTATTTGAAATAAGAGTATAATCTACGCAATCAGTGGGAATAGCCCCATGAGGTCAATGTCATCAGTTTAACGGGGCACTTTTCTTTTCTTTTTTTTTTTTTTTTTTTTTTTTATTAAAAAGAAGTTTTAAAAATAGATTGAATGTTCATAATATTAATTAATTAATAGAAGAATAGTTTTCGCCCTGTAAATACGTAGCGGCAAAAAACCCTTGATACTGAAAAATAAATAAGTAGATAACATTTTCTGTCATTCGTATCAAAGTTCTATTTATAGTAACAGGCTAACTATTTTATTATAAAATTATATTCCTCTGTTTTCTTCGCAAAATGTTTCATTCTGTTCATTTATGATAAATAATATACGTTTTAGCATATGTTCAAATTCAAACGATATCAAATTACTGATGATAAAGTAGAGACGCACAAGAGCAGTCATCGTAATTTCATTACGTTGCTGCACTACAACGAATACCGTACTATTACATTACATAAAATATTATATTACAGAATATGTAAGCTTTATATCGTAAAATAAAGCATTTTTGTAACATTTTTCAGTAATCGTAAAATATAAAGGAAGAAGTAAAAAATCTGCACACATCCATAAATAATTAACAAATTGTGTATCATTGATGGATATCAGAAGTGATTATATAGTAAAAAATTTCAGCGACTGTTGCAGTGCGCAAATGCAGCTGGTTACTTGATCACCGACTCGTCAGTGTCATGCAAATGCACTAGGCCAGGCCCGAACGAAATCTATCTTGCCCGTTGCAGAAGTTAAAAGTTTGGCCTGGCAAGTACAAAAATCAAAGAAAACAGGCCGACCCGGCCCGTGACAAAATCAGTTAAATCATGGCCAGTCCGGGGTCCGCTCAATTTCTATTAAAAAAAATTCCGATTTTACTCAACATAAAATTAAGATTATTTTAAAGAATATTGCATACATATTTTTGGAGAAATTTTACAATATATTTTAAATTATTATATGTTTACAAGACAGAAAAAACAGAATAGCAACATGAATGATTACTTACATTTTTCAGCCTTCAAATAAAGATTCAGTCAAAGAATTAATGTAGTTTAGAAGAAAAGAGAAAAAGAGGGTTAAAAAATCATAACTTTTAAGCTGTATAAAAAAGTAGATTTTTGAAAATATTTCTTCGTAATTTATTAAGGCTCTTCTCAAATCGAATGGCAGTACTTTCTGACACATTTATGAATTCAATTTTCTTCAGGAATGCATAAAATTGACAGGTGTTCTTATTCAGAAACTATGTAATCGAATAGCATTTTCCTTTTTCTGATAAATGCAAAAAATCTTTCAGAAAATACTATCATAATTGGCGTTTTGAATTAAATTTCCGGACGCGATAGCACGGTAAAGGAGAAAAACCTATCATCACAAGAAAGGAATACTTATATCTCGGTAAGTTATTCATTTATCAAAAAATAAAAAACAGTACTCGATTCCAAATCGCTTCGGCCTGTCAATTTTATGCCTTTACAGTTAAAAATAAGTCAAAAAATGTTTTGGAGAGTTTCATGTTGTTAAACTGGGAATTTGAGAATCACTTAAGGTTTATTTTCACTGAATCCGTTAACAGCAACTTAGTATTTCTATTGTACTATTTTAACAAAACAAACAGCTTGGGCACAATTAAGTCCAGTTCCGACCCAACTCGACTGTATATAAAAGAATTTAAGCCTGATCTCGGCTCAGCCCAAGTCTGCTAAAACAATAAAACTTGGACTCAGACACAATGTAAACATCCGATGCCGATCTCTACGCTTGACATGTTATATATATTACTCTATTGATAATGTTGCCAAACTAGCGTCACTTCATGAAGCAGATTTATACTTATTCTCGTGAACGTTAACATCACATTTTACCGGCTTCGTTTGAATTTTTATATCGGGCCGGTTAAACGTAAAATTAATTTTTAAATTGGCAGTGATAGTGACAATGATGAACTGATTTTCATTCAAAGGCGAAAAAAAGAGTGTTAAACGTATATCTTTCGAATATTCCGATTCTGACGATGAATGAAAACAACTGAAGTTTCAACAAGTAAAAATCTACAAGTCATCACGGGTCCGAGTCCCGAACCCGGCCCGCGGGACCATTAAATATTTTTGTTAGCCTGTTTATTTTGTCAATCGGCCCAGCACGGCCTATCAAAAATCTTCTAATTCTGGCGGCCCGGCCTGTTTTAAAGTTTACCTTCATTTTGCCGGGCCCGTGCAGCCCTTTAAAATGCATTACCCCCCCCCCCCCCCAAAGCAAAATCCTGGGTGCGCCACTGGAACATACAACCTACAAATTTTGTACATTTACCAGGGTTGCTACGGCTCAGGGAATTTTCAGAGAAAATAGCAGAATTTTCTTATAGAAATATTCACCTAATTTAATCGCACGATCAAATAAGGCGAGTTTTTTTTAATAAGAAAATACTGGTATTTCCCTGAAAAATTCCCTGACCCGTATAGCAACCCTGATTTACGAATATACTGCTAATTTGATGCTTTTACGAATGAAAATGAATTCAGGTATAATTCAGAAAATAGCCAATTTGGTCTTAAGATATAAAAATTTGTCATGAAGACATGTGACCTTCCCCCTCCCCTCAAAAAGAGACTTGACCCCCACCCCATTTTAATGGTGTGTTGTATTGGATCCGCCTCTGTTATGGCATGAATCTACGCATGAATAGCAAGTTCGAACAGGAATACCATTTCCTAATGCTATAAGAACAGTTCAGGGAGCTTTTGGATACGTTGATAGGTGGGAAAAATGAGTGGCAGAAAAGAATATCCAATATGGCTTTATTTTCAAAAAAAAAAAAAAAAAAAGTATTTCTGGAAAGGTGTGAAAGCATTATACAAATCATGTAGTTTAGAAATGATGGAAATTGTGGCAAGAGTGAAAAAAAAACAAAAAAAAACACACACACACACAAAGAAACTTGCAGTCTATGTAAGAAAGATGAAATTAATGGATCTGCATCAGATGAAATACACATATACATTTAGAATATTCTTTGTTGCATTTATTATGTGATTATAATTATATAACATATATGTTATTGGAGTAACACATTAATGAAAAATTGAATAACTTTTAAATTAGCTAGAAAGTTATACACACAACACATATTGGTATATGTATAACAATTTAATTTAATAGTAGAATAATATTATTTTAAGTTTTAAGTAAATATGTTTGCAACATTTTTATTATTATTTAAAATATTTTCCGTTCTTATCTAAAAATTGTAATGAAATTAATAGAAATGTGTAAATGTATACAGAGAAAATAAATACATTCCCATAGACTTCTCGCTGCCGCTCGCCATCAAAATCGCTACAAAATGCTTCATTTTGAGAGTAAATGCACGATTAGACTCGCTAAATTGCGAGTGTTCAATTTTTGTTCTTCTTGTCCTTTTTGTGTGTGTGTGTGTGTGTGTTAGTATAATAAGCGACACTCTTATTCGCATTACTCGTTGCAGAATAATAAATTTAGGAGATACCACATATTTCTTTCGAAGAAACGACCTGCAACAACTTTCTTTTTTCTTTTTTTTCTTCTTTTTTATTTTTTTATACCGCTAACCAGGCCCCTACCTGCACGGCATGAATGCTTAGCTTGACGGGTTAGTACCTGGGTGCGGGGCGGAAATCGCCTGATCACAGCATGGCTGGGATCCACCTGACTGTAGATTTGTTCACATCGCTGCTGTGCTTGCTCTCTTGTGGTTTGCTACAGTTATCTTTGTTTGCCGGTTCAAGGTTTCTGTTTAACTTTGTTGAATTGACAGATTTAATAGGTCTCGTAATTTAGAACCTTGATCAGGTGACGAGACCCTCACCTGACTAGGCACCCCCAGAGGTATAATTCACAGGTAACTTGGAGGGCATTGCACCCACGACGGATTTTACATGCACCAGGCGCCATTAGCGTACATAGATTTACATATTTGCCATGTCTGTTGGCTTGTCACGTTCATGGTGGGTTGTCGCTGTAGTGTTTTTCGCCTCTTTTATGGGCTGATTTCACTTCTTGTTGTATTTGTCTCTGTCTCTGGTGTTTTTATAGGCTCACCCCTGTTGTGGGTTGTTTTTGTCTATCATTCATTGGGTTTTTGTCTCTTTCTTGATATATTGTTACCTCTAGCTTGTGCTAAGAGCTCAGGGCCGTGCTTACGGGGGGTCGAGCCGGACATTTGCCCAGGGCCGCCAAAAATTTGATGTTGCTTTATACTTTTACATTCTCATCTGCTATTTTTAAATTATATATTCATAAATGTTTTACGAATCACTAATTTGTAAATTTTCGAAAAATGCATGTTTCTTGAGACGATATACTCCAAGATGGTGCATATTTAAAAAACATATAACGGTATATTAACGGTTAAACCGTTGTTTGATACGAGGCGGGAATGTCGAGTAGACAGCATTGAGGCTTATTCGCTTCCAAATTTGGGATGTTTATGATACGTTAGTAGAAGTTTCTGAAACGTCAAATTACATGAAAAGTAGGACAGAATACAGAAGCAACTGCATTGGCAAAAGAAATGAAAAGCTTTCAATTCCTTATGGATACTGTGTATCTAGGAAGACATTTTGGAGGAATTCAATCTTGTTAGCAAAACTAATGCAACGTTCTGCCATGAAAAACGATCCATGCCTTGCAATTAATAGAAGATATGCTTCAATTTTTAAAAGACTATAAAGAAAATAGTTTTTCTAATGCTCAAATATCAAAGAAAGAACAAGCTGAAGAGCTAGAATTGAATCCTTGAGCAATTGACTTTTTCACCTGTATCATCCATTCTCAGAATAAAAGTAAGAAATCAATTTTCATATGAAGCTGAAGGTGAACAAATTCATGATCCGGAAAGGAAATTTCAAACAGAGTTTTTTAATGTCCTCTTTAATCAAGTCACATTGTCGACAAATGAGTGTTTTTATCAGATAAAAAGATTTAATTTAACATTTGATTTTCTTTTCGACCTAACACAGATCCATAATATGCCTGATACTGATTTATTAACTAGTCGGATGGGCCAATCCCAAAACATTCTTTTATCTCAGTCATGTTATTACTTCAAAGTTCGCTATCACAGTGCCAATAAAATCAATATTTTTTGCCATTATGTTGTACGTCAGCTGCTTGCAAATCATTCAATTACTTGGATGCGAAACACACCCTTCGCTGAACGAGCAACGGATTAACAATACAACTGCGAAAAATCGAGAACATAGCATAAAAATCCCTATCGCTGCTCCCCCTTCTGGCGGAATATTCCCAAATTCAACTAGAACCTGTTGGCCGTATCCAAAAACATACAAATGGAATTTGGTTCAATTCTGTTAATAATTTTAGAAGATACAATAATGAAAATGGAACAAGAATTCCTATCACAGAGCCCTCTTCCAGTGGAATATCCCGAAATTCATCTGGGACCTCCTGGCCATACCCAAAAACATATAAATGAAATTTGGTTCATTTCTATGCATAACTTCATACACTTTTCGATCATACGAAGAGGACTCGCAGACAGACACACAGACATACAGAAATTTTGTAATAACATATTTTTCGGAATCACTGACCCCTAAAATGTGTAAATCCGTCGAAAACTGGAAATTGAAAAATTTGTCGATTACAATACTTTCTTCTATTATAGATAGAAGAAAGTAAATAAGTGCAATGACCTACAAATTTTGATGGATGATGTAAATTCATTAGAATTATTCACAGAATAGAAAAGTTTATGTCGCACAATTCCAAGTAATGCAAATTCTTCATTGAAAACATTATAATAATTGTTCAGTCATAGATTTCAGTCGAATATTGTAATTGCATTGAGAATTTTACTCACTTTTACTGTAACCGTTGCTTCAGAAGAACGCTCTTTTTCAAAGTTAAAACTTAAAAATACTTATTTAAGATCAACTATGCTTGATGAACATCTCACCCGCTTTTGCTCTTATTCTGATTCAAAACGATTTGGCCAATTCTATAAATTTTTCAGAACTAATAGATAACATTGCTGCCAAAAAGGACAAGAAAAATTGCTTTATGTTGAATAAATAGCTTATTTAGTACATTCCACCTGTTTCATTAATAAAAGGTGCTTTACAAATTCTGCTTTGAAATTACTTTATTTTGATTTTGACTGTTCGGGTGAGTGCAGTTGCGGAAACGAAGTTTAGTTTATAGATTATCTTACTATGTGTGTGGCAAAAATATCTCATACCATCGGGCTATATGGAAACGGTTTAAAATAAATTTTAAAATAAATGTATTATATTATTTTACTTACTGTTAATCATACTAAAACCTGGATATTCAGGTGAACTCATATTTATTTTGAATATTTCATGGGATATGAAAGTAAACCATTATGATTATTAGGAATACTGATGTGCATGGAGAATTTGATTTTTTTTTTTTTTTTTTAAGTATAAAAAATTTTATGATGTATTTTCTACAGCTTTTTGTGTTAAAGAGTGCGTGCTAATTCACCAATCACCCCTTGTGATATGTTTTGTATCTGTACTGTATTTAATATTTCATATCAGTTTAAAAAAATCAGAAAAGGGGCCGCCAAAATATATTTTGCTCAGGGCCGCCAAAGTCCTAAACACGGCCCTGCTAGAGCTGGCTGTAACATTTTGAATCTTGGTCTTCTTTCGAGAGTTTCACTGGTTATTATGTCACTATCGTGGGTTTTGTCACGTTGTAACTTTTGTTACTGGTGGTTGTCACATTGTAACTTTTGTTACTGGTGGTTGTCACATTGTAACTTTTGTTACTGGTGGTTGTCACATTTCTGGATGTTGCACACTCATTTTTGTTGTCTTTGTCAACAAAAATGCAAAACAAACCTGCAGCAACTTTATCCTATAACATGCGACATGCTACACTTTGCTGCAATCTTGGCACTACATTCAGTGGACTGTGAGAGAGGCTTCGGCGTAATGAGCGAACGCAACAAAAACTAAATCGAGAAATCGAATGCATATAATAAGAAATGTCAATATTATCATTTCAATATGTGTTAATGTGCTCAATATAGGCAACAATACAATTTTGAAACTGTTTTTGAAGTATGCTCTTTAATAAGAAAAAAATCCCTGACGGATCGGCCGTCAGGGACAGTCAATAGACATTGACAACACAATTGACAGGGGGCCATCAAGTCTGTCCCCCTTGGGTTGGATTTTGGCACAGGTAGATTTCGAAGACGCAGACCGTGGGGTGCCTGTTTGTTGGGAATTGCGGAAGAAATGACCTTTTTGCCATGATGCGGAACCGATGAACAGCCCACTTCGAAATCTAACTTGTTTCTAGGCGGAGCCGGCAAGGGTTTTTTTGTTTTTATTATTTTATTATTTTATTTTTATTTTTTTTTTCTATAAGGGTTGGTCCTATAAAAAACTTGTCAGTACAAACGTTTTACATAATATTAAGAGGATTTATAATAAATTTAAGTGAATTTAATATCTTGTAATTTGACAAAGTTATGAAATTTTTTCTTTTGAAACCCCTATTTTCTACCCCCTCTGGAGACCACTTTTAATGATATCAAAAATCTGTCATACATAAATTTTCGGCCCTTTTCCTAGAAGTAATAATAACTTTAAAAGGATTCGATACGTATCATAATTAAGAAATTATGGCTTTTTTCTGTTTTCACAAAGAGCCCCCCCCCTCCCCCATGGTTCGATTTTGCCCATTAACGAACTTGACCGAGATTTTATGCCCCTTGATTTTATGTATCCGTTTGGAAGAGATTTGTGCAGAATTATTGGAGTTATCGTGTGCATAAAAAAGTGACATAGATAGATAGATAGATAAAGTTTTGAACTGTGGGTGGTTTTGGGTTCTGGGAGTCAAGATCTTTGTAGATCTGCAAAAATGTTTCAAAATTTTGGTAGTAATGTATTTATTTTCTCTGTAAACATTTAAACATTTCTATTAATTTCATTACAATTTCTAGATAAGAACTGAAAATAATTTAAATAAAAATTTAAAAAAAAAAATGTTGTAAGCATATTTACTTAAAACAATATTATTCTACTATTAAATTAAATTTAATAGGTACCACAAAATTTATTTAGGTAGTATTTCTTATGAAATCTACCTAGAAAAGCCGGAGAATCCTAGAAAAATAAAATTGTTTTAAATGTGAGAGATAATTTGTTGTTTATATTTTGGATTTTTTCAGAATTCATTGAATGTAATATCTTAAAATCCTGAGTTAACTTGGGTTGGAAAGTTTTATTTTATAAAATTTTAACGAGTTAAATCGGGTTTGGAATTCTTTCGTTGATTGCACGAGATACTTAGAATGTACTTAATCTTAAAAATTTCTGCAGCGGATAGTTGAATTTAGATCAATAACTGATCTATAAGCAGTTACAAGAAAGTAGGTTATATTAGAAAAAAAACTTAACTTAATCCATGGCCTGCAGTGCCCAACTCTGTTTTCTTGACCACCGACCCTGATAGTATATATCCTGGTCAGGTTGTCAGCCTAACGCGGGAAACTCAAAGCAATTTGGTATTCATTTTATCGACCCAGAAGGGATGAAAAGTTAAAGGTTGTTTTAAAACATATTAAAAAAAAAATGGGTACATTAACGGGTTAAAGATCCATTTTTAGTGTTTCACGACGAATCTAGTTTACTAACTGTTTTTTTCATTTGGCTAAAGTTTTTTTATTTCTGATTAGCCAAATTACTAAGGTTGGTCAAAAGTCAGCGAGAACCCTGCCATTCACAACACATAATTAATATATATATTTATATTAAAAAAAAAAAAAAAAAAAAAACTGTTTTAAACTTATCCTTTTTTTTTTTTTTTTTTTTTTTTTTTTTGTTTGTTTTAAAAAAATTGTGATTTGTAATAACCCTGGTACTGTGCAAGCACGGATAGAACGGGGGAGGGGGGGGGGTCATGGGGGTCATAACGCCCTTCTAAAAGGAAAACATTTCTATTAGAACGATACATTTTTTAAAAAATACAAATAAGTATGAAAGGTGTTTAATTTTTGTTCTTTTTTTTTACTGCTAAAAAATTCTATTCTATCTGATACATTCTTGGAGTTATTTTTATATAGAAATGCATAAACATTGTTCGCATTATTCTTTAAGCACTAAAGAATCGAACATCGTTTATTTCCATGATTGTCGAGGCTCGAAAATCTGTTTAAAATGCGATCTTTGAGAAAACTGTCTATGTAAGATTCTTTGCATTTATAAGGAAATGGAAAACTCTGATTTCTTGATTATTTGAATAAAACAGGCAAATTTTAAATATTTACGTATATACTTGCAAATTTCATGCACTTATGAAAGAAAACGAATTCGTGATTATGTCTCAGAAAATAGTCAATTTAGATGTAAGATATAAAAAACGCTAATGAAGACATATGACCCCCCCCCCGCCCCCGCCCCCTAAAAAATAAAATAAATGAATAAATAAATAAATAAAATAAATAAATAATAAATAAAATAAAAGACACGACACCCTGTAAATGGAGGGCTGGATCCGCCTCCGGTAGTCGGGGCTGTACATATATAACGATATCAACTTTTTGGTAATTTTGGACTCCTCCCCCACCCCTTTACAATATCATACGTTATCATTCATCCACCCCCCACCCCCCGCCAATGATATCGTTATCAATGTCTAAAAACTCTTTATTTTTACAATTCTTTCTCTGTAATTCTTTTTATATATTTACAGTAATATACAGATAGGGTTTTATATTTATTATTCGCATACTTATGAACTTATACTGATTCAAAGGAAAAGAAGAAGTCAATAAAATATCTCTCTGTTATATATTAAATAACTTTATATATCCTCTAATACTTATCATGAATAGTTACTATTTAAAAGTATTTGTGTAGCTTTTTGTTGCATAATGCAGTCAACAGTAGTATTTTCTTCTTGCACTTGCCCCCTTCACGGGGAGGGGACAAGCAGAATGTCTAATAAACAAAACAGGTGGACCACATTCTTTCTCTTTTCTTTCTACTAAACACAACAAGTATCATTCCAAACATACGGCACCTGGTTTCTCTAACAGCAGATTAAATGCAGATGAATAAGAATGTCAAATGTTGGGGTATTCCCTATTTTGGAATGAAATAATTTTATAATCATTTAACGGTTTTACTAATAACTGTATTTTCATGAGGAAAAAAAAAGTGAAAAAATAAAAAAAGTGGATAAAACTATATCAAAAGACAACCCCTCCTCCCTAAAGTGATAACGCTGTATATGCACTGCCATTGCACTGTCCCTATACTGTGATTTTGTCTAAAGGAAAAAAATGATACTCGAGATGCTAAGACTGAATATTTTACGTAAGCTTTAAGATATTAAATCAATTTTAGCATGGAGATAAGTAGAGCAATTAATAGTAGTAATTGGTCAACTTATGTGTTTGTTTTTAAAGATTTTTTATTATCCTTTCACGGGTTATGATTAACAGTTAATACGAGGAGGACTTTTATAATTATCCCTTGCTTCTCGTATTCAAGCGCGGATCCAAGGGGAGGTTATGGGGATCATGACCCCACCCTAAACGGAATACCTAGCTAATAGAACAATACATTTTTTAAATATAAATATGTATTAAAGGTGTTTTTTTTTAAATTTTATTTTTGTCTTGCTAAAAAAAAAAAAAAAAAAAATTAATCTTTCTGATATATTCATATAATTAATTTTTTTTTATATCGAAATGCATTGAAATTGCAGGCATTATTGTTTAAGCACTAAAGAATCGAACATCGTTTTCAATTTTCCTATATATGTTGCACATTTTGAATTGTATGTGATTGCTCATTTAAAGACGATATTTCAATGACTGCCAACCCCCGAAAATTGGTCTTAATGCGAACTGTGAGAAAACTTTCTTTAAGATTCTT
The DNA here is from genome assembly GCA_963931845.1 of Maratus michaelseni. Lineage (NCBI taxonomy): Eukaryota > Metazoa > Arthropoda > Arachnida > Araneae > Salticidae > Maratus > Maratus michaelseni. The sequence continues at coordinate 191,365,755 of OZ007600.1, forward strand.
TTCTCTTTCTTTCGTCAATATAAGTAAATGGAAAACTCTTAATTCCTCGGTATCTGAATAAAACATGCAGATTTTATACATTTATAAATATGCTTGCAAATTCCATGCATTTACGAAAGAAAATTAATTCAGGTCAGGAAATAGTGAATTTGGATATAAGATATAAAAATTTCTAATGAAGACATGTAACCTCCCCCCCCCCCCCAAAAAAAAAAAAAAAAAAAAAAGACACGACTCAGTTCTAAATGGAAGGCTGTATCCGCCTCTGTTCGTATTAACCGAATCAGTGTTCAATTGGGGTGGCCCGGAGAGGGGGGGGGGGGGGAATATTTGAGATTTTATACTTTTAAAGGTTAAAGGTACAATGCCTCCCCCCCCCCCCCCCGGAGCCACAGAAATCCCTCCAGGAGAAAAGTGTCTGAATTCAACTGTAAATTGGAATTGGTGTACTGTCCATTCCTTTAACAGAGTGCAATGTGAACTGGAGTCAGCTGATAAGCCGTTGCAACTTCAACTTGACCTCTTATCATTATTTTCTGTAAATAATGACACGCAATATAAGTAAGGATAACAAATGTCAAAATGGCAAGCCCCGGAATCTTTTAAAAATACTCTACAAGTCTAGGATTTCATTCGAAGTCGCCATACTTTCATCGTTGGCAGTTTTTCTGATTAATGTCTTGGCAATCTTCTCTTTTCAATAAATGTAAATCTTCTCTTAATGTTAATTTGATACATTTTTGACCCCATATTGGATTAGATTAGAATTCAATAAGTCGCACTTTAATTTCTCCCTTTTTAACACTTTCCAACATAGTTGAAAAGTGTTTATGAATTCGGTTTTTCTGCATATCACTCTGTCTGTCCGTCGTCCGTTCTCAAACTCGCGTCAATTTACTCGGATTGTAATGTGTTCTCAGAGGAATAATATTGAAGGTCTATGAATGTGTTTGATATATGTCATCGCGATTTACCATAACGTGTTCGTTATTGGGAATGAAGTGCGTAGCATTTTTATAGTTCCTTTACAGGGAATCTCAAAAGAATTCCGTTACATTACGGTCTATGGAGAAAAATCGTTTGCTGTGTATTTTAATGATGTTGCACTATTTAAAACATATTGAGATTGCTATATATCACTGAGGTGCACTACAAGGGGCTTACTATTAGAATAGAGTGTGCATAGCATTCATCGTTCATTTACAAGGACACACAAAATAATTCGGTTACAGTACTGTCTAAGAACAATAATTACTAGAGGTGCCTTTTAAATCGTGGTATGACTTTTAGGTAGATTTTGTAAGAAATACTACCTATTACATTATCCCCTTTGTTGGAATTTCTGAAATTTTTTCGCAAATCTACGCCGATCATGACTCCTAGAACCCAAAACCGTCCCCAGTTCAAAACTTTAAATATCTATCTATCTATCTATCTATATAACTTTTTTATGGACCACGATAACTCTCATAATTCTGCACAAACCTGTTCCAAACTGATACAAAAAATCAAGGGGCATAAAATCTCGGCCAAGTTCGTTAATGGGCAAAATCAACCAAACGGAGGGGGGGGGGGGGGGGGGGGGGAGGGGGCGCTTTTGTGAAAAATGAAACCCCCCATAACTTCTTAATTATGCGATACGTATTGAATCTGTTTAAACAGAGTTATCAAGTCTCCGGCTTTTTTAACACCAGTAATTTTTTTTGAGAAAATGTTGTTCATTTAAATCGCAAAATGCTCCGATTCAATAAAACAACATTTTCTGTACTAAATTACTGGTATCCAAAAAGCCGAAGACTTGGCAGGTCTGGTTTAAAGTTATTAATACTTCTAGGAAAAGGGCCGAAAATTTATGTATATGACAGATTTTTTATATTATTAAAAATGGCCTCAAGGGGAGGGAGGGGGGAGGAATGTTTAAAAAGAAAAAAATTCATAATTTCGTCAATTCACAAAATATCAAATCCGCTTAAATTTGTTATAAATCGTCTTAATTATCTACAACTTTTATATTGTCAAGTTTTTTATAGGACCAACTCTTACAGCAAAAAAAATTAAAACAAAAAAATTCTTGCCGGCTTCGCCTACAAACGCAGGTAGATTTCGAAATGGGCGGTCCCAACTGCCGCATTGTGACAAAAAGGTCATTTCTTCTGCAATTTCCAACCAACAGGCGCCCCATGGTCTGCATCTTCGAAATCTACTTGTGTCTGTAGCCCGAGCCGTCAGGGATTTTTTAAATGAAACTAATTTTTTGTCTATTACTTGGTGTGTAAAAATTCTATAGATACTATACAGCTCTACACAAAAAATATCAAGTAATTTCCGTTTACTGACGGAAATTGCTGAGGGGAATTTTCAACTGTGCTATGCGTTTCCTAACTGAACTAAATTTTAGCATACTATATGTAATATAATATATACACATTTATAGATTATTTACAGAGCTGTACAAAATAATTCTAATATTTTTCCGACTGTTTATGTTAATTTTTGAAAAGGGATTTTCCAATGTGCTATACGTTTTCCAAATTGTGTACTTAGACATCATTTTTAACCTTATTGATCTGTGAAGTTTTTTTTTACAGTATTCTGAATATGTTGGAAAGTGCTTCATAATCTATGCTTGACGCATGATTTGTCGTTCTTGTTTTAAAAATTTAAAAATCTTTAGACAAGCTCAGCTTGGTCTAAATTCGTCTATTTTGTGTAATTTGTTTTTCGTTGATTTTGATTCCAAATCTCAATCAACGCCGCGCCGTCACACAATGGAGTATTTGAGGCAAAATCCCTGCCAACATTATTTTTCATGTGTTTCAAAGTTAAAACCGATGCTGTTGACTTACTATTAGTAAATACATTTAATTAATGTTATACATACATAAATGTATGCATTTATTTAAAAAATAAATATGTAATACAACGTTTACATAATTGCTTACTGTTTATAAGAGGAAAATAATTGTTGATAGGTTTCTTTGATTTACAAGTAAATGTTTAATTAAATGTGGTGAATTTTACTATACATAAAAGTTTAATTATTTATATAAACCAATGTATATAATATATATATATATTACTTGCATTTAGTATTTAGCAAAGCCGAGTCTCTATATTATAGAGATGTTGGTTTTTGAGTATTTTTAATAGATTTGCAGTCCTCCCAAAAAACAGTGACATCTAAATATATGGCAACAATATGAGGAAATTTTTTTTTCTCAGAAAATTTGCCTTCAAAACTATAATTAATACGATTATAATTCCAAAATGGTCCGACAAAGCTTTAAAAAGCTTTGAATATATTAGATAATATTATTTCAATAAATATATTTCAATAAATTGGATCTAAAAATGCTTAAAAATAATCCATTTTAATTTTTAATTATTTTTTATTATATGAAAAGTAAAACTATTTAAATGCACCTGTCAAAGTACACATTTAAACACAATAACAAAGCTGAAACAACAAAAAAGTACATCTTCTCACAAAGCAACTTTCACTTCAACTTAGGCTAGGAGCCGCCGGACAGGACTCTTACTGCTGAAATAGACATAGATCAACACACCAATTAGTTATCTCATATAAAATATAATTTTTACAATTGTTGATCAAATTTTAATTTCTGCCTTGGCCAGGATTTTAAATCAAATACTCCACTGTGTTCCTTGCCTAAAATATTCTGCCTTGTGCCTTGTAGGTTCACCGTCCCTGCCATAGAATTTTATTTGCTAAAGCAAGAAACTGTCTTAGAATTGGACCCTGGTGATTTCGCTTTTATAGGTTTTACTGTATATTTTTGACAGAAAAAAGTTTAACAAGTTTGCCAGCTCAGCTTGTGTTTTTGCCAAGTTTAAAGAAAAAATTATCAACTTTGGAGGTAGGGTGGGGGGGGGGGGGTCTCCCTACCACTCTCTTAGCGAGCAGGGCCGAAACAGTGATTTTTTTTTCACTTGGGGCCAAGCATGAATTTGCCCCCTTCGACTCCTTTCCAAAATAAATTTACAAAGAGAAATTTTCAATCCATTCCTTAATTTTTATTTAAAATATGAAATAATTGTTAGGTAGATTTTTAGAATGATTTCTTTAGAAACCAACCTATTGCAATCACTTCGTTTATATATATATATATATATATATATATATAATACCTTTGAAATCAAAATACGTCAAACAAATTCTAAAAACAAAATCTGACCAAAACATTAATTTAAGGATGGCAAGTATTTAGTTTATATATAAAATACCTTTAAGTTAAAAATTCAAAACAACAAAATGACCAAAATTTCAATTTAGAGTTGGCATGTAGAAATACACTATATACTAGTTACAGATTTAAAAAAAAAAAAGAGAGACGACGGTGCCCCAATGCAACTTTTGATGGAATAAATGGAGATGATATTCTGGCCTGACTCAGAGTTCGACCCAGAGTGCGATGTGTGCAGCGCACACCAGGCGTCGAAGTATAGTAAAGGCGCCAAAGATTTCAGTTGAGGGGTTCAGTTTCCTCAAAAAGAAAAAAAAAAATCCTTAATTTCATTATACTGTTACAACTCCTTGACATCTATTATGTTTAGTAGTAACAGCATGTATTAGTACGCACATACAATCCGTTTTAAAGAGATTTTCATGCTTTATTCAACTATGCAATCTATTGTATGTAATTGTATTGTATCATTTTCTCCAGGACACTGAAATTTTTCCGTTTTATGCAGGATTCTGATACAAACAGGTTCCATTTTCACAAATTTTACTGTATTTTGAATTTTATTTATATATAGCTGTCAACTTTTCTTATTTTTTAAATCAAATACCAATATTTTGAACCTGAAATTTTATTTAATAAATGAAATCAGATAAGAATCCTATAGAAACGTGTTTTATTAAATAAATTTTCTTGTTCAAAATACGTTTACTAATAAGTATTTGACTTGAAAAAAAAAATAATAATAATAAATAAATAAATAAAATAAAATAAACGAAAGATATGTAGCTCATTGAAAACTATATATATTTTTTTTTTTTGGGGGGGGGGGGATATGGATGGGTATAGGGCGCCAACTGAATTTCTGCACACAGGTGCCGCAAAATAAAACGTGTAAACTATTTATAAAATGCATTGCAATTCCAATAAAATAGTGGCTCGATGACGTCATAAACTTTAAAGGCTCTATTACTGAATTGCGTAAAAGAAACATCCTTCTAACTCCAAAATTGATAATCCTATTAACTAACGGTTTACTGCGTCGGATGAAGCGTCTCATTTCCAATTAAAATATATCTTTGAATTGAAATTTGAATGAAATACATAACTCATGAAAAATCGAAGAGTGTGGACAATATAATTACCAATATCTCGGTAACTCATTATCCAATCGACTTCATTCTTTATGCAAAATTTATGTTTTTTTATTGTCTTTTATGTTCACTCCTTAAAATAAACAATTCCGAACATTTTTATATACCTTTTATCAGAACGAATATTTCGAGAGTCCGAAAAAAATAGTTCCTGATAATCGAGGTGACTGAAATTCAATAAGCTTCTTCTCATTATTACATACTAAGTACCTACCAAATTTCAATTCTCAATCTCAATTTGTTCGGGAGATAGAGCGTTTACAGACACACAAACAGACGGACGGCAATTTTTTTTTCTAAATATATGTTTTCGTAACCTCCGGTGTCTGAAAGGTGTAAATCCGTCTTTTTAGGTGCGTTCGTAATTATATAAATACGTAGCACCTAATAGTCGTCGCTTGGTCCGTCCGTCTGTCCGTCCGTCCGTCTGTCTGTCTGTCTGTCCGCATATAACAACGCAAAAACTACCCAACCAAATGGTTTGCAATTTAAAATATATTATCTTTGCAGAATTTTGTCGAGACATTTCAAATTTTATTAAAATCGAATCAAAACTTTAGGAGATATTAATAAAAATATTTATTAAGAAATTTGATTTTTTTTTTTTTAAATCGGTGCTTTCTTGTTATAGGAGCTTCCGATGGATGTTAAATCGTCAAGCGACCGAGATGCTTATTTTATGACAGAAATTAATCTGCAGACGATATAATTCATTTCACAGAATTAAAAATCATCAAGATCTGAATATTTATATAACTAGCTGATACATATATATCTGAATATTTATATAACTAGTTAAGATATTTGTATGAACAGTTTCATAAAATATATACTTAACTAGCTGTTTAACCCGTTCTACGCACGGGATATCATGAATTTAATTCTAAAACGTGCGTACGAACGCACCTCGTTTGTAACGTTTGACGTACAATTTCCAACTTGTTTTTTTTTTTTTTTTTTCGATTTTCAAAACGAGTACAAGATTTACCCTATACTACGTATGATAGGTAAGTAATACTAGACTGCAGTACGAACGAAATCTTCCCACGTCTCCACTGGTAATAACAATACTATAGTAATAATAAACAAAAATCCAATCTAGACGTTCCTGCTTTCCGTTTTTCTGAGAAAGCAGTATTAAAAGATAAGTAACAATGCTTTTGAATAAATGACCGCAAGAAGACGGCCTTGAATTATTTTATTTTTTTCAATTGTGGAAATTTTTGCGCTACTTCGGGTGCAGTGATTGCTTCGATACTCGGAAACGGAAAGGCGCAGAATTATAAATAACTCCTGCTTTCTGATAAGTAATTTTTTTGTTCTGATTGAAGAAAAAGACTGGAATACACTTAAAAGAATATATCATCCGGTTTAAAATCCGTTAATAATAATATTCATTAATTCAGCAGCTCACTGTTTCGTCGTTTTTTTTTTTTTTTTCCATTTTACATAATTACTATTATTTAATAGCCTTTTCAGATTGTTTATTCAACCTGCTAATATATTTAGAATAACCTCGCCAAAAGACTAGAAATCGCTCTCTCTCTCTCTCTCTCTCTCTCTTTTTTTTTTTTTTTTTTTTTTTTGTAACTTCTCCAAAGAAATAGATTTTTTTTTTCTTTTGAGAAAAACGACAACAAGAGCATAAGCGTGATCGAAAAATCGCACAACAGAGGGTTTCGTTTAATATTCCTTTCAAAACACTTTATCCTTTCTTTAATAAATCCAAATAAATTTCATTTTCCAAAGAAAAAAAAAAAGTCATGTTTTTTATAAAGTAAAATTTTACCGGTCTATTTTTCTTGTTTTTTCGAATAGCTGAACCGGCCCGATAGCGGGCGAAGCCCTTTATTATACTCTTTCATAATAATATCTGTCATGTGGACTAAATGCGATATTAAAAAAATAAATCAATTTCAAAATTAAACGTGTTGTATAGAGACCTTCAAAATGTTAAAATATGCCAATAGTTCTATAATCGGGTTTTTATCATGATTCAAATTCAATACGTTCCTCAAACTTATATATTTACTATTCTCTATTACTCATATTGATACTCTCTTTGTATCTCAATCCTTTGAAAAATCCGTTAGACGTCAGATTAATTTTCTTTTTAATTCTCTAATGACGTCCTATTAAGCTGCTTTCTGTATTTACACATATACTCATACTCCGTGTATTATTGAGAAATGACGTCATATTAATCTTTTCTTTTCTTTTTTTTTTCTTTTTTTTTCTTTTTAATTGGTTTTTATTTCATTTTCATTTTTCACGTGGAAATCTTTCAACAGAAAATTAATTATTGTAGAAAGAATTTTATCGTGGATTTCTAATTGTTGGCAACTGCTATAACGAACAAGTGGGTAAGTATGATCGAAGATCGCACAAAGGGTTTCGTTTAATATTCCTTCCAAAACACTTTATCGTTTCTTTAATAAATCCAAATAAATTTAATTAAAAAAAAAAAAAAAAAAAAAAAAGTCATGTTTTTTATAAAGTACCGGTCTATTTTTCTCGTTTTTTCGAAAATCTGAACCGGTCCGATAGCGAACGAAATCCGCTATTATAACTCTTTCATAATAATATCTGTCATGTGGACTAAATGCGATATTTAAAAACAAAAATCAATTTCAAAACTAAACATGTTGTATAGAGACCTTGTTAAAATATGCCAATAGTTCCATAATCGGATTTTTATCATGATTCAATACGTTCCTCAAACTTATATATTTACTATTTTCTATTACTCATATTGATACTCTCAGAGCCGGCGCCAGGGGTGAGGCAGATGAGGCAGCCGCTTCAGGGCGCACCCCTAGAAGGGCGGCATTTGCCTCGCATATATTGAACATATTATCCATTATATATGTCGAAACTTAATAAAAAAGAGAGAGTGAGAAAATTATTTTGTCTTATTTTAAACTAAAAATATGGATTACATTGCATATAATTATAGTCAAAGAAGTTCCATATAATTACGGTGAAAGAGCTCCGGTTACAATGTTTTAGTCCACTTTAGTAAATTTTTTCTCGGCGATTTTTGAATTATTATTTTTTTATGATGAGGATTTTAGCGTTTTCTTGCATTTCGTGCTAATTTTTTGCTATTCGTTAAAGGAATTCTCTTTCAAATTTTTAGCCTAATAAAGTAAATTTTGTTCTTCATGATTTTTTAATTTATAGCTATACAAGTAAGATTTTTTTTTGTTTGTCCAAAATATTACTTTATATGTAAATTTAATGTGATTTTCAATGCGATTCTTAGCTTTTTTCCGCGTTCTGCTGCGATTTTTTGACATTCGTAAAAAAAAAAAAAAAAAAAAAAAAAAAAAAAAAAAATCGGTATAAAACGTTTATCCTAATTTTGTAAATTTTGGTCCTCCATTTTTGCGATTTTCAATACAATTTTTAACATTTCTCCGCGGCGATTTCAGCCCCACCAGTGGCTGAGAGGTTCTGATCTTGAAGCTGGTAGACAGGAGGTGCTGGGTTCGTTCCCAATCGCGCCCGTCGGCCTAATCGTTCGGAGTTTTCGTGGTTTTCTTCGAGCCGTGGATTTATCCATGCGTAAATACGGGTAGGTTCCCTTAGAAAGACCCCCACGAAGGGCACTCCCCCCGGGCCTATATCCCAAGTGTAGATAATTGGCCGTCAATAATCAACCCAACCCAATCCGCGGCGATTTCTTCACATTCAAAAAATAAATTCGGTTTCAAGTATTTAGCCTAATGTATTTTGTATTCCGCAATTTTCAATGCGATTTTTAGCGTCTTTTTGCGCCGATTTTTTGACATTTAGAAAATAATTCCTTTTAAAATGTTTTAGCCAACTGTAGTAAAATTGATCCTCTGCGATTTTTTATTTTATAGCAATTTTTTATGCGATTTCTAGCGGGATTTTTAGGTAGATTTCTTAAGAAAATACTACCTATTACATTCTCTCCTAAGTTGGAATTTTAAAAAATTTTTTGCACATCTACGCCGATCATATGACTCCCAGAACCCAAAACCACCCCCAGTTCAAAACTTAAGATATCAAATCCGCTTAAATTTATTATAAATCCTCTTAATATTATCTAAAACTTTTATATTGACAAGTTTTTTATAGGACCAACCCTTATAGCAAAAAAAAAAAAAATAATAATTAAAAAATAATAATAATAATTAAAAAAAAAAAAAAAAAAAAAAATTCTTTGCCGGCTTCGTTTGCAAACAAGTTAGGTTTCGAAGTGGGCGGTTCCAACTATCGCATCATGGCAAAAAGGTCATTTCTTCCGCAATTCCCAACAAACAGGCACCCCACGGTCTGCGTTTTCGAAATCTACCTGTGCCTGTAGGCCGAGCCGTCAGGTGTTTTTTTCTTTTGTTTTCGTTTTATGGCGATTTTACTACATTAGTAACAGGAATTCGGTTGTAAAATTTCAACCCAATATAGTAAATTTTGTCCTATTTTCAATAAAATTTATTCGGAATTCGTACAATGATTTTTGAATTTTTCTATGCGATTTTTAGAGATTTTTCCCATTTAGCGGCGATTTGTTGACGTTGTTTAAAGGAATTCGGTTTTAAACTTTTAGCCTAATATAGTAAATTTTGCCCTCCTCTATTTTTGAATTTTAGCGATGTTTCGCGTTCTACAGCGATTTTTTGACATTCTTAAGAGGCATTTTTGCTTCAAACTTTTAGCGCAATACATTAAATTTTATCCTCCATAATTTTTAAAATTTTAATGTGAGTTTCAACTTGCTGTTTTCGCGTTCCGTGGGATTTCTTTATATTCGTAAAAGGAATTCTGTTTCAAACGTTTAACCTAATATACTAAATTTTGTCCGCTACGATTTTTGAATTTTTAGCGATATTTAGAGTTTCGTGGCAAATTTTTGAAGTTTGTGAAAGAATTCCTGTTATAATGTTTTATTCCACTATTAGTAAATTTTGTTCTCTGCAATTTTTTTTCTTTTTTTTTTGCTTTGAGACGATTTTTTGACATTCGTAAACGGAATTCGGCTTCAAATTTTTAGCTTTATGTACAGTAAATTTTGTCCTCCGCGATTTTTGAATTTTTAGCGATTTTTAATGTGATTCTTACAGTTTTTTTGCGTTTCGCTTAGAATTATTTTACATTCGTACACTGCAAAAAATTTGCGGCGAACTGTCCAGTCATTTGACCGTTTTTGTAGAAAATAGTTATACATAACTGTAATTTAACTTTGTTCTGACCATAAGGTAAAGCCAGGAGAGATGGCGCGGTCGGAGATATTGCGCACATAGAGGTTCGGGGGGAAGGAGTAGAGTGAGCGCACAGTGACTCCAGGTAGTTTTACAACAACAGTAGTGGAGTGTCTACTGTCTACTTGAAAGTGCACGTTGATTGTTTTGAGTGTCTAAGATAAAGCATTGCTAATTGTTTTTGTTTTCCCAAAGTAAGAGCTTGAATTTTCATAGCTATTCATCAGAATTTCTATACAATGTCAGTAGTACAAAATATTTTTAACTTAAACGATTTCTCAAAAGCTACTAATCTAGACTAACAATGTGAACATCAACTGTTCGTTTTAGTAGCGGCCATGCTTATATAAAAGGCCGCGCAATCTCTCCTACCGAAATTGGAGAGATTGCGCATCTGCTACTTAGGAGAGATGGCGCATTGTTTCCATTAGTTTCCATGCCAGGAGAGATTACGCAGCTTATTGGTAAATTTGCCTATAAAATGAAAAATTAAAATGGACTAATTTTAAGTTAAACGTGTTATCAATAACTTAATTTAACTTATAATTTAACTTAATTTAACTTATTTTGTAATCTTATCCGGACTTGCTTTTTCTAATTCTTTAATTTTTTAATCGTTTTTAAAATTATTTCCTTTTTCTGATTCTTTAATCATTAGGTTGAAATATTCACTCCTAATACAATAATATTTGTTCCCAAAAACCTTACAACAATGTCATATAAGTGTAATTATTATTGTTAGCAATGTAATTGTAGTTATTATTAGTAACAATCTCTCCTACCCATGTGCGCAATCACACCAACCCTGTAAGGACAGATTGCGCAAAATAACTTTCTTGGTTTTATTACAACTGTTCGATTAAATTACAACATAACAACAAAATAGCAATAGAAATGCATAAAAAACAAATGAAGTCAAAATTATTTATGGATAGTTTAGCAAAAAATTAATATTTAGATTTTTTATTGTTATTCTTTTGAATTGTGCGCAGACTCTCCTAGCTTTACCTTACTATTGTCCATATTTATTGGTCATAACAGAGTTAAATTACGGCTATGTAACCATTTTCTAAAAAACGGTCGAATGACTGGACAGTTTGCTGCAAATTTTTAACAGTGTAAGAAAAATTCAGCTTCAAACTTTTAGCCTATCATTGTAAATTTTGTTCTCCGCGATTTTTGAAGCTTTTGTGATTTTTATTGCGATTTTCAATGCAATTTTTATCATTTTTGTGTTTTGCGCGGCGATTTTTTTTTTTTTTATTATTTATAAAAGGAATTTGGTTTCAGACATTTAGCCCAATATATTACATTTTATCTTCAGCGATTTTCAATGCGATTTTTAGCGCTTTTTCGCGCCCAATATTTGATTTTCGAGAAAGAATTACTGTTAGAATGTATTAGCAATGCAGTAGTAAATTTTGTCCTCTGCGATTTTTGAATTTTTGGCAAGGTCGTTTATGCGTTTCGCGACGTTTTTTCCACATTATTAAAATAATCAGGTTTTTATCTTTTAGCCCAATATTGTAAATTTTGTCTTTTCAATAAAGTTTATTTTGAATTTTTTAAGCGATTTTTGAATTTTTGTGAAATTTTTGTTCTATTTTTAGTTTTTTCGCGCTTTGCGGCGATTTTTCGACATTTGTAAAAGAATTTTTTTAATCTCATATCCCAATGTAGTAAATATTGTCCTCTGTGATTTTTGTATGCAACTTTTAGCGTTTTTCCGCGAATCGCTGCGATTTTTCAACATTAGTAAAAGGAATCCGGTATCAATCTTCTAAGCCCACAATATAGTTTTTTTTTTCTTTTCAATAAAGTTTATTCGAAATTCGTGGAGCAATTTTTTTTTCCGCGATTTTATATTACGATTTTTAGTTTTTTCTCGCTTTGTGCTATTTTTTGATGAACCCGGGCAACGCCGGTCAGGTCAGTTAGTTAAATTATTCTAGCGAATGAAAATGCAATTATTTTTTTATATTAGGGTGATATGATAAATGAGTTTGAAAAAGAAAATTCAATGCGAATTAGTATCGAATTATTTATTACCTTGTTGACAGTTTTTGTAAATATTACTAATGTAAAATTAAATCTTTCATGTATACAATTTCAAATGATCATGTAATTTTCTAGTCAGATCATAATTATTCTATATTTAATTTCAAGAATATAATGCGTAGTTTGCGTTAGTATGTTTACCTAATGTTTGTCTTGATAATGTGATTGCTTGATAATGTGATTCATTTCCATATTATAATAAGTGACTTCGCCAAAGAAAAATCAAAGGAAATTAGATCTTGAAGTTTTGTTTTATTTTTAATAATTATTTTCTTTTAAATACTTCTAATATGGGATTTTGTTTTGTGCATATTATTTCAAAAAGCTTTTATAACTTGTTATTGATATCATTATTTTGCTATTTAAACTTCTATACAAATGTTATAAGTAATTCGATTGTTTTTAAATGTTTGATATATTTTGGCTTAATAATGTTTATTTAAACTTAGTTTCACCTCGTGAAACTGGGATTTTTTCTAATATTCATAACGTCGACATGACAAACGTATTTTCCAAGGAAAAGCAAGGCGAATGAGATTTTCAAACGTCAGTTAATTCTTGATATGATGCTTTCTTGTAAATATTACTAGAATAACATTTTTATTATGATAACATTTTTATTAATTTAATTTCAAGTTAACCGTTGTTATTTTTGCAAAATAGATACAAAATTTCTTAAGTAATTTGATAATTTTAAATTTATTAAATGTAAATTAATTTGATATACATTTGTTTTATTTTAAATAAATCATAGTTAGCAAAATTAATTTACTTATTCTTAAAAAAAGTTTGAGAAGTGGGGTGAAAAACAATCACGGTATAGGGGCGGCAAAATAATGCCCGCCTCAGACAGTAAAATGTGTAAGCGCCGGTCCTGACTGTTTGTATTATTCTCAAACATTTGAAAAATCTGTTATGACGTCAGATTAATTTTCTTTTTTTCACGTGGAAATTAATTATTGTAGAAAGAATTTTATTGTGGATTTTTAATTGTTGGCAACTGCTATAACAAAAAATGTTTAAATTTAATAGGAAAATGCTGTTAGATTTTTGGTTTTTTATCTCTCTATATTAAAATAATACGATTTTTTCATATTTTATGATTTTGAGCTTCATAGCAGGTATTCAGCTATAAGCACATAAATTTTCATACCTGAAAGTTCTATAGTTTCTGAGAACCGGCTCTGTGACGGACAGACAACGAAGCGGGAGTATAGGGTTTCATGAGATGAACGAAACTCTAAAAATGGGAGATTTTACGGTGAAATGACAATTGGATTGTGTTTTTGTGTAGGTCAACTTTTGGCCATAATTCCATGCCCTGTAAAAAAAAAAGGTCAAAGTTTCGCATTGTTGAGCAGATAGATCATTTGAGAACCACCTTAAGATGCATAAAATCTCAACATTTGTATCACTCTTTATGTGACTTAAAAACAAAAGAAAGGAACCTGTGTGATTATAGAATATAGAGTCACATATATCCTCTTAAATAACATTTTATGTTCAACAATAGGGGGAAGAAAGTTCCAGCTACATGCTTTGGGAATAAAAGCAGTCAGAAAAAACGAAAATTCTTTTGACACACCCTAATATGACATAATGACATAACCTATTCCGTGTTATACACCATTTCGGAAAGCGTTCCTTTATCCTCAGAAACCAATAAATTTCCGAGATTTAAAGAAGTATTTATAAAAACCAAATTTCATTTGCTGCCACTGATTTTCGGGAACTTTCCGGGTGGTTTTTATAGCGTATTAATAAGCTTCCTCAACCTGGAATATAGGTTTTTCAGGTGCTATCAAATCTCAAATAAACATTTGCATGTTCAACAAACATGTTTTACAAACAAACATGATAAACTAACATTATTTTGTTATTCTTGCATGTATAAATTCAGTTACGCAGCTGAAAATGTTTAATTAAGAATTGATAGTAACCATAAAGATCGATATTTTGATTTGAGAAACTGATTCATACAATTATAACGAGTTTGAAATTGTACGTTAAACGTGACAAATGAGGTGTGTTCGAACTGTAACTAGTTTACAATGTAAAAAAATCATTGTTGTTATTTCAGTGAAAAAATTATATCGTCTGTTATGAGCGAAATGAGCATGCCTTTTTTTATCTTAATACATACGTGCCACGTTTACCGAGGCGAATTTTTTTTCGGCACCAGACAGCGCTGTAAAATTCACCATTGAGATCTTGCTTTGTAAATTATGACCTCCATTGTTTAATATTTCTATGACTCACGATGAACGAATCTCTTGTGTTTATTTACTTCAATGGATTGAGATATTCGGCTGTTAACCTAATTTCCACTGAATCTAAACATTTATGAATGTAACTCATCTCTCAAGCAAACCATTTTTTTGAACGCTCTTTCTAACTTTTATGCAATTTTATCCGCAAAAATAATTTTGAATAAAAATGGCATGTGAAAAAAGAAGTGGTTTGCCCGTATTTGTTTTCCTCAGTCACATGACTTGCGCTTTTATTATATAGATTACTTAAGATAAGATTTAATAGAATGAAGAAAGCTTTTATTAATATCTTTTTAAGTTTTGATTCGATTTTCATAAAATTTTAAATGACTCGACAAAATTCTGCAACGATTATATATATATATTAAATTTCAAACCATTCGGTTGGGTATGCGCTGTTATATGTGGACGGACGGACCAGACGACGGCTATATAGGTGCTACGTATTTATATAATTACGAACGCACCTAAAAAACGACTCGGAAACGTTTTCGAAAATCAGTGGCAACAAAAGAAACTTTGTTTTTATAAATGCTTTTTTAAATCTCGAAAATATATTAGTTTCTGCGGTTCCTAAAGATAAAGAAAGCTTTTCGGAATCGTGAATAAATCGGAAGAGGTTGCTGTACATTTTCGTACGGGGCTATATTATATTTTCGTAGATTAAGAAACATTTGTCTATTTTTTACAATGTTGGGGTCCCTTTCAGAAAGAGTCAAATTGTCCCTGTTAGAAAGGGAAAAAAACTTTTATTTTCTATAGAAAGTACTCCATGCCACAATAATATAAAGAGCCGTATCAAGAGCGGTTGGGTAGCTGCCTGGGTACCCGCCCAGCTACTCGTACTAGGTGCCCCAGTACTAGGCGAAAAGTCTGATAGGTGCTTCATCGATAATGTCAATTACCACTATCGGTGCACGAACGGACGATACGGAAAAAAAAAAAAATAATAATTCACCATGTGTCAAATAATGATTGCCCTTCTCCAGTGACGTAACTACAGGTTGGAGGCAAATTCCACGAATTAACACTCAAGCATAGTAGTGAATTAAGAAAGTTGGCCCGGGGAAGCATACACCCCTTGAGCTTTAAAATATCTCAAAATTCGAATGCTCTGATTCTTAATGATTTAAAAATAAATACCCATTCTCAAAACTTCATAATTCCTTCATTAACTTCATAATTCCTTAAAAAACCACTTCGTCAGAGTGTGCGCCGCTTTTAGCATTTGCAGCGGCCTTATTCAGCGTTTGCAGCCGTCCTTCAAAAAGTTCCGCGATATTCACGTCTCGCCACACTGATTATCTCACTGATTAATGGTTAGCTTTAGCGCGTACATCTCATAGTAACAGTCATCACAGTCCTCCAAAGCAGTAGCTCCTAGTAAAATTAAATTGCAATAAATAAATAAAAACATAAATTATAGTTATAGTAAACTAAATCTGCGGCGCTACAAACAACTGCATACGAGTTACAACAGTTATGCGCCAAACCTAAAAAAAAACTTCCAGGGCTACAATCCATGGCTTATAGTGCCTAGAGCTCCTATACTACCGTTATAGGAGCCTTAATAGTGCCCAGCCCTGTTTTCTTGACCATGGGCCCTGAGGTGCTACACACCATATATCCCAGTCAGGTGGTCAGCTTACCGCAGGACCCTCAGGTCTCAGTGAAGTTCTTTGGTTTTTAGTTCCTCGGACTATGGACCGGCAACGTGAAAGAAATAAAAACCAGGGCGTAACTAGAGGGGTGCCAGGAAGGGGGGGGGAGGGGGGTCAGCCACCTAAAAATTTTTGAGCCCCCTGGGAAAAATTCCAAGGTTACCAAATGAAACTCTCTTCAAAAATCGAACTTAGTTTTGGGCTCTTTTACAGTTTTGCACAAATACTAAATTGCGGTATTTGTATAAAAACTGTAAATAAGGGTTTTAAATTAGTTTAAATAAGTGTTTTAAAAACAATAATAATTTTTAAATGCAAAATACATCGTTGATTTTGTTAATGTTTTTTTATCACATAAAAATACAACTTTAGAATCCTTAAGGGAAGGGAATATTCAGAAAAAAAATTAAAGGTTGAAACTCTTTATGAAACAGATAAACTGTAATCTTTTTATTTACTTATTGACATTATCACTTACTGGAAATATTTTACACTGGAAATATTTTTATTCTGCAGCCTTTTCTTTTTTTAATATAAAATGACGTTATTATAAAAACAGCTTAATAAGAAACGTATAGTGCCTACAATATGAATATGCGCTAATTTATCTTTCTATATAATACTTTGATAAAATATATCTGTGTGTGTGTGTTTGTGCGTGCATGTGTCAGAGTGGGAGAAAAAATAAGAGCCTCCCCCACATTTTCTTGAGCCACCGCCCCCCCCTCCCCTATAATTCATTTCTAACTACAGCCCTGATAAAAACATAAATCATTACTACATTTAGCATTTCTTTTTTCTGAGCGTGTGTGAAGAAGGGGGTGGGGGGGGGGATAAAAAAATAGCTATTAACAGGAAAAAATTCGAATGGTCACTAAAATAACCTTCAAAAGGCGTAACGGACGGACACCCCGGCCTTCCTTAGGGTAATGGTGGACAACATTTTATCAGTGTTGAATTCAGGGGGTGGCCCGGGGGGTATCCCTCCACCCCCCCCCCCCCGGAGCATTGAAATGTCCGCCCCGGAAGATTTGAGATTTTATGCTTTTAATGGCTGAAAAGGGCAATTTCTCCCCCGGAAATCTACAATGTCCCCCCCCCCCCCCGGAGCCACAGAAAAGTGTCTGAATTCAACACTGCATTTTATGGATAGAGCTGGCACAGCAGTGTATGCTAAACAGTTTCCAACTATTTTTAAAGCATTATAAATCAAATTGGCCTTCTTAGAAAATATTTTTTATGTAAAAAAAAAAAAAAAAAAAAAAAAAAAAAAGCTCACATATTTTCTATATCTTTCAGGGAGTTACTCTCAAACCTATATTTAGTAAGTACACTAGTAAAATCATCTAACAGAAAAAGGATGTTATAACTCATTTCCGAGAAAGACCTGTTTACTTTAGAACATCTACTTATTAAAACACTCTAGTTATTCAATTTTAAAAATAAACTGATAGGGGTATGTTTATCGCAAGAGAATAAACGTATTGCCCTATTTAACATTAAAATCAGCAGAGCAAAACGACATTCCGGGAGAAGAATTTGTTGTGATAAGCCGATGCCTTACCATATTTTTAAATGTAGTTTCAAAGCATTCGGAACATGTGTCCTGCACCGTCACTCTCAAAGAAGTCCTCAAAACCCGAGATAAGTCTAATAATATAATTAAACAAGAACATAAAATGATGCATAAGGCGTAGATTATGGGACATTTTCCAACACTACCTGAATATTGTTTAGAAAAATCATTTTTAATACACAGTGAAATGAGATATCTAAATAAACAAATTTTAAAAAAAAAGACGCATTAAAAGCCCATTTGTACAATAAAAAGTTAAAATTTCAGAGCACATTCACTTTGTTTAATAACTAAAATTCATAGAGATACAACTAAATGTAAATATATTGCTTGAAGGTGCGTAAAAACATACATAAAATATTTAAAAGCACATTAAAGTGCTTTTAAAAAATTCAAAACGTTTTCAACCGAACTACTCGGTCATCATCAGTGACAAACTAATTGTTGAGTTGAGTTCTTGTCTCTGCGCGTTTTCTTGCTTGCCCGGAATAAACTATTTTACTTCAAGGGTTTGGAATATAAGGTGGGATGGGAAAGGTAATCAATGATGTATTAATTCATTCCAGACTGCGTGGATATCATATGATAATACATCGTTACATATACTATTTCTTTTTTAGATATTATTTCTAGAGACTCTCTTATGATAGCTTCCAGGTGATTATTTGTGCGTAATATAATTTTGGATCTATTGAAATCTACTTTTATCGGTTCAGTTTGTGCTAATCTTGCTAACGCAGTGTGGGGTCTATTTAATCTCAGATCTGCTTCATGTTCTTTTATTCTGTCCCGAAATTTCCTCAGTGTCATACCTACGTACATAAAATCTTTGTTATATTTCTTGAATGGTATAATATATACCCCTGATCTATTGATAGCCTGGATTGGGTCAATTTTTCTGTTTAACAAAAAGTTCTGATTAACCTCTCCCAAAGTTGCGGGTTTTGTTAAACAGAAAAATTGTCCGAATCTTTTTTGATCAAATGACCGCCATTTTGTCAAAAATCAACTTTTTAAACTAAACGTTGGTATATTCTCCAGAGAATTTAATCCCATTTCGATTGAGATGCTTGTGACCGGAGAAAAACGATCGCCCGATTGAAAGTCCATGCCGCGCATCTGTAGTCGCACAAGGCATAATATTATTTTTTTTTCCTTACACACACAAAAAAATTAATATATAATTAAAATGTCAATAAATATAATGCAAAAAATCCGAAGGTAATATCTCTTTTCTTGATTTAAAAAAAAAAAAAAATCGTAAAAATCGCGTACATTTTTAGGGCAAAGAAGTAGAACCTCCCCTTAGACACAATTCTGTGACGGCAACTCATTTGTCGCCTTTTTTGATGTTATGAGTCTCCTGTTGCTCTTCCAAGAGAGGGAAGTACGACGAAAGAGACTCCCTGACAAGTTTATCAACCCCCCCCCCCTTCTTTTGTTGATGGTCACAGTTCACAGAGCCTTCGGAAAAGAAAGGCTAGTTGAATGATTTATGACTTCTCGTCGCAGAAATTTTAAAATTTGGTCTGAACGCAGCTTTACGCCTTACATACAAGCAATGTTTTTTTTTTTTTTTTTTCAGGCAGCTTTCCGGGGAGCAATGCCATCCTGGGGAAAATTTCAAGTTACAGCTAATGAATTACATTCTTTAAATTTATGTATTCCTGCCCTCCCCCGGAACAAATGGTCTGAAAGAAACACTGCATATAAGTACTATGCACACAGCAATGGATTGGTATACACTTCTCCGATTTTTCAATTTTATCATCATGGCTAATAAGCGGAACAAGGAAATAAAAAATGCGGGACAGTTACTTCTAAATCGGAACATAAAAATACTCTAAATCTTACAAAAACGAACCTGTCTATACCGGAATCCTACGTGAAACGTAAAAAAACTCATGATCCTTAGGGAATAAACACCATACAATTATACCTGTTGAGACGAAAACCTGTATAAAACGGGATTTTTCATTGGTCATTTGAGATTCCGTCTTAGTAGGTTTTACTGCACCAAATAAACGCAATAATTAATCTTATACATTAAAATATATATGAAAGCAGAATCGCTAAACACCGAAACGAAATTCCGTTTTGGAGAGATTTCCGAGTTAGCAGTTATTGTAGGATATCCCTTCCGTTATGTTACAATCACAATGAAATTTTTACGTTTAAGACAGGATCCCTTTATAAATAAATTCCGTTTTCACAGGTTTTACTAAACAGAGTACATTAAAACCTGTGGAAACAGAACAGGACAGCGAAGGTCCGGAAAAATAGTACATATTTCGTTTCAGCAGGTAGATTTTTTCACAGTATTTCTTTCTGCGGATTCATAAAAAAAATCTATTATAGACAGGTTTTATTTTACTGCACGCATGTATTACTTCATAGGTTTCACTGCATTAAGTTCCCCGCAATGCAGACTAACTAATAGCATTTTAAAAGAATTAGTGTATCATGGAAAATTGGGGCAGTGGTGAATTCAGACACTTTTCTCCGGGAAGGATTTCTATGACACCGGGGGCGGAGGACATTTCAGAGTTCCGGGGAAGAAATTGCACTTTTTAACCATTAAAAACATAAAATTTCAAATCTTCCGGAGGGGACATCTCAATGCTCCGGCGGAGGAATGTTCCCCCGGGCCACCCCCTGAATTCAACACTATCCGCGCGGTAATTCCGAGGAATGGGACTTGGGACCCCTGAACATGAGAACACAAATCTGACATGACAACACTAATCATGACGTATCATAACTTTTAGCGTGTAATGATGTAACACCATCAGCATTACAGACAGAAGAAAGAAGCGTGGTTTATGCAACAGATTAAAGTTACTGATAAAAAAAGTAACTGATTACTATGTCTCTGATGTAAGTTGTGCGTTAAGTCAGTGTGTGTCAGATTCTACCGTGTTGTAAGATGAATCTGATGCAAATCATTTTCAATGAAATAACTCTTCTTCCCACACCCCACCCTTTAAAAAAAGAGGAAAAAAAATCTTTCTTGAACTCCAGTCTGGCTGTTGAAAAGTTGGTACTTTTGCGAGTCACAGATTTAGTAAATAAAAAAATCCCTGACGGCTCGGCCTACAGGCACAGGTAGATTTCGAAGACGCAGACCGTGGGGCGCCTGTTTGTCGGGAATTGCGGAAGAAATGACCTTTTTGCCATGATGTCGCAGTTGGGTTCCATAAGAGACCGCCCACTTCGAAATCTAACTTGTTCGCAGGCGGAGCCGGCAGGGATTTTTTTGTTTTTAATTTTTTTTTGCTATATAGGGTTGGTCCTATAAAAAACTTGTCAGTATAAAAGTTTTAGATAATAGTAAGAGGATTTATAATAAATTTAAGCGGATTTGATATCTTGTAAATTGACGAAGTTATGAATTTTTTCCCCCCTTGAGGCCATTTTTAATGATATCAAAAAAAAATTTTATACATAAATTTTCGGCCTTTTTCCTAGAAGTAATAATAACTTTAAACGGATTCGATACGTATTATAATTAAGACGTTATGGGTTTTTTCTGTTTTCACAAAAAGCCCCCTCATCCCCCCCCCCCCCCTTGGTTCGATTTCGCCCATTAACGAACTTGATCGAGATTTTATGCCCCTTGATTTTATGCATCAGTTTGAAAGAGATTTGTGAAGAATTATTCGAGTTGTCGTGTCCATAAAAAAGTGACATAGATAGATAGATAGATAAAGTTTTGAACTGAGGGTGATTTTGGGTTCATGATCGGCGTAGATCTGCAAAATTTTTTCAAAAATTCCAACTTACGGGAGAATGTAATAGGTAGTATTTCTTACAAAATCTACCTAATAAGTAAAATAATGCAATATCTTACATCTGTAGACAGATCAGACAATCAGCACAATTTTACTTTTTCAATGAAATGATATCTCGGTCCCTTCCTTTATCTTCTTTGAAGCAAGTCTGACTGTTGAATAAAACAGTTGGTATAAGCTAACCACTTACAGAATTACTAAATAAAATAATTTAACTAAACAACGCTAGAAAAACTTCATCTGGAACAGCTTTGGCATTCGCCGCGGTCCGCCATCTTGTTTTTTAAATCAAAACATATTTACATAACAAGCGGGGAAAATTCTGCCATAAGACAGAATATAGATTGCCACCCAGGGCTTTTAATTTTCCTTGGACTTAATTTCCTTTAATAAATCCTTGGACTGACCTCAGATTTTAGTTTGAAAAATATTTTGAAAGCCCCATGTCAAATTTAAAAAAAAAAAAAAAATCTTCGGTATCTTCATTACATTAAAACATTTTACGTACTATACGTACATACATTACGTACGTACTATATTTTACGTACTCCTTTATATATGGAGTGGCTGTGACTTTTCATAAACATGAATTTTACTAGACTGAAAGAATTAGCCCTGTGTGGCTAATAAGATCACTAATTATAATTAAAATATTGATAAAATGCTTAAGTGATTCAATCCAGCATCGATGAAATGTTACATAATCACATAATAAGATCACTCATTATAATTAAAATATAGATAAAAAGGTTTTAGCGATTATAGATTAATCACTTAAGCATTTTATCTATATTTCAAAACATATTTGTTTTGTTTCTCATTTCCAAAATAATTTTCATCCATATTTACTTATTATAAACACGTTATTTAATTTTGACTAATTTATTTATATTTAATAATAAAAGTTAAAATGTTTTGATTTAAAAAACAAGATGGCTGACCGTGGGCGAATGCCAAAGCTTAGCCCTTCATCTACTTAAAAAAATTAATTAACATAAAGCATACTTTTAATTAATCCTGGGCAATAAAAATAAAATTTTGGAAATCTAATTATCCCTTAAGAGCCTACACTAGCCACGGGAAGAAACACTCAAGCTAATGTTAAGTCTATGAGAAGGTTCTTGACAGATTTCTCGCTCGCATTTTAATATTTTTAAATGATTTTTTTCTTTTTTTTTTTTTTGAATAGGATAGCTGAAGCTGACCTCTAACATTGTTAGTTTTTGCTTTTTTTGATTTTGGTTAAAAAAATTTTTATAAGCGGACATTTTCAATTTTGGAACTTGTTGGAACCGGTTCTGAAAGTAAAAGTACCCTTATATTAAAAAAATGGAACCAAAATCGAAAAAGTAAAAACAAACAACGTTAGAGATCGACCTCAGCTGACCTATGCAAAAACATCATTTAAAAATATTAAAATGCGAACGAGAAATCTGCCAAGAACCTTCCCATAGACTTAACATTAGCTTGCGCGTTTTCTCGCATGACTGATGTAGGCTCTTAACTGCTGCTAGCAGTCTCACAGACCGTTGCTTTTCTCAATTTTCACAGTTTAACTATAGATACTATTAGGCTGTATCACAAGTATTTTCGTTTTTTGAATGCTTTTATACCAAAGCCTGTAGCTGGCACTTTA
The DNA here is from genome assembly GCA_963931845.1 of Maratus michaelseni. Classification (NCBI taxonomy): domain Eukaryota; kingdom Metazoa; phylum Arthropoda; class Arachnida; order Araneae; family Salticidae; genus Maratus; species Maratus michaelseni. The sequence goes on from OZ007600.1 coordinate 191,389,331, forward strand.
TCACTCCCTATTGTTGAACTTAAAATGTTATTTAAGAGAATACACGTCCCTCTATCTATATTCTATAATCATACAGGCTTCTTTCTTTCATTTTTAGGATACGTAAAGAGTGATACAAATCAGGACCGTGCGAAGAGAAAATTGCGCCCGGGGCAAAGTTTCAATTCCCCCCCCCCCCTCTCCCTCCCCTTCTTTTTGTGACAGGTAACACAAAACTGATAAAGTACAGAAACAGAAATAAATTCTATTGAATAAACATTTCGCGTTTATGTTGGAACTTTAAAAAGTTTAATTTTAATTCAGAAATTGCAAACAACTAAATAGCGTAAGAGAAAATTCCACTTATTTGTTGGAGAGATCATGATATTTTGAGACAGAAAAAAAAAAAGAATGATGAAAAGAAAAAAAGAAATTCCTCAGAAAATGATCGATGACCAAAAAATGAATAAATAAATAAATTAAACCGTGGTTGGTAGTATAAATTTGGCGCCCCCTCAATTTCCGCGCCCGGGGCGAAGCCCCCTCCCCTCCTCGCACGGCCCTGATACAAATGTTGAGATTTTATGCAATCTCAAGGCATGATTTTGAACTAGGCCCTTCTTAAACCAATCAAGCTAACATCAAAATTAGTGCAGTTGCAGGCCACGACAAGAGTAGTGTCCGGACAGTTCAAAACAAGTCCAAACGTTTTTTAAGGAAGGGGATCCCAGCCTTGAAATCAAACCCAGAAGTTACAGGTGAATTTTGACCTGTTTAAGAGAAACTAGTCGTTGGGGGGATCTGTAATACTTACCCATCATGGATATGCATAATATAAAATATGAAAATAAAACATGTGTAAACTATTTATAAAATGCATTGCAATTCGAATAAAATCCTGGATTGATGACGTCCTAAAATTTAAATGCTCTATTGCTGAATTGCGTAAAAGAAACAACCTTATAACTCCAAAATGCATAATCCTATTTACTAACGGTTTACTGCGTCGGATGAAGCGTCTCATTTCCAATTAAAATATATCTTCGAATTGAAATTTGGATGAAATACATAGGTCATGAAAAATCGAAGAGTGTGGACAATATAATTACCAATATCTCGGCAACTCATTATCCGATCGACTTCATTCTTTATGCAAAATTTGTGTTTTTTTATTGTCTTTATATTCACTCCTTAAAATAAACAATTTCGAAAACCTGTATACACCTTTTATCAGAACGAATATTTCGAGAGTCCGAAAAAAATAGTTCCGGATAATCGAGGTTACTGAAATTCAATAAGCTTCTTCCCAGTATTAGATACTAAGTACATACCAAATTTCAAGTCTCTATCTCAATTTGTTCGGGAGATAGAGCGTTTACAGACACACACACAGACAGACGGACGGCAAAATTTTTTTTTCTAAAAATATGTTTTTCGGAATCTCCAGTGTCTGAAACGTATAAATCCGACAAAAAAAAAAAAAAAAAAATCGATTTTCAAAACGATTACAAGATTTACCCTATACTACATATGATGGGTAAGTAAAAAGAGGAGAATCCATTCTACGCAATAAATTTTAATGTTAAAACTTAACAGAACTACACATTCATTGTTGGATGTGACAACAAGTGTCAACAACAAGTATGGGGTCAAAGTTAAGGCGTTAAGTCAAATACAAAAAACTTTTCCAATGGGCGAAGGCGAAGGGTATATTCAACTAATAAACCTGAAATAGAAGATACCATTGGGATTGGGGCGCCATGATTCTGCTTATAAAATTTACCATTGAATTTGAAATAGTTATTATGAATTATTAGATTAAATACTCCTTTTATTGTTAATTTCATATCCTTGTTAAACTCTTTCATCTGTTCAATATCATCGCAAATCTTGTTACATACTACATGCATGTCAATTGACGGATATAATAACACAATATCAAGACTAGCTATAATATAATTATCTGGTAATTGTATGTCTTATTGGCATGACAAGCAGGAAATTTAGTTAACAGAAAAAAGGAAACACATAATTGATATTAAGTATAATAGAAAAACCACAGCCATGGCAAGATTGTATCAAGAAGAAACCATCCTAATAAATTTCAGTGAAAGTGAAATATTTTTCCCCTGCAATCTATGATATCAATCCATAATAAGAGAAAAACCATAGAGATTGTAACATGTAGAAATACAATATGTAACGATGCAGCATCATTTAATTTACCAAAATTGTGGCTCGAGTTACTCCAAGATTACTAATATGGAAATAAACATCCCAGTAAAAAATAAACATAACGTACGTAAGTTTTGAAAAGTACGTGAAAAATTAAATGATTGCGTTTCAAATAACTTCACAGTCCGTGAATTTATAGAATATTTTTGTTTGTTTTGATAATGGCTCAGAGTGAGCTGAAACATGTCAACAACCTAATAAAAGTTATTTTACTATTTATAATATTTTTATTTTACATCTCTTAGCAACTAAAAGAAGTATATAATTACAAGATGTTATGATTTGTTATATTTATAGTGTAACATCGTTAAAATAATAATTAAAAAAAAAACCACAGCAAACGATTTTTCCACACAGACTAATTCTTTTGAGTGTCCCTGTAAAAGAACTATGAATGCTATCCACTTCATTTTCAATACCGAACATGTCATAGTAGAACTCAATATATCAATTTCATGGCAATCCTAGTATATATTTAAGCGAATTAGACCACGGACAGACATACAAACCGAATTCATAAACACTTTTCAACTACTATATTGGAAAGTGTTAAAAAAAAAAGAAAAAAAAGTTGAAACACAATCTAAACGTGAAAAAAAAAAATTAAATTAAAAAATAAATAATAAAAATTAAACAAGAACGAAAAATCATGCGTCAAGCATAGATTATGTAACACTTCCCAACGCTTCCAAAATAATTTTACGAATCATACTCTTTAATAAGCTAAAAGATAACATCTAAGTAATCCGAATACTTTTATTCAGCCCTGTAGGATCTATAGATTTGTATAACTACATAGGATGCTAAATTTTAATTCAGTTAGGAAACACGTAGCACAGTTTAAAATTCTCCGTCTGGAGTTAAATAATACGGAAATGTGTTCCTGAACTTTTGTGCTTCCCTGTATAGGATCTACAGAATTTATACACACCACGTAATATACAAAAAGTGATTTAAAATTAAAATCGCATTCAGTAACTTAAAACTCACTTCCAGGAATTATTGTTAACATACAGTAGAGAATTCTTTTGTGTGTCCCTGTAAATGAACGATGACTGCTATACACACAATATTCTGTAGTAAGTCTCTTGTAATGAACCTTATATAAATTTCAATGCGTTTAAAATAGTGAAACATTATTTAAATAAACCGCAGACGATTTTTCTCCATAGACGTAATGTAACGGAATTCTTTTGACTGTCCCTGTAAAGTAAGTATAAGTGCTATGCACACCCTATTCCATATTAAGCTTCTTCTAATGCACCTTAGTGATATATATATAAATTTCAATGCGTTTAAAATAGTGAAACATTATTTAAATAAACCGCAAATGATTTTTCCCCATAGACCGCAATGTAACGGAATTATTTTGAGTGTCCCTGTAAAAAAACTATAAGTGCTACACACTTCCGTTGAAATAGGGAACATGCTATAGATAACGATTATAGCATATAAAAATTGCAGGGCAATCCGAGCATATTTACGGGAGTTAGAGCACGGACAGACGGCCAGACGGCAGACGGCCAGACAAACCGAAGTCATAAACACTTTTCAACTAGATTGGAAAGTGTTAAAAAATGCCCAGTTAAACTGAGGGCATTGAGCTCACAGGATATTCACACTAATTGTATATCATACTCTTATTTCAAAGAATAATGCACCTCGAAAAAATAAAGAAACCAACAATAAATTAAGGGGGGGGGATCATCCCCCCCTTTATAATTAACCAATGAACAGCCAAAACTAATCAGGGAAGCGCCTTATCACAATGAACCTATATACAAAATTTGAAGTAAATCGGATAATTCTGCATGAAAAACTCATTTGTCTAAATTAAGGGGGAGTTGCCCCCCCCCGTTTCCATCCTTTATACTTAACCAATGAACTCCCAAAACTAATCGGGGAAGCGCCTTATCAGAATGAACCTATAAACAAAATTTGAAGCAAAACGATTGGTTCTGTCAAGAGTTATCGCGTTACGTACATACAGAACGGGCGGGCACATTAGCTCTCGGGGTTTGTTAGCCTGTAAGCTAAAAACTGATCTTATCTGAGGACCAAAAATCTATGTATTTATACTACCCATCTTTTTAGGGTTCCGTACTTAAGGGTGTTCAAATCCAAACTGCTTATTCTGAGACACATTTTTAAATTCATTTTTTGCTCTAAAATGCATCCAATTGGCAGGTTCTCTTATTCAGAAACTTTATAATGTCCGTATTGGTCGATTCTTTTGATAAAGGCAGAACATATTTCAAAAAATCCCTGACGGCTCGACCGACAGGCACAGGTATAGATTTCGAAGACGCCAGACCGTGGGGCGCCTGTTTGTTGGGAATTGCGGAAGATTTTGCCTTTTTGCCATGATGCGGTAGTCGGAACCGCCCACTTGAAAATCTAACTTGTTTGCAGGCGAAGTCGGCAAGGATGTTTTTTTTTTCTTTGCTATAAGGTCCTATAAATAAAGAAAACTGCCCAAGTTAAACTGAGGGCATTGAGCTCACAGGCTATTCACACTAATTGTATATTATGCTATTTTTTCAAAGAATAATGCCACTCGAAAAATAAAGAAATCGACAATATATTAAGGGGGGGGGGGGGGATAAGCACCCGTTCCCACCCTTTATACTTAACCAATAACCCCCCAAAATCTAATCAGGCAAGCGCCTTACCACAATGAATTTATACACAAAATTTGAAAAAAATCGGATAATTCCGCATGAAAAAGTCATTTATCTAAATTAAGGGGGTTAGCCCCCCCCGTTTCCCCCCTTTATACTTAACTAATGAACTCCCAAAAATAATCAGGGAAGCACCTTATCACAATGAACCTATATACGAAATTTGAAGAAAAACGGATACTTCTGCATGAAAAAACCCATTTATCTAAATTAAAGGGGAGTTAGCCCCCCCTTTATACTTAACCAATGAACTCCCAAAACTAATCAGGGAAGCGCCTTATTAGAATGAACCTGTAAACAAAGTTTGAAGCAAAACGAATAATTCTATCACGAGTTATCGCGTTACGTACGTACATACATACATACATACATACGTACATACATACATACAGAACGGGCGGGCACATTAGCTCTCAGGCTTTAATAGCCTGTGAGCTAAAAACTTGTTAATATAAAAGTTTTAGATAATATTAAGAGGATTTATAATAAATTTAAACGGATTTGATATCTTTTGAACTGACGAAGTTATGAATTTTTTTTTCTAAAACACCACTCCCCCCCCCCCCTTGGGGCCATTTTTAATGATGTCAAAAATCTGTCATACATAAATTTTCAGCCCTTTTTCTAGAAGTAATAAGAAATTTAAACGGATATGATACGTATCATAATTAAGAAATTATGGGGGGTTTTCTGTTTTCACAAAAAGCCCTCCATTTCTCTCCCCCCCCCCCCTTGGTTCGATTTTGCCCATTAACGAACTTGACCGAGATTTTATGCCCCTTGATTTTATGTATCAGTTTGGAAGAGATTTGTGCAGAATTATTGCAGTTATCGTGTCCATAAAAAAGTGACATATATATATATAAAGTTTTGAACTGGGGGTGGTTTTGGGTTCTGGGAGTCATGATCGGCGTAGATCTGCAAAAAATTTTCAAAAATTTCAACTTAGGTGAGAATGTAATAGGTAGTATTTCTTACGAAATCTATCTAAAAATGCTGTCAAAGTGGACATTTTGAACCAAATTTCCCGAAACGATAGCGCTGAAGAAAAAAAAAAAAAAAAGATTGTATTGTGAAAATAATTGTTTGTAAATCAATTTCTAATTAATTGAACGAAAAATAAAAACATAGGTCCCTTATAAATCTCTTCATAAATCACGCCGCCAAGTTTCATGTTTTAACTTTTAAGAATGAGTCTGAAAATGCGTCTCAAAATTTTTGAGTTCTTGGGCGTGGAAATTTTTTTTTTCTTTTTAATACCGTCACGGAACCATTATAAGATCACTGCATTTTCATATTTCGACCAAAGTGTTCTAAAAATTAAAAAAAGAAACAAAAAAAGAAATGCTTTTTAATGCACGTCTTCTATATTAAATGTAGAAAAAAAAATACTGCACAGATGTACAAAAAAAAAAAAAAAAAAAAAAAGAAAAGAAAGAAAAAGAAAGAAAGAAAAAAGAAAGGAAAAGAAACCAGCGAAGCATGTTGTCCGCAGCAAGTGTGAAAATAAAATAAACCTTTTTATGTTAAAACGGAACTATTATAAGATCACTTGTGTGTCTGTCACATTTCTTTCTCTCGTAAACTATGGGGCGTGCAAAGTTCAAACTTGAGAAAGTTATAAAGCCAATTTACCCACATATTTTCATATTATTAGCCATTCACAAATATGCTTAAGAAAAATTTTGGGAACTAATTAAGTTACTTGGGGGGGAAATAGGGGGGGTTGTAGATCGCGTGAAAGATCTCGTAATACCGAACTCTTAACTATATTTGTTTTAATTTTAGGTATTATATGAAAAAATTAAGGGTAGTAGGAGTTTATTTAAACCTTGCAGGAAAACTATAGCGATTTTCTTAAGTAACATAGTTTTTGAGAAAAACGCATTTTTTCGTTAGACACAAACTTTACTTATTCTGGGCGGTCAGAGGGAGAGTTGAAGGGCGCTCGAGGTATGTATCGACGCAGAATCATCCAAGCGTATTTGATAATGATTTTCGAAAAAAATGTCGGTAATTAGCCGAGATATTAATTTACTTGAAAAAAAAAATCTTTTTATGTAATCGTGTAGGGCATCGTTCGCAAGATCTCGTAACATCGAACTCAAAAATATATTTTCTTTAATTTTAGGTATAATATTTTCAGAGATATCGTCGAAAGTATACTGGAAGAATATGTCCCGTCCCTCCCCCTCCTATTTCCGAATCTATTGAAACTAAAATTATGAAGAAAATTAGGGGTAATTAATAAAGGAAAGTTTCGCTCTCTGTGTGTGTGTGTTTGTCTGCGATGGCTAGCAAAATCTAGCCCATCTAGAAGTCTGAAATTTTAGGTGTGGATAGTCCAAGGTCTGGCCATGTGTACCTGAGTCTCAGAATTTTAATATTTTGATAATTACCCAAGATATTAATTAGTTTCTCATTAACCATCGCTTCTAAAATGACATCTTTTAAATCAAAATGGCTAAAGAAACGAACAGGCGCATTGGATTTGCAAGCGGAAATGAACGAATTCGAAATTATTTTACTAATTAGCGAATTTTAAGAAAACTAATTGAGATATCAATTTGAAAATTTCTGAGCATATGTAAAAAAAAATTCTGCATCTGACTATGTGATTTTTGAAAAATTCGGTCGGTAATTTTTCTTAATTTATGCAAAAAACTGCCAAAAATCTGCCGGAGCCAGTGAAAACAATCCGAGAAAATTTCAGACAGGGATCTGCTTTCATTAAAAACTGAACTGCAAAGAGATCTGTTTCTCTGGTTGATCCCTCCATTTAGTTTGCGAAAATGAAAGGAAATAATTGCCAGTTTTTACCAATGAACAAAAATTTAGGTAACTAATTAAGATATAGATTTGAAATTGAGGTCGGGAAGCGGTGTCATCTGCCGGCTATTTTAGCGTAGCGTCTTCGTTATGTTCTAATTATCAGAAAAATGTAATTCTTTTTTTTAATGATCGCGTTAATGTAGGTGACGGTGGTTTTCTTGAACAAATTATTCATTATATTTGCGATTATGGGGAGGGAGGGGGTTAATGCCTTTCTCTGAGATTATAATTATCTCGGGCCAGGGCAACGCCGGGCGGGTTAGCTAGTTAATTAATAAACTCAATGCATATACGGACCCCTTTAAGCGCGAGTGATATTCGCACTTGACCGTTTTATTTATTAGTCATTTCTTTTTTATAGGTTATCAGTCAAAATGTATTATATATATTATCCAATACATTTTAATCACCAAATTAACACAGGGAAAGACGGAAATGGTCATTCAATTGGAAATTATGTATTCTTTAGATTTATATTTAAAAAAAAAAAAAAAAAGCTTAGGGGTCGTCTTCATAGTGAAATTGTACCAAAGTCTGAAAATTCCAATACAAACACCAACTTTGGCAGCATATATTTGTTTTTTTTCGGTAAATTTTACCTTAGGATACCAAACAGGAAGCCATTTGGTCAAATAACTTATGAATTATGGAGGTTTAAAATTTGGAACTCCTAATGTTAAATTTCGTTTTAATCGCTGCAAAACCAATTGCAATGTGGGTAATTTCAAAAACTACATGGCAGAATGAATTGTAATTTTAGATTTACATATTTAAAGCTTCTAGAAAAATCGATTTCTGTTTTTGTTTTTTTTTAAATAAATAAATCAATTGTTACATTTTTTTTTTTTTCGAAAATTAACATATGAATTTTTAACTTGATTTTTGAAAAAATATATGAATTGTAACCTATACAATTTTAAACAGAAGTTTTTTTTTTTTTTTTTTTTTTTGACCAACTATACTTAAAATTACAAATAACATAAAAACAATGCGAAAACAAAAAAGGAAATAGTGACAATTTTAAGAAAAATTTTCACTTTTCATTTTCATGCATAATGTCAATTGCTAATTCCTACCTTTAACAGTTAAACTATAGGAACACCTTTTATAAACAAATTTCAAATGCTGATGCTGGTCGCATAAATAGCAAAACGCATCAGTATTTTCAGTTAAATTATTGCTTTCCGGCCTCAATTTAACATAAAAAAGTAATTTAAATAAATAATAAAATTACTTTGTTCAAAAGCAATACTTAATATTACAGTATGGAACCTTTTGTCCAGAAACAGGTTTCCAGATTGTTTCTAGCGATATGGGTTGATTCCAAATATTTTCATTGTCTGTATATTATAAATGCTGCTTTCATGTTTAAATTAAATATTTTTGTATCATACCATTATTCAAACAGTTATTATTATTACTAGCCGCCACTGGCGATCAGTCTGGTCTTCCTTAAATGTAAGCATTGTAACACGTTACTTTTATTCATAATTCAATTTTTTCCCTTAATCCTTCGGGAAATCGGAAGATTCGAATAGACAAATTAGGAACTTTTGCGATCATGGTAGAATTTCGCATATTTTTTGTAGTTATGTATTTTATCTTTCTTTACAAAAACCGCATAACCCACTTAAGCATTTATGCTTCATGTCCGTTTGCTTATAAGTTGCAATATGTTCGCTAATGCGGAGATTCTTAAACATATTAAGTGATTTTCCGTGGGTCCATTGCCAATTGGCGTATTTTAGTTAATACGATTTGATGCAATGAAGTCTATTTTGTGAAACTCTTTAATGATATCCACATTCACACTGAACCATATTGTTGCTAATATTTGTTTTTGTTTCTCGCTAACTTTGGCTGTAGACTCTCGATTACGGAAGTTTGTAAAATCTATCATTATTTATTTTCATGTATAGAGAATTTGAACTGCGAACCTAATTTCAACTGAAGTTATTTCAGAATATATACATAATTGAACGTAAGTCATCTCTCAAATATTAATTTGTTTTGAACGATCTTTCTAAAAATGTAACTTTTATGCAGTTTTACCTGAAGAAATATTTTTTAATAAAAATGGCCGCCTGGTATATGAAAAAGTGATGCGGGCATCATTGATGGCAGTCACATGACTTACGCTTTTATTATAGAGATTATTTTTTAATAAATGGGTGAAAGCTGTTTTATACTAATTTTTCGAACATTCTTCACTGTTTACTCATAAAGTAATTAACTAAATTCTTCAATCAACTGTAATCACAAAAGAAAATTTGCTTTCTTTCAGTTAATTCGTTGCATTTTATGCGACAATACAAATAAATATTGGTGCAAATTTTAGATAGAAATTACAAAATATTGAAAATTTCTTGAAACGAAGATAGAAATTTTATTTTTGTAATAAATACCATATGAATTCTCTAAAGTAAAACTATGAATTCTTTGTAAATACTTTATTTACATACTATTGGTGATTCTTACTTTTTGCTGTATTACATAAGAAAGGGTTGGATTCGCAAATTTTTTTAACTTGTTGTTGTTATTATTATTTTAAATGGAGATACACGTTTTTGGATGTCCTGAATACAATGTATCTTTTTTTGGACTGATGTATGTCGTCTCAAATTTTTTTAGCTGCTCTAATTCAAGAACTAATTAATACACGGAATTCCGTGAAACTTCACATAGATTAGTGCTGATTAGATTTTGGTGTATATTGCCCAAAATGTAGTGGTGGTATGTTGTATTATTTTCAGAATTTCCACGATGTTCATAGAATCTATAGAATGGAACGGTACTAAACTCGACATGTTAGATGATAATTATGAAAATCTATGCTGGTTCAATTACTGATTTGATGAACCGACAAGAGACATTGCTATGCTATACCATTTCTATGCTTTTAAAAATGAGCTTTATAGTTGTATCTCATTTTCTACTTTGTATAAATGCATGAAATTTTATATTTGAGGTTATTAATTAAAAATACATTTGTTCATCCAATTTTGGATTTCAATACCCAACAGGTGTTGTGCAGCGGAGGATTGGCAAATTTCTTCCAAAATGGAAAAAAAAAAAAAAAAAAAAAAAAAAAAAAGGCTGGAAGAAAGAGGTTTCTTCCACTATACTATATGTAATTGCAATTGTTTTCTCAAGGTCAGTTTCACGGTTCTTATCTTAGGTTAATAACTATAGTAACACTGCATTTGGCTGACTGACTGCTGTACTTTTTCCCATGACACAGAAGGGATGAATTGAGAAGCCAATTGAAGTTACACAGAGTATAGTGGAAGAAATTGGGGGGTACTACTCTATTATCCCGTCGACCACTTTCCATAAAAAAAGTTTGTCGCCAAATTGTACCGCCAAATAAACGGGAGAACATTGCCATTCGAATATCAAAATAAATAAATAAATAAAATATAAGAATTTAAGGACACAATTGTTATTTTAATGAATGAAATAACTAATAAATCAGTAAAACATAATGAAAAATACACGCAAATGTCGAATTAAAAACCACCTTATGACATAACAAACACGTATAATGCTTCTGACATCCAGTAAATGGGGCTGCAATTTTGGCGTTTAATCTTACAGTTTGGCGATAGTTTTTTGTTATGAAAAGTGGTCGACGGGATAATAGAGTAGTACCAATTGGGGCTTTTAATAATTACTATATTTATTATAACTTATATTAATGAGATGAAATGAAATTAATTTTCTCATAGATAACCTTATCTAAATTTAATTAGGCTTTTAAAAATTTAAATATGCATGCTAAATTTATAACTACACCAGTTTTTGACTAAAGGTCATTACGTTTCACTAAATTAACACTTTTCATTAAGGAATTAGAGAAGTTTTAACAAAAAAGAAAAAAAATCATTTAAAAAGCAGTGTTAAGTTTTGCATCAATTTTATGTAGCTTATATTACAGCGTGCATAGTGGTGCTATCATATGTATCATAATTCATATGGTATTTATTACAAAAATAGAATATATGGTAATATCTATCAGTATGATATGTAATCTTCTCAACTGAGTGAAAAAGTCCGGGCCAGAATTCGAACATTTTTCGCTCAGTTGGGAAGACTACATATGAATTCTTTACCAATTTGAATAATTGTGTCAAAATTAATCTAGTATAATATCAGTATTTTTGAATAGTAATCTTTACCTTATTTAAACACAGAATCAAACATAGATTATGTAACACTTTCGAACACTTCCAAAATACTTTTACAAATCTTTACCGTTTAATAAGGTGAAAGATGATGTATCAGTAAACAAGGTCAAACCGGGCGGGGAAACCTACCTTTCAGCTTAAGCTGTATCAGTAAACAATGTGGAAAAAACATAACACATTTAAAAATCTAATTTCAAGAATTATATTAACAATACTCGAAAAAATACCTGAATTCGTTTGCACAGACCTGTATATGATCTATAGATCTGTATATATACTACATATTAGAATGATAAATTTTAGTTCACTTAGGAAACGCGTAGCACAGTTTAAAATTCTTCTTCTGGAATATCCGTCAATAAACGAAAATGTGCTCCGAGAACTTTTGTGCTGCACTGTGCCCTGTATAAGATCTATAAATTTATACATACAAAATAATAGGAAGAAAATTGAGTTAAATTTAAAAAAGTGTCTAGGAACTGAAAAATGCAGTTCCAGCAATTATTGTTAACAGACAGTACCGAATTCTTTCATGTGTCCCTGTAAATGAATGCTTTACACATAATATTCTACAGTAAACCTCTTGTAATGCACCTTAGTGATATTATATATCAATTTCAATATGTTTGAAATAGTGAAACATTATTAAAGTCAACCCCAAACGATTTTTCTCCAAACACCGTAATGTAACGCAATTCTTTTGCATGTCTCTGTACAGGAACTATAAGTGCCATGCTCACCATATTCTATAGTAAGCCTCTTATAGTGCACCTCAGAGATATATAGCAATTTCAATATGTTTGAAATTGTGTAACATCATTAATTAAAATAAACCGCAAATGATTTTTCCTCATAAACCGTAATGTACGGAATTCTTTTGAGTGTCCCTGTAAAAAAAATATAAGTTCTACACACTTCCCTTTCAATACCGAACATGCCATAGTAGTAAACGGCAATAACATATATCAATTCCATGACAATCCAAGTCTATTTACGTGAGTTAGGGCACGGAACGCAGACAGACAAAACCGAAATCATACACACTTTTCAACTTTTTTAAAAAGTGTTAAAAACCAAATAAACCAGTTTTTTTGGTTTAAACCGGATTTATTTAAATGTTATTTCCTATTACATGTACATGCATATACATATGTTGATAAAAATATAAACGCTGTTGGGTACTTCATGTGAAAATAATTTAAATTGATTAATTACAATCAGTTATGTAAAAAATTCAAATCATTCACAATTTAAACATTATTAGTAACAGCTGTGCCTTATGTTCAAAGAATCAACTGCTTTACACAGTTGAACCTTGATATCATGAATCTTTATCAAGAATCCTTCGATAACTAAAAAATAAATATTGGATGTACTTTCATGAATAAAATTTATTTTACTACAGTTATTCAAAATATTTTTCTAGAAATCCTTGCTATCTTGGAAGTTCTTTTTTCTGTCAGAGCACTATATTGATGTTAAGCAATTATGACCATTTCTAATTAAATTAAAATATTACAAAGAAATGCTTTTCATAAGGAATGATTTGACATTTAGCACTTTCTTTCAAGAAGTGCTGTGTACTGTCACTGTCACTTGATACTTCTCCACAATTGCCATGTTTTTTTTTTTTTTTTTTTTTTTTTTTTTTTTTGAAAGCAACAATTTTCCCAATCAGGAAAATTTTCTTTTACAGTTTCGCCAAAAGCATTAAGATCCTCTTATTTTGTTAATAATTGCAGTAAATCATTTGCATTTTTTAAAATGAAAATATTTTATTCTATGTATTTTTGCTTTCTTGTTTTCACATGTATATATGCATTGACTATGGTTTAAGATAACTTTTTAGATCATCAGATATGCTTATCAACACATGCTAATTTTCATCATAGACACATATAAATGCACTATGTCTCATATTGACTGCAGAAATAAAGTGCTAAAAGTAGAACTTATTTATATCCAATGATCAGGGATGATTGTGAATTCGTGAAAAAATACCTGAAATTTTAGTGAGAAAACGTTTCCATAGAGAGAGAGGGGGGGGGGACATATAATTTATTGCAGTTAGGTCAAATTGTGAAAAATATGAATTGTAATTATGTTTAGCAATCATATGAAATTGATATTTTAGTTTTATTTTATGAATTTAACTATCAGAAAAAATGGAATTTTGATACTGAAAATGAAGAAAAAAAAAATAAAACCTGAATTCAGGTATATAAGCTGAACATAATCACCCCAGAATGATTCGAAACATTTAAATTAAGAAAAAGGAAATATTATATTAAGTTTTTCTTTAAAAAAAAAAAAAAAAAAAAAAAAAAAAAAATGATTTTTTTGGAAAAACAGTGGGTTTAAAGTTTAAACCATGATTAAAACCATGGTTTAAACTACCATGTGGAAACTTGCAACAAAAAAACTGTTTGTTTTCTAACATTTTGGCACCAGTTTCACATGTCTTATACTCGTATATTGCAAAGGAAAGACTTTTCAGGCACAAAAGTTTGACCTCTGTCCATGATATTTTGTTAATATCCGTTTCAGGTCTGGCGTACATGTCTTTTCATCGAGTATTATTTCATCTTAACAATTATTTTCGTTATTATCTGTCTGTAATAACAGTAGTATATGTCTGTACATTTATTATTATGACTTCTTCTATATTTCAGCATTTAATTATAATAAAAGTTTGCTTAATTCTCATTGCACTTTTGGCAATTTTTTTATTTTAAATATATGTATCACTCTTTAAATTTAAAATTGGGGCTACTTTTTAGAACGGATAATTTGTGATGAAAAAAAAAGAAAAAGAAAAGAGGCCTATTTAATACTGTTGTGTGTGTGTGTGTAATACGACATTTTCCAAACATCTTTAAAAATTTTCTTCCTTAGGCTATTGTCACATGAATAGTGAACAAAATAATTATTTTTGTTAGATTTCTGAAAATGACATACTCGTTAAATTTCAGTAAACTTTAACTTTTTATGATTTGGACAGATATTAATATTATTAACTTAAAAGTAAATTTGGCCAAAAACTTGTGGGGAAATCGGACCCGAAAGGGTTAAGTCCAAAGTTTTAACAACCCAACAAATGTCTAATTTCTCTTTCTCGAAACGCTGATAATGCTTGTGATTCACTACATACTATCCTTCCAGTTTTCTAAGACAAGAGCTTTAACTATAGGAAAGAATAAAACACTGCAGATGGACACTAAAAGCAAGAGGCTAGGTTTTTTTAGAGGACATCACAATACTTGTATATTGCGAAAGAAAGACTTTTTGGGCACCCTGTATGACCCTGTTGACCTGTGTCCATGATATTTTCTTAATATTCCTTTCAGGTCTGGCTATATATAGGCCTTTTCATTGAGTATTATTTTGCCTAGAAGGAAGGATTTGAGATTTTTTTTTTTTTACGGTCAATTTAGCTGAAGTCTATTGAAATTTTCTTTTTTTTTATGTTCATTAATAAAAATAAATCATATTTCGGTACTTCTACATTATCCTGTTGACCACTTTCAATTAAAAAAAAAAAAAATGATATACATTTTTTTTTTTTTTGACATAGATTTTTGCCAAATTGTTACGCCAATGCTAATAAACAAATGAAAGAATGTTGCCATTAGAATATCAAAAAAAATAAAAATAAAGCAAAAAAAATTTACAATATATTAATGAATACAGAAAAAAAATCTTGGATATTTAATTATTTGTTTGTATTATTTTTCTTAATTATCCCTCTAAGCTGGTGTGTAACATCAGTTGAAACGGCTCTGTTGTACATTTTTCTCAATGCCTTTTCTGTTTTAATATCATGGCAATGTCATTTAGGGATGTAGTTGCTATTTTAATTAACGAAATGACTATTAAATTAGTAAAACAGCATTAAAAATACAGATAAATGTCAAATTAAAAATCACTCGACGACATACCAAACACACGTAACATATATGACGTCGAGTCAATGTGGCGTGACGATCATCCATTTTTGGCGTTAAATCCCATAGTTTGGCGATAGCTTTTTTTATATGAAAAGTGGGCAACGGAATAATGGAGAAGTACCCATATTTCTAATATTGACATTTCATTGGATTAATAAAGTTAAACTATTTCATATCATTTTGCTTTGGTTTAAAATGATTTATATAATTGTTGTATCTTTAATTTCAGGCATTGTTTTGGTTTTCTGTCAGTTTTTTTCCACTGTTCTGGAAGAAATCCAACCCTGGCACAGTGTTTCTTTTTTACTAACTGATCAACTGTAACTCCATGTTAAATTAAAAAAAAATGCATTTTTCTTTATGTTCACAATTTTTGGTGTGTAACTGGGCTATTTAAATTAATGATTTGTGTACTGTTTAAATGCATATATATATTTTTTAAATCTTGGTACGACTCGGGCTTCAAAAGTGAGATTAGTTGCAAAATGGTATAAACAGCTAAGAAAAAAAAATCTGATGAACTTTTATGCTTGTTTATATAGCAGACTCCCTTAAATCAGCATAGCTTAAAACCAGAGGTTGTGCAGATTTTAAAGTTTTGCAGATTTCTGGTCAGTGTTTTGTTTACATTTTTTAAACAGTAATTTGAATTTAATACATATATTGTTATGGAAATTATATTGAATGTTTACAATAAAGTAAAACAATTAAATAAAATAATAAAAATTAAGAAAATTTAAAAAACATTTAAAATATCAAAAGTAAAGATCAAGTAAATAATTAATATCGCATAACTAAATAGGCATGATGATGATGATGAGATAATTTTTTCTAGAATTATTCAGTGGAACTCGCCTTATAAATGTACACTCATAATTCACATCAAAATCTTAAAATAACAAAGTTTTCTTTCGTGTTTAGCTATGCTTAATAACCAAAAAAGCTTGATTAATACATAAATTATTTGGTAAAAATATCGTGATCGCCACTGATATCAGCACTATCGTGAATTTTTTCAGAAATAAATGTATACTATACTTCCTTCATGAGAAAACACGAGTTGAATCATAACCAGAATTACATATTAAAATGTCTGCAGAATTATATATACATTTAAAAAAAAACCTTTAATTTTACACCTACATCCTAACTGTAAGTTTCATTGTTTATATCGGAAATGATGTGTGGATTTTAGGGAGTTTACTATATGTATTTATATGTGTTTAACATATTATATAAACATTTATATGTATATATGTATTGTTTTTTATATACAATTCACTTCTGTTTGTATATAAAAAGAGATAAATGGCTTCTTAATATGAAATAAATTGAATAGGATTGAAAAAAAAATTGCCCATGTATATATGAAACAGTGAATAGTTTGCCAAATTTCCTTCTACACTGGAAAAGTACCTTTTTTTTCTTACAGCACCATCATAGTTACAAAATTTCTAACACTGAAAGCACAAAAAGGAAATTCAGAGAAATTCCAACATTCAAATACATTACACTTGATATGAACATTTTTTTCTTGCAGCAAGATGTTTTAAGATTTTTACCGTTAAAATTTTTTTAATATAGATTTCTACATACCTTTATTGATTACCCCGGTAATATTTCGCAATATAATTAGTAATTTCTATAAAGTGTGAACTGGATATTTCATTTAACTATTGGTCTTTTATAAAATAAATATCCAACTGGATTATTTCATAGAAATTATTAGTTATATCACGAATTATTACTGAGACTAGAACTAAAGGGCAAAACTGGAAAAATTCATTGGTGGCCAGTGGTAAAAATTTTATAAGTGCCCACTTATTTAAAAGTTCTAAACAGTAAAATTTTGTTAAAATTTCAATTAGTATTTAATTTAAAAATTAAATAGCCCAAATAAATATGTTAATATAAACATATTTCAACCAGAAAAAGTAGAATCCTTGATGAAATGAAAAAAAAAAAAAAATAACTCTTTCCTCGAGGAAAATCACAACTACTGTGTTCTAAATGCCAATTAGGTAAGAATATCTATTTTCGACAAGAAAATGGAATTGCAGAAAGGACTGTATTTTTTCTTAAACCATATAAATTATATATAAAAAAAAAAAAAACATTACATTACAAAACAACACTTTTATTCAACAGATGAAAGCTAGAATGTACAACAAATATTTCATAGTTTATTCACAAGATACTTTATACATTTATTGATAGCAATTAATGGGATTCTTTTATACTTACAAAACAGATTTATTGAAATACTTATACAAAATATTATGTGTAACATTATATCATCAAATAATAAGCCATTTTACAACAGAACTGTTTTATCCCCCTCTCTTGGTGCCCAAAGAAACGAAAGTAATTTTAATACTAATCAGAAAATTCCACATATGCCTAATTCTGGTTGTAGTAGCTGCATAAGAAATAAGTAACCTAGAGAGCAACACAATACTTACTGATTCAACAATGTCATATCTGAATCAATAAATATAAAAAATTTGCAGGACAATCATTTTAGGATAAAATGAAGATATTTTCAAAAATTACTATTAATAATGAATGAAATTTCATAGATATACAAAATCAAGCTTATGAGTACATGTTATGTAACATAAAATTGCACAAGCAAAGTTCATTCAATTTTATTTTAGTAGTAAAGCTGGGTATTTCTAATTTGAGAATAAAATTACTTTTACAAAAGAATTACAGAACATTTAATTATTTAAGCAGAAATAACGGGACTTTCCATCCTCTCTCAACAAATATCTATATCACTTCGTTTACTATACGGGTTGATTACAACTATTTTTTATTATTTCTGCATGTGTATATTATTTTTAAAAAATGCTGCTTTCATGTTTAACTCTCTGAGCACGCCTTTCCAGCATTTTCATAAAAATGATTGTAAAACTGATGCAATTAATTAAAATTTTCTTTCCATGTTTGTTTCAAAAATACACTTCATACTCCTTTATTTTACATATATCATAAAAACAGGCAAACCGCTTAGAGGGTTAAATTAAATATTTTTGAATCATGACATCATCATTCTCATTAAAAGTTTTTTTTTTTTAGTATTTTAAATTAAAAAAGTCCTTCCAGCTTGTACCGGGAGGAAAAGGTAGCTTTCCTATATCTTCGTTTTAAAATTTTAGCTAATGTTACTCGAAAACCGCAAGCTAAAATTCAAAGAAACCGTTTACAAAAGATTCGTTAATACTGAATTTGAATAACAAATTCGCTAAATTATTGAGCTATAGCCAAGTTGGCTTCATTTATGAAAACTTATTTTGATCGCCAAATTTGGCGATATTTCACCAAATGTCGCCAAGTTTGGCGAGAATTTGGCGATAATAGATATGAATATATAGTTTTATGCGTATGATTGGGAAAATGATTACAACAATGAAAGATAATATTTTGCGAGAAATCACGTTCACTAAAACTCATAAATTAATCATTGGTTTTATGTAATGTGCTGTCTTGTTTCAAAATGTCAGCCACCCTAGAATTTCAAACTGCTCTATCTCAGCCATTTTTAAAGATAGAGGTAAACCAAAAAATGCTCTGGAATCCTTGTATCAAGGCCTATCACTTAAGCAAAAAATAAATTTGAATTTTTAACTTTTTTGTATATTTATTTTAGTTTTAAATGGCCGCCATCTTGAAACAAAATGGCGGACCAAGCTGGCCAACGAACTTGGTCGAGACATTGGTGAGCTTAATACACACAATTAGTTTCAACGAAATTGATTTATAAATACGAGCGTTATCGTATGACATAGATCAGATATATATATATATATAAATAAACATTTGAACGGAGGGTGGTTTTGGGATCTGGGGGTCATGATCGGTGAAAATATACCGAAATTTTCTGGAATTGCTTTCCTCCGAATGGCTGCAGTAGGTAGCTTTATACTTTTTTGTATTGAAAGCTACCTAAAAATGAGTGAAAGCTGTTTTTGTATTTTTTTTTTTTTAACATTCTTTACTATTAATGTAGGCAATTCAATTCTTCAACCAAAAATAATGTGGTATACCACTGCCAAAATGAAGAAAAAAAAATCTGTTGTTGGCAACATTTGCACCAGGATAATGGAAATGTATCAAAACAACTACAATAGCCTGGCTAAAGTTACATTTACACGTAGTTATTTTGCATCAAAGAATTACTCTGTCTTACCATTTGTATTGCCATATTAACTTCCTAATTTTAAATTTTAAATACAAAACTAGTCTACAAAAATAAATTTTCATAAAAAAAAAGAAGAAAGAAAGAAAAAATTGACAATTTTTAAAATATAATCTCTATGAAAACAGAACTATTTATTAATCACCAAATTTAGTAGCCAAATAAGGAAAAAATTTAAATTCATTATAAGATTACAGTATGGAACCATTTATCCGGAAAACCAGTTATCCAGAATGATATTTCCACCTGACTGATTTCAGAACCTTTCCAGAAAAAAGTGCCATGCAGTGCCAGTTTGACATGTGCATTGCTTGACAGATTACCACATGCATTGTACAACTTGACCAATATCTAGTATTTGAAATGAAAGCCTATTTAGTCAGACATTGAGCATTTTGATTCTTATGCAGTATTATTGTTTCTAAGGTATTGCCAGAAATTGCCTTCTTTCAAACTCTGATTAATCTTTGATCTTGATAGGATCTGAGCCTTAATCAGAGTAATCTAATAATTTGACATCAGTAACAATGTTACAACCACATATATTCTATAAATCTCATCAAATGGATGTTGTTTTAATGTCAAACCAGTTATCTGGAATACATCTCGCCCCTACCATTCCGGATAAATGGTTCTATACTGTATATGAAATCTACAATAGAATTCTAAATAGAAATATGTCCAAGGATCATGGGTGCAAGAAGTCCATCCAAGTCAAGACTGAAAACTTTTCTGAGTATTAGGAATAACCAAATGGAAATGGACTAGAAGATTTCTATGTCTTGCATTATGGCTAAAAATTGATGTCTTGCAGTAAAATATAGTGATTAAAAGTTCTTGATAGTAAAATTGCTATTATTAAGTATTCTACTTTTATAAGTAGAATTTACTATTAATCAAAAATCTCTCCAGGACTGAAATCAGTCCTGAGACTGAAGACTTGCACCCATGCCAAGGATGTTGCTTTTGCCGTCAAGAAAATGCCAATTAGGATAACCCCAATGTGCCAACTATTTTTAATCTAAAAATATCCAGATGTGTATTAATAACAATCATTTTCAATATGGCATTAAACTGATCTTTGTCCATACCGGTACATTTTTTCTTTCAGAGGAAGGGGGGGGGGGGGGTGATGATTCTGTTAATTGAGTAATAATCTTCAAATAATATTGAAAGCAAGGTTTGAAATGAACAGTGGTTTAGTTACATTTTGCACTCATAAATTACCGAATTCCAACTTCAATTTGACAGCTGTGATTTTTTACACCCAGTTGTCACTTTTTACTCCTAATTTGTTAAGCTTATTATGCCTCCTTATTAAGCTCAATTCAATCTTTCTTATTACCCTATTTCAGTAAAAGGTTTCATTTCGTAAGGAGTTTTGGCGCAGATGTCATATACAAACCACGTTAGCACGATTCCCCCCACCCCTGCCAATTTTGTAAAAACTTTGTGTTTGAATATTAGTTACAAATAGTATGCAATAATAGCACGTGATTTTTTATTTCAATATAAAAATAAAATAGCTTCTATTATTTTAAAAAAGAAAATAAAAATAAATAAATGATAGTTTAATATAAATAAATATTAATAAAAAAATAAAATAAAAGGTAAACAAAATAACTGGGTTACCATGTGAGGCATAAAATTACCATTTTGTTGCAATCGCGCCAACGTGGTGCATACATGACATCTGTGCCGGAGTTTTTCCTTTAAGTACAGGTGAATGTGAGAGGAAGTTTAATTATTCAAATTTAATTAAAAGATAAATAAGTATATTTGTTGCATATTTCAGACATTGATTTGTTATTTGCTAAGCTGTATGATCAGACTTGACTGATCAATACAAGTCCTGCAACTGATTTAAAAAGTGAAAATGTAGAATGCAATAAAACAACACACTTAAAAAAAAAGAGAGTCACCAAGGTAGAATATTTTGGCAACAAGAAAAATTATTAGGTGCCATTGACACCAGATTATTTTCTCCTATAGTCTATACAAAATTAAGACAGAAGACAAGTTAATTCAAATTGGCAGATTTTGTAATACTTTGGTTACAATCAATGCCAGCCAAGCAATGAACATTGGCTTTGTTTAAAAAAAGAAGGAACAGATGTGTTACTATCACGCTAAAATGTAAACAAAAGATTGGCGACTGTTTGTTTGGCGCGATTTCCAAGACTGCGCCAAACGAATAACTTAATACAATGGCTAGGTTGCCATTAAAGAAAAAAATCCCCTAAATTTGGCGACTTTTTTCTTTTTTTTAACCGATAATTTTTTTTTTTTTTTTTAGCGTGAGTGTAAAGCATCTAAGCCAAAAAGAATATAATTTGTCCTAATAAAGGTTTAATTTGTGCAATTAATGTATCAAATGTAATTTTTTATTTTGTTTACTTAAATTTTAAAGAGCTGTCAACAAATTTTTCTAAAACAAATATTTATTAATTGTTTTCTGTAAAATCACGAAATCAGCGAAGAAAGCACAAAATTGAAACTCAGTGTCATAAATTCAGAGCCCTTGTATTTATTTAAATTCTCTAGTTTCTAACCCTGACTGAAAGTGTAAGAATTTATAATTTAATAAATACAATAATAACCAATTAAGTAATATTTCTTCCATGAGAACCATATTCTAAAAGAATGAACTTTGCTTTTTAAAAAGAAAAACATTACATTACTTTAAATGGGGTAGTAAGCAAAACAATATTTACATTACTTTACATGACCATTGTATTAAGTAATCTTCCAGTCATTTTTATAATACAAGATAGCGCTCATTTAAATCTATATGTGTATCTGTATAAAAAATATGTAACAGTTGTAAAGAAAGGATACAAAAACTGATAATTGTACAGAGACAGGAAAAAACTATACAGAATTATAAAAATATGCATCAATACATATATACAAGAAAAACTGTCTTCAAAGTAATGATTGAAATTCAATACATAGTAATGCAATTTGGAATGGACATTTTAATTAATTTTTTTTTCAGGATGGGTGGTTTAAAAATTCACCAGAAGGCATCTCTTATTAAAAGATGATGATAATCTTAAAATATATCAAGAGCTTCTTTTTCCAACAGTTATTATAAACCTGTGTTTCGAGATGGCACAATTAACAATAACTGTAAGGAAAAGATGTGATTGCTAGATTTTAAGGTAGATTTATGTCTTTTGAAAGATTGACTCCTTGTCAATAAAATACATGTCCACAGAAGGTTAATATAAAGATGTAGCCAGAACTTCATTCTGAAAATAAAGTTTTCTTCCTAACATAAGAACCAATTTTAAAAAATGCTTAATAGTAAAACCGCTTTTCTAAAATTAAATTATTAAAAATTTGAAATGCACACTTTAGTTAAAAATACTTTTTTGACGATTTTTTTTCAAATATTTATTTTATTACCTTAGATATTATATTAAGAGATTGCTTCAGTGATTTTTGCTGATTGAAAAATCGCATGTTAATTGTGTACTTATGAGAAAATTATTATATAGTTGTGCCAAGTAACTAGCAATTTGTTACGGATTAATTAATTGTTTATTCTGATTCTTAAGTAATGTTTTTGTTTCCTAAGAAGTTGTGTTTTTTTTTTAATCTACTGCATTTTCAAAAAATGTCCTTAAAAAAAATAAAATTTAAGAAAACTGTTAAAAGTGCATCAGATATCAAATTTTTAATGATGAAAATCAAATACTGATAATTAGGTAAATGAGTAAACTATATTTAAATTTCATTGCAGGTTAACATAGGATTTATGATTTGTGAGTGCACAAAACAAGGTTTGTAAGAATTTCTCCTTAAAAAAAAAAACTTAATCTGATTTATTATTATAGCAGAAATATTTTCAACATGGAACAAACAGCAAATAGACCTATAAAACTTCTAATAAGAACAATCTTTAATCAAGAATCAAAATATATGCAACACTATAAAGATTAAAATAAAATATATTATTGGCAAACAGATAATAATGGACCTTATGCGCACAACCTGAGGTCAAGGCTAAAATTCTTCTGTTGACAGTATTTACTTTTGCTCTATGGAGTAATGTTTATTTGTTAAAAATTCTGCAAAAAAATCTATTGTTGTGGCAATAGCAATCTAATATAAATTCAAAATGCTGTTAAGTGTCCAAGAACATTACTAAGTTTACAAAGTTCGGTTAAACTTTACGCACCAGGGGGTTGATTGCAGGTTTTTTTTCTTGGGGCCCATTTTGTGAAAAGTAAAAGCTATTTTTCTGAAAATTATTATATTTTTGTGAAAAATAACATTTTTTAATGAATGTTAAAATCCAGTTACTCAAATTCAAATCAAGCATTTATTAACAAAAACTTTTAAAAATCCTTTTGCTGAAGTTTTTTTTTCTCTGGTGAACTTGTTTGTTTACAAATTACACATTTTAAAATGTCACAAAATAATAAATAATTAAATAAATAGTAAGTTTTCATGGAATAGAATTTTGTGAACGGGCTTCTTTTATTATATAAAGAATTTTGTGAAGGAGCCCATTTTGTTAAGTTAATTTTTGCGAAGGATCCTGTTTTATTAAATAGATTTTTATGAAGGGGTCCTAAATAAACCCCCAAATTTTGCCTGGATCAACCCTTGCACACACAACATGGATCAAGGCTAGAAGTCATCTGCTGGTGATATTTGCAGCTGTGCTTACTGGATTTCCGGCACTACAGTTGCTAGAATAAAAGATCAGAATACCGTCAACTCTGGGGTGCCATGTAACGTCAGATGCATAAGATCCATTTGAAGTAAAAACAAAACAAAATAATAATCAAATAAATGATTGTTATCACATCTTAAATGATGGAAAAATGCTCAGTATTACAATATCTAAAACAAAAACTAATGTTGAAAATATAAAAAAGCACAAATAAAGAAGAAATATTGCAAGGCTAATTTTAAATATCAGATGATCTAGCCCTTTCTATATAGTGCAAAACCAAAACTTATAAAAGTGAAAGAAAAAGCAGAGCAGAAACATACTATATATCCTGGCATATAATGCACACCTAAAATTTCAGGCGTTTCTTTTCTAATTTTAGGTATGTCATATAACATATACCTCCTGCTCTGGAAAGAAACCTTACCCAGATACATAGCAAACAATAAAATTAAGATATCTTAAAAGTATAATTATTATTTTTCCTGTAATCTGATAGCCTTTTTTTTTTTTTTGTAAATAAATAACACGTTTATTAAATTAGAAATCTAGGTTATTATGATCATCTTTTTTTTTTTTTAGAACTGTCACATGTGCACTACCTGTAATTTTTTGTATCAAAGGAATGCATTATATACCGGAATATACTTTTCTTTTGAAGCAGCTACATGGAATTTTCATTCTTGTTATTTGGGGTTTTTCTTTATATGAATTTTCATTAATCATCCACTGTTTATTAAATTGATACTTTTTTTTCCTTTCTCGGGATAAAGGGGAGTTTTGTTAGTGAAATTTGATAGAACAAAAATTTTATTACAATGAAATGTTTAGCATTTCCTAACAAAATTATCGTAAACAAAATGCAGTTCCACTTTGCAATTTCAATACATCGAATAGATTTTTGAACACACTTGGAGTTTGTCCTAACAGAACTCAATTTTATATTAAATTGAATTGTAATCCCATACATTGGAAGCCAATAAATGCTTCTTACACAATATTATTTTCACAAAGAAACCAGAAAAATAAAATAAAAATAATAATAAAAATTTACACGACACTATAACATTTTACATCAAACTTTAGAATCAAATAAATGCACAGCTGGTAATTAGCAGTTTAATGGTAAAATGCAAAAATCCTGTTAAATACCTGCCATAATATCCAAATAATTGTTTTTACATATCACATTTTTTTTTTAAAGATAACAAACTCTTATTATTAGCTTGCAAAATCTTCATTTTTAATTTGGAAACTTTAATACTACCTTTTAGAGCCTACCTTTTGCTAAAGAAAAGCTTAGCTTTGGCTAAAGAAAATTACATTGATACATCTACTAATGAAGTTTAGATTAAACATTCGGATGATTTTGTGACCAAAAAGCAATTATTTCAAAGCTAAAGTGTAATTTCCCTTTAAAGTTATAAATCATGAAAATAATTAAATATTTATGTTTTTGAGCCATGATAATATTTAAAAAATAATAATTCTTTTAATTGAGAAAAGAAATTGGAAATTTTGTATTTTCCTGCTGTAGTTAGTTGATTCCAGTTCCAAATCAACCTAATCTTTGTTTTTACATGTTAAGGTATACTTCTTGCATTACACTCAAATCAATAAAAAAAGAGAAAAAATTACAAACTTGTTTATTGCCAGAATGCTAATGCATATCAGAGATTGCAGAGCAAATTATTACATCATTAAACCAAATTAATATTTTATTTAATAGTTAATGAAACATTTGCCAACATTGACATTATAACCTATGGCAAAATTATGCACAAATATTTTACAGTATTAATGCAGTTTAAGTTTTTATGGTGAATTACAAATTGTAACATTTTGATTATTTGTTTTGAATTAATACATTTAACACTTAACAGTGTATGTAACTAGATGATAATTTTTTTTTTTTTTAATTAACATATTTACTAAAACATTTTAATATGTAACTTCCTTTTTTTTTTTTTTTTTTTCAAATAAATTAGATTATAAAGAACTCAATAATTTTTTAACAGAAAATTACATTACTTGTCATAACAAGCATGTATAAAAAAAAAAAAAAAAAAAAAATCAATACATGTCAAAGTAGATAATAAATAATAATAATAATAACTTGGTTACAGAATTTGGTACTTTTCGGTTAGCAGGGTGCCAGTGAATTATATATTTCATTGCCGCCCGGCTAACCGAAAAGTATCTAAAATTTTAAAAAATAACTTTTCAATATATTTTTTTTTTTTTTTTGTGAAGAAGAATTCTTTCATTTTATATATAAAGCTATAATGTAGATTTTTTTTTTTTTTTTTTTACAATAAACATAAATCAAAGTAAAATAAAACAAATTGTATAATTTAAATACCTTTTCAATACATAATTTACCATATTTTTTCAGTTTTTACGAACTATATACAGCCAGCACAGTATGAATTTCAAACCCTGACACAGTGAAAAAGATGAGAATGTTTGAAGATTATTATTTTTTTAATTATCGTACCTTTTTTCCCTAGTCACTATCACTTGAAAAAATACGACGTCTATGTTTATGTTTTTTCTTCTTTTTCTTTCTTTCTCTGTGTTTTTTGTGCAGACTTGAATGATGGGTGGATTCATGTTCATCACTATTTTCATATGAATAATGAGCAACGACACTTTTTAACTTTAATTTCTTTTTCCTAGTATCACTTTCTGAAACTTGAGCACCATCTGAACAACTTTCAGTTGAGACGTCATCAAGGAGGAGGGTTTTACGTTTCTTTGGCTTTAGTAAGGGTGACAATGAAGACGAGGCAGTATCTTCACTGGCCATAGTACGAACGACACTTTGAATAACACTACCTCTTTCAGGCTTCACAACTTGTTCTAACTTAGCTTCACCAATAAATTTATGAAGTTCAGAAACATCTTGTTCAAAGCTAATATTATTGCTGGATGAACAAGCTTCTACACTTGGAGTACTTGTTTCTATGTCGAACTTCTTTTCTATTGTCTTTAGAGAATAATCTATAGGCTTATCAAGAACAATTTCAGTAGTAGTAGTATTTGTATTTGTATCAGGAGACTTGTCCAACCCTTTGAAGTATAAAATTTCACATTCATCGTCAGACAAAATAAGTGTCAGATCATCTGATGCCTGATCATTATCATCCACTGAAATAATTGTGGGATCACTTTTGTCGTCTACAGTAAATTCACTTGGATTGTTTGACAGTTCATCATCACTCGACAGATTAACAATTTCAGGTGTTCTCTCGCCTATTGGTCTAAGAACTTCGACAACTTTACATTCATCATCATCGACATCATCATTTGGATCTAAACATTCAACATCATTTACAACATCTATCTCAGTGCTTGATAGATTCTCAGGTGAATCGGTAATAAAAGGAATTCCTCGAGAAGTACTGGGCCCAGCCAGTTCAAATGAAGCCAGAGAATTAGGGATATAACTGGAAGTTACAAATGGCACTGAGGGTGTGAAAGAACTTTCCCAAACATCTTTCTCACTGTTCCTTTTCAGAATAATTTTCTTCAGTTTCTTACATCCTTTAGAATGTTTCTTTTTCGGATGAGTTTGTTTTTTCCTTCTTGAAGACTCGCTACTGGTACTTAATTCCATTATTGAATTTGAGTAATCCATAGGTAGAGGAATAACATCACTATCCGGAGATGAAACAGTTTCATATGACTGGACAGGCGCTATATCATACTGTGCATGCTGATCATAACTTTCCAAGGTTTCGTAAGGGGAAACAGCAAAATTATAAAATTCATGGATAAAATGTGCTGTGTGAGATGCAGTATAGGGTTCAATAAGAGTATGAAACTCTTGACTTCTGATATCATACTTTGCAATCAGCGCCATTATTAATTCTATGACAAATGATATTTGACTCTCATTGTTTGGCATTACAACTAAAAGTTCTCGATTCAAAAAAGGAAGTAATCTATGAGTGCAAGCAACATTTTGTCGATAAAATTGGGGAGAAATGCAGCGAACACGATTGGAATTTTGGGGGAAAACCCAGAGATTCTCATCATAAACTCTTTGCCGAAAACTATTAGGAATACGCCTCGAAGGCATCAAGGCTGATGAGGCATATGATATTCGAAAACTATGCACAGAATGGGGAGCAAATCGCATTCTATGAGACAGATAACTTTCTAATTCCAGCCGACTGTTGTCATGTACCCGTTCAGGTGTCAAAGTAGTACGATACTGAAATCTTCTAAACTGATACCTATCCTCAGTTATCTTAGATTTGTTCACATAATATTGATCATAATCCTTAAATGAGCGTACATTATGGACAATACTACTAAAGCTTTTCTTACATAAAGGACATTCAGGTTTGACTTTTGACCATTCTACTAAACAAGTGAAACAGAACATATGAAAACAACTGTCGGTGAAGGATTTATTTGTTAATTGTTCTAAACATATTGCACAGCTTGGTTCGGGGGATTTTCTAGCTGGTGGAGGAGTAGGCGATCTAGGCCTTTCTTCTTCTTTTTGCGTAGATTCAATGGAATCTTTAGATTCTTCAGTTTTTTCTTTACCTTCATGATTTGTTATCATCACCACATATAATTAAACGTAAAAACAATAACAATACCGAAAATTTGAGGAAAATAGAACGCAAGATGTTGGACACTAAGAACCATCCAATAACCAAAACATGGAACCACGGAACACAACAAACTACTATTTCTTACCACTGTCTTGGATGTAGACGAAATACTTCCATATGAACTAATGCGCGTGCGTCATTACTGATTTTACTTATGATTTCAACCATAACCATTGAGGAAAGTTAGATTAGCGCCCCCTAGGTTTTGCTACTGTGTAGATCAACATAAAATTAGCGCCATCTAGGAATGAAATTCGCGTTCATCGAACTAGGAAACTATTGGAAGTAACATAAGAAGTTACTTTTGTTCTCATTTCTGCCGGGAATTCTGGGATGTGTTTTTTTTTCCTTGTTCGATGATTTTTTTTCCACCACGATTAGTTCTGTAACTAGCCCTCTTTTACGCACGAGCTCCACAGGTGTTTTTTAAGCCGTTCAGCTTTCAAGTTTCCTTATTTATCTTATTTTAATTTAAAATTTCTATTTATACAAATGTAAACATTGATGTATTTCAAAGAGTGAAAGTTCTGCAAGTACGGGGGAGGACTCCTAAATTATCCTTCACTGTGCCACTGCTTATCATAAAAACATAGCATAAAGCTTCAACTTTTTTTTTATTATTGGATACATGTTTATGTGAGTATTAAAAAAAAAGATATATGTATCAATAATTTAATTTAGCTGAAAAGCTAAGTAAACAAATTTAATTCTTTAATTGCACTTACCAAAATGTAATATGAACAAAATTTTTATAAGGGCAGTCAAAATTGACGTCCGGTTGGAAGTCACACACTACAAATAAGCAGTTCTGATTGGTGGAAGTACCCTGACCTCCAAGTGAAGTACAATTTTTGATCAGCTGATTGGAACTTCTCTATAGGGCAGTTGCAATCAGCTGATCAACCATTGTATTCACTTGGAGGTAAGTGTAATTCCACCAATCAGAACTTCCTTTTAATTAAGTTCCAAAAATTGAACCAGATTAATTTGTTTTCATAACACTCTCTTACAGTTTGCTTGCTGTGTCGGTCGGTTCTTGCCGACGTGAAGGGTTCCCTATCTTTACGGGATTTTTGAATAATTTCTCCACCTTTATTTCATAATAGTTGGTATTTTTCGTGCTTCTTGTTTTGTGCTTGGTATTTATTTCCACCCGGGAGTGGTAAGTTTTGTGTTTTTATTTAACTTTTTCTTCCGAGTTACTGACCCGGTTCAGTGTGGTCACAGTGGCTGTTTCGCAGCACGTGGCGGTCACAGACAATGTGTTAAATAATTCCTCTCAGAAAACGACCATGGATATCAGCAATGAAGCTACCCCTAACCCTTACTTATACAAATTAAATGGCTCTCCGGAAGAAATTCTTGTCGAGGCTAGTAAGCTCGGCATTGGAGCAGTGTCAATCACTCTCACGGCTACCAACGGCTCCATACCTGCGACTCACCCCAAACTACTTAAAGAGGCTATCGCTGCGCAAGTCCCCTCACATAATAATATTGACTTTATGAAAATAACTCGACAAGGCAAGCTTCTTGTTCGTACCCTGGATGCCGAAACGGCCATTCAGATGTTCAACATCAAAACGCTATTTAACATCCCGGTCTCCGCTTCATTCCAAACTGAATGCCTTTCTACGAGATTTTTGCTTCACAATATATCTCCTCTTGTGGACTGTAGGGAAATTGCAGATGAACTCGCCTACGTTGGGATTAAACCGCTTGAGGTACGACGTTTTCTTAAAAATGGCTCTGCTCCCACCTCCTCCGTCCTTGTCACCAAACTTGGCTACTCTCTACCGTCCGACATCAAACTTTGGTATCAGGTACACCGCATCACCCTCTTCGTCGATAAACCCCGTCAATGCACAAACTGTCTAAAATTCACACACAACACTCGCACTTGCAAGAGCACTCGTGTTTGCGGCCAGTGCGGCATCACCCACGATGGCACCTGCTCCACCGATTCTCCTATGTGCGCCAATTGCAAAGGCAACCATGTATCCTCAGACAAGTCCTGTCCACATTATAAACAAGAAGCCAAACTACTAGCATTTAAAGCTGAGAACCACCTTACGTTCAGTGAGGCCCGACGCCAATTCCGTGTCAGTATAGCCTCCAAAGCTGAGTCCTACGCCGCGGCTGTGGCATCTACCCCTGCCTGTACTCCCCCACCCACAGATTACGTTACTAAAACCGACTTACATGAACTCCTCCAGTGTTTCACAGATAACATGGTTAGCTTGCTCCAACAGGTCGTGGATTCTCAAAAAACCAACTGCCAAGAACTGTTAAACTCGCTCACTATGACGGTCATAGACGCCGTGAAAGATACGCTGACAGCCGACGTTCTCCCTCCCAAGCCTTCGCCCTCTGACAAAAGGAGCGATGCGCCATCCCCTCCACACTGAACAATACTTAAATCAGAAAAAGCGAAAAAATTGAAAATGGCGTTATCGTCCAAGGGTCTGTCAACCGATCCTCTTATGGATACTTCTACCCCTGAGTCCTGGATTCCAGATGGTCCTCCTCTTCGCGAGTCGAACCTTGGAACTACTTCTACCAACACCTAGCGTGGCTGCGGCTGCCCCCCCCCTTTTTTTTGGGAGGGCACCGCGTTTTTGCTGCTTGCTTCTCGTCTTCCGGCCTTCTTGTTCGGCTCTCTGGCTCCGCACTTCCTCCTTTTATTTTTTTTTCTCTTCCACTCATGGGTATTACACTCATCCATTGGAACTGTCGCAGCATTCGAGCTAACGGCCACTGGTTACGCGCCCCCTTTTTGAGGACGCCCAAGTCATCTGCCTCCAAGAAACTTACTTGAATTCAGACTCATCATTCTCTATTCCCAATATGACCACTTTCTTGGCAAACAGAGGCTGCGGTCGCGGAGGTGGCCTTCTCACGGCGGTCCGCACATCTTACCCCTCTTATCTCCTGCCTCTTCCTGCCGATCCCTCTGGAAGGGTCGAGGCCCTTGGCGTCAGGTTCCACTCTTACGGCACTTTGTTTAGCGTGATTAACATTTATCTCCCAAGGGGTTCTTTTGCCGACACTTGGTTCGACGAGCTGCTCCGTTCTATCGAGCCGCCTTTCGTCCTCCTCGGCGACTTCAACATTAACCTTCTCCGTCGCCATCCTCCATATTCTCTTGACCTTCAGAAGTTTCATGCCTGGGTTCTCAGTCACAACATCTGCATCTGTAATACCTCAACTCCATCACGTACGGTTCATGGTTCTCCCCCCTCCCTGCTGGATCTCACTCTCTCGTCTCCTGATCTGTACAGTTCCCTTTCCTGGTCGGTCCATCCGGACCCTTTTGATTCTGACCACCAGCCGGTTTCTATTCAGTTCGATAAGCCTGTTACGTCTGTTATGCAGCACCGCCCTTTCGTCAACTGGTCCTCAGCCGGCCGTGTCCTCAACTCGACCCTAGACAACTCCTCCGCCGACACCTCATACGACTCCTTCTCACAATCTTGCTCTGAAGCCATCTCGCGGAGTACCACTTTCCCACACCGGTTTCGGCGCACTAGTGCTCCTTGGTGGGATTTCATCTGCCGCAGACTCCTCGGTCTCAAGCGCCGGTACCTGCGCCTCGCTAGGTCCTACTGCTCAAGGGACTTATGGCTACTCTACAAACAGACGGCCAATAAACTTCGACGGCACATCAAGCTTGTTTCTCGTAATTACTGGGACCAGATCTGTCGGTCCAGGGGTTCGAATGTTACAATATTCAAACTGCTCAAAAACCTCGCACGCAAAGACTCGCCGCCTGGTGATAATATTCTGTGGCATGGTGGCCCTGTGGCCTCCCCGCGTGCCCAAGCCGATCTCTTCCTCGGGACCTTCAGCCAAGATGACCCTCTTTCTCCTCTTCCGTATGACCTTAGCGATGGCAATGCCGGCCTTGACGCGCCTTTCACACTTCAAGAATTACTGCTGGCCATTCAGAAGACTCGCCCCACCACTCCCGGAAGAGATGGAATCTCAGTCAAGCTTCTCCAAGGCCTCTCTCATGCGAACACTGCGAAGCTACTTGCACTTTACAATGACCTGTTCGACTCTGGCGCCGTGCCCTCGTCGTGGAAGGAAGCCTCCATCGTCCCAATCTGCAAGCCGGGAAAGCCTGCTCGCCACATCTCCTCCTATCGCCCCATCGCACTGACCGCCGTTTGCTCGAAGGTTTTTGAGCGCCTCTTACTCCATCACCTCATCTTCTGGGCCGGGTATAACAACATTTTCCAAGCCTCCCACTATGGGTTCATGCCGTTCAAAGACACTACAGCGGCTCTGTGTAAATTCTTCGACGACATCTCCGGAGCTCGCGCTTCCCGCCAGGCAGCCTTCGCCGTGTGTTTGGACATCCGCTCGGCATATGACTCTGTATGGATTGATGGCCTCGTCTATAAACTCGCTAGCCTCGGTATCCGGGGAAAAGCTGGCCGCTGGATCGCCAACTTCTTGACAGACCGGTCAATCAACATTCGCTGGAAAGCAACGTATTCTGGCCGCGGGCCGTGCAGGAGAGGAGTACCTCAGGGTAGCGTTCTTTCTCCGTTCCTCTTTATGATTTTCCTTTTTGATATCTTCGAGATCCTTGAAAGTGCTGTTTTCCTCCTTATCTATGCTGATGATATCCTCCTATATGCTTTGGGGGAGGACCCTTCCCCCACCTTGACAAAGCTCCAAAACTGCATTGATCGGCTGGTGCAGTGGTGCACGGCCACCCACCTCTCCATTTCACCGGACAAGAGCACAGCCATCGACTTCTCCCGTCGTCGGCCGATGGATTCAAAGGTTTCCATCACGGGAGTTGAACTCGAGTGGAGTTCTACAGTCAAGATTCTTGGCGTTTGGTTCGGCAGATCCCTTCGTTTCAACCATCACTTTTCATACCTTCGGGCCAAGGCCTTCCGGAGACTAAACTACCTCAAAGCCGTTGCTTCACGTTCTCAAGGGGTTCACACTCTTCACATGCTCAGGATCGTCGACTCTATGGTTCGTAGCCTCCTTGAGTATGCCTGCCCTCTCTTCCTAAAGGTCTGTCCTTCGACCCTGAACTCCCTGGAAGTCACTTACAACGCTGCTCTCCGGGTCGCCACCGGCCTCCCAAAGTGCACTCCCATTCCGCTCCTTCACCGCGAGGCCAATGTCTCGTGCATGCGCAGCCGTTTCCGTTGCATGACCAACAAGTTTCTCGTTCGCCAACTCTCTCTCCCTCACCCTCCGGTCCCGGCTGACTCTTCTTCTCCTGGACATCTTTCTGCTGCCGCTGCCGACCTCCTTGATACATACAATATTCAGGCTCACTGCATCCTTCAGTTCTCGTGGCCTTCTCATCCCTTTCTCCATCCCGCTTGCCATATTATCCAGGACGGTCTACCTTTCCAGAACTTATCCCTCCCGCCGAGTGCTATCTACCAAGCTTGGAAATCGTGGTGTACGACAGCCACACACAACACCCTGCTCTCGACAGATGCCTCTAAAGATGCCTCCAAAACGGCCATTGCTGCCCACAATAGCCTCACCAACTCCAGTTTTACCATGCTCGTTCCTCATCTCAATTCCATCTTCACTGCCGAGGCCCTGGCTATCTACATGGCCCTCACCTCGTTTGTTTCAGCCAGCGGTCATTACCTACTCCTCACAGACAGCCTCTCTGTCCTCCAGGCTCTACACAACTGCTCGCTTCGCTCCCCGAGGGTGATCACTCTGCTCCATAATACTATCCACAGTCTTCTCTCATCCCATAGTGCAGCCCTTACACTTGTCTGGTGCCCTGGCCATAGAGGCATTCCCCCAAATGAGGTGGCTGACTCTCTGGCCCGCAATGGCCCCTACTTGGCTCGTACCCTGAACTGGATTGCTCCCGAGGACCTCGTGGCCCTCATTCGACGCAACTGGATAACGGAAAAAGAATAGTCATGGCTGAATAGTGGATATCACCCCACCTAATCACATCTGAATACGGAGGACGCCTTTCGACAGTGGACCAGGCACCGACGCGTGGATATCTGGATTTCTCGATGGCGTACTCGCACCTGGATGACCAATAGTCGCCTTTATAAGATGAAACTCGCCCACTCACCCCTGTGCTCTCTCTGCTGCTCTGTTGAAACCCCTGACCACATTCTCTGCACTTGCGGAAAGTATAACTCAGATAGGTCCATGTTATGTTCGACACTTGGTATTGGCCCCCTTTCCACCTACTCAGAAATCCTAACTGCTGCCCTCCACTCCCGCTTGGGTGTCACTGCCCTGGCTCGCTTTTCTTCTGCGGTTGCTCGCGGGTGACCCGTTCCTCTCCTGCTGGCTAGCACGCTAGCCTTCTCTCTTTCTCTCCTGGAGTATTTGAGACAAAGCCGCCGCCGGCGTAGCATGGGTCTCAAGCTGTGTGCCAACCAACCAACCAACCAACTCTCTTACATATTTTCTAATCAACAAATCAAATTCACCACATATACATAAATTGCTTTATATAAGGAAAGGGCAACTTACGTCACTGTTGGTTAAATTACTGTTGTTTGGGGAGAAAAACCTGTTCGTTCTTTGACTCCTACAGTACACATGAGATGGAGCGATTTGATTGGTCTACGTTAAACTGGTCTGTGATTATGATTGGCCTACGTCCGACAAAAATGCAGTGGTAGATTGGTTGATGGAACTGTTTGTTTGTAAACATGCCCTTTCCTTATTTCTACATATTCTATGATAGGGTTTGCACCGAGGCTAACGAAAAAGATAGTTATAATATCTTTTTCGTTAGCCTCGGTTTGCACCTAACGAGATGACACACTGATGATTCACTGACGTCACACCCTAGCAACTAGATTTGTTTTTTGTTTGTCCGCCAAAGATGGTGGATTGTGATTGGTTGGCTCGTAATACAAGCTACAAATCCACGATTATGATTGGTTGGATAAAATTTGGTGGGCTGGTGATCACGTGGTTGAAACTGATCTTATAGATCACCAACAGTGCCTCTTTTTTAACTTTAAAAAAATGTTTAGCAGACAACTGTAAATAAATCTCTACAATTATTAAAAAATTATTTACAGTTGAATTTTGTAATAAAGTTAGATACTAAAACAGAGTTTCCATATAACAAAATCCTGCCTACATTTTTATGGTTCCGATGAAAAAAAATGTAGTTTAATACCTGCTATGATACAAAACCTGTTTTAAACGAAATTTTCCTCTATCCCTTGCAATTCTATCTTAGCCAGTTTTACTCTATCTCAGTCTCCCCCCCCCCCCCCCCCGATATGATATTTCTAGATACACCACTGATAGATTAATATAGTATTAAAAACTGAAATATAATTCCAGCTATTATTATTATTTTTTTTAATTAAAGAAATTTATTAAAGGTATCCTTATTAGAGAGTATTGTTGGTTGTTTATTAAAAATTGAAATATAATTTCAGCTATTAATTTTTTTTTTTAAATTAAAGAAATTTCTTAAAGGTGTCCTTGTTAGAGAGCAGTGTTGAATTCAGGGTGTGGCCTAGGGGGTACATTCCTCCGGAGCATTGAAATGACCTCCAAAAAGATTTATGGTTTTATCTTTTTGATGGTTAAAAGGTGCAATTCTACCCCTCCCCCTCCCCCGGATCCACAGAAATCCCTCCCGGAGAAAATGTTTTAGCTCAACACTGTTAGTAAGTGACTCTATATATATTTTGGATTTGAATTAGAATTTCTGAAACTGTTATGCACAAATTATCAAAGTATTTTAGAATGTGTTTAGATTTTTTAAAAACAAGCATTTAAAAAAATATTTTTTGTTCAATTTTAGAAATTTAAAGTTTTAGAGAATTCCATACTTTTTTCTTTTCTAATTAAAGCAACTGTTTGCTGATATAAGAAAAAAATTGTTTATTTTTTTAATAATGGCGGTTTTTTCGCGGAAATTTCCTCGGATTTGTAGGTTGCGTTTGGCAACAGCTCTTCAATATTTACTACCTGCGGTGGTGGTCGGTTTTTCGCCGACGTGTTGTGTTTCAGTCCTCCGCTCTAAAAGATTCTTTCGTATGATTTTGTCATTTTTGTTTTACAATAGCGTTCAGTCTCCGTGCTCCTAGCGTAAGGTTTTATCCCATTTTTCACCTGGTTGCGGTAAGTTTGTGTTTTCTTGTTTTTTTTTACTGCCCTTGCTGCTGGAACTGGTATATCTCGAAAGTGGCTAACTCCCAGCACGTGTTGGCCTCGGACAATGCTTTAAATACGTCGTCTAGCAACTTCTCCATGGATACCAGCAATAATGAGTCGCATAACCCTTTCCTGTACAAATTAGATAGCCCTCCGGAAGACATCCTTGCCGAGGCTTGTCAGCTCGACATTGGAGCGGTCTCCATCACTTTTGCTGCCACTACTGGCTCCATACCTGCAACCCATCCCAAAGCTCTCAAGGATGCCATCGCTGCGCAAGTCCCTTCCCACAGAAATATTGAATTTATGAAAATAACACGCCAAGGCAAACTGCTAGTTCACACCTCGGATGCCGAAACGGCCCTCCACCTCCTAAAAATCAAAGTGCTCTTTAACATTCCAATAGCGGCCTCTTTTCAGACTGAAGGCATTTCGACCCGCTTCCTACTCCATAACATAGCTCCGCTGGTGGATTGCACGGAAATAGCCGAGGAACTCGCCTATGCTGGAATTAAAACCCTTGAGGTCAGACGTTTTCTCAAGCGGGTTTCCGACCCCACCTCTACTGTCCTTGTTACCAAGCTTGGCCTCTCTTTGCCCGCCAACATCAAACTGTGGTACCAGGTCCATCGTATTGTTCTCTTTGTCGACAAACCACGCCAATGTTCCAACTGTCTCAAATTCACTCACAACACTCGTGCTTGTAAAAGCGCACGCATTTGCGGCCAGTGTGCCCAAGCCCACGACGGTACCTGTTCTGCTGACTCTCCCACTTGTGCCAACTGCAAAGGCAACCATGTGTCTTCGATACGTCTTGCCCGTATTATACACGCGAAGCTAAACTGCTCACATTTAAAGACGAACATCATCTTACCTTCAGTGAAGCCCGTCGCCAATTTCGCGACAGCTCAGCTTCTTCCGCCGCATCGTATGCTGCGGCTGTAGCGTCAACTCCCGCCTGGGATCCCCCGCCCTCGGATTATGTTACTCTCTCTGTTCTACAGGAGTCTCTCCAGGGTCATGCCGAGGTTGTTGCCGGTATGCTCCAACAACTTTTGGATGCCCAAATTGCAAGTTTTCAAAATATGTTGGACGGCTACGCCAAATCTGTCATCGGCGCTATAAAGGAGTTACTGACCTCTGCCGATCCAATTCCCACGCCCTCTGTCACTGTTCCTCAGGGCGAAACCTCTTCACCTTTACTCCAAACATCACCCACGTCAGTCAGAAACAAAAGACCAAAAGTGGTCTCACCGACCAAAAATTTGACAACCGATCCCCGTATGGACACCTCTGCACCTGTGGCGGAATCCGCCCATCTCCTTCCCTCCACCGTCCACGACCCAACCTTATCGGCACGACCTGGTGCTAAAGGTCTCCTGGAATTCAATGGAAAGCTTGAGAAGAACAAGGAAATCGCGATCCAAAATATGAATCAGATCACCCGAAAGATATCTTTAGAAATGTCTCAAATTTTCGGAAAGCGATAACCTTCGCTTCCTTCCCGTCACCCTCTCTGTGGCGATCCGGTGAAGGAGAGTAGAACCATGGACCTTGATACAGTAAACTACTTGCTACGTCCCTGCCGTTGACTCGACCATGGGGTCTGATGTTTTCCTTTTTTTTTGTACTCTCCACTCCAGTTAGATTATTTGAGACAAAGCCGCCTTCGGCGTAGCATAGGTCTCAAGCCCCAACAATAACAACAACAAACTTCCGTAACTGTATTTTTGAGCTAATATAGCATGGAGATATAAATAGATTAGGAGAATTTTCCCCTGTGGGATCTTCCTTGCAAACTTGAGCCTAACGCCGAAGTGGCCGCATGTGGCGCTGCGATCTTTAGCTGAGTCAAAATAACATTGTTTGCTATAGGCGTGCATTATTATTTCTTTTATAAAATATTAATTTTACATTATATTTTAATGTGGCTCGGAACTGTTTTGTATATCGATGTGACACGTGCTATGTGAAAGGCAAAAGATGGAATAAAGAATTGCTTGTAAGAAATCCATCATTGTTTTCTGCTGAGCTTATGTATGTTGTTGATTTAGGCTGGGATTGCGGTGCCTCGCTTAAGATCAACTTAGAGACTTACGATATAAACAAAACGTAAACGGCATTAAGCTGCGTTTTCACTGGTCGACCCAAGGCCTAATTTACCCAACTTTCGACCTAAACCCAAGATTTTAGGCAGTTAGGTAGCGATTTTGAAGGTTTGATCAGTACTCAATCCTAAGCCCATCTAACCCAAGCTCAGCCAATTAGAAAAGAGCTTTTTCATACATAATGGCGGCGGATAAATATTAATTTTGGAATTATTCAGCTTTTGAAAAAAGAAATTCAATTTTTTGTGATTGAAGCAAAATAGTGAGTTTTCTTAACAAATTTATATATTTTATTAATGTCTTTCCGTTTAGTTAATAGCAATCCAGTATAGATTTATTGTTGCACTTATTTTGTACGATAAATATCTCTGTTTTTGGTAATGAATGAGATGCTTTTTATATTAAAATACTAAATATATAGTTCGTTTAAGGATTTCGTTTCTGATGTAATAATAGATACCTAAAGTGCAGCTCCCAAAATTATTTTATTATGATTGAATCTTAACAATACAAAAAAAAAAGTAAATAAAAATATTATATATTATGATTATGGATTTTTCTTTCTCATAATGAATTAAATATACTTGTTTCATTGATTTTAATTTATTATATATCCTTATTTGATAATGTGTTTTTCGGCAATTTAGAATTAAATTTCTCTTTTCTCATTTAAAATAATTATAAGTATTAAGAAAGATTTGTTTACTGTAGCCCAGCCCCCAGCCCATTGATATTTAAATTGAAAATTAGTTAAAGACAAACGTCAATCCAGTTTTGTTAATACTTGAACATTCATGTTTATTCAAGCATGTAAACAAACTTTCTCTAAATTAAATAAGCCAGTGTATTTTGTATTATCATGTTCTCTTTTAAAGGTGAAATATGTATTACTAATTTCAAAACAGTTTGACTTTTCAGAGATTTACTTGTTAACTTTGCTATACAAAAAAAAACTCTGCTGTTCTGTTGTTTAATTTTTCATTTTTTATGCATTTCACCTGCAGATGTACTATATTTGAGTTTAATCTTTTTTGTTATTCCATTCATGCTGAAACTTTTATGAAGATTTAAAACTTTGTATGAAATTTAAATCAATTGCAATCATATACAACTTTTTTAAATAGACATCTCTAAGAACTGGCACACATTATCATGTATGATTTGTTATTAATTGAGCAATGTTTTCGTGTGATATTTCAATTCGAATGGCATTTAACTTTTACTTCACCATAGTTTAATCCACAAATCCTGTAACTTTGATCGGAATTAATGCTCTTTTTGTGTAAAAAATATTCTGTATTCTCTAAGTGAGGAGTAATGAATCTGAGAGTTATCCCATTGAATTTGTTATATGTACTTTATTTGGTCAACAAGAAAGCAGCAGGTTTAATATTATAAACAAGTTATTAGATTTGGATTCTTTGATTGCTCTTCAGTCTTATTATTTTCTTAATTATGAATGTAGAAAAAAGGAGAAATTTAGTTTCAAGTCTGTGTTTATCTTTTTCTTTAGGAAAAATTTAAGAATTAGATTGGAAATAAACAAACATTTATAAGGCATGTAACTTTATTCTTTCACAAATTAGCATTAGAATAACAGAAACCACTTTATGATTTAGGTTAGACCTTTTATGTGTACAATAAACTTTGTGTAATGCAAAAAGATTTTAAAGTCCCCATTTTAAATAGAGTTATACACTGTCTAAGGTAGAATATTCTCTATGATAGAAAAT
Organism: Maratus michaelseni; assembly: GCA_963931845.1. Lineage (NCBI taxonomy): Eukaryota > Metazoa > Arthropoda > Arachnida > Araneae > Salticidae > Maratus > Maratus michaelseni. Next base: position 191,430,697 of record OZ007600.1, read on the forward strand.
TTTCTCAGTCCTGGTCGATTCTGTTTTAGACGTAGTTTGCTGTATTTCATTTATAGTCTTATGTAACATTTTCTACTTCATTTTACAAATAGTTATATTTATATTGTATCAGTTATAAGATGATCGTTATATCCTGATAAATGTTATTGAGTCAGTTTAGGTTTCTACTATATTTTAATAAGGAAAACAAAATTTAGTAAATATTCTAGTGATAATTTTTTTAAACTGATACAATGTTGCATTATGCAACTTCTGTTATTTGAAATTTTATGCTTGTGTAATGATGTCTGAGAGATAGATGGTAAAATTCATTATCTGCAGATTGACAATAGTGCTGTGAACTTACCAATGTGGAAAAACAAAACAATTAATTTTTAGATGTTTAAAGATAATTAAGTATTGTTTTAATAATAGATTAGGAAACCATTTTATGATTTATCATTAATATTTAAAAGTGAATTTTTTTTGAGTGAGTCAATTTTAAATAAAAAATCTGTAAAATATAAAGGCACAGATGTCATATATGCACCACATTGGCGCAATTTTTTTCTTCTGCCAATTTGGCAAAAACTTTGTTACAAATAGCATGCAGTATTAGCACGTGATTTTTTATTTCAATATAAAAATTAAAAAAGTTATAACATTAATATACATTATAACATTAGTGTTATAAACGTTAACATACATTATAACGTTAATATTCAAAAACAAAGTTTTTGCCAAATTGCTGGGGCGGGGGGGGAGGAATCACGCTAATGTGGTGCGTATATGACGTCTGTGTCAATAAATATTGATATACATAATAAAAATAATTTATAGAATTGAAATAAAAAATAAAAGCAAATAAACAACAATTTATTTTGTTCGCCAAGTTAGCGGGAAAAAATTCGCGCCAATGTGGATGTCATATGTGGCGCACATATGACATCTGTGCCAATATAAATATATATTTTATGACATTTTTAACTTAATGAACAATATTTTGGAAAAGTCCACAAATTATCATTATCTATACTTCATATTGTGTATATTATTAAACTGAAAATTTTATAAAATATTTCTAGCCTAATTTTTACTTCAACCAAACTTTTAAAATCTGAAATCTTCTCTCTTTTTAGAGCCAATTTTGTTGTTGTATCCTGGACAACTGTAGATATCAATGTGAAGGAACTGGGTTCACCCACATGTGAAACTTTTATTTCACGAGATACCACATGGCTTAATTGCCACGAGATTGGCATTTTTCTTTTATCTACTGACCTCCAAGTGAGAGGACTCTTCACACCGCTACTTTTTTGTGCAAGTCTGTAGCACTGACCTGGCATTCCCAAGAGCCATCCTCGGAAGAATTGACCACATCTGATGCTACCTAGCTGCCATTTTCTGGTGAAAACTACTGCTGCATTGTGGCATAGTTGAATAAATATTGCTTGGTGTATATTGATGCATAATTTGAACTGTATACACCAGCAATGCTTTTTCGACTGTAAAATGGGAAAAGCTGTGTTCACCAGCAACTGATCTAGCGGGGAGAAAGCTTTACCAAAAGTAAGCGTTTATTGTTATTGTAATAATTTATTCCATTTTTATTAATATTGCGTAAGATGTTTATGATACTTAATAAAAAAGGTTGTATTAAAATTTGCGACATAACTCATGGGGCTTCCCCAATAAAGATTTCAAAGAGTTCAGACAAAAATAACTTTTTATTTTAAAACTATGAAACGACCCTATGTAAACAAGAAAATAAGTGCATCACTAAATAAATATTAATATTTTTTCACCAATTTTTTCATTTTAAAATATAATTTCAGACAAAATTTTAAAGAGAGCTTGGATACAGTTATATTTATAACCGATTGAAATGTCAGAAAGTTTTGAAAATGAAAACTATTTTGTTATTGCTATGTTAAAGGAGCCAACATGAAAACATACAAACAAAAAAATATATATATAAGAAAACATTTCTTTTACAACTAGATAACAATATTTTTTCTCAAAATTTTTACACATGTTGTAAAACCGTTTATTTATCACCAATAAAGATTTCAAAGAGTTCGGACAAAAATAACTTTTTATTTTAAAAATATGAAACGACCCTACGTAAACAAGAAAATGAGCACTTTTATCACTAAATATCAATATTTTTCATTTTAAAATATGTCATACAAAATCTGGTTAAAGATATAAAATAATAAAAACTTGATGTTTCTTTTTAAATTTATTATCATGGGGCCGGGCAACGTCAGCCGGGGGTCAACTAGTATTAATATTTAAAATATATATTGATATAGCCCATTTATCACACAAATCTAAAAAAATTAATCAATTTAAGCTTGAAATTAATGCAAAAAAAAAGAGGGAAAATTTTCCTGCTAAGAAAAATTGAAAAGTCGTCAAATTTTGGCAATATGCATTTTCTGGTAAATTCTAGCAACCTTTTCCCTTTTGCTGGTGGTTCTGATAGAGAAGAGATATTTTTCGTCGAACATGAATAAAACAAAAGTTGTACGGTGATGTCATCTCTTAAGTGACCTTAGGGGGTCATTCAAGTATACCCGTAAGCATATTTTTAGTAATTTTATACCCCGTCCTTCCCTTATAAGAAAAAATAAGCAAATAGTAACCTCCCCCCCCCCTTTTTTTTTTTTTTTTTGCTTATGTATGATTTTGACATTTTGTACGTCAACACTGTTTGCCAGGAAAAAACAGTTACAATCAATTTACACTATTAATCTTACAAATTTATATAAATAGGCATAGGGGAGACCGGTACACACTGGACCTATGGACACAGTGGACCACCCTCTAATATTTTATTTATTTAAATTTTTTTTAAGCTTCTCTTCTATCCTAATAGACAACAGCACTGCAATGATTATTTATAGCCTTCAGAAAATATGTTTAGCTCAGATTGAACTATTTTATCCTGCTTTGTTGTTTTGAGCTTCTAAAAGTAAAATTTTTCATCATCATATTTTTATTTTTTTAGTAATTAAAGGTTGTAGATAAATAAAATAAAACAGCTTTTTTGCAAAGCTAAGATATTTGTTTTTATTTTACTTTAAAGTTAATATGTTTAAAAGAAAGCTATAAATAATAATAATATGATTATTTATTAAACTTCAACATGGGGTACAGTAGACCACCCACTCCTGGGGCACAGTGGTTGTTGGGTTAAAACTCTACATGATTATTATCTTTGTTTTTGATATTTTGTAAGTTACGTTGCCGATGGCAACAGTCTTGTGTTCATGTTTTCCTTTTTTGTTAATACGCAGTTAAATGGCTTTGAGATTCTATTTCTTTTATTTTGAGAAATTTAATATATATTATTACGCCATAAGTATTGCTGTGTATAGTTTTGTGAGTTAAAACAAACGAGTGTACGAGTGTACAAATTAGAACTGTAAATAAACTTTACTTTGTGATAAAGTTATGGAATGTTTTTACCCTACATCTAAAAACTTCTGATTCTGAAGTTCACAAAAACTGATCATCTGGCGTCCGCCGACAGGACTCGGCTGCTGATTATCGAGTAAGTTTTGTTTTGTTTGTCTTATTTTTGAGTTGATATGGAAGCAGCAAAGAAAATTAGAACTCAGCATAGGAGATTGTTTAGCAAAGCTTGTAACGAGTTCGATACTGAAGAAACAAACTTAACAAATTCTGACAAAATAATTAAACTGAAACTTATTGAGGAGAAAGCTACGCTAATGCTAAATTCTGAAGAAAATGTTAAACAGTTTCTTTATTCTGAAAACATTACAGATGATTTAATTGAAAAAGAGATCGATGAATCCGAATGTTATATAGACCATTGGCGGTTATTACAGATTAAGTTGAGTCAGCTTTTGCTTTCATTAAGAGAAGACGTTTCTTCGAATTGTAGTGATTCTCAGAAAAATACGTTATTACGTTACCCAAAAATAAAATTGCCTACATTTAATGGAAATCTAAGGAACTGGGTTAGTTTTTGGGGGCAGTTTGAGAAAATTAATAAAGACCCTAATTTAGATCTGCATGATAAGTTTGCATATCTATCCCAATGTATGGAGAAGGGAAGTGGTGCCGAAGAGTTAATTAAAAGTTTTCCACCCGGGGGAAATAGTTATGAGAAAGCAATAGAACAATTGAAATTACGTTTTGGGAGAGAAGAGCTACTTATACAGGTGTATGTTAGGGATCTTCTGTCATTGGTTATCCAAAAGCAGAATATGTCGAAAAAATCTTTGAGAAATCTTTATGATTTATTAGAAACAAAGCTTCGTGCGCTTGAAATACTAGGGGTAACGAGAGATAAGTATGCGTCGATGCTTTTACCACTTGTCGAATCTGCTTTACCTGAGGAAACGCTTCTAGCTTCGGAACGATATAGATCTGTAAGTCATAGATCACATGAGGAGGAGGATCAAAATACATCTAAAATTACTGAAAAGACTGATCTCGATTCAATTCTCGATTTTCTTCAAGATGAAGTGCAGGCAGAGGAGCGCATAATCCTAGCCTCTCAAAACTTTGGGATTGAGACCAAGAGTAATTTTAAATTGTTCAAAGAGAAGAGGGCTGGAAATGATAGACACAAATACGGGGACACTCGTCAAATAGCTAGTGCAGCTGAGCTTTTGACCTCTTCGAATGAACAAAAGCAGTGCATATTTTGCCGCAATTTCCATAATTCCACTGACTGTTTGAAGGTACGGAAAATGACGATAAAAGATAGAGAAAATCTCGTAGAGAAATCAGGGTGCTGTTTTCTGTGCTTAAAACCGGGTCATCAAGTTCGTAAGTGTTATTCAAAGATAACTTGTTTGGGTTGTGGAAAAAGACATCATTATATTACTCTGTCGTAACATAAAGCAACCAGCGTTCTCACCAACCGGAAAAGAAACTACAGAGTTAGATAATGTTTCAAAAGAGGATCAAGCACTTGCGAATATATCCAAAAGGCCTAGTGTTATGTTATTAACATTAACGGTTTTAATCAGAGGTAATGGGAGAAAACGGAAGGCAAGAGCCATCATAGATTCTGCTTCGCAGCGCTCTTACATTTTAAAAAACACTGCCAAAGAGATGAAATATAAAAGGGAAGACTATGAATATCTTCAGCATTCTCTGTTCGGAGGAGAAAATACAGGAGTGTGCAAGCATGATGTGTTTACTTTATATTTGACAAGTTGCGATGGATCTTATAACTGTCATTTTAAAGTACTGAGTCAACCTGTTATCTGTGGGAGCGTTCCACCGACAATACCTGCGATTCATTTAAAAGAGCTTACTGACTATAATATTTGTGTCAACGATGATTATATAGGTCCTATTGAAATCTTAATAGGAGCCGATGTAGCCGGAAAAATCATTACCGGTGGTTACAAATCCTTATCATGTGGTTTAACAGCAATGGAAACACGTTTAGGGTGGACCACAATGGGACGTATACCCCAGATTTCTTCAGAGGTAAATGAAATCTCAGTAGCTAATTCTATGCTTTCTACTACTCGAACAATAACAGAATTGTGGACTCTTGACACTCTCGGTATTACAGATCCTTCTGAGAAGAAAACTAAAGAAGACCTTCATGAATCCGCCAGAGAGCATTTTCTTAACACAGTTCAAATCGACAAAGACAATCGTTTTGTGGTACATTTACCTTGGCTTGCCGATCACCCTCCACTACCTGATAATTATAACTTGGCTTTAAAGAGACTGGAAGGTACTGCACGGAAGTTGAAAGAAGAAAATTTATATGATGATTATAATAAAATATTTGAAGAATGGGAAAAAGAAGGAATAATTGAAAAAATTCCTAAGCACGAGATTCAATTACCGTCTCATTATTTACCACACAGACATATCGTGAAAGAAAATAGCACAACTAGAATCAGACCTGTGTTTGATGCTTCAGCAAAGCTGAGAGCTTTCCCAAGCTTAAATGACTGCCTGGAAAAAGGGATAAACCTTGTTGAGTTAATTCCTACAATATTAACACGTTTTCGGATGAACAAGTTTGGAGTTACGGCGGACATCCGTAAAGCATTTTTACAAATTCGCCTACAAGAAAGCGATAAAGATTATTTAAGATTTCTTTGGTATGACGAAAATAATGAACTGAAATATTATAGACATTGTCGTGTCGTCTTCGGAATTTCAAGTAGTCCTTTCTTACTTAATTCTGTGATTCAGTATCATCTGGAAATGATTTTGGAGGAAGCACAACTTGGAAACTCAAAATACCCTGTGGATATTGTCCAGAAACTTAAGAACAGTTTTTATGTAGACAATTGTCTAACTAGTGTAAAAATGGAGACAGAATTGCATGAATTCATTAAAGTAGCTACAGATATTATGTCAGAAAGGAAGTTTGACCTTAGAGGGTGGGAGCACAATTATCCCCATTCCTCAACAAAAGAGGCTTCTTGTACAAAAAATAAAGTTGTCCCAGTATTAGGCCTGCAGTGGTTCTTGAACTCAGATACTCTTTCTGTAAATTTAAAAGAAGTTTGTGAAGATAATGGACCTGTTACTAAAAGAAAAATATTGTCAGAAGTCCACAAAATTTTTGACCCTATTGGTTATACTTGTCCAGTGACCTTATATCCGAAGTTAATGTTACAAGAACTGTGGGAAATGAAAACAACTTGGGATGCAGAGCTGCCATCAGCAATTTCTAAAAAATTCAAAAAGTGGAGAAAACAGCTGGATCTACTAAAAGAAGTTACTATACCTAGATGCTTAATAAAAGACCCTGATGATACCTGCAATTTAAGTTTACACGTCTTTTGTGATGCGAGCAAAGTAGCTTATGCTACCTGCATATATTTAAGGAGTGAAAGTAAGAACTTAACTTCATGTCAACTAGTTCAAGCACGATCTAAAGTAGCTCCGCTGAAGTCTATTACAATTCCTCGGTTAGAGTTGTTAGCGTGCACTATTGGTACCCGACTGTGGCAAAGAGTTATAGCAGATTTAAAATTAGGAGATATTCCCACCTTCTTTTGGACTGACTCCAGTAACGCATTATATTGGATAAAGGGTAGCGAAAACTGGACACCATTTGTGTATAACAGAGTGCGAGAAATTAGATTAGTGAGTAAATCAGAAAATTGGTATTATGTACCTGGGTCGATCAATCCAGCGGATTTACCCTCCAGAGGTTGTTCCGCTCGACAATTATTGGAGACAGAGTGGTGGAAAGGTCCTCCTTGGCTGTATTACCCATCTGATGAATGGCCTAGATCAGAATTCTCAGTAAATGAAGAAGAAGTGTTAAAGGAAAAGAGAAAGAAAATAGTATCATCTATGGTGAACCTTCAAAATATAGACAGTTCCTTTATCCATAAGTTTTCGAACTACAACAAAACTGTAAGAATTATTGCCTGGCTACTTCGATTCATCAATAATAGTCGTATTCCGAGAAGTAGTAGAAAATATGGTAGCCTTGATTCCGAAGAAATTTCTGTAGCTGAGTATAGAGTTATCAGAATAATACAGAAAGAAAGCTTCGTTAATGAAAAGGATGAAAAGTTAAAAACTCTGGGAGCTTTCAAGGATAAAAACGATATTTTCCGATTGAAAACAAAACTTTTGTATCTACAAGATAGTGAAGATTTTATAATGCCTGCAATTTTACCATCTCAACATGAAGTTGTAAAGCGTATAGTGATATACTATCATGAAAAATATGCTCATGCTGGGACTCAAATGCTGCTTAACATTTTAAGAGAGAGATTCTGGATTCTGCATGGTAGGAAGACAGTGAGATCCATCTTATCCAAATGTATTGTTTGTAGGAGACATTCTGTAAAAAAGCTCGATACTCTCACTCCATCTCTTCCAGAGGACCGTATACGAGACGCTGCTGTATTTGAGATCTGTGGAGTTGACTTGGCGGGGCCACTGTTTCTCAGAGATAATAAGAAATCCTGGGTTTGTCTATTCACATGTGCCGTCTACCGGGCAGTACACATTGAATTAGTGGATTATTTATCTACACCTTCCTTTTTACTAGCTTTGCGCAGGTTCGTAGCCCGTAGAGGACGATGCAGCACTATCTATTGTGACAATGGCTCCAATTTTGTGGGTGCTTCAAATCTGCTAAGTGCACTGGATTGGAACCTTATTGTAAGTGACACTGCTCTTCATCCTATTAAGTGGAAATTCAACCCACCGACTGCCTCTTGGTGGGGTGGTTGGTGGGAGAGACTGGTCGGTATTCTTAAAAAATTGTTGAGAAGAGTACTGGGCCGATCTTCTTTAACTTACGAACAAATGACGACGGTGCTGTGTGATTGCGAATCCATAATCAATTCAAGACCGTTGACGTATGTCGCAGATAACGACGCAGAGCTTGTTCCATTGACTCCTTCAATGTTCCTACAAGATATCAAAGTGAGTGGTGTTCCTGACTGTGATAGAATTGATCACCGGAGTCTTAACCAACGTGTTAAGTATCGTCAAAATTTACAAGAGGCCTTAAGAAATAGATTTCGATCGGAATACTTGGGAGCTCTACTTCAGAGACCAGAACATAAAAGAGCTGCCAAAGTAGCGGTTGGTGACGTTGTCTTAATTGGAAGCGACAATACAAAACGTATCAGTTGGCCACTTGGGAAAATAATCGAGGTAATCCCCGGGAAAGATGGTGTTACAAGACTTGTGAGACTAAAAACTGCGAGGGGTGAGTTGCTTAGACCGCTACAACGTCTCTATCCTTTAGAAGTGTCAGCATCAGAGTCGTTTCTAGTTGGAGAAAAATTGGCAGGTACAAAATTAAGTGAGAAACCAACAGCCAGTCAATCAATTGACTGCAATATTGAATCTTCTGAGGAGGCAAGGAAAACTAGAAGTGGCCGTATCATTAAAATGCCTCATAGACTGGACTTGTGAACTATTTATATAATTTTGCTATTGTAATTGTGACTATTATTAATTGTAAGTTAACTTTTATGTTAAAATTTAACTTAGGTGGGAGGATGTTGGGTTAAAACTCTACATGATTATTATCTTTGTTTTTGATATTTTGTAAGTTACGTTGCCGATGGCAACAGTCTTGTGTTCATGTTTTCCTTTTTTGTTAATACGCAGTTAAATGGCTGATCGAAACTGAAGGGGGTGAGGCCCGGTGAGCGTGGGTGACGTTCTGGCGTCAGCTGAGAGTTTCACGTGCGCGTTGCGGGTAATTTTCCAGTGCGGGTGAGGAAAAGGCTTCGGGTATCGAAATATTTCAAGTTCGGTGCGATTGAATTTTTGTGTTTGGGAGTAGGAGCGGAAGGGTGTGGATAAAGTTGGTGAGAGTTAGTCTGGTCTCCAGGTACGTTTTGCATTATGGCGGGGACGAAAGTGAACATAAAAGAAAGTATAGGTTTCGACAGTGCAGAATTCAAGAAATACAACTGGAACGATGAACGCACAGCAAAAGAACAAATCAAGATAATACCAAACTTACAAGAATATGTAATAATTACTGAGAGTCAAGAGGGTGGAATTCATAAACTCAACCCAATCCAGCTGAAACGGGAAATAAAAAAGAGCTTGCAGAGTTACAAAGAAATCGATACTGTCAGATACACTAGAAATAATAAAATGTTGCTAATTACGAAAGACTACGAATGTGCAAGTGAGGTGGTTAACAAGGAAAAAATATTTGATACGAACGTAACACATAACCTAATGAATGAGAATATCACAACGCGATTTTTAATATTCAGAATCGATACGGACATTACAGTAAAAGAAATTCAGGAGGAGATTGAAGAAGAAAATTCAATGATAGTTCGCAATGTTAGAAGATTTACTACCAGACAGGAAGGACGTGTAATTCCTACGGGTACGGTTCTAATAACGATATATGGACATGAACTACCGGAGCATGTAAAAATGTTCTATATGAGACAAAAAATCCGACTATTTGTCGACAGACCTCGCCGATGCAATATTTGTCAAAGTTTCAATCACGCATCGAATAAATGTCAAAACGAGAGGAAATGCAAGCGTTGCGGAAATAATCATCCTGAGTTAGTATGTAAAGATATGGTAGTACGATGTGCAAACTGTGGGAAAGAGCACGAGGCTGATGACAACGACTGCGAGATAAAAAAAAAAGAGGCTGACATCCAAAAATATAAAAGTGAAAATCACATTACACTGGCTGAAGCACGACGACAATTCAACTTTCAAGCAACAAACACCTACGCGGCAAAAATCAAAACAAATGTCGATAACGAACGAGTAGAAAGTAATTTTCACAAGTTAGCTATACTGGTGGAAGAAAAGTTCAACAAAATTATGGACATAGTGTTAAATATTTGCGAAGTGATGGTTATGTCGCAGCAAAAGTCGGAAAATGTGGTAGAAAAGGATTCGGAAGCAAAAGACAGTGAAATGACAACAAAAAGTAAAATAGCGAAAAGAGACGTGATATCAGAATTGTATAACCACCTAAGAGACAAGAAAATGAAGCTGATGAATGAAGTCGAGCAGGAAGAAGGACAGTTACAACATTCAATTTCAACTCCAGAACATGAAAGTATGCTTACGGACTCTGACGATGTATAAGCTCTGTTGTTTGTGTTGGTTTTTTACACTGTTTTTAATGGTTTGTTTTTCTTGGTGGACGGGACGACTGTATTGTTTCTGGACGTCTATGAAAACTGTCTGTTGGGGTAAGTGTTGGAAGTTTTATTGGTTTTTCGTTGTTTTGTGTATTTTAAGTGGTTTTTATTGTTGATTGTTGTATGGATACATTATTATATCAATGGAACATTAGAGGCATTCGGTCAAACTTGCCCTGGCTGCGGACTAGTACGTTTCGGGATTGCATAGTTTGGGCGTTTCAAGAAACGCTTTTGAACAATAATCATAAGCTGGTTTTTAGAAACAGAAATATTTTTCGAGCTGACAGACCTGGCAATTTAACGAGGGGGGGAGGTGGTTTACTTTTAGCGGTGTCAAGTAGGATTCCAGTACAAATTATTGATCTTCCCAATACTAGCCGGGATCATGAGGCGCAAGGGATTAAAATATGGTATAAAAATCGCTGGATCGCGATAATCAACATTTATGCACCGAAGGGTTTTGCTGACATTAGGTGGTTGGACAGGATTAAAGATATGATTGGGAATCATTATATTATAGTTGGTGACTTCAATATTAACTTTCTAAATTGGTACAATAACCCCAAAGCTCAGAAATTGATAAATTTGATTAACTGGATTAATCGTACGGACGCCATTTTAATGAATCTGGATCATGTTACTAGGTTTAGAGGTGGGGGTGCAGGGTCATTACTGGATCTGACTATCGTTTCCAGTAGTTTAGCAAGTGGACTTCAAGTGGATGTGCTTTCGGATCCGATGGGGTCGGATCATTATCCTATCGGGATTAAGGAAATTGCTGGTGGCCGCAGTGATGGGAAACTATTTCGGACGCAGGTCAACTGGCAGTGTGTTGGATCAGCGGTTGAGAGGTTGGGGGATGAGGTCTATGCAGAGGGGATGGACAGGTGGTCCAAGGAATTTTCAAAGTTTATGGGTCAGTATACTGATAGGATCCCAGTGAGTGGCAGTAAGCTCCCACCGGGTTGGGGGATTGTTACCCGTCGGCTTTTGGCATTAAAGAGGTTTTACCATAGGAAGGCGATTCGGTTGGCTCGGATGGACTTATGGTGCAAATATAAATTTTATAACGCAAAGCTTAAGAAGCAGATCAAAAAAGATAATCAGAGGTTTTGGGATTCGGTGGTCAGGGAGGCAGGGAGAGGGTATCAAATTTACAAGATCATCCGTGGGATAAATACACTGAATAATGGCGAGACGAACACTGAGTTTAATTTTCCAAATTGTCCACCTGATGCGGCATCCCAAGCAAATTACTTATCGATTCTATTCCAGAACTCTCCGGTCACAGAAGGCATCCCCATAGATTTCTCGGGCGACGATGCTATAGACACAAAGCTTACAATGGACCAGTTACAGAGAATAATTAAGAAAAGCAAGTCAACAACGCCCGGGATAGACGGAATCACAATGCACTTTTTCAAAAAACAAAAAATCAGTGTATTGAATCAGATTCTGAGCATGTATAATAAGATTCTGGAGACTCAAAAAATACCTGAGATTTGGAAGGAGGTTATCATGTTACCCATCAAAAAGCCAGGAAAAAATAGGAATGATATTAGAGGGTATAGACCAATAGCTCTGACGGTTACTAGCAAGAAGATTTTTGAAAAGATGTTACTAGAGGTTCTGCTAAACTGGAGCATGGAAAAAAAATACTTTCATAGGAATCACTATGGGTTCATACCGTTTAGAGATTGTGAAGCGGCTGCCTACAAAATTTACAGAGACTTGAGAAGAGCAAGGCAATCCAAACGAAAGGGATATTTTGTGGCCTTAGACATTAAAGGTGCCTACGACAATGTCTGGTGGGATGGGATGCTTATGAAACTGAAAAAACTGGGACTCGGAGCTGACCTGAGTATCATGATACGGAATCTGATGCAGGATCATAGGATTCGGGTTAAATGGAGAGGGTCACTGTCAAATCCATTTTTGTACCAGAGGGGCCTTTTACAGGGCAGTCCTCTATCTCCATTTCTCTTTGCCATATACCTCGCTGACATCTTCGAGATTTGTGATTTAAGTATCCATTGCGTGGTGTACGCGGATGACATTTTTTTATACGGATTTCATGATAATCTGGAATGGGTAAGGAACATCCTACAGGAGAATATTATCAGAATAATTCAGTGGTTGAATGCATGGAATCTTGAGGTAAACCCAAATAAATGCCAAATCATGAAGATCGGACGATGGAAGGAGCGTGAGGAGGAAAAATTTAAGATCAAAGGACAGGAGGTGGATTTCTCAGGGGAGTTAAGAGTTTTAGGGGTTTTTCTAAACTGTCAAGGTAACCTTAACAGTCACATAAATATGCTGCGAGAGAAAACCAGTAAAAGGCTCAACATGATCAAAACTATTGCAGGTATGAGTTGGGGTACCGAAACTACCGGGTGTCCTAAAAAGGACTGACTGATTTTAAAATTCAATAACTTACAAACGGTGACAGATATTTAAAAAATTCTTGCAGGAGAGTAATGTACGATGTCAGGAGTTTTTTTACTGCGATTCCCAGTTTTAGTTTGAATTTTCATCAATAGATGGCGCTGAGAGCAATAGGCACTCAGTCGAGACCAAAACTGAAATCAGGAGGTTACATGTATGGAGTGGGTCCCTTTCACCAATACAATTTTTGTTAGGGCACGATTCTGAGCTCAGTCGTTATATTTTCGATGAAATGTGTTGTTGCCATGGAAATAAGGAATTCCTCAACATAACAACAGCGTTCAGAATTGGGCATGAATTTAATAAGCAGTATGTGAGAGAGCAGACGATTTTATATTTATGAAGTTTTATTTTCCTGGATTTAATTACTTTTTATCGTCTGATTTAAATAATATTTTGTGCATCGCATCTTAAAACTAGGAGAAGAGATTCAGTATTTTTTTTCCTTTTGTTGTTGTTAAAAATTTCATAAATTTTGTTAAATTCTAAGAAGATTTTAGATCTTTTAAGGAAGTTTTTCAGTATATTTTTATGCATGTTGAATCCAGTTTAAAAGAATCTTGGAAATGGTTTATACTTTGGAAGAAAGAATATTTATAATACTAGAGTACTACCGCTTGGATCAAAGCATAATAGCTACAAGAAGAAGTTTCCAAGAGAAATTTAACGTAAGGAATGCTCCGCATCCAAATACAATTAAACAATTGTATGAGAAATTTGTAAAAACCGGTAGTGTTGCCGACGATTTGGTAGACAAAGTTGGACGACATAAATCGGCCAAGACTGGATCTAACGTAGATGTTATTAAAAATGTTATTAATCAAGATTCGAGAATATCGGTCCGTAAAATTGCAGCTTCATGCTCAGTGAGTAAACCGCAACGCACAAAATTCTGCGAAAATGCTTGGAAATGTATCCTTACAAAGTACAAACGCAGGAACCACTTCCTATCATTATGAAAGAAAAAAGACTAACTTTTGCAAATGAAATGCTACAGTTGATAGATGAAGGGGGTATTGACGCAAACCAAATTTGGTTTTCTGACGAAGCGTATTTCCATCTGGATGGTTTCGTCAATAAACGGAATTGGAGGATATGGGGAACTGAGAACCCTCATGTGTGCGTGCCACGATCAGTCTACTCACAAAAAATTACTGTGTGGGCAGCCTTATCTAGCAGTGGAATTATTGGGCCTTTTTTTTTTGGAGGAAACTGTAAATTCAAGTCGATACATCGAAATATTGCACCAATTTGTGGCCATGTTGAATACCTTAGGTAATTTACAAATCCATGCGATTTCTTCCTATGGGGCTACGTAAAGGATGCAGTGCACAGACATAATCCCACCACTATTACTGAACTGCAACAAATCATTACTCATGAATGCGAAGCTATTTCAGAAAGAACTTTGCAGAACGTATGTGGTAATTTTGTTCTCCGTTTAAGACATATGATTGTGTCGAATGGTGGGCATTTTGAGAATATCGTAATGTGATTGAACGCGTCTAATTTCTGGTTTTTACCCTTTTCTCCTTGGATTGAGGCATTCACATTCTTTTAAATATGAGTTATAAAGAGTTGATATGTTTATAGAATTTTACAAATTTGTATTTATCCCATGTAATTTTTTTTATCTGTTTGGTTAATTTTTTTAGCTATATAAGTTTAATGATCAGTTATTTTTTAGAAACATTTTTAACTGTTCGAAAATATTTGAAAATATTTATTTTGTTATTTTGCTTATTATTTCTTTATTCACTTTGTTATCATTATCAATTTCTCTATAAAAAATAGTGACACCGTCATTTATCAAATCGATATAGTCATTCTGATTTATTATTCATAAAACTTTCCTTTTACAGTATAATACACTTTCTGTATGCATATATTTATTTTGTAGTAATAATTTGTTATCTTCGGAAGAGCTTTGTATTTCTGGTAAATAAATGGTGAGAGAAACATTTGACAACGTATTATTTATATTTTGAATATCCATTTCATTTGCGACTTTTTGTGTAAGTTCTTGAAATTAAGGCAATAAATAAATAAATTCTTACAAGTGATGCTTTAAGAAGAAGTAATCAAAATCTTCTAAACAGGATTGTTACTCTCATAACAAGTGAGTAAGTGTGATCGAAGATCGCATAAAGGGTTTCGTTTAATATTCCTTTCAAAACACTTTATCCTTTCTTTAACAAATCCAAATAAATTTCATTTCCAAAATAATAATAATAATAATAATAATAATGTTTTCTATAAAGTAAAAATTTGCCGGTCTATTTTTCTCGCTTTTTCGAATATCTGAACTGGCCCCCGATAGCGGGCTAGGCCCGCTATTATATTCTGTCATAATAATATCTGTCATCTGGACCAAATCCGATATAACAAAAATCAATTTCAAAATGAAACATGTGGTATAGAGACCTTCAAAATTTTAAAATATGCCAATATTCCATAATCGAGTTTTTATCATGATTCAATATGTTCCTCAAACTTATTTACTATTCTCTAATACTCATATTGATACTCTCTTTGTATTATTCTGAAACATTTGAAAATCCGTTATGACGTCAGATTAATTTTCATTTTAATTCTCTAATGACGTCATATTAAGCTGCTTTCTGTATTTACACATACTTACACTCCTTGTATTATTGAGAAATGTTTGAAAATTTCCTTTTAATTACCAATATCACGTCATATTAATCTTTTTTTTCAACTGGTGGAACTTCTTATTTCATTTTCATTTTTCACGTGGAAATATTTTAATAGAAAATTAATTATTGTAGAAAGAATTTTTTTGTGGATTTTTAATTGTTGGCAACTGCTATAACGAAAAATGTTTAAATTTAATAGGTAAAGGCTGATAGGTTTTTGGTTTTTTATTTCTATATAAAATAATACGATTTTTCTTCAAATTTTATGATTTTGAACTTCATAGCAGGTATTCAGCTATAAGTACACAAAGCTTCAGATCTGTAAGTTAAATAGTTTCTGAGAACCGCCTCTGTGATGAACAAACAACGAAGCGGGAGTAATAAGGTTTCGTGAGATGAACGAAACCCTAAGAATGCAAAAGAAAATTGCCGCAACTCAAAATAATTCGTTCTAATTTTACTTCGCCATGCGTTAAAAACGCCACAATAAGTTCACCATTTCATGAGATGAAAGAATATATCTAATTAAACATTTTAGAAAACGCATAACACATTTTAAAACAAGATTTCAGTAATTACTACCTATAGCCAAAAAAGTACTCCACTTTTTTTGAAAGGCCCTGTATATGACCTATAAAACTGTACATATTCTACATAGTATTCTAAAGTTTAGTTTAATAAGTAAATACATAATGCAGTTGAAAATTCACCTTCAGAGGTTTCTAGTAATAGACGGAAACATATTAGAATTCTTTTGTACAGTCCTGTATATTACCTACAAATTTTTTACATGCCAAATATAAAACTAAATTTTAATTCAGGCAAAAAACACGGTAAAAATTACTGAAATAGCAATTCCAGAAATTATCATCCATCGGCGGCCCCATATTTAGTTCTTTGCGTGGCCCTGTAAATGATATCATTAAAATGCATAACATAGCTCGAATAAAAAACTCTTTTCTGGAATTCACGCTCATAGTTGGTAATGCTTACGAATTCTTTTGTGTAGCCCTGTATATGATCTATAGCATTATATACATCACGTAGTATGCAAAAATGTTTTTTTAACTGCTTACCATAATTGAAAGCGCACTTCCAGCAATTATCGCCTATAGACAGTATTCCTGATACAGTACTTCAAACGAAATCTTTCGCGTGTCCCTGTAAATGAACGAAAAATGTGAATCATATTATACAACAAGTATCTTTCAGTAAACCTCGGTAATGTATATCAGTTTCATTATATTAGAAATACTGTAACATAATTAAAATACGAATCAAACCGTTTTTCCCCGTAGGCCATTATGTAGCAGAATTAATTGCGTAGCCTTGTAAATGAATGATAAATGCTTTACACTCCATATTGTACAGAAAACATGTCCACTTCATAAATGTAAATCAATTTCATTATGTTTGTAACGGTGTAACATCATTAATATACACCGTAAACGATTTTTTCCCATGTACCACCATGCAATGAAACTATTTTGGGTGGCCTTGTAAACGAATTAAAAGTTCTACACATGCAATATTCGATTGCAAGCATCTTTTAGTGCACTTTAGTGCTATATATTATTTTCAATAAGTTTGAAATAGTGTAACATCATTAAAATACAGTGCAGAGGATTTATCCCCCTGACCACAATAAAACGGGCATGCTTTTAAGTGCCCCTGTAACCGAACTATAATTGTTACAAAATTCGTTTTCAATACAGAGCACTCCATGGTAAACCTCAATATACTATATCAGATACATACATGGCAATTTGAATATATTTACACAAGTTAGAGCATGGAAAGACCGGCCGAGAAACCAAGTGCATAAACACTTTTCAATTGTGCTGGAAAGTCTTAGAAAGAAAAAAAAATTGATGAATAAAGAAGACACTCATTTTTAAAAAACCTTATCCTTCTTGGAATGTAACAAGTTTAAAAAAAATTGATATTTTGAACATTGTCGTTATACATTTCTATTTGGTAGAAGTCGTTTTCGTGGAAACAATACTTTTTCCTATTGTTGCTCTGACTCTCCCTGCCTGCAATATTGAAGTCATACCGTCTCAGTTCAGAATCGTGCCCTAACAAAAATTGTATTGGTGAAAGAGACCCACTCCATACATGTAACCTCCTGATTTCAGTTTTGGTCTCGACTGAGTGCCTATTGCTCTCCGCGCCATCTATTGATGAAAATTCAAACTAAAACCGGGAATCGCAGTAAAAAAACTCCTGACATCGTACATCACTCTCCTGCAAGAATTTTTTAAATATCTGTCAACGTTTGTAAGTTATTGAATTTTAAAATCAGTCAGTCCTTTTTAGGACACCCGGTATGTACCTTTTAAAGATTACCAATAGTATGATGGGATCTCTTCTGGATGGGAATCCGCGAATTCTTATGCATTCTACCAAAACTGAAGGACACAAACTTCAAGTGATTCACAATATGGGGCTTAGATGGGCTAGTGGTATGCCTAGGTGGTGCCCGATCCCGGTATTGTTGCAGGAAAGTGGGGTCTGGAGGAACAACGTAAGAAGAGAATATCTGGCGATCAAAAGGTCGATATTGGACATCAAGCATAAAGACTACACGGATATCCTTTCAAAGGATTTAATCCACAGAGAGCTAAACAGTCTGAGTGGGTATAGCACGGATGTCGAGGAAATGATCACTTACAAGTGGGGCACAAAGGTAAATGAGAATATTCGAATTTATGTTAATACATGGCCTTTCCAAAATAAAGATTTTCCGGAAGGTGTAATCAGAAACTCGTTCAACAGTTTTTCTCAGAGGCATATTGACAAGGCAATTTTCATTGCTACGGATGCGTCCAAAGAGGAGAATAACACGGCCATTGGGATGATCAACCAAAATACAGGTAGTCGGATGGCTTTTAAAATTCCAAATATCAACTCTATTTTTACTGCTGAAGCGATTGCCTTATTGGTAGCTATGAAGTTTTATACGGTGGAGAGTGGGAGGTATATGTTTTTTACTGATGCTAGGAGTGTTCTTACGGCTTTGGATAAGGTCAATCGTAAATCTGTGACTGTCATCACTATGCTTAGGGAGGAAATTAACAGCAAAAGTACTGACAAGTATCAGATTGATTTCATTTGGGTTCCAGGTCATAAAGGTATAGTGATCAACGAGTGTGCGGATGAGCTGGCTAGGAAGGGCCCGTATAGCAATATTTATATACCGTGGTTCTCTCCAGAGGATTGGATGGTGGACGTGAAAAAGAAAAAACGGAAAGAGTCTGACTGGGAGTGGATGCAATACTGGAATGATCACTCAGGTCGTGGCTGGGATTACGCGGATATCGGACATCCGCATCACAATCTACGGAGGACGAGTGGGGTTATTTTTGCTCGTTTCCTTACTAAGACTGTTCTTACTCTGGTTCGTCGGAGGAAGTTTCTCGGTAGAGGTGAGGTGAAGTGTGACTTGTGCGGAAGTGAGGAACAAACTGAAGATCACTTGGTTTTGAGGTGCAAAAAGTTTTCAGGGATTCGAGATATGGTGTTTGGAAAATTACGGGTGTCGCAGAGTATGAGGTATGAGGATATTTTTTCGGCGATGGGGAGGCAGGGAAATGTAGTGGTGTAGACATGGAGATATAAAGAAGGAGAACAAAGATAATGTTTCTACTTATGGAACTAAAAGCGGTACCTAGTATGGCGGCGTTTCTGGTCTTTTGGGCCTTTAGGAAGTGTAGCGCCCTCTATCTCTTTACCATGCTCGAAACCAAAATGCAGGAAGAGCAGACGACAATTTGTCATGTTTGACAGGTCACATGACCGGCCTTTGGGAGCACCAGCGCCACAAACTGGGTACTAATTCCCGGTCCATGTCGTGATCTTGAAAGCCTATCTTCACTGTTCTCCTTCTTATTTCTATCTCCATGGGTGTAGACCTGGCTTTGTTTTCACAGTTCTTGAATGAGATTTATAGTCACATTAGTAGTTGGTTTTGATGTTACCTAGTTATGGTGGCTTGTCAGTAGTCGTTATATCGGAGTAGGACTGGTTTGACGGGTTTTTCTAGTTTATGGTCTCGGTAGTTGGTACGGTATGTGGATTAGGACAGCTATATAGGTATAGAAAGCTGCTCACCGGGCCTGAAGGGTCAAACAACAACAACAACAACAACAGTTAAATGGCTTTGAGATTCTATTTCTTTTATTTTGAGAAATTTAATATATATTATTACGCCATAAGTATTGCTGTGTATAGTTTTGTGAGTTAAAACAAACGAGTGTACGAGTGTACAAATTAGAACTGTAAATAAACTTTACTTTGTGATAAAGTTATGGAATGTTTTTACCCTACATCTAAAAACTTCTGATTCTGAAGTTCATAAAAACTGAACAGTGGTCCACAATCCACTCTGCTCCTGTAATGCAGAATGTTCAAAATATTTAATAATTGCTTATTTTCTATAAAGAACGATTGTTTTAAAGTAGATTTAACTGTAAAATAAACAAATAAAAATAACAATTTATTTAACATAGTAAGAATTATTTGTTTTGTATTTACTGCCTTTGATAAATATAACTGTAGTCTAATTGTTGATGATTCTATTCAAGTAAGATTCATGAGACGCAAATTGAATGGAAATCAGTTTATTTCTCCCGAAACTGTAGATGAATCTGCTGTTGATGTCAATGATTTCATAATGTTGCTCTCACACCCAAAATTATTTTTTGAAAATCCCAGGCTCAATCTTACTCATAAGTACTTTGGAATTTCATTTGCAAATTTTAATGTGCGCTGACTTTTTTGTACTTAAGTAATAACTTCAGCTAAATTGCAATTGTTCCTGTATTAATCTGTTATTATTTTCAAAATATAATTAATTTTTTTGTTTTTGTTTCAAAATTTATATTACTATGTTATTTTGCGGGTGAAGGTGCAACAAAAAAGAATTAGATTAATGAAAAATAGATTTATATCGTATTTTAGATAATACCTAATAGTGATCCACTGTACTCCGGTGGGTGGACCAGTGTACCCCGCTTCCGGGGTACACTGGTCCACTTTACAAGTGCAAAAATTTTTTTTTTTTGAAAAATGTATTGAAAACTATGTTGTGAGAAAATTATGATGGATGTAAGAAGGTTTAAGGAATATTCAAAAATATTTTCATACATATCGGTCAGTCTGTTAAAGAGAAAAAAAATGTTAACTGAAAAAGTGGTCCACTGTGTACCGGTCGCAAATTCACAATCACTCAACGTCCTACGCACTTGACGCCAACCTCTGTCGCCAAGCGCTTTGGCGAGAAAATGAACTTCGCGCATGCGTGGCATTTGGCCGGCAAGCTCAAAATCGTACAAGTACCATTGAATAGATAGATGTTTTATTACAATTGTACATCCTACAACATTCCTCCTACTTTTTTTACCTCGAGTTTTATCGTGAGCATTAAAATGCTTTAAAAATAAATGAAAGCTTTCATTTTTTAAAGATATTACAAAGATTCAGTAGTTACTTGGTAGCTTAAGCTACCAAGCTCATGAAAATGGATCATTTCCTGTTTTGTAAACAATTACATTAAATAAACAATAATTGTTTTTATAAAATAAACTTAGAAAGAAGTAAAAATACATTTTATAATACATGATGTTATTTACATTTTTTACCTTTTATATTACTTTATTTAATCTCGAATAAACATCACGGATACTTATTTATTATATTTAGTTAAACGCTTTTTCACTTTTAAATTATTCCCCCTCCCCCCCCCCCCCCCCCCCCCAAAAAAAAAAAAAAAAAAAAAAAAAAACTTATGTAGTTTGTTAAGCATTGATAGAATGAGATACATTCTAAAGGGGATAATACAGCACTGCAATAACACCAAATTCAATAAAATAATTAGGATAGTTAGGTTTTTACTTTTCATATTCATCCTAATTAAGTATATATATATATATATATATATATAAATTTGTTAGTAGATTAGAGAAGAAACCTAATTGAGCATTCCAGCAATGGATATTAAATCTTAAAGATAAATAAAATTTTGTAAATGACCATTAGTATAAAAAAATCCAGTTTTCTATTGCAGGAAAAAAAACAAAAAAAACATGCAATTTTTGTAAGAAAACAAAGAAGATATAAATGAATTACGTAAAGCCATCTCTTATCTTGTTCAGTAAAAATTTTACTGAAAGACAATGGAACTGTGAAGCAATATTTTATGCTTGAGTAATTCAATAAGATATATTGAATATCGGATATTGAGATCAGATATATTATATATTCAATAAGATATATTGAATATTATTTTGTATCCGTGGGTTTGAGTCTCGAATTGGTTTATCTAATGTAATAAGAGAGGGCACCACCATACACCAAGCACTGATTAAATGAAAAGAGATGCGATTTCACGACCTCACGGAAATGTATTTTGAGCGGCTGTAACTTTGAGGTGTGTCGAATGGTTTTTTTAATGGCACAAAAGCAAAATTAATAAAAGGTTGTTGAGTTTTATATGATTATCACTTATCTTATTGAAATGCATTATTTTCACATGTTCTGAATGGCGACAATATAAGATTGGGTAAATTTTTGTTTATCGAATCGCCGTCGTTTGCAGTACCATATTATAAAACATGCAAGGAAGAGTTGTGAAAAAAATAATAAAAGATGAATTTTTATTGGATATTTTTTTATAAAGCAAAAACTTTTACAAAATGTTATTTATTTTTAAGATTTTTAAGATTTAATATCCATTGCTGGAATGCTCAATTATGTTTCTTCTCTAATCTACTAACAAATTTATTTAAATATATAATTATATATATACTTAATTAGGATGAATTTGAAAAGTAAAAAAATCCTAATCCTAATTATTTTATTGAATTATCCCCTTTAGAATTCTATCAATGCTTAACAAACTATATAAAGTTTTTCTTTTTTTTTTGGGGGGGGGGGGGTGAAAAAGCGTTTAACTAAATATAATAAATAATGTATTATAAAATGTATTTTTACTTCTTTCTTATGCTTATTTTATAAAAACAATTATTGTTTATTTAATGTAACAGGAAATGATCCATTTTCATGAGCTACTGAATCTTTGTAATATCTTTAAAAAATGAAAGCTTTCATTTATTTTTAAAGCATTTTAATGCTCACGATAAAACTCGAGGTAAAAAAAGGTAGGAGGAATGTTGTAGGATGTACAATTGTAATAAAACATCTATCTATTCAATGGTACTTGTACGATTTTGAGTTTGCCGGCCAAATGCCACACATGCGCGAAGTTCATTTTCTCGCCAAAGCGCTCGGCGACAGAGGTTGGCGTCAAGTGCGTAGGACGTTGAGTGATTGTGAATTTGCGTACCGGTCTCCCCTAGCACATTTTGCGCAAAGTTTGATACCATCACAGTGTGGTATCAAAAGAATGCAAAATGGTTTTAATATATTGTTGTTTATTGCATTGAACAATAAAACTTAACAATGGGCCCTAACTTAATTAGTCATCATAACTAAAATTTTTAACAGGAATCATAGAAATGTTATGTGTTTGAAGTTCCGAGCGGACTACAGAATACTCATTTCCCATCATGTATTTTTTCTTGTTGTTGCTGCGTTGTCTAATGCATTCATAAGAATTGTCATAATCCCCCCCTCCCCTCTTCGCCCTGTCAGCAAAAATGATCAAACCCTGAACTCCTCCTTACTGCTTACATAATACTTTAATGGCCCCTTAGTGTTATTTTTAATTTTAAGAATTGTACACTTGAGCAGTCAAAGATGCTTGTTTATAATTTTAAATCCTCAGATTATTTTGCTTTGATGGATTTGAATTGGAGCAGGTGTTCAATATTATTGAAATATTTATTTTACATGAATTTTATAAGTGAATACTGGATATCTAGCAATCAGTGCTTAATTTATGATGGAGCTCAGCTCTGATACTTCTTTGTTTTCAGTGAATACTTAAATATAGCCAGAGCTTATAAATATTGTACACCACAACTTACCAGGACATTCGTGAATGTTTTATATTGTTGGTTGATAAAAAAATGTTAGCAAGTAAGATTTTCTGAATTTTTTTTTATAAATGTTTTTGCTATTTGTTCATTTATTAGATTTTACTGTATATATATAATGCATAGCTGCCAACTAATCCTTATCTGTGTTGCTACTAAATCCGGATAGTAATATTAACATTATTTAATTGCAAAATTCTGCAATTAAACCAAGTCAAGATTAGGGGAAGACTTCTGTTCGGAAGTACTGGTAACAAAAAAGTGGAATAGTTGACAGCTATTTATAGACTGAATTTTCTGTAAACCTCAAGCCGAGGACACTAATGTAAAAACATTTGCCTTTTACTTCCGGTAAGTTAACCCTTACTTTTGGCACCTTTGCTTGGCGAAGTTTGTTTGTTTACAAATTTGATGCTGTCAAATGTATGAAATACACGCACTTAAAATTCAAGGTTTTGCGAAAAATAAAGTATTTATTTATTTAACTTATTTCTTATTTTATATTCTGACTACATTTTAACAATACAACAACCATAGTTGTATGGGGAAAAAAAATTATATATTTTAGATACATATATGTAAAGATCCATTCAAAAACTTGTAACATTATTTAGTGAGATACACAGTAAATATTTACTATTCTCAAATTATGTTTATGATTATTTATTACTATCATTCAAAAATATAAAAAAGGATTTTATTTATTTATTATTGAAATCAAATACTAAAATATTTTAAAACCTTTGTTAATAAGAAAACAAAATACTTCTTTATGTTTATTCTGTGAATAAATTTGCAGCAATTTATTTGCAGGCAAAATCTGCACTCTATTTTTTGTGACGCTATTTAAAGTACAAATTAGTAATAGTATTAGGTTCTATTGTTTGTTATTTAGAGTGAAAAAACTATAAGACTAAGTGATTGATTGAAGCATATTTGATGTAATATCCCTAATTCTTGAAATTTTAATGTTTACGCTATTGTTGTTGGTAATAGAACGTTGGAATAGTTTCATGTACATGAATGATTTTTTTTTTCATTAGTCTAAATTATTTTTTATTGTGACAATATTGAAAATAAAATATTGATTCACAACCTCATATTATTTGTAATTGAAATCTTCAACAGTTATTTTGATTATTAATTTAAAATTTCCAACTGTACTTTATTTTTAAATTTTACAATTAAACAGTTTAAGATATTTTGAACGATGAGGAGAAAAAGTTTAATGAGAATAGTTAAGCTTAATATAATATAAATGCAAGTTTAACAGTTTAAGTTTATTAACATTGTTATTTTTAATAATAATCTTTTTAAGCTTATTAAGTTTAGTAAAGATAATTAATTTAAAAAATCTGATGTAACTTTCAAGTGAAAAATCTAAACGAAAGAAATAATATGTTATAAATAAAACAATACAAATAAATGACATATTAAGTTTACATTTAGGAACAAATTAAATATTGTTTACTCTTCTGTATAACTTTTAGTATTGATTTTTAAACAATTTAGATTAATCAAATACTAAGAGAAGCCTTTGTTATTATTTTTTTTATTGGGACATACATTTGACTTGTGTTATTGATACAAATATCCGCCCCTTCATTATTAATCATAATTACAAAATAAACAAAAACATATCGCCAATGTAGCACTTTCACGATCGCTAGAAAAGAGCAATAAACCACCATTTATGGCATCCATGCTACCGAAAATGACTAAATTATGCATTTATTTAAGCAATATTGCATAAAAATTCATATACCTGCCCTATTTTTTCAAATTTTAAAGTATTTATGTATATACATTTTTAAAAATAATGATGTAAAACTATTTAAATTTAACGAACTATCACAAAAAAAAAATCAGAATCTTTGCCAAATGCAATGCTGGCTTTATGTCAGTCTAGCACATGAGATTAATCGCTAAATATTGTTGTTATTACCATTATTAGTATTCTATTAATTTCTTTTGAAATATAGACTTATCATTCATTTTATTTAAAACTAGCAAGCTACGCTGGTTAATTTCTCTTAAAGAACTTTTAATCAAACAAAATATTGACATTTCATAATTCACTCTTATATTTTAACAGAATAATAAGGCTACTATAATTTGTGACTCGTGCCAATATACACGTCAGGACACGTCGCCCTTATCATTATCATTATATGCATGAAGGTTTCGCTATGGTACTCCATTGTGGAATTTGGTAATTTTTAAAATTCAATATTTGAAAAATGGCATAATCATTAGATTTGAAATTTATATCAAGAAAAATACAATTTTTTACCTTTCAAACGCAGTTTGTCTAACAATTTTCTGATAAATACTTTTCGAGCTATTATTTTTTCAGCAACTTCAAAGGTTTCATTTTCCGAGATTAATCTGTGGCAACAATTAGCAAAAAACCCAGTCGTCAACATCGCATAGCTTTTTATTAAAGAGGCTGTTGGAGCAGGGATTGTCACCATCACTTTTGAAATCGGTTCTGTAGTTCCAGAGATTCCATAAAAATTGTAATTTAGAATGATTTTAGAACGCTTTTCACACATATCATCCTTTTAAATTTAATTTTTTTTTTTAAATTCTTAGAGAGCATTTACATCTTATAAGTAACTACAATGCCGAATTTCAAATTTCTAGCTCCTTCAGTATAAAAAAGACGCAATTTTTGCAAATTTTTTGCTCCTGCACCCCATTGGGGTTAGTAGCACCGACATAAAATATAGCCTATGTTGGAATAGGGATTGTCACCATCAATTTGCCACCATTACTTTTGAAATCGGTTCTGTAGTTCCAGAGATTCCATAGAAATTGTATTTTAAAATGTTTTTAGAACGCTTTTCGCTTATTTCACCCTTTTAAATTTCGATTTTTTTAAAATTTGTTCCTAGAGAGCATTTACATCTTATAAGTAACTACAATGCCAAATTTCAAATTTCTAGATCCTTCGGTATACAAAAAAATCGCAATTTTAGAACATTTATCGCTCCTGCACCACCCCTGGGGTTAGTGGCACCGACAAAAAATATAGCCTACGTTGGAGCAGGGGTTGTCACCATCAATTTGCCTCCATCACTTTTGAAATTGGTTCGGTAGTTCTAGGGATTCCATAGAAATTGTAATTTAGAATGTTTTTAGAACGCTTTTCGCTTTTTTCCCCCCTTTTAAATTTTGAATTTTTTTAAAATTTGTTTTTAGAGAGCATTTACATCTTATAAGTAGCTACAATGCCAAATTTCTAGCTCCTTCGGTATGCAAAAAATCGCAATTTTAGAATGTTTTTCACTTTTGCATCCCCCTGGGGTTAGTGGCACCGACATAAAATATAGCCTATGTTGGAGCGGTTCGGTAGTTCCAGAGATTACCCCCTACAAACAAACAAACAAACAATCTTTACTCCTTTATAATATTAGTATAGATATGAATTTTTCATTTAAAATACACATATCACATATATTTAAAGTACATGCCTTTCACTCATTTATTTAAAAGAAAAATAATAATAAATGAAATAACACAAAAAACCAAAATATTTTATTTCAACATCAAGCCATTGTTTCTAATCTAAGCAAGTGAAAAATAAATGGTGTTATAGCTGGAGGGGAAAAAAAGATATTGGCAAGATAATATAATATTGGCCCAGCTAACATAAAAGTACCTTTTTTTTTTGTGATCTATTTGCAAAATCAGTGATTGCTTCTGACAAAAATTGGAACCACTTCACAAAATTATTCTTAATAAAAGAAGCACCTTCACAAAATTATTTTTTTATAAAAATGAACACTTTACATTAAAAAAAGAAAAAAAAAATGTTGGGATTTAAAATGTGTAATTTGCAAACAAAATAAGCTCGCCAAAAAGGTAAACTTAACACACACATATATATATACAGTGAAACCTCCTTGAACGGTCACCTCTAAACAACGACAACCTCCGAATACCGGCCACATATTGATGGAACCAAACAGGTTCCATAGCATTAACATTAGTACGAACCTCTAAATAAGGAATTCTGAACAACGGCCGCTCAAAAGTCACGAGAAAAAAATATCAGCTCCTGGTACAATTTCATATTTATTTGCAAATCGAAATGTGAAGCAGATCAAACAAAAGTTACTTGATATGTCAACAAAAAGTCACTTAATCTCTTAAAAACTTAATCACTTTCCAAAAACTAATCTCTTAATCTTTTTGATAATCACTTCTGCCTCAAGATGTCATAAATTTCCAAGACTCAAGAGAGAGCGAGGACAGAAGGACCAACAACAAATTATCTGTTAAACGAACAATGTGACCACCCAGTTTTTTTTAATACTTTTCTTCTTTGGTGTGGGGTCTTGAAATTCTCATTTTGTCCATAGAAATTGTCATGAAAGTTTCATTGGGGAATGAAAAAGCATTTCCGTTTGGGAAAAACGGATAGATGATTTTTGTAAACATTGAGCGTCTTTAGAAATTTCAGTTTTCTGGAAACTTCCGAACAAAAATGTTAAAGATTAATCATTCTTTTGTTCAACTTTTCTGCCGTCTGTCTTATTGGGCTCCTTCGTATAACTTGAGAGTACACTTCTTACTTGTTCGTGATTCTTCGTGCGTTGTTACCATAGACCTTCTAATAATACGATCTTACCTTTGAGGTTGTTACCAACTATCGTATTAAAATTCATTATTTGATTACGAGTGGAAAATTACGATGAATTCTAAACGAAAATTCCAAAATTTCTAGTACTATTAACACATACGCCGTTGTTTTGACGAACCTTCGTGAAATTCCAAATCTTTTCATTAATTAATAATGATGATGAGTTGTATAGCAAAATAACTCATATTGTTATTTCTTTGGAGAAAGATATTTGCAGCAAAAAAACAAAGCAACTGCAAATCACTGATTTTTTTAATGTATTAAAACAACAAGGATTAATTAAAATGACTGCGTATTTCTATTTAAATTTATGTATTTTGATTTTTTTTAATGAAACCTCTGAATAACACCCACCTCTGAAGAGCGGTCACTTTTCACCGGTCCCACGGGTAACCGTTATTCAGAGGTTACACTGTATATATCATAGTTTGAATTTAAGAGTAACTGGATTTGACTGTTTGTTACATCATTTTATTTTTCTCAAAACATAATTAAAAAAAAAAAAAAACCCATGAGAGAGATGGGAAAAAAAAAAACTCTGCATCAAACTTTGATGTGAAATCTTTGATGTACAGTAAAATTTACAATTTTAAATACATTTAATTTGCATTTTACTGTGAAGACTTTTTTTTTTTTTTTTTTTTTTTTTTTTTGTGGGGAGGGGTTGGGGGTGTCACAAAAAGTAGATGTAACTACATTCTATAATTCTATATTGTAGTGATTATATGATAAAACAAGCTGCCAGTGTGATCAACTGATACATGCTATTAGCATGTACCTTGGAGAAGCCTCATGTATAATGACAATCCTGAAAGGGCCCTAGGAGTGAATGAAAGGGTTTCACTCATCACTGTTTCTTAGGAGGGAAAAAATAGTTCTGTGTTTTTAAATAAATGATAAGTATTACTATTTGTTTCAAAAGTATAACTGCACTGGCACAAAAATGATATACGCTTGTACAAATAAAATGTATATAGCACTGAAGTAAATATCAAAAACATATTTAGACTTTTAATTTAACTTGTGAAAAGCAGAAATATAATGTTAGATATACAAGTCATATGCAATAAAAATTACTCTCAGATAAAATGAGCTTTCACTGTATTCTGAGTGACTTCGAAATCTTATGATTTACGATCGTCATTATTAAAAAAATATAATGTTTTATTTTTTGAAACCACAAAAAAATTAATAGTTATCATTGATTTATTAACGGAAGATTAATATTTTTGTGTGGCATTATTTAAGACCCTCTAATAGCGAAAACTAGCCAAAACTTTCGATTATTTCCACGCAAAACATTTGTTATTAACAAGACAAGGACAACAAATAATTATTTATTTATGTTTATAATCATTCACAGCTGATATGCTGATATCGATCCGTAAATATGACGCTTGCGCAGTAAAACCTTGTCTATGATTGGTTAGCGCTAGTGCTTCCTTATAACCAGTGAAAACGCTCTTAGGTTAAGGTCTTGGGTCGCTGGGTTTTTTAGGTAGTTGGGTCGACCAGTGAAAACGCAGATCCAGTGCCTCGCGATCTTACGACAGCTTCGAAACAGCCGTAAGTTAAGACGCAAGTGGATGCGCGCGCAACCAAAACAAATGTAACTGCGGCCTCTGATTGGCTGACTGCAGGAGGACTTACACCGAAGCACGAGGACTTACGCTGAGGCACCGTAATACGAAGTTACGACTGATCGCAGGAACGCCTATCCTACGATCGAGCGTAAGATACGGTAGAGCGAGGCACCGTAATCCCAGCCCTAATATTTAACAGATTTTTATTTTAATTTCAATAAATATTGTTGAGTGAGCAAGACAAGGTCTAAAATAACTTCTTTTAATTCTTGCTAAAAGTGTTGTTTGAGAATCGTATTCAAAAGTTTAATTAAAATTTCGTAACAAAACTTTGACAAGTTTGTAAACAGGGACTTTTTAATGAGATATTTAATGCAAGTATGTAAAATAAGACCTACAGTATTTGCTAAATATTTCTATGACATAAAAAGTGGGTTTTTTTGTTCGAAGTCTTCTTTAAAAGTCTCATGATATAAAAGTTTTGAAGATATAAAGATTTTGACAGAACTATTTAACAGGCTTTATTTTTAAACATGGAGTTATTTTTACTTCAGAGCAGCAGATGGCAGCACCAGCAAAAGTCAATTTTCTGATATTCATAGCTGAGTAATTTTTGAAATTCAATTTTCTGTATGTTCTCTTGAAATATTTGTTAATTGTTTCTTAAATAAAGATTTGCAGATTTTTTTTTGTGTGTAATCTCTATTTAAATACGCACACATAGGCACAAAAGTTTCAATTTATCGAAATATCTTGTTCATATGCAATAAACACACATACATCAAATTATGTTTTGATTTGAAAAAAAAAAAATAAAAATGATGTCAATAAATTTACTTGAAATAAGAAGTTATGACAACAAGTCTTGAATGTGTAAAATTATTCATTTTATATATGTGTATTAAGTTACAGAAAAAGTTAATTGTATTTGTATTTATATTACATGTAATATAAGAATAAAATTACAATAATCCAGCAATAGATAAAAAAACATTTTCTCTTTTCCAGGGCTTGGATCAGGGTTCACTTTCCTGTATTGTCACAAAAATTAAAGCATTTACAATGCCTTAAAGTATCCGTAGGAGTCTGTAAATACGTATTTAGATAAATATATTTAATATTATCCTACTCTAAAAGTATAAAATATGAGCTTTAACGAAAATTACATGCCAAATTTGGGAACCTAGGGCCACGACCCAATTGAATCAGGTTTCAAATTTATTTTACATTTGCAATAGGCATATGTTTTTTAAAATCTCTCTATTGTCTTAATTACTTTAAATAATTTGAGTAAAATACAATTTATACTAAAAAAATTTACCTTATTCCAGTACTTGTTTTGAATAAGAATTGATATTTTTTTTGCTCATTTTAAATAATACAGCTGAAAAAAAAATTTTAATTTTTAGTTTTTTACAGTTTGTAAAATTTACTATGAATATTTAACGATTTCTTAAACTGAATAGTTCTTGTTTTCATGTTATTATTTTAATTTCTTTTTAAATAATAATAATAATAAAACGCATATATAACATTTCAGCATTTGTTTTAGTTAGAAAAAATAAAGTTAATTTAAAAAAAAAAAACGAGAATTACATGATAAATCCAGGTTCCGGGTAATCCGAGTACAGTAAAATTTAAAGGAAAAAATATATATAAATGAGTTCCAAGCTTGTCTTGAATAAGATTTAATATTTTTTGTTCCTTTTTAATAACACATTGGAAAAAATATGTATATTATTTACAGTTTGTACAATTTATTATAAATATTTTACAAACTCTTAAAATAGTCCGTTTTCTGTTCTGTTAATTAAAAAACTCGTAAAAAAAATCGCAGAATTTCTTTTTAAATGTAGCTTAAGAAAAAAAAATAAGTTAGATAATGCTAAATAAAATCTTTTGTTCTTAATTTCGATTGTAGACAATAGATGGCGCTCCGGCCAGTATACGAGTTATCGCGCATTACCAAACTTCATTTCGGAGTCAAAAACGTAGCACGGCGTTCCCCTACCTGAGGTATTCTATTACCATGTAATATAGTTAAATAATTGTTTAATTTGAAATTACTAGCCGACCCTGCGCAGAGTATCTGCACTCTAGTGCCCACTCTTTTAAATACTATACGCATATTAGAATACACGAATTTCAGCATTATATGTATGAATATCATCCATAAAAACTTCTCCACTTAGGACTGGGAACTTTGAAATAAAAAATATGTACACATCATAAGATATGGACACCATTTAGAAATATAATAACAGAGGTATCTTTCCAGCATCGTGCATGTAAAAAACCGTTACATGCACACAATAGTTGCTGGATACTCTTAAAATTAAAAAAGTGTAGTATACATATTATATTGAAAATATCTACACCATTTACAATTAGGAAAATATTTTTATCTTTTTTTTTAATTTTTCTGCATCGAAAACGTCTTTATATACACAATTGTAAATTTCAGAGATCGGACTGGCCCATCGGCCCCCCGAGCATAATTTCCGTCTCCACCGCCGATCGACGATTGGGATTTTTACGCTTTCTGATTATTTGTAAAATCAAACACTTTTTAAGTCATTTCCGGTATTTTGGAGGATTATGAAGATATGATATAAGAAATTAATATATATTATTAGCTTTTATAGAAATATTAGATTATATAGAGATTAGATTATACAGAAATTAATTAGATTATATTACTATAATATTTATTATATTACAGTTATAATTAGATTATATAGAAATTAATAGATATTATATAAAAAACCAAGTTCAACCATAAATTACTTAAGAAGCGTTCGGTTTAACAACTAATCAGAAAGCATGATAATCGTAATCGTCTATCCGCGGTGGAGACGGAAATTATGCTCGGCGCCCGAGGGCCGGTGCGCTCTCAGCCAGGGAAAATTTTGCGCCCCTAAGCCGCTCCAATATTTTCCCACACAAATACATTGTGATTAGTGTACTAAATTTGCGAGAATTTGCTTACGGATAATCATCA
The DNA here is from genome assembly GCA_963931845.1 of Maratus michaelseni. Classification (NCBI taxonomy): domain Eukaryota; kingdom Metazoa; phylum Arthropoda; class Arachnida; order Araneae; family Salticidae; genus Maratus; species Maratus michaelseni. The sequence continues at coordinate 191,463,644 of OZ007600.1, forward strand.
ACTAATAGACAGAAAGCAAAAGAGAGGGATTTTTATTATCATAAAGAAATTGAAGATACATCGAAGAAAATTGCAGAATCCGAAATCAAAGCGGACATGTTTGCATACGAGGGGAGAAAACGGGCACCTAGGGAAAGTTTTAATAATCCTGGCGCTCCGTGGTTACTAAAGCTCACGCCCATGTGCTATTCCCTCGCCCTGAAAAAAAAAAATATCCTTCCTTACATTAATTTTTAGGTCTTAATCTCAGATCAAATATTTTGCGTAACGGCCATTATAGTACCCATTTCGGACGCCCAACCTTGCGCTCCTTTAACGCAGCCCCTGAATGCACCAATAATTGAAACCATGCTTTTCGAAAAACAACTTTATAAAAGAAAGAGATAAATATTAGAAGGCAAAATCGTTTTATGTGGATTTTGTTCTTGACTGGAAAACATAACCTGTCTTTTCGAGAAATACAACTTTAATGACACTTCTGGATTGCAATTCTGCAAGCTGCAAGATCCCGCGGCCAGTATTTTTTTCATTCAAATAACGTACCATAACTTTAGGTTAGTAATCTAAGCTTTATTTATTGATAGCTTTTCTGTAATAAAATAACTATACGGAAATTCTGGTATGTATTTTAAATAAAAATTGTTTTATTTAATCACGAAAAAATCGATCATTAAACAAGCGGTGATTACTATTGAGAAGCTATTGTAGGTTTTTTTAATTAAAAACGCTGGCAACAAATCCTGTAGCTCGTAGGATTACAATCTCCGGAGGATTTCTTTCAATTATTGAAACCAAGCTGTATTTCCCTTATCTCTAATTAAGATAAAAAAAATTGTAAAGAGTGTGCTGGGAAAAGTAAATTTACTCAATTATTTTAGTGATTTAAAGGTTACTAATCGCTATTTTTGATGTCCTATTTCAGTAGAAACATTTTCATAGTGGGATATCAATTCAGCATTTTAAGTATGCATAAAGTCATTTTTAAGCATACAAAATTCCTCTCCTCTTCCTGCCTCTTTAACCAAATGCTGCAAATGTAATATTTTCACAAGCAAGTGTTATTTCCCCATTCATATACCCCTATATTTGGACATACAAATACTGCTATAATATATGGTACTTTTTCAAAAGAAAAAGTCAAGCATCAGTTTTAGTTTCAAAATTTCTATTTCTATATTGAAAGTACATTTTTGTTCTCGATATGAATATTTTCCGAACGAAGTTTGCATACTGAATCTTTATTTTGTATGTGTAATGAGGCACACACCTCTAGACTTAAAAGATGCTAGTTTACTAAAGAAAAAAAAAAGATGCAGTACATAAACAGCATTTGCTGTCAGATTTTATCAGAAATTGAATGTATACCATGTTTATAACTGACTTGATAACTAATTCATATTACGTCAAATAAATATATTTTTTTAAATAGAGGTTGGAGCTCTTAGCACAGATATTCTTGCATCCTAATAGTCAGAAAAGTAAAATTTATTTTAATAATAGTTTTAGAGATATTTGTTTAAATACAAATGTAATCATTCCACATCAAATCAACCAAAAATTTTCAATATTCAATCTGATCATGTCAGATTTTAATGAAACTTTCAGGAATCATTCTCCCTGATGATACAAATGGGAATACACTTTTATAATTTTTTTCTCTCAGTAAATTTTCATACAACTAATTTTTTTAATTTCGAAAAATGATCATTTTTTGGCTTGTATAAATGTTTTCAATTTTGAATTTCTCAAGTTCTACCAGGTGTAGAGAGTTGTTTGACCCCTCGTTTTAAAGATAATTTTATAAGGTTTAATTTGATATGCAAGTTGACTATGCTTAGTTAAAAATAATTTAATGCAATTTAATTTAAAAAAATTAATTTTTTTTTTTAAATAGTGTTTTTTAAAAATTTTGAAAATCATCAGAAGTTATAAAAATAAAATAATGTTTAAAATTAATAAGACAATGCTATCTTTAGCACAATCATAAAGTTGGCGAGGTGCCAACTTTAAAAACCAGCCCCAACTGGTGTTTAACATTAGTTTTTTTTTTTTTTTTTTTTTTTTTTAACATAACTGCTGATCCCATTAAGATCCCACTCTAAGACTTTCAGAATTTAAAGTTCATAATATTACAAAAAACATTTCTTTTTCAAATTAAAAAAAACATTATTTAAAAAAAATTTTAATTTAAAATTTTAAAATTAAATTTACCTTTTTTAACCAAGCATAATCAACATGCATATCAAATTAAACCTTATGAAATTCTATTTAAAACGAGAGGTCAAACAACTCTCTACGCCTGATAAAACTTGAGAAATTCAAAATTGAAAACATTTATACAAGCCAAAAAATGATGATTTTTCGAAGTTAAAAAAATTAATTGTATGAAAATTTACTGAGATAAAAAAATAATAAAAGCATATTCTCATTTATATTATCAGGGAGAATGATTCCTGTAAGTTTCATCGAAATCTAAAATGGTCAAGTTGAGTCACTGGTTGATTTGACATGGAATGACCCAGAAGGTGAAACATTTCTGAAACCAAGGAAACCAAATTAGAAGAAATTTTAATCAGTAATTCTAGAAGCATAATTAGTTTTTGCCTAAAAAATCAACAAATTAGTTTCTAGTTAAAATAGGATCAATTATTAGCATATTTTAATCTTATTATTAGCGTATCTGCCAGAAAACATAACTGTAGGTTAAATGGCATATCTTTAGTTTAGATAGATCATACAATAGGCCAACGATCAGCAAACCGTTGGTTCAGACTATTGGAAACAGCCAAATTCAATCGTTGACCAACGAAGCTAGAAAACAATGGACTAATGATACCAACATTTCTGTGTTGCTTGAGTGAAAAAAGAATTGCATAAAAAAGGGAAAAGTTAGTCATTATCATCAAGTCATATCTCACAGCACGAAGGTTTAAAAAAATTATAAATATCATCAAGCTTGTAATAATGTTTAAAATTGCTAAGAAAGTAAAGCAAGATTATTTTTTTTTTTGCGTTAATGGACACAGCTATGGATAGACTCAGACTAATACTCAATTTACAGTCCTGGGGAAAAAAAGTGATCATCCCCTACTAATTCTTCTAAAAATAATAGTAAAAATCTATAGGAGCCAATCGATTGGGAATAATGTCTACTAATTAAATTATGGAATAAGTATGTTACAGGAGTTGTCTACATTTTAAAAATTATATCAACTTTGAATTTTCAAACAATAACACTTATTTTTGACACCCTATTTGAGTACCTTGGATCGAGACAGCTTGCGAAAAGGTATAGTTTAAATACTTTATGTTAAATTTTCATAGAGTTAGAACAGTTTAAAGTTTGAGGATGCTAATGTTAAGTTAAATCCAAACTTATAAAAATCATCCGATGAATTTTTTTTTTTTTTTTTTTTTTTTTTTTAAATGAAATATACTTAATAGACCCAAACACATTCCAGGCATTTTTTGTATTCAAAGACTTTTTTAATTATGAAAATTGTTAATATATTCATGTTAAAAAATATGAATTATGACATACATTGATTTTTGTATAAAAAATAACTGTGTGTAAGTCTACAGCTCATTTGAATAATTAATTTTCGAGATATAGAGAACCTTCCGACAGACTAAAGAGACCGTCTTCGTCTTTCAAATAATCCACAGAAAATAACACGTAGACACCTACCAGAAACATTTTGTAGTAGTATTTAGTTTTATATAAAGAAAGTTGATTATAATTTTAAAGTGCCTATATAATTTTACTGATGACAAAACGCGTGTTCAATACTTTTTCTTGCAAGATTTAAATTTTACTTTCCGAAATTTTTAGATAAACCCTTAACACATTTCCTTTTATAAATCTATGAAGAATTAATATAAGTATATTCCCAGTCTGTCTTGATCTAGGGAACTCAGATGTAGATGTTTAACGAAAATCAGGGCCGTAGCGAAAGAAATTTTTTTTTTTTTTGGGGGGGGGGGGGCAAAAGGCAAGATTGGCCGACTCAAAAATGTTTCAAATCCGTCTAATCTCTATAATAAAACCGCATGTCATGTGACTGTCCTCAACAGTTCCGGGATGCCGCTTCACTGTTTCATATGCCAGGCAGCCATTTTTATTCAAAATTATTTTTTCTAATAAAACTGCATAAAAGTTACATTTTTAGAAAGATCGTTCAAAATAAATTAATATTTGAGAGATGACTTACGTTCAATTATGTATACATTCTGCAATAACTTCAGTTTCAATTAGGTTCGCTGTTCAAATTCTCTATCCATGAAAGTAAACAACAACAAAAAAAAAAGATTCATTCGTTGTTGTTGTTGTTGTTGATTCGACCCGAGGGCCCGGTGAGCAGCTTTTTATTTCTATATAGCTGTCTTATTCCACAAGTATCAACTCCTACCTGAGGTGAACCGATCCGAGGAAAACAGCAATCAACGACCGCCAAACACTCCAAACAAAACCTGATAGACCCCTACCCAGCGCCATCAATATCAATCTAACTCGGACACTGTACATAAATCGCATTCAACAACTGAGATAACAAAACTATATGATCTCCACCTTTACGCCCAGTCACTCCAAAAAGATCCTCGTACGAAGTATTGCTCAAAACCTGCATCTTGCGAAACACAATTTCGCGCAATCCCGAAAACCACTTACATCGCAACACCAAATGCTCTTCAGTTTGTTCCTCCAAACCACAAAGGTTACACGTCGATATCCCTCTACCAAGAAACCTCTTACGCCGGGCCTGTGTTAGAATAGTCTTCGTTAAAAACCTTGCAAATATAACACCACTTTTCCTTTCTAATGAATGATGAGGATGCCCTATGCTACCATAGTCCCAACAACGACCGGTACAGTTATTCAGATATTGCTCCCACTCCCATTCAGATTCTTTCTGTTTATTATTCCTCACATTCGTCATCCAATCTTCAGCCGAAAACCACGGAATCCGTACGTTGCTGAAAGGTCCATTCCTAGCCAACCTATCCGCACACTCATTTATCTCAATCCCTTTATGCCCAGGTACCCAGATGAACGCCATGTTATACTGGTCATTGCTTTTCCTATTAATCTCTTCTCTCAAATGCGTGATAATAGCAACTGATTTTCGATTAACCTTTTGTAGGGCCTGGAGAACGCTTTTAGCATCCGTGAAAAACATATATTCCCCCCTGTCCACCGTATAAAATTTAAGTGCAACCAATAAAGCCATGGCTTCAGCCGTAAAGATCGTATTGATATGCGGAATTTGAAAAGCCAACTGGCTACCTGTCTTCTGATTCATCATCCCAATTGTAGTCCTATGAGTGTCTTTTGAAGCATCAGTCGCAATGAACGTGGCCATGTTTTTATACGTCTGAGCAAAGTTATGGAAGGAATTCTTGATCACCTCATCCGGAAAGTCTTTATTTTGAAATGCCCATGTATTGACTACTATCCGACAATGCTCACTGATTTTCGTCCCCCATTTATAATTTACCAACTCATTAATTTCCGTACCATACCTCCTGAGTGTATTTAGTTCCCGGTACAGTAGGTCAGTCGAAAGCATTTCCGTATGATCCTGGTATTTGACTTCTGAAATAGACCGTTTGGTAGCAAGGTACTCAATCCTCTGTCCGCACCTCCACACCCCACTTTCCTGTAATAAGACCGGGATTGGGCACCACTTAGGCAAGCCGCTAGCCCACCGTAAAGCCATATTGTGGATAACCTGGAGTTGCCGACCTTCCGTTTTGTTCGCATGCGTCAGAATCCGAGGATTTCCTTCTAACAGAACTCCCATCATACTCCTTGTAATACGCAGTAAATGATTAGTCTCCGTACCCCAACTCATCCCTGCAATAACTTTTATCAAATTCAGTCTCTTGCTAGTTTTTTCCCTTAACATGGCAATATGATCTTTTAAGTTCCCCTGGCGATTAAAATAAAACCCTAATACTCGAAGGGAATCAGAAAAATCCACCTCCTGTCCAAGCACCTGTAAATGGTTTTCCTCTACCTTCCTCCACCGCCCAATCCTGATGATTTGGCATTTGTTGGGATTTACCTCCAAGTTCCAAGCCTGAAGCCATTGAATCACCCTGGCAATGTTCTCCTGTAAAATCCCTTTGAACCAAACTACGTCATCATGAGAACCATAAAGAAAAATGTCATCAGCATAAACAACACAATGTATACATGAATCAAAGATTTCGAAGATATCCGCTAGATAAAGTGCAAACAGTAAAGGGGAGAGAGGACTTCCCTGTAAAAGACCCCTGTGATACTGGAATGGAGCAGACAGCGAACCCCTCCATTTCACCCGAATCCTCAGCTCTTGAACCAGATTCCGAATTAAAACACAAAGATCACCATCAAGTCCCAGCTTTTTTAATTTGAAGAGCAATCCATCCCACCAGACATTGTCGTAGGCCCCTTTGATGTCTAATGCCACCAAATAACCTTTCCGCTTTGAATACCTTGCCCTACTAATATCTCTATAAATTTTATATGCCGCAGCCTCACAGTCCCTAAATGGGATGAAACCATAGTGATTCTTATGGAAAATCTTCTTTTCCATGCACCAATTAAGTAAATTGTCCAGGATCATTTTTTCAAAAATCTTTTTGCTAGTGACAGTTAAAGCTATGGGTCTATAACCCCGAACATCATTCCTATTTTTTCCAGGTTTCTTTATAGGGAGCATAATCACCTCTTTCCAAACCTCTGGGATATTCTTTTTCTCCAAAATTGCATTGTACATATCTAGGAGTGTTGTCAGCGTCCTAATTTTCAATTTTTTAAAAAAAACTCATTTTTATGCCATCAATACCAGGGGTCGTGGATTTGCCCTTACTGATAGTGTTTTGTAAGTGCTCCAATGTGAATTTAAGTTCCATTCCATCATTCCCCGAAAAGTCGATTGGAATACCTTGTACCACCGGACTGTTTTGAAACATTATGGATAGGGCATTCGCTTGGAAGGTAGCGTCAGGCGGACAATTCGGGAAGCAAAAATCCGTGTTCACCTCCCCTTCATATTTTTTCTTGATGCCGCGAATGATTTTGAAAATTTTTGGCCCCCTACCAGTCTCTCTGACCACTGTATCCCAAAATTTTTTCTTGTCCTTTTTAATTTCTTTTCTAAGCTTAGCATTGTACATCTTGTATTTAACCCATAAATCAAGCTGGCACTCCCGAACCGCTTTCCGATAATAGTACCGTTTCAGCGCCAACAGCCGACGAGTCACCACTCCCCACCACGGCGGAAGATTCCCACTACCAATCGGAACCCGCTCCTTACAATGTTCGATAGTCTGGGTAATAGTTTTTGTCCACTTATCCAAATCATCCCCATTTTTATGTTCACCGACACCAGCCACCGCCGAGCCAACACGATCCCAATTAACCAGTGTCAAAAAATCCCTCCTGACCTCATAACCACTATTCGATACCTGAATCTCAATGGGATAGTGATCAGAGCCCATCGGATCCGAATGAACAACCACATTGCACTCACCAGCTAACCTACTCGACACCATACTCAAATCTAGGAGAGATCCGCTACCTCCGCCAGAAAATCTCGTTACCTGGTCCGTATTCAGGAGCACTACATCATTCCGATTAATCCAGTTAACAAGATGAACCATTTTTTGACCTTTCGGGTTTGTTCGCCAGTTGAGAAAATTAATGTTAAAATCACCAATAATGAAATAATTCTCACCAATCATATCTTTTATGTTTTCCAACCAATTCGTAGCCCCGAAGCCTTTGGGAGCGTAAATATTTATGATGGAAATACACCTCTTTTTAAACCAAATTTTAATCCCTTGCGCCTCATGATCCCGGTCAATAGCAGGCAGGTTTATGATAGTAACTGGAATCTTCTTTTGGACTGCTAAAAACAAACCTCCACCCCCTCTCACTAAATTTCCAATCCGATCAGCACGAAAAATGTTCCTATCATTAAACAATAATTTATGCTTCTCCTTGAGCAGAGATTCTTGAAATGCCCAGACAACACTCTTACGAAAAAACCCAGTATGAAGCCAGGGTAAGTTGGCCCGAATACCTCTAATATTCCAATGTATCAATAAAGTATCCATACAACACAACCCGACAAAAACAGGTAAAAAATCAACCACCAAAAAATACAAGAATTAAAACAAACACTTACCCCAAAAATGACTTTACAAAACAAACACCAGAAAAACAAACAGTCCATAAACACATAATGACCATACGACATTTACCAGCATCCCATTGATCCAACATCGTTATGTCTCTCCCGAATCCGTCATCATGTCCTCACTCTCCACAGTTATATTAATCTGAGACTGTACTCCTTGCTGACTTTGCTCACCCATCTTGAATTTTTTATTTCTCAAGCATTGATATAGCTCCGTCATGACATCTCTGTGTACAACTTTATTTTTACCAGGTGCTTCTTTCGTATTTTCCTCCAGAACGTTTTCTTTTCTCTCTACAAATATCTGCTGCATATTATCTAATACTTCCCAAAAGTGCGTAATGAAATCCATTATCTGTTGAAATTTATCTTCTATAACCATCGCCAATTTATGAATATTACCGTCCATATTTGCTGTTTCCACATGTTGTTTCGTCTTAGCCGCGTAGCTGTTTGCTGGCCTTGAGTTGGATTGTCTTCTTGCTTCTGCTAGCGTTATATGCTTTTCGCATTTAATTTTTAAAATTTCAGCTTCTTTTTTTCTGGTTTCGCATTCGATGTTGTCTGCTTCATGTTGCTTACCGCAATTAGCACATCTTATTTCTACTTCATTACAGTTTATTTCGGGGTGAGATTTACCGCATCGTTTACAGATTTTTTCATTTGGACATTTGTTACTGCCGTGCGTATAACTTTGGCACACATTACAGCGCCTCGGACGGTCAATAAACAGCCTAATTCTTTGTCTGATATAAAACATTTTAACATATTCCGGGAGTTTATGGCCGTAAATTGTAATAAGCACCGTTCCCGTGGGAACCATTCGTCCCTCTTGTCTTGTTAGGAATCTCTTAACATTTTGGACAACAATATCATTTTCCTCCTCTAGTTCTACCTGGATCTCTTTTAGCATGATGTCTACATCCATTCGAAAGATTAGAAATCTTGTGGTGATGTTTTCGTTCATTAGGTTATGTTTGACCTGTCTTTCAAATATTTTTTTTTTTTGTATGATTTCCCGCGCACATTCATAACTTTTCGTCGTTATCAGGATTTTATTATTTCGAGTATATCGAAATGTATCTATCTCGCTATGTCTTTCAAAATTCTTCTTAATTTCTTGTTTCACTTGAATAGGGTTTACTTTTTGAAAAGCTCCTTGTAGGCATTCTGTGATAATTACATACTCTTGGAGTTCCGGAATAATTTCAATTTGTTCACCTGCTTCTCTACCGTCATTCCAATTATACTTGTTGTAATCTTCTTTGTCCAAAACAGGACTAGCTTTAACTTTGACCTCAGACCCCGCCATCGCTGTCGGAGGTATTCTGAGACCTTCTCGCAATATAGGACTCTATGTCGAAAACAAAAAAATTCACCAAATCTGATAAATATGACCTAACCCTTTTTGAAATATCACAAAAACCACTCCTTAACTCACCACCACTAAACAAACTAAACACAAACCACGTAATTGAAATAACCGCCGGAGCTAGGAAAACGTACTCGCTCACCGAGCCCCACTCATCCACCATTCGATTCATTCGTTGTGAACGTTTAAAATATTAAACCATGAATTTTTGGACTGCTGCCTGGTGTAAAAAAAAATAATCAGCACCAGTGAGACAGTCAAAGTTTACCATAATTCTGTTCCATACAACTCAACTTCCTTCGGATCTTTTCTTGATGTAAGTTGAACTCCGTGGTTGAACTCATGTAATAATATTTAATGGATCAAATTTCGAAACAAATTGTCAGCTTTTATTTTTCGTGTGTATTAATTAGAAACGATATTTTAATTTTGAAATCAAATGTTTTGATTTATGATAATATTTCTTATTTATCTATTTTCTATTTTAAAGAAAAATGTGAACGTCATGTATTTTAACTTGGAACAGCTGTCACGGACGCACCAGGGTTGGCGGAATTTTTGTTTTGCGCCATTTTGGCGAGAAAATCCCATTTTCAGGTACCTATTAGAGATTACTAAAACAGCATATACTTTTATTTTATTATGAAATAGTTTATATTAAAAACACACACACAATGATTAATTTATTACTAGGACTTCCCTCAAAGGGATTAGTCTGAGTGATATTGCTGAGAACATAGGGTTAACAATTACAATATAAAGAAAAAGAGCAAATTAAATTATTACAAAATATCATATATAAATTCATATACACTGTTAAAAAAATAGAAAAGTAGTTTCATCAGATGTGTTGTCATATTTTTTTTTTTTTTTAACATGCGGCAAAGAATCTCATTTTCTTAAGCGCGTATTGCGCAAAACTTGAAAAAAAAAAAAAAAAAAAAAAAAAAACTCCGGATCTTTCAAAACGCCAATCTTTTTAAAGTTACGTTACGTAATTGGATTTGCAGCCAATGGATTATTCTATCAAGCGTGGTTTAACGCAAATTTAATTTCATTGTTGCACCTTTTTTTGTGTGTGAATTAAAAAAATTTCTTCTTTGATTATATATCTATTATTTGTATAACTGTTTATAGAAACTCTTACACTTCAAACCACATTGATAGCATGCTTTGCTACAAACCAGATTGCAAAACTATAGTCTAAATTACTATTAAAGTACACAAAAAATCTTTCGATGACTTCTGTAAAAATAACTTTTACATTAAATCTCCATATCGGCATATCCATAATTGAAAAATTAGATATATTTCAAAGTTAAGCTTAAGAGATACTTTTTGATTATTCTCTAGGAGGCTCTGCCCCCTGCGCCTTTACTGCGCCAATCCGCAGACTTTTCTTTTGTCTGTCTGTCTGTCTCTCCACAATCTGTCTGTTTCCCTAACCGTTCTTCTGCCCGTCTCTCTAACCGATTGTCTATCTCTCTACACGTCTCGCTACCTGTCTCTATATTTCTCTACCGGTCTCTCTACCCGCCAATTTATTTCTCCACCCGTCTGTCTATCCGTCTAACTACTTGTATGTCTAGCCGTGTCTCTATCCACTTCGCTACCCATTTGTCTATCTGTCTCACAACTTGTCTATCCGTCTCTCTACCCGTCTGGCTATACGCCTCTCTACCCATCTTCTTACCCATCTCCGTACCCATCTACTGTCTCTCTACTCGTCTGTATACTCGTCTCACTATCCGTCTGTTTTTGTACCCGACTCGCTACCAATCTCATTACCCGTCAGTCAACTCGTCTCTTCATCTCTCTACTCGTCTCTTTTATCTACCACGCTACGCGTCTCGCAACCTTTCTCGCTACATTCCTGTCTACCGGTGTCGCTACCCGTCTCGTTACCCATTTCTCTACCCCTCTGTCAACCCTCTTTTTACCTTTCTCTCTAGCCGTCTGTCTATTCGTTTCGCTACCCGTCAGCCTACCTATGTCGCTACTCGTCTCTCTACCCGTCTGTCTACCCGTTTGTTGACTCGTCTTTCTACCTCTCACCACCTCTTCCCAATATTTAAACAATTCATTTAATATACAGAAGCCGTTTATCAGTTATTAAATGCAAACGAAGTAATTTATCTAATAAGCGTAATCAGATGCATTTTTTTAAAAATACATACATAAACCTGAATGATAATTCATCAGTTTTGTGTTCATAGTTGTTTATATCATTTGACAGTAAATCTCAACTTCTTAAACCTGAATTGTCTCAAGCTTTTTAAAAAAACCACAAGGTCTGTATAACTGCAAAGTACCCTGAGGGCTATATTAGCTACATGTTATTAAGTTAAGTGAAAGTTTCGTTATCGCGTTTGCAGCCAATTGCTTATGTCAGAAAGCGTGGCTTAACGCCATTTTAAATTCATTACTGTAACTTTCTTTTCTTTTCTTTTTTTTTGGAGGGGGGGGGGAAAGGTTTCAAATATATACATTTAAATAAATTAAAACTTTTGCCTCCATGCCATTAGCGTTGTTTGTATTATTAACTAATACCTTGTAGACCGAGCTTCATTTGAAACAAATGTAAAAGACTTCTTCTACAGTTTTTTTAGGAGAAACTTTCGTAATTGGGCCCAAAGCCAATAGGAGCATTTAATGTCATTATAGTAACTCTTAGAGTTAAAACAATATTGTTGCTAGCTTTACTCTTGTGTGAGACCAGCCCTGCCTGTGTATCTGAATGGGGAAATGTTTCGTATCCTATGTCGGTTGGCGAAAAAATTTTTAAATGGTGCCAAAAGGTAGTTTTAGCATCTTACAAAATTTTTCAAGAGAGCGGTAAAACATGTTTTTCAAATATTTACAAACCTACGTTTATTAAAGCATGTTTTTGCACCATCTTAAAAATTTAAGCACGATGCTAAAATAAAATTTTATCGCCATATACGACATTTTAATAAGTAATGAAAATACATAAACAAACTTATTTTACAAACCTAAAAGGCATTTTTGTGGTAAATAATTGTTATTGTCAGGGGGTAAATTGTAAACAAATAATAAATAGCATTTAAAATCTAAAAATTTAGAAGTGGTCCGTATAAAAATGCAAAACATAACATTATACGCTTGATAACATTAGACGCTACGTAAATCTTTTTTTATTTTTTAATATTTCCGAAGGCACAGATAAAAAGGTAAAAATCTCTTCTCCAAATGCCAAATAGAAAATACACAAAATAGAATGCCAAATATGCAAAATAGAAAAATATCTGCAAAAAAAATATATTTACATAATACTACATCTGCAAAAAAATAAGATTTGGAAAAAGTAAGCCAAATCCTGCAGATCCCAACAATCACATCGAAAAACTTATCACCAAAAAAGAACTCGCCAAATCTTACGGCACAGGAGATGGATTTTTCCCTCTAAATGCAGAATATTGGGTTTTTTCGGTACTTTTCGGTTAGCCGGGCGCCAGTGATATATATACATGTATATATACACACACATATATATACACATATATCTGCATATACATATATATACATACATATATCTGCATATACATATATATACATACATATATATGTATACATATATGCATGTATATATATATATATTACAAAATTTAAATTTTTTCCGCAATTATTCTATAAAATTTGTCCATTCAATAATATTCGGTATATAACCCAGCTTATTAAAATAATTCTCATTCTTAAAATAGCCTTTTACTATCCATATGTAAAGCCAATTATTCCTAATCCACTTAATAATATTTATTCGAATGTAGTTATTCTAAAAATGGCGATAGCTTTTTAACACTTTCCAACCTAGTTGAAAAGTGTTTATGACTTCGGTTTGTCTGGCCGTCTGGCCGTCTGGCCGTCTGGCCGTCTGGCCGTCTGCCGTCTGCCGTCTGCCGTCTGTCCGTGCTCTAACTCCCGTAAATATGCTCGGATTGCCCTGCAATTTTTATATGTTATAATCGTTATCTATAGCATGTTCCCTATTTCAATGGAAGTGTGTAGCACTTATAGTTTTTTTACAGGGACACTCAAAAGAATTCCGTTACATTGCGGTCTATGGGGAAAAATCATTTGCGGTTTATTTAAATAATGTTTCACTATTTTAAACGCACTGAAATTTATATATATCACTAAGGTGCATTAGAAGAAGCTTAATATGGAATAGGGTGTGCATAGCACTTATACTTACTTTACAGGGACAGTCAAAAGAATTCCGTTACATTACGTCTATGGAGAAAAATCGTCTGCGGTTTATTTAAATAATGTTTCCCTATTTTAAACGCATTTAAATTTATATAAGGTTCATTACAAGAGACTTACTACAGAATATTGTGTGTATAGCAGTCATCGTTCATTTACAGGGACACACAAAAGAATTCTCTACTGTATGTTAACAATAATTCCTGGAAGTGCGTTTTAAGTTACTGAACGCGATTTTAATTTTAAATCGCTTTTTGTATATTACGTGGTGTGTATAAATTCTGTAGATCCTATACAGGGAAGCACAAAAGTTCGGGAACACATTTCCGTATTTAACTCCAGACGGAGAATTTTAAACTGTGCTACGTGTTTCCTAACTGAACTAAAATTTAGCATCCTATGTAGTATATATAAAAATCTATAGATCCTATACAGGGCTGAATAAAAGTATTCGGATTACTTAGATGTTATCTTTTAGCTTATTAAAGAGTATGATTCGTAAAATTATTTTGGAAGCGTTGGAAAGTGTTACATAATCTATGCTTGACGCATGATTTTTCGTTCTTGTTTAATTTATTCTTTAAATAGAACATCTTTATTTTAATCCATTATTAAAATTCATTAGTATTATTCCCGTGTGGTCAAATTGCTATAACTTCTTTATTTAAATGCTAAAATATCGTATCTCTTAAAATATTCCGCTCAAAAAACCTTATTTCATAAAGTTATCCTATTATTAAATATCAAATGTCTATTAAAATATTTCCGAAAAACTTTAATTCTTTCTTTTTTTTTTCCCTTTTATAAAGATTCATTTTCTTTTCTTCTTATTTTTATTACGTATTAAATTCGAAATTTAGCTACAGCCTCAAAAACAGATAAGCTCGTTTGTTGATATGACAGGCATCTGGTACGAGATTATGGAATATTCTGGAAGGGCGTAGAAAATTTTTGCATTTTACAACAAAATAAATCCGCCGGAAATATTGATAAAGTTCCAAAAGAGACCTTTTGATTCGATAGAAGTGGGTCACGTGACGTATTCTGTATTATTACGCAAGCTAGTTTAAAAACGCGATCATCCTGATTCGGAGAGGATTATTTTTTCGACGCTGGTGTTTGCTAAAAGAATCGGGACGGATTCTAGAAAATAATGGAACGTTGTATTTTTTTTCGTTTAGCGTTGGCTAATGAGCATTTTCCCTGAAGAGATGTCTTAAACTGGAAATAAAAGGTTCTTCGACAAAAATATGGACTGACATTTCTTGTTGTTGATGATACCACCCGGCCGCCTGATGCGAACTAAAAGGGAAACCAATAACATCGCTAACCCTATTTATCACGAGCACGACTGCCTTCT
This sequence comes from Maratus michaelseni, assembly GCA_963931845.1. NCBI lineage: Eukaryota > Metazoa > Arthropoda > Arachnida > Araneae > Salticidae > Maratus > Maratus michaelseni. Next base: position 191,478,786 of record OZ007600.1, read on the forward strand.
TCCCGGATTTGAACTTGGAAACACGACATATATATATACATATGTATTTATACATGTACATAGTATATCACTGGCGCCCGGCTAACCGAAAAGTACCTTTTTTTCTTGTACGATGGGTGATTATAATATAATTGTTTCATTTCACATACTACATACCGTTTGATATATTGGTACTTTTATGTTATCCTGGCGTAGTTGATAAATCGCCAAATATTGTTCCTATAACATTTACATATTGAATTCATTTCATTTAAATATAAATCTTTCACTCATTTAATTTAAAATACATGCCTTTCATTAATCCCATTTAAAATGCTAAAAAGAGAGAAAAAAAAGAAATAATGCCATAAATCGAAACCTGTTATTTAAACACCAAAGAATTTTTTTTTTTTAATTTACAAAATCGAAATAAAAAAAAGCTGCTATTGCTGACATTTGCGCCAAATCTCTAATACCAAGTCTACCAAGTTATTGCGGAGTTTTTCTTTCAAAAAGAAAAAAATCCAGATTAATTTTCGATTTCTACTAAATTGAAATATATTTTATTGTGCTGAATATTAGTGCGTGCATATTTTTTGCTCCATGTACTCCATGAACTTTTCAATTCCGATTGCCTACGAAAATCTCCCGCCGGTGAAAATGACGTACGCCCAAAATTTTGGTGACGTATATACTTTAATTGTGCTTTTTTATCTATTTTTTTTATATAATTTCTAAACGGTTGGACATTTATTCTTGGTAATAAATAGACGTCGTTGTCACCTTTATAGGTACCTGCTGTAAAAATTTGAACGAAATCCGTTAAATATTTTTTGAGTTATGCTTGACGAAAGGTTTTAATATCCATCGTAGCTATATATGGGGCAAAGTAATACTGCGCTGTGTATGAGTCTTCGTTGCACTCAGACAATAAAGTGGGTTAAGCGGTTTTTGTCAAGAAAGATGAAATACATAACAACAAAAAATATGCGAAATGCCACCACGATCGCTAAAGTTCTTGATTTGTCTATTAGATTTTTCCGGTTTGGCGAAGGATTAAGGAAAAAAATAAATTATGAATAAAAATAATTTGTTACAATGCTTAACATACATTTAAGGGCGACCAAACTGGTCGCCAGTGGCGGCTAGTATAAAATAGTCAATCTGTCGCATTATTTCTTAATTAATAGTTTTTACAATTAATTTTAACTGATTAATTATAATTGATAGTAAAAAATAAAATATATGATTTTGTATTACTAAAATGTTTCTTTGATATAACTCAATAATTATTTAAAAGATTTACCAAGAACTTTACTGGATAAATAAATTCATGATATCCCGTGCGTAGAACGGGTTAAACAGCTAGTTAAGTATATATTTTATGACACTGTTCATACGAATATCTTAACTAGTTATATAAATATTCAGATATATATGTATCAGCTAGTTATATAAATATTCAGATCTTGATGATTTTTAATTCTGTGAAATGAATTATATCGTCTGCAGATTAATTTCTGTAATAAAATAAGTATCTCGGTCGCTTGACGATTTAACATCCATCGGAAGCTCCTCTAACAAGAAAGCACCGATTTAAAAAAAAAAAAATCAAATTTCTTAATAAATATTTTTATTAATATCTCCTAAAGTTTTGATTCGATTTTAATAAAATTTGAAATGTCTCGACAAAATTCTGCAAAGATAATATATTTTAAATTGCAAACCATTTGGTTGGGTAGTTTTTGCGTTGTTATATGCGGACAGACAGACAGACGGACGGACAGACGGACGGACCAAACGACGACTATAGGTGCTACGTATTTATATAATTACGAACGCACCTAAAAAGAATATGTATTGATAAGAAAAAATCCTACAGTTGTGTTTGTGAAAAACACATTTGTTTAGAATGATAGAATGAAGTGATAGTTTAGTAAATAGAACATAGTGATTTTCAAAATAAATGCTAAATAAAAATGTGATCTCTTAGTTCTAAAAATTATGATAATGTAATGAATGGGAAGTACTTTCAATATTTTATTAGCATGCGATAGAAAATAATTTGAACTTTATATTCCAGTTAGAGATAATATCGTATGGAATTAACAACATACACTTTCAGTAATTCTAATTGTAAAACTAAAAAATGCACACTATAGGGGTACTGAAAGTATTTGGAGGGGCGCAAAATTTAACTGCGCCTGAGGCCTCTTGAGTGCTTAATCCACCACTGATTGTGTTTTACAGGAATGTCAAGGGACCGACAGAAACATTTGAATTATCCACGATTTCGAATTATTCACGTTCGAATTATTCAAGTTTGACTGTACTATTTTTACATGAATTACATATCACACTGAATAAAGCAAACCATTCATACCTTTCTGATCACCATTCCCTGTCGAGTGGTTTCCACTGTCCAGCCATGTTGATAACTTCTTCGAACTTTTTGCAGCTTCCAAGTTTCTTGTTTTTAGAGACTGTCTTTTAGGTAGCTTTCAATACAAAAAGTATAAAGCTACCTATTGTGGCCGTTCGGAGGAAAGCAGTTCCGGAGAATTTCGATATATTTTCACCGATCATGACCCCCAGACCCCAAAACCACCCTCCGTTCAAATGTTGATTTATATATATATATATGACCTATGTCATACGATAACGCTCGTATTTATAAATCAATTTTGATGAAACTAATTGTGTGTATTAAGCTAACCAATGTCTCGACCGAGTTCGTTGGCCAGCTTGGTCCGCCATTTTGTTTCAAGATGGCGGCCATTTAAAAATTTAAAACTAAAATAAATATACAAAAAAAATAATAATTCAAATTTATTTTTGAATTACGTTTTAGGCCTTGATACAACGATTCCAGAGCATTTTTTGGTTTACCTCTATCTTAAAAAATGGCTGAGATAGAGCAGTTTGAAATTCTAGGGTGGCTGACATTTTGAAACAAAACAACATATTAACGCGATTACTCGCAAATTATTTTCTTTCATTGTTGTAATAATTTTCCCAATCATACGCATAAAACTATATATTCATATCCGTTAGCGCCAAAATTGGCAACATTGGCGACAAAATTGGTAAAATTGGCGGCATTTGGCAAAATATCGCCAAATTTAGCGACCAAAATAGGTCTTCATAAATGAAGCTAATTTGGCTATTGCTCAATAATTTGGCAAATTTCTTATTCAAATTCAGTATTAACGAATCTTTTGTAAACGTTTCTTTGCATTTTAACTTGCTGTTTTCGTGTAACATTAGCTAAAATTTTAAAACGAAGATATAGGAAAGCTACCTTTTCCTCCTGGTACAGGCCGGAAGGACTTTTTTTATTTCCACTTGGCTGGTGCCAAATTCGTTTCATAATACAAAGTATTATCTCAACACAAGCAAAGTAAGATTAACCCCTTGGGGACGAGCGACACGTATACCTATATGTGAGCATAAGATGCTCAGAATCCTTGATTATTCCCACCAGTTAATTTTTATTGTAAGTTTTGCCTTATTTAACGACAGCATTTCTGCGATTCAATTAGGTGAAAATTTCTGTTTTGAAAAACCGGTGGTAAAAGATTAAAAATTCCGTAAAAGACGCTCGTCACGAAGGAGTTAAGTAATAAACTATCGTATTATCACTACTATGCTACTCTCTACTGTCTGACAGTCCGATATTGATGAGCAGTTAGTAAACGAATGACTCATCATGAATAGCACTAGCTTGCTGCACGTCCTAGCCTGCACTTGACTCATCACTCGGCAGGCACCTGACGCGACATGACACACTCGACTCGACATTCTGCTGTCTGCTCTAGAGATACTTTTGCATGCGAAGCGTATGGAGTATTTGAACGGACACGCAAAAACATTTACTCTAGCACTTTGATGGATTGTTTTTATTATTAACTTTTAGCTAGGTGCTGGGTATTTTATAGGAAGTTAGATTAGATATTAAAATACAATAATTTTTTAACCATCAGTTTGGGGCCCCGGCGGTAGTTACGGGCCTGAAACGCTGAACTATTTATATTGTTTTAAGTGCAAACGTGTTAATGTTCCGCAATCGCTTCATGTTTTTTTTTTTAACTATAAAACTACTGTTAATAATTTATTTTTTCCTGAAATCCTCTACTTTCTGAATTCTTTATTTAAAAAATAATTCCTCTTACGTATGATTTAGTTTTTAAAAAAAGTAATCGCTAACATGTACCATAATTACCGGCGTATAATACGCGGATCAAACAATTATGTTTAGACCCAGAAATTTTATTTAATAATTGAAGTAAAATATTTACAGCGATCCAGTATGTTCCATTATATAAAATAAAATTTCTGGGTCGAAACATACTTGTTTGATCCGTAGATTATACGCCGGAAATTACGGTAATCAGGGTATACAATAAATATTAAGTAATTAATAAAGGCTCAAATTGTAATTTTTATAATAACAAGTAAAAAATCAGTGAAAATTATGTAATTATGTTATGTTGGCACAAGCATATAAATTTAATTTTAGTTTTACAAAAAAAAAAAAAAAAAAAAAAAAAGTAAGAAATTTTTAGGTATTAAATGTTAAATGCACGGATATTTTTTTTAATTTATTCATTTTCTTTTTTTAAATAGTTTTAAAAATTCTTCGTTTTTATTTTCCAAACGTTCCTAAAACAGTTTCAGAGGGCGTAAACATCACATCGTTACTAGAACCTACTATGTATCAAATATAAAATTTCTTGAATTTTCTTAAGCAGCTTTCTCGCTTTTCGAAGCGAGTTTCGCATTCGGTCGACCTAGTTCATATATTGATAGTTTTTATCTATGTAAGTTGCGCGTGTTACTGTAGGACAAATTTTTGATATTTTCAAATCAATAGATTAGATTCATTTTTCCCCGCTATTGGACTATGTATCGACGGCCGACTTAGCTTTTCCATGTGTGGGTAAGGTATAGTATATGTCCAACATTTCCGGCTCTGCAGACAAGATTTATACATGATAATTTTTTTTCAGTGGGTAGGCCGACTAGCTATTTATGTGATTCGAAAATGTGACAGAACACGTGACTTTCATACCGGGGCAGTACCATAAAGTATCCGATAAGCAAAAGTTAGAGAAATTACAGAATACTTCATTTTTTTAAATAGGCAAACTACCGTCTCAAGAAACATGCATATTTCGAAAATTTACAAATTAGTGACTCGTAAAACATTTATGAATATATAATTTAAAAAGAACAGATGAGAATGTAAAAATATAAAGCAACATCAAAATTTTGGCGGCCCTGGACAAATGTCCGGCTCGCCCCCCGTAAGCACGGCCCTGCTGAATACCGACAGACGTCTTTTGTCCGAATAAATAATATTTTTATGAATGTCAATAAATATCCCCGAATGTTCTAAAATTAATGCCATATTTATGAAAATGGTCAATGTAAAATGGATATTAAAAATAAAACATTGAAAGTTTAATTTTCTTAGAAAACGCAAACTCATAAATTTTGTTTTCTAGAAAACTATTTCTGTATTAGAATTTTATAAATAATGCAAATAATGCTTTTAAATACTTTCTTCCAAACAATAATTTTAAGTTTTTATCAAACAATATCGGAAGATGTCTTAAATTTATGTATGATATTCAGCGACCTTCGAAATATATGCCGATATATTTTTGCTAAATGCGTATAGCTAGGGACAAGGCAAAAATTCCGTTTTAGACAGATTTCGGTTTAGCTGATGGAGTTGTATGACATTCCTTAGGCCATGATTTGGAAAAGATTCCGTTATAAACAGGTACTGTTTTGACACGTTTTGATGCAAAATAAAAAGTATTTGATTCAAAATAATATATTAAACTTTATATTACAAAAGGGGTGGAATTTGCGTTTAGCTCCACCCGTTTGTGAATAATCTTTGATCTTTATATTGAAAGAGTAATAACCATATAAAAATTCTAATAGTTTCAATAGCTCCCATTTTCTAAAGGTATCTAGGCAACTGATATTCCAGACTTTCAGAAATGGAAGAAGTTGTACAGTTTCACGATCCAGATTACAATGATTTGCAATGGGGTAAAACAGTTTGAGAGTCTCTGTTCAGTCTAAATAAAATATCTTTCTCTCTTTGCTCACTATCGTTTTCATAAATGATTGACTACAATTTAATTATGATAAAATTGATTCAGAATCATTTGAATTAGTGTCATTACTTCAATTAAAAATATTTCTCACTATCACTCCTTTTATAATATCATTTTCGTCAATTATATCTTCTTCTGTACTAGTCTCATCCGCAAATCGATAAATGTCTTTATATCAACATTCCCTTATTCTTTCACAATATGTAAGACTTCGTTTCATCATTATATGAAGGAAATACATTAATCTAAGTCAAACTTTCATTGATGTAAACAAAATTAATAACAAGTAATATATAGTGAAACCTCTCTATGTAGTATAAAGGTATTGGCCAATATGAAAATATAATATCGGTCTATATCAACTGTTTAAATATTGGTTTTTGGCTTTAACCAATCATTCTTATATTGCTGGGCATTCCATGAAAAATGAATTTTAAAACAATTTTTCTTTATCATTTATTTTCTTTGTGTGTATCATCAAAATTTCAATTTTTAAAATCTACTTTTGAAACATTATTCCAAATGCATCAATACAAGAAAAAGTTTTTCGGCGGTCGGTTGGATGGTGAGAGGTTGGCTTCTCTCTCGTGCTGAATTTACAGTTCACGTGGGGGGCGGTTCCGTATTCTAGCTGCCGGCTGTCGTGGTTTGTTTGTGTTCAGGTGATAGAAGTTTTATCTGTTTTTTGTGCGTTTTGGGCTGCTTTTGAAAGTAAGTGGTTTATATTTATTTTTCTCTGGAGATTTGCTGTATCACCAGTGCTTTTCTGTGTGGATTGTTTTCTTTTATTTTCGTAGTAAGTAGTTATCAGTTTGAACTTTAGTGTCGTGTGAGTAATGTCGGGATGGCCGTCGGCATCCAAGATGGCTAATTCGACAGTTAATGTGGTCAATGATGAAACATCTTTACAACCACCAGTTAGTAGTGTCGAAATGGTTGAGGTTTCTGAAAATTTGTTACAATGTGATATGAATAATGTAAACATAGCTCGCGCTACAGTGTCTACGGACAGATTGCTTCAAATTGCGGCATCTAATGGTGGTAAGGACTTTAACATCTTTTTACACAGCTCGGTGTCGAAAACAATCCCCCAACGAGACCCGAGAGCGGTCCAGGCAGAAATCAAGTCAAAAGTTCCGTCTGCAGCGGACATTGCCAATATTAGATATACGAGATTGGGTGATATTATTGTCAGTACAAAAAAGGTGGATTGTGCGATTGATTTCGTTAATTTGTCTGAATTTTTGGGAGTTACTATATCAAAGAGAGTAGTGTGGGAAAACATTACTAATCGTTTCCTGCTTTTCAATATACCCGTTGACATCCCGTTACCAGAGTTGGGTAATGAACTCGCGGAAAATAACAATTTGAACATTTTGGAACTTCGGAGATTCATCCGAAAGGACTCTCAAAGTGCGGTGTCTCCGGTTCTGGTGACCAGCTTGGGGACATTAATTCCAGCTGAAGTCAAGTTATGGTATTCACTACAGAGAGTCACGCAATTCATTGATCGACCCCGGCAATGCATTAAATGCTTCAAATTTTCTCACCCGTCAGGCAAATGCCCAGCACAGCAGTGTTGTGTCACATGTAGCCTTGTACACTCGGGGCCATGTACCACCCCAGTTAAATGTGCGAACTGCAATGGGGATCACAGAGCGGACTTTCGTCAGTGCCCCTCGCGGCTTCAGGAAGCCGAATTCCTTCGATTCAAAAGTCGCAATTTTCTTTCCTTCACAGATGCCAGAAGAAAATTCTTTAGTCAAAAACCCGAGGCGAAGTCATTCGCTCAGACAACCAGCACTAGAAGTTTTGAATTCGGGGACTTTCAGAAATTGTTGGAAGTCCGAACGAATCATTTGCTCAAAATCATCGTTGACGTGATTTCAAATCAGTCTGCTAATTTAACGAAGCAACTGGATGCCTTTAGTGCAAGCATTATAAATACTTTGGCTAAAATATGCGACTCTTCCCCGGAGCGCAAACGCCCGCATAAACCTGACAAGACCTAAAAAAAAAAAAAAAGTGTGTTTGTGTGTGTCGTCTCATTATTGATTACGTTTTTTTTTTGTTTGCCTTCTGTACTGCCGGGGCAGTTTGGCACTGTGTGTGTCTTGTGGTTATGTTTTGCTGTTCACCCCCCTTTTTTTTCTCAGCTTGTCTTAATGGGTATCTCAGTTCTCCAATGGAATTGCCGTAGTATCTTAAACAAACTCCCCTGGCTGCATACACCCCTTTTCGCCGCTGCGGACATCTTGGCTCTACAAGAAACATTTCTAACTGCTGAAAAGTCCCTGACCATCCCCGGAAAAGTGATCTATCGGTTGGACAGATTGGGTCGCCCTGGTGGCGGACTCCTCATTGCAATTACAGACGCTTGGTCCTCCCTCCAGTTAAACTTTGACGCTTTCAACCTCTCTAATGAGATTTTGGGGGTTCGCATATTTCTTGGTTCACATCATTTGAATATAATTAACCTTTACTCGTCTTCGGGTCTGGTGGTAGATGATATTATGAATGTGACAAACAGCCTGCCAGGTAATACTCTCATTCTCGGAGACTTTAATCTTCATCATCATCTGTGGGGCGCCCCGGTGTCCTCGCGTGCTGGCGAATTGTTCGTTGATTGGCTTCTGGACAGCCCTTACTGTATCATGAACCTGGACACTCCCACTCATGTTTCTCCCAGTGGCTCCTGTTCTTTGATAGACTTGTCTCTTTGTACTTCAGACATCTTCACTCAGTCCTCAATCCATGTGGAGGAGGATTTGTTTGATAGTGATCATTTCCCAATTATCATTTCTGTAGAGCTTTCCAGTCCACCCCATCCTAGCCCTATTCTTTACAAGTGGCCGAACATTTGTCGGGAGGTCAACGACAGACTGCAACGGGTTTCCTCCATGGATTATGACTCCTTTTCTCAGTTGGTTCAAGGTGCGATGCAAAATCACAGCTTTTCCCGCGCTAGGCGTAACAAATGCCTTCCTGCCTGGTGGAATGCGCGATGCAGCAATCTTCACAAGCAAAAGAACTTTTTTCTAAAGAAAGCCCGGGGTTTGATTTCCAGTGAGTACTGGATCAAATACAAGCGAGTGTCTGCCAAGCTCAGGAAAGTCATCAAAGAGTCTAAGCAGCGATTCTGGGACTTAATCTGTACTGATGCAAGGGATCCCAAGATTCTGCACAAGGTATTCCGCAAGATCCGAAATCGATCCACCACTCCCATCGATACACACCTTGTTCTTCAAGTAGGGGACATTTTTAGCGCTGATGCGGCTTTCCAAGCGGAGACGTTCGCTAATGTTTTCACTGGGGAGGGGGATCATGAATCCATCCCCATCACATATGGCATTGTAACCAGTCCTCAGCTCAACAATCCTTTCGATATCACTGAGTTAAAAGATGCTATCCGCCGAACGAAAACCTCGACTCCAGGAGAGGACAAGATTAGTGCTGCATTATTTAAAGGCCTCAACGATCACTCGCTTGGAGTCTTGCTTCAAGTGTATAATGACATATGGCTCACGGGGGACATCCCATCATCCTGGACCACGGCGATCATCCTGCCAATCCTCAAACCCGGCAGAACTAAGAAATTGGCTGCCTCCTACCGGCCCATTGCACTTACTTCTGTGGCCTGTAAAATTTGTGAACGGATGATAGCTACCCGTATCAATTATCACCTCCTCGCGAATAATACCTTGGACCGTAGACATCTTGGCTTCCTACCCTTCAGAGATAGTCAGGCCACACTTACCCGGCTCCATCAGGACCTCATAATGGCAAGGAAAGAGAAAAAATATATTTTGGGCATATCTCTAGACCTTCAAGCTGCTTATGACTCTGTCTACGTGGACGGACTTATTTACAAATGCGCCCAAGTTGGCATTACTGGTCCCATCTTACGCTGGCTCCATCGCTTCCTCTCTGGGAGGTCCATCAAGGTGGCCTGGAGGAATGTCACATCGTCACTCAGGTATATCAATAGAGGTGTCCCTCAGGGAGCGGTGCTGAGCCCTATCCTGTTTACTATTTTTCTGGCTGATTTTTTCGAGGTACTTGAGGGTCTTGGAGTGAAATACTTAATTTATGCAGATGACATTTTCCTCTACTGTGACAACTGCTCTCTGGAGAGTTGCCGTATCAAGCTACAAGAAGCGCTCCGACTAGTTGCTCAGTGGTGCACACACTGGAAGCTTTCCATCCGGCCGGATAAATGCCATGCTATCAACTTGTCCAGACGCCCCGCGGAATGCTACTTCGACTTCAGTGTCAACGGTGGATTAATCGAGTGGTGTACGGAGATCAAGTTCCTCGGTTTCTATATCGCACGGCGTGGAGGTTTCCGGAAGCACATCGAGTACCTCCGGGGAAAAGTCTTCACCAGAATAAACATTCTCAAGTCTCTGGCACAGAAACGGTATGGCGCACGCTCCCATCACCTTCTAACTTTAGTTTTCTCTTCCATTCGAAGTGTGATAGAATATGGAGCGACGATTCTCAGCTCAGCAGGCGTCTCTCTTTTTCGTAAGCTAGAAGTTCTCCAAACCAGTGCCCTTAGAATTGCGTTGGGTCTACCGAAATGGACTCCAAACATGGTGCTAAGAAGACATGCCGGTGCTGCCCCATTTGCAGACAGGATCAAAGCTTTGGCGTTCAACTTCTGGGTTAAACATCTTTCTTTGGGTAGTTGGTCCCCCCTCTGGGACATTCGGGCGGATGGTCTCGACCTTTTTGTTCATGATTTACCCAATGTTTCTGAGATGCTGACAAAATTAAGGATTACTCCAGATCATCTTCTTCGGTTCCAAGTCCCATTACCCCAGGATGTTGAAGCTTTCAGGGTCCTCACTGCGGGGTTCCCGTTCCAAAATAAAGATCTTGATACGGCCATGATCGCTCCATATTTTGCTGAGTTCATCCAAGATTACAATGAATGGAACATCATCGCAACCGATGCTTCGAAGACCATTTTCCTCACCTCTATAGCTGGCTGCAATTCAAAGAATCAGTTTGCTTATAAAGTCCACCATGTGAATTCCATCTTCACTGCGGAGGCCCTTGCAATTGGGATTGCGCTGGACGAACTGGCTCACCCGTCGTCACGTGTCCTCATTCTGTCTGACAGCTTGTCCGTGCTGTCTGCTCTTCAGTCCATAACTCTAAAATCTCCTATGGTCATCCTTTGGCTTCATAACAAAATCATTCGTTCCGCTCAATTTCTCTCGAATATTATCTTCCTTTGGGTTCCGGGTCACCGGGGTGTCCCTTTAAATGAAAAAGCAGATAGTTTGGCTAAAGGCGTCACTTATTCAGATGTTCTGGTTGACTGGATTTCCCCTGAGGATATGATCAGCGTTCACAAACGGGAAGCGGCAAGTCAGTTCGATCAAGATTACAATGCATCCAAATACAGTGTCTCGCATGGGAATATTCCCTCGGTTAGACTCACCTCGTCATGGGCTCGGAACAGACGGGAGGACGTGTTGATTTCCCGGCTTCTCTGTCGGATGTTGATTACCCCAGAGGTTTTAGCACGGTTTCACTTGATTCCGGATGGCCGTTGTAGTATGTGTGGTTGTATAGACTCCTTGGATCACATTTTGTTTAATTGCTTGAAGTATCAGTCTCATCGCAGTAGTTGCTGGGATTCTAGGGTGTTGAACAGTGGTGGTTTTAGTTCTTTTGTGTGTTTTGTGAGCAAGTTTTGCGCGTCTAAAGACTTTCGTGTTTCAGCTTTGTTGTTCCTTCATAGCATTGACCGGCTTTAATGGTTTAGTGTTGTTGGTTTTGCTTTGGTGATTACACTAGTTGTGGATCATTCGGGACGACAGCCGTGCAGCTATATGTCCCAAACCCTCCCCCCCTTCAAACTTCAAACTACAAGAAAAAAAAAAAGTTATTCCCCCAATATATATATATAAGTATATATCACATTACATTCCTGATAATCAGTCACTAAATAATTGAAATTCCTTTCTATAGTATTATACGAGATGATACAGTAGCAAGTAGTTCTAAAGATTTCTCTTTCATCTTTGAAAACAAACAATCAAAACTACGTTCCTTGCAGCAGCAGTTGCTGAGAAACGTTCGTTTTGACGTCACGAGACTTGTTTTTTTTTTTTTTTTTTTGCAACACGTAGAAAAAACAGTTGCGGGCTCTGAAAGAAAAGTTCGTTTTCGTTTTTCAAAAGATGCGAAACGCCCAACCCTAATAATTAAAATTCAAGATAGTTAAGGGTAGGAAAAGTAAAAAAATATATCTAAGGAGAGGTGAAATTTACTCTATGGGTGAAATGACTTGCACGTGACCAGCAACTTTCACTGAGAGTTCTTTTGATTTTAACAAGTCAACAACGAGGAGAACTTAATACCCTATGGGCGCTCACTCGATATTTTAACTGACGCGTATATAGATGATATAATTTACCACTAGCACATATTTTTTCTTATAGAAATAATTATTAAATTTTACCGGTATGAGTTGAACATTTTTATTTCAAACTAAGTAAACAGGCACTATCCTTCAATTTAATAACGAAAATCTCTTTTGATAGTATTTCAAACTTAAGAATGTTGTCTCTCATCTTCAGATTAAATTATAGCATGAAAAAACATTAGAACAATGATATATATATATATATATATATATGTAATAATAAAAAAAAATCGCCATTTTTCCTTAGTTAAATTATTCCAAATTCTTACAATTCTAATTTTTTTTCTCCTGTTTTATTCCAATTTACTACTCTATATTCATTAAATCCTTATTCTTTCTTAATTTAGCTCTATCGTTAACTCTGTTAAATTCCCTTTTATTTAATTCTAAATTGTCCAAATTTACTTAAATATAAAGCTTTTAGTTATTCTTAATTTCTATCATGATCCCCGATCATTTCTGGGTTTTAGAATGTTTTTTGAGAGCCATTTTCATTTTTATTCCGAATATTAATTTCCCGCTCTAAAATCACTTTACTACAAAATTAATCCACTCCTCTCTGTCCGAACTCTTTTACTAATTATCTTTCATTGGTCGTGACGTAGAACGCGCACTGAACCAATGAGGAGTTAAAGAAGACGCGTCTTGCTACGTCACGACCAATGAAAGATAATTAGTAAAAGAGTTCGGACAGAGAGGAGTGGATTAATTTTGTAGTAAAGTGACTTTAGAGCGGGAAATTAATATTCAGAATAAAAATGAAAATGGCTCTCAAAAAACATTCTAAAACCCAGAAATGATCGGGGATCATGATAGAAATTAAGAATAACTAAAAGCTTTATATTTAAGTAAATTTGGACAATTTAGAATTAAATAAAAGGGAATTTAACAGAGTTAACGATAGAGCTAAATTAAGAATAAGGATTTAATGAATATAGAGTAGTAAATTGGAATAAAACAGGGGAAAAAAATTAGAATTGTAAGAATTTGGAATAATTTAACTAAGGAAAAATGGCGAATTTTTTTATTATTACATATCCCCCCTCCCAAAAAATGTATGAACCGGTAAGTCCAATTGACTTACATGTTCATTGGGAGAAAGCAGATACTTGGGTTACAAAACAGTTCCCTCGTTGCAATACAGTTACCTGGTCGCCGCATCGCGATGTTCAAATTTCTGAATTCTGATAAGTAAATTTTTAATAATTAAATTTAAAGAAACACGGTTAAGTGGAAACTGCTGTAAATAATTACATTTTTCAATAATAATTAGTATAACAGTATAGTATAGTTTGTATCAAGAAAATATAACAACAACATATAGATCATCTCTCTTTGTACCAATAATTTAACAATAATCAGCATTATTCACTTATTTATAGTCCTTAAGTGATTTTTTAAGTCCTACTGAATTGTAGAGTCCAATTATTGAATATTATAAGAGTCCTTAATGTTGCAAAGGCAGTATGAAGTTGCAATAAATAAATTTAAGTAATAATATAATAACAATATATAAATCATATCTCTTTTTATCAATAATTTAACAATAATCAGCATTATTCACTTATTTATAGTCCTTAAGTGATTTTTAAGTCCTACTGAATTGTAGAGTCCAATTATTGAATATTATAAGAGTCCTTAATGTTGCAATGGCAGTATGAAGTTGCAATAAATAAAATAATACAATAATAATAATAATAGTAAGAACACTATCAACAATAAAATTTTAAAATAATAATACTTAATAATAACAATAATAATAGTATCATCAATAGAAAGAATAAACAACAACAATAACATCAAAATTTTATTTACATAACATCAGAAACTTTTTTGAATGCAGTTTACCTAAAACTTTCAATTCCACTCTTTAAATACTTTTTATCCATTATAATCTTCATATTCTCTTTCAAAATCAACTTATAAATAGTGTAACTAATAATAATAATTCTCAACATAGGCGTAGCCTCGGGGGGGGGGGGGGGGCACGAGGGGGCACGTGCCCCCCCAACTTTCTAAGCATCAATTTCTAAAATATGATACAGTCAATTAAGACTTGTCTTGTATTGACCCAAAATGGAAATGAAATAACTACTTTAATTTTCATTTTATATTTCTTCATTTTTTTTTTACATAAACAGATGTCAGATCAGTATAGATAGCTCAGCTCTTTTTCTTTGAAGTAATGAATTTGGTAGCAAAACTTGTGTTGTGCAGTACAAACCCTGATAGGAACGTTCATTAAAAGAAAGTTTGAACTATCACTATCTTACAGCTGTATTTTCCGCTGTCTGCGGTTAGTATCTACATGTACTTTTTTTTTCTTCTCATTCCGTCTGTAGACTTTAGAAAATGTAGTTGTGTTTATCATAGCGGGAGTTCTGCTTCCCCGCATACAAATATATTTCATTTAATTTGTTGTAACTTTAATTATAATTTAATCAAGTCATAAATACCCTGCTTTTCCAAGCTTTGTCACTGGAGTTATTTACAATGGAATGCAACCACACATCACTAAGATTATAAAAAATAATTAATATTTTCTTCATTTAGTTATTGAATAGGTTCCTCTCTCTTACTTATTATTTTTGTATTGACAGCACTTCAGTATCTTCGCATTTTTGAGGTGCAATGGTTATGATTTTTTTTTTCAAAATGTAAGCCTTCTTGAATGAGCTGTTTTAAAGTTAATATACAGCTGTACCTTGGTAAACGATGGTAATCCGTTCGAGAAATACCGTTGTTAAGCAAAACCGTTGCTATTGAAGATGCAATTTTCCTGGCGCACATTACCTTAAATGATTAGTTACTTCTTAAAAGTGCCGTTTAAACTTATTTCAAATGTCGTAAAAGTTTGATAAATGTCTTTTATTTATTATCAGGGCCGTACCAAGGGTGGTGCAGGCGGTGCCCCCCTCCCCCCCAGGCGCCAGATACAGTTGTTGTGGTGCTGTTTATTATATTTGTTACAAAAAATATTAATTTCAATAAAATGATCTAGCGGAGCTTTCCTCATTTACTTGGTCGTTTTTTTTTCAAGTGAACCTCGAATTAAATGAACCTGGTAGTAGGGTCCAACTGCTGTCAACAGCGTACACGCGTGAAGTCTACGCCTGATCTGGTCTCGAATCAAACTAACCTTGAATTTTTTTAATTTTTTATTTCGACCCGAATTCGTTTAATATTTTGAGCACCGTAGTTCACGTTACGAGGATTTTGTACTCTTCCAACTTTAATTTAATCGCAGGAAAGCAAAATTTAACAGAAAGGTCATAGGAAATAGGTCAAAAATTTGCCGAAAAAGCGAAAAAACACTAAAAAATTCGCGAGAAATTCAAAACTTGCAGAGGACAAAAGATACTATATTGGTCTAAAAGCTTGGAAACGAATTCATTTTACAAGTGTTAAAAAATTGCCGCTAACCGCGAAAACCCGCAGAAAATCGCGTAATTTTTTTTATGTACGCGATTTTAATACAATATATTTAAACCGGATTTCTTTTACGATCCCTCCCCGATTTCTTTCGCCGCAGAGTGCGAAAAAACGCTAAAAATCTCTCTCTCTCTCTCTCTCTCTCTCTCTCTCTCTTTTTTTTTTTTTTAATCGTAGAGGACAAAATTTACTATATCGGGCTAAAAGAATTAAACCCTATTCCTATAACAAATGTTAAAAAATTGCTGCGAAATGCAAAAAAAAAAAAAAAAAAAAAAAAAATAATAATAATAATAATAATAATAATAAATAAAGTTTAAATTGCATGATAAATTAAACTCATTGTACGGATTATGAATAAACTTTATTTGAAAAGAGAAAAAAAAGTTACTGTATTGGGCTAAAAGATTGAAAGTGGATTCTTTTTATGAATGTGAAAATATCTCTACAAAACGTGAAAAAAAAAAAAAAAATATATATATATACCATAAAAAAATTTCCACGAAAAATTCAAAAATCACAGAAGACAAAATTTACTGTATTGTGTTCAAAGACTGAAACCAGATTTCCTTTACGAATGTAGAAAAATCACCGCAAAACGCATAAAAACGTAAAATTTGCAAAAAATAATCTAAAAAAACTTAAAAACCTCAGAGAACAAAATTTATTACATTAGGTTAAAAAATTGTAGCTGAATTCCTTTTACGAATGTCAAAAAATCGCCGCAGAACGCGAAAAAGCGTTAAAATTGCATGAAAAATTTAAATCATAGTACGGATTCCGAATAAACTTTATTGAAAAGAAAAAAAAAATTACTCTATTGGGCTAAAAGTTTAAAACCGGATTCTTTTTAAGAATGTGAAAATATCTCCACGAAACGAAAAAAAAAATCACATGAAAAAATTCACGAAAAATTAAAAAATTGCAGAGGACAAAATTAACGATATTGTATTTAAAGACTGAAACCGGATTTATTTTAGAATGTCAGAAAAATCGCTTCAAAATGCGTAAAAACTGAAAAAAATTCACGAAAAACTTAAAAATCGTAGAGAACCAAATTTATTATATTGGGTTAAAAGATTGTAGCTGGATTCATTTTACGAATGTCAAAAAAATCGTCGCAAAGCGCGAAAAAACGCTAAACCTCGCATAACAAATTCGCGAACGAATTCAAATTTGCTATAACGTGTTCCGAATAAACATTATTGAAAAGAAGCCAACATTTACTATATTGGGCTAAAAGGTTGTAATTAGATTCCTGTTACAGATGTTAAGAACTTCCACGAATCGCGAAAAAAAACCCCGCAAAAAGCCGCATGAAAAATTCGCGATTAAAATCAGTGAGTACAAAATTGAGTACCAAATGTAATCGCAGGGTTCAAAATTTAGTACAATTGGCTGAAAGATTAAAACTGGATTCCTTTTACGAATGTTTAAAAATCGCAGCAGAACGCGAAAAAACTGCAAAATATCTCATAAAAATTCATTAGAAATCGCAGAGGACAAATTTTACAATAATGGGTTAAAAGGTTGAAACCAGATTCGCATCACAAATGTTAAAAAAATGCTACACAACGCGGAAAAACACTAAAAATCACAGAAAATTTTTGAAATCACTGAGGACAAAATTTACTAACTTAAATCAGAATTTACTAACTTAAATCAACCAGTTCATGCCCGCACAAACAGTTAACCCAAGTGAAAACTCAACAGTGAGGCTCTTGTGAGCTCAATTCAAGAACACACTGATATACAGAAGAGAATTGATAATTAATTTTTTATTTAGTAAATTTATTTTATTAAGTTAGTTTATTTTATGAATATTATAAATTTAAGCTGAAACTATAGATTTAACATTAGTTTGTTGTGGTTTCTCATGGGATAATTTTAATTGATCAGGAGGATAATAAGGGCGTAATTTTGATACATGTACTATTTCAGTAGATTTATTTTGAATCTGTCTATTAATTTCAAAATTGACATCAGATAACTTATTAAGGATTTGATAAGGACCACTAAAGACTTGTGAAAGTTTTCTAGTATTAGAATATTGGAACTCTTCATAAATTACAAGATCTCCAATCTCAAATTTTGGTTCTAGATAATTTTGATCATAATATTTTTTAGTTCTCCAATAATTTTCATCAGTGCCTTGTTTTAGCAAGTTTAAGGGCTTCTTGAACAGGAAGGTAATAATTTTGTTGAAGAGGGTAAAATGGAGGTTGTATGTTGGGAGAGGTTGTATATATATATATATATATATATATATATATTTATTTATGTATAAGAGTTCCTATCGTTTTACTATTACATCTATGGTATTTTTAGTAATTTTTACTATCGGTAATAATATTTATTATCTTAATTTTATTAAAAAATTGTATGGCATAGTTGATTTTTAATTATATTAACCCGTTAAGCACCACGACGTACCTGCGTACGTCATGAAATATCTATCTGTACGTATGTCAACGCCCCCCTAGAGATAATGCCTCAGGACTGGCAACACTGGATTGAATGACGTATTTGCAGATCGGCTATTCGCCCTTCCCTCCTTTGTGCTGCAGCATAAGGCAGGCCGCACACTGACAAGACAGAGCGACATGTAGCGCAAGACACGAGACAAATTCTGATATTCAAACCGGTTTTTCTTTGTTAAAAGGGTGAAAATGTCTCTTGACTTAAGCTTCATGTCGCTCTGTCTTGTCAGTGTGCGGCCTGCCTAAGGAGACGGAGAGTAAGCCATGCACGTTGTAGCGGCAATGTGCTTCGTAATCAGAAAGTTCTTGTCGTCTAATTCTAATTTGATAAAAGACCGGATTGCTTTCAATTAAGGTAAGTACTTATTTACAGTATATATGTGCATTTTTATGAGTATTAACAATGTTAATCACTATCTATTAAAATATGTTTACCTTTGTCCTTGTTGCACGATTAGGCTTAATCGCACAGCTTTGTTGAAGCTGGTAATGTGACAGACTTTTTTCCCAGGGTCCTGTTTTTGTGAAATTGTGAACAGCTTTTCATATTTGTGAAAAATCTAGACTTAATTATGTGAATTTGAAATTATCGTTATATTCAGGTCTTATTTATACATTTTTAAGAAGATACATGGATGTAAAATACATATATTTTCTTTATGTATGTAAAAATAACAGGTCAGATTTTACTTTTAAATGATTAAATTGTGAAATCTCTAGGGGGCGTTGCGTATGTGCTTACACACCATTCTCATACAATAGCGTTTCGAGAAGTGAGGTGGTCTATTAATCTTACAAATTACAATCAGAAGCATATATTTTATATTTAGTACAAATATCAGAAATTTTTTTGGTATGAAAGTTAAGATTAACAGTTTGCGATATGAAGCCGGTTATCGCTCAAATTTAAATGCCCACATTCTCCCCAAACCCAAACAAAACAAGAACGAGGAAGAAAGATATGCTACTTATTTCCTACTCCGGAGAAAGCATGTCTTTTGCCTACTTCAGTGATGCGGACCAATCTCTTTATATATAAAAATATATAAATTACTTAATGGTACATAAAAACAAGAACAATTATATGAACTTGTAAAATTTAATTATGATTATATATATATACATAAAATCAACGATTTGACATGCATCTGCAGTCGTCTTAGCGAACAAAAAGTCTGGAGATGAAAACACAAAGTATACGAGACAAAGAATTGAATTTCGGCCAATAACATCATTGGAAGAATGTAGTGGCGCCATCTAGTGAATACAACAGAAAGGTACCATTAAGAAGAAACAGAAAGGTACCAGTTTTATGTACCATTAAGTAATTTTTCTATATTTATATATAATATTCCATGGTGCAATTGTCCAACATATATATTCACAATCTCTTTATGTTTGAAATATAACATCAATAAATGCACCATATACGATTTTTCTCTACATACCATAATGTAAAGGAATTCTTTTGTGTGTCTTTGTAAATGAACTATACATGCTACATACATGTACACTTTTATTACCAAACATTCTATACTAAACCTCAATAACATACAAATATTACACGGCAATCTGAGCGTATTTACGAGAGTTAGAGGACGGCCAGACAAACTGAACTTATAAATACTTTTCAACTTTATTCGAAAGTGTTTAAAATGAAAGTTTTACTACTGCATAAATTACTATAGAAAATGAAATTCCGGAACATTTTTGTTTACGCGAGAAAGAAATTTCGGAAGCCATGACCTTGGCGGTAAAGATAAAAGATCCTTATATATTATTTCTCCTGTCAACATCCCTTTTACTCAGAAAATATTAAACGCAGAACAACGAATGAGATACCATATGAAAGGTTTTAGAACAGGCTTCTGACATAGCCCACTTAACAATTCGTTAAAACATGTTTTTGATTAAAATTTGCTGAAATTAAAAAATTAAATCGGCATTGTTTTCATGAAAGAAATGAAAGGTTTTCCTGAAATTATTGTTGCCAAAAATATAAAATACCACATTATATGATGCTCATAGCAATTATTCTAAAAAACACCGCACGGGTTTATTTTATACTTATGATTAAAAAGCGAAATTGAAATTGAAATGTTTAGATTTATATTTCTAAGTCCCATGGTTTTCCCGAAGCGGATGACGTCATACTCTAATGCAGTCAAAATACGATTGTTAATTTTTTTTTCTCGCGCGTGCCTTTAGCAATCTTGGATCAGTTTTTAGTCTAACTTTGATGGAATAAATTAGATGATATTCTGGCTTGACTAACAACTAAATATTGTTAGCAGATATTTTTATCCTTGCTTTTTCTTTAGAAGTTTAAACCTGCATCTAATAAATATTACATATTGATAAACAATGATACTTCTCTATTATCCCGTCGACCACTTTTCATAACAAAAAACCAGGGAGATAGAAAGAAGGAGAACAAAGATAATGTTTCTACTTATGGAACTAAAAGCGGTACCTAGTATGGCGGCGTTTCTGGTCTTTTGGGCCTTTAGGAAGTGTAGCGCCCTCTATCTCTTTACCATGCTCGAAACCAAAATGCAGGAAGAGCAGACGACAATTTGTCATGTTTGACAGGTCACATGACCGGCCTTTGGGAGCACTAGCGCCACAAACTGGGTACTAATTCCCGGTCCATGTTGTGATCTTGAAAGCCTATCTTCACTGTTCTCCTTCTTATTTCTATCTCCATGCAAAAAACTATCGCCAAATAAACGGGAGAACGTTGCCATTGGAATATCAAAAAATAAATAAAATATAAGAATTTAAGGACACAATTGTTATTTTAATTAATAAAATAACTACTAAATCTGTAAAACATAATGAAAAATACACGCAAATGTCGAATGTAAAACCACTAGATGACGTAACAAGCACGCATGATTCTGACATCAAGTAAATGGGACTGCATTTTTGGCGTTTAATCTTACAGTTTTAGATATTGGTTTGAATTTGTGGTTTTCGGCGGTCGGTTGGATGGTGAGAGGTTGGCTTCTCTCTCGTGCTGAATTTACAGTTCACGTGGGGGGCGGTTCCGTATTCTAGCTGCCGGCTGTCGTGGTTTGTTTGTGTTCAGGTGATAGAAGTTTTATCTGTTTTTTGTGCGTTTTGGGCTGCTTTTGAAAGTAAGTGGTTTATATTTATTTTTCTCTGGAGATTTGCTGTATCACCAGTGCTTTTCTGTGTGGATTGTTTTCTTTTATTTTCGTAGTAAGTAGTTATCAGTTTGAACTTTAGTGTCGTGTGAGTAATGTCGGGATGGCCGTCGGCATCCAAGATGGCTAATTCGACAGTTAATGTGGTCAATGATGAAACATCTTTACAACCACCAGTTAGTAGTGTCGAAATGGTAGAGGTTTCTGAAAATTTGTTACAATGTGATATGAATAATGTAAACATAGCTCGCGCTACAGTGTCTACGGACAGATTGCTTCAAATTGCGGCATCTAATGGTGGTAAGGACTTTAACATCTTTTTACACAGCTCGGTGTCGAAAACAATCCCCCAACGAGACCCGAGAGCGGTCCAGGCAGAAATCAAGTCAAAAGTTCCGTCTGCAGCGGACATTGCCAATATTAGATATACGAGATTGGGTGATATTATTGTCAGTACAAAAAAGGTGGATTGTGCGATTGATTTCGTTAATTTGTCTGAATTTTTGGGAGTTACTATATCAAAGAGAGTAGTGTGGGAAAACATTACTAATCGTTTCCTGCTTTTCAATATACCCGTTGACATCCCGTTACCAGAGTTGGGTAATGAACTCGCGGAAAATAACAATTTGAACATTTTGGAACTTCGGAGATTCATCCGAAAGGACTCTCAAAGTGCGGTGTCTCCGGTTCTGGTGACCAGCTTGGGGACATTAATTCCAGCTGAAGTCAAGTTATGGTATTCACTACAGAGAGTCACGCAATTCATTGATCGACCCCGGCAATGCATTAAATGCTTCAAATTTTCTCACCCGTCAGGCAAATGCCCAGCACAGCAGTGTTGTGTCACATGTAGCCTTGTACACTCGGGGCCATGTACCACCCCAGTTCAATGTGCGAACTGCAATGGGGATCACAGAGCGGACTTTCGTCAGTGCCCCTCGCGGCTCCAGGAAGCCGAATTCCTTCGATTCAAAAGTCGCAATTTTCTTTCCTTCACAGATGCCAGAAGAAAATTCTTTAGTCAAAAACCCGAGGCGAAGTCATTCGCTCAGACAACCAGCACTAGAAGTTTTGAATTCGGGGACTTTCAGAAATTGTTGGAAGTCCGAACGAATCATTTGCTCAAAATCATCGTTGACGTGATTTCAAATCAGTCTGCTAATTTAACGAAGCAACTGGATGCCTTTAGTGCAAGCATTATAAATACTTTGGCTAAAATATGCGACTCTTCCCCGGAGCGCAAACGCCCGCATAAACCTGACAAGACCTAAAAAAAAAAAAAGTGTGTTTGTGTGTGTCGTCTCATTATTGATTACGTTTTTTTTTTTTTGTTTGCCTTCTGTACTGCCGGGGCAGTTTGGCACTGTGTGTGTCTTGTGGTTATGTTTTGCTGTTCACCCCCCTTTTTTTTCTCAGCTTGTCTTAATGGGTATCTCAGTTCTCCAATGGAATTGCCGTAGTATCTTAAACAAACTCCCCTGGCTGCATACCCCCCTTTTCGCCGCTGCGGACATCTTGGCTCTACAAGAAACATTTCTAACTGCTGAAAAGTCCCTGACCATCCCCGGAAAAGTGATCTATCGGTTGGACAGATTGGGTCGCCCTGGTGGCGGACTCCTCATTGCAATTACAGACGCTTGGTCCTCCCTCCAGTTAAACTTTGACGCTTTCAACCTCTCTAATGAGATTTTGGGGGTTCGCATATTTCTTGGTTCACATCATTTGAATATAATTAACCTTTACTCGTCTTCGGGTCTGGTGGTAGATGATATTATGAATGTGACAAACAGCCTGCCAGGTAATACTCTCATTCTCGGAGACTTTAATCTTCATCATCATCTGTGGGGCGCCCCGGTGTCCTCGCGTGCTGGCGAATTGTTCGTTGATTGGCTTCTGGACAGCCCTTACTGTATCATGAACCTGGACACTCCCACTCATGTTTCTCCCAGTGGCTCCTGTTCTTTGATAGACTTGTCTCTTTGTACTTCAGACATCTTCACTCAGTCCTCAATCCATGTGGAGGAGGATTTGTTTGATAGTGATCATTTCCCAATTATCATTTCTGTAGAGCTTTCCAGTCCACCCCATCCTAGCCCTATTCTTTACAAGTGGCCGAACATTTGTCGGGAGGTCAACGACAGACTGCAACGGGTTTCCTCCATGGATTATGTCTCCTTTTCTCAGTTGGTTCAAGGTGCGATGCAAAATCACAGCTTTTCCCGCGCTAGGCGTAACAAATGCCTTCCTGCCTGGTGGAATGCGCGATGCAGCAATCTTCACAAGCAAAAGAACTTTTTTCTAAAGAAAGCCCGGGGTTTGATTTCCAGTGAGTACTGGATCAAATACAAGCGAGTGTCTGCCAAGCTCAGGAAAGTCATCAAAGAGTCTAAGCAGCGATTCTGGGACTTAATCTGTACTGATGCAAGGGATCCCAAGATTCTGCACAAGGTATTCCGCAAGATCCGAAATCGATCCACCACTCCCATCGATACACACCTTGTTCTTCAAGTAGGGGACATTTTTAGCGCTGATGCGGCTTTCCAAGCGGAGACGTTCGCTAATGTTTTCACTGGGGAGGGGGATCATGAATCCATTCCCATCACATATGGCATTGTAACCAGTCCTCAGCTCAACAATCCTTTCGATATCACTGAGTTAAAAGATGCTATCCGCCGAACGAAAACCTCGACTCCAGGAGAGGACAAGATTAGTGCTGCATTATTTAAAGGCCTCAACGATCACTCGCTTGGAGTCTTGCTTCAAGTGTATAATGACATATGGCTCACGGGGGACATCCCATCATCCTGGACCACGGCGATCATCCTGCCAATCCTCAAACTCGGCAGAACTAAGAAATTGGCTGCCTCCTACCGGCCCATTGCACTTACTTCTGTGGCCTGTAAAATTTGTGAACGGATGATAGCTACCCGTCTCAATTATCACCTCCTCGCGAATAATACCTTGGACCGTAGACATCTTGGCTTCCTACCCTTCAGAGATAGTCAGGCCACACTTACCCGGCTCCATCAGGACCTCATAATGGCAAGGAAAGAGAAAAAATATATTTTGGGCATATCTCTAGACCTTCAAGCTGCTTATGACTCTGTCTACGTGGACGGACTTATTTACAAATGCGCCCAAGTTGGCATTACTGGTCCCATCTTACGCTGGCTCCATCGCTTCCTCTCTGGGAGGTCCATCAAGGTGGCCTGGAGGAATGTCACATCGTCACTCAGGTATATCAATAGAGGTGTCCCTCAGGGAGCGGTGCTGAGCCCTATCCTGTTTACTATTTTTCTGGCTGATTTTTTCGAGGTACTTGAGGGTCTTGGAGTGAAATACTTAATTTATGCAGATGACATTTTCCTCTACTGTGACAACTGCTCTCTGGAGAGTTGCCGTATCAAGCTACAAGAAGCGCTCCGACTAGTTGCTCAGTGGTGCACACACTGGAAGCTTTCCATCCGGCCGGATAAATGCCATGCTATCAACTTATCCAGACGCCCCGCGGAATGCTACTTCGACTTCAGTGTCAACGGTGGATTAATCGAGTGGTGTACGGAGATCAAGTTCCTCGGTTTCTATATCGCACGGCGTGGAGGTTTCCGGAAGCACATCGAGTACCTCCGGGGAAAAGTCTTCACCAGAATAAACATTCTCAAGTCTCTGGCACAGAAACGGTATGGCGCACGCTCCCATCACCTTCTAACTTTAGTTTTCTCTTCCATTCGAAGTGTGATAGAATATGGAGCGACGATTCTCAGCTCAGCAGGCGTCTCTCTTTTTCGTAAGCTAGAAGTTCTCCAAACCAGTGCCCTTAGAATTGCGTTGGGTCTACCGAAATGGACTCCAAACATGGTGCTAAGAAGACATGCCGGTGCTGCCCCACTTGCAGACAGGATCAAAGCTTTGGCGTTCAACTTCTGGGTTAAACATCTTTCTTTGGGTAGTTGGTCCCCCCTCTGGGACATTCGGGCGGATGGTCTCGACCTTTTTGTTCATGATTTACCCAATGTTTCTGAGATGCTGACAAAATTAAGGATTACTCCAGATCATCTTCTTCGGTTCCAAGTCCCATTACCCCAGGATGTTGAAGCTTTCAGGGTCCTCACTGCGGGGTTCCCGTTCCAAAATAAAGATCTTGATACGGCCATGATCGCTCCATATTTTGCTGAGTTCATCCAAGATTACAATGAATGGAACATCATCGCAACCGATGCTTCGAAGACCATTTTCCTCACCTCTATAGCTGGCTGCAATTCAAAGAATCAGTTTGCTTATAAAGTCCACCATGTGAATTCCATCTTCACTGCGGAGGCTCTTGCAATTGGGATTGCGCTGGACGAACTGGCTCACCCGTCGTCACGTGTCCTCATTCTGTCTGACAGCTTGTCCGTGCTGTCTGCTCTTCAGTCCATAACTCTAAAATCTCCTATGGTCATCCTTTGGCTTCATAACAAAATCATTCGTTCCGCTCAATTTCTCTCGAATATTATCTTCCTTTGGGTTCCGGGTCACCGGGGTGTCCCTTTAAATGAAAAAGCAGATAGTTTGGCTAAAGGCGTCACTTATTCAGATGTTCTGGTTGACTGGATTTCCCCTGAGGATATGATCAGCGTTCACAAACGGGAAGCGGCAAGTCAGTTCGATCAAGATTACAATGCATCCAAATACAGTGTCTCGCATGGGAATATTCCCTCGGTTAGACTCACCTCGTCATGGGCTCGGAACAGACGGGAGGACGTGTTGATTTCCCGGCTTCTCTGTCGGATGTTGATTACCCCTGAGGTTTTAGCACGGTTTCACTTGATTCCGGATGGCCGTTGTAGTATGTGTGGTTGTATAGACTCCTTGGATCACATTTTGTTTAATTGCTTGAAGTATCAGTCTCATCGCAGTAGTTGCTGGGATTCTAGGGTGTTGAACAGTGGTGGTTTTAGTTCTTTTGTGTGTTTTGTGAGCAAGTTTTGCGCGTCTAAAGACTTTCGTGTTTCAGCTTTGTTGTTCCTTCATAGCATTGACCGGTTTTAATGGTTTAGTGTTGTTGGTTTTGCTTTGGTGATTACACTAGTTGTGGATCATTCGGGACGACAGCCGTGCAGCTATATGTCCCAAACCCCTCCCCCCTTCAAACTTCAAAACTTCATCTTACAGTTTGGCTGTAGTTTTTTGTTATGAAAAGTGGTCGACGGGATAATAGAGAAAGAAGTACCTAAAAAATATTAGATTTCAGTGCGAAATCTTCGCACGGGCCCTCTGGTAAAGAATAGAAAAGGTTTAAAATTTCTTTTCAAACTATTTTCTCTAAGGCTTCTATACTAGGAGCTCTTATATTATATATATATATATATTATATATATTATAGGAGCTCTAATTTTCTCATAATGAAGGGAATGGTTACAAAACAAAGCAACATAGTTTTATTGCAGAAATATGTTATTATTATTATTATTATTATTATAGTGTTCTATTATTATTTTATTTTAAAAGTAATATAAAAGCAACTATTTCACTTAGTAAATAATAATAAAGAAGGTAAAACGTAGTTTTTTAATTCCCGCAATTTTTATGATGATTACTATGTTCTATTGTTATTTGATTAAAAATTAATGTAAAAATAAACATTTTGCTTAAAACAAAATAATAAAAAGTCCTTCCGGCCTGTACCGGGAGGAAAAGGTAGCTTTCCTATATCTTCGTTTTAAAATTTTAGCTAATGTTACACGAAAACAGCAAGTTAAAATGCAAAGAAACGTTTACAAAAGATTCCTTAATACTGAATTTGAATAAGAAATTAGCCAAATTATTGAGCAATAGCCAAATTGGCTTCATTTATGAAGACTTATTTTGGTCGCCAAACTTGGCTATATTTCGCCAAATGTCGCCAATTTTGGCGAGAATTTGGCGCTAACGGATATGAATATATAGTTTTATGCGTATGATTGGGAAAATTATTACAACAATGAAAGAAAATAATTTGCGAGTAATCGCGTTAATGTGCTGTTTTGTTTCAAAATGTCAGCCACCCTAGAATTTCAAACTGCTCTATCTCAGCCATTTTTTAAGATAGAGGTAAACCAAAAAACACTCCGGAATCCTTGTATCAAGGCCTAACACTTAAGCCAAAAATAAATTTGAATTTTTAACTTTTTCGTATATTTATTTTAGTTTTAAATTTTTAAATGGCCGCCATCTTGAAACAAAATGGCGGACCAAGCTGGTCAACGAACTCGGTCGAGACATTGGTGAGCTTAATACACACAATTAGTTTAATCAAAATCGATTTATAAATACGAGCGTTATCGTATGACATACGTCAGATATATATATGGATATATATATATGAATCAACATTTGAACGGAGGGTGGTTTTGGGGTCTGGGGGTCATGATCGGTGAAAATATATCGAAATTTTCCGGAACTGCTTTCCTCCGAACGGCTGCAATAAGTAGCTTTATACTTTTTTGTATTGAAAGCTACCTAAAACATCAAATCTTTTATTTTACGTTCAAGGATTTTACATCACAAACTGTTATAACTTTACTAGCAATGCCCGCGTGGAAACAAGAACGACAAGCGGGAAAAATTCTACCTTACGGCAGAATATAGATTGGCGACCCAGCGCTTCAATGTCCAATTTTGATGGAGATTTATTTCATACTAGCAAGCTACGCCCCCTCCGCTGGTCTATTTCTCTTAACGTACTTTTAATCAAACGAAATATTGACCTTGAATTTGACCTTGGGTTTTAAAACCATATGGACCTTTACTTGAAATGTCCTTCTGCATTTCTGAAAACGATACGAACGCCATTGCGTTATTACATTTTTAAAGTGTCAGACAAAATTTGGGCTGATAAGGACAAACTCTTTTAGTTGATGACTTATCCAGAGTAGGATCTGGTAAAGAACGATAAAACCATATGCTATATACTCAAGGCTGTAGCTAGAAGTAAACAATAGGGGGTGCTCAAGAAAATGTAGGGGAGGCTCATACTATTTCCCTCTCTCTGACACGTGCACGCACAAACACCGATATATATATGATCAAAGTATTATATAGAAAGGTAAATCAGTGCATATTCATATTGTAGACACTATGTTTCTTATTAAACTGTTTATAATAACTTTATTTGATGCTAAGAAAAGTAAAGGTTGCAAACAGGGATGTAATGGAAGATATACGGTGGATACGCACCGTATACCTTCTGAATTATTTGAAGGAATACCGTATACCCTCTTCTCAAAAACTATAGCATATACTTTTTAGGTATACCCTATGCCAAAGCCCTCTGGTTTTTTAGGTAGCTTTCAATACAAAAAAGTATAAAGCTACCTATTGCAGCCGTTCGGAGGAAAGCAATTCCGGAAAATGTCGATATATTTTCACCGATCATGACACCCAGACCCCAAAACCATCCTCCGTTCAAATGTTGATTTATATATATATATATTTAAAAGATTGCTAATATCAATTAGCACCATTATCAATATATTTAAAAAATATATATGCAATACCATAATGCAGGGGTTCTCAAACTATGGTACGCGTACCAGTACTGGTACGCAGAGCTCTGGCTACTGGTACGTGGAATAAACTACAGCAGGGGTTCTCAAACTATGGTACGCGTACCAGTACTGGTACGCAGAGCTCTGGCTACTGGTACGTGGAATAAACTACAGCAGGGGTTCTCAAACTGTGGTACGCGTACCAGTACTGGTACGCAGAGCTCTGGCTACTGATACGTGGAATAAACTACAGAATGCAGCATATTATTACGGAATCAAAAACGCTTCAGGATTCGTACGCTTTTACCACAATTTTTTGTCAGTAGATGGAAAAGGGGGGTTTCACCCCATGAGGTGGTGCTGTGGTGCGGCGGTGGTGCTAAATTGTTGTAAAAGACTACGATGATAAAATTCAAACTTAAAATCGAGGGTGGGGCGAAAGGGTGTGCTATAGGAAAGGGGGTTTTAGGAGGGGGCAGCATGTTATAGTAGGGGGGGTATTTTTTTTAAGGGGGGGCTTAATTTTAAAAAAATTAAAATTGTCTTATATTACGAGGTATCGGCTACGGTAGAGTACGACTACTATCCCCTTGCCCCCCCCCCCCTTTTTTTTTTTTTTTTTTTTTTTTTTAAAAAATTTTAGGAGAGATAAAGTTTAAAGTGGTGTCGCCCTCTATCGGTAAGTATGAAAATTATGGAATTTAAAATGACTGCTTCTGAATTTTAAGTTATAGCATAGTATAAAATAAAATATTCTAAAGTATCTAACCATACTGCTTACAATGGAAATTTAAGTTATAGCATGGTGTAAAATAAAGTAACTTACCACTGCTTACAATGGAAATATATAGTTATAGCATAGCACTTAATAAATAATTTTAAAATGTGTTACCATAGTGCTCGCAAAGGAATATGAAATAGAAATTTAAGTTCTATCATAAAGCTAAATAATAAATAATTTTAAAGTTTCTTAGCAAACTGCTTACAATGGAAATATATAGTTATAGAATAGCACTTAATAAATAATTTTAAAGTTTCTTACCAAACTGCTTACAATGGAAATATATAGTTATAGCATAGCACTTAACAAATAATTTTAAAATGTGTTACCATAGTGCTCGCAAAGGAATATGAAATAGAAATTTAAGTTCTAACATAACGCTAAATAAATAATTTTAAAGTTTCTTAGCAAACTGCTTACAATGAAAATATTTAGTTAAAGCATAGCACTTAATAAAATATTTTAAAGTTTCTTACCAAACTACTTCTCTGAATTGAAGATAGGATTAAAACACAATAAATTTCTTTTTTCATAAAAAAGTGAGAATCGCTTGATAAGACTTGATCAACCATTTTTAGCGTTTGATCAAACCCGGAAGTGCCCGAATAATCGATAGTTCTAAGTGCAGAAACCCGTAAAAGTTCGCCCCCTCCCTTATTGAAACTGACGGAAATTAGGAACAAATTTAGTGTCAATGGGCGTAGAAACGTTTGATAAGATTTGATCAACCATTTTTAGCGTTTGATCAAACGCGGAAGTGCCCGAAAAATCAATATTTCTAAGTGCAGAAACGCGTAAAAGTTCGCCCCTCCCTTATTGAAACTGACGGAAATTAGGAACAAATTTAGTATCAATGGACGTAGAATCGTTTGATAAGATTTGATCAAACACGGAAGTGCCCGAAAAATCGATATTTCTAATTAAAATTGCACAAGGGGGGGGGGGGGAGGCTTAACTTTAAAAAAAAAATAAAAATGCGCAAAATTAGAAAAAAAATTAGCGATTCTTATCAGAAATCGTTAGATGAGATTTGATCAACCATTTTTAGCGTTTGATGAAACCCGGAAGTGCCCAAAAAATCGATATTTCTAAGTCCAGCAACCCCTGAAAGTTAGCCTTCCTTATGGAATATGTTCCCGCTATGGTGTTCTATTCTAAGGGGTGACCCGCACCAGGCGAAACCTAACCATTTCATTCATCCAAGCTATAACTATAGCATGGGTTTGCAGCCATGTCCAACAAATAAGAGGAATTATGCCAACCAGGATATCGTTGGGGCTCAGAGTAGAAAGAGCGTTGGCACGGCAATCCAAAGTACCAAGGTTCGAGTCCTGATCACGGCATTTTTCGCCCTGTTGGAATAAATCTCAACTATGATACTCCAACCATTGAATATGATTTACCTATAATGAACAAAGGAAAGTATATTCAACTATGTAAATTAGGGGTGCACAACCTTTTTAAGCGAAGGGCCACTTAAAAAAATGATTGGGTTGTCGAGGGTCACCATCAGTAGAATTTTGTTACGAGGGGGGAAAAATGCTAATTTTAAAAGGAGGGTTAGCTCCCTATACTCAACCACTTCCTTAGTCGGCATAACCCAATTCAGTTGGCAAGGATAAAAAAAACTTGCATTTTTTTTTCCATGCGCGATTGACAATATTCGTAGTTTTTCCTAGTGATTGACGAAATTCACGATATTTACGCGCCCGTTCGGCGAGATTTGCGATATTTACGCACCCGATCGTCAAAATTCGCGATTTTTACGTACCTGACCGGCAAATTTGCGAATTTTATGTACCTGACTGGCAAAATTTGCGATTTTTACGTACCTGACTGGCAAAATTTGCGATATTTACGCGCCCGATCGGCGAATTTTGTGATATTTTCACACCCGATTGGCGAAATTAGCAATTTTTTTGCAACCGATCGGCAAAATTCGCGATTTTTACGTGTCCGAATGGCAAAATTCATGATTTTACAAGCCTGATTGGCGAAATTCGTAATTTTTACGCGCCTAATCGGCGAAATTTGCGATTTTTACGCGCTCGATCGGCAAAGTTCGCGATTTTTACGCAGACGATCGGTGAAATTTACAATTTACATGCACATGATCGGCAAATTTCGCGAATTATACGCATCCGATCGGCAAATTTCACGATTTTTACGAGCCCGATCGGTGAAATTCGTGATTTTTACGCGCCTAATCGGCGAAATTTGCGATTTGTAGGAGCCCGATCGGCAAAGTTCGCGAGTTTTACGCAGACGATCGGCGAAATTTACAATTTACACGCACCCGATCGGCAAAATTCGCGATTTGTATACACCCGATCGGCAAAATTCGCGTTTACGGGTCCCATCGGTAAAATTCGCGATTTTTACGCACCTGATCGGATAAATTCGCAATTTATATGCACCCGATCGGATAAATTTGCGATTTTTACGCACCCGTTGGGCGAAATTCGCGATTATTACGCGTCCGATCAGCAAAATTTTGAAAAATTCGCGATTTTTACGCAGACGATCGGCGAAATTTACAATTTACACGCACCCGATCGGCAAAATTCGCGATTTTTACGGGTCTCATCGGAAAAATTCGAGATTTTTACGCACCCGATCGGATAAATTTGCGATTTTTACGCACCCGTTGGGCGAAGTTCGTGATTATTACGCGTCCGATCAGCAAAATTTTGAAAAATTCGCGATTTCTACGCACCCGATCGGCGAAATTCACGATTTTTTCGTGTCCGATCGGTGAAATTGATCCGCGGGCCACAGGTTTTTCACCCCTAATGTAAATCATATCCAAAGGTTGGAGTATCATAGTTGAGATTTTTTCCAACAGAGCGAAAATATGCCGGGAATAGGACTCGAACCTGGGTACTTTGGTTTGCCATACCAACACTCTCCGTACTGAGCTATCCCAACGATATCCTGGCTGATATTTGCAAGCGTGAAATATGCCAGCCAGGATATCGTCAGGATAGCTTATTAGGGAGAGCGTTGGTACGGCAAACCAAAGTACCCAGGTTCGAGTCTTGTTCCCGGCATATTTCCGCTCTGTTGGAAAAAATCTCAACTATGATAATCCAACCTTTGGATATGATTTACCTAGTTGAAAAAACTTTCCTCTGTTTATTATGAAAGATAACATTAATAGAAAAAATATATAGATTTTTGTATTCCTAAAATTTTTAACCATTCTTAAATTTTTACGCACTTTAACCAAAAATTCATGTTCAAATTACAGTTAAAAGCATAGGTAATATCATATTTATTCCTCTGGAGGTTGACTTTTGCAAACACAGTTTTTGGGGGTGATTTTGATGACTTGCCACTGTTGGAATGATCGTGCATAACACAAGATGACAGTAAGATCACATTACAGACATCTCATATTGGATCTTCAATTAAAACACATGCAATATTTCATTATATATCGTCTGTTTAAATGAAATAATATGTCAGTAATATGACTTAAGGTTCTAAACTTAAAATATCACTTTCCTGTCATTTTTGACGAGGGCATATGCTAGTTATAATATAAAAATTTATGTTTAATTTAAATTCATGATATTGTATATTGTGATTTTTATGCACAAGCGACTGTTGTGATTCAATATGTACTTCTTAAAAAAAAACAGTTTTTACTTATTTGTACAAAAATAATCCCATTTAAATTCTTTCGTTCAGCTTTTAAGTGTCGACTCCAATGGTATCTTTATGCCTCTGTATGCAAAGGTACATTTTTTGACCAATTTGATCGAAACTTGATATATATACGTTTTAGAACCCAGATAAAATCAATGGATACTTTAAAAATTTCTTAGACCGCTCTTCATCCCCTTTCTCATAGTTTATACAAATCTTTTTTTTTTTTTTTTTTTTTTTTATGTTTTCGCTTTCTTACATTGTCATAGAGGTCTGCACGGGCCGAAATTTCCAGGCCCGGGCCCGGCCCGGCCCGAACAAAAAAAATATTGGCCCGGCCCGATTTAAAAGTTCGGCCCGAGCCCGGCCCAGCTCAGCCCGGAAAAAGTTAAAATCTCGGCCCGAGTGAATTTCTACAAAACTTAATTTTTACATCGATTTGGTTAAAAATTTGCCTCGTAGGAGGAGATCTAACCAAAAATTCCTATCTTAGCCTTTTTTTTTTCATGTTTATAATCTTCATTTTTATAGAGGTGCCGCAAGCTGGAATATTTATTTTTTTAATAAATCTCTATTTGTTGTATATATGTGTTTAAGTTATCATCAATATTGTTAATCCATATTCCATTTATTGAAGTGTTAAAAATCAGAAAAATGCTATACAGTAAAATCTTCTAAGATGGAATTGCATAGGGAAGAAAAAAAAAAATGAGTTATAGACAGTTTGCCTTCTTAGCAGGTGTAAATGTATTATATATTCTTTTCTTACATATTAGTATATTCATTTTTAATGGATCAACACATTTTTCAATTTAAGACAGGATTCCATCATAAGCAGGTACTTTTTCACACGTTTTACTATATTTTAATTTAGCCATATTTTAATAAGTGTATAAATCTACTATTATTTAAAAAGAATAAATTTTAATGTTTAATTATAAAATAATGGCGATTTAAAAATGTATGCATGTTTTGAAAAGATTTTTATGCCAGATCTTGTTTTACTGACCTTCGAACGGACCAGGCACGCCGAGACAATAATTTTCATACGGGTCAAAACCAGGACTAAAAATTTTGAGGCATGAAGACTAGGAAGAATGAAACCAGTCCCGGCTCTGTACGGAAAAAATAATTTAAGGCCTTATCCTTCAGGAAAAAAGTAAGGCCCGACCCGTAAAGAGTAATCACTAGGCCCGGCCCGGACCGAGCCTTCAGAAAAAATATGGCCCTGGCCCGGCCCGGCCCGAGTGCCGTGAAGAAAAATAGGCCCGAGCCCGGCCCGCGGGCCGGGTACAGTACGGGCTTCAGGCCTTGGCCCGGCCCGTGCAGATCTCTACATTGTCACATCGTAAAAAAAAAATCGCAAGAATCTCTATATTCTAAAAAAATAAAAATATTAATAACTAATGCTGCTGTTGTCACTTTCGCTGACATAATTAAATTTATTGTGACCGGGGCTCTCTCTCGGCATATATTATAAAAACTACTGCATATATAAATATGAAAATTGGTAGTTTTATACAGAAATGATGATAAACACGCTGAAGCAGACAGTGTTTGAATCGATGACTTATTTTAAACACTATTTAATGTTGAAATCTGTCAAAATAGTTCAGTTAAAATAGATTTATGGCATCAAGAACTATGTATAGCAATAACTCTCTTTTGAAGGTACATACTGGGCTAGATTGAGGTGTGCAGTGTCCAATCCTTTTTTTTAAAATTTGTCTAATTTCTTGTTTCCAGTGTTTTATTCAAAATCTTATTATTTGAATAGAGATTTATTTTATATTTCTAAAAAGTCTTTTTTTTTTTTTACCTACTGTTGCCCGATTAAAAAAAAAATAAGAATAATGATATTTTCAAACATTTTACAATTGAAAAATATATTAAAAGAGAAAGAAACCTTTAAAATAATTAACTTATTACGTGCAAAAAGCACTTAATGGTGAAAATTACAACGTATTTAAAAAGTGGAAATAATATTTCCAAACACTTGTCTATTGAAAAAATATTTATACGTAAATATCAAAAGAGAAATAAAACTTCAGATAATAAAATTATTACATGCAAAAACATTAAATGGGGAAAATTACTTCATATTTAAAACAATATATTTAAAATGATTTTCTTACAGCGTCTAAATGAAAACTTTCTTCTAAATGTTATTATAAGATAATGTCTAGAAAGTCTATAAAATCCGGGAGGCAGCGACATTTTTTACTTAATAATTGTGTACAAACTCATTTTCAAATGCGCGATAGATCTAAATCAATCACAAAATCAGCCATCA
The DNA here is from genome assembly GCA_963931845.1 of Maratus michaelseni. Classification (NCBI taxonomy): domain Eukaryota; kingdom Metazoa; phylum Arthropoda; class Arachnida; order Araneae; family Salticidae; genus Maratus; species Maratus michaelseni. The sequence continues at coordinate 191,514,656 of OZ007600.1, forward strand.
AGTGTAGCGACAGCGGTGAGTGCGGCCTTATAAACCGGAAAATCCCCAAGTAAAGCAAAATGAATGACAATCCAATTTCAGACGATCGTCAATTGTCGCGAAAATATCCTTCCCACTTCTTTAATCGGGAAATCTTTTCAAAACAGAGCAAATTAGCATGCTTTTAGAGCATGCAGGGTCTGGACAGTGATTGGCGAGCTTAGCTCGTTGGGTGAAAAGCCCACAGGTTTAAAAAAATGCTAACACGTGTAATTTGTTTTTATAAGCCAATAAATATTGACCCATTCGCTATATTTCCACATTCGAAATCGACGTCACTCTGGGTAGATAATGTATTTTTTGTATATAACATTTTAAAAATATATAAGTGCAGAATGACGTAGTTCATTCTTTTAACTTTTACTTAATTTCACTTTTATAACCATTGTTGTAAAGCACACTATATTGTTGTCTTGTTTGATGCCAATCGCGGGTACAGATGCGATTATGGAAAATTAGCCATTTTACCTCTGTGAAGATCAGATAATAAATTGTCTTATTTCGCATCCCACATACTATTTTTAATTATTGTTATGTTTCATTTCGATATTTGGCAGTTTTTGTACTGTTTTTATGCTTTCTGCAATGATTTGTACTTGTGCAAAAAGCGAGTATTGCATGAAAAAGATTTTTCAGAGCCCGGGCCCGTGAAGATATCTAGAAGACACGCCAGGGGTCGATGCAGGTTTTTTTTCTTGGGGCCCATTTTGTGAAAAGTAAAGGTTATTTTTGTGAAATTTATTATACTTTTGTGAAAAATAACATTTTGTAGCGAAAGTTGATATCAAATTCAAACCAAGCATTTAAAAACAAAAACTTTTTAAAATCCTTTTGCTGAAGTTTTCCTCTCTGGTGTACTTGCTTGTTTACAAATTACATATTTTAAAACATCACAAAATAATAAATAAATAATAAATATTAAGTTTTTATGGAATAGAATTTTGTGAAGGAGCCCATTTTATCAAATTGATTTTTGTGAAGGGACCCATTTCATTAAATAGATTTTTGTGAAGGGGCTCTAAATAGGCCCCAAATTTTTCCTGGATCGACCCCTGCACGCGCAACCTAATGTTAAACCAATGGGAAAGTTCTTTTCAAATTTCTCGTTCGCATTTCAATATATTAAATTTTTTTTCATTGTATAGAATATCTGAGGTACCTTACTGAATATCTGAAGTATCTTACTGAATATCTGAGGTATCTTACTGGGTACATTCTGTACTTTTTCGATTTTGGTTGCAGATTTTTTTTTTTTTTCGTGACACTTCAGAAAGGTTTTGTAAATGAAAGTGTCCTTAGAAAAAGAAAAATCTGCAACCAAAATAAAAAATGTACCCAGTAAGACATAGACCTCGGATATTTTATACAAAAAAATAATTTCAAATTATTGAAGTACGAACAGGGTTTTTTGGAGAAAAAAAACACTCCCATTGGATTAACATTAGTTTGCAAGTGTTTTCGCATGCATTGATAGTGTAGTAATAAATGCTTTTATATTAAATTTGTGATGTGTTAAATCAAATAAAAGATAATGGATATTTTAAAGCTGGATAATTATACATATAATTCCAAGATCTTTTGAAATGAGCTGTCTTTCTTTTTAAGAAAATTACGTTTAAATTTTACTTAAAAACTTTAATCCCGTGTTGACTGTATAAAATGAAATGTGAATACCTATACTAATAAAATAAAGTTTCGGTCTGTGTGTCTGTTGGAGATGGCTAGGTAAAACTAGCGCACAAAGAAGTCTGAAAATTTAGGTGAGGATAGCCCAAAACCTGTCCTGGTGCACCTGAGATAAATAATTTTAATATTTTGAAAATTGCCGGAATATTAATTAAAAATTATTTAAACATTGCAAAAATGCTATCGTTTTGACTGAAAATGGCACTGAAGAAATATCAAATCATAAAATAAACAAATGATTTAATAAGGAGAAAGAAGGGGCAAAGATTTTCAAGTTCAAAGTAATAAACCACAGATACTGGGGTATTTCGGGCTCTATACAATTATTAAAAATATTGCATTTATTGTGCTTTGAAAATTAAGCATCCTTGCTTAAAATTTAATGCTGAATCCAAAAATGTAACTTTCATAAAAATCTTATGATTATTAGCTAAGATATCAATTGAAAAAATCATTAATTTTCACAGAGAAAATTATTTCTTTTCATGTCAAAAAACACCTGGTAGGAAGCGATAAAAAATTAAAAGGACTGAAAAATTTTAAGGTATATAGAAATTTTTTTTATAATTTAGGACGATTTTGAAAATTGGTATGTGTATATGCAGAATCATATTCTTACTAAGATTTTCAAAAAATCGAAAAAATCAGCCAGTAAGATTTTATTTTATCAAAACAAAATGAAATACATACAGTCGAACCTCCACATATCGAAGTAGCAAATTTCTGGAAAAAAATTCGATATATAGAAGCGATCTGAGTTTTATAATAGCTACTCCTAAAACATTAAATTTAAATCTAATTTTTGTATATGGAACTGCATTTCTAACGCGAATTGCATTAAATGAAAGTTAATAATGAAAAAAATGAATTAGTATGAAAGGTTTATTGAGTACTACATACCTTTTATAAAAGCAATAATCCAGACAGTGGTGACAATGCTCACAGTTACATTCTGTTAAAAAAACTACAAATATCTTGCTGAACAGCCACTTTTGCAGAAAATTCATCAATGAAATGTTCATATTTATTCAGTCCACTAAAAACTTCATGAGGAACATTTTCCGTGAATTGAAGTCCACAACGTATTGTTTCAAACGCCTCTCGCATTTCTTTTTTCGATGGCTTGGAAATGTTTTCAGATTCATTTACTTCCTCTGGTTCTTCGATTTCTGTTACAGATTCATGAAACGAATTCAGTATGTCTTCGTCTGTAGGATAATCAGCAATAATTAACTTATCATCGACTGTCAGAAATTCGTTAAGAAGAATACCGTCTATAATGTGACCTTGGGAATGCAAATTTTCCCAAGACTGTTGAATTTGCGGGAACACGTCCTTTTCTTTGATTTCCGGTAATACACTGAACCCAGCTTTTGCGAAACAGTTTTTATTGTAGATTCAGAAACGTCATTTTCCCAAACTTTGGCTAATTCTGTCACACATATCCTCAGATCAATCACCTTATGTAAAGGTTTTTCATTTTCAAATGTCCAGATAAGTCGTTGTAGAATGCGTTTTCTGTAATGAAGTTTCAGGTTTTTTATTACCCTCTGGTCTATTGGTTGCAATTTTGAAGTGGTGTTCGGGGGGGAAGAAAAAGTAAATCGACATTTGATAATTTTGAAGACACATTAGGATGAACCGGGCAATTGTCTACATGTAAAGCAATTTTTCTATTTTGATCACTCATTTTTCTATCCAATTTCAAAATCCACTTTTCAAAAATTTCACCTGTCATCCACGAGTTTCTATTGGAACAATAGTCAACCTCTAAAGATGTTACATTTTTTAATAGTCTAGGGTTCTCACCTACTACTAATAATTGAAGTTTTTTTTTTGTGACTCATGTTAGCGCCTACCAGTACTGTTATTCTATCCTTATTGTTCTTGCCTCCATGACAATCATAGTCTTTGAAAGTCAGAGTTTTGTTGGGTAAACACTTATAAAAGAGTCCCATTTCATCAGCATTAAAAATATCATCGGCTGATAATCTTTTAGAATTTTTTTCAAATTGTTGCTTTTCCAGCCATCACAGACTGCTTCAGATACACTTTTACTTTCTCCGGAAATAACCTTTTCTTTGATGCCATGCCTTTTCTTAAATTTGTCAAGCCACCTGGAACTTGCTTGAAATTCATCCCATCCAAAATATTTAGCATACTCCAATGCCTTCTCTTTTATGAGAGGACCAGAGATCGGCAAGTTTTGGTCTCGAACACTCTTTATCCATTTTAAAACGGCCTCGTCCATTGTATCGTAAGTGCATGTTTTTGAACGTTTTCTGTTACTTTCAATACATTCATAGGATTTCATTACGGCATTCTGATTTTTTATAATAGTCGACAATGTGCTTGCGGGAATACCAAATTTAGAAAAAATGTCTTTTTTGCGCATTCCGCTATCGACATCATTCAGCAATTCAACTTTATCCACAACACTAAGAGATTTTCTTTTTGACATTGTGATCGAGAGAAAAAGTAAAAGTTCAAAACGAATTTATAAAACACTACTTAAATTTTCACTGAAACTAAGCAGACTTAGGAGTGAGGGCCAACCATCAGACAAAAGGGAATGCTAGAAACTGGTTTAAGCACAGAGACCCAGATTTGGTAACCTTTTCTTGAAGAATGACGGAGGGCTGAGATGCACGCCAAACCGGCTTTTCTCCCGGCAAAAGCTCCTCGGAATCTCTCGCCGGATCATGAGTTGACACAGAATGAAATCCGAAAGTTGCCAATAAAGCGATCACCACCAAAAAAGACATCCTTTTGGCACAGAAAGAGCGAAAACATGTTGGATTCAAGTTCTGGCTGAAAGAACAATGGGGTTCGTGTTTCACTACAGGACAGGTCGCAACCGAAATTCGAAAACGAGTTGGGGGAACAACAACCTGTTTGTCCACCTCTCATCCCCAGCTGGAATGTGGGGTTCATAATGACCTTCAATATATTTCCTTTATCCCCTGACCTTCATTTTTCGTGAGACAACAGGTCTAAAGTGGAATAAAATCTCTGAATATGTCTCGAAAAAAGTTTCGATGTATAGAGGTTTTTTTCGATATACAGAAACAGTTTTTCTATGTAATGAACATGGAGATTTGCTAAAAGTTCGATATATAGAAGATTTCGATATGTGGAAGTTCGATATAGGGAGGTTCGACTGTATATATATTTCATTTACTTTGAGATACAAAGGATAAAAATAATATAAAATGGGACAATACGAAGATTAATTAAAAACCGTCCTTACAAACTTTAACGTACTTTCAAATGTTTAAAACATTAAAAAAAAGGGATGTGAAAATTTGTATATAGATACGCAAAATCAAATTTTATTTAAGAAATTAAAAAAGTCAAAAAAATCGGCCGGAAATTTTTTATTTTATCAAAAACTTTACTTTTTTATGAAAAAAGAAATTTATTGTGTTCTAATCCTATCTTCAATCCAGAGACCTTAGAAGGGGAGGGGGATGGGTGCAAGGAATCAAATTGACATTTTAATGTTCACCTCTTCAGACCTTGGTTACCGCTATTTTTTAATATTAAACTCCAAAGTTGGGATTTTTTATTTTTTCGGTTTCTATGAGGCTGATCACAATGGGATTTGGTTCATTCAACTTGATTTTGGATAGACTTAAGCTGTTATCACACGTACTCTCATATCATAGTCAGTATCAGATATTTGCTCCGAAATACATTTTTCAAGAGGAAAACTCTCGTTAACGTTCTGTGTGATCGATTATCTCTCGTAACTTCATCAAGCGCTAACTTATCGGTGTTTGTATCCCCTACGATAGATATCAGCTCGAAATCCACAAAATCAGAGCTCTCTAAAAATTCCAAGATGGCTACCATCAGTGAGTGAACATGTTATGTTTAGCATGGTCGTAGATATTGAAACAAAAAATACAGAAGAATTAAGAAAAAAGCAATATATTTGGTAACACAGGGACCAATTAAACACGAAATGAACTTTAAAAATTTGCAGTTATTTTGAAATTAAAGAATTGCGTATGCGGCGATTGTCCTTTCAGAGTTTGTTGTTTTCCACTACCGATAAGAACTTTATTTACTAATTTAAACTTATTTATTGCGTTTATTTTATTTTCAATTCCTTATATTATTTGTTATGTTTTAATTTCACTGTCAGAGTCGCTTATTTATTTCTCAAACTTTATTTGTTTAACTGCTTTCTGCAACTGTATTTGGCGTTATTTAGTACAATTGTTACCAAGTTATGTCGCCAAAGATAAAATTGTAGCAAACATGTAACAAGGTATTTTATTGCAATACAAATTATTCTAGCCTCCTTTTAATATGCAGCGTTCATAGTCTAAATTTTGTAGGAGGGAGTGGGGGGACAGAAAATTTTCTTATACTTTTAGAAAACTAAAATTTAATAAATAAACATTTAATTTAGCAGCTTTTATAATAATAATTATAATATTTTCCCTTTTAATAAGTTTCTTTTAAAACAATTTTTATAATCCGTTATAAAATTTAAAAAATATACTTAATATACATATACTTTTTGTAATTGTAAGATTAAAAAAAAAAAAAAAATATCCGGTGTATTGCAGTTGTGCTTATGATATTAAAGAAAAAAACAGGATTCTTTGTTTAAGGCAGTATTTCTCAAACTTTTTTTACTCACAGGAGAATTAAACCCATAATTATACCTGCGCGTCACACTTTAATCTAGAATTAAACTTCCTCAGCATATTTAAATTAAGATGATGGAAAACCGTATGAAAGAAATATACATCTAATAGATCTCATCTTACAAAAATTTCTTCAGTAAGATTTTTACACTAGTTCAAATATTTCTATTTCAATATTTTATTAACTACTGTCACATAAATTGTTACATAACTACTGCGAACGGTCTCTGAAACAGCTTAATTGAAACATGAATAAAAGCAAAATTAACTCAAAAGACACTGTTTCTGTACTAAACATCATGTACAAGATTTTTATAATCATAATTAACCTATTCAGAAGTTTATAGCAATAGTGCATGGACTCTAAATGAAACAGAAATTCACTAGTGTCTGTAATTATACTTAAAATTTTAAGTCAACTGCGAAAATAGCAATGGTCTGGGAGACCGCTAACAGCAGTTAAAGGTTAAGCATGATTTATTAACCTTTCAGAAAAACAACTTTTTACTAAAAATTTCCAGTTTAACTATAGATTAGTAACACTTTGTTTTGTTTGGAGCTTTTGAACTACTGCTAGAATCGGTTGAATGGTAAATTTTAATTATAATAGTCCTGTACAAAAAGTTTAGTACATTAACAGTATCCTATGAGTTAATCGAGACTTTTATTTATCTTCCAATAAAATGATCACATAGACCATTCACAGTAGTTATGCAACAATTTCTGTCACAGCAGTTGAGGGTTAAGGGCTCTCAGACCCAGGGATGAGAATCCGCTTTTCAGTCTATTTTTCCTTTTTAATTATTGAATTTCAATCATCCTAAAATTTTGTCTTCCCTCTCCTAGCGGTGTATAAATTAAAAACCTTTATATGTTTTTCAATTTGTTAAGCAAATTGAGCCCCTTTTTTTAGTTTGTATTATAATAAATTACGCATATACCCTCCCTCCCCATCCAGTTAAAATATTTTGCTTCCCTTAAAAAAAAAAAGACATACTTGGACACGAAGGGGACACAAGATTTTTTTTGACATTTTTGTCTATTTCTGTGTATTTAAGCTTTGAACTATTTTCACTGAAAATCTTATTTTTATGGTTTAACATTTTAAAAAATATTTTTTTCTTTTATCGTTTTTAAAATTAAATGCAAATATTTTTATCACTGTACAAAGAAAAGGGAAGTTTCTTATGTATTACTTTTAATGTTGTAAATTAACAGGGAAAGGTTATACATTTGACATATTTGAAACTTCTAGAAATCAATCCTTTTCAAAAAATATTTAAAATTTATATATTTTTGACAAAAAAAAGAAAAGAATTTTAAGGTAAAACTTTCCTAACAGAAATAGATTTCTAGAATTTTCAAATATGTGAACCCAAAATTAAAGTTTATTCCACCAAATAGTTTTTATGTTATGCTTAAAAAAGCACTTGTCTTGTAATCTGTTTTGCGATGATTGAACATTAATTTAACATTAGGAGATGCAAACATAAAACCTGCATAATTTCTAAACTACTTTACCGAGTGACTTTCAGTTTGATACACAAAGGTAAAATTTACCGAAAAATCTAAATATGATGTCAAAATTAGGAGTTAGTACTAAAAAGTTTTAGATTATGTTACAAATGCTATACGTACCCCCCCCCCCCAGCAAAATTTATGTACAGCATTATTGTTAGATGTTATTAATAATCGATTGGTACTTGTGACATTTCTATACAGTGATTTGTGGCAGAGTTAGTAGAGGGTGTTACTTTTCCTCCCAGGACTGTACACAATATGTACAAAAATAAGGATTGTGTTTTTGAAACAAAAAATAACAAAAACTCATTTAAGCTTTCGAAAAATGATTTAAATCATCAAAACCAAAGAAGAAAACACTGCAAAAGAGGGGGACCTATATGTAAACTCTATTGCGTATTTCAATTTTACATTACATTCAATATCTAACATGAATTATATTTAAAATATGTAAAATATATTAACTGAAAATGTCATAATAGTGATTTTGGCAAAAGAACTAAAACTTGATTTAGAATCTTTCTTTGGGTTACAGATTTCAGCTTAGCGATAAAGTGTGGTTCCAATACATGTTACAAAAACTAGTTTTAATATACTATTTTTTTCTAAATCACTTAATACTAATAGTTGAGAATTCTTAATATTTACAGGTAATGAAAGATGTAAAGTGAAGATTCAATTTCTATGGACTCTATAATTTAGAATTTTAATATTATATTACCAAGAGTATTGTTTTTATAATCTTGGAATTTTAAGTAAAATAATCATAATATATATATGTAGCATTTTGACGAGGTTGAGATATTACGATGAATAATATTCGATGAAAAGATGGCAGCCCTTCAACTATATAGCAAGTTGCAGTTGAATTTAGCGAGTATGGCGAAATAGTAAGGCAATGAAATGATTCCACCTAAGTTTTCCAATAAATCCAGCCAATCTCCAGACGAATAATTTTATTAGAAGACGAACAACACAGAACAATTCCCAAAAGGTCTAAAACTTATAGCCCTCGGGCTAACGTTGCTTCACTTCATTGAATTAAGATGTTACTAGGCCAGTTGAATATTCTACGGTCATACAAATACCAGACACATATTTGTTTAGCTTCCGAAAACGTCAAAAATCCCTCGTTCTGACCGGTGCGTTCGAGTTTTGTTCTCTCCGCGGAAACATACACAGAATTACGTCACGAGCGCTCAACCCAATGAGTGAGAAGCTAGCTCCAGCCCAACGAATGAGGCTAGAGGGCGAGGCTAAAACATTAAAGAATCCCCTACATGGGTGCGGACCAATTTAGAAGTGAAAATCCCAAGCGCACGAAAAATTCAGAGCAATAATAATAATAATAATAAAAAGAAAATGGCTTTAAAAAACATTCGAAATGAGAACGCGTCTCAGAATTTTATAGATTGGGGAACTGATAAAAGCTACGAATGATCTTAAATTTTTAGATTAAGATTTAGAATAAGATAATTATTAATATACGGATATTTACTTTTAAAAGGACTTTAAATAGGAATAGATATTATTAAGAATTAAGGAAATACTGACTATGACAGAAGTTAGATTAATTTTAAAATATTAATGCGAATAAAATGGAAGGATACGAAGGAAATAAATTTTTTATATAACATTATCCCCCCCCCCCTAAAAATCCGAATGACGGGTAGATCCGTTGATCTACAAGTTCATTAAGGCAAGCAAGAATTTGGATTACAAAATATTTACCTGGTATTCTAGTTAATGCCAAAAATTCTTTGATTTTATTAAAGTTAATTCAATAGTTATTTTTGTAAACGCGAACCTCTGGGAATTGTTTAAATACAGAAATACATACAATTACAATATAAATAAGTTAGTAACAAATAATTTTTTTTTTTTTCTCTTCAAACATAAATAGTGAAAAGGATGAATATGAAGTAAACAAAGCATTTTTGTCTAAGCAGTGAAAAGTATAAATGTCTAATAGTCCTCTTAATCAGTAACAGTCTGAGTTATAGCCCTCTCATTTCCAAAAAAAGTTTCTTGGTATGGATATGAAGGCACAGATATGTCAAGTATTAGCCAGTAGTACAGTTTACGGCAATACAGTGTATTGATTCTGTAGTAGGATAATTCCAGTTAATCATAAAGTTCAAAAACATAAGAAAGTTTCATCACCACTAAGGTCAATAAACAAAGTACTGGTTTGTGATGCTTGATAAGTTTTGTGCCTTGATAAGTAGGTATAGCTTGATAAGTTTTATGCCTTGATAAGTAGGCATAGCTTGATAAGTGCACTTATTAAGTGAAGTCCAGTCAGTTAATAATGTTCCATCAATTAGATATGAGTATTAGATGTTTTGCTAGTAAGATGTGACTGTTTATCATCAACTAATATACTATCAGTGGTTCTCTTTTATCACAATTCTCAAGAATATTCTCTTTTATAATCTTATCACATAATAAATAACAACAACAAATTTATAATAACAACATAATAATATCAACAATAACAAACAACTTCAAAATAATACTAAATCAGTAATTCATCTGTATATAATTTAATTCCTCATTCTTTTTCAATATCAGTGAGGAATGAAAATATACTTAATAAAATGAAACAAAAATAATAAATAGTAAACTAAGAAATATCTGTGAAAAATTATCAACAATTCAGTAAGATAATGTGCTCTCTGTTTTCAGTCAAACAAGAGAAACATAAGCTGCTCAATGAAAATAAGACCTTGAAGTGTATGGTGGATAATAAGTTTAATTATTACTATTAGTAGAGAGTTTTATTCTATTATTATAATTTAATTTAATCCAGTGAATTTTTATTCAATTTATTTTAATTTAATGTAGTATTCTAATCTAATTTGTAATTCCAATTTACCTTATTGTTCTAATTCAATTCACTCCAATATAAAAAATTCTTAATTCAAATCAACTAATTTACGCCTGCATAAAAAGTTAACTCAAGCAAAAATATTGGCAGTAATATTCTTGGGAATTCCTATATTCAAGAACATACTGTTATACAGAAGAGAATTGATTAGTCAATTATAATTTGATTTCATTAAATTTAGTTACTTTTTGCTTTACTAAGTTTAATATTAAGCTATTGATTTAACATTAGTTTGTTGTTGCTCATGGGATAACTTTAATTTGTCAGGAGGGTAATAAGGGCGTAATTTTGATACATGGACTATTTCAGTAAATTTATTTTGAGTCTGTCTATTAATTTCAACATTTACATCAGATAATTTTTTAAGGATTTGATAGGGACCACTAAAAACTTGTGAGAGCTTTCTGGTATTGGGATAATGGAATTCTTCATAGATAACAAGATCTCCTATCTCAAATTTTGGCTCCACATAATTTCTATCATAATATTTTTTACTTTTCCAGTAAAATTCATCCGTGCGTTTTTTAGCAATGTTGAGGGCTTCCTGGACAGGAGGGTAATAATTTTGCTTAAGAGGGGAATCATAGGGTAATTTGCCAAAAAGTAAATAAGCAGGAGGGAATTTGGTTATGGAATGGGGTGTATTATTGTATTCATTAACTACTTCAGTCAGAAGTTTGGTCCAAGGAATTTTGGAGGTAGTAGAATTAACTTTACACTTTAATCTTGTAACTATTGATTGATTCACTCTCTCACATTTGACATACGTTTAAGGGTGATGTGATGTGGTTAAACGTTGCTTAATATTGTGATTCCGCAAAAATTTTTTAAATCTAGGTGAAGTAAAGGCTGCATTCCTATCACTTAATACCTTTTGAGGACCCTGTATATCGAAAATTTTGTTGAAACAGAATAATTGTTGAGGGAATTGAATATTGAAGACTTGTTTTAAGCAATTTGTGTATGTTTCTGTGGTAACACTTTTGGAAGGAAATGCCCAAACATATCTGGTTGCATGGTCTATGATGATGTGTAGATATTTTTTGGTGGAGTTATAATAATTGAATCCTCCCACAGTATCAATAGAAAGACATTCAAAAGGTTGATCTGTGGTGGGCATAGCTTGTAATAAGCCAAATTTTTTCTGTCTGGGTTTTTTATTCTTTTGACAAATATCACAATGTTTTACAAAATTGGTTATATCTTGCGTCATGTCAGGCCAATAATAATTAGGGGAGATTAAATTTAACATTTTTTGGATACCAGGATGACCAAATTTTTCATGAGCAACATTTAGTATTTTTCTCCTTAAAGACATGGGGACTACTATTTTTCGAAATCCTTTCCTTTTAATAATCATAAGTCCATTTTCATTTAGATAATTTTTACCACACACATTATCTTTTTCCTGCCTCTCTATAATTTCTTTAACGTCCAGAAGAAAAGTAAGTGGTTGAATAAAATGTGAAACTGGGTTTCTCAACAACATGTCGGCTTCGACATTTGTGGATCCCTTTTCGTAAACTATATTATATTCAAACATGCTCAACTTCAAAGACCATCTAAATAACCTGCCTCTCAAATGTTTAGTATTTTTTAACCATACAAGAGATGCATGATCAGTATGAATGGTAAAATTTACACCATGAAAATAATGATAGAATTTGTCTAACGTGTCAATGATGGCAAGACATTCTAACTCAGTAATAAAATAATTTTTCTCATAACTTCTCAATCCTCTAGAGTAATAAGCAATTGGATGTAAAAAATTATTACTATCAGGTTGTTTTAAGACTGCACCTACTGCCACCTGTGAGGCATCAACAAACATATGGAGGGGTAACTTAGGGTCATAAATTTTTAAGATAGGTTTGGCTATTAAGGCATCTTTTAATTTTTGAAAAGAATTTTGACAATCTGTATTCCATTCCCATAATGTATTTTTCCTGAGTAATCTGTTAAGAGGGACTCGAATTTCGGCATATTTATATATAAACTTGTGATAAACATTGATAGATCCTAAGAATCTCTGAAGTTCTTTTACATTTGAAGGGGGTTTTAGTTTTTTTATTACCTCAATATTAGCATTAAAATTGTCTACCTATTTCAACCTTTTTTCGAAAGTACTTATCCAAATCATTGAGATCATTTAATTTCATAGAAGCAAATTCTGAAAATCGAGGAACATGAACAGTAATAAATTTTTCAGTAAGAATATCAGTTATTTTGTTAAAAGCATTACATTCTAAACATTCATTGATAAATACCTTCAGAGCCTCTCCTTTCAAATATTTTGAAATATTTTTAATCTTCCAATTTTCATCTTTCTTTTCAGAAAGGCATGTTTTGTCAAAATGGTTTAACCAAGATTGAATGTTCATTCCAGATTCGAAATCAAAAGGAATGATGTTTATTTCGTTTTCACTCATTTTGTGATCACCAAGGACTTTTACAAGTCCAGATCGCAATAACATTAATATAAAAATTAAAGAGAATTAACACAACAGATGTAAAATAAAATTTAAATTAAATAACAAATGTAAATACCTCCATCTCTAATAAATAATGATAGTAATAATAATAATACAACAAATAAGAAAATCTGAGCGAAACTTAAATAACATAAAAATAAATAAAATAATAAATAATACATACAATAACTTTTTCAACTTACGTAATTCCGTTCACAAGTTGTCTACCTGTTTACTTTTTGAAATTTTAATACGACCAATAATTTTATTAATTAATTTGTAGAATGATAATTTTTTATCATTTTTTTCTGTAAAAGAAAATATTATTTTAGATTATTCCGTCACAATTGAGATTTTTGTAGAACATTCACACAGGCTGGTATCTGGTGTTTCCAGATATACGATTCCATCACTTTTTGAAATACTCGATGCACATCCCGTGAGAATAAATCACATCACACACGCCGCAGTGAATATGCACAGTAGCACCCGGCAATACATTCGCAGATTCTCCTTCCATCAGAACATTGGCGTAGTTCAGCGCAAGTTCACAGCAATCCTACCGGCTTTTTTGTAGCATTTTGACGAGGTTGAGATATTACGATGAATAATATTCGATGAAAAGATGGCAGTCCTTCAACTATATAGCAAGTTGCAGTCGAATTTAGCGAGTATGGCGAAGTAGTAAGGCAATGAAATGATTCCACCTAAGTTTTCCAATAAATCCAGCCAATCTCCAGACGAATAATTTTATTAGAAGACGAACAACACAGAACAATTCCCAAAAGGTCTAAAACTTATAGCACTCGGGCTAACGTTGCTTCACTTCACTGAATTAAGATGTTACTGGGCCAGTTGAATATTCTACGGTCATACAAATACCAGACACATATTTGTTTAGCTTCCGAAAACGTCAAAAATCTCTCGTTCCGACCGGTGCGTTCGAGTTTTGTTCTCTCCGCGGAAACATACACAGAATTACGTCACGAGCGCTCAACCCAATGAGTGAGAAGCTAGCTCCAGCCCAACGAATGAGGCTAGAGGGCGAGGCTAAAACATTAAAGAATCCCCTACATGGGTGCGGACCAATTTAGAAGTGAAAATCCCAAGCGCGCGAAAAATTCAGAGCAATAATAATAATAATAATAAAAAGAAAATGGCTTTAAAAAACATTCGAAATGAGAACGCGTCTCAGAATTTTATAGATTGGGGAACTGATAAAAGCTACGAATGATCTTAAATTTTTAGATTAAGATTTAGAATAAGATAATTATTAATATACGGATATTTACTTTTAAAAGGACTTTAAATAGGAATAGATATTATTAAGAATTAAGGAAATACTGACTATGACAGAAGTTAGATTAATTTTAAAATATTAATGCGAATAAAATGGAAGGATACGAAGGAAATAAATTTTTTATATAACATATATATATATATATATATATATTAATATAAGAACAGAAATGAAAGAAATTATAATATATAAAATGTTAGATGCAATAATACTTACTATTTATCAGTCGAGCTCTACACTAGATATTAAAACACCTAGCTGCAATTACTCGCCAAATGTTACGCCCTCTCTTTACATTTGCAGATAACATTCAGTATTGAAAATAACCCTAGTTGTAGCGTGAAACTGTAGCTCCAAGCAAGCGAGAGGAAATAACATATACTTCATATGGTATGGTAGTCCATGTGATAGAAGCTTTACAGATTTTAGTATAACTTTCCACCATCACGGGGCGCATTCCTATCTCGGGTTTTATGGGCCAGATAACAAAGGGATTTGGCTCATTCGACTTTGTTTTCGATCGCCATACAAGTTTTAGTTCCTCCTTCCACCGCCAAGAGGCGCATTCTTATCTCGGGCTCTATGGGCCCGATAACAATATTTTCTGAATAACAATGCCCAGAAACACCGTTTTTGATATCAACTTTTACAGTACTGCCTAAAAAATCTTATTTTTTTTAGCCATATAAAATGAAAAGTGTTAAAATCTGATCAAACGATTCAACGTCAGATGGCACCAATTTTGTCCAAAATATCCATCAAAGGGTGAGGGTTAACTTTCAATAATCCGCTCCTATAAATATCAGATTCTCGAGCATTTCAGGGTTTGATCAAATGCTAAAAATAGTTGATCAAATCTGATCAAACGATTCTACGTCCGATAACATCAAATTTGTTCCAAATTTCTGCCAGTTTCCATAAGGGGCAGGGGCTAAATTTTAGGGGTTTCTTCACTTAGAAATATCAATTTTTCAGGCACTTCTGGGCTTGAACAAACGCTAAAAATAGTTGATCATATTTGATCAAACGATTCTATGTCCGATGACATCAAATTTGTTCCGAATTTCCGTCAGTTTCAATAAGGGGGGGGGGCTAACTTTTAGGGTTTTTTGCACTTAGAAATATAAATTTTTCGGTCAATTCCGGGTTTGATCAAATGCTAAAAATAGTTGATCAAATCTGATCAAACGATTTTACGTCGGATGATGTCATGTTTGTTCTGAATTTCCGTCTGTTTCAATAAGGAGGGGGCAAACTTTTAAGGTTTTCTGCATTTAGAAATATTGATTTTTTCGTGCACTTCCGTGTTTGAACAAACGTTAAAAATGGTTAATCAAATCTGATCAAACAATTCTATGTCCAACGACACCAAAGTTCCAAATTTCCATAAAAGGAGGGGCTAACTTTTAGGGATTTCTGCACTTAGAAATATCGATATTTTGGGGACTTCCGGGTTTGATCAAATGCTAAAAATGGTTGATCAAACGATTCTACGTCCAATGACATCAAATTTGTTCCGAATTTCTGTCAGTTTTAATGAGGGGGGGGGGGGGGGCTAACTTTTAGGGGTTACTGCACTTAGAAATATAAATTTTTCTGGCACTTCCGGGCTTGATCAAATGTTAAAAATGGTTGATCAAATCTTTTCAAATGATTCTACGTCCATTGACACTAAATTTGTTCTGAATTTCCATCAGTTTCAATAAGGGGGTAGTGGGCTAACTTTTAGGTGTTTTCGCACTTAGAAATATTAATTCTTCGGGCACTTCCGGGTTTGGTCAAACACTAAAAATGGTTGATCAAGTATGATCAAACAATTCTACGTCTGATGACACCAAATTTGTTCTGAATTTCTCTCAGTTTTCATAATGGGGGCTAACTTTTAGGGTTTCTGCACTTAGAAAAAACAATTTTTCGGGCACTTCCGAGTTTGATCAAATGCTAAAAATGGTTGATCAAATCTGATCTAACGATTTCTGATAATAACTATTTTTTTTTCTAATTTTGCACATTTTTAATTTTCCTGAAAGTTAGCCCCCCCACCTGTGCATCTTTAATTAGAAATATTGATTTTTAGGACACTTCTGGGTTAGATAAAAAGCTAGAAATGGTTGATAAAATATGATCAAACGATTCTACGTTGTGATATAATGTTGACATAATCAAATGACAAAAATTGTTGATAAAATCTGATCAAACGAAATGCATCTGTCACTTTCTCATTTTCCGTCATGGGGAGGGGGGGGGGGTTAACTTTTATGAGTTACATCATTTGAGATTTTATCTGCAAATTGATAAGCAATGATGATGTAATGTTAAAAACTGTGATAAATAAATATTTATTAGGAAAGTGGTCCAATAACTCGAAATTTTCAGTCTCAAATTTCAAGGCTTTAACTAATTTTTATGCACACTTTATATGTTGTACTGGTTATTTATAATTGTTGTATTTGTTATATCTGTTTACATTTTCTGACTAAGTAAACAATATCTGTCCCTTCTAAACTTTTGTTATTATTAGTAGTACTATTTATTATATCTTTCCAGAAAACTTAACTAGTATATATAATAGTAGTATAGAAAACCATAAACAAGGAATTTTGATGCAAACAGTTTTATCCTATGAGTTATACATGAATAATGCTGAGTATTTTAAAATTTTCCAGTGGAGTACCTTTCCTGTCAATTTTCTATAGTTGGGATAAACGAACAAGGCATTAAAGTACAGTTATTGGCTGAAAATTATGAACGTATAACGAATGTGATGTCATGCTGATGTATCTTAACATTAAATCCCATTTATTTTGCAGCAGTTTTTTTAATAGAAAGGGCTGGTTTGATGTGAAAATAGACAAGCACTGAATGTTCTAATGAGGCAAGTGAATTTTTAGGCAATCTTTTAAAAACTGTGGGCTATGGAAAATATAACAAAAACTTATATAGGGGAGACCAGTACACAGTGGACCACTTTTTCAGTTAACATTTTTTTTCCTCTTTAACAGACTGACCAATCGGTATGGAAATATTTTTCAATATTCCTTAAACCTTTTTACATCTATCATAATTTTCTCAGAACATAGTTTTAAATACATTTTTCAAAATAAAAAAAATTATATACAATTGTAAAGTGGACCAGTGTACTCCGGAAGCGGAGCACACTGGACCGATATTAGGTATTATCTAAAATACAATATAAATCTATTTTTCATTAATCTAATTCTTTTTTATTTCTCCTTTACCCAGAAAATAATATAGTAATATAAATTTACAAGTAACATTTTGAAAAAAAAATATATATATATATTTTGAAAATAATAACAGATTAATACAAGAACAATTGCAATTTAGTTGAAGTTATTACTTAAGTACTGAAAAATCAGTGCACATTAAAATCTGCATATGAAATTCCAAAATACTTATGAGTAAGATTGAGCCTGGAATTTTCCTGAAAATACTTTTGGGTCTGAGAGCAACATTATGAAATCATTGACATCAACAGCAGATTCATCTACAGCTTCAGGAGAAATAAACTGATTTCCATTCAATTTGCATCTCATGAATCTTACTTGAATAGAATCATCACCCATTAGACTACAGTTATATTTATCAAAGGCCATAAATACAAAACAAAATATTTCTTACTATGTTAAATAATTATTTTTCTTTGTTTACTTTATTTTACAGTTAAATAACTACTGTAAAACAATATTTTTTTTTATAGAAAATAAGCAATTATTAAATATTTTGAACATTCTGCATTACAGGAGCAGAGCGGATTGTGGACCACTGTACCCCAGGAGTGGGTGGTCCACTGTGCCCCATGTTGAAGTTCAATAAATAATCATATTAATATTGTTCATAGTTTTCTTTTAAACATATTAACTTTAAAGTTAAATAAAAACAAGTATCTTAGCTTTACAAAAAAGCTGTTTTATCTTATTTATCTACAACCTTTAATTACTAAAAAAATAAAAATATGATGAGGAAAAATTTTACTTTTAGAAGCCCAAAACAACCAATCAGGATAAAATAGTTCAATATGAGCTAAACATATTTTCCAAAGGCTATAAATAATCATTGCAGTGTTATTGTTTATTAGGATAGAAGAGAAGCGTAATTTTTTTTTAAATAAATAAAATATAAGGGGGTGGTCCACTGTGCCCATAGGTCCAGTGTGTACTGGTCTCCCCTACCTTTATTCACTGGCAATTTTTTGATTGGCACTCAATTGCTGTGACTTAACATGACTCAAAATTGAATTACATTTATATTTCACTGGTTAGAATACAATGTTTTGCTGTTTTTTCTTTTTTAAATTATGACCTGTACAGGCTGTCTAATGTATTTAACAAATCAAAAAAAGGAGTAGAATGTGTTAACGAAGAATATATTCCCTTATAACTATTTTACATTGGAAGAAATTAAAATTTGAAACTTTTGACTTTTTTTACTGTGAAATATATCCCTTTTAATATAATTATAATTGTATGTAAAATATTTCATTAATTTTCATGTAAATCATACATTTAATGTCTTCTAGTCAAATCTGAAACTCAAATTAGAAAAACAAACTCTCTTTTGTACATCTCTTTGTTCATTTTACAATAAGAATTTTACAAAGATGTTACAACACAAATACATTAAAATGAATCATTTTGGCTATCACATATGTTTTTTATGACAATTTTTAACTGTATGTTGCATTTTGCTGGCTGGTAAGATTGTCTGAAAATTCCAAACCCCTGATTATGAAACTAAGTAAAAAATGAATCTTGTTCAAATATTAGAAAAAAAAATAGACTAAAATAAAACAAAAAGAGTACATGTAAACTTCAAGTAATTAAAATAAAATCTAATAAGACAATTAAATAAAATTATACAAATAACACTCCAGAAGTATAAATATAGTGGTGTCACAGTCTGATTGTCTTTGTTTACAATAATTGTTCTTATAGGGTAAACAGTACAGTTATTGGCACCTAAAATGCAACTTTTCTATAGTGAGAGAATGTGTGACTTAATTTTTATGGCTAAAATGAAGCTAAAATTTAATTTAAAATCACTAAAGATGCTATTTTCTGATAATGAATAAATAAAATAACTGAACCTAAAAGTAAATTAACTAAAAAATATAAACTAATGCAAGACAAAATCATAGTTATTGGCACTTTGATTTGACAGTTATTGGCACCCTCCAAAAAATTATCTGCATGAAAACGAAGACAAAAGAAATCAATACACTACAGTAGAAGATCTTTTTAACGCAAACCTAAAGACACGAGGTTGTGCGTTATATAGATCACATTTCACACATCATTAAATTTGGCTTGTAAAACATGGCCAAATATGTGTGAAACATAAAATACATTAGATTATCTTTATAATGCATTCTTTATTACCAGGAGTTGTGCAGATTATAATTTTTTGCATAATATAGATTATTCCACACTTTGTTAAATTTATTTTATAAACATTGTCCAAACATACCTGTATCAAATCATAGCAATTTTTTCAGTAATAAGCTCTGAATTAAGGAGATAAAGTTGAACTAATGTATCAAATTTAGTCCTCTAGAGAATAGCAACTATTTATAATGCGGGAATTTAGGTGTTTCTTAACTAAAAAATCATTGTTTACATCTGAGAAGTTGTGCGTTATATGGAGAATTGCGTTATAAAGACCTTCTACTGTATTTTCATGTGCATTTAATAATAATTTTAATTATAATAAAATTGATTATATTAAAAGAAATACATATGAAATGGACTTATTTTTGTGGAACTTTTAATAACAAATGACTGGAAACAGAAAAGCTACAAAAAACTGGACAGATTTAAAGTTTTATTCAATGTATCCTTTAAGTTCTGGAACTTTGTACATGCCTCCGTCATTTTTCAGCAGTGGGGTATTAATTTTCCTAATGTCAAATTTTAATAGATACCATATAAATCTTTGGCTAAGCTTCGGTATTAGCCTGCTGTCCGCCATCTTGTTTTTTAAATCAAAACATATTTGTTTTGTTTCTCATTTCCAAAATAATTTTCATCCATATTTACTTATTATAAACACGTTATTTAATTTTATTGACTAATTTATTTATATTTAATAATACAGGAGTGATTGTGGGTTCATGAAAAAATACCTGAAATTTTAGCGAGAAAAAGGTTCTGTAGTAGAAAGGGAATATAATTTATTGCAGTTAGGTCACATTATGAAAAACATGAATTTAAATTATGTTTAGCAATCATATGAAATTGGTATTTTAGTCTTATTTTATGAATTTAATTATCAGAAAAAACGGAATTTTGGTACTGAAAATGAAAAAAATACCTGAATTCAGGTATATAACCTGAACACAATCACCCCTTAATAAAAGTTAAAATGTTTTGATTTAAAAAATGAGATGGCTGACCGGGGTCGATAAATCAAAACATTTGTTTTGTTTCTGACATAATCAAGTTAAATAGAAAACAGAATACTAATTTATTTATATTTAATAATAAAAGTTAAAATGTTTTGATTTAAAAAATGATATGTCTAACCACGAGCAATAAATCAAAACATTTGTTTTGTTTCTGACATAAACAAGTTAAATCAAAACATTTTAACTTTTATTATTAAATATAAATAAATCAGTCAATAAAATTAAATAACTTGTTTACTTGTATAAGTAAATATGGATGAAAATTATTTTGGAAATGAGAAACAAAACAAATATGTTTTGATTTAAAAAACAAGATGGCGGACAGCAGGCTAATACCGAAGCTGTTCCAAATCTTTTTTTTTTTCAGGAAATTGCCATGACTCTCCTTTTTAGCTCACAGGCTATCAAAGCCTGAGAGCTTATGTGCCCGCCGGTTCTGTATGTATGTACGTAACGCGATAACTCTTCATAGATATATCCGTTTTCCTTCAAATTTTGTTTATAGGTTCACTGTGTTAAGGCGCTTCCCTGATTAGTTTTCAGGATTGATTGGTTAAGTATAAAGGGGGGAACGGGGGGGTTAATCCCCCTTAATTTATATAAATGGGTTTTTCATACAGAATTATTCCGTTTTCCTTTAAATTTTGTATATAGGTTCATTATGGTAAGGAGCTTTCATTAGTTTTGGGAGTAAATTGGTTAAGTATAAAGAGGGGAAACGGGGGGCCCCCCTCAATTTAGATAAATGGGGTTTTTATGCAGAATTATCCGATTTTCTTCAAATTTTGTATATAGGTTCATTGTGGTAAGGCCGCAAATTTGAAATAAGAGTATAATATACAATTAGTGCGAATAGCCTGTGAGCTCAATGCCCTCAGTTTAACTGCGCAGTTTTCTTTTTATTTATTTTCTTCTATCTTTACAAGAAGAAAGTATTGGATTGATGAAAATTTTCGCTTTCCAGTTTTCAATGAATTTATACGTTTTAGAAGGTCCTGAACACGATTTGACTGTTTTTAGAAAATGTCTGTCTGTCTGTGACAAAAATTTTGTTGGCACTCTATCTCAAGAACTAAAGCATGGAATTTAATAAAACTTTATATTCAGTTAGTCCCTGATATAAATTGGTGCTGATTAGTTTTTGGTGTAAATCGCCCAACAGGTGGCGCTGCTATGCTACATTTTTCATGACAGCTATATCTCAAGAACTAATGCACATAATTTCATCAAACTGCAGATTATGTTAGACCTTGACATAAATAGCCCAACAGGTGGTGCTGTTATACTACTTTTCTCGTGATTTTCACGAGAACTGTATCTCAAGAACGAATGCATAGAATTTCATCAAACTTCAGATTCTGTTAGACCTGGACATAAATAGATGCTGGTTACGTTTTGGTGTAAACAGCCCAACAGGTGGCGGTGCTATGCTATTTTTTTCATGATTTTTACGATAGCTATATCTGAAGAACTAATGCACAGAATTTCATCAAAGTTCAGATTCAGTTAGACATTGACATAAGTTGTTGTTAATTATGTTTTGGTGTAAATTTTCCAACAGATGGTGCTGACATGCTATACTTTTATGGATTTACATGATTTTAGAGTTAGACATATGTTATTTTTTTTCATGATTTTTTACGATAGCTATATCCGAACATGGGTGCAAGAAGTCCAACCAAGCCAAGACTGAAAACTTTTCTGAGAATTGGGAATAACCAAATGGAAATGAACTAGAAGATTTCTATGTCTTTCATTACGGCTAAAAATTGATATCTTGCAGTAAAAGATAGTGATTAAAAAGTTCTTGATAGTAAAATAGCTATTATTAGTTATATAAAAGTAGAATTTACTATTAATCAAACATCTCTCCAGGACTGAAATCAGTCCTGAGACTGAAGACTTGCACCCATGTATCCGAAGAACTGCACAGAATTTAATAAAACTGTTCAGTTAGACTTAGATATAAATTGTTGATTCGTTTTTGATGTATGTGAAACTTGTATGAGATAGAAGAAAGTTTCGGGATTGGAACACCTGACTAGTTTACCATTTGTACTTTCTTGTAGTTCTCGTTTTTGTACCTGCTCTACTATCCCAGGATATATTTTTCCTTCATATTTGACAAGAACATGACAATTAACTGTAAATTAATCTGAACTATTGTTGTCACTGTCACCATAATGTTGGTTGATTTGCAGGTCTAATTCATATGACTCTTCTCTTCTACTTCCAATTTGACACATTTGTTTAGTTTCTCAGCTTTTAAATTTTCTATTTCTGTTTTCTTCCCTTTTACTTACCCATCATACGTAGTATAGGGTAAGTCTTGTAATCGTTTTGAAAATCGAAAAAAAACTGCATATATTCTTCGCCAAGTTGCATGCTGTTCTTTGTTAGAGTGATAGCAAAGTCAAATCCATCTTTTAAAGATGGTATAGTTTCCCTTCTGGTACTTTTATTTGGACTAAGACTTAGAACTGGTAAATCTCAGCTAATAAACCAACTGGTGTTTCTTCGACTTTTTGAAATGCTTGAATTGATAACTCCAGTTTCATTTCAGCTTCATTTTCAGTGTTGCTACTTATTCTCACCAACATGTCTTCTCCTAGGATATTTTAAAATGTTTTGAAACTTAAAATAGCTGTGTCTGGAACAAGAACAGAAGAGTTTTTTTTCAGGCATATTGCTCTATCAAAAGCATTGCAATTACATGGAGAGATCCCACATTTTTTAAAGCCATTTTTTATCCAGTCATCTTTAATTGAAGTAATTGCTGTCTGGAGAACTTGTGCAAAATATTCCTATCCTTTGTAAGGATGCCATCTAAATTTTTGTTATACCATTCTAAAACAGCTGCCTTCCATGCTGTTTTTAAACCTTTGAATACTGCAACATCGTATGGCTGTAGAATTCTAGTTGAATTTGGGTATAATGAAATAAGAATCACACCCTCTTTTGAACACAAGTTACTTAAGTGATATGCAATATGATTTTTTATGGCTATCCAAAAATAAAGTGACTGGCATAACAACATTTTTCTTAAAGAATGGTATCAATATATTTGCCATAATTATTTTTATATTTAAAAAGAAAAATATATTTAAATAAATAACAAATGACAATATGTTGGTATGTTAACTGAAAGTTTGACATGTTAATCATTGAAACAAGATAGTTATTGGCATCCCCAAATGAGTAACTTGGCACCATGGCCAATAACTGTTAAAATTCTACATTTCAATTTAAAAAGACTGGTAGATCATTTAAAAATGTATTACTAAAAATAAAACATACAAAATACTTCATTTGAATTTTTTTGTGAAATTTATAGTTATTGGCACTGGTGACAATAACTGGATTTGTCAAAGTTATCATTAGGCAGTAATTGGCACCCACGCCAAATAAATACTTACTAAGTTTTAAAATCAACATTATTTTAGTTGTAGATACTATCTATTTATCAAAAACAATCAAAGTGGGAAGAAAAATGAAAAAGAATGTATTATTGTTGAATAAAAACTGCTACAATGTATACTAACAAATAATGAAAAAAAGTGACAATTTCTAAAAGATGAGACACTTGTCTGAACATTTTTTTTTTTTTTTTTTAATATGATGCACTTGGTTTTTAGCCATGATATTATTCATGTGATCTTGAGAAGGAATGAACTATTCATTAAAATTCTTTTCACCATCAAAATTTTTTTTAGTTCCCTTAATATTTTCATTTGAATACAAAGGTGCCAATAACTGTACTGTTTACCCTACTAGTAAAGTCTTGTTTTGATAAGATTTTATTTTTAGGAAATGTAGAGTTAAATACATATACAATTGTATATCTTAAGTGGAACAGCTTAATTCTGTCAAATATAAAATATTTTTTGTTGTATTAAAAACTTTAAGAAACATATCAACGTGCTATAAAAGCGAAATGACGAGAAATATTCATATTCATAAGTTACTGGCACAATCGAAAAAAATCACTGTATATCGAAACTTAACCAGCTATATTATTTATTGTAGAAAACGTAAAAGACTTCTGGAATAGGTTGGTTAGACCTACAGAATCGTAATTATAAGTTATTTTTGTATATTCTTTTATATATGATTCTTAAAGTCCAAAAATTTTTTTACATATAGTAGCAGTTTGAATGCGCACGACTTATTTCGATAATTTGAATATCGATGATTTCGAAATTTCGATTACCACTGATATAAACGTTTGTCATTTCTCATTTGTTTTGCAGTTTTGTTGCCACAATAAAACAACAACAATATGCATGCTGCTATTAACAAGTTTGTGTGAAGATTAAATTTTCTACAAAATTCTTAGTTAAACTGTATGAACAGACACTTGTTAATGAGCAATGTCTCAAAACAACTCTGAAGAGATTAGTGTGCAGAGGGTTTTTGATGAAATATCAAAATATTTAAAAAATGAACAATTATTTGAAAGATTACTAAATTTGTTACATGAAGAAGTATGTATCATATAAGTTATGTTAACATTAATCATTAAAACTATTAATTAACTCCACATTCATAGTTTACCATTTACAACTGAATGGTATATTTTATTCGTTAATTTAATCTGAATTCTGAATTAACAAGAGTAGAATTTTGTTCGTTTGCATTTACTGAAACTTTTTATTCTTACAATTTAAAGAGAAATCCTGCGGTCTAATTTACTCAATTGAAATGTAATTAGTTTGTTTATTGTCTCATATTGTTTTGTAAAATAAAAATAAAGATGTTTACTCGAATCTGGTATAGCTCAAACAAGCACACATCATAATGGTTTGTCAATCAAAATAATAATAAATTAAATATTATTAGTTTTCTATTAAAAAAAAAATATATATATATAAGCATTTTTTACTGTGAAAGATTCCCTGTACTTTTCTCTTGTAGGGACCTTGGCAATAGAGTCAGGTGGGGTAAAATAG
Source organism: Maratus michaelseni (assembly GCA_963931845.1). Classification (NCBI taxonomy): domain Eukaryota; kingdom Metazoa; phylum Arthropoda; class Arachnida; order Araneae; family Salticidae; genus Maratus; species Maratus michaelseni. Next base: position 191,540,597 of record OZ007600.1, read on the forward strand.
GTAAATAATAATAAAAAAAAATAGTATATATAAAATTCAAACAGTAATTTTTTTTTTTTTGCAATTGTTTTGTCAGATTAGTATTTTTCAGATGCCAGACTTCATTTTAAATGAAAAAAAAAATATTTTCTGCTGCACTGTTACACTTGGTAGCCATTTTGAAATTTATGGATGCTTTGTCCTGGTGGTCAGAAAAGCTTTGGATTTAAATAAATAAGAGGTAAGTTTCAACTTATTTAGCCCTCATATAGCATAAAATACTTTTTCGTGAATAATCTCCTGCATTTTTAATATAAAATAAAGTAACATTAATGTTTTAGAACAAAAAAAAAAAAAAAAACTTATGTGGGGTAAAATAGTTATGTATTATGTTAGGCTTAGCAAACAAAAAGTTAATACTTGTTGAATTTTTTTATTTTTTCATCATTTTAGGGTAGTTCTTGTCATGTAATTAGTTTGACATTTAAACACTGCCTTAAAATTTTTTTCTCCACATAAGTTTATTTAAAATTAATTTTATTTGATAAATTAGAATTAGAATATATTAAAAGCAGAACTGTAATTTTCAGTTACATGCTTAATTTAAACTAAACTATTTACATACTTTTTTCTATTTTTCAGAAAATGGTAAGGAATTACAAGAGAAAAACTGTTACAAGTTACAGTGCAGAAGAACTATTGGAGGCAATCTTTGAAATAAAGAATAAAAAATGCAGCATACGCAGCACAGCAAAAAAGTATGACATTCCATATAACACACTCAGAAGATGGGTAGTGAAGTCACATTCTCGTATGGGATCAGGAAGAAACACATATATGACAGAAATAGAGGAACAGTACCTTGTGAATGTCATGAAATATGCTGCTTCCTGTGGCTATCACTTAAAAAAAAGTGACCTCATTAATGTGGTCCAAGGCTATTTTGAATCTTCGAGAAAACCAAACCCTTTTCCCAACAACTGCCCAGGGCCAGATTGGATAAGAAATTTTGAAAAGCGTTGGGAAAAGGAACTAGGAGAACAGAAACCAGAGATATTGACGAAATCACCGACTAGAAGTCTTACTAACCAAATTATACATGAATTCTTTGAAAGATATGAAAACTTTTTGAATGAACACAAGCTATGGGATCAGTCCCATAGAATTTTTAATGCAATTGAAACAGGACTGTCTAGAAATCAGATTTCAAACCAGGTATATATGTGCAGCTACAAAAGCTCGACAGATAGGGTAAAATAGGGTACTTGCGTATTATCCGGGCCAGGTCAGATACAACTGAGCCAAGCATGGTGCCAATTGTACTAATTGCAGTAAGAGTAACCCTTATTTTTCGACAAATATATAGTTTATTTATTTATTATAGTGTATAGTTTTTTAGTATAATTTATAGTTTACTTTTTAATTATAGTTTACAGTTTTTGTTATTTATTTATTGTTTATTTATTTATTTATTTTATATTATTTACCATTTTAAACAATTTTATGTATTTAACAATATTAAATTACTCTTTTGCACATTATTGGCAACGATAAACAAGATTGGCAATTGACAACCATTTTTGGCGATCTATCTCCTGGCCCGGATAATACACAATTACCAATAGTTATAAAATAAAAACAGCTCTTTTTATACATAGTACTTGGTTTTCCTTAAATATATTATTTTAATTTGCCAAAAAATTACATAGTACATACAAATGAACATTACTCCCAACATTTCAACAATAAAACTGTAAATTATTACTGATAATGGTATTTTAAAACACATTGTCAATTAACTATTTTACCCCATGCCGTGGTATAAAATAAGCATAGTTATTTAAAGCTCTGTATTTCTTCAATTTAGTAAATAATTGCACATAAATCTGATTAAAAATTTCCTTTAGAATGCTGAAAATATTAACTGATTTGAAAGAAGAAATAGTCAGAATTATGGATCAGAAAACTGCAATTTGTGATACATCAAACACATGCCATCTTTCTCAGAAAACATCAAATAGGAACCGCCCCACCAGTGGCTGAGAGGTTCTGCTCTCAAAGCTGGTAGACGGGAGGTGCTGGGTTCAAACCCCTGTCGCACTCGTCGACCTAACTGTTTGGAGTTTTCTGTGGTTTCCTTCGAACCTTGCCGTAAATACGGGTTAGGATCCCTTAAAAAGACCCCCACGGAGGGCACTCCCCCCTAGGGCCTATATCCCTCGTGTTGATAATTGGCCGTCATAAATCAACCATATCCAACTCAAATAGGAACCTTCATTCTTTTTTGCAAACTTAACTATGTATTCATGAGTGCTAGGATCCCCAAAAAGAGTGGGTATTCCTATTTTACATTTCCTGAGAAAGATGACATATCTGAAGTTGATAAGTCACAAATAGTAGAAGTTCTTCCTGATCCATCAATGGACCATAGAGAGCACTATTTTTTCCCTTAAATATGCTATAATAATGTTTTTAGTATTCTAAAATACACTTTTTGTTAGATTCACATGTAATTAATGATATAGTAAGCTTTAATTGAGTATACTTATTTTATCCCACACATTACTTATTTTACCCCATGCCATGGCGTAAAATGTTTTGATTTAAAAACCAAGATGGCTGACTGCGGGTGAATGCCAAAGCTTAGTCATTTTTTTTGTGAAACAGTTCTTAAAATGGGAGCAAAGCTCATTTTTCATATTCTATGTAATTATTTTGCTGATTCAAATAATAATTTTCTTGCAAATTATAAGTATGAATGAAAAATATACTGTTCAGGGGTCGAGGCAGGTTTTTTTTCTTGCGGCCCATTTTGTGAAAAGTAAAGGAGGTCATTCCATGGTAACTTAGCGTTACATTTAGAATAATTTTCTTTAGTAAATTTCTTAATATAACATAAAAAAATATTGAAAATGTAATCTTGATATGATTTGTTAATTAAACCTATCCAAAGTGAAATTTGGATAAAAATTACCTACCTTTAGTGCTATTTCTTGAACACTGGCCATTATATTTATTATGGTAACTTACTTTATTTTTTTTTCAGAAACGTAAGTTACCATAGTAAATATAATTTTCAGAGTTCAAGAAATAGCACTAAATTTAAGTAATTTTTATCCGAATTTCGCTTTGTATAAGGTTTAATTACCAAATCACATAAACATTACATTTTGAATATTTTTAGTGTAATATTACTAAAATTGCTGAAGTCAATTATTCTAAATATAACGCAAGTTATCATGGAATGAACCAAGGTTATTTTTGTGAAATTTATTATATTTTTGTGGAAAATAACATTTTGCAACGAAATTTGAAATCCAGTCAATCAAATTCGAACCAAGCATTTATAAACAAAAACTTTTTAAAATCATTTTGCTTAAGTTTTCCTTTTTGGTGAACTTGTTTGTTTACAAATTACACATTTTAAAACATCACTAAAATAATAAATAGTAAGTTTTTATGGAATAGAATTTTGTGAAGGGGCCCATTTTATCAAATTGATTTTTGTGAAGGGGCCCATTTTATCAAATTGATTTTTGTGAAAGAGCTCATTTTATTAAATTGATTTTTGTGAAGGGGCCCTAAATAGGCCCCAAATTTTGCCCAGATCGACCCCTGCTGTTTTTATAACTATTTTACCCATCTGACCCTATTGCAAAAATGTCCTTATCAAGAGAAGAAGTTTTTTTATTTTTACCTGTATATTTTTCATAAACTAATTCACTGTTTCATACACACAATCTATTTAATATATGCATTTACATACAGAAGAAATTTAACTATTATTAAAATTAAATACAAAAAGAGTTGGTTTAAGCAGAATAATTTTTTTATTTTTTAAATATACAGTTAAGGATCTATAATCCGTACACCCATAATCTGCACTGCTTACCAAATGTAAACAGTTAAACAAATTTACAGATTCTTGATCCAAAAATGTTTTTAAAAAAATAATAAATGTAGAAAAAGTTCGTAATAAAACATTATTTTTTTTTAATCTACCACATATAGTTTTTTTTTATGTACAAGTAAAAACTAAACTGCATTACAGAACACACCTAGGCTAACTGGACATTTAGGGACTAGCTTTGGGTATAGGTGAAAACTGGAAAATTTAGTTAGTAGCCAGTGGCCGGTAGACTCAGTTTCATTAGTGGCCACTTTTTAAAGTTAGTGGCCACTATTATGTTTCAAACTTCCTTGGCATCTAGATAAATTATAATCGTTGTATTTGTATATAAACATATTTTTCAATAAGAGTTTTATACCTATTGTATGAGTATGAGTGTATTTTGCATGATTAAACAGCATCTCTTGAAGAAAAATAATCCAACTGCTGAGCATGTGGCAGGAGTCGAAATATTGAAGATACTGAAATGTCCTTAAAATCCACTTGTATCCGGTGGGAAAAAAGGAATAAATTACTTGAAATGCATGTGGAATCAAAGCTGATGAATATATTTTGCAGAATAAAACTGTATTTCTTGAAAAAATAACCCAACTAAAGAGCACATGAGAAAAAGCCGAAATATTGAAAATACAGCTAAGTCATTGAAATCTGTTTGCATCTGGTAGGAAAAAGAATTAACCAGTTCTCTAATTAGATGTAATCAATGTAGAGATGCATATTTCCATGAAAAATGGTGTTTTTCACTCGGCGATCGATAACAGATTTTTTAATCGCCACTTGGCGAGTAGCGACTAGGGTGGCGATCGATGGCTGATTTTTTAATCGCCAACTTTTAAACTTTAATCGCCACGTGGCGAGTGGCGACTGCTAATTTTCACCTATAGTTTTGGGTAGATAATATTTGCACTTTTTAGAGCAAGAATTTTATTTCTCAACTAGAGTTAATGACTCTTCATAGAATGCAAGATAAACTTTTTAAAGTTTTAAAACAGACAACACTTGGCTCTATTTTTGAAAAACAAAATACTTTATAAATATTGTTCAATATTCCAAGAAGCTATTTTTCATATTTCATCATAGCTCACTGAATATTTCCTTTTTCTATTCCATTTTTAATTGTTTAATTTTTTATTCTAATTATTAGATTTCATATTTATCTTTTTATATTATACTGAATGTGGAATTAAAATATTGTCCAGAAATAAGAAAATGACGCATAATCCATAATACTTCTTAATCCGCAATATTTTATAATCTGCACAACCTTTGTTCCCAACTTGTGCGGATTAAAGAACTTTACCTGTATTACATAAACAAGCAAACTGTGTCTGTTTTCAATTAGTTGATTTTCTATTTTGTTATTTAAATGAAAAAAAAAAAAAAAAAAAGAAAAGACATTTAGAGTATTTTATTAAGTTTTCATGCTAAGTGTAATGTATTTTAGTTTCTAATTTATATTAAGTCTGAAAATATTTATATTCATCAATAAGTTTATTATTTTGAAAATATCGGATATATATATAAAATATCAGCAATAGACTCCCTCAAATCCACCACCCTAAACTCCGCAGATACCTAAAATCCACACATCGTTTTCGATGTAAACAATGAAACTTACAGTTAAGATGTAGGTGTATAATTCAACTTTTTATTATTTTTATATCATTCTGTACACATTTTAAAATGTAATTCTAGTTAATATGATTCAACACATGTTTTCTCATGAAAGAAGTATACATTTATTTCTGAAAAAATTCAAGACAGTGCTGATATCAGTGGAGATCGCGATATTTTTACCAAATAATTTATCTATTAATCAAGCTTTTTTGGTTATTAAGTATGTCTAAACATGAAATAAAACTGTTATTTTAAGATTTTGATGTGAATTAATAGTGTACATTTATAAGGCAAGTTTCACTGAATAATTCATGGAAAAATTACCTCATCATCATTATGCCTATTTAGTTATGCATTATTAATTATTTACTTGAACTTTACTTTTAATATTTTAAATTTTCTTAATTTTTATTATTTTACTTAATTATTTTGCTCTATTGTAAGATTCATTATAATTTCGAGTGCATTGTTAAATTCAAATTATTGTTTAAAAAATGTAAACAAAAAAGTGACCAGAAATCAGCAAAACTCTAAAATCTGCACAACCTCTTGTTTTAAGCTATGCAGATTTAAGGAAGTCTACTGTCTATCAAAATGGCAGATATTTTTGATATTTTCTAAAATATCCTGATATCTACAAAACCTGGTAATTAAAATAATATGCCCACTATCTGTTCTTTAATGTTAAACAAGTGCTTCAACCCCCAAAGTAAATCAAAAAATCTTTCCAAAACTTTCCACTTTGATCTTGACTGCCTTGAAGCATTTAGAAAAACTCCAATGAAAAGCAGCACACTCTGATCAAATTTCGACTCTACTACAACAGAATAGCAAATATTTGCTAAGGCTTCTCTTTTCGACTGATTTCAGCATTCCGATCACGTCAAAATTGACTCCTAGAATTTAAATAATCTGATGAAAGATTTCAGAAAATGGCCCTGAAAAACTGCTAAATGCACAAATTGCATGAACAATCTGTGACATTAAAAAAAAAAAAAAAATTGTGTGACATGCTCAAAAGGTAAAGAAAAAAAATAGTATTACTACCTTTTCTCCCTACCAACTATCTGTGTTCCCCTCCATTTATAGATATTTGAGGGAAGTCTACCCTCCATTTAAAAATCTGAATTTTATTAGGGGAATGTTGTCTTCAAACTGGGACACTTCCATTAAATTTTTTTTTTTTTCAAATCACTTTATTTGTTTTATCTTATTAGCAGTTTTATTAATCTCTTTTACATTTCTCTTTTATTATTTTTCTTTTTTTCCAGCCAAATTACAAGCGTTTGTTAAAAACGGGTGAGAACCAGTTCTTTGACGCTCCAAGTGAATCTAGTATTGAAGCAGAATCTGCGAAATCAAGGTTATCTTATGCTAAGTAAGTTTTGAAGCTTATTTTGTCCCCATTAAATTATTTTCTTTTAAAGTATTGAATAAACTGGTGTGATACTACAGGGTGATCAATTTAAAAGAGTACCCGTTTACTTTTTGTATTATCCACATCTATAATATATGTAGCAAGACTTTCAACATCATTACTTATTTAATATGTCTATATTTAATGTGCGGGTATTGTTTTTTTCACTTTTTAAATGCGAAAACTCATTTTTTAAACATAAATTCGTGTGAACATCATTAGTAATTTTTAATCCAATTCTGCACAAATGATTTGCATAAATCTTCTGCTTCTTTCAACATTTTTATTTTTAAAAGCTCATTTCGTAAGATTATGAATGGCAACAATAAAAATTGTCTGCATGATGAAACAGCGAATTCAAACTGTGAACAAAATCATAACTGAATTAATCTCGTCAATAACACCAACAATGTTTCGAAGTGTGTCAGAAAACTTGGTTCAACGTGCTCATGTTTGCATTCAAAATGGTGGCGAATTCGACATTTACTGTAAGGAATGATAATGTAGAAAATTTGAATAAAATTATATTTTTCAAAAATAAAATTAATCACAGGATTAAGTAACATTGTGCGTCTCCATTTCTGTTTTACCTCACAAATAAAGTTGTACAGTCCAACAGTGTTGGAAATTGTCTCCCACAGTTAAACAAGGTTCAAACAATTATACTTCAGTGTTAGAATACTTGCCACATCCGTCAGATTTAAGGGTAATAAGAAAAAAGAACGGGTACTCTTTTAAATTGATCACCCTGTATAAAAGCCCAAAACACTTCGTAATAACACCATAAAATAAGGAATGTGCTAGGCCTTTCGATAGAACTTTGTCTTTCTTTGTTAGGCGCAAAGAAGACATGCAACCACTTTGAAGGCAGGAGTCCTTTCAGTCTTGCTCCTGCCTTCAGAGTTCACTTCAAAGTTGCCATCAAAGTTCCTGCTTTCACAGGTTCTCTGCACCTGGCAAAGAAAGCAAAGTTCTTTCGAAAGGCCTAGCACTATAGGTGAAAACTGTGAAATTTAGTTAGTAGCCAGTGGCCGATAGACTCAGTTTCATTAGTCATCATGAATTTTAGCTCATGAATTTTCATAATTAGGAATACTGATCATGTAAAAAAATACATTATATATTAATGATTTTCAGATTTTTTTCTTTTACATGTGCTGTAAGACCTTCCTTCATAAAAAATTTCAAGGTTCTGGGTCAACGAGAAGTATTTTATAGGTTTTGAGAGTAAAACCTATAGGGTATTTCAGTTGACTTAGAATCTTGAAATTTGGCACGAAAGAAGGTCTTATAGCCCATGCAAAGGAAAAAAATCCAAAAATCATAATTTATAATTCTGTGTCGATTTATTACATGACAAACTCATGAATTTTTATAATAGGGACTAACATATAGGTGATAACTGGGAAATTTAGTTAGTAGCCAGTGGCCGGTAGACTCAGTTTCATTAGTGGCCACTATTACGTTTCAAACTTTCGTGACATCTAGATAAATTATAATCGTGTATCTAAACATATTTTTCTATAAGAGTTTTATACATATTATATGAGTATGAATGTATTTTGCATGATTAAACAGCATCTCTTGAAGAAAAATAATCCAACTGCTGAGCATGTGGCAGGAGTCGAAATATTGAAGATACTGAAATGTCCTTAAAATACGCTTGTATCCGGTGGGGAAAAAAGGAATAAATTGCTTGAAATGCATGTGCAATCAAAGCTGATGAATATATTTTGCAGAATAAAACTGTATTTCTTGAAAAAATAACCCAACTAAAGAGCACATGAGAAAAAGCCGAAATATTGAAAATACAGCTAAGTCGTTGAAATCTGTTTGCATCTGGTGAGAAAAAGAATGAACCAGTTCTCCAATTAGATGTAATCAATGTAGAGATGCATATTTCCATGAAAAATAGTGTATTTCACTTGGCGATCGATAACAGATTTTTGAAAAGGCACTTGGCGAGTGGCAATCGATGGTTGATTTTTTAATTGCCACTTTTAAACTTTAATCGCCACATTGCGAGTGGCGACCGCTAATTTTCACCTCTACCTAGCGCATTCCTTATTTTATGGTGTTATTAAGAAGTTTTTATGCTTTTATTTTCTTTTAAGCTTGATTCTCTTTTGTCTTTTAAAATACTTCTTCCTTCTTTTCAAATGTAAAAAATTTAATCTTTTTCAAGGATCTGCTGCAAAGATCTACTTATTAAAGGCAGTGATGTAGTCGAGGAGGGACATGGGGAGACGGCGTCCCCTCACTTTTTTATTTTCTCTCAAATGTCCCCCTTATGTCCTATTTTCAAGGGAGATACTAGGAACGGGAGAGGACTCAGACTTTACAAACTTATTAATTTTTAAGAAGATGAGCACACCAATAAATTAAGAATTTTAAGAAATTTCACATGGATTTGTAATTCTTTTCAACAAAGATGAAAAGTATTACGATCACGGATTGATTGCATGTCTGTCTCCCTCTGTTCATATTTTAACTTTCGTAAGTTTGCTTGAATTGCGACAAAATTTTATGTATATGCTTGAAGTCCAGTTTTGTATTATCACTTTTGTAAATGATGTGTATAGCATCAATATTTCGTTTACGAGCAAAAAAAAAAGAGTTATATTATGGTTTATGGACGTTAATTTTTTAAAAAATACACATTAATGAAGTTATAATACTTAGCAAAAATGAAAAATGGTATTTAAAATCGTTACAATATTTTCTTTATTGAAAACAGCATTTATCGTTTGTTTACAGCGACATTAAAAAATATTTTGAAACATTATGAACTATTAACAGTAATTTTTTGAAATGCATTTTAATGATGTTTTACTTAACTAAAAAATTATATATGTATGTTAGTAAGGACCACTACTGTATATTTGTTATGGAAAACAGAGCATGAAACATTTGTAGTACTTTTACAAGGCCACACAAAAGAATCCGGATGCATTGTTATCAGTGGGCTCAGTTTGTGAAAACATATTTTCGATTATATTATTTATTTTTAAGTTGAATAAAATACTAATTAGTTGAGTGGTATGTAAATGCTATTCGTAGACAGGGCCATCCAAAATAATTCAAATACACAACCGTCTATTGGCGGATGTTTCTGGAAATGAATTTTGCAGCTGATTGTATTATGAGATGCATATATGATCGTTAATTTCTATACATAGCTACTCAAAATAATTCAAATGAATACATTACCATTTATAGGCAATTATTGCTTAATATGTGTTTAAACCGAACAAAATTCCATTTTTGATAAAAAATATACTAGAAAGGCCCCTTACACGTTATTGTTGCTCTAAAATCAATTTTACAAATACTTGTGAGTAATGAGTATAATATGCTAGTATTGGCCGATATACGGGGTGTACCATAAAGATTGACACGTGCTTTAAATTTCTACCTGTTGGAGATAAGTAGTAGAGATAAGCTGGAATTTTTTTCGAAGCCGGAGCCCGATACCAAAAGCCACACAGTAGAAAATTGTTAATAGCTTTAAAAAAAAAAAAAATTATTTTCTCACCTAAAAATCTCTCTTACATGGAAATAAGTATTAATTCTAAATACTCCTTCATGACATCGTTTCATGATTTTTATGACCCTGAAAATCTGTTTAAAATAGCGAAATTGTTATGTATGCCTATCATTGGCAGAAATCTGCCAAGAATCACAATTCTTATTTTTAAAAAAAAATTGCATTACACAGCGATGACAGGAAGAGAAAATATCTGCTTTTCAGTAATTCTGAAAAAAAAAAAAAAAAAAACTTCAAACAGAAAGCAAGGATAAATAAGGAATATCCCACGACTTTTTTATGTTACTAACACTAACCGTGCCAAGACTTCAGAATAACATAAAATATTTCTCCTTATATCATATCAATAACAATTTAATTCCCTGTCAAATTGATTTTTAAAGGATTGTAAATCACTTTAAGAACTACATTCTTGTTTCTCCAATAGCAAGCTTTCTATTTCATTTTTGAATTCAGCCCAGCTCATCACTCATAAGTTGGTTATGTAAATTATAAAAATGTTTAAAATAAAAATAAGGTAATAAAACAATATTGAAATAATATTGTCAATGATGTCCTTTCTGTTATGATGCATACCATTTCTGTATTTAAATTTAATATTTTCAATAATTTATTTATTTAAATTAATTATTTAATCATAATCAATTAATAGTTAATGATTTAATTAATCAACATTCAAATTAATTATTTAATAGTAATTATTTAAACAGTCAAAATGTTTTTTATCTTTTAAAATAATCCTTTAAAGTAATCTTCTAAAATATTTTACTCTGAATTAAATTTACTTTCTGTATTTAAATCACTTTTTAACATCAATAATCATTTTAAAATAAAAATAAAATCATTCATTTAAGTCTCTGGATAAAAATACATAATTTCCGTTTTCTGTTGACATCGTCTTACAATCTTTTCCAAGTACAAAAATATACTTTATTACTTTTTTAAATATTAATCTTTTCCATTTAAAACTTTATTCAAAAGATTAAACAATTTTTTTTATGCATTCTGCCAAGTTTCCAAATAAATTCACCTTCAATCTTGGCAGATATACATTTTTGATCATTTTCCTTAATTTCTCTGTTTACATATCGCACTTTTAGGTTGGCACTTAGCCATGTTGGATTTGAGTGTATTCCGTAGCATCAACAACAGCTTAGCGGTTAATCGTCATCCATTTTGGTTTAGGGATGAGTCACGTAGGCACTCAAGGTTCCGGAAGTGACCTTCAGTGGGGAGAAAGGGGGTAAAAGTTCCTTCTAGAACAATGTCGTAGGAGATGGAAATTCATTCTTTCTGCGGGTTTGAATTGTTTCTCTTCTATGCTACAGTCATGGTTATTACGGTTAAGCTGAAGAAGAGGAATTTTTCGCCTTACTGATTGAGTCTCTTAAACTTCCGGTGTCAATGTAGTTTCGGTGTCAGTGTAATTTAAAACTTAGGAAAACTAATGCTAATCAGTAATGGTTCAATTTTATCACCACAGCCTTATACTCAAAATTTGGAAAGTGGAAAATCATAGAAGGGCTAAAGTATAAAGAAATGAGAACTAAAAGTTGAGAAAAAATATTTTTGGAAAAGTCTTTGAGAAAGGAAAGATAATACATATTATTAAACTGTGACAGAATTGAATATCTTCCTATTGGTTTAAACCATTTTTCCCTTTGAATATTTAATAAATAAAATTAATTACTTCGAGCCGCTTTTTAATTTTGTTAACATCAAAAGTAATTTATTAAGAAATGTTTCTCAAATAAGTCATCTGATACAAGTATTTGTGTTATTAGTTATCAAAACTCTACTTAATAAAGGTATCTTTAAAAAATTTCTGCTCTATTCTCTAAACACTTTATAGAATACTATATATTCAAATAAATTTATAATTAGAGTAGACTTTTATTTCTGTTATTAATATAGTAACATTCATTGCGCCAATTCATATATTAAAATTTCTATTCTTCTTAGAGAATATCTACGCATTAAAAATACCTCGATAGTTCTAGAAGAATCGTGACTTCAGAATGTATTTTTTTTAAATTCAAAATTCTTTAAATTTAAATTCGTTCTTTGTGATTGTCTACATCATAGATTCTCAACGGGGGCGGTACTGCCCCCAGTGGGTGCTGGATTCTTCCAGGGGGGCGGTAGTAGGTCCAAAGGTAAATGGGGGGCGTTAAGACCATCAAGAGAGGCGGCCGTGGCATACCTACCTACTTAGGAAATTAATATAATAAAACTAGTTGACCCCCCTGGCGTTGCCCGGCCTGTGATAAAAACCTTAAATATACCTTTAAATGAAAATCTTTACAAACTAACCTAGAGCTAGGGGTACCAAATTGAATTTCTTTTGCGAATGTTAAAAAATCGCTGTGGGACATGAACAAATGCTAAAACTCGCAGAGGACGAAATTTTATTATAGCGGGCTAAAACATTGTAAACACGCTAAAACATGTGTCTTTAATGAATGTCAAAAACTCGCTGCAGAACATGAAAAATTGCTATAAATCGTATTAAAAATCGTTAAAAATTCAAAAGTCGCGGAGTGCAAAATTTGATATAGTAAGCTAACTAAAAGTTTGAAACTGAATCCCTTTTATTTTATTAGCCTGTATTTCGAAAAATGTCAGAAAGATGGTGACACATGAACGAGTAGAGATTTCCAAATGAACCTGTCGTTTAAATCTGCCCTAGAAATTCGTTTATTCTGAGAGAAAGTGATAGAAGTTATTATATCTGTTATTTTCATAACTATCTATAAATCTGTTGAAAAGTTAATTTATTTAAACTTAAACCATCACAATTAATATATTTTAAAATGTCTGAAATTAAGAAGAAATGCCGGCAGTATAGTGTTGAGTATTTTAAATATGGATTTTAGCACTCTCCTACAAACCAATCATTACCTGTGTGTTTAATTCGGCAAAATTTTTTTTCAAAAGAAGCCATGATGCCTTCTAGGCTACAAGAGCGTTTGAACAAAATACATGTTGATAAAAAGGACAAAGATTTATCCTATTTTCAAGGACTGGAAAAGAAATATTTAAAACAGTGAACTGTGAGTCATTTTCTAAACAAGAAGATGACAGACTATGAGCCACATATAATATTTCACTGTTAATCGCAAAAGCAGAAAAACAACACAAAATTGACAAGAAATTAATCTTGCCAGCAGTCAAAGAGGTAATAACTGTTCAGATACCGTCAGATATCATCTGAGAAAGTCCTCTAAGTAATTATTCGGGATAAAGAAGTGAAAGATGAAATGGCTAAAAACATTGAAATATCATTATGCCATTACTTAAAGACTTTCAAATTTTCCATTCAGCTCAATAAATCAACTCTACCAAATAACGAAACAATACTCTTATCATACGTTCAATTTATAAAAGAGAAACAAAATTGTCAACAGTTATTATTTGCTAAAATTTGGAAACTGATACAAAGGGAGAATCTGTATTTAATACCATGAGCAAGTTTTTTCAAGAGAAAGAAATTCCTATTCGTAATATTTTGTCAGCTGCTACTTATGGTGCTCTAGCAATGACGGGGCATCATAAGGGTTTCATATGGCATTTGAAAATCAATAGCAAATGTACTCACTGTACATTGTGTTATTCATCGTCAGTATTTGATTGCAAAGAATCGTAATCAACGTTTGCATACGTCGCTTCATTACGTTATTGGAGCAGTGAATAAGATTAGAAGTAATTCAATGCATAACATATTATTTGGCCAGCTTTGTAGTGAAAATGATGAAGATTACAATCACTGAATGCTGCACACAGAAGTTCGTTGGCTCTCAAAAGTTATTTGGCTGAATCGTGTTTGCAATCTACTTGATTCAGTACTAGGTTTAATTGAAAACAGCGACGAAAAACTGTGCAAAAACCTGATTACATCCAAAAATGACATCGCTTGTATGGTGATGAGTTGAATATAATTAAAACAAAAAACACCATAGCTGCTTTTGTGGGAAAATTTCTTTGGTTCAAACGAAATATAGGTAGAGGTGAATACAGCCACTTGTCTAGATTATCAGCAGTTTTTGCAAAACAGGAAGATTTACTTACTTACTGCCAACACTTGGACGTTCTTCATGCTGATTTTACAGAGCGATTCAAGGATATTTGAAACATGAATATACCGAGTTAGGTTTTAGATCCTTTCGCAAATACAGATACAGAAAAATCATCAAATTTAGAAGAGGAACTCAAGGAACTCATAACTAACGAAGAACTAAAAGTAAAATTCCGAAATGGATACCAAGAGTTCTGGCTTCAAATATAAATAGCAGCTCTCTACCCTGAATTGTGGACAAGAGTACCGAAAATTTTAATTGATTTTCCTTCAGCGTATTTGGCTGAGCGTGAGTTCAGTGCAGTAGCATAAGTTACTGTCTAAAAAAAAAAAAAAAAACCTGCACATCACTGAACGTGGCAATTTGTGACTGATGTTAACGAAATTGGAACCTGACATTAACAAATTGTTAAAACTCCACCAGACTCAACCATCTCATTATTTTTTATCTCATTGCTTTTGTATAAAATAATTTTTTACTATGTTTGGTGTTCGTTTTAATTAATTTCTATTTTCTGATTCTTAATAGATAGGTAAAATAGGTAAAGATAATATGCAAGAATATTTTAATTATTTGGTATTATTAACTATTATGGAAGAGAGGGGGCATTGGGATTTTTTTTCTTGTAAAGGGGGCAGTGGTCTAGAAAAGGTTGGGAACCTATGGTCTACATGTTAATAGTTACCACTATATTCATTTTCAAGTTTCTTACAAAAGACAGCTTCAGATAAATTGTAATGAGACGATTTTAAAATATATATCCATCAATTCACTCTTTGAGAATTTGAATTAAGAAAAACATTTTTAGCGAGCATGTAAGTCTTGAAAACATGTATGTCAAGTTTCAATTCCTTACTTTTGCTCGAATATTTCCACAGAAATCGTCATGAGATTTTAGAACGTTCTTTCTTCATTTCACCTGTTAAAATTCGAATTTTCAAAAAAAAAAAAATAAATAACTTTCAAGTATTGCACTTACATATTAGAAGAAACCTAGTTACTAATTTAAAGTTTTTATTTCAAGTATTTCGAGAAAAACCTTGATGAAAAGCTATTTTCAGAAATGTTCTGTAGAAGAATATATTTGACCCTTTTAAAATTTGAAATTTTAAAAGTCTGATTTTGGTCAGCATTTGAATACGAAAAGTTGTCTTCGGGCCAATAAAACATATTTATATATTACCCACGACTTCAGTCACATTTTTTGGTGATTTTTCCTACAGAAACAATACTTATTTGTTACTTCTGGTCACAAAGTGGTTTAAAAATTGTTTAGATACTAAACACGTTGTCCAAAATTCTATTCAGAGTTTGGACATTGGCATATAGTCTCGCAATATTGAATAGTCTATTCATCATATTATAACATACCAGCAAAATTTGAGGTCAGTCAAAGCATTTGAACGCTTATCATGTTCACACATACACATACACTTGCTAATCTCATTAGTAATCTCTATCTCTATAAAAGAGTAAGTGTCTGTCTGCCTGCCTGCCCGCAGATTTCTCTGGAATTATAACACCTAGGACTCTAAAATTTTTGTCATGTGTAGATGTTGTCACCGGACAGTATACCTCGGGGCCGGATTTTTAAATTTTAATTTAGATTTTAAAAAAAAATTAAAACGTGTATATGGAATTTTGGGTTCGAGGCTATTTCAAGCTCCTCCCATGAAATAGCCTCGGCAACGCCATCCGTGGCAACGAAGCAGCCAGCCAATGAGAGCAGTGTAACGACCGAAGAAATTATGGCCTAGCCTGACTCGTGAGTTGCTGGCCTAGAGTTGTCCAGTTTTTGTCCATGGTTTTGTCGCCTAGCTTCGGAGGTTGAATGCCGTGTAAGCCGTGTAATCGAATAGAAAGGACAGTTTTCGATATGCAAAGAGACTGCAAGAGATGTTAGTTGGCAGGTCAAAAAGAAGTGAACCGAGCTACGCTAAGAGAGATGCAGAGAGAGTTGAACAGACGATGGTGAGCAGAAAATGATGTGTGCGCGTGAACAGTATATGATGGTTGTGTACGCTGGGGTTTTGATGGCAGAGTGTAATGTGTTTTAATTGTTCATCTTATTTTAACTTGTGTATCAACGATGCGTAATAAAAAGTGCTGGATGTTAATCATCACCTTGGATCACTGGAGTTCGAAGTCATTACAGTATGGCTCTTTCCACCCGACATCAATAGAGCTTACTGATTTTAGTTCAGATTTTCACCACAGGGGGCGCTTTCGTATCTTTGGTTCTATGGGCTGGATCATGACGGGGTATGCCTCATTCGACTCGACATCGATAACCTTAATGAATTCAGTTATGTTCGTATAGAACATATTGTGCTCCCTGGCGGTGGAAGGTGTAACTAAAGGATTTTGCAGCTAACTCGGGTTCTATGGGTCACATCACGACACGGTTTGGCTCATTCGACATAACATCAATAGAGCTTACCTATTTTAGTTCTGAATTTCACCACCAAGGCGTGCTTTCCTATCTCTGTTTCTATGGGCTGGATCACAATGGGGTATGGCTCTTTCCACTTGACATCGATAGAGCTGACTGATTTTAGTTCGGATTTTCACCACAAGGGGTGCTTTCCTATATCTGGTTCTATAGGCTGGATCACGACGGGGTATGGCTCATTCGACTCTACATAGATAGAGCTTATCGATTTTCACCACCAGGGGTGCTTTTCTATCTCTGGTTCTATGGGCTGGATCATGAAGGGGTATGGCTCTTTCGACTCAACATACGGTAATATATGGGAGTGTGTATGGCACGCCCAGTGTTTGCTGTCTAAGGTAGTGGGGCCCCCAACATTAGATTTGTTTAAAAATAAAAAATGTTCAACACTGATTTCAGGTACATTTAAGGTTGTTGGCACGGGCAATGCCGGGCGGGTAAGCTAGTAATAATATATATGTGATTATAAGTAATTCATATGAAGTAAATCTATAAAACTAAATTATGTGCTATCCTAAACTACATAAATAATAATTCTAAACCGTGTTTGTTATTATTTTTTCTCGATTAATTTATAAAAAACTTGTGTCATTTGATAATCAATGAATGGGGGGTAAATATTTTATACTGGTGACTAGAATTTATCGCTGGCTATCAGATTTGATAAAATTTGTAAAGTCCTGGTCATGATTTATTATGATTACAATACTTTCCTTAAACTATACATATCCGTAAGGTAAAAATACATTTCAATATTCTCAGTTGACAACAGTTATTCCACTACTATTTCCTAAATAAATACGCCAGGGTTGGCACGGTTTAAACCAAATGGTTTTTTTCTGAAAAAAACCAATTGGTTTTTTTGTTAATTTTTTTAAAGATTTTTTTCTTATATAATTAAGTTTTCAAATTATTTGATGTACAAATAACTTCTACTTCTAACTGAACAGCTCAACTCATTTCAGCAGTCAACCTGCATAAGTCACAGTTGCATCATAAGTTGCACCTGTGTATGAATGGTCCAAGAGTTAACATTTGAGAACAAAAAATGTCTAATTTTGGTAGAAGAAAAGATTTAGTTTGGTTATATTTTAATGAAGTAAAAAATGATAAAAGGAAAGGTTGTAGAGCTAGATGCAAAAATTGTAATAAAGAAATGGAAGTAGCTAGGATGAAGAAACACATTGAAACTTGTAATAATTCTCATCATCATTCTGATTCTGATTCTGTTGATAATGGTAAGTACTTATTTTATCATTATTATTGCTGCTATTATTTTTAATTTTGAAAGAAAATTGTTAAAAATTTGTTAATAAGTTAAATATTTGTTAAATTCAAAATTTTTAATTTATCTGTAAAATTACAAGTAATGCATATTGAGAACACATTATGTGTATCTTCATTCAGATGATTCTAAACTCTTATAAAAAATTACATTATTATTTGAAATGCTATTTGATTGAGAAGATAAATTATAAAAATCACATATATTATTATTTAATTTGCATATGCTATTTGATTTTAGAAAGTTATATTCTATGAAATAAAAAATATTTATGTAATTCTAAGTAATGAAATTTTGGAAAAAACAAGAAAATTTTAAATAGACATTTTTTTGTTAGAGAACTTTATTTTGATAATCTTAAAATTACATTTGATAAAAGTTTGAAAGTTTTACAAATTAATCATATTATTAAGAACAAATTATGTGATCAGAACTGTTATTAAATGAAATTTTTAATTTATGGATGGCTCTTAGAGATTAACTAAGTTTTCACCAATCATAAATATCCAAAATTATAAAAGACATGGTAATTTTATCTCGAGTATTAAATAAATTATCAAAAATAAATATATCAATATGATAGAGATGTTTACTTTGCAGTAAAACAAAGAAAAAAAAATGTCTTTGTATTGAATTATTGTTAATTATATGATTATGATTTTTGAAGTAATATGTTCTGTATCATTAAGCAATTCTTATTTTTATTTTTGTGTAGATGATGTGTCAGTGTCACTATCCAGTATTTCAAGTTCTTTGGATTTAGCAATAACACAAAGAGCAACAAGTGAAATTGGTTCTTTAAAAAGGAAAAGAGATAATATGGACTTTTTTGTCAGTAAATCAACACCATCTCAAAAGCAAATGTTTGATGAACAAGTTGCTATGTTTATATATGCTACAAATACGGCATTTAGCACTGTAGAGCATCCTGAGTTTATTAAAATGGTTCAGAGTTTCCGCCCAGAATATTCTCCACCATCAAGAAAACAAATTGCTGGGGATTTATTAGATCATACTTACAGCAAAGAAAAAGAAAAATGTGCAAATATATTAAAAAATGAAGTTGTCACATTAGGATTAGATGGATGGTCAAACATTCACAACGAACCTGTGATCTGTGTTACTTTAACAACAAAAGACGGGAATACATACTTAGCAGACACTATTGATACATCGGGAATTGCTCATACAAGTGAAAATCTGTATGATATTGCGACTACAACCATTAATAAATGCCAATCGGAATTTCAATGTTTAATACAAGCATTAGTGACAGACAATACTGGAAATGTCCGAAAAATGAGGGATATGTTTGATGAAAAAGAAGAGTTTAATATTATTACTTATGGATGTGCAGCCCATATTTTAAATTTACTGGCAAATGATATAAGTTATCCAAATGTAAAAGAACAAATTTTGCATGTAATCAAATACTTCAGAAACAACCAATATGCAAATGCGTGCTTCAGAAAAGATGCAAGTACATCAAAACTAATAATGCCTTGTGAAGTTCGCTGGAACTCATTTGCTGACGCTTTAGACAGCTATCTGAAATCATGGTCAGTTCTTGTAACTATATGCGAAAATAATAAAGACAAAATTGATAAAAATATCCAAAGTCTAGTTTCAAACATTTCATTGAAAAGAAATGCTGAAGACTATTTTCAACAATTAAAGCCAATTAGTGTAGCTTTAGATAAAGTACAAAGCCAAAATTGTACAATTGGAGAAACTGTTTTTCTTTTTAAAAATTTAAAAAAACAGATGGAAGATTTGAAACTGAAGAAAGACATTATGAAAAAACTAGATACTCGTTATAAAATGGCAATAACACCAGCCTGCTTGCTTATCTGTTGGATCCAAGAGCCAAGGATGCTGATCTCGAATTGTCATCGGAGGAAAAAAAAAAGAAGCATTGGAATATGCTAAAACAAAATTTCCCAAAAACAATTTATTATCTCTGATACTAAAATTTTGTGCCAAAAGTTCTCCATTTCAAAGATATCTTTTTGAGAATGATTTTAGTAAAGATGTATCAGCTATAGAATGGTGGCATATTCAAGAAAATGAAATCAAAAAGTTCAATGATGGTGTGTTGAAAGAAGTTGAAACGATTCTTACTGCAAAAGCGACTACTGCAAATGTAGAGAGAATTTTTTCTTCATTTGGTGTTGTACAATCAAAGTTACGCAACAGACTGGGTTTACAAAAAGCGGCAAAACTTGTTTTTTTGTTTAAAACATTAAACCCTAATAATTCTGTTTATTAACATAGAATCTTTATAGACATGTGTCGTACTTCCATTTTCTTAAAATTTTGAAAACTTATTGAATTTCCATGTTTTTAAAATGTTTCTTTTATATATATTTTTTAAATATATTTCAATTTAATTTTCTTACTGAAATTCAATTTGTTTTTTTAAATTGAATAAAAAAGTAAGTCTCACTTTCTTTTCTTTGCATTATTTTTATTTAAAAAAAAAAATTAGTATAGCATACCAAGGTAAAATTCTACATTATATCTTTATATTCTTATGTAACACAACTAAGTGTTGCTTATTAAAATGAAAAAAAATATAGGAAGGCAATAGATTAAGTCTTTAAAGAATTTAATATAAATCTTGCAATTAAATACTATTAAAAACTTTTAAGTATCAACATTAAGATACAGAATCCATTCTATGAATGCAATATGAAATACATAAACATATTAATATGTTTTATAAGTGTGCTAAATCATTTGGTAAACATGAATTACAGGTTGCATTTGGAAATATGTATATATAAAACAGCAATTATTTCTTCAACTTTTTTAAAAAGTAATCTTTAAAAATTATTTAAAACTTATCACCATTACTGTAGAACCTGACGGCACAAGTGATCATGTTCTATGTATTACATAGGAAACTTTTGTATATATATAACTGTTTTGAATTTGAATGTAAATGATGTTAGCTCAGCTCTAAATAAAATTTAATGATTTGAATTTGTACATAATTAATAACAATTGTTTATTTATTTTGTTTAAACTGTTTTCAGAATATATATATATATATATATATATATATATATATTGTTATTGTAATATTAATCATTCTTGTCAATGTTAAATTTTATTTACTGATGTGCATATATGTAATTAAAAAAGATACAAAAAAACCCGGTTTAAACCAAAAAAACCTGGTTTAAACCAAAAAAACCCGGTTTTTTGCCAACCCTGAAATACGCAAAACAAATTCTAACAAAAATCTGGTTGCATGAATTAATGTTTCTGAATTACGAATTCTATTCCAAAAATTTTCAGGATCTATGAAATAATCTGATGATGAATATTGTAATCTAAGATTGGCTTAGCAAGCTGGTATGTAAATTAAATTTTAGATTGTTATTTATTTTTATTTTTTAGAGTCAACTATTTGGCTGTTGAAATTGAAAATGATATTGATAAAATTGTGCGGGAAAAGTTTCAAGGTGAATTTCTGAGTAATCTGAAGGATGAAGTATTACAAGCCATATTGCAGTTATCCTCAGGTCAGGTGAATAGTTCTGCTGCTAAAGTTTCTGCATCACCAGTCAAGTCGGAAAAAAATGGACAAAACACAGTCTTGTCACAGGCTAAAATTAATAGTGAGTTTATTTGTTTGTTTAATTTCTCATTCAAAGTACACATGTATGGCAAATTTCTTGAACTTTGTGTATTATGCACTGAATTCTGTTAATTACACTCTTTTATTTAACTTGTTTTTTGTATGCAAAGATGGAATATTGTAATCAATTTTTCACTAACTTTCTCTTTCTCATATGCTAGAATTTACAAAAATTATGTTCACAGGTATATTTCCGATGACAATACAACATTTTAATACTTTTAGAACTTATTTATATGTAAATTAATACATTAATTTTCAGGCATTTTTCTTTTTATCCATCACCTGTGATTCGATCACCAAATATTCTTGAAGTTGTATATGAGTTGTAACAACAATGGATTTAATTATGTGCCAAAATAGGCTAAATAGCTATGAAACTGCCATGATTAAATTTTAAACACTAAAAAAGAGAAAATAAAATATAAATAAAAAATTAATTTGTTAATAATTTAAAAAGTATGTTTTTATCAAATAATAGTTTCATTAATTAAATTATGATTATACACTGAAAAATCAATTTAGAAATCCTAAAAAGATAGTTTAAATAATGTTTGCTTTTCTTTTCTGTTAGCCATATCTTGAAAAAGAAACAGAGCAAAAATCATAATTTTTTAACATAAAGTCATGAGCTTGTGCTTCCTATCAAGCATATAGCAAAGCAGTGAATTTTAAGGTTTGGTGCCCACATCATATTCATGTATTTTAATGGAATTTTTTTGGGAAAAATCATGAATTGCAGTCATGAAATTATTTTTGACTCTCAAGATGAACATTGAATGTGTAAAAAAAAAGTGTTTAAAAAATAAAAGCTATTTTTACATTGCATATAATAATCTGTTTTGATACTAGTATTCTGTTGCTTAGAAAGTTTGACTAAAGATTCGGCAAATTTTGGTCTGTTATCGTAGGACAGTATCCTAAGCAACATTTCTAGATATTGATGAAAATAAATACCAAAGGTAGAAAATATATACAAGATCCTTATTATTTAAATATTGCAGAATAAATCATAGGCATGGTGTTATTGTTGACCCAGATTGTTTAGTTTCATATACAGTCCATAACAGGGTTTTACAAATTTCATAAAATCTGATAGCCAGCAAAACATTCTAGTCGCCACTTCCCCGTCATTTATTTCCAAAAAGCTCCAAAAGTTTTTCATGATGCATTGAGAAAAAAATAATAACAAGCATAGTTTAGAATTATTAGTTACATAGTTTAGAATAGTAGATAATTTAGAAAGATAATATAAACTAAGTTTACTAATGAAACTTATCAAAATTACATATCTCTGGAAAAAGAAGAAGAAAGACTGTAAAGACTGAATTAACTGGCATGTAAGGGAAATGCCGATTCCCGAATGCTACAAAATCTACATCTGATGAGAGGGGCATCGAAGAAATAATCAAGCAGGAAATTAATTTTTTTGCCTCTTTTCCAGTAAAATAATTCTGATTTTATTATTTTAAAATTTGCATTTGATGAGCATATTTTTGCCAAAATAAAAATGAAAGTCAAAAATAATTTTTGTTTGAAGATAAAAAAAAACTTGGTCGTCAAACCGACCACATTTTTTAATCCCTGGTCCATAAAAAGTTACGAGGTTTAGCAAAGTGGAATAGCAACAAATATTACAGAACAATGTAGTAACATTTAAATTTTTGTTTAAATGAATTAATGTGATGTGAGCTTTTAAGTAGGAGGTAATTTATTTCTTGCTACTTGATAGCTGATAAAGATTTTTGACCTGTCTAATTTTTGGCAAACACTCACTAAAGTCTGTGTAAACTTTTCTGTGTTAACAGTATAGTGGGGGAGCAACCTTTAATTTTTAAAGCAGAGCTAGACAAATTTCTCTTAAGGGGGTTAGTCAGTCAGATCTCAAATTCACCTCGCTAATGTTAAGCCTATGGGAGTGGACTGCTTTCTTATTTTTAAAAAATAATTCATAAGGAAATTAACGTTTTTTTTTTTTTTTTTTTTTTTTTCTGCGTACTCTTCTTAAAGGATTTCACTTTCTTTTTTAGTTGTAAATTTTTTTCTAAAATATATGCTTAATTTTATCTGAAGTGTTAAAATCTTACTCCCAGCTTGTACAATTTTAACACACAAAATATTAAGCATGTATTTTAGAAATATTTTGACAACTAAGAAAAAAAGTGGGATCCTTTAAGTAGAGTACACAGAAATAAGAAGTCAAAAATATTAATTTCCCAAGGAGATATTTTAAAAATAAGAATGTACTCCACTCCCATAGGTTTAACAGTAGTGAGGGGAATTTGAGATCTAACTGACCAATCCCCATAAATCCAGAAGCCACAACAAAATGTTAAGAGTCAGATTTAAACTTAGGTTATTTAATGTTTTCATGGCTATTGTAGTAATAGTATGTTATTAATAACTTTGGTTTTAGAAAACTATCTTTTTCAGCCTAATTATTTTTTTTAATGTGTTTGTAAAAAAAAAAAAAAAAGTTATATTACCTAAGTTATGAAACCACAACTAAAATAATGTGGTATATAATATCACTCACATAAATGCATTTAAGTTAAAATTTAATTAGAAAGTGAAAATACATATAAATAATGTACTAACTTATAATGCATTCTGAAAAATGTTCATATTTAAAGCAATTACAAATGCTTACTGTTCTGTGACCATATAAGCTATTGTTGATTTTGCTTGCGACGTGATGACTGTGTACTTGTACTTTTACAGTCAAAGTACCATTCGTCCACAGATTTTAAAGGTTTAGGATCCTCCATATTTATCATATCATCATCAAGTCATATAAGTCATGACTGCAACATTTACAATAATTTTCTGTCTTACTGGGTTCATTATCATGGGTGCAGCTATTATTCCATAAATTAAGATGTATATCACTACAATTTCTAGTCACCTTATTATTGTTTTTGTGCAATGTGCTTTCTGGGTCAGATCCTATTTTGGAGTTTTTAAATTATGCTTTATTATTGTTTAAAAAGTAACTGTTAAATAATATCAGTTATAAATTTTCATTAGAAAAAAAAAAACTAAAGTATTGGAACAATTTTCTAATATGTGGTCCCTTTTATGACATTGACAATTTTTCCTTGAAAAATTCCCCCCTTTTTTTACTCAAGTAAAAAATGTCAGTCATGTGTTGTTTATAAAATTCTTTTTCATAGCACTTATAGCAATACAGTAGAACTTATGAAAACAAAACCTGTCTATAACGAAAATTTTCCTAGTCTCGAGATTCTGTTTCCATAGGTTTTACTGTATTTGAAATTTTGATGTGTACGTGTTTTACATTTAAATGTCTCTTATTATTTATTTTTTGTTCTTTGTTAATGATTATTGTTATTTATTGCATTTCTTTTTTTAAATTCAATATCTTGACATTTTATTTATTTTACTTTCAGATTATGTTCAAAATGGAAGTGGTATAAAGAACGAGGGGAATAATATAACTAATGGGCAAGCTGGATCAAGTTTACTGTTACTGGACAAAGATAATTGTAATATTTTTAATTTGAATTTTATTTATGAAAATCAGTACAAATTAAGTTCTATCTGAACAATTTCCTTCTATGGTAATATAACAGTGATATATGTACAGTAGGGTGGTTCTTAGCATATAGCTAAAAAAATAATTTTATATTTTTAAAAGGGATGGACATCTTTTCTTTTGGGTTAGCTTTTTGATACAAAGTTATGCAATTCTTATTTTGTAAATTGATACTTTTCCTCCAATAGAATATTTAAACGCTTATAGTCAGAGTTCTGTGATTATTTTTCTTTGAATAGTTTGGCCATCTTTACTTTTTTGTTCAAGAAGAATTGCAACATCAAAGAATCTTAAAGCCACTACTATTTCTAAGTAACATCATAAATATCTGCAAAATTTTCTTTTTATTGCTTTGGAAATCTTTTTATTTAAATCATTGTCCACCTAAAAATATAACAACTAGTTGTAGGAACTCTTAGTCATCTCTTGTCTGTTGAATAATATGTTTTTTTGAAAACTGAAGTATGATATCTCTGTCTTTGCCGATACATCTCATGAAAAATTGACCACAAATTCCAACAGCAAATTTTTAAATATCTACATTGGCCCAGGCTTGTCGAAAGCGTTTAAATAATTCTGTTTCATGTTCTGAAGACATAGCGATGCACGCTTCAAAAGCGGATTTTACCACCAATTCAAGACATCAGTTTAAACACCAAACAAAAAAAGGTCATACTTTAGAAACTTTTGTGGGTTTCAGTAACAATGTAAACTGTTGGGAAAGGGGGAGGGGGGTGTTTCATATATTTTCATTAAAATAAAATTCCATACTTCGTCTTTGGCATCTATGTAAATGAGAGTGTTCTGAAAATGCAGTATCAGCTAGCCGCTTATACCGAGCATTTCTAAAGCATCAAAATTAAAAATAGTCTTAATGCAATTATTCTTTAGCATATTTGCTATGGCATAGCATAAGATTTTTGTAAAATTTGCGACATTTAAAAAAAAAAAAAAAAAAATCAGTTTTTGTCCCATAAAAATGACCTTAAAATGCTTGTAAAAAAAAATAGAAAAGGAAAATTTTCAAAAAGTCCCATGTAATGTCATAGAGAATAGAGATTCTGAACGTTTATAATAAAATTTAAAGAAATTTGGTCGAGCAATTTTTGGCAGTCCAAACAACCACATAAATAAATATTACTTTGAGGAAAATCTGTTTAAAGTTTGGTTTAGCAGCAATTAATTACTGCAGTATATTTGTTGCTATAGTTTTTGTAATAATTCAAAATAATTCAATTCCCCAAAAAACTGTTTTTTGGGCTATATTTTAAGCACTATAAGCTCAAATTGGAAAACAAAAATTTTTTTTCTTTTGATTTTTTGAAAGTTTTAAACACCTTAAAGCTGTATTCCTATTGACAATTGTACAATGGAACCATGATAACATGACTGACTACCCTTGTACCTTGACATTTATTATTGCCTTAACTTGATATTTATTTCCGAATTAAGGATATCACATATATTTTTAAAATTAAATATTATCACAATTCATAATATAAATTTAAATTCTAATTATTTTTAAGTGTATTTTCACTTTTAAGAGTCAAAACACTATTTTTCAAAAACAAAATATTTGTCACGTCGATAAAATATCATAATTTTCTTGTGTCAAGAAACATACACAACATAAAACTTTTTTATACTTAGTGGAGTCTGCAAAAGTAACCAGTAAACTGCACCAAGGCTACTATAACTAAAACAATGTCACTTAAAGTTTTTTCCCCTTTAAATTCTAAACTAAATAGTTTAATACAAAACTCTTTGTTATCACTGAGCTATTAATTGCAAAGTTTGATCTCAAGTGAAATAAATTTTAAATGTTTGAAATACGCAAAGAGAATAATTTTTCTTCAGTAACATTGATAGAACAGAAAAAAATTAATAAGTATGCAAAAACAACAACAACAAAAACTTCAGCAGAATTAGAATTAGTTTATGACTAAAACAATAAATGTAGTAATTTTATTCACCGAGATCATTGTTACAATAAAGTATCATCTTTTATCAATTCTTCATATTGAAATTAGCGATGCACCAAATACTGGTTTTGGCGAATACCGAATATTCAGCACACAGGTAAATCAAATACTGAATAGTAACTATTAGGTAGTAACCTAGCTACCTAGTAACTATTAGGCTAAATACTGAATATTTGGCCTGCCGAATAATAACTATTCAGCTGAATACCGCATATTTGACTGGCTGAATACTACTATATTTCAGAGTTTAAATGTATTAAAAAATTAAATTTTAAAACAATTTTACATAATATTTAACACAAATACTTCCATTTTGATGAACATGATGTTTTTACATGTCAACTTTACACTAAAAAAAAGCTATGCTTTGAGTTATTATTTAAGAAGAGGATAATCTTAAAATGGCTTATTTTGTGAATTAAAATACAGTAGAAGATCTTTATAACGCAAACCTAAAAACACGAAGTTGTGTGTTATATAGATAACATTTCACACATCATTAAACAAAGCTTGTAAAACATAGCCAAATATGTCTGAAACATACCAAAATACATTAGAGTACTTTTATATTGCTTTCTTTATTACCAAGAGATGTGCAGATTATAATTTTTTGCATAATATAGATCATTCCACACATTGTTAAATTTACTTTATAAACATTGTCCAAACATAACTGTATCAAATCATAGCAATTTTTTCAGTATTTAGCTCTGAATTAAGGCGATAAAGTATCAAATTCTAGTCTAGAGAATAGCAACTATTTATAATGTGAGAATTCAGGTGTTTCTTAACTGGAAATTCATTGTTTACATCTGAGAAGTTATGCGTTATATGGAGAATTGCGTTATAAAGATCTTCTACTGTAAATGGATAAAATTTTCTTATATTCTAAAACAAATATTTTAAAATCAATAAGAAATTTTGACTTGATCAGAAGAAACATTTTACACTCATATAGTGTTTATTTGTTAGGAAGGGGTTAAAATTAAAATAAAAAATAAATATATAATACAATCTATTCAAATGGTGGCAATTCTGTAAGAATAATTTTCCTATTCCTTTTGATTTAGCAAGGAAGGTTTTTAATGCATCAGAGCATAGTGTCTGGAGTGGGCGATCATTTTCAGAAATTGTAACCATACAGGTTGCTACTAAAATCTTGGAGCAAACTTTCAGGGAAGATAATGTGGTCAAGACAAACATTTTTTTTACAGGAAACCAGCATCTCAATCCACATATTTTATCAGAAATACAGTACTTTTAATCAAAATGCAGGGTGTGTCACTACAAGCTTGAAATAAAATTTTTGTTCTCAACTTTAACATTTTGAAAGATATTTTAGCGAGATTTTCATCATATTAAATTGACTTATATGAAATGTGACATCATTTAAAGTGGCTTAATTTGGCTAATGACACAGTATATGTAATGTCAGCTGCATTCTGAATAATGGAATGTCTAGCTCAGTGTTTTTTGTATATCAAAGGTGGCAATTTCCATCTTGTCATGTCAGATATATTTCACAGAAATCAAAGTAAGTCTGTTGTAAATATGTTTACAGTATCTTCATTGTCATTAAAGTATCAAACGAAAATCTAAGTTCATCATTGAGTAAGATCACTGTATTTTTGAATGAATAAGGGATTGCGATCCTGGTTTCCTGGACAAGAATTGTTTGTCTCAATACCTATTATCACCCCAGATAGTTTGTTCCATTTTGTTCAGAAACCTGTTTGTGAAAAAGCAAGAAACATATTATTTACCACACAATATTCAGGAACTTGCATTTGTACATCATTAATTCTCATAAAGGTTATCATTAATGGTTATTTTTCTTAAGTGTCATTTTTCAAACTGCAAATATATAATGTAAAAGCATTCTCTTTTACTTAAATATGATCTATTTTTTTTAATTATTCTGAATATTTTTATTAATTGACAATTAAAAGTGAAAGTTGTGTAAGGTTATTAAAAATAATTTTAATGTTTTTTTTTTTTTAAGTATCAGTTTGACCAAATATTTCGATTTAAAGTTATTAAAAAATAATTTTAATGTTTGTTTTTTTAAGTATTCATTTTGGGCTGATATTTCGATATTCTACCAAACCAAATGTTTGGTAGTATGGCCAAATACTGAATATTTGCTGCATCCCTAATTAAAATTTCCTATGTAATCCTGTGTTGCATATTTTTTGCATTAATCTCATGCAGTATTTATCTGCTAATGAACAATGATTTATTTCATGTCATAGCTATCAAACTGCTTTCAATAATTCTAGAAAAAAAATCTTTTTAATCTTGTTTATTTATGTAAAAGTTTTTTTATTTATAAAGATAATTTTTTAAAGTTTATTTTATGATGTAATAAGGACTCGTTCTCATCATTCTGTAATAATTTAACAGATGATCCTGACTTAAGCATTATTACATTTGACGATGTCAGTTCTGTCCATACCAGTGATCTCTCATCTTTTGAGGATGAAATTAGTTTATCTTCAGATGAAGAATTTGGTGAAAAAAAGAGACTGTCTTTAAAAGAAGGTAAATGTTGGAAAATATATTTTATGGCATTATTTATGTACATAATAGATTTTAATATGCGATAATTCTGTTACATGTTAAAATGTTAAGTACAGTTTTATATACTGTTAAAAAAATATGAATTACTTGCAAATGTATATATTTAGTACTTCCCTGTTATAGGGGTCTTGTCAAGAAAAGGAAATTTTTCACACATATTTTCTAGCAATCATTACACAGAATTTTTTCAAAATGTATATAATTTATTTATCATACAGCAGCCATTTATATCTATTGCTATATAGAAACAGAAGTAATTTATCTAATATGTATAATCAGAAGCTTTTTTAAAAAAATAGATATATAAACAAGTATAATAGTTCAGTAGTTTTATTTTCATAGCTGTTTATATCATTTGGTAACAAATCTCACTTTCTTAAGCCCGAATTTGCTGTTTAAAAAAGCACCGAGGCACTTTTAACAGGGGAGTACTGAGATTTTGTACTTCATTCAGTATTAGAAGCTGAGAAGTATAATATATTTTTAATTACATTTTTAGATAGCCTAAAGTATTTTTATTACAAACTAGCACTAGCCATCTGATGTTGCTTGGCTAGTCTTATCAGAAAAAATCGACCTGGGACAGGTTTGCAAGCCCCCTGATGATTTGGGCATGGTTCAGATCCAGGCCTATGCAGACATTTTACCGAGTGCAACAATAAAATTCCTTGAGTTATTTAATTTTAAAAATGGCAGAACAAAAATTGTTACTAGGTCTGATTCCCTTGAGCCCCCACCCCCACACACACAAAAAGTTGCTACAAGGTCACATGGCAAAATCACTTATCTTTGTCCATTGAAAAAACTCCATCATAACAGGTTTTGACAATAAAAGGTTAACGTAGCAAACCAACAGGGAAGAATTTCTCACTCTATTTTCATTACCACAGTCAGAAATTTCCCATGTTTTTAATATTTTTAAAAGATTTTATAAATTCAAATTAATATTTTTTGTTTAACTGATTACCAAAGATTTTTCCATACAGGGATATAAAATATAACAGTAGATTGCTAAGGTATCAAATAAAAATTGGCTCCTAAAAAACAAAGTCCTCATTTTACAGCAGAAAGGAGACTTTTTAAAAAAATTGCCAAAAATTCAAAAATTGCTGTACGAATTCTGAATAAACTTTCTTGAAAATAGGACAAAGTGGGCTAAAAGATTGACTTTGGGTTGCTTTTATGCAAGGGTACCATTTGGAGGATGCTAGGGAGGACAATCGCCTCCCTCAAGGAATTTCATTTTTCAGAGTGAATCAGTCATAATAGGTCAGAGACATTTATTTTTTCTCAAAGAAAACTTTACCCCTTCAAAAAAGTTTTGAAATGGTGCCCCTGCTTTTATGAGTAGCTCGAAATTTCCACAGAAATTGAAAATTGGGGAAATAGAAGAATTTTTTCATTCAATACAAAATAACAAACAAATCCAAAATGTGAAGGCCAGGTGCATTTGGGCCTGTCGATAATTAAATTTGCAGATCTCTACGTGTGATAGATTTTCTTAGTCACTGTGCATACGTTCACACATAGAGACAAAGATATTTTATTAATTAATACTGATAATTGCTGTCATATCAGGGTAGCATTTTTCAAAATTCAATCTCAAAGTTATTTTTCTTAAGGGAACAAAGTACCTTCTCCCATGAATTCATAATCATGTCTGTTGCATTTAATTTGCATCATAGATATTTATGTCTTCTTTGTTATTGTGATGTACTTAATGAGGAATTTGCACACATGAGGTAATCGGCCAACTTTATATTTTTCTGATAATTCCAGGCTCATAAATTTCAAAAATGTCCTCAAAAATGTAAAAAAATCGTTTAATAATTGTTAAATTAGGTTTAAAGTTACGAGAAAACCATGCGACTTGAAAACGCTGCGTGATTGGCTATGACGTCACTGTTCACGATGTGCCAATGTTTACATTTTGTTTGCAAGCGGCGTTTTGGTTCTCGGCTCGGGTTTTGCAAGCATTTTGAATTTTTTTATCTCGAAATTTATTTCTACTTTGGTCTTTACGATATTTTTATCAATCTCTCATTTTCGTCGTATCTCGCTATTCTAAAAAAAAGTACTTAATTAATGCTGATGCCACTGACGCAATTGAATTTATTGTGACATTTTGACTTTCTCGGCTTATAATACAGTAATTATTGCATATAACAACATGAAAACATGTAGTTTTGTAGAGAAATGTATAATAAATACGCTGCAGCAAGCTGTTTTTAAATCGAAGAATCATTTTATTAGCTATTTACTGTTAAAATTGGTCAAAATAGCTCATTTAAAAACTTTTATAGGATCAAAAACTATGCATAGCAATTTAATAATCTTTCGTAGGCATACTTGGCGAGATTGTGCTGCGCAGAATGCAAACATTTTTCTAATTTGTTAAATTTTTAAAGTATTTTTCAAATTTTTCATTCAAAATTTCATTATCTAAATAAAGATTTAATCCATAGTTTGAAATAACATTTTATTTCTCATTGTTACCAGTTTTAAAATAACCTAAATATATAATAACATTTACAAAACTTTTCAATCGAAACATTTATTTACACCCGATTGTAAAAAAATAAAGAAACTTTAAAATAATTAAATTATTACGTGCGAAAAGCAATGAATGTTAAAAATCACTCCTAATTAAAACGATATATATTTAATTCGTCATATTTACATCATATAAACGATTTTCTTATAGCATGTAAAATAAAACTTTTTTCTAAGCATTATAAAACTTCGGGAAGCTGCGACAGTTTTAACTTAAGACTGTTAAATCCAATACTTTCTGACACATTTCCGAATTCATTTTTGTTAGGAAACGCATGAAATAGGCAGGTGTTCTTATTCAGAAACAATGTAATCAAAGACGTTTTCTCTTTTTTGGAAAAGGCAGTAGATCTTTTAGAAAACGCTGTCAAAGTCGGCGTTTTGAGAAAGGGGAAAAACGTATGTCACGTGATACAAATTGGTTATAACTTGATAAGTAATTTATTTATTAAAAAAATGGAAAACTCATTTCGATTTCAAATAGCTTCAATAGTTATGACTGCCAATTTCATGCTTTTGCGTTTAAAAATGAATCGCGTTGTTGAGAAGGCCATTTTAGAATCCCCTTAACTATTTTATAACAGCTCATTTTCAAATTTTTAATTGATCTTTCTTAACTAATCACGAAAACAGACGTCAGCTTTTGCGACAACAGTGGATGCGGTCTGGGGTGCCGAAAATCCCCCACTCAAAGGGAAATAAACGGCAACCTGATTACAGGACATCGCCACTTCTTGTGATAATATCATTTAACTTTCCATAATCAAATAAAGTTTTTTAAACGAAGAAAATTAGCTTGTTTTTAAAGCCTGTGGGGTCTGGATGGGAGTTGTCGAGCATAACTGTTAGGAGGGCATATATATATATATATATATAGATAGATAGATAGATAGATAGATAGATAGATAGATAGATAGATAGATAGATAGATGTGTGTGTGTGTGTTTATTTTATATCTAGTTCAAATGCATAAATATCTTATTATTTTTCCTAATCAAAGCTTATATTTTGATTTCTGCTAAAAAATACTGACGCGTCACAGAAATACATTTTTTTTTCAGGTTAATTATAAATTTCAGTCTTTCTTTTATGCAAAAAACATTAATTATATACTGGTATCTGACTGTTTGGACTCATCATATCAAATTTGTATATATATATATATATATATAGTTGTATCAGTGCTTTATATATGTGTAAACGGATATTATAATTATGTTTAAATAAAAAGTGATAAAAAAGTATTCATACTTCTGAAATTATTTCCACCTGGTTAAACAAACAAAAATATGAAAGGTACTTTAACATTGGGGTTTGTAATGTTATGTTAAAAAAAAAAAAAAAAAAAAAAACTAGAATCAATACATCTAAGTTATAAATTAAATGAACCATCATGTTTGGTGATAAAATTTATCAACAAATTATTGTTTTGAGTTAAGTTCCAATTTATTTATATTTTCATTCAAAAGATATAAATTTTATGAATTAAATTAATCAAAACAATCATTTCCTTACTTTATATTTTAATAATGTATATAAATGAATCAAGGAGTTTTGTAAAATTATTGTAACGTTAGCAGATTACCCTCAAATTCTCAAATATCTGTCACACATTACCAGAAATGCTTTTGCCTCTGTAGTATATTGAATGATTTATAAAAATAATATTTTTTCTAATAAAAAATAATTATTCTAACACACAATATCGTATAACTTATAACTGGTATAAATATTTTATATTGGAATCATTTTTTTTCTTTCAAAATTTAAATGCTAATGGAGAAAATCAAACTTACTTTAACTGTTTTTGTATTATACTATTTTTTTAAAAGGTCTTAAAAAATTAAGGAAAACTTTTTTGTAGTTTGCGAGTTGTTTAGATCTTTAGTACACTTGTATTTTCTTAAAGATTCTATTACTTTTGATAATGTAATACCCACGAATTTTATAACAAGAAGAAAATAAATCCCTCAAACGCGCTATCCACAGCGTAAACAAATGCTGCGTTTCTCTCCTTGTCATGAACTATGACGTCACAAGACAGGCGTAGTAAAAAGTGTCGTTTTCGGAACACGGTAAATAGTGCGCTATAAAAACTGTCAGAAGTCAACAATTACAGCTCAAAATTAAAAAAAAAAACATACTGTTCTTCTTATCTTTCTGTTTTCTATTATATAAAAATAAAATTAGAAAACGTGAAAATTCCTCATTGGCATTTCATTCCTGTGACTATTCTCTCATCATTTTAAATCAGGAGTGCACAACCTTTTTCAACCCGCGGGCCAAAAAAAAGAAAAAGTACCTTACCAGGGGCCAATGTAGCATTGCATTTATAAACACATATTTTTTTTCTAATCTAATATAAAAAGTCAATATACCACTTTGATGAAAACATACTCAATTCTGAATATATATATACATTTAAATTAATTTTAATAAGCCAAATATACATACATAATTATTTCACAGACGAGACAATTAATGTGATGGTTGGGATTGTATTTTTGAAGCTATTTTTGTTATGTTTGGTTTTAAAGTTGCAGTAGCAATATGTAAAACGGCTGAAAGGTTTTCATCAGTTAGTCTGTTTCTAGTTTTTGATATGTTGACAGTCATCATAGAAAAAGATTGTTCACATATGTAGGTGCTTCCAAACATAGTTGCATACATAGATGCATT
The DNA here is from genome assembly GCA_963931845.1 of Maratus michaelseni. Classification (NCBI taxonomy): domain Eukaryota; kingdom Metazoa; phylum Arthropoda; class Arachnida; order Araneae; family Salticidae; genus Maratus; species Maratus michaelseni. The sequence continues at coordinate 191,575,876 of OZ007600.1, forward strand.
GCGTTTTAAATAAGAAAATTCATTAGGCAAATTCCTATAAAATTCAAGCAATGACTTTTCTTTGAATTCATTTTTATGAAAGTCTGAGCTCTGTAAGTCAATGAGCTCTAATTGAGCATTTTCAAATGCCAAATTGACATCTACTGTAAATGGATTTGAAAATAACTCAATTTGACAATGGCATTTTTCAAAATCTAAAAATCTATCATGGAATGAATTGATTAAAATTTTTACCTGATCTTCGTAATCCATTTTCATCTTTGGAAATTTTTCTTTCATTTTTTTGCAGTAATGGGAAATGAGCAAAATTTTTTACCCGTAACTGTTGTTGAAATAACACTAACTTTCTTTTAAAAGCATTTACATTGTTTACCAACTGAAAGATGAATTGGTTCTTTCCTTGTAGTTTGATGTTAAATTCATTTAAATGACTTGTAATATCAGTTAAAAATGCTAAATCACACTGAAAACTGGCTTCTTCCAAGCGCCTGGTTTCCCTTCCACGCTCCTTGAGAAACGTAATAATTTTATCAAATAATTCCATAAAATGCTTAAGTGCTTTTCCACGACTGAGCCACCTTACTTCTGTATAGTACACAACATCACTAGGAATATCCTCAAATTCAGCCAAAAATTCTTTAAATTCTCTGTGCCGCAATGCACTACTATGAATAAAGTTGATTGCTTCACAAACACGCTTCATTAGCTGTTCATAACCTAATTCTTTGGCACACAAATTTTGTTGGTGTATGATGCAGTGATATTGAAGTAACTCCATTTCACGTTCTCCCAGATGTTCTTTTAGCAGAGTTATCATTCCAATAATTCCACCAGTCATTGATCGTGCTCCATCTGTTGTAATGCTAACAATTTTCTCCATATTCAAAGCAGCTCCATTACATAATTCTAATAAGCTGTGAAGAAGTTCTTTGCCAGTTGTTTGGCCTTTCATAGGGTACATTCCAAGAAGTTCTTCTGTAATGCAGAAATCCTTGTTAATACCTCGAATGAAAACAAGGAGTTGGGCTGTTGAGGTAATGTCGGTAGATTCGTCAGCAGCAAGTGAAAAATATTCAAAATGTGAAGCAGCAAGCTTTACTTGATCTACAATGTCTTCACTTAATTGTTGAATTCTTCTCTGAACAGTCATTCTATTCAAACTTAAATTTTTAAATTTATTTGTTGTTTTGGGACAAAGTTTCTCCGAAGCAATTAACAAGCAATCGTTCACAAAATCACCATCAGTAAACGGTTTTCCACGTTTAGCGATCAGCTGGGCAATATTCAGGGTTACTTCAATGCAGGAATCCAATTCAGATGTCTGTTTTTGAAAATAACTGGTCTGGTTTATCAAAGATTTCTTCAGATGTTCAATTTTTACTGATCGTTCATATCCTTGAATAGATGAGAACGCCATGTGTTTCGTTTCATAATGTCGTTTCACATTATATTCCTTGGCTACAGCTATAGTAGAATTGCACAAAAGACAAATAATCCGACCATTATGATTAATAAAACAGTACTTATCCGTCCACGAATCAACAAATTTTCGATTCGGAAAATTGCCTTTTCTTTTTTCACCACTCATTTTGCCATCTGCAAGTAATAAACATCAACCGACTGCAGACCGGCAAGCATTCCAAAGATAACGTAGAGTTGAGAAGATACATTCCTTCAGCCACTAGACACTTCATTCGTTACATGCTATCAGCCAATCAGAGCTCAGTTTTAGTCTCATTGTAGATGCGATGCGCTCGCATCGAATTTCTCTCTGTCGATCTTAAAGTGCCGATATATCGCAACTTGACAGTTGAATACGTGCAAGTTACAAATAGCATGCTCTTATCGCGTCATCCAACCAGTCAATCAAGATGGCGATTGTTTTGATTTTAAAAATGCAAGCAGTTCTCAGTTGCAAAATTAAGTAAAAACATGTAAGCTTTTAATTGAAAAAGAAATAACTAATCTATTTTGGGATTGGCGGGCCAACGAAACAGGCATCGCGGGCCACTTTTGGCCCACGGGCCATAGGTTGTGCATCCCTGTTTTAAATCAACAGCTCTTGATGCTTGAACATAATACCTCTTAAAACAAAAATAGCTTATTTATAAATAGTTAAAACCTGCTAATCTGAAAGCCTGAACAATGTAACATAAAATTTATTTGTATATATATAAAAAAAATGAATCTTGGTAAAGAGAAAAAAAAAATATATATATATAAAATTAAACATATTTTTAGCATGCATATTATTATATTAAAAACAAAATGGATGATGTGACAAGAGAACAAATGAAATATGGATGTTAGAGAAGGCAGAGAGCTGTTTTGAGCTTTTAAAACTCGCATCACCAGTGTAATGGTTAAGATTACAAAATATAAATGTATAAAATCATAGTGGGTTTGCTGTCAAGGATGAAATGACGATAAGTTATTGTATGACTTTGAAAAAATAGAAAGAAACACTACGTATTGAAATTTTAAAAATGAATTGATATACATACTTTTAATGACTCTCTGGTAGGATTTTTTTTTTGTGGGGGGGGGGGCTGACAAAGTGATGGGAATTTGAATAATGTAGTTATATTACACCACCAATGTCTCAAAACGTTCTTTGGCATTGCGTCTGAATACTGCTCTTCATAGTCAAAGGGCTATTTCTAGTGTATTTGTCTTTGTGATCGAGTGTATATTAGAAATATAATTATAAACTATTTTTTCATCATTGTATTAAAATTCTTTCAGTTTGAGTTGAAGTGTGTCATATTCAGGTTGAGTGTTGGGTTGATAAAAACTTTTTTATCGGGTTTTGGGTTGAGTTTTTTGTTGGGTTATGTTAGGTACAACCCTAATATCGTCCTCATCATAGTCTTCAAGATGTCCAATGTCATCTTAAAGTTTGGAATGGAGGAGTTATTCTCTTTCTGTTGTGTGCATTAATATTAATGGATCACGAGCTGTCTTACTCGTAATTCCCAATTACTTTTACCTTCTCTTATTTTATTTATATTGGAGTTTCAGATAATCTGAGCAAGTAATGGTCCTAATTAGTTTGGATTAGCAGAATTCCACTACATTTATTTTTTCATTTACCGTAATTTCTGGAAGAAACGTCGCAGTGGCGTATACACCGCATGACGGAAAATTGCACCAAAAAAATAAAGAAATGGTCATAAACGCCGCAGGTGAAATTTCAGCATATAGGCTGTAATCGTTAATGACTTGTAAACAGAAACCTATTAATAAACTGAATTTAGAAATCGTTCCATTCTAAATATACAGCACACGACACAACACTACAGCCATCCTAAGACGACTGTTTACGAAATGATTAGTTAATCAAAACAAAACTGAATTAAACAACCAAGGTAATGCGTATATATACCTTGCCAAACATACACTTGCCAATGAAAACACATTTCTAGAAAGATTACGGAAGTGACGCAAGGCTAAAAACATGAATAATCAGGAGATCGGCGAATCAGACAAAGACTTGTCTGGCGCCACCTCTCCGAACGAAAGCGTACTACGCCAATGGATTATTCGAAAAAATTAACTGCTTTTAAAGAGTGAACTATTAATATTGAACAGAGAACTAGAAAAATATGGGTAAGTTAAATATATATTAACTATAGTAATTACGTTTTTATAATAAAGATATATTGTTGATATGTGCTGTTTATGAGCTTTATACTGAGATTAAATGAATGTAAATAAAGGTGAAATATGAATGAAAGTTAATGAATGCATGTGTTTAAAAGTGTATCTGAGGCAGTAAGACTAAAAGCATTAAATGAAGGCTTGCTTTTCACAACAATTTTCGCCTTAAGTGTACACATTAGAGATCTGCACGGCCTCGGGCCAATCTTCTTTTATTAGTCTGGGGCTGGGCCGCGCCCAGGCTTAATTTTTTTCTGCAGACTCTTGCCGGTTTGGATGTCAAACTCATTTTTTCCAGACTGTGTCAGAGCTCCCATTTTTTGTGAAAATAACAGTGACATTATATCTTTGTTCGACGAAATCATTAGAAATTAAATTTTGTTTTATTAAATTATAGTTTTTTTAAAAATTTATTTTTTTATCTACTTAAAAAAAAAAAAAAAAAAAAACCTTTACTGAGCTTCAATTTTTTTTATCTGTCTTTTTCTTCCATTTTAAACTAAAAATAAAGTCTAAAATTTTCGGCCTGTGCACATTATTTAAAAATCTTATTAATAGGACGATTTCTCATCTTTGGTGTCTGAATCTTTGGAGTGAAAAAAATTTTAAACTGCATGTAAACGGCGCATCTTTTGAAATTTTAGCTTTAAAACACGTAAACGCCACGGCGTTTCTTCCGAAAATTACAGTATTAAACAATCATGTTTATGTAGATTAAGCTTTTAACTTTTATTAAGTAGGTACTGATTGTGTTGGTATAATTCAGTTGAGTTTTCAATGCTCAATTTTCAAAGCTTCACCGAGACAGTTATTCTGAAAATTTTTAGTATTTCATTTTACCTTAATTAATTCATCTATTTATTTTTTATAATTAATTGATCTATGTATTTTTATATATATAATGCATTTTCTAAATCATTTTTCCTTTATTTTATTTTTTTATAGTTCAAGAGAAATTGGAACAATCTCAAGTTGAGAAAATGGAAAGTGAAGATGATGACCAGGAGGTTCAGAATTTTTTTATTTTTATGTTTATTTTAAACTTTGAACTGTGCACTCCATGTCATGTGCTTCAGGAATAAAAATGTTCTTAATTCGGCCAAGAAAATTATGATGAATGAGCATCATTTTTAAAATTTTATATTTTATGAAATTCTAAATTATGGAAAATTTTGTGACAGGGTGGCGATGGGTCAGGGAGATCAGGAAAAAGTCAAGAAAGCTTATCAATCTGGAAAAAAAAAAAAAAAAGGGGGGGGGGGAATTTTGTAAAAGCATTCAAAAATCGGAGAAACTGACAAGATGTAAAAGATATTTACATTTTCACCTTGCTGATGAGACTGATTGTTGGCAATATCTTAGCCAATGTTAGCCACAGCATATGGACTAACAATAACAGTTTCTTTTATCCATCAGTGACTTTGAAACAAGCATAGTTTGAGAAAACTAACAAAGTTAATACTCATTTTATGCAAAAATAATTGGTTTGAGTTCAGTTTGTAGGAAAAAAAAAATTAAGGTGGCATGTTTTGAGTCACATAATTTATCTAAGTTGAAATTTATAAAAGAACAAAGGGAATTGATAACTTTTGATTCAGTATGTCTGAAACAAGAACTTATAATGATGCAGTATTTGTTACTAAGATGGTGATGATATTATTCCATGGTAATAGTAATATTAAGAGAATTTTTCTATTAATAAAAGATTGTTTACGGAATAACACGAATAAAAAAACTAGATGCAAGAAGAATTATTTAAGATGCCATGCAGCCACATGGTGGTCTAAGTTTACACCTGCTGCCGATCTTAAAATGCTTCCAAATTCTTGTTTATGAAAGTTTTGTATTTCAGTTTAAGAAGGTTTTTGCAAACCATTAGAGCTTTGAGTAATAAAATATCTTTAATGATTGTCCAAATTTTTCAACACGAAATTACCTATTTTGTACAAAAAGAATGTAAAAGAACCAACCAATTTAGAAATCTCCACAGCACAATGTTAATTTTGAAGTTTGCTTCTGCAGCGGAAGGAATAATTACACTTTCAAATAATTCAGAATTGGGTAAATGTTAATATCTGTACTACACAAATTTATCTAAACTATAAACTATAGCTAGGTGTTAATATGTAGCACTTTATCATCAATGTATTACTGTATGTTTCATTTACTTCTGTATGTTGATTTTCTTGCACAACCATTAAAATTGTTTGGAGTTTAGCACAATAAATTTTCATGCAGATAAGAAGTAACCCTTTTGTTATCGAGCTGTATTAAATTCACAGAAATGCGTGCCACGTCAAACATTCAACCCTAATCATTAGTAAAGAAAATGAGGAATATTTGATTAAAAAAAAAAGTCAATGAAATCAGGGAAAAATCAGTGAACTTTTCTTCTGAATTTCTGTAGTCACACTGTGTAAGTGGTTAGGTTAGTGTAGGTTTTATCTAATGGAAAATGTAGTAATTTAAATTGTCTTTTCTTTTTGTTTTTGCAATAGTAATCATATCATAGAATTGATAAATCCAAACCATTGAGGTTAGTAATTCATTATTGAAAATAAACATCATAATTCAACTATTTTTTATTGGAATTCAAACTTTAAAATTCAAATGCAAACAAAATATCAAAGATGAACAGTCATTTTTTAAATATATTTTATCATTAAATTACAAGAGTTTGGTATTATTTGCTTTATTATTTAAAGAAATACTTTTCTGTTTCAATTATTTGTAATATGTTCTTTATTGTAAACAAATTTTTATTTAATAATGCAAATGCATTATCATATATCAGTAATTGTTTTGAGGAATAGAATTTTTACGTAGTTTTAGATAGAAGTAGTTTCTAATTTAGCTTATATCTTTTCTTTTTCATCTATATGTGTGAATGTTTCATGGGTCCTGGGAGAACATAATCCAGGGAACAGCAATATCTTCTTAGGGGAAGGTTGTGTTAAATGTCTTATAAAACCACTTTGACTTGCAAACAAAATTTTTCTCTTATATTTAAGAATTTTAAGTCACCTGGGAAGTATAATTTTTACTTATTTTTTTCAAAATCATCAAAGATATTTCAAAATCTAGAGAAAAATCCTGTCTCTTCCCATTGCTGTCACCAATGGTGTATTTTAATCTTTTGTATTGATTTTGATGTTTTTCTTCCTTGGAAAGTGTACAATCTCCAATCAGTTCCTTATAAATTTTATCAGGTTTTCATGATAAATTTTAAAAGTATGGAGTTCTTTAATAGTTCAGAAACTGTGATTGGTGTAAAGTTTTGTCCTGAATTAGTCACTTCTGGTAATTCTTTTCTTTGAAACATATTTTCCTCTGCAGTACCATGTAAGTCTCTTCTCTAGATTTGTTTATGTATTCTACAGGCTAACCATAAAACTGTTAAATAGAAAAGAACACTCATATGTACACTGTACAGATGACCAGAGAAAGAAAAGGAAACAAACACAAGCTATTTGACTAAAAATTATGTTTTCTTTCAATTTATGTAAAAAAAAAAAATTAGGGGTCATTTCCATATTGAAACTGTACCAAACTCTGAAATTTTCTATATAAGCACCCAATTTTAATAATTTTTTTTTTAATTATTGGGAAAATGGTTGTTACTTTCGGTTGAGAATGGACCAAATGATGTACACATTTTACTCTTTTAAGCGTTTTTAACGAAATTCTGTAACTTTAGAAGAATGTTTCTTTGAATAGGCAATAGAAATGCATAAAATCATTACAAAAATGTTAAAGTTACAAAAAGGATAGATGCAAATTATCAGATATGAAAAAAAGCCAAATTAAAAAATTGATGTTGGATGAGAAATAGTCTTATAAAGCAAAAACCATGGTCTTCAACTTTAATTTCCTCAAAATACCTTTAGCTCAGACATCAGTCTAAGCAAGAGTTAAAGCAATACTTAAATTTTGCTTAGGGGATGGTCTACAAATAGAAATTGTACCAAACTTTAAAAATTTCAATGCTAACACCTAAAGTTAGCGTCATATTTGGATATTTCAGTTTATTGTACCTTCGGATACCAAATGGGAAGTCAGTAGATTGGGAATGGGAATTCTGCGTCAGCAGCAGGCGGTGCGATGGTAACACTGCCTGCTTCCGAGATCATACTATAGTAGGTGGGTAGAATAGCTAGCGTGGGGAGGTTATGTTATAGTAGGGTGGGGCGAATAGGTTTGCTATAAGAGGGGGGTATTTTAGGGGGAGGGGCTAAATTAATAAAATTTTTAAATGTCTTATAGTACGATGTAACGGTTATGGTAGAGTCCGAACACTTCTCCGCTATCTCTCTGCATTTTCCCAATGGTCGTTGTAATTTATTAAATTAGAATTTTTATTGTATTTTTTGGTAAACTTTACCATATGAGAATTCAATCAGTTAAATAGTTAGGAGTTATCTAGGTTTAAAGTTTGGAGCTTTTAATGTTAAACTCCTTTGTAATTGCTGCAAAACAAATTGCAGTGTGGATAGTTTTTAAAACATAACTCAAAAACTACTTGGCTGTGTATTGTAATTTTGGATTCATGCATTTGAAGTTTCTATAAATTGATTTCTGTATGGGGACCAGAGACCTTCAAACTTATTTTTTCAATAATTCAAATTTTAACTCTTAAACACTAAGCAAGGACATATAATAAGCATATTTGTATGCATTTATAATACTAGAACTTAAAACATGATTATTTTAAGGAAAAATAAGGTCTTTTTTTTTTTTTTTTCTTCAAGAATTTAAAGCGTTGTGCAAGAATGCTTCAAATAGTTCAATGCACTTTCCAGATCATTTAAAAACAGTAATATTTTTCTTATATGTTTAGTTCATATACATAAATAAAACTGTACAATCATTTTTATATACATGAACAAAAGGCTAAGAAAAAAATATTTTTCAAAATTTCATGTGATTTTCAGCGTTTTTGTTACATATTGTGTCATTCGGTACCCTTTAACTAATGTAAATATAAATAGTTTTAAAAAACAATTCACAGTTTTATGACAATAAAATGTAAGCCTTCATAACTCCTAAACTAATTGACCAAATCACTTCCTGTTTAGTATCCTTGTATAAAATTTATTCAGAATAAACACCTATGCTTTCAAAATTGGGTGCATGTATTGAAAATTTCAGAGCTTGATACAATTTCAGTATGAAGATGATCTCTAAGCTAATAATAATAATAAAAAACATAAATTTAAAGAAATCATAATTTCCAGTCAAAATGCTATTTTTCTTTCCTTTTTTTTTTTTTTTTTTTTTTCTTTTGGCCGACTGAACATTTATTACTTTAGGGTTATAGATTGTCTCCTGTTAAATTACTTATTTATCTGATATTGTTAAACTGTTAATGTGGTATTGTAGTAAATTGTTTAATGTATTATACAGTAACCTTATATTATGTTGCTGCTGTGGATATATTGCTTTTATTTACTGTGTCCTAAAAAGAAAAGGAAAAACAAAAGCTTGGAAAGTTACTACGTACATAAATAAGAATAAATATTCTTTTTTGTGGCTAATTTTATTAAGAAAATGTTAATATGAGAATAAATTAAAGTTTGGAAACAAACATAAAATACCGTAAAACCCCCTATGATAGAATATGCAAGGGAATTTTTTTTTTTTTTTTTCATATTAGGCAAGTTTCTGCTTTATCAGGTACAACATCTGATATAATTGTATTGCGCTCTTTTTGCCATTACCATAAAATTTTCCATTTAAAGCAGAGTTCTATGATAGACAGGTTCGGTTTTTGCAGGCTTTACTGTATTTATTGTAGGCTATCACGTTTCTTAGTTTTCTCAGTCACCTTAGTTATGTTGCACTTTCAGATATATCAGGCTTTTTTCTTGTCTGCTGACATGTGTGTTACAATATAACTATATTGAAATAGTTTTCATTACAATTAAATATTTTTTAATAAAATAGTTCACATACCCAGATTATATAACCATGTACAGTTCATGTATCAAAGCAAGAGAATCATTTGATAGCTATTACTTAGATGTGTTGATAATAGGAAAATGAAGATTAGAAATTATTGGTTGCTGTATAAAGCTATCAAAGCCTGTCATAATTTACATGGTGAATTGCTGTTAAAAATTAGAAAACAAAATTAATTAATTGTCAATATAATCAAGTATTTCATAAACAATCAGCTATATATAGTATATCTATATTAATAAAAGAAAGTTTCGCTCTGTGTGTGTGTGTGTGTGTTTGTTTGTCTGCGATGGGTAGCAAAATCTAGCCCAGCTAGAAGTCTGAAAATTTAGGTGTGGATAGTCCAAGGTCTGGCCATGTGCACCTGAGTCTCAGAATTTTAATCTCTATAATAAAACTGTAAGTCATGTGACTGTCATCAACAGTTCCGGTATGCCCGTATCGCTTTTTCATATGCCATGCGGCCATTTTTATTCAAAATTATTTTTCTAATAAAACTGCATAAAAGTTACATTTTTAGAAAGATCGTTCAAAATAAATTATTTGAGAGGTGACTTACATTCAATTAGGTATATATTCTGCAATAACTTCAGTTGAAATTAGCTTCGCAATTCAAATTCTCTATCCATGAAAGTAAACAAAAAAAAAATAATAAGATTCATTCGTCGTGAAGGTTTAAAATATTAAACCATTAAACCATGGATATAATCGTTCGTAAAGTAAGTTTTCCGTGAATGATTTTTTGGAGCGCTGCCTGGTGTCAAAAAAGTAATTCGCACCAGGACCTGTAAGACCATCAAAGTTTACCATAATTCTGCTTGATGAAATGCTTTACAACTCAACTTCCTAAAGAATCTTTTCTTGACGAAGTTGAATGTAAACAAATACAGGTCATATATCTATATAATAAAACCGTAAGTCATGTGACTGTCATCAACAGTTCCGGGATGTCCGTTTCACTTTTTCATATGCCAGGCGGCCATTTTTTTTCAAAATTATTTTTGCAAATAAAACTGCATAAAAATTACATTTTTAGAAAGATCGTTCAAAATAAATTAATATTTGAGAGATGACTTACGTTCAATTATGTATACATTCTGCAATAACTTCAGTTTAAATTAGGTTCGCAGTTAAAATTCTCTATCTATGAAAGTAAATAAAGAAAAAAGATTCATTCGTTGTGAATGTTTAAAATATTAAACCATGAATTTTTGGATCGCTGCCTGGCGTAAAAAAAATAATCCGCACCAGTGAGACAGTCAAAGTTTACCTTAATTCTGTTCCATACAACTCAACTTCCGGATTTTTTTTGACGTAAGCTGAACTCATGTAATAATATTTAATGGATCAAATTTCGAAAAGAATTGTCAGCTTTTATTTTTTGTGCGTGCAAATTAGAAACGATACTTTAATTTGAAATCAAATGTTTTGATTTATGATAATTATTATTTTTCTATTTTCTATTTTAAACGAAAAATGTGAACGTCATGTATTTTAAATTGAAACAGCTGTCATGGACGCACCGGGGTTGGCGCGATTTTTGTTTTGCGCCAAATATGTCTAAGAATCTCCGCATTAGCGAACATATTGCAAGTGATAAGCAAACGGACATGAAGCATAAATTCTTAAGTGGGTTAAGCGGTTTTTGTCAAGAAAGATGAAATACATAACAACAAAAAATATGCGAAATGCTACCGCGATCGCAAAAGTTCTTGATTTGTCTATTAGATTTTTCCAGTTATGCGAGGAATTAAGGAAAAAAATAAATTATGAATAAAAATAATTTGTTACAATGCTTAACATACATTTAAGGTGACCAAACTGGTTGCCAGTGGCGGCTAGTATTTTGATAATTACCCAAGATATTAATTAGTTTCTCATTAACCATCGCTTCTAAAATGACATCTTTAAAATCAAAATGGCAAAAGAAACGTACAGGAACATTGGATTTGCAAGCAGAAATGAACGAATTCAAAATTATTTTACTAATTAGCGAATTTTAAGAAAACTAATTGAGATATCAATTTGAAAATTTCTGAGCATATGTAAAAAAAATTCTGCATCTGACTATGTGATTTTTGAAATATTTTGATCGGTAATTTTTCTTAATTTATGCAAAAAATTGCCGGCGCCAGTGAAAACAATTCAAGAAAGTTTCAGACAGGGATCTGCTTTCATTAAAAACTGAACTACAAAGAGATCTGTTTCTCTGGCCAATCCCTCCGTTTAGTTTGCAAAAATGAAAGGAAATAATTGCCAATTTTTACTAATGAACAAAAATTTAGGTAACTAATCAAGATATAGATTTGAAATTGAGGTCGGGAAGGGGTGTCATCGGCTGGCTATTTTAGCGTAGCGTCTTCGTCATTTTCTAATTATCAGAAAATGTAATTCTTTTTTTAATGATCGCGTTAATGTAGGTGACGGTGGTTCTCTTGAACGAATTATTCATTATATTTGCGGGTATGGCGAGGGAGGGGTTAACGCCTTTCTCTGAGATTGTAATTATCTCGCACCCAGGCGATGCCGGGTGGGTTAGCTAGTAATACTAGTTATAAAGTAGATATTAAGTCTTACCATAACCTACCTTATGGAAGGTAATTTCATGTTAATAGTGTTGGTGAATTTTAACAAATAAGACCTCAGCACATGATATCTAAAATAACTTGTTTCTGTTTAATCTGTTTCTGTTATTATATTTTGTATTATGTTTGCATAAATTTAGAACCTTGTTAACCAAACTTTAACTTATAAAAAAGCTAGATTTTTCTTTTATTTATTTATTTATTTAATACCTCCGAGAAGCAATTATTTTTCCCTGTTATATAAACTATTACTGTATTTTGTTTTAATTAAAGGGATTATTTCAATTCAACTATTTTATATAAATAAAATGCAAAATTGACCTATACAAGATATCTATTTGTAGGCCAAGAATAATCAAGCTGAAGATGCACATCGTAGTTCTGCTGTAAATGGTAAAGGTGGGTAAATTATTTGGTACATCATATTGATTGCATATAATGGAATCATTTTAGTTTTTTATTTATTGGAAAAACATTATATTGAGTGTTTGAAAGAAAAAATAAAGAATTGTTATTAAAAACTTGACCACATAGGCATATATATATATATATATATATATATATATATATACACAGTCTGTAAATAAAGTAATGAGACTTTTTTCTAGAAGCATTTAAATTGCATATTAACTCGATAACCTACAAAATAGTTCCTTTGAAGAGGCATACATCGCTTGAGATGTTGTTCCCATTCTTCATAATACTGCTGGAGTTCCAAAACTGAATGGCTTTCAATTGGTTGGTCTCAGCCTCGAGTTCCAAAATGTTATTGTATTTCTACAACTGGTCTTTTAATCGTAGGAAGACAAAAAAGTCATAGGAACTGAAATAGAGTCCTGCATGAGCCAGTTTTACACCCAACTCTGAAAATTTTGCTTAAAGTCAACCTAAAACGTCTAAGTCAAAAAAAAAAAAAAAAAAAAAAAAAAATCATCAGCCCGAAATGATTTGAACTCGAAATATTTAAACCTGAACCAGAAGTGAAAGAAAATGAACCCAGATTTTAATACAATCATGGAAAAATAGTGTACAATTATATCTCTAATTGTAAATTTGATCTTTTTTTCTATAAAAATGAACACATATACACTCATTAATATTCAAATATATTTTTATTTTTCATTAAAAAAATATTCAAGACATTCTTATGAAAAGTCAGGTACCTGAACCCAATCGGAAAAATCAAAATTCAACCCGAAATCAATCCAAACCCAAAACATTTGAAGTCAACCTGAACCGGACACAGGTCAGATTGGGGTAAAATTGCATAACCTGACCCAATGCAACACTCTAAACTGATGGCAGCTGAATATGGAGGCTAAGGAACAACAAGGATTATTACACTTCTATGTTTATTACCAGCAAAAAAACCCTCACACTCTACTGTCAAACTTTCGAATTATTTTTTTCATCCTTTAAAAATCCCCTATCACAGTGAGTATTAAATCTGTAAATTGCAAGTCTCTACAACATATAGTTTTTTTTTTTTTTTACCAAGTTTTACTTTTTCTCTGGACTTTTGAAATCCCTGTATATATATATATTTTTGAATGTGAAAATCTTTTATTTTTTTAGGCCAAATTTTTTTTAAAAAGTAGATTGCATTCCTCCCCCCCCCCCCTCCCCCTTCAGTACTGTGCCTAGTTAGTAAAATGAAAAATATTTAAGAGACCAGAAAATATTCTGTTTTAGCCAAGTTTTCATTTTAACCCTCTAAGCGTGTGGAACGTAATATTCCGTTCACTAAGCTCCAGGTTTCACTGCAATATATGCAATGTTTAAGATAATATAATTCTATAGATTTAATGAATTTTCAAAACATTGAAGAATGATTAATACTTTATAGGGTTACATTCATATTTGTAATTAAGTTTTATTTATAATGCTGAAAGAATCCTATTTTTTTAGCATTTAAAACAAAATGCTGAGAAAACAACATTACAATTTTACCCCTTTTCAAAATGCTCAGAGGGTTAAGCAAGTACAGTCAAAAAAAGAAAAAAAAAAAAAGAGAGAGAGAGAGAGAGACCCCTTGCATTTTAATCATAAAATTTTCCTAGAAAAGAAACATAAATAAACTAGAAATTATGTATTTTAATTTATGTTAAAAAAAAAAAAAGCATAGGAAGTTGAATTTGTTCTGAAATTGTACCAAACTCTGAAATTTTCAATACAAACTAAACATCTAATTTTGACATTGGTAAAAATGACCAAAAAAAGCCAAATACAAACAGGAAGTCATTTGGTCAAGTAGTTTCTGAATTATGGTTTTAATTTGAAATTTCTAATATTGTTAAATTCATTTGTAATTGCTGCAAAGCAGACTGTAATGCTGGTAATTTTTTATGTGTAAATCAAAAACTACTTGGCAGAATGAGCTGTAATTTTGGATTCACATATTTGAAGCTTCTAGAAATCAATTTCAGTTAAAACAATTATACGTTACAATTCATAATTCCTTCAAATATATATATATATTAATTATTTAAAAAAAAAATGTGAATTGTAACCTATTAATTTTTTAACTGAAATCTATTTCTAGAAGCTTCAAATGTGTGAATACAGAATTACATCTCATTCCACTAAGTAGTTTTTGAGTTATGCTTGAAAAGCATTCACTTGCAATCTGTTTTGCAATGATTACAAAAAAAAAAAAAAAAAAAAAAAAAGGAGTTTCAAGCTTTAAATCTTCATAATTCTTAAACTAACTTGACCAAATAACTTCCTGTGTGGTACAATTTACCAAAAAAGCCAAATATGATGTCAAAATTAGGTGTTCATACTGAAAATTTCAGAATTTGGTACACTTTCAGTATGAAGGCTACTGGCAATCCACTAACTTTATTTTTTTTAACATAAATTGCAAAAAGACAATTTCTAGTCGAATGTGTGTATATATATATATATATATATATATATATATATGACACATTATAGATGATTGCTATTACTGTCGACTTGAAACGTTCGTTCCATCATACTCCAGTGATGACATATCAGTTCAAACCCACGAAAATTACCGTATAATCAGTTCGATGTAGGTGCAGTCGAGATCATGGAAATACAGTCATGACATTCGGCGAGGGTATTATTCCGATTTAATCACTATGAAGGCAAATCTCGGAGTACGAGTCACATTTGAGCATCATAGTATAATGCAATCGTGAAAGCTGAGTAGAGGCAGTTAATTCCAATAGAATTTTCCTAAAAACATTCAGAAAGACTTAATAGATGAGCAAGGACTTTAATTATGATAACAGAGATGAAAGCAACTCCACCGACTTTCGCTTCATTAAAAACTTGAACACATGAAAGCTGTTGAAGAATTTGCAGAGCTTGAAGAACATACTACCGATGAAATAGTGTAGACTTCCCCAGTGACGGCTTATAGATGACAACAATTAATTCGTGTAAAAATCTGTCTCCGAAGCCAGTGCAACCGTATAAATACCTCAAAACTTTGCCCAAAGTGACAGAGGCGCGAAAAAAGCTGACCCACTCACATCAATGTTCGGAGGGAGCCAGGGGGATAGAAAAGGCGGGGCGGGGCCTTCTCGCTAATGGTTGAAAAAATGAGGCCAAGAAGGTGTGTACATGACGTATGACCAAAACTCTTTATCAGAAGCGGCAATTTAAAAAGGTAATAAAGCCTTGAGCGGGAAACGCCAGGAATCCTGGGATGCCGAATGAATTAAATAAAAAATGGTATTACAAAAGTTCCAAAGAATAAAAATTCAATGTCTCAAATAAGAATTTAAGCAGGTGCGTTTCAGAGGCAGTTTTGCAATTTAATAGAATAAGGTTTTAATAAATACGTGTAGCTTTTAACAGATTAAGATTTTTAGAATGATAAATAAAGAATATTTTGATTAAGTTATGGAATAAAATATAAAATAGATTTAAGAGATATTTTAAAAAGAGAGGGAAAAAAAGAATTGTAAGAATTTGGAATAATTTAACTAAGGAAAAATGGCGAAATTTTTTTATTATTACATATATATATATATATATATTGATGTAAATGCATGGGGTGCTGTTTTTTTTTTCTTTTTAAGGTCTAATTGCTTCTGTAACTTCATTGTATTCTTTTTGCCAATACCATTTAGGCATTTTCCCATTTAAGAGCCTACGTTAAAACACGCAAGCTAGTGTTAAGTCTATGGGAAGTTTCTTTACAGATTTCTCACTTGTATTTTAATATTTTTAAATGCTTTTTTTTTTTTGCATAGGATAGCTGAGGTCAATCTCTAACGTTGTTAGTTTTTACTTTTTTGATTTTGGTTCCAATTTTTTTATATAAGGGTACTTTCACCTTCAGAACCGGTCCAAACCTCTTCCAAAAGTGAAAATGTCTGCTTATAAAAATAATGCAACAAATTGAAAAAGTACAAACTAACAACGCTAGAGATCGACATCAGCTGTCCTAAGCAAAAAAAAAAATCATTCAGAAATATTAAAATACAAGCAAGAAATCTGTAAAGAACCTTCCCATAGACTTAACATTAGCGTTCGAGTTTCTTTGCATGACTAGCGTAGGTTCTTAGGGCAAAACTCTTTTACAGTAGCTTATGTTTGCACATTCTACTATATATACAGTAAAATCTCTTAATACAGAATTCTAAGAGAGCAGGTTAAAACTCCAGCTTAGCAGGTATATTTTAGTATTTTTGCTGGGGCCATGAAAATTTTCTGTATAGGATTGTATTTTTGTTATACATAGTTTTGACAGATTTTGCTGTATATATCTAGTTTGGTATATTTCAATGTTGGTCTGTGTCTGTAATCTCTTTTTTTTTTTTTTTTTTTTAGAATTATCCAGTATGTCACAGAAACCTCAGAGAAGGAGAAAGCCAAATTCAAAGTATACTGAAGATGATGATGTAATGCCCCTGAAAAAGAAATCTGTTGGAAAAATTCCCAAATCTTCTCGATCTGTGTCTGGTGATACTCCACGAAAGAGGGGAAGGCCCAGAAAATGTTCAACATAACTATCATAAGTACATATTGAAATTTATTTTTAACATTAAAAAAATAATAAATGTAGTTATGAATAGTGTTCTCTTGATTCGATATTTTTATAGAACTTTCTAATACTTTCAGATGATTTTTTTAGATTGTAAAGTTTTTATGACTTTTTACTGTCTGTCTGCAATTTCTGTAACAATGTTTGGATAACCATTCTATTTTCATATTGTTTTTATTTTCATATTTTTGCCTTTTGTTCGGTACCAAAATTAGAGGATAAAAGGGAGGTATTAGAGGGAATATATTTCAGAGTAAAATGAATTATTTTATCTTTTGTTAGTTACTCTATCTTTAAGATGAATTTAATATTTTAGTAAATAATTAATCAATTTATAATATTAATACATTTGTAGAGGTGGCGATAATCTATGTTTGCCCTTTCAAATCTCTAAAAATAACTTTAAAGAAATTTTGTAAAATTATAATTTCCACTTAAAAAGATGATATCAAAATGTACTTTTTTCAATACCTTAATTAGAAAATGAGTTATATGAAAAATTAACATTATTATTGTTATAACACAAAAACTCTCTGAATAAATTTCATTAAGAAAAAAAATCATTAATATACAGCAGATTTTGAGATTAACACAAACACAATTTCATCCTTCACAACTATAATTTTCTTACGCTTTATGCTCATTCGCAACAGTCTATTTCAATATCTTTAAGTGAAAATTTGATATCATGATTATTATATGCAACATTTTCCTCCTGTGTATCATTTCCTAATTTTGTTAAAATTAGGTGGAGTTTATTTTGATTTTTTAAATAATGTAGATGTCATAGATTTTGATTTATTCCAAGTATATTTTATTTAAATTAACTTTTTTTTAACTTTGTATTTGTTGCCATTTTTTTCTTTTAGTTACATTTTAAATAATTTACTTCAGATATACAAAAGTTGCTTATGGCAATAGGTTAAATTTATATTTCAAAAGCTTATTTGGTTTGTATATGAAGATGTTGCCACTGAATGAAAAATACAGTGAAACAGATTTTTACACAAATGCATTCATTTCAAAGCAGACTTTAATTGTGTCTAAATTAGCTGAAACCCCTTATGTTCTATAAGAGAAAATGTGAAGGGACTTTGCAGCAATGAATAATCTCTTTAAAAAAAGAAAAATCCCTACTCCATGATGAGACAGGGCTACCTCTGACAACTATTGCATTCATATCACCTACAACTACAAACAACTCAGTGAATGATTTGGACATTGTAAGAAAATGAGTGAAGAAGGACAATGCTATGTGGAAGAACCTTATCACATTACTAAAAAGAATCTCTGGAATTGTTTTATGCAGCAGATATTTTAGTTACATTCAGTATAGCACTCTAAAACTTAGAACTAGCTATTTTCTAAAATAAGTTGTTGAATGAGTATTTTCACTAAAATGTTTTTGTAGTTTAAACAATTTTTGCTGGGTATATACAGTGCATGACTAGCATACCCAGAGGATAGATAAGTTAGGAAAAGAATTTTTCTCATCTGGCTCACATGCATTATATACACACAATATTTTATAATTTCTTTTTATTTTATAAAAGTTCTTAAGTTTTATGATTGTAAATGCTCAATACACATTTTATAATTTTGTTATCTAATTATATGGTTGGAGTTTCAGCATCTTAACTGTTTTATAATTATTACAAACGAAACAATTGTATTAACAAATAGGTGGGACACTTCTTTTGTTATATAATTGTTGCATTATCTGAAATTAAATATTGATCCCCCACTTTTTTTAAGATACTAAAATATTACTTAATAAACATTCAAAAATTATGCTTTAAATACATGGTAGACACAAATTAGTTAACAGTTTTATAACTGAATAATTTGCAAAATATGAATTGTAAAGTACCAATTAATTCAAAGGCAGATTAGTAGTATTGTACAGAGGGTGTTTACACATATTGGGACCGATTTTGACAAAAAAAAATAAAATACATAAATTAAAACAATTTATTTTTTAATATGTTCTATCTGGTAGTCCTTGTTGTGGACTATCATATTGTAGTGGGATTTCCAAGATAGTAGGACTTTTTGTAAAAGTGGAAGTGGAATTTTGTTCCATTTTTTTACCACACATTTACAGAGTCCATTCAACGTAGTTGGTCAGCGTTTCGCAAGAGCTTGTTTTAATAGTCCAAAGGCACAGTAATCCATTGGTAAAACATTTGGGGATTTGGTTCGAATATGATTAAATGGTATATACTTGATTCTGGTTTCTGTTATCAATTTTTCGAGAAATGTGACTACTTTTGGATGTATAGCTGCTCTCTTTATCCTGGTGGAACTCAACACTTTTAACATCCATAGGATAAAGTTTTGCAATTTCTTCTTTAAAAATAGGACTTAAAAAACATTGTTTTGATAATAAGTAGAGTTAATTTTGACATTTTTCTCAACTTTACTGATTTTTAATTTTTCGTTGTAAGAGATTCCAGCAATCACCATAAATTGTTTAGAGAAATTTTCTCTGAAGTGTTTAAACCAATGTTGTAAGTCTTTTTGGCCTCTTTTCCAGTAATAAATCGATCTTTTTTTATTACAGTCATTTAGATAAATCCACGTATCATCAATTGTGACAATTTTTTTCCACTTATCACATGCTAAATGATTTTTAATTATGGAATATTTCTTCAGGAAGAGCAAATATATAACCTTCAAGCCACTCGCTTCTTTCGTGTGCCATTTCAGTGGCAGACGATATTTTTTCATATCAACCAATATTTCAGTTATCACATTACTACATGTTGCCTGATTTTTTCCCCTGTTGTTTCTCATTGTTTTTTAAATTAAATTTAGCATCAAAATCGTTCCCAATATGTATGAAAAACCCTCTCTATCCTAAGTTTTTGGTACATTCTATCAGGTTTTCAGCTCCTCGCTTCTGAAACCCATCGCTGAATTTAAATATCATTTTGTTTGATTGTTGTGAACATGCTCACAGACATATATGGAAAGAACTGATTTACTGTTGGGACATTTGCAGAGTAACAAAGGACAGATACATCTAAACATTTGTAAAAGAAATAAACTTTGTATTTTACTATCTTATATTCATGTGTACCCCTATGTTTGGTTATACACTTACGCACAGTGGTCGGAAAAAGTACTTTTATTTTTTGGTGAACTACAACCTGTGGCAGCTTCTCTATTAGAGCACATAAACCCCCCAAAGAAAAATGAAGAAATAAATTAGCAAATGAAATAAAATAGAATTAATGACATTTCCATAATTTTATTGATTTTTAGGATGGATTTACCCCTCCCCCCTCCCTTTTAAATATGGGCATGACAAAACATTACTCTAATAAAGTAAATTTTGAAAATGATCAATAGAGAGCGGCCAGTCTTTCCAGGATCGCATGTGCAATCGAAGAAATTTCCTTTGAAACCAACTTATGCAGAAAAAAGCCGAGAAGGGAGTAGGAGGCAAAGACAACACTCCTATCTTTCCAATCGCACAACTTTTAGTGTGTGGGAACTAGCATTTTTCGCATTCTCTCTCTTGATTGTTGTTTATCCATAATCTTTTTTTGTTTCCTATATTCAGTTAGTTAATTTTTGCTGCTTTATATGTTTTATTGTACAATCTTCCTTTATAGAAAGTAAAATGTTACATTTTTTGCAAGTGCTTGTTATTTCTTTTAGTTGCATTGTGAAACCCCATTTAAATAACCTATGAGCCGCCACTGACTATGTAGTTAACTACAACTATTTGTTTTAAAAAGTAGTGAAGTAGTCAAAGATTACAATCGAAATAGAGGACATGAATTAAAAAATATAGTGGCCCTCCCAGGAGTCGGAAAAACTACTTTTCGTTTGTAGCGAACTACAACTACAACTACTTTATGAAAAATTTAGTTAACTACAACTACTGGTTTTAATAAGTAGCGACTACAAATTACTTTTCAAAAGTAACTACTTCGCTACTTTAGTTATCATCGCTTTATTTAATTACAGAATGTCTGTCATTAAATAAAGCGAAGATTACTGTTCTGTAATAGTGGTAGATATTTTGAATAAAAAAGTCCCCAACTTAGCAAAACTATGACCACCTGAATTGAAAACTCACCCACTTTACTTCTTTCTGAAACTAAAAGACAAAATTAGTCAAACGAGATACACTATATTGCCAAAGGTGACCGGTCACTTGCGATTTTAGACGTTTTGTTAACTATCTAGAAAAATAGATAAGGAATTAACCTGAAACTGCAGATGTGTAAACAGTATAGTATAGGTTATATATTTCCGTGAAGATTTTTTCCCGAAACCACATAGGGGACTGTCAACAAATTGAAAAATAACGAATATCTTTTGGATTACCCTGTAAAAACTAATGTAGCAAAAGTGTTCAAACTCAAGATTATTAAAAAGTGGCTTATTGTAATATACTGTGTTCATTTTTATGAGGATAGCATGTATACTCGAAGAGAAATTAGGGTTTTTATAAAAACAGTCCCAAATTTCGCTACATTTTTTGCTTATAATTTGCAGACTTCTTAATATAAAAAAAAGTTATTTTGAGAAAATATGTAAAACAACATTGTACATAATACTCTGCAATCAGAATGAAAAACAAAAACAAAAATTGGCTGAAAAATGAGCAGGTTTACTAAAAAATGTTTCCCTGCGCATGCGCGAATGCAATCAAAATATAATATGCATAATGTATTAGCTAAGTATATAGAGCAACTTTTGTGAAAGTCTCAAAATCATAGCTTGAAAATTCTGAAAATTATCGTCGATAGAATAAGCTCGAAATCCGTTGTTCCCAAAAACAAGCAAAAAGCTGAGGGGTTGTATCAAATATCTGTTGATTAGTGCGAAAATAGCGTACACAATATTGCACATACTACTATATTTGGATACAACCCCTCATATTTTTGCTTCCTTTTGGGAACAACGGATTTCGAGCTTATTCTATCGACGATAATTTTCAGAATTTTCAAGCTATGATTTTGAGACTTTCACAAAAGTTGCTCTATATACTTAGCTAATACATTATGCATATTATATTTTGATTGCATTCGCGCATGCGCAGGGAAAGATTTTTTAGTAAACCTGCTCATTTTTCAGCCAATTTTTTTTTTTTTAAATTCTGATTGCTGAGTATTGTGTACAATGTTGTTTTACATATTTTCTCAAAATAACTTTTTTTTTATATTAAGAACTCTGCAAATTAATAAGCAAAAAACTTGGTGAAATTTGGGACTGTTTTTATAAAAACCTTAATTTCTCTACGAGTATACATGCTATTCTCATAAAAATTAACACAGTATATTACAATAAGCCACTTATTAATAATCTCGAGTTTGAACGCTTTTGCTACATTAGTTTTTACAGGGTAATCCAAAAGATATTCGTTCTTTTTCAATTTGTTGACAGTCTATGGAGTTTCGGGAAAAAATCTTCACGGAAATATATAACCTATACTATATTCTTTACACACCTGCAGTTTCAGGTTAATTCCTCATGTATTTTTCCAAATAGTTAACAAAACGTCTAAAATCGCAAGTGACCGGTCACCTTTGGCAATATAGTGTATTAGAAAAAATAATGCCCCATAGAATTAACATTAGCGAGCGGGTGTTTTGAAGTGAGTGAAGAGGACCCTTAAGGCTGCTGGTCAATGAGATCTCAAATTCCCTTCACTGATATTAAACCTATGGGCGTGTGGTGCATTAGTATTTTTTTAATATCTCCTTAGGAATTTAACATTTTAACTGTTTTTTTTTTATGTGTACTGTTCTTAAAGGATGTTTCCCTTTTATTTATTTATTTATTTATTTATATATTTTTTTGTTAGTTGTCAAAATAGTTCTAAAATATATACTTATTATTTTATTTATTAAAATCTTAACAAAATTGAATAATATTTTAACACTTTAAATAAAATTAAATGTATATATTTAACATATTTCACACAAAAGAAATGAATTATGATCACGTGATTTGAAGATTGGCACTTTTTTAATCCCTCCTAAAGTAGCGTCGATGCTCACTACAAACTACTGATATTTTGTATTGCGCTACTCGCTACTTTTTTTAATGTAGTGTGCTACACTACAAACTACTAGAAAAAGTAGCGGCTACTACTTCCGAGCCCTGGGCCCTCCTTATATTGCATCTGCCTGGATGTAATCAAATAATTGTGATATAACAAAGGGCATTAAAAGTCAAGAAAGATAACATATGCAAAAATGTTTTGTGTTTGTCTCCAAAATGTTAGTATACACATATTACATTTTATTAGCAAAATTAAGAGAGACACATAATACAACAAACATTTATTTATAGTTTCATAAAAAAAAAAGTGGTTAAACTACAGCTCATTTAATTTTTTGGGAGACAGAAAAACCGAACTATATATCTGAGCAAGTGATATAATGAGGGCCTACTATTCTACATAACATATTTATGCATAACCATATGCTTCATAAATTGTATTTACTATTACCACAGTTTGTCGCTGAAATTAGGAAATTGTTGTGCAGAATATATTTTACACAAAAGAAGCAAGTTACGATTATGTGATTTGAAGAATGCGACCCTCCCCCTTTTAAAGTAACTTTAAAAGTATCATCAGTGCTCGCTACATTACATTTTTCAAAATGTAGTGCATTACACTACAAACTACTAGAAAAAGTAGCGACTACAGTAGTTTCACTACTTCCGACCACTGCCTGTGTGTAATAAACCATTATTTTTGCCTAGCTACTTTATGTCCACCCTGTACATTAACAGTCTTTTTAAAGATTATGAAAATATATAACTCATTTAATTATTTTTTTCTTATAGGTCTGAATGCAAAACATCATTCTCCCATTCCATAATCGCATGCTGTTTTCAGATATGAAGTTTTGTTTTATTTAGTCAATACCTCGCTTCATTTATATATATATTCATTTTAAAATGATTTACCATTTGTAATATATTGCCATACTTGCGATGTGTGTCTGTTACTTTTATAAAACAATTGTCTAGCATGAAAAATTTTACACATCAACATGAATGAGTTTGCACAAGTAATTTTACTATGTGGAATCAGGATAAATTTGTATAATTTTTAACATATGACAAATGTACTCCTGTTGTTGCTGTTAAAGTTTAAAAGAGTGTGCATTGTATGTATAAAAAAATATTTTAAAATAAGTATATGGATCAGATTAGACTACAATGTATTTTGTTGTAAATTCATAATAGATGGACTATGTTTATGTTTTTTCGTCTGTATATTTTGAAATAAACTAAGTTATGAGGCAGATTGATTTTTTATTTTTAAGCATTTTCTGATGTAACACTAATAAACAAACAATTCAATTAACCTATGAATTTAATTAAAATTTTACTAATTATTCACAGTCTATTTGTATTATATGTGAATTTTTCAAATACATGCATTTGACATGGGAAATTCATTTTATAGATACAAAGCAAAACTCAAATAACCTATAATTATTATTATCCATAGCTATTTCACAAGTAAAAGCAAGAGGATTTACTTTAAAATATATTTTTGCCATAAACAGTGTAACATAAATTTAATAACAATAACAATAAAAACTTGTAAGGAACATAACAAGCATGAAATGAAAGTTTTATTTAAAAACATCAAAAATAAAACCACACAAATAGGTATGATATATTTATCCAAGAGAAATAGAGATTGCAGATTCATCTACAATATGCGTTACTACTTTTTCATAGGGGCCTTGGTGAGTAAAGCAAAAATGTTGTAAATAATTTCTTGCAACCCATTTACTATTTCATATAAAACAAGAAAGAAAAATCATGTGTTAAGCATAGATTATGAATTGCTTTCCAACACATCCAGAATACTGTAACAAAACTTTATCATTTAATAAGGTGAAAGATGATGTCTAAGTAAACAATTTGGAAAAGACAAAATACATTTGAAAACCAAATTTCAACAATTACCATTTGGAGTCAGAAAATTATCCGAATTTTTTTAGTGCAGCCCTGTATATGATCTATAGATTTGTATATAGACTACACAGTATTCAAAAATTCAATTCATTTAGGAAGCACATAACACAGTTGAAAATTCATCTTCACTAATTATTTTGTGCAGCTCTTTATGTGATCAATAGAATTTATACACATTTAGTAGTATGCAAAAAATTAGTTAAATTTAAAAATGCATACCATAATTTAAACCGCATTTCCAACAATTATCTCTCATAGACAGTACTGTAATTGAATTATTTTGTGTTTTCCTGTAAATGCTATGCACACTCTTCTATAGTAAGAATCTTGTAGTGCACCCATGTGATGTATATCAATTTCAATATGTTTGAAACAGTGTAACATCATTAAAATACATCATTAAAATACAATTGATTTTTCCCTATAGACCATAATGTAATGACATTCTTTGGGGTGTTCTTGTAAATGAGCTACACATTTCATTTTCAATACCAAACATGTCATAGTAAACCTCAATAACAAATATCAATTACATGGCAATCCAAGTATATTTACACGAGTTAGAGCACGGTCAGACAGATCAAGCCCCACTAGTGGCTGAGAGGTTCTGCTCTCAAAGCTGGTAGATGGGAGGTGCTGGGTGCAAACCCCTGTCGCGCTCGTCGACCTAGCCGTTCAGAGTTTTCCGTGGTTTTCTTCGAACCTTGCCGTAAATACGGGTTAGGATCCCTTAGAAAGATCCCCACGGAGGGCACTCTCCCCTAGAGCCCATATCCCTCGTGTTGATAATTGGCTGTCATAAATCAACCCAACCCAGTCAGACCAAATTCATAAACACTTTTCAACTATGTTAGAAAGTGTTAAAAGCAATTTTTTTCCATATTTAAACAGTTTATTTAATGTACACAAATAGGAGCAGTTAATGTAATATACCCCAACTATGCCAGAAACATGAATGTGTAAATTTCAAATTTTTGGGAAAATAGTGTTTGAATATTTATTGTATAAAATATGTTTTCACCATGAACAATATAACATAAATAACGATAATCATAAAAACTTGCAAGGAATACAAAATGAAATAAAAGTTTTAATAAAGTACAGCAAAAAGAAAACCACAGAAGTAAGTGTGATATCTTTATCTAAGAGAAATAGAGATTGCAGATTCATATACAATATTTGGTATTTCTTTTTTATAGAACTTTGAAGATAATTAAATATTTTACAAATACTTTCTTGCAACCTATTTGCTGTTTCATATACAACAACAATGTGTTCAACATTCACACTGTTTATTTAATGTACACAAATAAAAGCAGCTTTTCTAATAACGCCCCCCCCCCCCCCCCCCCCTATGCTAAATACATAAGCATGCAATTTTCAAAA
Organism: Maratus michaelseni; assembly: GCA_963931845.1. Lineage (NCBI taxonomy): Eukaryota > Metazoa > Arthropoda > Arachnida > Araneae > Salticidae > Maratus > Maratus michaelseni. Next base: position 191,602,453 of record OZ007600.1, read on the forward strand.
TTTTGGGAAATGGCATTGGAAGGTTTACCGTGTCCTTTAAAATTCATTCTTTTATTTTCCTAAAATGTTTTGTAATTTTGCTTCAAGAGGGGATACATATTAGAATTTCTGGTATAATTTAGATATAAAAAAGAAATCCATAGAGCTAATAAACCCCCAAAAATGAAAAAAATGCACTTTTATGTTTCTAGCATAAGGGGAAGACACACACACATATACAGGGTGTCCGAAAAGTCTGGAAATGGTCAAATAACTCAAGAAATATACATTGGATTGAAAAATGGCAAAATGCATGTTCAATATTTTTGAAAAATTTATTTAGGGATATGAAAGTTTCCCCCCCAACTGGCAACTTTGAAATCATAAATGATGGCCCTCGTTTTTTATTGCAGATTTGGATTCTACGGAAAAAAATACGTAACTTTTGTATTGAACATTTTCTTTGAAACATTGTAGATGGTGCTGTAATCGAGTGCAATGCTTTGAGAATCACTACAATTGCAATGTCTGGAAACGCTCGAATAACTCGAGAAATATACATCGAATTGAAAAACGGAAAAATGCAGGTTCAATAGTTTTGAAAAATCTATTTAGGGATATCAAAGTTGCCATTTTTCTAAAATATTAAACACATATTTTTCCGTTTTTCAATCTGATGTATATTTCTCGAGTTATTCGAGCATTTCTAGACATTGCAATGATAACGATTCTCACAGCATTGCACTCGATTACAGCACCATCTAAAATGTTTCGAAGAAAATGTTCAATACAAAAGTTATGTATTTTTTCCCGTAGAATTCGAATCTGCAATAAAAAATGGAGGTCATCATTTAAGATTTCAAAATTGCCCCCTTTCCCCCCAGGGGGGGGGCAACTTTCATATCCCTAAATAGATTTTTAAAAAATATTGAGCATGCAATTTGCCGTTTTTCAATCCGATGTATATTTCTCGAGTTATTTGACCGTTTCCAGACTTTTCGGACATCCTGTATATATATATATAATTATAATATCTTTGAATTTCAAATATATATATATATATATGAGCTGTTGATTTTTAAACTGGGGCAAGTTTCATTTTACGAAATAAATTAGTTAAAGCTAAATCTTATTACAAATTAACATAATATTTATGTTTTTAATCAATTCACAATAAATACCTTTTGATAACGATATAAATTTGTCCCTTTTGGTCAACATTATTATAAATTCATTGATTTTTTGAAAGTGAGGAAAGCTCACTTTGAATAGTATTATTTTTTATGTTGCATAATATTAACAAGCACTATCAGAATTTTGTCATGAATATTTTAAAAATCTTCACTATCTAAATTAAGCAATATTATCATAGGCATACAACTTATTACTGAAAATAAATTTAACAAAAAATAAATTTAATTGTATAGAAACGTGTCCTTGTTTTTCTATACAATTAAATTAATTTTTTTTAAATTGTAACATTTCTAAAGAAGAATGAAATATTGAAATAAAATAAATAAGTAAATAAAATAATATTAAATTTTTTGTTATTATAATCAAAGAAAAGCAACGTTTTCAACAAATCATTGCTTTTAACCCCCTGACCACTGAGTAAAAGGGCAAATCTGTAATGTTTCCTCTGTAATTTTTTTTAAATGCTATTAAAAGAATTTTCAAACTTGATATAGAAAACTTAATTACGTATATGAGTATAGTCCTTAAGAGTATTAATAATTACTCAATGTTTTAAAACTGCATTATATTTGTAGAATTATGATAATTTAAATAACGTTTCTATTGCAGTGAAACCTACAGCATAGTGAACGGATATATCAGTTCACGGCGGTGAGAAGGTAAGAGTGAGGCAAATCCATTAGCACATACCAAAACCATGATTTTTTTTTTTTTCAGTTAACACAGATAACCATTATTGCATATTAAATTAACATAAAAAAAAGATCACAAAAAAAAAGTATTACTGTTTACAAATATTTAAAAACCCATTCAAATGCAAAATATTAAATATCTAGCAATAGCATAAAATGGACTTGTTCTACTTTCAAAATCAACGGCTCATATAGTTAGAATAAAATATTTTAATGAATTAAATAAATATTAATACTTTATAAATTTTACTTTTGTGACTGTGTAAATCATTTCGCAACAAATCCTGTTCCTCGAGAATTATTCAAACAATTTCCTTCATTTTTTGTTTAAAAAAAGAAAGATAATTGTTTTTGCTGAAGCTTATATCATCAAAAAGTATAATTTTCATTGATTAATAATTTTTTTCAAGCTCACAAAAGGTGAAAAAAAAAGGGTGAAAAAATTACCTTTTTTGTTCAAATGACTGCCTTTTTGTCAAAAATCAACTTCTGTCTCTCTCAATAATTCTATGTCATTCTAATTCAATATGAATAATTATCTGGTATAAGCTCCAGAAAATTTAATGCCCTTTCATAATTTGGTTACAAAATTTATTTCGGATGTTTGTGACTGCAGAAAAACGGTCACCGATTGGAAGTTTATGGCATGCACCAGTGCAGGTATTTCCCATGGCACAGGGTATATTATTAATTTATTTTACACACAAGAATTGTAACATACAAGGTAGGGTCAAAAAGTTCCCGGAATAGGTCAATTACAAATTATTAAAAAATAGAACAATAATTTTACCTTATTGGCCTTCAAAGTACTTCCCGCATGCATCCACACACTTCTTCCAGCGTTCGTATAACTATTCAAAACACTCCTTGAATCCATTTTTTGAGACGTCCTTCAGTAGCTTCATCGCATTTCCGATCACCGCATCTGAATCCATAAAATGGTGTCCCTTCAATTTCATTTTCAGTCGCGGAAACAGGTAAAAATCCGTTGGTGCTAGGTCGGGATTGTCATGTAGCATTGTCATGTAAAAGAAACCAATCATTTGTTGCCCATTTTTCCGGTTGTTTTCATCTGATTGCATCACATAGTCGTTTAAGGATCTCCAGGTAAAGTTCTTTGTTGACAGTTTGGTCTTCAGGAATAAATTCGTAATGAATGACGCCCTCGTAATCAAAAAACACCTCCAACATCACTTTCCCTCAGCGCCCAGTCTGACGGTCATGTTTGTGTGTCTTTCACGAAAACGCTTATGCCACTTGTACACAACTGTTTTTTCATGACATCGTTTCCGTATGCTTTCTTCAGCATCTCGAGCATCTTAGAAGGTGATTTCTCGAGCAAAACACAGAATTTGATGTTTGCTTGCTGCTGTAAAGACGACGTTTCAAAATCCAGCGAATGAAAAATTCGCTTTGTCAGAAATGATCCGCAGCTAACGCCGACAGTACCGGAAATTAATTTCAGATGCCTGTGTGTTTTCCTTATCAGTGCTGCCAACCTCCAGAAAATATATTTTCCCTCCAACGAACACCTGTGTGAATGTAGGCAACCATTCCGGGAATTTATTGACTCTACCTCATATAAGTGAAATGCCAATAAATATAATGCAAAAAGTCTGAAGGTGATATCTCTTTTCTTTGTAACCAAAAAAAAAATTCTAAAAGTTATGTGAGTTTAAGCATAAAGGAGTAGAACCTCCCCTTAAACCATTTTGCGACTGATTCTATAAGAAAAATCACCAAGGAAATGTAACAAAGTATCAGGGATAAAGATTGGGACGAGCAAGCATTAGGGGCTCAAAAGTAACATTTATCCTCTTGCAACCCGAAGTTAAAATAATAGTACAAATACTCATTCTTTGCTTTTATGCAAATAAAATGATATCATAGATGACAAAAAATATATTTTTCTGAAATATAATGTTTTAGGGGGCTTGTAATTTAGGTTCACAAATATGAATCGAAAATTACTAGCCCCTCAAAAATATCAATTTAATTATCAATAACCTAAATTTACACAATAAAAAAATTAACAGCTTTAAATAAGTGAATAATCTACAATTTCTAAAAAAAATATATTGTAAAGTTTTTAAGTTAAAGAATTATGGAAATTACCTACTTTCTTGGCTGCACTGTCTCGAAGGCATTTTACAAACTCAGTTTAAAATAACATTTATTTTATAAGGAAATTGGTATCAGTGCTGACATTTTCTGGTTTTATTTTAAAGCAAAACCATTGAGTTATTAGAAGTGAAGTTATAATATAAAAATATCAATCACTTTAGTTTTTATGAAGAAAAGAAACTAGGTACCCAGGACTCAAGAGGCTAAAGTTTTAAAATGGGAGGTCCATCCAGCTGACTCTGATGTCAGATATTTATCTGAATCCGCTAAAATGTTCGGAAAATCGAGTGGAGTCCCTGTACATTTCTATGTTTCTTAAAAGAGGGGTCAAACCATTCAGAACTTTGTCATTACAAAGTATTGTAGTGTTATTTTTTGAAAATATAAAAGACAAATATTTATAAATAACAGCTTTCAGTATTTGAAAGCGAAACAGTTTTTTAAAGTAATCTGACATTTTGCACTATACATACACAAAATAACAATCTTTATTTGTGAAAACAATGAACTTAAATTAGAGTTTAATGTTCACTGAAAAAAATTGGTTAATTTTTCTCAATGATATTTTTACATTATTAATTTAGGGAATTTAACTTGACTAAAATAATGAGTGATGCACTGTTCAATTGTGATCTGCTTTGCACATTAGTAATGTGATTTTAGATGAGTCCATTCATATTTTAAGGTGACAAGTCAAATATCTTCTCCACTACTTATGTCATATTCGTCCCAATGACCTCTCCCAGCTGTAGTACAGTTAACTCTTTCAAAGTCAGTTGCCTTTTGTTACAGTCAGACAGTAATATAAATTTTAACAGAAAAACAACTCTATAGTATTAAAAATATCAAAATTGTTTCTATTGTTTGTACTTATAGTATCAAATTCCTTTTGGACCAAAGTCTTAAAAAATAATTGATAGATAAAAAGCATTGAATGGTGATTATTAAAAGTTGAATTTAAAAACATACTAAACGTTTTATAACACTTTTAAAACAATTGCTTTAAGCATATTTATCTAAATAGTACTAAAAAAAGTTTTTGTTTTATTAATCAGTAGTTTAAGAATTATTCCTCTGCATATTGAAAATAAACTGTTCTATTTTTATGAAAGCATTAATGTAATAAATTTATTTCAATAAAAGTATATTTATATAACAATACCACCAAAATATAATTTCCCCCCTTCTTTATATGAAGTATAAAATAAACTCTCAATAGCTTCTCACGACCAGTATTTTCTTAACAGGTGTCAATGGCCTACATTTCACCCAGAAGTCAATTAGCAAAATCTGATTTAGAATTTTTCTTAAAAAATTAAATAAAAAAAAAAAATAACATTCCAGGGATCACAGGGAACTGATTAAATGCACTATTAATTGAATTCTATGAAGTTTCTCCCAGAATTATATTAAGTATTGTGCTTTTCTATCTCATATTAACTGAAAATTGTGTCTGATGACAATTTTGCCAAGTAACAAATGATTTGAGTAAATTTGATTTCATAGCCACACAATGTCATATTTTTAAAAAACTGAATATATTTAGAATAAGTATACACAGATTGTCTAAGAGGGAGCCAAAAAGTTATTAAATCCCGGATCCTCAAATGTCTTAAAATAACCCTGTTTACAATACAAGAATCTACCAGAAAATCTTAGTTCTCTGATGGAAGCAAAAAGACTTGACTCTTCTTATAATATGAATTTTGGATATATAAGAGAGAGTAGTTTGTTTAAAATATTTGTATGCAGTAGCGCCACCTTATATGGGCCCATGGAGCCCGAGCCCACTAAATAATTTGCTCTTCCTACCCACCCAATTTTCATTATTTTTTTTTCAATTGATTAAAAAAAATTCTTCCGTTGACATTCACAAAATTATTTTGTTTGAAAATATGGTAAAGATAACAGCAACAGACACACAGGACTCTTCCCCCCCCCCCCCACCCCAAACCACCCTTCAGCCTAATATACGTACAATCATTTTTCTCTCAAAAGAGAGAGCTTGTATAGTGTTTTTCTTTAAAAATAGTATATTTCCCATTCCTATTTTATGCAGAATTTATTAATAGCATTTTATCTATTTAATTTTCTCATGTATAACTGAACATATTATAAAAAAGAAATTAAAATAAAATATTCTAAAATTTAAGACCTTGCTGATTTTAATATGATTAAAATAAGTGAAAAGCAAAAGCGAAAACTGAAATTGGTATAATACCACATGTCATTTTACTTGTAATCAAATAGATTTCAATGGATAACAGATGTAGCATAAATGTTGTTTTTCAATCTTTCTCTAAGGTAGCAATGGATTCATAATAGAAAAAAAAAATCACTGTATTTATACTTCCCTATCTATTTACTATATGAATACACCATTGAAACCTTTTTTGAAACAAATATTTAAATCACATTTGGAAATAGTTTTGTCCTAATTAAAATTTAATTTTTTGGTAAAAATTCATTTTAAGCAGAATTATCAAGGCCGGATATATTAAATTCGCTCTACTGATAATACAACAGAGAAGATTTGAGTGCAGCATAGACAATACTAGACGTTAGTAACATGGAAGCTTAGATCAAAAACTTGCAATCACAGTGAACAAGCACAGAGACTTAGCTTCACCAATGTGATGAAAAGCAAAACTTTACCATTAGCGGACTCTGATTGGTAGCTCGCGAGCCGAGATTTCCAGCTGCTAAGCTCTAGTAATAACCAGCACATATTGTAGCGCATGTTTATTGGTAATGATATATCAATTTTTTAATATATTGCTATATATCAGGACCAATAGCAGCAGCAGAATTAAAACACAGATGATAACAGTATTATTCAGTAGCACTGACATAACAGGCAGTAAAATTTGCAGTTTGGGCGAATAAGAATTATTGTGATATATTGGGATAGTAACGAAAGAGAAATAATTACTAGAGGGGGATATTCTGGTTTGAATGAAGTGGGGCAGTGAATAAATAAATGTTATCAGGCAAAAGAAAGGATTGAAGAAGATATTGCAATACTGGTTGGTACAGAATATTGGGTGCTTCTCAAGTTTCAAAGTTACAGTGCGTAAAGAAAAAAGGTATTAGGTTATATTGGTAGAGTCGGAGCTTAGATATCGTTATTGGGATATATCATCAGAATCAGAGCTCAGATATCATTATTGCAATAATTAAAAATATCAATATTTGACCAACATATTGATAAATAATGTACCCTAATTGTGACACAGTGCTTCATTTGCACTGTCAATTAACACTTATAAAAAATTTCAATAGAATCCTATGAATCCAACGACCACTGTACTTGTGGAATAGATGGAACCATGGCCTCTTTAAGACTATTGGGAAGGGTGCTCCGATCACAGAAGATTTCACTGAAATTATTTTAAAGCGAAATTCTGTGAGTTAAAGACACTGACCAGCAAGTTCGGGAGGTCTGGAGCATTTAATACATCGGACGACCATCAGTGGCTTTGAGCTTACTCATTGATCCTATTTTCCTATATTACTCCCTTTGTTGGACCAGAACCAGCTATTGGCATTTCTAAGGACTGCATCAGAACTACTGTTTTTAAAATTCTAAGAGAGCAGCAGTATCAAGAATGGCTTGACTCAAGTGGACAGAGGCAAGCAAAAGAGCTCAACAGTAGCTGTCCTAGTAAATGATTTTTCATCTTTGGGGGACAGTACAATGGACCTCTGGTCGCGGTGCTTTGGCTTTCGAGCCACCCCCTACAGTAATACAGTATTTTCCTATAACCTATAAATTTATGGTTCTTATATCTTATAGAGGTATGGTTTGTTTTTTTATATGTGCCATAGGAGATTCTATACAAAAAGGTTTTAGAATTTCAGAAACTCTATAAAAAATTCTTGTAAGGAATCATTAAAGATGCAGTGACATTTAGTTATGTAAAAAAAAGTTTTGCACTACGCACCATCAGAGCTACTGTGACACTGGGATAAAGTACATTTTCACTGTCTCTTCCATGTTTGGATCTTATCTGAACAGCATTTTTATTTCAGAGCTTAATTATTCCTTCTTAAAGAATCAAATTACCATATTCATCATTAATAGCATTGTCTATTTCGATTTTGCTTCAAGTACAAAATTATATTGTAATAAGTGAAGAAACAAATAAGCATAAACTTTGAGATCAATCTGAAGTGCAATATAGGATGAAACATAATTTGACAATAATGACTGCATATAATTGCGATGATCTTAATATTGCACACTTTTTTGTAAAATAACACAACTCAAAAAAGTCCTTCTGGCCTGTACCGGGAGGAAAAAGTAACTTACATATTCCTTGATTTTAAGATTTTAGCTAATTTTACTGGAAAACATGAAGCTAAAATGCATGGAACCTGATTATGGAAGATTCATTCTCAGTTCTTTTCATTACAAAAAGCTACCTATTGCAGCCGTTCGGAGGAAAGCAGTTCCAGAAAATTTTGATGTATTTTCACCGATCATGACCCCCAGACCTCAAAACTACCCTCCGTTCAAATGTTGATTTATATATATATCTGACATATGTCATGCTGTAACTCTCTTATTTATGAACCGATTTGGATGTAACTGAGTATGTGTGTAGGACATACTAAGGTTTCGATTGAGTTCGTTGCCAGTTTCATTCGCCATCTTGTTTCAAAATGGCAATCAGTTAAAAAAATTTTTTTTTTTAATTCAAAAAGATGTACAAAAAATATATATAAATTGAAAAAAAATGTTTTCGTTAAGTGTTAGATTGTGATACAAGGATTCCGGAATATTTTTTTGTTTTGGCTATATCTTAAAAAATGGCCGAGATATGGCAGTTTGAAATTCTAGGGTGGGTGACATTTTGAAACAATCTGATTTTTGTTATGCTGTAACTGTAGTATTTATGAACCGATATGAATGTGACTGATCATGTGTACAGAATATACCAAGGTCTTAACTGAGTTCGTTGGCCAGCTTCATGCACCATCTTGTTTCAATATGGCAGCCAGTTAATTTTTTTTTAATTTTTTAAAAATTCAAAAAGATGTATAAAAAATTATAAATTGAAAAAGTTGTTTCCGTTGAGAGTTAGATCGTGATACAAGGATTCTGGAGCATTTTTTGTTTTGGCCTTATCTTACAAAATGGCTGAGATATAGCTGTTTGAAATTCTATGTTGGCTGATATTTTGAAGCAGTCTAATTTTTGTTATGCTGTAACTCTCATGCTGAAATTCGCATTCAAATTCAGTATTAACGAAAACTGGTATTGAATCTTCTATAATCAAATTGGGTTCCAAGCATTTTAGCTTTGAGTGTTTGAGTAAAATGAGTTGAATTTTAAAAAACACGGAATATGGAAGTTACCTTTTCCTCTCGGTAGAGGCCGGAAGCACTTTCTTTAGTAGTATCACCTTACAAATAAGTGTGCAATATATCACATATGGACATGGTGATAACAACTATGAAAATTGGGCATATGCACATGTTGACTGTTGCCAGGAAAACTAGATGCATATAATGCTAATGATACACATGGGTTAACTCCAGTTATAATTTTTTTTTCAATAAAATTACATAAAGTTGCATGCTTATTTAGGAAGAAATCATGAAAAAGTAGAAAAAACTGTTGAGTAAATTGCATATAAAAATAAAACAGTTAAAATATTTTAAGCTTGCAATAACATTAATGGATATTTAAATTGATAAGTGATAATTTTCCCTTATAATGAGCCTAATATTTTCTTTCTTATTTTGATTGTTTTTCTACTTTAATAATAGCAAAGTAGTGATATGTGTTAATGATAACTGTCTAGAACACAGTCAATACAGAGTTTGAAAGTAATCAAACTTGTTTTCAAATTGTTCATTTCACATTTATTCATAACACAGAAATGTATGAACTTCAATAATTTAAATTCTTGATATTTTGAAAAAAATTTCACTCTGTAGATTTTTTTTTAAAAATATATAATTAAAAATGTTCATTACTTTAACAAATTTTCTCCTCCATTATTCTTCTCTGAGCATTGAGCCTGTCTTTTTCCGTCAAGCAATTAACAAATTAAAAGGGTGGTGTAATAAAAATTAATATTGTTTTTTACTATTGCATAAAATAAACAAATATGTAAGGTATTGAAATACCAATTTGCCTAATAATACTTTGCTTAGATATATTTTTTAATTAGGTGCTAAAGAGATATGCAAAAATACTGCCTAATGCTCAAAGGGTTACAGATAAGGAAGTTTGGCTGTAAACTAATAAGGCTGATGAACATAAAGTCTTGCCCTGGTTACAAATATGCATTGCACAAAAAATAGTATACTTAGACATATGTGGTATTTTAAAAATGGTAACTGCTATAATGAAGTTTTTTATGAACACCAATTACCTTAGTAAGTTTCAAAGTGTGTGTTCACTTTGTATCTTGGAAAATGTTAAATCGGTATACCAGTTCTTGCCACATGCTTTTGAACATTTGTTCTGCAGCACTCTTTTTATAGGGTTTTATCAAGAACAGAATCTTTCCCACACCTGTTGGTAAAACTTTGATAGGCAGGATAACAGATGTTGAGTCGATAGTGCAAAGTTGAAGGACACTTATCAAGAAATAGAATATGTACTTGGCACTTTAACGAGATACAAATAGGCTGCACGTTGAAATTGACTAAGTTAATTAGTATTCATGAAAAACTCAATTTATGCAGTTACCATTTCCAAAAAACCAAATATGTGTAAGTGTACTACTTTTCGTACAATACAATTTTGTAATCATGGAAAAACTTTATGCTCAACTTATATAAAGGGGTCATGAATGAAGGGGGCACTTTTGTATCATCAATAATATATAACAATGGGAATACAGAGGGTGTTTACACATATTGGGAACAATTTTGACAACAAAAATAAAATACATAAATTAAAACAATTATTTCTTAATATGTTCTATCTGGTAGCCCTTGTGTTAGACTATCATATTGCAGCAGGATTTCCACGATAGTAGGTCTTTTTGTAAAACTGGAAGTGGAATTTTGTTCCATTCCTCCACCACTCATTTCCAAAGTCCATTCGACATAGTTGGTCAGTGTTTTGCAAGAGCTTGTTTTAATAGTCAAAAGGCACAGTAATCCATTTATAAATCATCTTGGGGCTTGGTTGGAATATGATTAAACGGTATACTTGATTCCAGTTTCTCTTGTCAATTTTTCGAGAAGTGCAACTACTTTTAGATGTATGGCTGCTTGCTTTATCTTGGTGGAACTCAACACTTTTAACGTCTGTAGGCAGGACCGTCCGAAGAGAAAACTGCACCCGGGGCAAAGTGTCAATTTGGCAACCCCCCTCCCCTTCTTTTATTGACAGGTAACACAAAACTGATGAAGTACAGAAACAGAAATAAATTCTATTGAATAAACATTTTGTGTTTATGTTGGAACTTTAAAAAGTTTAAGTTTAATTCAGAAATTGCAAACAACTAAATAGCATAAGAGAAAATTGTACTTATTTGTTGGAGATATTATGATATTTTGAGACAGAAAAAAAGAATGATGAAAAGAGAAAAAGAAATTCGCCAGAAATTGATCAATGACCAAAACATGAATAAATAAATAAATTAAACCGTGGTTGGTAGTATAAATTTGGCGCCCCGTCAATTTCCGCACCCGGGATGAAGGCCCCCCCTCTTCGTACCCTTCTTCTCCCCTGTCTGTAGGATAAAGTTTTCGAATTTCTTCTTTAAGAATAGTAATTAGAACATTGTTTTGATAATAAGTAGAGTTAATTTTGACATTTTTCTCAACTTTTCTGATTTTTAATTTTCCATTGTAAGAGATTTCAGCAATCAACATAAATCGTTTAGAGAAACTTTCTCTGCAGTGTTTGAACCAATGTTGTAAGTCTTTTTGGCCTCTTTTCTGGTAATAAATCAATCTGCTTTTTATTACAGTCATTTAGATAAATCCACGCTTCCTCAAATGTAACAATTTTTTTCCACTTATCACCTGCTAAATGATTTCTAATCACAGAATATGAATAATTCTCTTCGGAAAGAGCAAATATATAATTTTCAAGTCACTCTCCCTTCTTTCGCATGGCATTTCAGTAGCAGATGATATTATTTCATAGCAGCCAATATTTCAGTTATCACGTAATTATATGTTACCGGACTTTTTCCTCTGTTGTTTCTTGTTGTTTTTTAATTTAACATCAAAATTGTTTCCAATATGTGTAAACACCCTCTGTACATTTATAAATTCAGCATATGTTTACTATCTGGAGATAATAATTTTCAAGAAGAAGTTCTGAAGTGGAAAATGCAGATTCTAAAATAAATTTAAGAAAAATTGTTTTAAATCTTGTAAACTTAAAAATAAAAATTGCTGAAAAAGAAAATGAGCAAAATATAAATGCAATAATTAATAACACAAAGAAGAAACCAATCACTATTGAAATGAATATTTAAAGGGATAATTTAAATAGCTGATTATTTATTTATTGTTACTAAAAAGCAACAAATAAAACAGATTTTTTAAAACGAGTTTAAAGATTTTAAACTTTGCATGCGGAGGGAGGAAAGATAAATTTCGGAGGGAGGTGGATTGTAATTTAGATGATTGATTATTTATTGTTACTAGAGATTACCAAATAGGACAGAAGAATTTTTTTAACTTCTCACGATTTTAAACTTTTTGGACTGCAGGGGGAGAGAAAGAAAGTGGAAATTTCATATGTAGGGAAGGATTTTGTTGAAATTATGAAAAGATTGGAAATATGGAAAATATATTGCCAAAATATGGAAGATTCTGGCCCATGGATTTTTTAATTAATTTTTTGTGCAAAAATGGTTTTAGGAGAGAAGGGGGGGGGGGGGGGCTTATATTTGGGAATGGAAAAGAAAATCAAAATGGTTAAAAGTGAGAGGGGGCTTATTTTCAAAACTGGGCTTATAGTTGGGATTTTAAGGTATACTAAAAAATTTATTTCTCTATCTATACTAATATTGTAAAGAAGTAATGTTTGTTTGTTCGTAGGGATAATCTCCAGAACTGCCAAACCAATTTCAAAATTGACGGTGGCAATCCCTGCTCCAACATAGGCTGTAATTTATGTCAGAGCCACTAACCGCAGGCGGGGGGGGGGGGGGGGTGCAGTAATGAAAAGCATTCTAAAATTTGAATTTTTTTGTGAATATAGGGGTCTAGAAACTTGAAATGGCAGTTACTTATAAGGTGTAAATGCTCTCTAAAAACAGTTCTAAAAACATTTTAAATTACATTTTCTGGAACTACCAAATCGATTTCAATAGAGATGGTGGCAAATTGATGGCGACAATCCCTGCTCTAACATAGATTATATTTTATGTCGGTGTCAAAGACGCAGAAGTGTTGCAGGAGAGAAAAAATTTCTAAAATTATGATTTTTGTGATACTAAAGGAGTTAGAACTTGAAGGGAGAAGGAACTTTAAATTTGGCAAGGTAGTTACTTATAAGATGTAACTAAATAAGATGTGCTGTGGTCTCCAATGGTCGAAGGTCCTTGATAATGGCTTAGTTTGAAGCCGAGAGCGCTAGGAGTGTTATGTACTCTTAATATCTTATGTTTTAAAGTTTTTAAGACATTTTGTACATTTATTTTTATTTTACATCTATTTTAGTAGCATTGATTAAAATCATTTTTCATGGAAAAATGTTTTCTTATAGTAAATAAACAAAGGTGAATCTTTCGTTTCAAGCTTTCTTTTATTGTAAAGTTATGTTTGGAGAAAGACACTTTAAGAGTTTATTGTAAACTTAGAAAAACAAAACAATCAGTAAATGTAAGCATCTATATTAATAAAAGAAAGATGTTTGTCTGTGTGTGTATCTGTCCTTCTACCCATCTGCTGGGGATGGCTGGGGAAATCTATCACACATAGAGGTCTGAAAATTTGGATGAGGATAGCAGACAAGTTCAAATGCACCTGAGGCTCAGATTTTACATATTTTGATAATCAGCTGACATATTAATTAAAAACTATAATGAACATCGCAAAATGGCGAGCTTCCTTTCTTCAAGGGAATTGTGCCTGTTCATCTTGGGACATTTCATGGTCCTTCATGTAGATGAAAACAAATATTTTTTTTCTGCAAACAAATGTTTGCAGAAGGCATTTTCAAATCATGATCACTGGGTTCCTCCATACAATTACACACACACACACACAAAAAAAAAAAAAAAAAAGAAAGAAAGAAGAAAACATGAAAGTTTTTACCTTACTTTCCCCATTCCAATGGTATCTTTCATTTAAAAAAATATATTTACTGTTTCAAAAAAAGATTTTTACCACACATTCATTTGCGTCACAAAGTTTCTGCAATTTGAAACTGTCACATCCACTTCCAGGACAAAAATGTGAAAAAGAAAAAATTCCCACTTGTTTTGGGTACTTTTCCCTTTCTAAGGGTGTATTAAAAAAATATATGTATTAATACTTACTATTTAAAAAATATATTTTCTGAAGTTTGATTCCATGTTGGTTTTTTCTTTTCTGATTCCTTTTCAAGTTTTCTGTTTTTTTTTTTTTTTTTTTTTTTTTTTTTTTTTAACTGCCGCATTTGCTTCCTTGATAGAAATAAAAAAAAAAAAAAAAAAAATCCCACCTATTTAAACTGTATTTTCCATCATACAATTTTTCCCACGTTAAACATCATATTGACAATTTTATCTGTGTTTTATTATCACCAGTTTTAGTTCTATGTAAGCCAGTGCAAACTTGACAGTATAATTTAACATTTTCACATACATTATGTGATATCGGTTAAATTTTTACATACCTGCAAAGAAAGACAAATAAGAAAAAAATTACTAAATCAATCAATACAAAAGTTACAGGGTGAACAAAGGTGCTACATTCATTCAACAACTATCCTGTTAATCACAATGTGATACATTTTTAAAATGTACTAATAGTCATAAAATACAATGATATTCTCAAACAATGGTGCTTTCAAATGGTGTAGTGTGATTTTATAAATTCAAACTTTTAACCCATGAACTCCCCACCAGTGCGAATTCGCACCAACCAAAATTTCAAATGTCGGCATTTTTTGAAATATGTTTTCATTAATTGGCATTTTTCATTAACAAAATAAAATTTTTGATAAAAATAAATATCAAAGTTCGTTTTCTCATTAAATTTTATTTGGGAATCATGTGTTATTTTAATTACACTTCTATACACTGCCAATACAGTTATACACAGTTGATGTTATGAATCCCAAATTGCACTAGTGAGTGCTGAATCGAAGTGTGGAGTCCACAGGTTAAATAAATACTAAAATTACAATAATGACATGATTTGATGGAGCTAAAAACATACAAGATAATTACAAAAATAGGCACTTTTCCATTAAATGAACACCACTTCACACCAAGTGCAAATGTTGGTGTGAAAGTTAGCAGATTCCATTTATAAATATTATGAAACAAGTATACACAGATGCTAACTTAGGTAGAAGATAGTAATAGCAGTAATCCCAGTGACATATGTATATTTTAATGAAAAGTGTAACTAATTTATTGAATAGTAAATATAATAAAAATCACAAACAATAGAAATAGATATTTCATTATACAACTGAAATAAAGTTGAGGATTTCATCTAGCAAATGTCTGCTGAAAATGTCTTTTACTGTATTGAAATATCCCCCCCCCCCCCGGAAGATTTGAGATTTTATGCTTTTAATGGTGAAAAAGTGCAAATTCCCTCCCGGTACTCTATAATGTCCCCAACCTAGAGCCACAGAAATCCCTTCCAGAAAAAAGCGACTGAATTCAACACTGTTTATTTTTATTTCATTCCAACGAGGCTCCAATATGCTTTTAATTAAGATTCAAGATTAATAAGGTTAATTAATGAAATAGACACAGAAATTATTTGGTGTACACTTGAAATATGTAAATTTAAGAGCAGTTATTAAAGAAATTATTGCATTGCGGGGATCTTGAAATTAAGTTTTAGTGTACAAATCTTTGTTCTTTGACCATAATGCCACTTTAGGGCTTCAAAATGAGAAATACTTTATTTTATCATCTACTTTTATGATAAAATATCACAATATGAACTATACTTTGCCTTGAATAAATTCTCCCCCCCCCCCCCCCCCCCAAGAACATTCATCACTTGGCGATTGCCAAATTGTGTAAGCCACATTAAAATATCTTCAAAAAATCATCTCGAAAAAAGAAACTGTGAAGGAAAAAATAATTTGTAAGTAATAGAATAGGATTTATAATCAAACTATTGTATTTGTTGATAAGAAATAAACAGGTTATCACATTTGGCACAAAGCTGGGACTGGTGTTCGTCTAATGAAAAAGTATGCAAAATTATTATATTTCTGCCATATTTATTACAGAGAACTGAGAAAAGAAGTTGAAAGAATGTATTTCTGAATGACTATAAAATGCGTAGCCTAGGAATCAAACCAGACCTTTGGCTTGACATGCCCAGGGACTGATTTACAAATAAGGCTTATTTACGGGCACAGATACGTATGGGGAGCCCCCTTCTACCAATACTTACAGAGACCTTGAGTAAAAATTAATGTATAATATTGAAAGCAGTACTTATTAAGATAATCACTATTGACTTTAATAATTTCTTTAAAATATTAATTAAAAAAATAAATTTGATAATCATAAATTTATTTTTAAATAATTATTTCATAATTATAAAATTTTAATTGAATTTTATAATAAACTGTGTGGTGCTGATTACCTTTCTCTATGCAATCCATATATCTGGAATGATAAGGTACACAACAACTAATAATAAATTTACTGCAGTACCAAGCTATAATTATTTAAAATAGTAGCATAGCCTATTAATCAAATAACTTTTTCTTTGAAATACAATTTTTCACTGAAAAGAAAAATTAAAACTAAATTTATGGCAGAACCACATGGCTTTGTCCATGTTAACCATGAGGACCTTACAGGTAAAATGAATAAAAAGGAAATAATATGACGATCTCAAAAACTGAGTTTTGTACATACCTGCACATAAATTGTTAAAAGACAATCAGGAAGAAATGAAGTTACTTTGACAAATCATAGACAATCTTTGACAAACAGATTTTTCCATATTAATTTTGTTTTTTAACAGTTAAAACTGTTTTAGCCAATAATTGAAAAATCTTCAGCAGCATTTGGGGGCCCTGGGTCCGTGCACTGAATGCCCTGTCATAAATCAGGCACTGGACATGCCAATGCTCTACAATTGAGCTTTTTTAGATGACTTTGGCTGACACAATTAACTCATGACCAGAAATATTACTATCGTTGTTAGGGTTCCATACCTCAAAAGGAAAAAACAGAACCCTTATAAACTCACTTTGATGTCCATCTGTCTGTCAAGACCGTTTTTCTCAGGAACAGCTGAGCGTATCAAGCTGAAACTAATATAGAATAATAATGCCCATTGTTGTGTAAAAATTTCAAGCTTCTGACTTAATGCAATAAAAAGTTACAGCCTTAAAACAACGTTTATGGAAAATTCACATAATAAATCAACACAGAATTATAATTTAATGTTTTTCCTTACATGTGCTATAAGGCCTTCCTTCGTGCCAAATTTCAAGGTTCTATGTCAACAGAAAATATCCTAATGGTTTTGAGAGTAAAACCTATAGGGTATTTCCGGTTGACCTGGAACCTTGAAATTTAGCACAAAGGATGGTTTTATAACATATGTAAAAGAAAAAATCAGAAAATCCTTAATTTATAAATCTATGTCTATTTATTACATGACAAATTCCTGAATTTTCATAATTGGGAATACTGATCATGTACAAAAATGCATAGAATTATAAATTAATGATTTTCAGAATTTTTCCTTTACATGTGCTATAAAACATGTAAAAGACTTCATACTAAATTTCAAGATTTTAGGTCAACCCGAAGTATTCTATAGGTTTTGAGAGTAAAAACTATAGGGTATTTCCAGTTGACTTAGAGCTTTGAAATTTGGCACAAAGGAAGGCCTTATAGCACATGCAAAGGGAAAATCCCAAAAATCATTAATTTATAATTCTGTGTCAATTTATTGCATAACAAATTCATGAATTTTTATAATTGGTACTAACACCAAATTCTGGATAAATGATTCTACATTGTATTACTTGACTTACATTGGAGAGGTCAAATTACATTATAAAAAGGACAAAAAAAAGTAATGGAAATCTTTTGTCAAGAACTGGTGGTAATATGACATAATGGTTTGGAACCCCCCGGGTGCGAGTCCTACTTGCACTTATCTTGTTTTTTCCAAACAGTGAAAATACAGTATAGAACTATTTATCCAGAATGGTGCAGACCAAATGTAATCTGAATAAGTGGTTTTCCGGATGACTGGGTGGATATCAAAACACCTATTTGATCAGATTTGTACAATATATGTGGATATGACACTGTTTCGGATTTCAAATTAATTGTTAGATTAATCAGATTCAATCAAAATAAAAAAAACTAGTCGTTGGGGGCCACCGTAATACTTACCCATCATGGATATGCATAATGTAAAATATTAAAATAAAAATGTGTAAACTACTTATAAAATGCATTGCAATTCAAATAAAATCGTGGCTTGATGAGGTCATAAAAACGCTCGATTACTGAATTGCTTGAAAGAGGTTTTTCCTTATAACTCCAAAAATAATAATCCTATTAACTAGCGGTTTATTGCATCTGATTAAGCGTCAAATTTCCAATTAAAATATATCTTTGAAGTGAAATTTGGATGAAATACAGGGTCATGAAAAGTCGAAGAGTGTGGAAAATAGGATTCCAAATATCTCGGCAACTCATTATCCGATCGACTTCATGCTTTATGCAAAATTTATGTTTTTTTATTGTCTTTTATATTCATTTCTTAAAATAACCAATTTCAAAAATTTTTATATACCTTTTATCAGAACGAATATTTTGAGAGTCCGAAAAAAATAGTTCCGGTTAATCGAGGTTATTGAAATTAAATAGGCTTCTTCCCATTATTACATACTAAGTACATACCAAATTGCAAGTCTCTATCTCAATTTTTTCGGGAGATAGAGCGTTTACAGACACACACAGACGGACGGCAAATTTTTTTTTTCTAAAAATATGTTTTTCGGAATCTCCAGTGTCTGAAACGTGTAAATCCATCAAAAAAAATTTTTCTATTTTCAAAACGATTACAAGATTTACCCTATACTACGTATGATGGGTAAGTAATAAAGTTTGAAAGAAAGCAGTTTATGAAAACCCCTTAGAAACAATAATTCTGCATAAAAATCAAAACGCCTTATAGCTAAATGCTCCCATTTCAAATCCTAGATGTTAATTTCAAGTTATAATCATGCATGTGATAATGTATCAAGCAATGCACATGTCATGGTACTGTATGGCCAGTGGCGGTTTGTGACTGGCTTTTTGGGGGCACTAAATGCATGCCTGAAACACATATTGTTTTCATACCATTATTTTTTACAAGAAATCTTTTCCTTGTTTAATGGCAGAATTTTCTGACAGTAAATAAAATAAAGTATTCCTTTTTAATAATAGTGGTAAGAAAAGAATAAATTTAGCTACCATGCATTTAGTGCCTTAAATAAAGCCAGTCAGAAGCCACCACTGTGAATGGCACTTTTTTCTGGAAAGATTATGAAGTCAGTCGATTGGAAATATAATTCTGGATAAATGATTCTATATTGTATTACTTGAATTACTTTGGAGAGGTCAAATTACATTGTAAAAAGTACAAAAAAAAGAAAAGACATAAGAGCGGCCAGTGCCAAAAAAGCTGAACTTTTACGCATGTAGGGGTAGAAGAGTGAAATACATACTATTCTAAATTTTACTTCTTAACATATTCAATCATAAAATGTGTATATCTAGTATGAGGAAAGTTCATTGAAATTCTTTAAGCCATTTAGTCAAAAACTTCCCACACTTAAGGGGCTACTTCACTCAGACGAAAACACCCGCTCGCTAATGTTAATCCTATGGAGGAAATTTTTGAAGATATCTCGTTCGCATTTCAATATTTTTAAATGATTTTTTTTTTGCATTGGATAGCTGAGGTCAATCTCTATGCACGCTCCTTTCTACTTTTTCGATTTTGATTACAAGTTTTTTTTATTAAGATACTTTCACTTTCGAAACCGGTTTTGAAAGTGAAAGTATCCTCAATAAAAAAAACTGCAACAAAAATCGAAAAAGTAGAAAGGAGCGTGCATAGAGATTGACCTCAGCTATCAAATGCAAAAAAAATCATTTAAAAATATTGAAATGCGAACGAGATATCGTCACAAATTTCCTCCATAGGATTAACATTAGCGAGCGGGTGTTTTCGTCTGAGTGAAGTAGCCCCTTAAGAGAGCTTTCACTTGTTCTGTTGTATATACTTTTGCTTTCTTAATTAATCATACTTCATCTTAACTAATAACTATCATCATTTAATGGCTTTCGTTGAAAAAAGTCTGTGACTGACACCAAACTCATATTTACTGCAATGACATAATTTTTTTTATCATAAATAAGCAAAATAGATATTCAAACAATCTAGGAGCAAAATTGCCTGATTACGAAATAATTTTAATGAAATCTCCTTCCTTCTCTTCTTCTTCCCAGCACACAAACTTAAAACTCTTCAGAACTACAAAAAAAGAAAAAAAAATTCTGCCCTAATTGTTGCTTTCTAGTAACCACAAGTAAATAACCAATCATCTAAATTATAACCCCCCTTTCTCCAAAATCTATTTTGGGAACAAACAGATTTTTTGGAGAGGAGAAAATTTAGGTGATAGATTATATTTATAAATTTTTGTTACAGAGTAGAGATCTGCACGAACCTGGGCCTGGTCCTCTTTCCAGGCCAGGGCCTTACTTTTTTTGTGCAGGCTCGGACCAGGATAGACCCAACTTCTTTTTCAGTCAGGTCTGGACTTAATTATTTCTTACAGGTTTCCACTGGCCAAAATTTTTAGGCCCAGTCTTGATCTCGACCCAACATGTATGAAAATCATTGGCTTCGCCTGGCCCATACAAAAATCAGTAAAATTTGGCCAGGTCCAACAATTTTTGCAAAAAATGCATACATTTTTAAATTGCTATTATTCTAAATTTAAAATTTATTCTTTTTAAAGAATAGTACATATATTTCTAGGCAATAAAATTAAGGTACAGTAAAACCTGTGAAAAAGAACCCGCCTATGATGGAATTCTGTCTTAAATGGAAAAATGTGTTGATCCTTTCAAAATGAATATAATATGTGTGAAAAGTATAATATATTTACAACATACGATTTACCTGCTACAATGGGAACTTGTCTGTAACAGATTTTTCTTCTTTCCTATGCAATTTCGTCTTCGAAGATTTTACTGTATAGCATTTTTCAGATTTTTGAGTTCTCCCGGCCATGGAATATAGATTAATGAAATTAATGATAATTGAAACATTTATATGCAAATAGAGATTCATTAAAAAAATATATATATTGTAGCACAGAGTGCTTTTTTAAAAATTAAGAATATAAACATAAAAAAAAAAGAAGCTAAAATAAGTATTTTTGTCAGAACTCCTCATACAAGATAATTTTTAACCATATCAATGTGAAGATCCATGTTTTATAGAAATTCAGTCGGGTTGGGTTCAACTTTTAGCTTTTATAGCAGGCTGGGCTTGGGCCAAGATTTTATCTTTTATACTGGGCCGGGCTCAAGTTGAACTTTTAGCTTTTATGCTAGGCTGGATCAGGTGCAGGGCTTTACAAATTTGATAAAATCTGGTAGTCAGCAAAAATTTCTATATAGTTGCCAGTAAAAAAATATTTACCTTCAACTCCTCTCCGCACACCACTGTTTTTCAAAAAACACAAAAGTTTTCTAAGAATTAATAAAGATTTTTAAAAAAGAATAACAAGCAGAGGTTAGAATTAGTTACATAGTTTAGAACAATGAATAATTATACTAACATATAAACTAAGAACACATTAACATTTAACACATATACACCAAGTTTTCTAATGAAACTTAACAAAATTATATATCTCTGAAAAAAAAAAAAAATACTGTAAAGGCTGAATTAACCGGCAGCTTCGGGAAATGCTGATTGCTGAATTCTTCAAATGTCTGGATAGTTGAGTACTCCAAAATCTATATCTGATGAGTGGGGCATTGATGAAATAGTGTGACAGGAAAACAATTTTTTGTTTATTTTCCGGTCGAAATCAGTCACATAATTCTAATTTTATTATTTTAAAATGTTCATTTGATGAAGTTATTTTTGCCAAATTCAAAATAAAAGTTACGATTGTTTTTTGCTTGAATATAATTTCTAAGTTTATTTCTTAATACATTGGAAAATTACAACATCTATAATGAAACATCTTATGAAAATTTTAAGTTAAGATTATGATTAAGATGAGTACAGGGATAAGATTGACAAAAAAGCAAAAAAGCTGAAAACTGTGCGAAAGACGTTTGAACAATAAGATTTGAATTTCAAGCACAACAAATATTATAATTGCTATTAAAAAATATATTTAAAAATATATATATATATATATATTACATCAATTTAGCTTTGAGTAAATTAAAAAGAAATTATTTACTTACTCTAATAAAAAGTCTATTTTACAAAGATACAGCACATTAATAAAACCCTTCAATAGCATGAACATTTTTTTAATTGAAATTTTGAAAAATTGTAAGACACTTTTCTTGAAAGAGCAAATCAAGTATATGCTAATAATCGCAACCACCTTAAATAAATGATAGAACAGAGTTCCCACCCTTTTAAAAAATAAAAATAAGCTTTTAAGGAATTAAAGAGGTTTTTATCAGTGGCACCAACTAGTCAGTGCCATGGTTATTCCAGATTCCAGGTCATTTTTACCAGTCAGCTGGATACTAGTTTTTGGATTTTTTGAATAGATTTTTTTTAATTTAATTTGTTTTTGCATTCCATAGCGAATTTTCTACATTAATAAAAGAAATTTGGTTCAATCTTTTAACCCAATGCAGTAAATTCTGACGAAATTTGCGTTTTTACGGCGATCTTTTGGCGAAATTTGCGTTTTTATGGCGATCTTTTGGCTAAATTCGCATTTTTACGGCAATCTTTTGGCTAAATTCGAGTCTTTTCAGCGATCTTTTGGCTAAATTCGCGTTTTTACGGCGATCTTTTGGCTAAATTCGCGTTCTTACGGCGATCTTTTGGCTAAATTCGCGTTTTTACGGCGATCTTTTGGCTAAATTCCCATTTTTACGGCGATCTTTTGGCTAAATTCGCGTTTTTTTCAGCGAACGTTTGGCTAAATTCCCATTTCTTTAACAATCTTTTGGCGATTTTCAGCGATCCTTTGACGAAATTCGCGATCTTTTGGCGCTTTTCACACGATTTTTTGACAGAATTTGCATTTTTTAGCGATCCATTGGCGAAATTTTTGGGGTTTTTTTTCGCGATCGTTAGGCAAATTTCGCGTTTTTTTGGAAAATCTGAAAATGACGAAAAAGCGAAAAATGGAAAATAACAAAAAAGCGGAAAACCGCGGAAGAATCTCATGCCTGGATGAGTAACAGATGCTGAGCTTGATAGAAATTGTAAGCAACTATAATTGTATAAAAATAAGCTTTTTTATATACATAAATCGGCTCGAATAATAAAAAACTTTATGCGCTTGTAAAATAAATCCATATATGAGAAATATCAAAACTAATTTAAGCAAAATAACTCAAAAGTTATTATGTAAAATATGCATTGCTAAAATAAATCATTCATGCTCATATTACATTGTTGGGGAGCCGACTTTCAAATACTATCGTTAATTATTTTTGCGTGTATTTGTAAATAAAAATACTGACATCATTATTCAGTTCCAACTTATCAGATTTTATTTTCATCGAACAAACTTTCAAGATCAAAACAAAAACTAAAAAACTTTCTGAATCTGAAGCGTCCGTACTTAGTGACAGAGGTAGTTCAGACTTTGGAAATGATAAGAGTGCAGTATTGACTAAATCATCTTTGCATTGTTGAAACTGTGTTTTCGCTTCATCTGTCCAAGGAATTTTTTGTCTATCTTTCTTTTTTGCTCCTTTGAGGTAATCATGTAAGAGAGATTGATGTTTTGAAGCGTTCTTTAAATATCGACAATAAAAGTTAATCATGCCTAGGAATGTTCTAAGTTCATGAATAGTTGTTGGAAGTTTGTAGTTAACGATGGCTTGAACTTTGTCAGGTAAAGGACGTGAGACTTGGGGAGTAATTAAATATCCCAAAAATTCTATTTCTTGTGTTTCCATGACAGATTTGGAAATGTTAATGCGAAGTCCATAATGGTTTAATCTTTCAAACACCAATTTGAGATGATTTTTGTGTTGTTCTTCACTTGTAGATGCGATAAGAATATCATCTAAATAGGCGAAGACAAAATCTAGACCTGAAAAAACTTCATTAATAAATCTTTGAAATGTTGCTGGTGCATTCTTTAAACCAAAACTCATTACATTGAACTCGTACAAACCAAATGGAGTAATAATTGCTGTTTTACACCTATCTTCTTCGGCAATGGGCACTTGATAGTAGGTTTTAAATAAACCAATTTTAGAATATATAGTTGCATCTTTCAAAATATGATGGAAATCTTCAATTCGAGGGATAGGATATCTATCAGGAACAGTTCTGGCATTGAGTTGTCTGTAATCTCCACATGGGCGAAAAGTACCATCCTTTTTCGTAACCATATGAAGAGGACTTGACCATTGAGAACTGGAAGGTCTTATTATATTATTATTGAGCAGGAATTGGAATTCTTGTTTCGCTGTTGCAAGTCGTTGAGGATTTAATTGTCTTGCTTTAGAATGGACAGGTTGACCTTGTGTTATAATATGATGTTGAACATTATGTTTTACACTGGATAAAAATAAATTTGGTTTGGTTATATCGGAATATTCTTTTAACAGGTTATAAAATTTATTGGTATTATTTACAGTACCGACATCACTATCTTCACTGACAACAGCAACTTCGCCAGTAATAGTTAGCTGAGTTACTCCGTCAATCAGTTTCTTATTATGCAAATCAATTAACAAGTTAAATTTGTTTAGAAAATCAGTTCCCAAAATGCCTTTATTGATCTTTGCAATGATAAAAGGAAATTGAAATTCCCGTCGAAGTCCTAAATCAAGTGTTAGCATCTTTATACCATATGTTTCAATTTCTGTACCATTTGCTGCATACAGTTTATAATCTATGGATTGTTTATCTTGATTATAAGCTGGTAAAATACTAACATCTGCACTGCTATCTACCAAAAATCGCAGTTTCGATTATTTATCTTTAACAAATAAGCGAAATTTGCGACAATCCGTAAAATTATTAGCAGAAGAGTATGCCGCATTCTGTACTGCATTTTGGCGTTTCCCTGGTTTGGTGAATAATCAGTTGACCAACTACACGGAGGAGTACATTTATCTTGATGACATTTGGCACCATAACCAGGGATCTGTTCAGGAAAAAAATGGGTCCTTTAAAGGACCCTTCACAATTTTTTTTATTTCAAAACAGGACCCTTCACAAAACTATTTTCCCTAAAACAGGACCCTTCACAAAACTATTTTTCCTAAAACAGGACCCTTCACAAAATTCTTTATCTTAAAAATAGGTTTTTCACAAAATTTTCCCATCTTTTAACTGAACATTTCACAAATTAATCATTTAAAAGTAAAATCTGACCTGTCACTTTTACACATATAATGGAAATTTATGTATTTTACATCCTTATATCTTCTTAAAAATGTATAAACAAGAACCTGAATATAACGATCCTTTCAAATTCACAAAATTATGACTAGATTTTTTACAAATATGAAAAGCTGTTCACAATTTCACAAAAACAGGACCCTGGGAAAAAAGTCTGGACAGACCCCTGATAACGGAAATGATAAAAACAGTATTTTCCTCGAGGATTAAATCTCTGTTTAGAATTGCTTCGAGATCTTCTGCCAGAAACAGAGTTATTCCGTAATCGTGGTCGTGATATATGATCAACACTTAATTGGGCAATTTGCTGTTCAAGGGATTTGATTTTGGATAGTAATTCGGTATTTGAGCAATTACAAGTAGAAGATGCACTGCAAATATCATTAGAAGGTGTCATATCGGCAATTTTGTCAGCCATAATCGCCAGCTTTGGTAGCTCTTCATCACTAACAAGTATTATATTTCGCATAGAAACTGGTAATTTTTCTAGCCATAAGGTTTTTATTAAATTTTCAGATACATCTGATGTTGCGACTGATTTCAGTTTCTGTAATAATTGACTGGGTTTTAAATTACCTAAATGAATTCCAGTAATTAGTTCTTTAATACGAGTGCTTTCACTTTCTTTAAACAAGTCTAAAAGTCTTGTTTTAGATTCCGTGTACTTGGCATCGGTATCTTTTGTTACAATGTGCCATATGTTCTCGACGTATTTTGGTTCCAATTGCGATACTAAATAATTAAATTTGGTTTCCTCAGAAACAATTCCGCTTATCTTAAACTGCGCTTCAACTTGAAGAAACCAAATTTCCGGACGATCAATCCAAAAAGGGGGAATTTTAACACTCACCTTACATAGTTCTTGCGTAGAATCTTTTGATTTTTCATCGTCTGCAGGCATATTTACTTAAAGATCGATTGATACAGTTATTGAGCAATATTTATTTAGAAATGTGGGTCACCAGTTGTTGGGGAGTCGATTTTCATAAATGATCGTTAATTATTTTTGCGTGTATTTGTAAATAAAAATACTGACATCATTATTCAGTTCCAACTTATCAGATTTTATTTTCATCGAACAAACTTTCAAGATCAAAACAAAAACTAAAAAACTTTAGAGCGTTGCCAAATTTTAAAAGCTAAATGACATAAAATTGTAAATTAGATAAAAATAATACAATGAGCTAAACATAATATGATGTACATATAAAGACTATAAATTATGCCACAACAACATAATCGAAATTAGCCGGCTGGGGGAGAGGAGGAGGAAGGTTTATTTGGATCCAACAATCTATGATAAAAATTGGAGGATAAATAAAATAATAATAATATAAATAAAAACTTACCCTTCTGAAGTGAAAAATGAATGATTTGTTCTGGTTCATTTGGTTTTGATTGTTTGCAACCATTTTGTTCCTTATTATAACTTTTTTAGAAATTCCAAATGACGTTAAAAAAAAAATTGTTTTTTACTTTTCATAATAAAAAGTACTTCAGCAGTAATACAGCAGTATTATAACATAAAAATTAAAAAAACGAAGATTCAAATGCAAAAAGATTCTAGGGCCCCATGGGGAGAAGCAGCGCAAAAGATTTCATTAGCGAAATAAATTGTTACCAAACAAAAAGAAAGAATACTTAATATTTGTTTAGTTATTGTTTTCTTTTTTAAAAGCAGCCAGTCTCTGCAAACACGCAGTACCTTCAATCTTTTACGCCATATAGACTAGACAATCGCCTACAAACCACGGTGATGCCTACGTATTGTACAATGCATGCAGTATGCAGATAATAAAAGCGCCATGCATTTCACGCGAGGGAGAAATATTTTCAAAAATAACATATTATTTAATTTTATTAAAATTAGTTATTCTTCAAATTTTAATTAAATTTTATAGATTTACTTCAAATGAATTACTTATAATCACTTAACTTAGATGTTATTATTCTTTAAAATGAATGTGATAGATTAATTAGTTTTAATTCTGAAATAGAAAAATCTGATTTGAAACAAAAAAAAAAAAAAAAATCCCTGACGGCTCGGCCTACAGGCACAGGTAGATTTCGAAGACGCAGACCGTGGGGTGCCTGTTTGTTGGGAATTGCGGAAGAAATGACCTTTTTGCCATGATGTGGCAGTTGGAACCACCTCCTTCGAAACCTAACTTGTTTGCAAACGCAGCCAGCAGGGATTTAAAAAAAAAATTTTTTTTCTTGCTATAAGAGTTGGTCCTATAAAAAACTTGTCAATATAAAAGTTTTAGATAATATTAAGAGGATTTATAATAAATTTAAGCAGATTTGAAATCTTGTGAATTGACGAAGTTATGAATTTTTTTCTTCAAAAACCCCACTTCCCCCCTCCCCTTGGGGCCATTTTTAATTATATCAAAAATCTGTCATACATAAATTTTCGGCCTTTCTCCTAGAAGTAATAATAACTTCAAACGGATTCGATATGTATCATAATTAAGAAATTATGGGTTTTTTCTGTTTTCACAAAAAGCTCCCCCCCATTCCCCCTGGTTCGATTTTGCCTATTAACGAACTTGACCGAGATTTTATGCCCCTTGATTTTATGTATCAGTTTCGAAGAGATGCAGGAGTTAGAACCGCCTACTTTGAAAAATAACTTGTTTGCAGGCGGAGCCGGCAGGGATTTTTTTTGTTTTTAAATTTTTTTTGCTATAAGTGTTGGTTCTATAAAAAACTTGTCCTAATAATAATAATAACTTTAAACGGATTCAATACGTATCATAATTAAGAAATTATGGGGTGTTTTCTGTTTTCACAAAAAGCCCCCCCCCCCATGCTCCCCCCCCCCTGGTTCGATTTTGCCCATTAACGAACTTGACCGAGATTTTATGCCCCTTGATTTTATATATCAGTTTCGAAGAGATCTGTGCAGAATTATTGCAGTTATCGTGTCCATAAAAAAGTGACATAGATAGATAGATAGATAGATAGATAGATAGATAGATAGATAGATAGATAGATAGATAGATAGATAGAAAGAAAGATAGATAGATATATAAAGTTTTGAACTGGGGGTGGTTTTGGGTTCTGGGAGTCATGATTGGCATAGATCTGCAAAAATTTTTCAAAAATTCCAACTTAGGTGAGAATGTAATAGGTAGTATTTCTTACGAAATCTACCTAAAAGACCTTGAACATTTTGTAGTGTTGTATCCGATTTAAGATGCTGTCACAGAGGCTAGATTATCACGATTTCTTACTATTTTATTGACCCCCTCCCTATTCTAATCACTTGACATACTATAACAGAAAAGAATGACGTTTTCTGTACATCAGATGGGAAATAAATGCCTTTTATTTGTGGTTTTTCTATTAAAAGTATGATAGAAGAGGAAAATCACTGTTTTCTACGGACGAGTAAGGGTGGGGAGGGAAACTGTTTGTATTCATTCCATAAGTCAATTTTTGTCAAAAAAATATATAAATAAACAGAATAAATAAAAAGCCAGATTAAATAAACTTGGTTGTGGCGACCGCATTTGTTAAGTCCTGGTCAGGTCAATAAACTTTTTTGTACTAGCTGGGCTGAACTTTTAACTTTTATACTGGGCTGCGACAAAAAAATTTTTTCTACGGGTCAGGCCGGGCATTTCGGCCCATGTAGACCTCTACTACAGAGTAACAAATAATTGACTGTTTTTTTTTAATCAAAGGGTTTTAAGGGTTAACCTTTGTGTGTTTGATACTGGAAGGGAACAAAACTGGAAGTGATTACTTTGGGAGGGGGGGGATGGTTTAGATGTTTGATTATTTATTGTGACAAAGAAACAAAGAGGTGTGTGTGTGTGGGGGGGGGGGGGGGGGGTAAGATGAAAAAGAAACAGAAGTAGACCAAAACATGGAAGATTTTCACTTTGTATTTACATACCTTTTTATTTCTAAATTAATAATAAAAACAAATTTATTGAATGAATTTTTCTTTAAATCTCCATTATACATCACTCTCCTAAATTAAACTGTTTTTCTCCTGAAAAGGGAAATTTATAATTAGGATTTTGCGGTAATACAATTTAAGCAATAAAATATGCTTAAAATTGTTACAAAGCACTTAAATATGTATGATTACATTTTTAAGATGTATATTTTATTTTCAAATTTTGTATAGGAAAGCAGGGTTGGAAATCCATTTATTTAGTCAAAATTACAGGGCGTCTCACTCCAATCTGAAGTCGTGTTTTCGTTCATAACTTTAACAGTGATGAAGATATTTTAACAAAATTTGCAACAGACTCATCTTTGTACGAATCGTAAGCTTATTGTAAGGATTTTGTTAAAATATCTTCACTACTGTTAAACTTATGAACGAAAATGAGACTTCGGATTGGAGTGAGACACCCTGTATTTTTGACTATATAAATGGATTTCCGACCCTACATTCCTATACAAAAAATCGTTTGTTACAGTTTCCTGTACCACCCCTCCAGAGTTGTATAATATAGATGCACGCACGTACGCCGTGCACGGAAATTTTTTTGCAAAATTCGAACTTTGCACTATATATATATATAGTTGAAATTAAATCACATGTGTGAAAAACTAATATATAAATATATAAGCAAGTATAAAAGTTCATTAGGTTTGTTTTCATTGCTGTTTAAATGCATTCAGCAACAAATCTCAATTTCTGAAGCCCGAATTGCACCAAGCTTCTAAAAAAAAAAAAAAAAAAAAAAATCAAGGCCCCCTATACTGGAAACACAAAAATGCATTATAAATCATGCATTCAAGTGAAAATTTTGTGATACAGCTTATACTAAATCAAAATAAAACATTTCTTTAAAAACTGAAGAACAGTTGAAAATGAATTTCACATATTCTCTAAATAGAGAAGTTAATAGTTTTCAAGAAAATAAAGCAAAAGCAAATTTATGAAATATGAGTGAAAAGTTTTAAGAGATTATAAGAAAAGGTACTTTTCCATTATACCAACACCATTGTTGTCAAATGTAATAGTTGGCGCAAAATGAAACATTTGAAAAAGAAAACAATATTGTTTGTACAAAAGCGAGCATTTAAAAATATATAACATTTGGAAATTACAGACTATTTTATTAAATAAATACAAGGACATTAAAAAAAATTTTGGTACTTACATATTATCCAGGCCAGGAGATAGATCGCCAAAAATGGTTGCCAATTGCCAAACATGTTCAAAACAGTAATTTAACATTATTCAATACATAACATTGTTAAAATGATAAATAATATAAAATAAATAAAGGTACTTACGTATTATCCGGGCCAGGTTTGAGCCAATTTCACCATGCATGATGCCAATATTACTAATTATAGTAACCCTTCTTATTTTTTCTTCTGCAATTACCGGCTCTTTTGAGGAGTGATGCACAATGCAGCGGATTAGTCCATTTAGAAGTTCCACTATAGAAGGTGGAGACAGAGGAGATCGGCAGGGGAGAATTAACGTCTAGCCTCGCTTCTGATTTCGACACATTTTTCTTCTCATTTATCTTCGAGTTTTGAATGCTAGTAGGTTGGGTTTTTTTGCAGTAGCTGATTTTCTCATGTATGGGTATTTTTCTTTCTAATTATTGTTTACCTGATGATGACACAGACCGGACCACGGCTAATGTTTCTTCAGATCTCGGAATTACTCAAACTATTTGTCAGTGATTGCAGCATTAACGAATTTCGTGTATTTTTTTAGATTAAAATACAACGAGGTTGCTGCATCCAGCGTTTTTTTTTTGTTTTCATGTTCGCAAAGTGGTCATACATGCGGTACAGTGATCGTCACATTAATGGATTTTGAGCATTTTTGGGGATCCCAAATACAACGAGGTTGCTGCATCTAGTGATTTTGTTTTTGCTTTCATGTTCACGAAGCGATCATACAAGCGGTATAGTGATCGCTGCATTAACAAATGTTGTGTATTTTTTGGGATTCCAATACAACAAGGTTGCTGCATCCAGTGATGTTTTTTTTTTCCATGTTCACGAAGCAATCATACATGTGGTACAGTGATCACCTCATTAACGAATTTCATATATTTTTTGGGATTCCAATACAACGAATTTGTTGCATCTACTGATGTTTTTGCTAGGTTTTCATGTTCGTAAAGCGATCATATATGCGGTACAGTGATCGACACATTAACGAGTTTCATGTATTTTTTTTTCAACTTTACATTGATCATTAAATTTTTATGTAATTTTGCTGAAATGTGTATAAAAACGTTGTTTCTTACTGCTCATATTATTTTTTTTATATCTATCGTTTTAAATTCGTCAAATAGAATATTTATATTTTACTCATAAATGCAGTATCTGAAAAAAAAAAAAAAAAATTCCTATCTGTACTTATGACCCCTGCTAACAAAAGCAGATTATTCCCAGGCATGTGCAGTTGAAATCTCCCATTGTGTGCCACACATTTTTTTTAATTATTTACCTTTATAAACAATGTTATGTATTTAATAATATTAAATTATTGTTTTGAACATGATTGGCAACGATAAACAAGATTGACAATCATTTTTGGCAAACTATCTCCTGGCCTGGATAATACGTAACTACCTAAATAAATAAATATAATAAATGAACAATAATAAATAAATAATAAAAAACTATAAACCGTAATAAAAATATAACCTATAAATTATAATTAAAAAAAACTATAGTAAATAAATAAACTATTATATAGTTGTCAAAAAATAAGATAGTACTATAATACTATTTAAGGTACTACTATTATTTAGTAGTTAAAAACAAGGTAAATAATATAGCAGTCAAAAAATAAGGGTTACTGTAATTAGTATAACTGACTGCCACTTGATACAGTTGTATCTGATCTGGCCCGGATAATACATAAACACCAAATTTTTTATGCATAATTCTAAAATCCTGAAATAATTTTATTGCAGGTTCCTCATCATCAGATAACTGCCAAATGATAAAATCCATCTCAGCTTTAGTAATATACAGTAGAAGATCTTTATAACACAATTCTATATAACACAATTCTCCATATAACGCATAACTTCTCAAATGTAAACAATGAATTTTCAGTTAAGAAACACCTGAATTCTCACATTATAAATAGTTGCTATTCTCTACAGGACTAAATTTGATACATTAGTTCAACTTTTTCTCCTTAATTCAGAGCTTATTCCTGAAAAAATTGCTATGATTTGATACAGGTATGTTTGAACAATGTTCATAAAGTAAATTTAACAATGTGTGGAATGATCTATATTATGCAAAAAATTATCTGCACAACTCCTGGTAATAAAGAATGCAATATAAAGATACTTTAATGTATTTTGGTATGTTTCACATATATTTGGCAATGTTTTACAAGCTTCATTTAATGATGTGTGAAATGTGATCTATATAACGCAAAATTCTATGTAATGCACAACTTCGTGTTTTTAGGTTTGTGTTATAAAGATCTTCTAATGTATTTAAGTTATAATTTAATATTAAATATTTTCTATTCGAAAAATAGCAAAGTAAGATGTTTTGTGAGGTTACGATTAAATAATAATAATAATAAAAAGGATTCACATTCAATAAATAGCAAATCACAATGTTTGGCACAGTTTGCAATACAAATCCTTTGCATGGTCAGGGTTGTAATAAATGGCACATTAGCATACATTTTGGCATGGTGTTGGTATAACAGAAAAGTACCAAAAAAAGTTAATTCATCATAACTATAAGGTGATAAGAATTTTTTCTTAGTTTAAATATAACTCACAAAGGTTATGTTACAAAACTACAAGCTAAACTAAGTATCAGAAAATCAAATTACTCTTAAAAGTCTGTAATTTATCAGTTATTTTGGTACTTTTCCATCAGACGAACATCAGTCGAAGTTTTGCACCTAACTGCCAAATGTGATAAATTGCTTATTTCTCATCGACAAGTGTAATAACTGATTATAAATTATTTACTACTTGTTTACTTTCTCGTTGACCATTTAGAGTAAATAAAATCTATTGCCAAACAACGTCATTTAATAACAATAATGGATCATCATATTCACTGTCGCCAATTGCAGCTCTGCAAGTCACATGCTATATACACATTCCATTTTTATTTATTTTGTAGATAAGCCAGTTTAGTTTTTGTAATGAAGGATATTAGTTAGCTGGGTGACACCATGGGAACAGATGTCACAGACACATCGGGGTTGGCAACATTTGTATTTTGCACCATTTTGGCGAGAAAACCTTGTTTTCAAATACATGTTAGATCTAAAAACACACACAAATTTTATTATAAACATACATTGGGCTTTGATTAATACACACTATTTAGTCTACTGCCTAAAATCACCGATTTGACACACTAGGCAAAAAATCGTGGCACAGATGTCATCACGATTTTTTTCCTATGCCAATTTGGCAAAAACTTTGTTTGTTTAAATTTGTTTATTTACTTTTATTTTAATTTTATAAATTATTTTTATTATGTATAACAATATTTATTTATACTGAACTATCATTTATTTATTTTTCTTTCCTTTTTTAAAATAATAGAATCTATTTCATTTATTATGTTATTTTATTTTTATATTTAAATAAAAAATCACATGCTATTAATGCATGTTATTTGTAACTAATATACAAAAACAAAGTTTTCGCCAAATTGGCAGGGGAAAAAATCGTGCCAATGTGGTGCGTATATGACATCTGTGCCCTTTTCTGTTATACCGACACCATGCCAAAATAGAAACAGGTGTCACAGACGCACCTGAGTTAGCAAGATTTGTATTTTGCACCATTTTGGTGAGAAAACTTTGTTTTTTAAATAGATGTTACACCTAAAAACACACACAAATTTTATTATAAACATACATTGGGCTTTGATTAATACACACTATTTGGTCTATCGCCTAAAATCACTGGAGTGACACACTAGGCAAATAATTGCCATTCTGGCACCAAGAAATCACCCTGGTGCGTCTGTGACATCTGTACCTCAAAATATATGCTAATGTGCCATTTATTGCACTCTGACCATGCAAAGGATTTTTATTGCAAACTGTGCGAAACGTTGTGACTCGCTATCTACAAGAATCTTTATATTACACATAGCTGTTTTAAAAAGTAAAATGAAAAAAAAAGGGGGTAAGGAGCAAAAAGACTCAATCATATCTTTAACTACCATAATGTATTAAGACTAATTTATATCAATCATATTAAAAAAAAATAATATCATTCGAAAATAAAGTAAATTGAAAGAAAAAATAACTCAAAGACAACTTTTTAACAGTGAATTTTTTCAGTTAGAAAATATTTTTTTTTAAAGTAAAATATTCAGTTGATTTATTTCTGTATGTTATATTTATTTATATCAAGTTCCCATAAGTTTGTTGAAAATTAGCTTTAATTTGATGATTGTTTGAAAAGTTCTGGATATGTATTATTAAATTGAAAAAAAAAAAAAAAAAAAAAAAGCATAAATAATTAAAAGTTCTTCTAGTTCTTGACTCTTCTAATCTTATACAAAGTATTTATGATAGGGTGCATCTTAGGTTTCACATAAGTATGATTTTTGGGTACTACTGCTTTACAATAAGCATTATGCATAAGTTGCTTTCTAAATTAATTAATAAATAAATATATATGTATTGCATAGTCTTGCAAATTTTTAAATAATTAAAAAACAACATTATAGACACACTTCTGTGTATATCTGTTTTTGAATTTGTGCTGCTACTTTTGTTGGCTTTAATAAAAAAAAGTAATTTGGGGTGGAGAAAAAAAAATCAGAATTACCTGCACATTTCATTGAAAAACAATATAAGGCAACTAAACCTTAAAACTTTAAAAAAAAACATAAAGAAAGGATAAAAATCCTTTTTAAATGAGTTACACATTTTTTCCAGTATATAGTATATATAATATTAAAATTATATTTAATGAATTTTCCAAACTAAAACGGTTTTGTTCAAAAATTTGTGAAAGAAAATAGTGTGGTAAAATGAGTATAAAAAACCAAGTCATTCTTTAATTTTAAAAAAAACTTCCATTCAAAATATCCTTTATTCTGTGATATAAATTCCCCTCCTAAACAAGATATGCCATAAATTCTTTTGTTCATTTTTCAGTTTTTAAATTGAAAAAGAAATTGAATGTATGATAAATAAATCGGAAAGAAAAAAGAAAAAAAAAAATTATCGCCAATGCATGCACAAAGAAAAAAAAAAATTCCGAAAATTAACTGAAAAGGTATTCATAAACTGGGACAACCTCAACTGGGCCTCTCCAATCATAATCCTCGTGGAACTCATGATTGACTGTTATCGTTTTTTGCGAGCGACGCGAAACGTGTGTTGCTAATTTTGCGATCACTTTATTTACAAACGTATAAAAGAAGATCCTAATTAGACTTTTTTATTATTAAACTAAGTATTTTCATATTAAATTAATTTGATGTGCAATAAATATTATGTCAAATAATAACGAGAAAGACGACAATCTAACTGTCTCTAGAGTGTATGAGACACTGAAATCTCCCACTTTCCTTAAGAATTTATATTGGGATATTCTCTCTGGTATCAAAGAAAAGGTAACTAATAGTCTTTTATCTTATTTTTTATGTCAAATATTGTTTGTGATTTTGCAGATTTATATTATATATCTATATTTCATTTGTAATTTACATTTTCATGAAATTTAGCATACCAAAATTTATAATCATTTATGTAAACACAAAACTTAACATTGACTTATTTTAAAGTAAACGAATTTATTGAAATTATCCTCAACCAATCAGATCTTTTTATAATTAAAAAAAATTTCAAAATTTCTCCTACCAGTTTACTTTCTAAAATTTCTGTATATAATTAACAATTCTTGTAATTTAATAAGAACTTAATAGGATACTCATATATTTGGTTCTATGTAACATATTTGTTCCGATTTTAAATACTTCTGATATTTGTATCAGCTGTTACAATTATTTTTCACTTTTAACCCAGATTCTCAAAAATACTTTTCAATTTGTGTAATAAATTGTTTAAAATTCTATCAAATGGTGCTGAAGTAGTTGTTTATGCTGGTATTGGTTGCACTATACATTTTTTGAATCAATGAACTTACACTCCAGAATTTAAAATACTTCAGTTTTCAAACTGATCTACTTTTCCACAGTAATTTTATAAGTTTTACATAATTTTGCATAAAATATTAAACG
The DNA here is from genome assembly GCA_963931845.1 of Maratus michaelseni. Taxonomy (NCBI): domain Eukaryota; kingdom Metazoa; phylum Arthropoda; class Arachnida; order Araneae; family Salticidae; genus Maratus; species Maratus michaelseni. Next base: position 191,639,421 of record OZ007600.1, read on the forward strand.
TTATAACTGATTTTGCTTGTTTTATTCAGCTTTTTGTTTTGTTCAGTTGCTTACATTAACTGAAAAGATATAATATATTTTAAATCCTATCAATTAAATATTTTGCTTTTTTTTAATCTTGATAATTATCTTGATCATAATTTGTGCTAAATGTTGTGTTGTACACGACCATTCTGCTGTAAAATATGTATTTATTTTTCTTCTTTTAGAATACTTACAAGTTAATGAGAGAAATAGCAGAAGGAGTAATCGACCAAAACATGGAAGTTTTAAATCGATTAAATAGTAATACTGAAGCAGACAATATGCGCAGAAAAGCTATTGTTGCTGAGTAAGTTATCTGTTTTTGTTTGTTTTGTGTTTCTATTTTCATCAGAATTTTAATGAAATTGACAGTTAATCGTAAAATATTTACTCTTGAAATTTTTAATGCTGAGAAAGTAATGTATTAATATGTATGACACTTGTAATTATTCAAGTTAACAATTGTGGATTGATTACCTTCAAAATTATTATTGATAGAATTCAATTCAGAACAGATGTCACAGATGCACTGGAGGTGGCGTGATTTTTGTTTTTGTGCCATTTTGGTGAGAAAACCCTGTTTTCGAATACATGTTAGACCTAGCCAGCAGAAACGGCATGTTAGTTTATGAAACACACGTGATTTTGGTACATATGTTGCAGACGCACTGGGGTACCTTTCTGGTATTAAAATGGCGATATTTTTTTACTGCCTGGTATGGCAACGCGGTATACCAGATTGTGTGTATTAATCAAAGCCCTGTGGTATTAATAGCTCAGCCACTTGTATTCTTGACATTGTGTGTGTGTTAATTTTAAATTAAACATTGTGTGTGTGTTAATATTAAATAACATTGTGTGTGTGTGTTAATATTAAATTAAACATTGTGTGTAGTGTGTGTTAATATTAAATAAACATTGTGTGTGTGTTTTATAATAAATATAAAATTAACATGCTGTTTTTGCAGATTAGGCCTAACAGGTATACAAAAACGGGATTTTCGCCAAAATGGCACAAAAACAAAAATAGTGCCAAATCCGGTGCATCTGCTACACCTGTTCCACAAATTCTTTCATAAAACAAACACATTTATTTTATTAAAACACACAATTTTTATTATAACACACACAAATTATTTTATTATAAAAGATGCACAATGTTACACATTGTCAATAATACAACTGACTCAGTTAAATTAATATTCGCTATCTGGTCTTCCGGCAAAAATTGCCATTTTGGCACAAAAAAAAAACAGTGTGTCTGCTACATCTATACAACGTTCAATTAAATTGAGTTTCTGTTTTACAAAACAATGTGATTTGTACTAACTGGTGACTAACATTGGCGAAGTTGACTCTTTTCCAAAGGATAGGTTAAAGCAAAATTCATAGAAATACTTTACAGCTTTCCTTATTTTTTTTATACAAAAATTCTAGGTACAGATGTTGCAGATACATCAGGATATTTTCCTAGCGTCAAAATGGCGATTTTTTGCATGGTGGGGCAAAGATTAATCGAAGCCTTCCTGTATTAATGGCTGAGCCAGTTGTATTCTTGACACTTTGTGTGTCAATATTACATACTTGCCAACTTTTACACTTTAGGTGTAAAATTTACACTTTTTGATCATTTTTTACACTTTTACACTTAGGAGGTTTATTTTTACACTTTCTTGCAAAATTTCTTCTAAACTCTATTTTACTTCCTAAAATTAGGAAATACTTTTTAACTTCTTTTATTAATGATAGTTGCTGAATGTAAAGGAATATTTTATATTGTTAAAATCATGACACAAGGGTTCGTATTCAAAATATACTATATGAAATCGTTTAATTTTCATAGTATTTAAATGGAAGTCGTGTTTTGAGTAAGGTTTTTGTTTAGACTTTCTTAAAGAAAACAAAGAATCTGTTTGTATATGTTTCAGATCAAAATATCTGTATATGAGTTTTTTATATGAGGACATCAGTTTCAAAACTTGCCTTATCCAAAATTGAAAAAAATCATGTTTTCTCTATCAATCTATTTTATTGGTAAATCTTCACTGAAGAAACACTACAATCCTTAGAAAAACTAGTTTTAACATGTATTTCTGGCATTCTAAAATATTGATTTACAATGAAAACAAATGGGAGCAGTCAGTTTTTTCGCGATTTCCTCAAATTTGATTTTTTGGATAAGGCGAGTTTTGAAACTCACGTCCTCATATAATATGTTATATATGTCATATGCTCACATGAAAGAAAAAAATTGCATGAAATGCACTTCACGCGTTATTTTACACTTTGCCATTTTGAAAAGTTGGCAGGTATGATATTAAATAAAACATTGTGTGTTTTATAATAAATTAAACATTGTGTGTATGTTTTATAATAAATTACACATTGTGTGTGCTTTATAATAAAGTAAAATGTGTGTGTTTTATAAAATAAAATTAACATGCTGTTTTTGCACGTTAGGTTTAACAGGTATTCAAAAATGGAATTTTCTCGTCAAAATGGCACAAAAACGAAAATCATGCCAACCCCGGTGCATCTTCTACACCTATTCCTCAATTTTTTTTATAAAACTTTCACATTTATTTTATTGAAACACACAATTTTATTATAAAGCACTCATAATTTTTATTATAAACACACACAAAGTATGTGTTTTATAATAAAATTAAATTAACATGCTGTTTTTGCACATTAAGCCTAACAGGTATTCAAAAATGGAATTTTTTCATCAAAATGGCACAAAAACAAAAATCGTGCCAACCCCGGTGCATCTGCTGTACCTGTTCATCAAATTTTTTATAAAACACACACATTTATTTTATTAAAACACACAATTTTCTTATAAAACACATAATTTTTATTATAAACACACACAAATTATTTTATTATAAAACATGCACAATGTTACACATTGTCAATAATACAACTGACTCAGTTTAATTAATGTGCGCCATCTAGTTTTCTGGCAAAAATTGTCATTTTGGAACAAAAAAAAACCCAGTGTGTCTGCTACATCTATACCTTCAATTCAAGTAAGCTCTTGATGTCAGAAATAAATGAACTAAATAGTTATTACAAAAGGAGTGCAACAGTCTATGAAAGTTTTCTAGTACAAAGTTACTGATTCCGATACTGAAAAATGCATGTTTACTTTTCTCCTGACTATTTACTGCAAAATCTCTCTCAAAAGAATGTGATTTAACACCAATAACAGAGTCAAAGTTTACTCTTTTCCAAAGGATAGGTTAAAGCAAAATTCATGGTAATATTTTACAGCTTTCCTTATTTTTTTTTGTACAAAAATTCTAGGCATAAATTAATAGGCATAATAAATTCTAGGCATAAACATTGTTAATGGTTTTAGTTTATGAATAAAAATTCTAGGTACAGATGTTGCAAATGCACTAGGATATTTTTCTGGTGCCAAAATGGCGATTTTTTGCGTGGTGTGGCAACGACTATTCGAAGAATTCCTGTATTAATAGCTGAGCCAGTTGTATTCTTGACACTGTGTGTGTTAATATTAAATTAAACATTGTGTGTATTTTATAATAAATTAAACATGTGTGTTTTAGTAATAAAATAAACTGTGTGTGTTTATAATAAAAATTGTGTGTGTTTAATAATAAATTATAAATGAATGTGTGTTTTATAATAAAGTAAATGTGTTACTTTTATAATAAAATTGTGTGTGTTTTATAATAAAATAAAACTAACATGCTGTTTTTGCCTATTAGGCCTAACAGGTATTAAAAGATGGGGTTTTCTCGCCAAAATGGTGCAGAAACAAAAATCGCTTCAACCCCTATTATGTGTGTGGTATTTGTTCAGAATTCTAAATGATCATTACTTCTGTTTTACAGAAAAATGTGATTTAACACCTATTAGTGTTAAATCACATTGTTCTGTTTTCTTTACACAGTGGCAAAGTTGACTCTTTTCAAATGGATAATAGGTTAAAGCAAAACTCAACTTTACAATTTTCCTTAATTTAATGAAAATTTTAATGAAATTGACAGTTAATCGTGAAATATTTACACTTGAAATTTTTAATGCTGAGAAAGTAATGTATTAATATGTATGACACTTCTAATTATTCAAGTTAACAATTGTGGATTGATTTCCTTCAAAATTATTATTGATAGAATTCAATTCAGAACAGATGCACTGAAGGTGGCGTGATTTTTGTTTTTGTGCCATTTTGGTGAGAAAACCCTGTTTTCGAATACATGTTAGACCTAGCCAGTAGAAACGGCATGTTAGTTTATGAAACACACGCGATTTTGGTACAGATGTTGCAGACGCACTGGGGTACCTTTCTGGTATTAAAATGGCGATATTTTTTTAGTGCCTGGTATGGCAACGTGGTATACCAGATTGTGTGTATTAATCGAAGCCCTGTGGTATTAATAGCTCAGCCACTTGTATTCTTGACATTGTGTGTGTGTTAATTTTAAATTAAACATTGTGTGTGTGTTAATATTAAATAACATTGTGTGTGTGTGTTAATATTAAATTAAACATTGTGTGTAGTGTGTGTTAATATTAAATAAACATTGTGTGTGTGTTTTATAATAAATATAAAATTAACATGCTGTTTTTGCAGATTAGGCCTAACAGGTATTCAAAAACGGGATTTTCGCCAAAATGGCACAAAAACAAAAATAGTGCCAAATCCGGTGCATCTGCTACACCTGTTCCACAAATTCTTTCATAAAACAAACACATTTATTTTATTAAAACACACAATTTTTATTATAACACACACAAATTATTTTATTATAAAAGATGCACAATGTTACACATTGTCAATAATACAACTGACTCAGTTAAATTAATATTCGCTATCTGGTCTTCCGGCAAAAATTGCCATTTTGGCACAAAAAAAAAAAAAAAAAAAAAACAGTGTGTCTGCTACATCTATACCTTCAATTAAATTGAGTTTCTGTTTTACAAAACAATGTGATTTGTACTAACTGGTGACTAACATTGGCGAAGTTGACTCTTTTCCAAAGGATAGGTTCAAGCAAAATTCATAGTAATACTTTACAGCTTTCCTTATTTTTTTTATACAAAAATTCTAGGTACAGATGTTGCAGATACATCAGGATATTTTCCTAGTGTCAAAATGGCGATTTTTTGCGTGGTGGGGCAAAGATTAATCGAAGCCTACCTGTATTAATGGCTGAGCCAGTTGTATTCTTGACACTGTGTGTGTCAATATTAAATTAAACATGGTGTGTTTTATAATAAAATAAAATTAACATGCTGTTTTTGCACATTAAGCCTAACAGGTATTCAAAAATGGAATTTTTTCATCAAAATGGCACAAAAACAAAAATCGTGCCAACCCTGGTGCATCTGCTGCACCTGTTCATCAAATTTTTTATAAAACACACACATTTATTTTATTAAAACACACAATTTTATTATAAAACACATAATTTTTATTATAAACACACACAAATTATTTTATTATAAACACACACAAATTATTTTATTATAAAACATGCACAATGTTACACATTGTCAATAATACAACTGACTCAGTTTAATTAATGTGCGCTATCTAGTCTTCTGGCAAAAATTGTCATTTTGGAACAAAAAAAAAAAAAAACCCAGTGTGTCTGCTACATCTATACCTTCAATTCAAGTAAGCTCTTGATGTCAGAAATAAATGAACTAAATAGTTATTACAAAAGGTGTGCAACAGTCTTTGAAAGTTTTCTAGTACAAAGTTACTGATTCCGATACTGAAAAATGCATGTTTACTTTTCTCCTGACTATTTACTGCAAAATCTCTCTCAAAAGAATGTGATTTAACACCAATAACAGAGTCAAAGTTTACTCTTTTCCAAAGGATAGGTTAAAGCAAAATTCATGGTAATATTTTACAGCTTTCCTTATTTTTTTTGTACAAAAATTCTAGGCATAATAAATTCTAGGCATAAACATTGTTAATGGTTTTAGTTTATGAATAAAAATTCTAGGTACAGATGTTGCAAATGCACTAGGATATTTTTCTGGTGCCAAAATGGCGATTTTTTGCGTGGTATGGCAACGACTATTCGAAGAATTCCTGTATTAATAGCTGAGCCAGTTGTATTCTTGACACTGTGTGTGTTAATATTAAATTAAACATTGTGTGATGTTGCAAATGCACCAGGATATTTTTCTGGTGCCAAAATGGCGATTTTTTGCGTGGTGTGGCAACGACTATTCGAAGAATTCCTGTATTAATAGCTGAGCCAGTTGTATTCTTGACACTGTGTGTGTTAATATTTAAATTAAACATTGTGTGATGTTGCAAATGCACCAGGATATTTTTCTGGTGCCAAAATGGCGATTTTTTGCGTGGTGTGGCAACGACTATTCAAAGAATTCCTGTATTAATAAATAGCTGAGCCAGTTGTATTCTTGACACTGTGTGTGTTAATATTAAATTAAACATTGTGTGTGTTTTATAATAAATTAAACATGTGTGTTTTAGTAATAAAATAAACTGTGTGTGTTTATAATAAAAATTGTGTGTGTTTAATAATAAATTATAAATGTGTGTGTGTTTTATAATAAAGTAAATGTGTTACTTTTATAATAAAATTGTGTGTGTTTTATAATAAAATAAAACTGACATGCTGTTTTTGCCTATTAGGCCTAACAGGTATTAAAAGATGGAGTTTTCTCGCCAAAATGGTGCAGAAACAAAAATCGCTTCAACCCCTATTATGTGTGTGGTATTTGTTCAGAATTCTAAATGATCATTACTTCTGTTTTACAGAAAAATGTGATTTAACACCTATTAGTGTAAAATCACATTGTTCTGTTTTCTTTACACAGTGGCAAAGTTGACTCTTTTCAAATGAATAATAGGTTAAAGCAAAACTCAACTTTACAATTTTCCTTAATTTTTTATAAGATAATTCTAAATGATCATTGCTTCTTTTTTACAAACTTATCTTTAATTTTTTTTTTTTCTGATTTTCTGTGTATGTTGTTTAATCCATTGAGCAGCATATTTATGTCTGCTTGACTGTTTAATCTCTGCCTTTTCAATGATAGTTGTACAAAACATTATTTTCTTTTCGCTGAATTAGGAAGAATAGATTTTATAAGATGTTTTTGCAGAAGGTGTTAAAAGTAATTTTATAAGTATTGTCACTTCTTAAAACATACGTTGAATATCCTTAATTCTATATTTGAGATAGTCTTTAAAAATGTATATTTTCATTAAAAATTCTATTTTTTTTTCTGTTTGTTGAAGAATGAAATGGGGTGATTATTTTTTTAAATGCTTAAATACCCCGTTAATTTTTTTTTCCATCTAATAATTCAATAATTTCAGCACATATTCAATAATTTCAGCACATGAGGACATCTGATTAAAATCAGATGTCCTCATTTTCTGTGGATAGCACTAATATTGAAGGCAATTCACCCATTTTTGAGATTTTTATGATATATTAGCATAAGCTAACCAAGTGGCCAGCTTAATCCAATTAGCTATCCCGTCAGATATAAAGATGTCTTAGAATTGAAAATTCTTCAAAAAATCAGAAATTTTTCTGGTTATCATATATTGGCCACTATATGAAGTTCTTGGACTAAATTTTGATTTTGGATTTATGAAACTGTGAACCAGTACTTTATGAATATGATACAATGCCCCGTGGCAGAATGTACGCGACTTTTTAGGGCACCTGCAGACAAAACATACAGCGATGCCGCAGACGCGCTGTAGTGCGTAAATTACGTGAAAACACGGCAAACTTCGTCAAAGGATTGTTTAAAAAAACGGCGAATTTCGTCGAAGAATCGCCGAAAAAATGCGAAATTCATTTAAAGATCGCAAAAAATGACTAATTTCATTGACAGATCGCGAAAAACCCCTGCAAATTTAGTCAAAAGGCCGTAAAAAAAAACATGAGTTTTGTTGAAGGATCGTGGAAAATACAAATTTTGCCGAAGGGCTACGGAGAAAACGCCAACTTCATCAAAGGATCGTGGAAAAAACTGTTAATTTCGTCGAAGGATCACGAAAAAAGTCAATTTCGTCGCCGGATCGTGAAAAACTAAGAATTCTGCTGACAGATCGCGAAAAAATGGCAAATTTCGTCGAAGGATATCGTAAAAACGAAAAATTTCGTTGAAAGATCGGCAAAAAATTGTAAATTTCATTGAAGGATATCGGGGGAAAAAAAACAGAAAATTTCGTCGAAGGAACTTGAAAAAACGGTACATTTCGTCGAAGGATCTCGAAAAAACGGCAAATTTCGTCAAAGGATTACGGAAAAACATGAATTTTGTCCAAAGGCCAAAGAAAAAACACGAAATTCATCAACGGATCTGGAAAAATGGTTAATTTCATTGACAGACAATAAAAACACAAATTTCGTCAAAGGGCCGTGGAAAAACTTAATTTTCGTCAAAAGACTGTAAAAAAAAAAAAAAAAAAAAAAAAAAAACCATGAGTTTCGTTGAAGGATTGTGGAAAAAATGTGAATTTCATGAAAGGGCCACAGAAAAAACGCAAATTTCGTCAAATGGCCGCAGAAAAAATGCCAATTTTGTCAAAGAATCGTGGAAAAAACTGCTAATTTCATCAAAGAATTACTAAAAAAGTGTAAATTTCGTCAAAGGGCAACGGGAAAAAAAAAAAAAAAAAACGTGAATTTCGTCAAAGGTTCATGAAAAACATGTGAATTTTGTGAAATAGTCCCTGAAAAGATGCAGCATTCCTTTAGAAAACAGCAGACACACAAAGTTCTATGCTTATTAATATAGGCATAGGTTTTAATCTGAAACAATATACTGAACTAACTTTTGAAAAATCGGGTTAACTTGAACCCAATTTGCAAGAATCTACACTCAGCCTGAAATCGACTCGAATCAAAAGCAGAGTTAATCCGACCTGCAACAAGAATAATTATTGCCGAGAGGGGATTTTCTCCCCTCCCCCCTCTGCTGTAACCTTTCAGAATGTTTGCTGTGAATTTCAGATTTTTTGTTTTACTCAGAAAGGCTGATAAATGCTGATGCCTTAATTAATTAGCACTGCAACTGTAACAGCAGCAAGAATAGATTTATATGATAGATTGCGTATTGCAGACTATTTTTGAAAACATTATTAGCGTTGCAGACATTTGAAGATAGTTCTGCCACTGGGGTGCAATGTTTATGTTTTTCTCTTGTTTTTTCTCCCAAATGAGGTATTAGCAAGCTGAATAAGTGTGTTATACAGGGAAGTGGCATATATTAAAAATTACTTTATGTGTATTGTTAATAATGGAAATCGGGGAAATCTGATAAAGGTAGCCAGGGAAAAATCAGGGAACTTTTTTCCACAATTTCTGTATTAACCTGTTAAAACTCACTTCCAGCAATTGCCAACTGTAAACAACAATGAATTTTGTTCTTTGTGTAGCCCTGTATATGAATTTATTTATATTCTACAAACTTTTATTAGTCTACTAAATATAGTTCAGCAAGAAAATTCGTAACACAATTAAAAACTACTAAGCAATTCACTCCCATAACTGAATTTATATACACCACATACTATGAAAAAATTTAGTTAAACTTAAAATCACAAACCAAACTTGAAGACACACTTATCACACATAGACTGTTAGTGTTTCCCCTAGGTGTTTTCGAGAGGGCATAGCGCCCTGCCCATTTTTTTATAGTTGTAAATGCGTCCTGCCCGTTTTTATATAACTGGAGATGTGCCCCGAGAATTTTGGGTTTGTAAAAATTTTCTGTTGCGAATTTCACCAAAAGGTTGCGGGAAAATATCGCAAAATTCGTCTATCGGTCGCAAGAAAATATTGCAAAATTTGTCACTCGGTCGCGAGAAAAAATTCATCAATTGATCACATGTAAAAAATCGCGAAATTCAGCAGTTGGTTGTAGGGAAAAAATCGCAAACTTCATCCATGATCGCATGAAAAACCGCATAAGTTTAGCCATTAAGATGTGGAAAAAATCGGGAAATTTACCTATTGGTCGCAAGACTTCCCCCTCACAAAATTCACTTATTGGTCACAAGAAAAAAACTGCAAAATTCGGCAATCGCTAGCAGAAAAATATCCCGAAATTCGTCAGTCAGTTGTGGGAAAAATCAGGAAATTATTCAGTCAGTCATGGGAAAAAAATAGCCAAATTCATCCATTGATTGCATGAGAAAAATCACTAAATTTGTCAAGCGATTGCGGCAAAAAATAGAGAAATTTGTACATCTATTGCGAAAGGGCATTTATTTTTCTTAGAACGCTTTATTAAAATTTGTAAAGTAGCATAGAGAGAATAAAAATGAATAATCCGTGTTCCAGATTTTTTTTTTTGAGATAGTGAATATTAAGATATTTAATAAATTGTATTGTTTTAAAGAAAAGTGTTCCTGAAATGAATGGCTATTTTTTTGGAGGTTGGGGGGGGGGGGGGGGGGGCAGGTAGTGGATAGGCAGCATGGCAATGCATGAAAAAATTTCAATGTGCAAATTGATCTCAAGGAAATGTGTTTTCTGGAATAATAAATAATTTTTTAAAGCTAATTTTTTGAATTAAAAAAAAATTAAATATTGAAATCTGTACACTACTAAAATAAAAGGCAATTAAGCCATATTTATAATGTTTCGCATTTCATTTGAAATAATATATTACTTTTATTTGATAGGCAAACTTAACTGATGCACTTTTGCTTTTGATATTAAAAAGGATTATAACATTTCTCTCTATTCTAAAAAAAGTAACCGGTGCTCTTTCTCAACTTATATTAAAGTATTACATATAAAAACATGAAATTGGTAGCTTTATAGAGATATGTATGACACACTGAAAAAGACAGTTTTTAAATCTAAAAATTATTTTAAGCACTATTTAATGTTGAAATTGGTCAATTTATTTTAGTTATAAGCTTTATAAGATCAAAAACTAAACATAGACCCGGTAGTAGAAAGTTCGAGACGTGCGACGTGCGTCGCAGATTTTTTTTCCCTCTTCTGCAGATTTTTTTCCATGGAATTTGTTTCGGCTCACAGATTTTTTTCCCTTCCTTCTACAGATTTTTTTACTTCGTCAGCGGGCGCGGTGCCGCAGCCACACTGTTGCTTCGCATCTGGAGGAGCACATCTCCTCATTCATTGCAAGCTAAATATCATTTTTTTTTTCTCTGACATCCCTGCTCAGTGGACCAACAGCGTTTGCTCATATACTGTGCGTGCATCTCGCCAGAAAGTTCAAAAGAAAAAATCTGTGAAAAGCAGTTGAAGAAATCAGCGAAAAGCAGGCCCCGTATTTTCTTTTATAGCTGCAAATACGCTCTGCCCCCTTTTTTATAGCTGCATAGCAATTTGGGTTTGCAAAAAAATTTCCGTCTGCATACTTCAACCTGCTAATTTCACCAATAGGTCATGGAAAAAACAAAACAAAAATTTGTTAATCAGGCACAGAAAAATTTCACAAAGTTCGTTAAATGGTCACGTGAAAATATTTTCGAAATTTGTTAATTGATCGCATGAAGAAAAAATCACAAAATTTGTCAGTCAGTTATGGGAAAAATTCCCCAGTCGATCACAGGGGGGAAATAGCAAAATTCGTCTACGATCGTGTGAAAAAAAAAAACAGAGAGTTTTGCCAGCAAGACGTGGAAAAAAATACGAAAAATCGTCAATCAGTTGCATGAAAATATCAAGAGTTTCGTCAATCGATCGTGGGAAAACTATCTGTCGATTACGGGGGAAAACCGTGAATCTCTTCAGTCAGTCGCGAGAAAAAATTGTAAATTTTGTCAAGCTATTGTAAGTAAATAGCCAAATTCCCCAATCGGTCGTGAAAACAATTGCGAAATTTGTCCACAATTATGTGTTAAATAAAAAAAAAAAAAAGAAACTTGCGAGTTTTACCTGTAAGACCCTCGAAAATTCGCTTATTGGTCACCAAAAAAAAAAAGCAAAATTTGTCAATTGGTAGCAGGAAAATATCACAAATTTTTTCAAACAATCGCAAAATTCGTCGGTTGGTTACAGAAAATAAACGTGAAATTTGTCAATATGTCACAGAGAAAAACCGCTCAATTTACCAATAGGTTGCTGGTAAATATCGAGAAATCAAGTTAAAAAATTGCATGTAACAGTAATACTTTACTAGATTATTAATTATTGATATACAGTAAAATACTTTAAATATTATGTATAATGTTGTACTGTTTCATACAATATAAGTATAAGTACTATTTAATGTAAAATTTTACATATCAATGTAGTATTTGAGGTTTTTGATAAGATGGTTTTGGACATAGCAGTTTAAACTCTCAAAAACGGGCACATGTCAAAGACCTGCCAATCCTGAATTGTAACATAGTTTACCTGCAGATTATTTTCTGCCGCTGAAATATCCGTCGCAGACACTTGGAGAATTTTCTGCTTCTGGGTACATAGCAATTTAACCATTTTTTGCAGGCACATACTTGACTAGATTGTAGTGTGCAAAATCCAATAATATTTTTTATTTGACTAATTTTGTAGAGTTTGTAGGATCTTTCATTCAAAATTTCATTAGCTGAATAAAGTTTTAATTCATAGTTTGAAATAGCCAATTTTTTTTTTATCAACTGTTGACAGATTTTAAAAAGCCCAAATAATAAAATTTACAAATACTTTTCAATAGAAAAATTTGTTTGTGTGAATATTAAAATAGAAAGAAAACTTTAAAATAATTAAGCTATTACTTACGAAAAGCACTAAAAGGACCTTTTCATAATAATATATCATAAAAAAGTGCCCATTTTGTTCAGCTGAAGTGCCCCTTTTTTGAAGGAGCACCCTGCCCTTTTTTATTCTGGGGGAAACGCTAGACTGTAATTATCGAACATATACTGTAACCAATATCTTTTGTGTGTCCCTGTAAATGAATGATAAACACAATGCACACCACAATTTTAAGTGAGCAATTTATATTAATGTTTATTAATTTCATTATGTTTGAAATAGTGAAACATCGTTAAATTACACTGCAAACGATTTTTCTGTCTAGAACAATGTGTAACAAAATTCTTTTGTAACCCTGTAAATGAATAATAAATGTTATGTGCCCCATATTATACAAAAAGCATGTTTAAATGTGCTTCATAATTATATTTATATATCAATTTCATCACATTTCAAATGGTGTAGCGTCATCAAAATGCACTTGAAACGATTATTTCCCATTGACTGTAATGTAACACAATACTTTTGACTGTCCCTGTAATAAAAGTATAAGTGCTACACACTTCATTTTCAATTGGGAACAGGCTGTGGTAAACGACAATAAAATAAAAAAAATTTCAGGGCAATCCGAGTATATTTATGCGAGTTTGAGCACGTCCAGACGGCAGAAAAACCGAAGTCATAAACACTTAATAACTAGAGTAAAAAGTGTTAAAAATTGAATAATTTTTTCAAAATTCGTAGTATTTCTTCACTTTCAAAGACTTTATGTCCCAGGATTTTTCCCAGACAAGAGGTGATGATTACTTTGAATTTAAACTCATTTCTAATGCAAACCAAATTTTAAATTATGAATATAGAAATAACTACAAATTAGTATTTCATTCAGGTAAAGGGGAAAATAAGCACTCGCCAGTTGCCACTCGGCGATTAAGCTTAACAAACTGGCAATTAAAAATATGGAAAAAACTGGCCAAATGCAGGATTTTCCAATTTCCTTTTGTTTCCTAAAATTCGGGATTTTTCTGCACCTGTTTGACGAAATTCATGTAATTTCCATGCCTGTTCGACAAAATTTGGGAATTTTACTTACCTGTTGGACGAAATTCTTGATTTTTCCATACCTGATCAACAAAATTCATGATTTTTCTGCACCGATCAATGATATTCATCATTTTCTGCACCCGATCAATGAAATTCGTGATTTTTTCGCCCCTGTTTGACGATATTCATGATTTTTACGCACTCGTTCGACGAAATTTGCAATTTTTTTCGAAATTAATTGCCGAAATACACAATTCCTGAATTTCTGGAGATGTTGGCCACTTTTGGTCCGCAAGAGATAGGTTCTGCATGTATAATGTAAATCATGTTGTGGGTTAGTATTTAGTGTATAAACATACCTATTTTATTATTGTCAGATCTTAAATCTAGACAAATAATTTAATAAAAAAAGGTACTTATGTAGTTAGCTACACAAGTATTTAATCTTAATGGGACTTCTGTAGTTAGCTACATAAGCATGTTCTGTATAACTTTTCTGTTAAGTTATTTTAAAATTTAAAATAGATTGGAAATTAGTATCTCAAGTTTAATCAAAACAATATAATATTAATATAAATTATAAAATATTCTTATTTAGTACATAAATTACTTGTTTGCTGTAAACTCATTATATATTTTTTAATAATTATTAAATATTCAGTGACATAAATGTACTTACAGGCTACTAAAGAAATTATTCTCACTAGCCAGTAACTGGCAACTAAAAAAAAAAATCAACCCATCGGCCAGTGGCTACTAAGCAAAATTCCTTATTTTCACTTTTACATTAAGGAAATCAACTAAGCTGTTACATGAAATAGCCAAATCCAAGATAGATGCAATTAATCTGTCTGTGGGCCTATCCATCCATACACAATTTAAATATTTAAAAATGCTCTTAAAGTTAAGAATTTCAAATTTGTTATTAGGGTATATTACAGTGCATTTTCACCAATGGATAAATTAAGAACAAGTTTACAATGCACGAGTCTGTTGAAAGTCTGGGGGTTAGCATATGAAGGGAGCAGGAGACAGAGCTCCTAGTTGAACTATACTAATATTAAATGGTCACAGTCAACCAGGTTTTTAAATTAATTCACAGTAAGGCAGGAATTTGCATGATTTTTAAAAAATTATTTAAAAAGTAATTGGGTATTAATTTAGTAATAAAAAAGTTACTTAAAACTAAAGAATAAAGGAAACATTAATTAATCATTAAACATAATTCAAACAAAATACCATTCATCCAATGTTTAAAGATTAATAACAATAAAACATACTTCTCTATTATCCCGTCGACCACTTTTCATATAAAAACCTATCACCAAAGTGTAACGCCAAATAAACAAATGGAAGAATGTTGCCATTGGAATATTAAAATAAATAAATACAAAAAATTCGGAAAAGCCCCACTCACCAAAGAGTAAACTGTCAATAAGTTAAAAAAAATACAGTATGTTAACAAAATCATTAAAAAAAATAATCATCAATATTTATTTATTTACATTCTTTTCCTTAATTATCCCTCAGCTGGTGAATAAATGTTTGTGACGTCAGTTGAAATTGATCTATTGCACATAACTATACATCACAACACTTTTCCAACATTTTTTCTCTTTTAATATCATGGCACCACCATTTAAGGACGCAATTGTTATTTTAATTAACAAAATAACTAATAAATCAGTCAAACATAATGAAAAATACAGAGGTAAATGTCGAATTAAAACCACTTGATGACATATCAAACACGTGTAATGTTTCTGACATCAAATGAATGGGGCGTCATTTTTGGCATTAAATCCTATAGTTTGGCAATAGTTTTTTTATATGAAAAGTAATCGATGGGATAATGGAGAAGTACCCAATAAAATTTGAATATACATAATTTTGCTTCAAACACATTTATGATTATTAAACTACTTGTGCATAATATTTCTCTTTTGGCCCTTTAATTTCTGTAAAAATATTGTTTATAACAAAAATAAAATAAATTTGTAGGGTAGTAAGTTAAAAATTCACAATTTATAAATAAAATACTGATCTTTAATCTGAAAAACTCCGTAAAGCATAAAACCTTCATTCCCAAATTCTGCAGATTTCACAAAATTTACATTATTTTAAACAATTACTTGATATTTGCCTGTGTGAAAGAATTTTTAAACAGTTATTAAACTTTTCTTAGGTATATTTATATAAAAAATTATAAGGCTGCGGCCACCTCTGCAAGTTACTTTCTTTCTAAATTTAGCTATTTTTCAGAGATATTTATATTTTTATACTCTATAAAATTCAAATTGAATTAAAAGCATGCAACTTCCCTGTAAACCTTTTTTTGAAATTTCTTTTAGGATTTCTGTGATGAGTTATACCATCGATAAAGTTTTCTCAAAAATATTGTACATGAAGTTGGAAAAAGTGTGCAAAGAACAAATTGTTAAGATCATACAGGAACTTAAAGATGAAGGGAAAATTCCTGAAAGCGTTTGGTCCAAATTTAAAATGAACCTAGATGCTGCAGGAATTCAAACTTCTGCGACTGAAAATAAAGCTGTCACAACTAAGCCAGTACAACAGAAAAAAGGTATGGGTTTTATAATTTTTTATCTGTTTTGAAACAATGTATTAGTTATCATTATTAAATTGCTATGCACATTTTTATCATCATTTTAATGCAAAAATGGGTATTTTTTTAAAATATTGACTTTTGCATAATTCAATCTTAAGTGCAATTTCTTATTAAATATTATAAACAGTTATGAGAATGAAATGGCAATCAATGAAAGAGTTTGCTTTTTTTCAGCTTGCGAAATTTGTCTCTGCTAATTTAGCACTTTTTTTTCATTTCTGAAGTTTTCATACATTTACTATTTTTAATTTGTCAGTGACTGAAAAAGATACTATAATTTTAGTTATTAATTTTTATTATTTTTTTTATAATTATTTTTTTTATAATTTTTTTATAATTTCTGTTAGGAAATAAAACAGTCCCTTAAGTTAGAATTTTTGTTAGATTATATATATGAATGTTAAATAGTAACATTTTAGAGAAACAGTTTTAATATTTGTGCAAATTATTTGAGAGGTCCAGTGATTGCCTATTTGGAATTTGGGCTAATTTTAATGAGCCTGAAGGTTTAGAAGTCTTGAATCATTTTTATGATAGGGATTCGAAAGACATGGTAATTTGCTGGTGACAGCGGCGGCTCTTTTTGATGCTATTGATGGAAATGGATTTTTCATGACAATAGTACATGGCTTGTGTAAAAGGCTGTTTTCTCTTGACAGGTTTATAGTATGTTTTAGGTTCCTGTAATTTAGAAGGTTGAAAAGTGTTAGTTGACAAGTGATGCTGGTGCAATATGCCTTGAATTGAAATGAAGAGTGAAAAGAGAAAAAAAAGGGAGTTTGCGAGTATTTAGGGAAAGTTGTATCAGGTGTCTGGATTCTTGATGTATTAGGTGTAAAAAGAGTTTTTGTTTTTGATAGAGATGCTTTTCTTGATGGAGTGTCTATGTGGTGCCTGTTGTAGTCGTAGTTGAAATTGTTCGGAAATGGTGAAATAGGTTGGTGCTCTATTACCATAACAACAGTAATGTTGTATTTTCAGTTTTTAAACTGCTGGTGTTTAAATGGTTCTTTTCTTGAAGTTTAAGTGAATTTTTGAGTAAGTTTTTGCTCATCTGTGTCTACAATTGACCTTTGTCCTATTTTTTTTTTTTGAGAGAATGTGTGTGAAGTCTTTGGCCAAAGCAAATGGGAGAGTGTATGGAAGCAAATGTATACCGAGACGTCGGTGATAAAAGTTGCATGCGTGTTATGTTCCCTTTTATGTGTGCCCGGTTTATCTGGTTTTTGATTAGGTGGATTGTAGAATTAAAATATTTTTTTAATTGGTTTAATAAGTGATATAGGTTGTTGAAGATGTATGTCAAGAGCATTTTTCCCTGTTTACCATAAATGTAAAGCTTTAAATGAGATAGTAAGGGATGACATGTTTCCTAATGAGCTACTTTGGACTGCTTGGCAGGTACCATATAGATTAGTTGTTTTGGAAAATTAGAATGTAAAATGTTTAACCGGCATTGCTTGATCATAAATATAAACAAGTTAAATTTTTTTCTTATATTGGTAACATATGTATAATGAAGTGTAATATGCATGTGGTGGGGGATAAATTCAAATTTTTAAATGGGTGTATTTCTTAAGATTTTCTATAAAGAATTTAAAATTTTTTTAATGTATTAAAGTGTTATTATGCAGTATATGTACATTTTTGATAAGTGTTAGACCTGTAAGGAAGGTATTGAAGATGATGAACTGGACTGTTTCATATTTTTGTTATTATATGTGTGTTTTAAATTAATGTATGATGTCTATATTATTTTTGATGCCTGTAGCATTCTGGAACTCATCGTATTTTTAAAGTTTCTCCAGTCTTCTTTCATTATTCAGGTTTTTGGTATATTTTCTTGCTAGATGAACTTTAAATTGGGAATTTTTTTTTTTGATTGGTTGCTGTTTGAGGTTTCATGGATGTATGGAGAGTTTGTTTTAGCCATTGGAGGATTTTTGGTATTAGATTGCAATTCTTCATGATTGTATGTGGTTTTCTTTTGGCAAAGTATTTTTTATGCATGGATGATGAGAGGGGGGGAGGGGGCTTCTGTTAGGAAATAAAACAGTCCCTGGGTCTTATCACCATGCTTATTTCCCTTACCTTTCATACATTCCATAAATATCATTCATAAAATATATAATACTCTTTCATAATATGATATAATACTTTAAACAAGCTAAAGATAATTACTTTTAATTAACTTACCTTTAATTAACTTGTTCTTAATAAATAAACTAGATAAACATCTTTAAGTATCTTTGTTAAATGTCTTTTAATAAACTTGCCTTTGAACTCCTGTTTCATATTTTTAATATTTAAGAGCTCTTTTATTTAATAGATCAATCTTTAACTCACGGCGTTTCCGGCTAACTTCGTATCGACACATCGGCCACATTTCTCTTGTTTTACTGAGTGGTTCTCACGAACACACCTAGATGGCAGTGCGATCCAACGCAGCCACGTTTCGTTCCTTGCCTTGTGTCAATGTTTTTAATTTGCATACGACATTCGAGAAGCTGATGGAAGTAGTGATCAGACATGCATGAATGCTCTTCTATTAGAATGTCGTGAAGATAAATAGTTCTGTCTACCGCATTGCTGCCTTGCATTCATTTCTGTTAGTTTTTACTTTCGTGAGACATCGAGTAAAATAGATGTAACTTTTATGGTTTTTCTTCATAATTGTGTAATGGTTAAAGTTTAAATAAAGTTTTCGTTTAGAACATTGTTTTGGTTTCAGTTGTGAAGGAAGATAATTATTAAAGTGAGATCGTGTTTTTCTTTTGTGGTTATTCTGGAACTTGGAATTTTTCCTTTTTAATGATATCGATGTATTAAGCATGGTGGTTTCTTCGTATGATTTGAGATAACATACGCAAGACTAATCTAGCTGGATGAAATCGTCATCAAAGTGTTCGACTCCATACTAAAGTGTATGGAGATTATGTGTTTATTGTTCCAGATGATTAATACGAAAACATGCAGTTCAGTGTTTAATGTCGTGGTCTATTTACTTTGGGTTCCAGAATATAATGTGTTTAAAGACGTTTCAGTTACAAATATTTTGGCTTAAATTCTGTGCACGTCATGATGTCTTATTAGTGTTTATTTAAATAGGTTTATTTCTGCTTTAAGTAAGTGAATCTATATTTAAGTTTATTGTATTTATATGTATTAAGTTTGAATAAATATATTTGGTTGTTTTGAATAGATTGTCTTTAATTCTAATCTTCACAGAACTTATATCCATTTTGATAATTGATTAAATAGAATCTTAATCTAATAGTTTAACTTTTGGGGTTAATAAAATCAGCCATATACGCTTCTACTGTAGTTTCCTCTGCTATTTCTTTAAAACCCCAGTCAGTACATTTGTACTGATCAAATAATTTTTTTCAAAGAGAAAGGTATTGTACCTTCCTAAAGAATTTATGAAAATGATTATAATATGCAGTAAATGCCTGCCAAAGGAACAATGGTGTTCCCATTTCAAACTGGTTCAATGGCTCTAAAATATCTTTCCTTTCAGTCAGTATTGTTAAAAGTAAATTTGAGTATGTATGTGATAATATTCAAGAGTCGATTTACAGCGGACATTTTCAATTTCAGTACCAGTTGGAACCAGTTCTGAAAGTGAAAGTACCTTATATAAAAAAAAAACGAACCAAAATCGAAAAAATAAAAACTAACAACATTAGGGATCAGCCTCAGCTATCCTATGCAAAAAAAAAAAATCATTTAAAAATATTAAAATGTGAGCGAGAAATCTGTCAAGAACCTTCCCATAGACTTAACATTAGCGTTCAAGTTTCTTCAGATGATTAGCGTAGGCTCTTAATCAGAGTTTGAAAGAAGGCAATTTTTGGAAATCTGTTGGAAACAAATAGTTCTGCATAAAAATCAAAATGCCTAATACTCTAAGTATGTTTCCATTTCAAATCCTAGATGTTGGCATCAAGTTATACCGGGCGCATGTCAAACTGGTACTATATGACACTTTTTTTCTGGAAAATTTCTTAAATCAGTTAATTGGAAATATCATTCTGGATAACTGGTTAACTGGTTTCTGGATAAATTGTTCCATACTGTAGTTCATTTATTTTTCAAAGTTAAAATGTTGAAGGCTTAAGGCTTTAGATAACTAAGATAGGTTGAAGGCTTTAGATAACTAAGTTTATTAATTTAGTTAACTAAGGCTTTTAAAAATTGTCATAATGATAATGAAATTTAAAGTAACTGTTCTTTTTGTGTTTTTTAAGAAATAATTTTTATTTCAGTGGTGCCAATAGCTCCGACTCGAGTAGGAAGTAGAAGAAGAAAGGTTAATTCAAATTATAGTACTGCTCAAGACATTAAAAAGGCTAATTCAAATAAGGAAATTCTTGACGATCTTAAAAAAGTGAATGGTGAGAAATATTCAGAAGAAGATAAAGACAGTGTTACCAGAAAAATAAGAAATATCCAAAAGAGAAATTTAGGAGGAAGAGTTAAAGGTACATACATATATATATATATATATATATATAATATATATATATATTCCGATGTATAACACGCACCTACGATTTGAGACTGTATTTTTCTATTTTTAGGTATATTTGCTGTATTATGCACGCCCTCCTTTTTTTTTTAGAGTGAGAAAACCCTTATGAGATATCTAGCATGAAAATACAATAAAAAGCATAATAAGTGGTACAAACATAAAGAAAATAAACAAATGCAAAGCGAGCACATACCAAGCATATCTGCTTCAATCCCAATTTAGAATCATACTTTCATTCATTTAAATAATCATGTCTTCTTCTCCTGTTCATTAATATAGAAATCTCAATTCTTATGCTTTCATTTTTATAACTGGCATATAACGCACACCTGAAAATTTTAATAAATTTTTCTGTTTCAAAATTTGTGCATTATATGCTGGAATATACGGTATATATTAAGCTTTTCTATCACTTTATGCTTGTGTGTTAGTTTAGTACTGTGTTTTATAATTTGTGACTATTATCTTTTAATAATATCTGACATAATTATGAACGCTATTAATTATGTATCAATTAGGATTTATGTGTTAAATACATGGGATATTTTTATACATTTTAAATTTCTGAAATGTTTTTATAGTTTTGGATATTGATAAAAAAAAAATGTGATTTTTTTTCTTTATACATGATTATTCATTTATGCAACAATAGCTTAGAATATATTCTGACTTGAAGAAAAAAATTAAAACACCTATCAAAAATATATTTAAAAAACTTGTATTCTATTTCTCCTTTGCCACATAACGTTAAAAGCCTAAGGATTGCTATTTTTGTTTTGTGAATAAGTAGAGAGAATCAAATGGATCAATGCAATTTTTTTTTCCTTGGGGCCCATTTTTGTGAGAAGTAGAAGTTATTTTTATGAAATTTATTATATTTTTGTGAAAAATAAAATTTTGTAACAAAAGATTAAATTCAGTTACTCAAATTCGAACCAAGTATTTATTAATAATAACTTCCTTAAGGCTCCTTATCATTTTGTTTGCAAATTCCCCTCTCTAATGTTAAACCTATGGGCTTGAAATGCATCTGTATTTTTAAAATATCTCCTCAGGAAATTAATATTTTTAATTTCCTCAGGATTCTTACTCTTCCTGGAATTAATTGAAAACTCCTGGAATTCCATTTTTTTTCTTCAAGGGCCCTTAAAACTCCTGGAAAATATTGAAACTACGATATTTTAATTATTTTTTTACCCTCTATAATTTTGAGAATATTAAACATTAAAAATTTATTGATTTTGAAGGAAAATCGCAAAAAATCTAATTATTTCATCATGGAGCAGTGTTAACTGCAACTGGTGCGGAAAGTGTATTACGCAGTAAACGTGCGCAACCAGCAGCTAAGAAGAACAATTGAGCTCGTGGGGGAACACAAAATCAAATTAAACTGGGAACTTCTAATTCTTAGCAGTGAATTTGACATTAAAATATTGAGGGAATTTAAACAAAAGTTTTAAATAAATTTTTGCTTCTGATATGTATCAATTGGAGCTTAGTGATCCATAATGAGAATTTAACATTCTCTTAAGTCTCAAATTTCCAAGGCTTTTTACTATTTTAAAATTTAAAATTAGTAAAATTATTGAAGATTCTTATTTCAGGAGGAGCAATCCCATCCCTGTATATATACCATTTTGAAAAAAGATAGCAAGGTTGTATTAAAAACTCAAAGCAAATCTTCTGGAAAAAATTTTTGAGACTCCTTGAAAACTCCTGGAATTTACAAAGGGTATGAACCCTGCTTCCTTTTATCTGCGTACTCTTCTTAAAAAAGGATGTCTCTTTCTTTTCTTTTTTCTTTTTTTTTTTTTTTTTGACAAAATGTTTCTAAAATATATTAATACACTTAATTTAATATTTTAAGTGTTAAAATCTAAGTGAAGCAGACAAGTTGTAAATAAGATTTTAACACTTGAAATAAAACTAACTATATATTTTACAAATATTTTGTCAAATAAAAAATAAATAAAAATCCTTCAAGAAGGATATCTAAACTAATAAAAGAAAGTTTCGCTCTGTGTGTCTGTGTGTGTGTCTGTTAGCGATGGCTAGGAAAATCTGGCCCACCTAGAAGGCTGGAAATTTAGATATAGGTAGTCCAAACCCTCTCCTGTTGCACCATTACTTCAGAATTTTAATATTTTAATTACTTTCTGAAATATTAATTAAAATGCACAAAGAACTCTCATTAAAAATACGCTTTTATTCTCTTGGGTTGGTTGGTTTACTGGTTGGTTGCATCGATTCTTCACAGAAGTAATTAAATAAACCAGAGTAGCGGATGCATAAATAAGGATTTCTAACTAAATGGTGTCAACATGGATTGAAGTTATCAGCGTAGAGGAGCCATGCGAATGTCACACCATCTGTACATGACAAATTACACATACGTTCCACTGATTGAAATATTTTGCAGGCATATTTTTCTTCATGACAATTAGTCGGGTTTAAGTTTTTTTTTTACATGACATTTATTATTATGATGGAGATTGTTAATACAGAGAACTTTATTTAACAGATTCTTTTTTATATTTGCTGGAATTAGAGGGGCAAGGGTCTAATTACATTTAAGCTTCAAGGTGTATTTCTAGAAAGCAGTTACCAGAATTTCCGAATAGTAGTGTAAAAGTAGTAAGCCAAATTTCAAATTAAGTTCCTAGCTTAACCAAATGAATCAATCATTAAAGATGTATTGTGATCCTCCTAATTAGTTATTTGCTGAAGGCCACTTGAACCCCCCCACCCCTCCCGGACCGTCCTTCAAGGTTTTTTCTCTAACTATGCTCCGTTTCCATATCTCAGCAACTATTTTTCCGATTTCAACACAAGTGATTCCAAACATTATAATTAACTTAAATGTCACTCTTTATAACATTAAACTAAATTTATGAGTAGCGGTTACCACTATTTCCGAATAATTGGGTAAGCCAAATTTGTAATTAAGTTCCTAGCTTAAGCAAACGAACGAATTTCGAAAGATGCATAGTGCTCCTCTTAATTAGCATTTGCTGAAGGGTACTTGAACAACCCCCCCCCACCCCCCCGGCCCCTCATTCAAGGTTTTTCCCTAACTATGCCCCGTTTCTATATATCAGCAACTATCTTTCCGATTTCAACGCAAGTGATTCCATACATTCTATTTAACTTAATGGTCACCCTTTATAACATTAAATTAAATTTATGAGTAGCGGTTACCACTATTTACAAATAAGAGTTTAAGCCAACTTTGTAATTAAGTTCCTAGCTTAACAAAACGAACGAATATTTATGCATGCATAGTGGGCCTCCTAATTAGTCATTTTCTGAAGGACACTCGAACATCTCCTCCCTTCGGCACCTCACTCAAGGTTATTTTCTCCAACTGTGCCTTATTGCAATACCTGGGCTAATAATGTTCCAATCTTCTCGAAACCAGCTTAGTTTTGTAGTGCGCCTACTATACAGTAACATAGGCAGCGGGGACCTGTCTCAGAAGTTCGTTCGGAAAGAGGTTTGTTTAGAACAGAATGCTCTCCTGGCGGTGGTAGGGGGAAATAAAAGATTTTCTAGAGCGTACGAGCATGCCTGGTATACGGTTCTGAAGCCATCGTAGACCGTGGCCAGAGTTCCGTTTTTTAAGAGATTTAAGTTTATTACAAGGGCTCGGGCAACGCCGGGCGTGTCAGCTAGTACAGAATAAAAAGGGTAAGCATTTTAATTTTCTGAGGAGAAATTTGAAAAATTTAGATGCATGCCAGGTCCATAGGTTTAACATTAGAGAAGGGAATTTGTGGTCTAACTGATAACAAGCCTTTATGTCCTGCTAAAGTTTTCCTTTCTGGTCAACTTGTTTTACTTGTAAATTACACATTTTAAAACAACAACAACAAAAATAAATGAAGAGTATGTTTTTATGGAATGAAATTTTAAAGGAATCTTGTGAAAAGGCCTGTTTTAACAAGAGGAATTTTGTGAAAAAACCTGTTTTATTAAGAGTAATTGTGTGAAGGAACCTGTTTTATTAAATGTATTTTTGTGAAGGACCTAGGCTCCAAATTTTACCTGGATCGACCCCTGTTATTTAAACAAATTTTGGGGATTAACTTGCTTGCTTGATACAGTTGCATTAAAAGATTTTTATAATATTATTTCTGCATTTTTACTAGTAAATTATGAATTTTATTTTATTATTTTTAATTCTTTGCAGAGTTTCCAAATGAAAATATGCCAAGCTTAGATGCTAGTTCATCTTCGAAGAAATTGACTAAAGAGAATTTGCAAGCTCTATCCAATTCTTCTAAAGACAGTGCCTCACTCCTGCCTAAAGGTGAAGTACACAGTGGTAATCAAGGTATGATAATATATACCATAAAATCCTGATTGTAATTCCCTCTTTTTTCAAAACTAAAAAGTGTTGAATGTGGGAGGAGGGTTTATAATCGGGATTTAAAAAAAAAAAAATCATTTAAAAACCTGTTTTATCATTAATTTAGTAGTTAAAAAGGGCGAGAATCTTCTGTATTTGGGTAGATTTTCATTAAAGAAACAAAAAAGCAAATTTAAATCCACCCCCCCCCCCCAAAAAAAAAAAAAAAAAAAAATTAAAAATCTCAAATTTTTTTTAATATATTTTTTATTTGTTATTTTATTGTAACAAATAATCAATCATGTACATCCCCCTCAAAATTACTGCTTCCCCCTTTGCCCCCCCCCTTTCTAGTACCAAAACCCCATAGTTTAACCTTTATAACTTTTTAATTTTTAAATTTCTTTTCAGACTTATTTAATACTCTATATTAACTATAAATAAACCTAATTTACCACCTAAATCAACACCTCCTACTTAAATCTCTGCTTTTCTCCCCCTGCACCTCCCTCACAGCCTCATCTCATGAAGACCCTTCCCCTACAAATGGATCTCATTAAATTTTAAATATTTAAAATTCTTAAGTTTTTTCTGCTCTATTTGTTATTCTTATAACAATATTTAAATAACAATCTAATTATTCCCCTCCTCTCCTCCAAAAAGTCCTCTTTATTTTCTCTCTCTCCCCCCCCCCCCCAGTACATACTTTAAAATCTTTATTTTTCCCCTACAATAATTAAATAACAATTTTCAACAATAATTAAATAATTATCTAATTTGCTCCTCCCCCCCTACCCCAAAGGAAATCTGCTTCTTCCTCTACCCCCAAGCACACAAACTTTAAAATCTTTCAAAAAAAAAAAAAAAAAAAAAGTTTTTTATGCTTTATTGTTATTTTGTAGCAACAATAAATAAATGATCATGTAACTCTCCCCTTAAATTTCCATTCCTCATCCCCAGAAAAAGGGGTGAATTTCTAAACATGGAGGGGGGGGGGAGGCAGAGAGAAAATTTTAGTCTTTTTTGTAGTTTGACTGTACTGACAGCTGATATTTTGTTAATGGGATGGGAGTTATTTTAGAGAACCATATTTATTTCAAAACATAAAATATACACATGATTCAGGGAGGAAAGAACAGTCAAACTGCAAAATATATGAAAATTTTTGCTTTCCTCTCACATATTTAGACATCCAACCCCCTCCCTTGGGAGAAAAGGACAGGGCAAAAATTTCGAAGGTGATGATTATTTTAGATGAGTGATACTTATATGAGATCATGTAGATGAGCTTTGTTACCTTACTATAAAATAAGAAATAGAACAGCGTTTAAACAAATATATATTAAAAGATTTTAAAGTATTTGCTGAGTGAGGGGGACAGTGGGGGAAATAGAACTTTTAGGAGAAAGAAGGATATTTTAGATGATTGATTATTCATTAATTGTTACTAAAAATAAACAAATACAGCAGACATATAATCTATTTATTTTTACCAGAGAACAACAAATATGTCAAAAGATTTCTTCAAATAAGAGTTTTACAAATTTTTAACTTTGTATTCTCGAGGATGAGGTGGTAAGATGATTTTCAAAGGAAGGGGTTTATAACTTAGATGATTTATTTATTTATTGTTAATAGAGAGCAAAAATAGTACAGAAGATTTTTTTTTTAGTAAATAGTTTAAAAAAAATTATAGGGGTTGACAAAGAGGGGGAAGTAGAAATTTTGGGAGTAGAGAGGTAATTATAATGGTTGATTATTTATTTATTGTCACTAGACAGCAACAAATAGAGCATATATTTTTTAATAAAAAGTTTTAAAGATTTTAAACTTTGTATGCTGAGGGGGGAGGGGGAAACAAATTTTGGATGGAGGGGAGATTGTAGGTTGGAGGACTGATGTTTTACTTACTGTTGTTATATTACTAGCGAGCAATAAGAAGGCCATAAGAATTTAAAATTCTCAAGATTTTGAACTTTTTGTGTTGGGGAGGGCAGGAAAAGGAATCAGACATTTCATGTGGGGGGGGGGGGGGTATTTCATTAACAAAATATAAAAACAAGAGTGGAAATCTGCCAAAATTTTCAAAAAAATTTATAATTCTTTTTCTTGGATTTTTAAAATCAATTTTTTGTGCTCTTTTTTTTGGGGGGGGGGGGTATTTAATTAAAAAAAATTTTAGACCGCTAACCAGGCCCCTACCTGTCAGGCTTTTGCCTAGCTTAACGAGGTGATACCTGGCAACGGGGCGAGGATTCGCCTGCTCTCCACTTGGTGAAAATGTGTTTATTAAATCTATAGGCCGACATGGCTTCAGTGTGTCTTGTTGCTTTAATTGCTTTCTCTTAGTTGGCCGGTTGCTAATTGATTTCTGATGAGGCGGTTCAGCACTGCGCAGTGTAGCAAAGTCATGCCGGATGGATGTGAGATGCTGGGATATTTACTATTTCCTCGCTGCATCGCTCATCCATACATCATGCCATCGCTACTCGAGTTGGTCTCGTAATTTAGAACCTTGATCTGGTGACGAGATCTTCACCAGACTAGGCACCCCTAGAGGTGTAATTCACAGGTAACTTAGAGGACTTTACACCCACGACGGATTTTACATGCACTGGGGCCATTAGCGTACATGATCGCCGCATCTGAAAAGGAATGGGGTTAGACATTTTATAACACTTTTAATACTACAAACTAAGTGCTACTTTTAGACTTTAGGTACTATTACTTTACTTGGTTGTTTGTCTTAATTTACCTATAGTTCTACCCTACGATAATTTTAACTGAAACTAAATATTCTAAAGTTGCTTATTCCTACAGGGGGGGCATTATATGCATAATTTACTAAATTAAGAGAGGGTTTGGACCATCGGCTATATATTATCTGTATATAATTTGATATTTATAATTTATATAACTTAGATAAATATAAATATGGGAGAGTAGGGATAAATGGTTATATACTAACTAAATATAATTAATGGTATAATGTTTATAACTAGCACGGGAAGAGGGGGGGGGGCTTACTTTTGGGATTTTACGGTATTAGTTTCATTAATAATTGTTGCAACTAAAGATTAGCTTGGATAATTTGGTACTTTGCTGTACTTGTTTGTTATAGGGGCCTTTGCGAGATTGAGAAAGAAAATTTTCATGCATATTTTCTAGCAACCTATCCACTGTTACATACACACAATTTTTTCAATAATTATACAATTTATTTAATATACACATGTAATTTATCTGTTATTATATACAAACATAAGTTATCTAACACATTTAATCAAGTATTTTTTTTTAAACACATATACACAAACAAGCATGTCAGTTTTGTTTTTCTACCTGTTTATATCATTTGGCAAAAATACCACTTTCTGAAGCCTGAATTGTACAAAGTTTTTAAAAAAGCAGTAATGCCCCTATAACAGGGAAGTACCAAGAATTTTTACTTTATTCAATATTAGTTCTTTTGTTTAAAACTTTTTCTGACTATGCAATCAAACAAACACTTGAGTTTTTTGTTTTGTTACAAGACTTATATTGGTAAATTATATTTGTACATTTTAGGTTGACTGGACTTTTTATGTTTCCAAACTAAGTTGAAGAAAAGAAAACAAAAAACAGTAGCTCCACCTATACACAGAAATGTTATTTTGTTTAATTATAAAATATTTATTATTATTTGTAATAAAGCAAAACCATAAAAATCATCCTGTCATTAAAAATCACTATTGACAATACGAAAGCATATTCATTTTACCACTTTCATCAAAACATTATTTTACCAAAATATATTAATCATTTTCACTGTATATTACAAAATGCATTACCTAAGTTTTAAAATGTTATCAGTGCTGGTCAGGGCTTTACAAATTTGATAAAATCTGGTAGTCAGCAAAAATTTCTAGTCAACACAAAAGTTTTTTATGAATTAATTGAGAAAAAATGATAAAAACAATAGCTTAAAATTATTAGTTATATAGTTTAGAATAGTACATAATTTAGAAAGATAATATAAGTTTTCTAATGAAACTTATCAAAATTATATATCTTTGAAAAAAATACTGTAAAGGCTGAATTAACCGGCATGTTCAGGAAATGCTGATTGCTGAATGCTTTAAATATTTGAATAGTTATAGCTATTCGGACATTTAAAGCATTCGGCACACTTATAAGTGCTACAGTATCCAGATCGCGTAGTGAAGCAGGAAAATAATTTTTTGCCTATTTTCCTGTTGAAGTCAGTCAAATAATTCTGATTTTATTATTTTAAAATTTGCATTTGATGAACTTATTTTTGCCAAATTAATAGAAAAGATTAAAAATATTTTTTTGTTTGAATATAATTTCCATATTTCTTAATATTTTGTAATTTTGCAATATCTATAATGAGACACCTTATAAGAATTACCAGGGAAGATAGAAATGCAGTTTCTATTAATTTCTTAGATCAATTTTGTACAAAAAAATTGCCATATTAAATAAACTTGGCCACAAAATGAAGAATCTTGGTCACCAGTGGCGATATGGCGACCGCATTTGTTAAGCCCTGGTGCTGGTAGACAGTGTGAAGTTCCTTTATTTATTTAAAATTTTGTGTCAGTAAAGTTTACTAACAAAGCATATAATTATTGGACTTAAATTTGTTAAAAACTGAAACCATGTTTTTAATAACTGGATTTAATTTAAGCTTTTAAAAATCTTACTTGTACCATAACATTTCTTAAGGAATAATGCTACTCATAACATTTGAAAAATCACTTATTATTTATAATTTTTCTTTAGAAAACTGTACATTGGAATGAAAATTTATTTGAAGGTATTTATTATATCAATCTTTAACATCATTAAAACACACATGCACACACACACACACACACATATATATATGAAATGATAAGAAAAGAAATTATCCATTGTAAACATCATTTAAAAGTGATCAAAGTTGGTGAAGGTAATTTTCCCAAATAGGAGTTGATTGACATGTTTCTATTGGATGATTACTCAAAGCTATAATCCCCAAAGCAGAATGTTTTGTAATATTCCGCAATGAACTTCCAGCTGATCAAAAATTTTCTGCGGGAGTAGGGTCAGCAAGCCCAATGAACTACGGGTCTGGGGGAGCGTTCAGAGCTACCTCAGCAGGTTTCGGGGCAGAGCCCCTGAAGCTGATGCAATTTGGGCACTCTAATGTAAAATTCAGAACATTTTAGACTACTTACCACTTTGCGAAAATGCAAAGTTGCTCAACCAGCAGTAAATTTGTAAATGAAAAGCACATAATTTTTTTTTTTTAAATTACAGATAGACTAAGGCAGAAGCCGAAGCCGAAATCCGAAGCAGAATAAATGTATTTCAGCAAACAAATAATAGTGGAATAATATACTTAAAATTGTATTAAAAAAGTTCAAAAATTATTATGAATTAAAATCAAGGGAAAAAAAAAATGGATTTATTCTATGAAACATCAGTTCAAACAAGTTTTATTAAAATAATAATTTGTTACCTTTTATTGAAAAAGCAACAGCTTATTCATGGTGTCTTTGTCTACAGAAATATAGTATTCTTTCTCTTTTTCGACAATAGGCAAAGCAGCAACTTGTTCTGGTGTAGTCAATTCTTCAATCTGTTCTGGTGTGGTTAATTCTTCGCTAATTGTCGGAGAACCTTTAACCAAAATATTTCGTATAGATGTAAACTATGTTTCCGACCCTTGATTAATGGCATCGGCATGTGAAACTTCCATTGAAATATTATGTTCTTCGCTGGAGATTTTTGCAGGCAACTTGTTTGCTCATTTTGCAGGCAACTCGTTCCGATTTTCTTTTACAGTTGAAAATACTCAGTATGCTTTTCTCATTTATTGATATGTGTTTTGCACTCTTTCCAGGATGTAAACGTTCATAATGATGTTTTAAATTCTTCAAAATTACTTGTGCTTTGCAGTCAAAGCAAGAAACTTTGTCACGTACACAAGTCGATATTTTCAACCTGCACTCGTAGCGTGCAAAACCGATAAATATACTATAAAATATAAAACGCAATAAAACTAACGTAATAAATTAAGTACAACTTTAAAACAATACACAAAACAATCAAAAACTTAACTAAACAAGTGGGTAAGTGTGATCGAAGATCGCACAAAGCGTTTTGTTTAATATTCCTTTCAAAACACTTTATCCTTTCTTTAATAAATTCAAATAAATATAATTTAGCAACAACATAAAAAAAAAAGTTATGTTTTTTATAAAGTAATAATTTACCGGTCTATTTTTCCGTTTTTTCGAAAATCTAAACCAGCCCAATAGCGGGCGAAACCCGCTGTTATATTCTGTCATAATAATATCCGTCATACGGACTAAATGCGATATTTAAAAAATATATAATTTCAAAATTAAACATGTTGGACGCCTTCAAAAATGTCAAAATATGCGAATATTTGCATAATCGGGTTTTTATCATGATTCAATACATTCCTCAAACTCATATATTTACTATTCTCTATTATTCATATTGATACTCGCTTTGTATTATTCTCAAATATCTGAAAAGTTTGTTAAACTTCCAGTAAGACGTCAGATTTTCTTTTTAATTCTCTAATGATGTGATATTTATCTGCTTTGTGTACATCCACATACTCATACTCCTTGTATTATTGAGAAATTTTAGACATTTTTCGTTTTATTTACCACTATGACGTCAATCAATTTTATTTCATATTTATCTTTTTTTCAATTGGTGAAACTTTTTATTTCATTTTCATTTTTCACGTGAAAATCGTCTGATAGAAAATTAATTATTGTAGAAAGAATTTCATCGTGCTGGATTTAAAATTTTTGGCATCTGTTATAACGAAAAATGTTTCAATTTAATAGAAAAAGGCTATTAGAATTTTGGTTTTTTATCTCTATTTATTAAAATAATATGAATTTTTCAAATTTTAATATTTTCAGCTCTTCACAGCTGATATTCTGATTTATATACGAAGTTTCAACTCTGTAAGTTACATAGTTTTCGAGAATGGCTCTGTGACAGACAGACAACGGAGCGGGAGCAATAGGGTTTCGTGAGATGAACGAAACCCTAAAAAGTAACACGAGGGGTTGATAACAATAAGATCGCAGAGAAGTCGCAGAAAGCAAGACAACAGCAAGGAAGTAAGCAATACAATAACTACGATAGTACGAAAAAGAGTGCACATGGCCATTGGCGAAAATCTAAACCGGAATTTTTAAGCCAATATGGTTTAAAAAAGACAAAAACTTTAATTTGGCTTAAAAAAAGCTAAACTGGCAACCCTGAATTCCTCGAGATAAGCAAGCTAGACTAAACTGCTCCTTCGTAGCACATGTGCAAAGATCGCGGTTGGGAAATTCTGAGAAGGAGAAAGAATAAACCACAGAGAAACACTCTACTGGCACATCGTCGTCTTTCAATTCTCGCTGGAAGGATCGAATCATATACTAACCACCCTCCCCTCAAACAAAAAGAAATTTTTGGCGTGTCGTCTTTTTTTTTTTTTTTTTTTTTTTTTTTTTTTTTTTTTTTTTAGTTTATACTGCTTTTGGGGCTATAATTTCTAATCACATTCTTCAATATGACAGTTATTATACTCATCTAAGAAAATCAAACTAAATAATTATGTTCAGACAATAAATTCTAATTAATGTCAAAATAAGAAATCCAGAATTACATCTATACTAATAAAATAAAGTTTCGCTCTGTGTGTGTGTCTGTTGGCGATGGCTAGCAAAATCTAGCCCACCTAGAAGTCTGGAAATTTAGGTGTGGATAGTCCAAGGTCTGACCATGTGCACTTGAGTCTTAGAATTTTAATATTTTGATAATTACTCTTGATATTAATTAGAATATCATTAAACATTGCATCGAAAATGTCATCTTTTAAATCAAAATGGCTAAAGAAAAGAACTGTTGTTGTGGATTTGCAAGCGGAAATGAAGGAATTCAAAATTATTTTACTAATTAGCGAATTTAAAAAAAACTAATTAAGATATCAATTTGAAAATTTCTGAGCATATGTAAAAAAAAAATTCTGCATCCGTCTATGCAATTTTTGAAACATTTGGCCGGTAATTTTTCTTACATTTATGCAAAAAACTGCTAAAAATCGGCTGGCACCAGTGAAAAAAATCCGAGAAAGTTTCAGACAGCGATCTGCTTTAATTAAAAACTGAACTACAAAGAGATCTGTTCTCTGGCCGATCCCTCGATTTAGTTTGCGAAAATGAAAGGAAATAATTGCCAATTTTTACTAATGAACAAAAATTTAGATAACTAATTAAGATATAGATTTGAAATTGTGAATGGGAAGTGTTGTCATCTGCCAGCTATTTTAGCTTAGTGTCTTCATTATGTTCTAATTATCAGAAAAATTTAATTATTTTTTTAATGATCGCGTTAATGTAGGTGAAGGTGGTTTTCTTGAACAAATTATTCGTTATATTTGCGGGTATGGGGAGGGAGGGAGATTGTTATTATCTCGGGTCCGGGCAACGCCGGGTGGGTAGCTAGTTTAGATCATAAAGTTTAATCAGTTTTCCTCAAAATGACAGTTATTACATACAGACAGGCCCGTATTTTGGCTATGTGACGCCCCTGTGCCATCAGTCACTTTACGCACCCCCCCCCCCCCCCCCCCCCC
The DNA here is from genome assembly GCA_963931845.1 of Maratus michaelseni. NCBI lineage: Eukaryota > Metazoa > Arthropoda > Arachnida > Araneae > Salticidae > Maratus > Maratus michaelseni. The sequence continues at coordinate 191,673,366 of OZ007600.1, forward strand.
CCTCCACACACACACTAGAGGTGAGTTCGCATTCTCTTTTTGGAGCCCTAGCCCAACAGTTTTAAATCTGAGCCCGAAACATTTTGTGTCATCAGATTCCGAGCCCGCCTGAACCCAATACCAAAAGTATGCAATAGAATAAAAAAATATATTTTTTTAAAAATAACATCTCATTTTTAAACATTTTAAAAATAACTGTTATTTTAAGAACGTAACTTTTTTTGGAAATTTGCATTGGATCTTATCAAAAGAAAAGTTTGGTGTCAAATAAAATTTTTGTTTATTAAAAATATTCTCATATTTTTCTTCCCCCAAAAGCAAATTGGATGGACAAACTAGCGAACTGTGTTTTACGAATAAATGCATAATATTTGCAGAAGTTACTATTAATATGCTGAAGAATCGAACAATGTTTTCCTATTACCTATAAAAGGTATAAATCTTCATTTATAATAGATTTCTTTCTCAAAACAATGTTACGTGATTCTTCTGTAACTGAAAATCAAGTTAAATTAAAAATGCTGGAATTGACATCGTTAATCTGAATAATCCGATGCTTTTATAGGAAAAAGGAAACACTGCTCGATTGCTTTTTTTCCGAATAACAATGTATGTTAATTATATCTACTTACGAGTGAAAAAAAACCTCAAAAAATTTTCCAGCTTCAAAATTATGCCGCCCCCCACATTGTGCCGCCCATGTGCTATGGCACATGTTACACATGCCTGAATACGGCCCTGCATACAGATGAGGAAATCTAAGTAAATAATTATGTTTAGAATTCAAATTATTCTCAATATGAGAAATTGGTGAGTACATTTTAGGTCGTAAATTACATTTCTCTGTTTGACATTTCTCATTACATTTAAAATAATAAATAACCTTAACATTAAATTTAGAAATGACTGTTGTGGATGTAATTTGGACAAAAACTATTGCATTACATGGCCACAGTAATCAAGACTTCTATCCAATTAAAAGTAAGTTCACGCCTATATTTGATTAGTTTGCCCGCTGCTGGAAAATATTCTAAATTCTTATCAAAACTGACGTGTAACCACCAGAAGCTTAGATTTTTGGCAGATTTTGAGATGCTCAGCCTACCCTAGAAGCCATGTAGGAATTACCATAAATAATATGGTTCTCGGGGCCTCTTTGAGCTCCCACTCATTGTGTGTATTATCTATTTGGATTAATAAATCAGTTGGTCTGCAAAGAGGTCCCGAGTCAACTCCTTTCACCCCAATAAATTATTATACACATATATATATATATAATACTAGTGTAAATGCCCATCCTAGGTTGGTGGGTAGAATTGTGGTTTTCACTTAAAATTTAAAATATTTGATAAAAATATTCATATATTATTCATCTATAATACGGAAAACTGGCATAAAACATTAAGTTGAGGGCGTGGTTAATGCATGGGCCTCTGGGATTTTAACAACAGATTTGTAATATGATGTAAATAAGATGCGGGGAAATTGCAAATGTATCTGAATTAGTGAAAGGAAACATATATATTGAATGCAATATCAGTACAAATAGTTTTTACTGACTGACTTGTACTCTTAAGAAATATAAACATGTTTCCATACTGTTCATCGACAATAAAGAAAACTTACCTGAAACAATAAGTTCAATTCTTCTGGAGTTTAAAAAAAAAAAAAAAATTATAATCTTGTGTAAATAAAATGACAGAACAGAAAAGAAATAACAGATCTTTCTTAATTAGTAAACAGATATAGATATAGTTCTCATTGTCGCAGACGCACCGGGATGTACAGATGTCGCAGTTGCACAGGGGTTTTCTTTTTGTGCCAAAAACGCGATTTTATGCCTGGCCGACATGATGATTTTGGTGAGATTTTTCTTTGTATGGTAACCCTTTTGAACAGATTGTGTGTGTTTTATATTAAATTATTATGTTACCGTAAAATCCTGATTGTAAGCCCTCCTTTTTTAAAAGCAAAAAGGATTAAATTTGGGAGGGGGCTTATAATCAAGATTTAAAAAAAAAAAAAAAAAAAAAAACGTTTTAATCATTAATTTAGAAGTAAAAATAAGACGAGAACCATCCATATTTCAGCAGATTTTCACTTTAAAAAAAAAATAAGAGAAAAAGATTCATCTAAATTCCCACTCGCCATAAAATCCTGCTCTCCTCCCCACATAAAATTTAAAATCTTTTTTTTTTTTTCATATTTTTCTTTATTTGTTTTTTAATTGTAACAATAAAAAATCAATAATCTAAATTACCCCCATCAAAATTACTGTTTCCCCCTTTGACTCCCCTCTGGTACCAAAAAAACATAGTTTAACCTTTATAACGCTTTAATTTAAATTTTCTTTTCTAACTTATTTAATACTCTATACTAACAATAAATAAACATAATCTACCATCTAAATTACCCCCTCCTCCTAAAACCTCTGTTTCTCTCCTCCCCCCCTCCAACCTCATCTCATGAAGACTCCTCCTCCAATTGCATCTCCTAAAATTAAAATTATTTTTAAATTCTTAATCGTTTTCTGCTCTATTTGTGATTTTGTTGTAACAATATTTAAATAACCATCTAAATTATTCCCTTCTCTCCAAAAAAGTCCTCTTTTTTTTTCTTCACAGTTTAAAGTATTAATTTTTTTTTCCTAACTTTTTTTGCAACAATAATTAATTATCTAAATTGCTTCTCCCCCCCAACCCAAACAAATTTGCTTCTCCCTTTCCCTCCCCAGCACACAAACTTTAAAATCTTTAAAACTTTTTTTAAAGGTTGTTATGCTGTATTGTTACTTTGTAACAACAATAAATAAATGATCATCTATCAACTCTCCCCATAAATTTCTATTCCCCATCCCCAGAAAAGGAGAGGATTTCTGGACATGGGAGGGGGAAGGGCAAACAGAAGATTTTAGTCTTTTTTTTTTAAGTTTGGCTGTTCTCAGAGCTGATATTTTGTTAATGGGGAAGATGAGTTATTTTAGAGAACATATTTCTTTTAAAACATAAAATATACATGTGATTCAGGGGTTAGAACAGCCAAACTTGCAAAAAAGATGAAAATTTTTGCTTTCCTCTCACATATTTAGAAATCCCCTATTCCTCTTATGGAGGAAAAGACAGAGCAAAAATTTCAAAAGAGATGATGATTTTATATGAGTGATACTTATATGAGATGATGTAGATGAGAAGGGGTAACTTAATACAACATAAGAAATAGGGCAGTATTAAATAATAATAATAATATTAAAGATTTTGAATTATTATATTTGCTGAGGGGAGGGGGGGGGGGGCAGAGGCTGAGGTGAAACTTTTGGAAAAACAAATACAACAGATTTTTTTTAAAAATAGAGTTTGAGAGATAATTTAAAATTTTGTATGTGTGTGTGTAGGGGCGAAAGACATTTTTGAAGTAGAGAGTAAATTTAGATGACAGATTATCTATTTATTTTATAAAGAATGGCAAATAGTACAGAAGATTTCTTCAAATAAGAGTTTTACAAATTTTAAACTTTGTATTCTGGGGGGGGGGGGGGGGGACATGAATTTTGAAGGACAGGACTTGTAATTTAGATGATTTGTTAGTTATTTATTGATAATAGAGAGCAAAAAATAAATAGAACAGTGGCAAAGAAGGGGAAGCAGATACTTTGGGGGTAAAGAGATAATTGAAATGGTGGATTATTTATTTATTGTTACTAGACAGTAACAAATAGAGCATATATTTTTTAATATAGAGTTTTAAAGATTTTAGACTTCGCATCCTGGGAGGAGAGAGAGGGAAGGAGAAGTGTAAGTTTTAGAGGGAGAGGAGGTGGGGGGAGGTAATTTAAATGAATGATTATTTACTTATTGTTACTACAGAGCAACAAATAGGACAGAAGAATTTTTTTTAAATGGAGTTTAGAATTTTTTTTTCCTGGGGGAAAGGGAAGTAGCAGACATCTTGGTGGTTGAGAGCTCATTTATAGTTATATAGTTATATTAAATAGTTTAATAAAATTAAATAAAACAAACGAAAATTTAACAGCTAGGTAATCTAACTGCACACTTAAACACTGAAATAATCAGAATTAAAAAAAAAACTGTTGTAAAAAGTGAAATGTTTCTAGAATTTTTTGGCTATTAAAATACCTAGCATGAAACTAATATGAAAAGCTTTACCTCTCTTAATAAATTAAAATTTGTATTTTAATACACAATTGCTATTTTTCATATAAAAATGCTTTGTTTGTGAGCAATCCAAAAAATCTATTATCGTTTTCAATTGAAAATGTTCCGTTTACTCGACAGTATGTTCTGTAGATAGTGATTATGATTGTTTGATATATAGAATATATATCATATCTTCAAGTGAATTGTCAATTTGATGTGTAGCTTTCTCAAAAAAAAAAAAATAAATAAATAAAATGAAATAAATAAATAATAATAATAAAATAAACAAATCAGTGATTTTTCAGGCTTTGTAAGTTGTGTTTACCCCTTAAGTACTGATGATTTTTTAAATGAATGTATGAATAAGAGAAATTTTAGAGGAATGTAATTTATATTATTAATTATATTTTAAAATTTTGGTATATTTTAGAATTTGTTTAATTAAATTTTGTTACAAGTTATTGTTCTAAAATCAACACTTTTCTTTATAGAAACAAATGATAATGATGCTGAATCTGAAATTTCCTTTGGACGTATATCACCTGTTAGTTCAGTACATACAAGTGACTTGTCGTCCTTCGATGATGTAATAAGTTTGTCTTCTGATGATGAAAATGGCGAAAAGAAAACAGTGCCTCTTAAGGAAGGTAGGCTGTTATTGATTTTTTCTATCAATATTTAAAAATGATTATATGATAGAATATTTAAGGTTTTTATATAGGATCTATCATCGCAGTCAAACAGTAATGTTTCCTTATGAAAATTTAAAAAAAAAAAAATCTATAAGAAATACAATTATAGCCCTTATATTTAAGAATTATGGCCCATTTTTCTCTTAAGGGTGTGAGTGAGATTTTAATACTTTAAATATGATTAAGTATATACTTTAGAAATATTTTGTCAACTAAAAAAGAAACAGACATCCTTTAAAAAGAGTAGACAGGAAAAAAAGTTAAAATTATTAATTTCCTGGTGAGATATTTAAAAAATATGAGGTCAGTAAATGTCTCCAATTCCACTCTTCAATGTTAAACCTATGGGCATAGAATGCATTCATATTTTTCAAATATCTCTTCCCAAAATTAATATTTTTAACATCTTTTTTCTGTGTAATCTTCTTAACCTTCTCACCGTCGCAAACTGATATATCCATTCACTATGTTGTAGGTTTCACTGCAATATTAGTATTTTTTAAATTAATATAATTCTAAAAATATAATATAGTTTTAAAACATTAAGTAATGATTCATAGTCTCAACGATTATATTCATATATGTCATTAAGTTTTATCATGTTTGAAATATCATGTTTTTTAGCAATTTAAAAAAATTACAGAGAAAACAACATTACAATTTTGCCCTTTTGCTCGGCGGTCAAGGGGTTAAAAGACATCCCTTTGGTTTTTAGTTGACAAAATATTTCTAAAATACATCCTTAATGCAATATTTTTTGTGTTGAAATCTTACTGAAGCTGTCGAGCTATGAGTTAGATTTTAACACTTCAAGATAACTTTTATTTAGATAACTTTAATTTTAACACTTCAAGAGAAATATTTTGTCAACAAAAAAAAAAGAAACAGACATCCTTTAAAAAGAGTACACAGAAAAAGAAGTTTAAAATATTAATTTCCCGGTGAGATATTAAAAAAAATATGAATGCATTCCATGCCCATAGAATTAATGTTTAACATTAGCAGGAGGAATTTGCTATCTCACTGACCAACACCCTTAAGTTCTATATGAGATTTTATAGGCTATTTTGTAATGTTATAGAAAAAGCTACAGAGTTCTATAAAATATTCAATTTTCAGTTTTACAATTTTCATAAAGAGTACCATTAATAGTAATTTTGAATTAATCTTTATTCCATCAATATTTGGAATTTTTATTTTAACACTGTCCAAGAGTAGATTTTTAGACATTTAACCCTTTAACGGATAAATCACTTCAATTGCTGAAATGTTGAACTAAATGATTGACACCAGAAATTGAGAACAAATTTATTGGTATATAAGAAAAAAGCGATATTTCACATACATAATAAGTGGAAAACATTTTTTTAAATTCTGCTATCATTGTTGAATTTCGGAATTTGTTTTGTGGTTTCGTAGGGAAACCAATGTCCGTTAAAGGGTTAAAAGAAAAAAAAGTATTTTATTCTCACTCTCTGTCTTTTTTAATGAACATTAATTTGATTTGTGGTCATATATAGACAGCATTTAAATGAAAGACTTTACTGTTGGGGGGGGGGGGGGACATTTTTCTGTGTGTGATCTTTAAAGATTTTTTTAAAAAAATGATTACCTTTCTTAAAATTATACTTCATTAATTGCTGTGTATACTTTTATTATTACTATTGTAAATATTTGTTGTTTCTTTCAGCATTAAAGAAATATTCTGAAACTGATCATTCAGACATAGACATAAAACCTGATGTCGAATCATTAAAATCTTCTGAACCAAAGGTATACAATTGTCTTTAATAACTTCCTTATTCAATTTATTTCTACATGTAAGAAAAGTGTGTATGTTTGTTTGATTGCTTGCTTGCTTAGTTGAGAACAAACAGCTGCAAGTAGAGCTACAAAATTTGATTCTGAACTTCTGCACCTTGAAGCAAGAATTTGGCCAGGATTTTCCTTAATTTAATTTGTGTGACTTTTTGTTTTTCTTCTAATGCATGTTCTGATTTTCAGAAAATAAATTTTTTGTACCGTTAGAAAGAACAAAAGCTTATTCTAACAAAGTTAGTTTTAAATCTCTCTGATTTTTGTAAGATTTGTAAACTACCCAGGGCTGGGTTTTTGCCGGCAGAAAGTGGTTTTTGCCGTGCCAGTGGCAGAAAGTGGTTATAACCGGTTTTAACCGGCAGAAACTGGCAACAACTGGCAGAAACACATTTCGTGACATAATCTGAGACTTTTATAGTTGTATTAAATCCTTAAGTACATTTTATTCAGGATAAATAACAAATGGAATATTGTGGATATTTTTAATTAAAAAATAAATAAATTTGTATTAGAGAAAATGAGTAATGTAACAGATAAAATTTTTGTTATAATATGGTTGTGTAATTTATGTATAAACAATTATTAGAGTATTTAAAATTCAGAATAGAAAACTATATCCAATACGTATTTTAAATTAAATGCTGAAAAGAAAAGAGAAATAATCAATACTTACTCAAAACTTACTTTTCTGTAATTTAACATAATAATTTAATGATAACTGTTAAAAATCTTTCTCACAGAAATGTTACGCAGCTCCAAATAAAAAAACTAGACTAATTAATTCCATTTGTATTTGGAATTGCATTTAGCTTTATTTTACTGTAGTACAATTAAAAAAGAACATTGGTGGATGTTTTAATACATGTTAAGGCATGTTATTAAAGAAAATTAAAACTGTAAAATATTAAATTTTGAGTGAATATTTTATTTTTGTAAAATTATTTTCCTTATTCAAAATATTAGAATACTAATTTTCCTGATTTGTTCAGAAGGTTGCATAAAATTATCTTCTGCGGGACTTCTTAATTTATAAAAACGCTTTGCATCATCATTGTTTTCATTTTGTGTAAAACATAGGCCATTCGTTTGACATAAAAGAGTTTATAAAGCATCGTATTATTGATTTGCATAAAGAAGGTCATAATCAGCAATATTTCGCCAGTTACTTAAAATGTTCTCAACCAAGTGTTAGTAGAGCAATAAAGCAGTATTCTAACGATGGACTTTTTGAAAACAAGCATTTAAATAGCAGCCGAAAGCCAAAAACTACTCAGAGAGATGATAGAAAGCTAAAGAGTATTTCTAAAATTTGTGCTGTTATAAAATGTAAAGGTGATGCTACAAAATATTAAACAATAACTATGTTTCCTCTTTTTAAACACATATTATTTACAATGCATTATTCTAATATTTTGAACCAGATAAATGGTTATTCTACTATTTTGATTTTTTCCACGTGTGAATAATTATTTTAATTTTTGTATTATTTCTTTTAATTTTAATGCTAAAAGATTCAACAAACTATGTAGATTAAAATATAATAGAATTTTTTGTAATTTTTTTTTTTTTTTTTTTTTTTTTACTTTTAAATAGAAATTCAACTGTAAATAATATTAATAGTTAAGCTTGTACAGCAACAGATTACCATTATGAAAATTTCTGTTTTTCAAGTAAAAGAAAATTAGTATTATATAAACAAAATATATTTATATGATCCTTTTGAAGCTTTTTGCTACTTTGAATAACATTCATAATCTTTAGTTTTAATTTTTAATTTAATTGTTTATATATCAAATACATGTGTGAATTATGAATCATTGCAGTTAAAGTTCTTCCAATTATTATTTCTTAGTTTCTGCCAGTTTTTGCCGCTTACTGGCAGAAACTAGTTTCTGCCATGCCGGTTTTAACCGGTTATAACCACTGGTTTTAACCACCCCGGCAGAAACTTGCCAGCCCTGAAACTACCGAATCTTTCTTTAAACTTTGATAAGGTATTTTTAAATTGTCAAAAAAAAAAAAAAAAAAAAAATATATATATATATATATATATATATATAAAGTAAATATTGAGCATTTTTTGTGGAAATTTTAAGAAATATTCAAATAATCATATTCTTTCTAAATCAAAACGGTGGAAAAATATGAAATAGCCCCCACCCCCCCCTTTTTTTTTTTTTTAAATGAAATGTTTAATAAAATTCAGTAACAACCTTTTTTTTTTTTTTTTTTTTTTTTTGAATGAAATATTTAATGAAAGTCAATACCAACTTTTTTTTTTTTTTTTTTTATGAAATATTTAATGAAAGTCAGAAACAATTTTTTTTTTCTTTCACATTAAAAGAAGAAGCAAAACTTCCAAAGCTTTGAGATAGTAAGATCACTTGATATATTTGAATTCCTTAGCAGCAGATGAGAAAAGAGGAAGAAAATTTGCTTATAAATGTTTATTCAGTTTTTTTAATTTTAGAATGTGCATAAATAATATCTAAATTATATAAAACACAATATTCCAATCTTGATAAGTCTGTAAATAAAATATTTTTTTTTTTGACCGACCAGAATGTTTATCATTTGTGATAATCTTCAATTGTTTATTTATATTGAGGGTGAGAATCTTCTGAATTTTTCAAAATCTCACCTTAATCTTCCCTCTCTCGTTTCATTTTTCAAATTTTGTAAAACTTTGTTTTTGCTGTCTTACTTATTAGTTTGTAGTAACAGTAAATAATCAATTATCTAACCCCCCCCCCCCCCCCGTCACTTAAAATTTCCATTCCTCCCTACCCAGCACACATAGTTTTAAAATCTTTAAAACTTTCAAATTAAAAATATTCTGCCCCATTTGTTAATCCGTAGCAGTAATAAATAAAAATAAATAAATAAATACAAATTAAATTAAATTAAAGAAAAAAAAAGGAAGCAAAACTAAATTTTGTTGTTCATATCTCTAATATGCATGCTTATATGCATAGCATATTTGTTATATAAATACTAATATTTTGTACATTTTTCTTCTCTTTTATTGAATAATGGGTCTTATTTTATGTGAAAGCAACACAGCAGGTGAAAATAAAATTAGCAACAAAAATATTAGTACATTTCCCATAATTATTAAATATATGACTAGAATATTCTCCTAAACAGGAGACGTTGTAACAAAGTGCTACTCACTGTTTTCAAAATGATAGTCTGCATTTTGTGTTTTGAATCAGTATGTGTTTTAAAATTTTTGATTTACTAAAATTTATTAAGTTTTAAATTATTGCTTCGATAAATAAAGTTGATGCAGTGTTTTGTTAATCAATATAAAAAGTAAAAATTTTTTCAACTATTTTTAGTATTGTTTTGTGTTGATCTCTTAGATTATGTTAATTTCTGAGTGTAATGGAATTTAAATAATTTTATACAAGATAAATTTATTATGTTTTTGTAATTTTTCTTCTAGGTTTCTTTGAAGGATGCAGCCAAAAGTACATCACAAGGTAAAAAAAAAAAAAAATCATTTGTACTATTTAAAACTGCTAATATGCCATTTACATTGTTTCATTTTAAGACTCATCTGCACATGCAATAAATTAGCTGTATAACTTCTTCCATTTGACAGAGCAGTAGATTGAGATCTGGATTAGAGTCCTGCATCAGGTCAAGAAGTAATCCTATTTAACCCGATCTGACCTGTATTTCGGGTTGGGTTGGTGATAATTTTTTCATTGCGAGTTCAATTGAATTGAAATGTTTCGGGTTTGAGTTGAGTTTTGATTCTTCCGACTTGGAATTGGTTTGACTCGACTTTTCAAAAGAAAGTCCTAATACTTTTCAATTGAAAAAAAACTGTATATTTGAATATTAATGAGTGTATATATTTCATTTTTAAATAAAAACGATAAAATTGATATTAGAGACATAACTATAGACTAATTTTCCATAATTGTATTAAAATATGGATTAATTTTCTTTCACTTTGAGTTAAGATTTGAATATTTCAGGTTCAGGTCAGTTTCGGGTTGCTGATTTTTTTTTTTTTCAAGGTTGACTTTAAGCAGAATTTTTAGGTTCGGGTTGGGTATAACCTGACCCACGCAGTATTCTAATCTGGATAGCCAAGTTGGTCTAAGGTGCCAGATTTAATCTCTAGTTATTGAAAGAGAGTGTGGATTTGAACTCCATTTTCCTGACTAAAGATAATTCTGTTCTGCTTTCAGATAATTCATTTCAGTAATATCAATCAAATATTATATTTCAGAAGGAAAAGTTAGATAATTAGAGGATATATATATATCCCCACCCCCACCCCCTTGAATACTTTATAATTATTATTAAGTAAACTTACCACACACACACACACACACAACATTTTCTTTTAAATTACTGATTTTATATAAAAATATTTAAATTAAAAACTTTGGCAATAAATAAATTGAATTGGTCTACAATTTTTACTATATTTTTTTATGACATTAATAAAAAAGACATGTAAGAAAACTGTGATTTTTTTCGATAAAAAAATAAATAAATTAAAGAAGAGAAAGAAAGGAAAAATATTTATATAGGATCTATAAAAAAGTTTTCAATGCTTATTTAATTAAAAAACAAGTAATTGAAAAATCAAACCTTTTCTTCAATGGAACTCTAAAGTGTTTTTCTCCTCAAATTTTGATAGTTACTGTTTAGTTTGCTGTATATTTTATATATTACTTATTATAATCTGATTCTTTAAAATATGTTATTCAAGGTTATATTCTTTTCCATTTATGTACTTTGTTATGAGCAGGACATGAATCCATGATGGGTTTTTTTTATATATATAATACAGTCGAATTCTATTAGAATGAGTTTCATGGTACCGTGAATATCTGTTTGTTAAATAAGAAATTTTGTTAAAACTGAATTTTCAGAAATTAGGGGAATGTAAAGTGTTTCTAACTCAAAATATTAATAAATATGATCTATTAGTGAGGTTAGTTAATACTTTCATTTGATTTACACCTATCATGTTCCGTAGGATTAATTTTGTTATGAATTTCGAAACGTAGATTTTTAGGCAATTACAAAAAGCTTTGTTGTAACGAGTTTTTCACTCCGTCAGATTTTGCTATAATTGAACTATACTGTATTTCCATTTATTGTGTTCATATTCTTATTCCTGACAAATAAATAAGCATCTTTGTCACTTAAAAAACAATTGGTCATTGTGTACATCAAAGTTGTCCAAGATAGCAAGCACCCTTTTGAATGTTTCCAGTTACCAGCTTAAAAGAAAAAAAAGTAACAATTTTTTTTAAAAGATGCTTTTTTAAAAATCATGTTTTAGAATCTTTTATGTTTTTTGTTTTATAATAGGTGTCATCAAAATTTCTGGGTCCCTTCCCTACAATTTTTTCTGAAAAGGTCTCTTCTCAGAAGAATGCAATTTTAAATTTACAACATTTTTTATTTTTTTTTTATTTTTTTTTTTATTTTTATTTTTTACACACACTTTCTGAATTGTAGGGTCACATGGTTCGTGTTTTGAGCTATGTGAATAATGGTGCCCTTCATTGTTTCCCTCAAGCTGAGGTACATACATCCTTGCTTACTGAGATGTTATCATTCATAATGCTTATGGAAAAGTCCTTGAGTTCCCAACTGTTGCATGCTAAGAAGGACTTAGTGTTTCTGTATGTGTGGGAAATATCACCTTGTTGCAATGGATTTAACTGATTTGGGCAAATGGGATGTCATTAGAATTTCTCATTTTCCACTTATTATAGAATATATGACATTATGAAAAAAATCGTATGGTGGATAACAGATATTAAAATTTTGGGTGAAAAATATTAAGAAAGAAAAAAAAAAGATTGTCTGCAGATCAAAGATTTTGTAAAATAATTATGTACTTTTAGCTGTAAAGCAAAATTTGAGAGACAGGCTGCAATTTCACAGTGCCTTATTGCAACAATTCAGTTGTACAACCTGTTTGTATTCTGTAAACAATATATTTTTATTATCATTAAAGTAACTAAGCACATATACTTGTAAGAAATGAAGTGCAACTCTATACATAAAGTTAAATACAATGGGAGATTTTGCATTATGTAGACCACATTGCACACATCATCAAACTTACCTTGTAAACATAGCCAAATATGTCTCAAACATATCAAAATACAGTAGAGTATCTTTATATTGCCTTCCTTATTACCGGAGTTGTGCAGATTATAAATTTTTGCACAATATAGATCATTCCACAAATTGTTAAATTAACTTTATAAACATAGTTTAAATATGCTTGAACCAAATCATTCATGATATTATTCATTTTCATAAAGTTTCATTGTACAAATAATAAGTAAGTTTAAAGGCTACTAGTTTCTGAAATGATTGATTAGATATTTACTCAATTTTTACTCTTTTTCTCCCTGCCCCTTTCCCCCTCCCCCCCCAAAAAAAAGGTCTGTTTATAGTTAACCACAGTTTGACTACAGAGTTTATTTCAAGGTCAGTAGAAACCACAAAATATATATTCATTAAAAAACTCTGAATTAAGGAGATAATTTAGTCATTTAACGAGTAGCAATTTTTTACAATGTGGTAATGCAGGTGCTTTTTCACTGCAAAATTCATTGTTTACATCTGAGAAGTTGTGCGTTGTATAGAAAATTGCATTGTAAAGGTCTTCTACTGTATTTTAAATTAAAATTTTATGACAGTATAGTTTTATACATAATGTTTATAATATTTTTATTTTTCAATTGACATCTTCCATTAAAAGTTTTAATTATAATTAATCTGATTATTTCCTTATTAGCAGCATATAATTAAAAAAAACCCTTTAAGTAACGTTATATGAATTAATATTTCACTTTATATTATGTAGCTGCCTCTTTCGAGTCATCAAGTGAAAATGGATTACCAAAAAGAGCTAGAAAACCGAACTCTAGATATTCCTCAGGCAATATGCTCTGCCCTGCTGTGAAAGTGAAAGAGAGAAAGAAACCACTAAAAACATATGGAAAAATGTCTAGTGATCAATCCTCACCTCACAACAAGAAGGTCAAACTTGATGATAATGTCTATGTTGATGTAGTTACTATTACACAGTCAGTTAATGAGGAGAAAAGCAATAATAATGTGTAAGTATTTGCCACCAGTTCTAGAGGGAGAGCAATTGCCCCTCCCTGAATTTTCAAATTTAGTTAGGTAATAATTTTTCTTTTTCCCTGATGATTTTGAATAAAAACTAATAAAATTTATTCTTCTCAAGTGACTTTAAAAAACAAAAATTACGAATTTTTGTCAACCTTTTGTGTTTTTTTTTTTTTCTTTTTATTCATTTATTCAGACATTTAAAAATTATCTTAAATGGAAAGTTCAGAGAGGCAAAGCTTTCCCCTACAAAAAAAAAATAATAAACTTTTTCTGTTTCCACTTTGTGAAAAAGCCAGTAAGTAACTGCTTACTTTTGGATTTTGAATGTTAAATTTCTGTGTTGCTTTTTAAGTTTATATATATGTGATTTAATGATTATTATTAATAAAAGTTTTATTATAAATATATATAAACTATCTTGTACTGGGTGTTTTGGCAAAATATTCTCAGTTTAGCTTTTTTCAAATTTATATTCTCTATTTTTAAAAAACTATCTTGGCAGTGAACTATTTCAAAATCTTGCCCTTACTTTGATTTTGGTTTTCAGGCACCTATGTTATATTTTTATTATTATTTTAGTCATAGTAAAATTGCCTTTGTAATATCCTTTTTTACTTTTCCTTCTGGTTTCTGCTCGTCCGTGCCTTTTTATAATTTAGAGCAGATTATTTGACGAATCCATTTTATGCTTATATATCTATTGGGTCCCAAAAATGCAGCTAAATTTTATAAACATGACAAGTTTGTTATAGACTTCACATCACGACACAACATGGAAGTACATGTAAAAATTTAGAATACCAGTAGCAGCAGCAGTAGTTAACTATATTACTCTTCTATCGACGCAATTATATTTTATTTCCGAGGCGTGAACACTGCATGCATACGTCTTATTCCTTTGGCCTGCCGCAAAACACTCCTACCCTCTTTCTTACTCAGTCGTAGAAGAGGGGAAAAAAAGGGTTGCCATAAATTATGACGTCCCAGGCATGACACCCTCCACCTAAGATTATAAAAGGGGCATGCCACTTTAGCAATCTGAAATCCAGACTGGCGACATCACTACACGTCATAACCTTTTCAACTACTAATGAATAATGATGAATTCAATATACATATAAAGAATTACAAACGAATACTTATGACATCTCTGGATCATTTCTAAAAACTCCTGTTAGCTACTGCAATATAAAAATACAATTAATGTTTCATAATATATAATACTAAATACAAATAACAAATGAAAAACAGAATACAAATTAATTGGAAAATAAATTACAGCTTCAGCATAAACAAATGTGAACTATCAAAAAGGTTTTTGTTCTTAAACAGTCATTAATTGTCCACGAAAGTCTGTAGTCAGTTTTATTAGTCTGTTGTCTCCAGTCTGAACAGTGCATCAGCATTTGTCAACTTTGCACCAGGACAATGTGAAATGTTGATGTCATATTTCTGCAACGCCAATGCTCAACGCTGCAGTTTGGTAGATTGGGGAGCATTTTTGGTGATGAAAGTCAATGGGGTTGTGATCAGTGATAAGTTCCACGGGCGAACCAAAAATCCAAGTTTCGAACTTCTTTAGACTCCAGATAACCGCATAGGCCTCCCAGTCAATGGTCGGCCAAGCCTGTTGAGTTTTGGTGAGCTTTTGACTGGCATAACTGACTGGATATAGTTTCTCATCTTTCTTTTGAGATAGACATGCACAGATGCCTATTGCAGATACGTCACATTGTATGGTAAAAGGTAAGCCTATAACTGGTGTATAAAGACTAGGTGCCTCAACGAGACCCCTCTTTAGTTCGTTGAACGCTTTGTCATGTTCCTCCGACCAGCACAATTTCTCAGGACTGTTCTTTTTAGTAAGCTGTGTCAATGGGTAAGCTGTTTCAGCGTACTTAGGCAGGTAATCACAGTAGTAATTACATAATCCGAGGACACTCTTAAGTTGTTTTTTAGTTTGTGGAACGGATAATTTTCGAATGGCTTTCACTTTGTCTGGGTCGGTTCGATGGCTGCCGGACCCGATGACATATCCTAAATATTTAATCTGGCATTTTGCAAAGTCACACTTCTTCAGGTTGACTGAAAACCGTAACTCTCGTAATTTTGAAAATATCATGTCAAGATGCGTCATATGCTCTGACCAAGTTTCCGAAAAAACTGCTATATCATCTATATACGCTCTTGCAAAGTTCCTGTATTTTGAAAGTGCTTTATTTATTTCTCTCTGAAAGGTCGCTGCTGCATTCCAGAGCCCAAAGGCCATCACTTTGAAGTGATATTGAGCTCTGTGAGTTTTAAAACATGCTAACCTCTGACTTTCTGCTTCCAGTGGTATGGCCCAATATCCTTTTAGAAGGTCGATTGTAGTTATTATATTGGCCCTGCCAATATTGAACAAAAGATCCGTTGCGTTTTCCATAGGGAAATCGTCGGTTTTTGTAACTGCATTCAAAGCTCTGAAATCTACACACAGTCGAAGGGCTCCATCCTTCTTCATTTCGCACACTACCGGGCGTGGCACCTCCGCATCACTCTCTTCGATCAGTCCTAACTCTAGCATTTCTTCGATTTGTTTGTCTACTTGTGGCTTCAACGCCTCTGGGATTCGATAAACATAGAGCTTTTTCATCTCTGCGCCGCTTAATCTAATCCTGTGTTCTCCTACCTTGGCTATTTGTACTTTTTTTGAAAATAAATCTTTATGTTTGTATAATAAATCTAATATTTCTTTTCTTTCTACATTTTCTAAATGCTTCAAATCCACTTCCTCTATATCAAATAAATTTGGGTTATCTTTTACACTGGGGGGTGGGATGGACTTCTCCTAATTCTTCTTCATTTTCAAAGATTACTCCCACCGCCCGTACCCTAGGAGTAAATTTTCTTATCTTATTTACGTGGATATTCCTAATATTCCCGTTTATTAATTTTACTTTGTAAGAATCAGGCTTACAGCATGCCACAATTTCGGCTGGTCCCGTCCACCTAGTGTAAAGTTTGTTCTTGGAATCTGGGATTAATAGATATACTTGGTCCCCCGGTCTAAATTCCTTGTAAATCGCTCTTCGATTAGTGTACTTCGCATACAAGCCTTGTGTAAACTCCGCTACTATTGCTGCTTGCTCCGCCGCCCTTTCTAAATTAATTTTTAACTCCTGAAGATATTCAGTTGTGCTCTTTCCAAGATTTATGGGTAGTGGTATTTCTCCTGACCATGTAAATTTTAATACCGCTAATGGGCCCCTGGCCTCATTTCCGTACATTAATTTGAATGGCGATACTCCTGTGGTACTGTTCGGAATTTCTCTATAAGCAAATAATAAATAAGGAATGTGTTTATCCCAATTTTTGGAATCGCTCCGAATTATATGGTGTAGCATGCATTTCAGAACCTGATTATATCGCTCCACTAATCCCGAACTTTGTGGATGTCCTGGTGTTGCAAATCTGGGAGCCGCTCCTAGCCTAGCATGAAACTCCTGTATTAAACCTGAAACAAAATTTCTACCCTGATCACTCGCTATTACGCGGGGTATCCCTGTTCGCATAAATATTTCTAATAATGCATCGCACATAGCTTTAGCTGTAATTGTTCTTAACGGGACCGCCTCCGGCCACCGCGAATGCTGATCCACTAAGGTAAGTACATACTGATGTCTACGCGCTGAAGATGGTTCAATTTTTCCAATTATGTCAATATTTACAACATCGAACGGAAATTCTGGTCTCTCAATTGGGACAATGGATATCTGATCACTTGCCCTTTCTCTACTCCGTAACTGGCAGTCTTTACAAGATTTACAATAATCCTCTACATCCCGTGACATATTCGGCCAATAAAATGAATAACGAATTCTTTCTTTTGCTTTTTTCATGCCGAGATGATTAGCAAAAATCGATTCATGCGCAATTTCTAAAATTTTCTCCCTCCTTACCTTTGGTACCACTAATTGCGTAACACAATCCCCCGTGACTCTTTCTCTATGATAAAGCAAATTATCTACTATAACAAACCCGTTTTTGCCTTTTTTCGTGTCTTTGAAAGCACCCTGTAATGTTTCGCAACTCTTCTGTTGCTCCCTGTATATACTTGCGTCCGACCGTTGACTCGCATTCAAATCTCCACTATCATCTTGCCTTTCAATGCAACTAATCATTAATTCTCTCTCTGCGTTTTGATTTTTACTTCGCCAGCATAATTTTTCAATATTTATATCATTCTCCCTCCATTTGGTTGTCTTCCCCCTTTTTCCTTTCAATTTCATCCGATTGCGTATCATTTACTGGTGCCAAAGAACATTTCTGTCTGGGCATCCCCTTCCTCCCTCATTACTAGCTAACTGTAATATTTCATGAACTGCCGGTGTTATAATACATGTCCCATATAATTTATCCGTGACTGCAAACAGTACGTCTGCACTGTTAAATATACAATTTGACTCTCCGGATTTTAAAGCTACGGGTAATGTCACAAGATTAGCAATTATTCTTTCTCCAAAAGCCGATATTAACTGAATTTTTGAATTTTCATTATTTCTAAATGAATCCGGTAATTGATTAGAGTTTATTACAGGTATTTCCGCAGCACTTATCTAAAATACATTTTACTTCCTTCCCCCTTATCCACAAATGTTCAAATTGAAGTGGTTGCGTACTTATTGGCTCGTTTCCAAAACAGAATGTTTCAACCTTGGCAATTATTTTATCATCCTACTTATTTTTTCCGATCAAAGAATCTTTTTTTGTTTGATTTTGCAAACTTCCAATTTTATCTTTTTCTCTATTATTCGGACAAAATCGCAAATGCGTCGTCTGTTTACAAAGTCTACATTCTTTTAATGTGTTTAATTTTCTATCGCTACGGAAATTAAAATTATTTCTGACATAGGGTGGTATATATTTTCCATTATTATAATTTATAGCTCCCGATTCATCATGATTGCGGGGTTTTACCGGTTTATCATATAATTCCGAAAATGTTCTGCCCTTTGACGTAAACCAATTATCGCATAATTCGGCAATCTGTCATGGTTTTAACCAATTATCTAATTGTTTTATTCTGACATAACTTCGTGTCTCCGAATCTAGTGAACTTAATAATCTGTCGCTGACAATTAACTCATTAAGCGTGTCAAAATCATTTACTTTTCTCAGTTCACAATAGAAATCCCAATTGGCTCTGAGCCTACTAGCGAACTGCATATGATTCTCATTTCTCGACCTTTTTGCAAAGAGAAAGCTTTCTAGGCAAGCCTCTGGTTCTGGTGTTGGTTGAAATTCTTTTAAGATTAATGTCTTAACCTTTTGGTAATCTTTCATTTCTTTCGTGTTTGCGTACACTAACAAATGCGCTACTCGTTCTCCTACCAAATTAAACAAAATCTCAACCTTTAATTCTTCTGCGACATTTTTAATTTTGAATGCTTTCTCGAGCGAAGTAAAAAATAAATTCCATGATTCAGGCCTGCTGGGGACTTTAATTGTCAAAGTTTTGATGCTTTTGATTAGTGCTTCTAACGAATTAGGCTTAGGTCCATCTTCCCCCCCCCCCACCCTGAGTCAGAATTTTTGTACTCGTTCTGGATTCTTGCAATCTCTATTTGAGCTTTAACTAATTCCAGCTTAGTTTTCTCGATTTCCAATAACATATCTTGTTCCGACTTTGACTTTTCTTTGTCAAATTTTGCAACTTCTGCGTCATGCTTTTCTCTTTCGATGCGATCTGATACCGTTGTGTTTAAAAATTCTTTAATAAATTCACTATCTTTTGTATACTGTTCACTTTGCTCAATTAATGCTTTCAAATCAATTATCCTGTGGTCACTTTCCACTTTTATGCCAAATTCTGTGGCTACAACAATTAGATCTTCCTTTCTTAACCCTTAATATTAAACATTTTGTTTTTACTCTTAATACTTATTTACTAATATTATAAATATATTGTTTTAAATAAATCTGACATTACTAAAAAGTTAACACTGTTTTCAATCATAAATATTTCTCACATATGATCACAATTCTATTCAAGTTCTTTTTAATTTACTTCATGAAGAAACATAAGAAAGCATGCACTTACTTCAATCAGAAATCCAATCTCTGGTCCTCGTAAGAGAGCGTGTAATATCCTTTTTTACTTTTCCCTCTGGTTTCTGCTCGTCAGTGCCTTTTTATAATTTAGAACAGATTATTTGACGAATCCATTTTATGCTTATATATCTATTGGGTCACAAAAATGCAGCTAAATTTTATAAACATGACAAGTTTGTTATAGACTTCACATCACGACACAACATGGAAGTACATGTAAAAATTTAGAATACCAGTAGCAGCAGCAGTAGTTAACTATATTATTCTTCTATTGACACAATTATATTTTATTTCCGAGGCGTGAACACCGCACGCATACGTCTTATTCCTTTGGCCTCCTGCAAAACACTCCTACCCTCTTTCTTACTCGGTCGTAGAAGAGGGGGAAAAAAAAAAAGGTTGCCATAAATTATGACGTCCCAGTCATGACAGTCTTAATGATTAAAATGTTAAAAAATAGTATCTATATTTTAAAACAGAAACATGTCCATCAGTAACTCGGACATCATAACAATGGTGGCAACAATATGGTTACAACTATATGAGAGTTAATTAATTTCTAAATATTGCATAATTGAATAGAACATTGCATCATTACAGATTTGAATCCTAGAATAAAACAAAAATGTACTATCAATTAAATTTTGTTTAAAAACTGTGAATTAATTTACGAATTGTTTTAAATAATTTTCAAGAATGATTAAAAAAAAATATCTATCACCATCTGATGCCAACATGTTGCTAATTTTTGACTAACCTTAGCAATTTGGCTAATTAGTAAAAAATAAACTGTGGTTAAACAGAAAAAAATATTAGCAAATCAGGTTTGTCATGAAACATTCACTCTAAAGTCGTTCTTTTAACCTCCAGTTTTTTAACTCCTGGCACCTGGTGCTAGGACACTGCCCATACAACACTTACTGCAATTTTGGCTGATGCTAAAATAAAGTAGTGTGGAGCAGTTAATCTCTAAAAAAGGTTGAGAATAGACAAAATACAAAAAGAGAAAATTGCTTACTTAAAAATTCCTTCTTTTTTGGGGTGGAAGGAAACATTTCAAGGAGTCATTTAGATGACTGATTTTTTATTTTTTGCTATAACCTAAAAGTAGGGGGGAAAAAAGACATTTAATTAATATATATATATATATATATATACACTTTGTGTGCCAGGAGGGACAAAAATTTTGGTGGTGGGTGCAGGAAATTCAGATGACTGATTATTTATTATTATAACAAAGTAACAAATATAGCAGAAAAGAATTTGAAAGTTTAAACAGTCGTAATGGTTTTAAAATTTGATAGCTTGGAGAGCAAAGGGAGAGAAGTGGAGTTTTTAGAGGGAGAAGACTATTTAGATGATTGATTATTTATTTTTTAGTACTATGGAGTAGCAAGGCAGACTAAAGAATTTTAAAGGTTTTAAACTTTCTGTGCTGGGGAAGGAAATTTCAGAGGGAGGATTTAATTTAGAAGATTTCCATTTTATTTTAACAACAAATAATCAAAGTTTAAAAAAATTAATGATTTTTGACCTGTCCCTCTCCTTGTGTTGTAGATGGGAATAGGGGAGAAAAGAAGGGAATTTCGACAAAAAATAAATAAATAAAAATAAAACAAATAAATAAATAATAAATAAATCCTCCATAATGAAAAAGATTCTCACCAAGAAATAGGGTACAGTAGGTTTAAGTAGTACAGTACCATTGAGCATGATAAGCAACATTAATTGTTCAGCAATGTGAATGAGAGTTTTGCCTTTACACAGAAGAGAGAAGGGAAAAAAATCAGTTCTCACAAATTGATGATTTTGATTGTTCGTACCTTTTCTTGCCAAATAAAGCATTTTGTCACGATTGGTCACAACTGTGATTGGCAACGAGAATCCTGCATCTGACTCAACAATAAACATTTGTTTGCTGCAATAATGTAAAGCAACATTTGTATCAATATAAACAAATATGCAAAACTAAATAAGAAAGTGACAGTGGCACCACAATTGGCGTAGATTGTCCATGTTTGGCAAGCACTTCCTCTTCATCTTCCACACTAAAATAATTGTAATTTCTTTTGTAAAATGGAAAAATGGCTAAATTAATTGCATTTAAACTTTGTATAAAATTGAAATAATTTTAGATAATAAGAAAAATAGATTACAAACAAGATTGAAACACAACCTGTTTATTTCATTTAAACATGTAGATTTTAATAAATTTTAAAACTTTATTATTATTTGAATGCATAATCAGTATCTTTTATCTGTATAAATGCTTTTTGTGTAGTTAGTAGGCAATCTAAAAAATGTAATATTAATTGTAAAAAAATCTATTGGTCTTCAATTAAAAAAGATTTTTAACTATGTTTTGTACGTCGCCAAAGTGCTGGTTGAATCCCATGGTATGAATTAAAGAAATATGTGCAATAGGTTTTTCCACAATTGTTCCTTTTATATTCAGGGGTTTTCAACTACAGATTTATTAAAAGTAGTGAGATATTTCGATAATATGCCACTTTTATATAATATTTAGTCATGTGTATTCTTTGAAATTTGTTCAGAGAGGTATATATTTACTCTTTTGCTTAAAAATCATAAAGGTTGAAGACATAAGTAGTTTGTCTGTGTTGTAATTGATAACAAATCAGTTTGCACATGAAATATTTTTAGAAGATAATGCTGCTATCTTATGCTTGATTTTTTTTTTTTTTAACTAATCAGCATTTTAAATAATGTTAGTGAGTTTGAATTAAAAGTCTTTTAGAAATAATAATAAATTAACCCTGAGTACTTACACCAGGAAAACCTGTTTAAAGCTCTTATATAACTCTTTAGGAATCAGAATATGTTTTGAAGATTGATTTGGTAATAACTGTGTTAAATAATTTTGGTTAAAAATACTTTACAATTCTTGATTATACGAAGCTGATAAATAATTAATCTGGTTTAAATAAATTTAGAAATGATAAAATTTTAAAGAAAACAATATTCCTAGCTTAAAATCAGAAGAAGCTTAGAATGAAAATTTCATGTGTACATCTCAAAGGCAATACTTGTTAACAATCCAAGGGTTTGGTTGTTGTTAAAAAAATAAATAATGGCAAGCTTATTTAAATCTCACGAAGTTTCTTTTGATACTTGATATTTTAGTTCACATTCAACATAAGCTTTTTGCAGTTTTAATATTGATATGTGAAATTATTCAAATTAATTTATTGAAATAAAGTTTCAAAATTATAGTTTTTAGATATTTCACATGAAAATGCAGTATTATTACTTAAAATTGAACCTATTGCTATCATAACTGCTGGCTCCATGTTGATACAAATGAATCTATCTGCTACCCCCCTCCTCTCTCTCTGTCTGTATGTATGTATGAACATACTTCACTTCCGTACCTCCTGCTTATTTTTAAAATAAAAAACTTACTTTAAACCAGAAATTTTCTTTAAGAGTCTACATCAGTCATGCGAAATAATGCTCAAGCTAATGTTAAGTCTATGGGAAGGTTCTAGCGTGATTTCTTGCTTGCATTTTAATATTTTAAAATGCTTTTTTTTTTTTTTTGCATAGGATAGCTGAGGTTGATCTCTAATGTTGTTAATTTTTACTTTTTCAATTTTGGTTCCAGTATTTTTATATAAGGGTACTTTCGCTTTCAGAACCAGTTCCAAAATTGAAAATGTCCGCTTATAAAAAACTGCAACAAAAATCGAAAAAGTAAAAACTAACAATGTTGGAGATTGGCCTCAGCTATTCTCTGCAAAAAAAAACATTTAAAAATATTAAAATGTGAGTGAGAAATCTGCCAAGAACCTTCCCATAGCTTTAACATTAGCTTGAGAGTTTTTTTTGCGTGACTAGCGTAGGCTCTTAAAGGATTAAATGAAGTAGATTTCCAATGACTACCACATAGAAGCAAGATACATTTAATCAGTAAATGAATTCTCTGGTTCAACGTATGTTTTATTGATTTTAAAATAGCAGGAGGTTGACAAGAATATCTGAAAAAGAAAATATTTAATCTTACAATAAATTAATATGAAATAATATAAAGCAGGAGTATCTAATCAAATTTAATGCTATAATTATCCATATTATCAGCATAGCAAAGTCCCATAAAAGTGTGATACTTATAGACGTAATCCATTATAATCTTATATGATTTTATAAATATTTCTTTCTATAATTTGCAGAATTACATTATTTTAATTGTAACCTAACACTTTTATTTATTTTCAGAAAAACTCCAGCTAAACAGACTGAAACTTCAGATTTGTTCAAACCCCCTTCTGCAAATCGGTCATTAACTTCCCGCAGAACTGCACCAGTAACTTTGTTTTCCACTTGAATGGACTTATTACAGTATATTTAATTCTGTTTATCTGTATATACAGATATTTATTCAGATTACCTTTTTATGTTGTTATGCTTTTTAATAAATTCTATAGTTTTAAAGGTTAAAAACAAAACAAAAAAAAAACATGGATTTTAACTAAGACAGTAACTACAAAAAAAAAAGACATATGAAGATTTTTTTGAGGAATTATAAAAAAAAATGTACAAATGTGTCAACACATATGCAAGTATTTTAAAGCTTTATTTATATAAAGCATATTTTCCACAATATTCTCTTGATAAAACATTGTATTTTTAATTAAAATTTATGTAATGGAAATGTTGATTTGTTTTCCTAGAATTTATCCAGTTTAATATTTTTTCTTTTTGTCATTATGAATGTATGATTATTGCATGATTCCATTGTGTTTCTATATATAATAATAAAACACTTGAATGGTTGGTTTAATTTTTCTTTGGATTTCAGTATTTCATTTTTACAGTAGAAAGTTTTTATTAATATGACCACTTATTGTCCAGACATAGTTTTTTTGTGGTACATTTATACAATGGTTTGTCTTAAAATAAGACTTCCTAAACTCTGATATGTGCACTAGTTCTGGTACACTTTTAGATACTGGTAAGCAAACCTTCTATTCTGAATGGAATGGCATTAAATAAGAGGTGTCAGAGTCTCCACATTATCTCCATGCCATAAAAAAACTAAATCTTTCAGAAGAAAATATTTCCTTAGCTTTGGACTTCTTAAATAAAACAACGTCATCAATTCTACTCATGTACAATATTATTTGTAAATCTACAGATCAGAGGCCTCAACGTCAGCTCTACAAATCATTGTTCATTAATCTCAATAATTTTTAACATCTGCATAATATTTGATATCCTTAAATTCAATTTTTAAAAGTTATTTATACATTTATAAAAATATAAAATTTATCGAAAATTACGGAAATTTTAGAAGTATCGCAGTAAACACAATGTTATGCAATGATAGGATAAACTACTTATTACTGTATTTTTTCAGAATAACAATACATTACTTCAGGGGGTCTCTGCCCCCCTGAACCTCCCGTTGTCACTTTAATTTTATATTCTCAATTTCCAATAATTGTGTTATTTCATTTCTTGTTTTTATGTCTGAATGTATTTAGTATTTTAATTTCATTAGAATAACCATCTCTTTATACAACAGATTTTATCCTATCCTTAAAAGAATACTTATATTTCAACCACTAAACATCATATGTTGCTGAAATTGAATAAAATTTCATGTATAAAATATACTTATACAAATGTAAATTTCTCTTATGTGACCCATATTCAATTTACACATTCAACATTTTTATTATTTTCATTTGGAAAACCGATTTGGTGAACTTTCTTTAGTAGTTAAAATTAATTCTTATCTATTTCATAAAAAAAAAATATTAACAACTTAAATCACCCGAAAATTACCTATTTTGTTTATAAAATTTCGCGTCAAAATAGTGCAATTCACTTGAAATTTTCTTTGTTGATATTCTTTGAAATATAGTTGCTTAGCAACCATTTAATGAAAGAGAGAAAAAAACTGCATTGGAAATTTTTGTAAAAAATGAGAAATTAAAATGTTTCATATCTTTCAAATTAATGCATAAAATTTCCCAATAATTTATACAATGAATTTCGAAATTTTAATAAATATATTGGCAAATTTCCAAAGTGATTGGATTAAACTAAGACCTTTATTTCTTAAACTTAGCATTTACAACTATCCCAGTGCAACATTTTCTTTTCAGTGAATGTTAAAATTTAAAAAAATTGTCTGACTTCCATTGAAAGGATTATGACCTAAAAAGAAATATTCTGTATTTTTCGAACGAATGAGCCAAATGTAACTAAAAACTATATAGCTAATTCCGGGTACCTCACCAACATACCACCAAAAATCAACTGAATAGGACGATTTTTACGGCAGTTATCGTGGAACAGACAGACAGTACAGATGGAAACCAAAAACTTTTCGGGTTTTCACAGTGAGCCTCAACTGACGTTTCGGAAATTAAAGGAGAATAAAATAATAAAAGTACATTTCCAAATGGTGAGTGATATAAATGAATAGTGTGAATGCCATATACCAAATTATGTTGCATTATGGTTTATGGAGAAAAATCATTTGCAGTGCATTTTAATAAAGTCAAACTATTTTAAACATAATGAAATTGATGTGCATTATTGAGGCGCAGTACCACATTCTTGTAGAATGTGGATTGCATAGCATTTATCATTCATTCATAGACACACAAAAAATTCCATTACATTATGACCTATGGCAGGGTTCATACGGTGCTTGAAAGTGCTTGAATTTTTAAGAGAAAAAAAAGGTCCTTGAAAGTGCTTGAATTTGCTTATATTTTAATGAAGGTGCTTAATTTTCATTATTTTTTTTATAGGTGCTTAATTTTTCTTATTCAGATATTCAAAATAAATTATAATTGCAAGCTTTAAAAAAAAAAAAAAAAAAAAACAGGCGAAAATATTTGTTCCGAGATCGTTTTCTTTTCAGGAGTTCAAAGTACGAGCATTTGTCGCTTCTCCCTTCCCTCTATAGGATTAAGTTAACAAAAGAAAAATGAAAAGAAGGGTAACTTGTTGCTACTACCGACAGCAAGATCAGAAATTTTGTTCTTATCTTTCTTCCTCTGTGTACGTTCTGTTTCTTCAATATTGCTATACCTATTATAGGAGTCTTAGCTATACCTATTGCAATGCTAAAATTCGGTCAGTTGACGCATGCACACATGCATGTACGCCGGTTTTCACAACAAGTATTTTTATTCTGTAGATCTGTAGTAGTAGTAATTTGTTGAGATCTATGCTATAATGATGCCTAGAATGTGCAATTACAGTGACTTGTGGCTAGAACGAGAAGAATACAAGTGTTGGTTAGAAGCAGTACTGAATAGTGCATACCAGTTCCGATGTAAGTTATGCTGAGTTACCCGGCAATTGGAGAATATGTTAGAATCTGCATTAACAAGTCATATGAGAGGAAAGTGTTTTCCATAACAATAAATATATAATTCTGATACCTATTGTAAAATGTGAGGAAGATTGGAGGCGATGTGATAGCAATGTTATTCACGTGTCATGAATCTTGGGTACCAGCAAACGGGAGCAAGGAAAGGTCGTCGCCCTTGTT
The DNA here is from genome assembly GCA_963931845.1 of Maratus michaelseni. Classification (NCBI taxonomy): domain Eukaryota; kingdom Metazoa; phylum Arthropoda; class Arachnida; order Araneae; family Salticidae; genus Maratus; species Maratus michaelseni. The sequence continues at coordinate 191,700,788 of OZ007600.1, forward strand.
GTAATTCTAATTGTTTTAATTAGATAATTTAAATTATTTGGATTTACTTTAATTTTAGTTTTAAGAAAAATAATGAAATTTATTTTTGTTGCGTGACTTTGTTTTGATTAATCAAATACAAGTTGATGCAAGTTTGAATACAAGTTTTGATTAATCAAGTTGACATCAAAGAACTTCTGGATTCAGCGGATGAGTTGTCTTTGAAGGCAGTGTCTATAAAGAAAATAACTTTCTGCATACAGTCAAACAGCCTGAGAAAATCCATAAAAGAAAATCAGGCTGAAGTTAAAATTTTAGATGAAAAAATAGAAGAGGCAGTTAAAAAGCTTAAAGACTGAAAAAAGTCTTGTATTTAAAATGCAGTAAATTATTCATGCTGAAACATGCAAATTTTTCTTTGTGTGTGTGTGTGTTTTAATATACCTTTTTGTAAAATGATTTAGTGGATGTTTTCAAATTAAGGTAAAGTATGAAAAATTGTTTAGTTTTTTTTTTTTTTTTAATTTAAAATTGTGTGTATCATAGCCCCGTGGCAGAATGTACGCGAAGCTGCGACGGGCGTCACAGACTTTTTAGGGCACCTGCAGACTAAAAACATGCTGCGGACGCACTCTAAATTACGCAAAAAAACGACAAACTTCGTCGGAGGATCGCGAAAAAACCCGGCGAATTTTGTCGAAGAATCGTGGAAAAAAACGAGAAATTTATTTAAATATCGCGAAAAATGACTAATTTCGTTGACAGATCGCGGAAAAAAAAACACAAATTTAGTCAAAAGATCGTGAAAAACGTGTATTTCATCAAAAGGCCGTAAAAAAACATGAGTTTCGATGAAGGATCGCTGGAAAATGCGAATTTTGCCGAAGGGCTGCTGAGAAAACGCCAACTTCAGCATAGGATCATGGAAAAAACTGTTAATTTCGTCGAAGAATCACGGAAAAACGGTCAATTTCTGTTGTGAAAACCTTAATGTGGAAGCTTAACTTCCCCATATTTGTTGTTTTTCCTTTTAGGTCTCGCGCCACTGAAATATTCTACTTTAAGTGCTTCTATCGCGAGCGTAAACAAAAACACATGTTTTTCTTGCTCCCACATATGCATTGCGTCATTGCCAGGTGCCGTTTCCTGATTGGATGCCATGACTGTGCATGTGTTGAATAACTAGCTTAAATATCACTGCATGACTTGTCTGCTCTTCTCTTCTTCTTTTTTGCTTATGTGGCAGCTGCATATCGTACGATGTTTTGTTTTAGTTATTTTTAAATGTCTGTGCAAGTATGCCAGACTGTTTGTTAATTCTTATAATGTTAAAGTATGTTTAATAAATGTTATTTATTAATTTAAGCCATCCTCTTATTCAGAGTCAGTTTACTTTTACTTTACCATTTGAGCCCGGTGGATTAACCACCCAAATTCTTTAAGACCGGTTATGGGCCAAATGAAGTCTAAATTTAAAGAGTTTGTCCATTTTTGGTAATGTTTAAATGTAATTTTTGACTCTGAGGTGTTGGCGTGAATTATCATAATGAGGTCATCTTTAATGGCAAAGATGGGGGGCCTCTTGGAGAGCTACAGTATTGATGTTTTGACAAGCAACGGCAGACAGCTAATTTGTTTTTATTTCCACCCTTTCTTTGTGAATGAACTTCAAGTTCAAGACTGCTCCTTCCTGGTTTCTGACTAAGATAAACAAACTTGCCTGGACTCTGGAACTGTAGTGTTTTCTTTCCCTTTCCCCCATGACTGATAAGGAGTTATGTTTAGGGAATGTTGTTTACTTTGTGAACAGCTGTTAACTTGGAATGGAGTAAAGTTTGTGGTTTTTTAGTGAAGTTATTATGGATTGATAAAACTTTTGCTGTTTGTTTTATTGGTGAAGTGTTTTTGCTTGTTAGTCTTCAGTGTTAAATGAATGTTTTTCATCTCATTTAGGAAAGTTATTTTTTCTGAGTAATGTTGTTATCAAATAAATAATTTATTAATTTAAAGTTTTTTAATGTTAATAGTATACTGTGATATGTTATTTGTTATGAATTAATTGTTAGAATTTGTTTTTTTTAGAATTTTAAAATTTTAAATAGATTTAAAAAAAAAAAAAAGAAAGATTTGTTAAAGTTGTTAATTGAAAGTTTTTAATTAAAGATTTTTATATTGAAATGGTTTGAATATAGAATTGTATTTTTAATAAAACAGTGAATAATTAATTTAATATGGATAATTAATAGTTAATGGTTGATTAAATTTGAGTAATTAATGGTTGATTAAATTTGAGTAATTAATGGTTGATTAAATTTGAGTAATTAATGGTTGATTAAATTTGAGTAATTAACGGTTGATTAAATTTGAGTAATTAATGAATTTTTTTTTTGTACTTCATTTATTTTGTATACTTAATGTATGTATTGTTGTTAAATGGTTCTTTTTGAAGGGTTAGTAGGTTTTAATATTGTTGAATGGTTTATTAATATTGTATTGAGATATGCATATTTAATTATCCCCATGAGCTTATAGGATGGAGTTTGCTATCCAAAAACTTAACAGTAGCAATTATGCTACTTGGGCAGAGGAAATACAGGTGTATATGATGGATCGTGGAGTTTGGCAATTTGTAGAAAAACCAGACCTTGAAACACCTAAAGATTTAACTGGAAAGGAACTTCGTGACTTTGAATTGTGTAGGGATAGGGCATATACCTCAATTTATTTAAATATTGAGAAACCATATCGTAGTATAATAAGTGACTCTTAAAATGCTGGGGATGCATGGAGGAAATTAAAGGAGCGTTACCAGCCAACGTCTCGCAGTAGGATTGTGAGTTTATTGGACAAATTTTTCTCATTGAGGTTTGGCACAGGGGATGACATTAGTATTTATGCAGCTAACCTTAAAAAGGTAGTTAATGAATTGGCAGACGCAAAACATGTAATGGAAGAAATGTACCAGTCTTTTCAACTTATCCGGTTTTTGCCATCCAAATTTTCAGGGATTGTTCAGTCAATTTATAGATGGGATGACAAAACATTTACTTTTGACAATGTATTAAAAGAGCTGTTGGTTGAGGAGGATAGGTTGAGACAGTGTAACAGTGACCTTGAACGTGTAGATGCATCTGCTTATAAAGTCAAAATTAATAAACAAGGAAATAAGAATAATAGCAATTTTAAATTTAATAAACAGAAAGACATTAAGTGTTTCCATTGTTCTAAATTAGGCCATTTTGCTTCTAATTGCCCAGAAAAGAAGCCAAATTCTGGTAAATTTCAGGTTAAGAAGTTTAAACCAAAGGGAAATTTTAACCGAGACAATTCAAGTTATATTGTAGAGGCTAACTACAGTCAAGGTAGTAATGGTCCTGATGATTTGTCTTGGGTTGTGGATTCTGCTGCTTCTTCTCATTTTTGCCGAAATAAAAATTTGTTTGTTGAGCTTAGGCCAGTAGTAGATACAACAGTATCAGTCGCTATCGGTGAAGAGTCTTGCTCAGTTGAGGGAATTGGCAAAGTGGAATTTTTGGTAAATATAAAAGGTACCCAGAAGAAAATAACATTGAACAATGTTCTTTATTCACCTAGATTGAGGAGAAATTTATTTGCAGGATGTGCCATAGATAAAAAAGGAGGGAAATTTGTTGGCAAGAATGGAAAGATTTTTGTGTATAATAATTAGAGATCGACCGAAACAGGATTTATGACCGAAACCGAAACCGTATTTCGGTGATCGTCCCACTTTCGGCCGAAACCGAAAGTGTCAAAAAATTTTCAAGCTGATTAATACATACATGACTGCATATAATTGGTAATTAATTAATTAATTAATAACAAATAATTAATAATTACTTAATAATAACTAATTACGTTACTAATTAATTTATTAATTATACGTGTATTCAATCACATTTCTAACAAACAAACATATATATATATATATATATATATATATATATATATATGTGTGTATAGGTTTCAAACAAAAATGAAACATAAATAATACAACTTTAATATTTTATTATTTTATAACAACCAATTATAGGCATTTATCAGTAATTAACAATATAGTTAACTAATGTAAAACAAATTCAATAATGAATATTTAATTTTTAAATATATTCATGTATTCAGTTCGTTAATATTTTGCATTTAAATTGATTGAAATAAAGTACTTAAAAGTTTGTTTTTTAGAAAATTAACCTTGAATATGTTTTAACCATTTATAATTATAAATATTATTAATTTAATAGACGTTTAAATGTAGATATATATTTAAATATTGCTGAATATTATTAACAATTATTTAAAATTTTGTACAAATATTTTTATGGTACATATGTTTAAATAACATGTTTACTTTTTTTTTTTTTTTTTTTTTTTTTTACATTCATACGATAACTTTTTATTTACAGTACATTATATTATACTATAAACAATTTTATAAAATTTGAATTAGGAATAAATAACTCACAAGGAATTCTTAATTAGATCACAATATTTATTAAACATATTTAATAGTTTCATATATTCACGTAAGATTTTTATAATAGTAATATTTTAATTATAATATATCACTCAGATGAAACATAATATTTTAGTTTCATGACAGTATTTATATAAAATATTTAATGCTTTTATATATTCAAGTAACATTTTGATAATAAAAAAGATTTATATTATGTTACTCACATGAAGTATAATATTTTATTTTCGTCACGTTACTTATATCAGATTTATATATATATCCATGTAATTTTTTTTTTATAATAATATATCACTGACATAAAATAAAACATTTTAGTTTCATCGCAATACTCATATAATCTATCTAATATTTATATATATTCATGTACATTTTTCCATAATAATAATAATAATATACTAGTCACATGAAATAAAACATTCCAGTTTTATCGCAATACTCATAAAAAAATATTAATATTTTTATATATTCACACAGCAATATGTTAAATATTTTTATATATTCACACAGCAATATGTTAAATATTTTTATATATTCACACAGCAATATGTTAAATATTTTTATATATTCACACAGCAATATGTTAAATATTTTTATATATTCACACAGCAATATGTTAAATATTTTTATATATTCACACAGCAATTTTATAACATTAAGATTTGAAGTATAATAAAACACTCCTATCAAGCTTAACATTTTAGTTTCATTATAATACTTATATAATATATTTTATTAACATATATTTTTGTATTTTCATATAAAAATTTTATAATATTAAGATTAAAATAATACCAGTCTTATGATACAGAACTTTTTAGTCGCATCGTATTTTACTTCACGTATATCAAATACAGAACTGATAAATATAAATCATTTTCAAGTAACTTATTTTATTTTAGTTTTTGTTTGTTTATTTACTTATTATTATGTAGAACAAGTCTAATAACAGATACTTTTAAAGAGCTAAACAGGAAATAAAACGAAATATATCAAAAATATGCATAACATGATTACATGACAGAAAATTCTAAAAAGCAGGAAAGTATTCTTTATAAAGGGAAAAAAATATTCATTTATCTAAAAATATAAATAAAATTATTAATGGAATTACGAAGTGGAATTGTCATAAAAAATATCCTTAAATATCTTTTGGTGTACCTACTAAAAATAACAGTAAAAATTTCTTAATAATTGAAATTAAACAGTCTGATATTGTATGCGAGAAAAAGCAACTTTTCGGCATTTTCGCCTTTCAATCTCGCACGTCGATCAGCATATATTTGTGCAGCTGCACTAAATAGCTGCTCACTTGGGACAGTAGTTGGAGGAGCAGAGAGATATTTTAAAACTGCTTTTCTAAGCAAAGGATAGGGACAAGTGTTCCAGTATGAATATATATCAGCATTTCTTGATAATTTCGGTTCTGCCAAATAGCAATGAATGTTTTGTTTTAAAATCAATTCTTGATCTTCGGCACTGCCTGATTCTTTGCATTCACCTAGGATATTATCATGCATGTCCCACAGTCCTTCTTTTTTCTTTACATCCACCTGCTGCAGTGAAGAATTTTCATTTTTCTTTTCATTACTGCTGTCTGTACGAGGAAAGTTTAAAAATTTTGCAATTTCTTTTAGTGCAATGTCAACATCGTCCGATGTTAAATATCTGTCTTTAAATCTTGGGTCGAGCAAAGTAGCTGTAATCAATAAAGGATGACCTTTGACAAATACAAACCTCTTATTTAAAGAAGTGTGCAACTTTTTTTTCATATTTGTTAATTCTTCACATTCATGATCATCTTTATCGTCTCGGATTTGTAATTTCCCATTCAACAGCGAAATTAGTGGAATGATAATAGAAATACATGCATTATCGTAAGATAAATCAAGTGTAGCTTCATAAAAGAACTCTAGGGAGTCTGTAAGGTTTTTTATAAGGTTCCAATCGGAAGAAGAAGGTGCGGTTATGCCACCATGATCTACACTATATAAATTCACCGCTCTTCTTTGTTCGAACATTCTTTGCAACATTAGATACGTGCTATTCCATCTGGTTTCGATGTCTTGAACTAAACTATGCTTTGGCAATTCACATTGTTCTTGGCATTTTGTTAATTTCCTTGTAGCTTGTTCGCTATGCCTAAAATGGCCTACAATCTTTCTGCAATGTTTTATAATACTTTGAATTTTTTCTTCGCTGAATACAGCATCTTTAATTACTAGCTGCAATAAATGTGAAACACAACCTAAGGATTCGTAGTGACCCCGCGTAGCACGAATTATGTTACTAGCATTATCACGCAAAATAAGAAATATTTTTTTTCAAAGTTCCATTCATTTATCATCTGCGTAAGTTTTTCGTCTATGTATGATCCTGTGTGATCACTTTCAAGTGGCACTGCTCCTAATATTACTTTTAAGCGCTGGGATTCAATTATAAAGTGCGCTGTTAAACTGAGAAGTGAGCATGTTTTCATAGGATTAGTCCATATATCTGTCGTAACGCTTATCCACTCACATTTATCAATTAACTGCTGAACTTTGAATTTTACTTTCTCATAAGTTTTAGGCATCAATGTTGTTCGAAAATATTTGTCTGATTTTAAATTATATCTATGTGCAGCAGCAGCATCGGCAAAATTGAGGCGTTTAAAAGCATCTCCTTCTACAATTGAATACGGCAACATATCTACAATAATTAAGTCCATGATGGCTTTATCAATCCGTTGCGTAATTTCATGGTCTTCCGCCCATTGGGATGGTTTTGAAATGTTTAATGATTGCGGGAATGTCAACTGTACTTCGTTTGATGAACTGGCTTTTCCTGTATTCAATGGAGTGACGATATTTCTCGCCTTTTTTGTTTCAATTTTTTGTTCCTCGTGTTCTAATTTTCTTTTCAAAACGAGATCATATTCTAGTCTATGAAATTTGGATAAATGTAGTTTCAAACCATGTGTTGTTTGTTTTCTCGGTAAATCACTACCTAAGGAATACGTTCTATTACATAGTTTACAAACGGCTTTAGAGCTATCTGTTGCACATTTGTCAAAATAATCCCAAATTGGGTTCTTTTGAGCCATTCTGCTAAATCTAAAACAAACAAATAAACAAAAAATTACTTCTGTAGAAATATACATGATGTCTGATATTTAATTGTCTATCACTAACATAATACATGTTCTTCGAAAATGTTAACTGAATAAGTTAAACAGCCAGTATCAGTACATTTAAATTAAGTTAAATTTACTAACATATTTTTTCCGAACAATAAAACAATTTACTATCTAAATAAATGTTCTTTTAATGTCTACAAATCTCCATAAAATGTACAGTGAAAACTCAAAAATGTGTGAATAATTATTTTTACAAGAAATAATTTGGCAGCCATCTCCTTATTAAGATAAACAATAGCGTGCAAACAAAAATGTAATTATATTAAAATAATTTAATTATTTAGTTCTTGAAAAAATTATTACATTGTATTACAGCTTCAAATATAAAATTATGGATACTTTTGAAATTTACACCGCTCAAAACAATTTATAAATTTGTTTTAATTTAAAACGATCTCTCTTAAGATTTATGGTTGATATAGACCTCTCAAGAAAACATTCATGAATGTCGAAATTTTGTCTAAATTGATGCGGAATATTGCATTTACTTTGCTATGCATGTTATCTGAGCAATATTTTGCATAGAAACGGCAGTATATTTAATTATTAAATAAGCGTTAATTTGATTAAAAATGAATTTAGGTAAAAATTATTTATTGAAATTAATTAATTAAATATAAGTTGTTATAAACATATAAAATTAATATAAAATAACGCAATTTAAAATAATGCATTTAATCAATATTATTAATACCTTTTATGCACCCATATGTGCGATTTTTTACAAACAGGAGTGTCATTTGGGAAGGTTGGGGGGCGGGGCAGCTTCCCCCTCAAAGATTGTGATAAGAATGTATGAGAAATTATCTATATATTTAAAACGAAAAACGCATTTTGTCAAATCCACATGAAAATTGTCTCTTTGCGCATGCGTCGACGTTTTTTTAAGGCTTTTACCCTCAGAAACGGGAAACCTGATTGATTAACCCAACCTTCACCTGTTTAGCCTAGGTGGATTGAAAAGGGTTGATTGAAAACGGATGAAGCCGTACCATTGAATTGAAAGCATAGACCTTCTAATATATTTTTGCTCTGAGGTTGAAAGCTAAAGTTTTTTTTAAAGAACTCATGTTTTCACTACTAAATATGCATATTCTTTTGTAAAATTTTAAAGAGAGTTTGGATGCAGTTATATTTATAACCGATTGAAATGTCAGAGAGTTCGGAAGATGAGAACTATTTTTTTATTGCTATGTTAAAGGAGCCGATGCAAAAACAAACAAGTGGGTAAGTCTGATCGAAGATCGCGCAAAGGGTTTCGTTTAATATTCCTTTCAAAACACTTTATCCTTTCTTTAATAAATCCAAATAAATTTCATTTTTCAGGAAAAAAAAAAGTCATCTTTTTTATAAAGTAAAAATTTACCCGTCTATTTTTCTCGTTTTTTTTTTTTTTTCCGAATATCTGAACTGGTCACAGAGTTTAATAGCGGGCGAAACCCGTTATTATACCCTGTAACATATATTATACTCTTTGACATACAGACAACGAAGCGGGACTAACAGGGTTTCGTGAGATGAACGAAACCCTAACAAACAAACAAAAAAAAAAAAGTGAGAAGAAAACATTCCTTTTACAACTACTAGATAACAATATTTTTTTCACAAAATTTTTACACGGTCTGTAAACCCGTTTTATTTTCACCAATAAAGATTTCAAAGAGTTCGGACAAAAATAACTTTTTATTTTAAAACTATGAAACAACCCTAGGTGAAACAAGAAAATATGCGCTTTTATCACTAAATATCAATATTGTTTTCGCGAATTTTTCATTTTTAAATATAATTTCATGCAAAATCGGGTTAAATATATAAAATAATAAAAACGTGAAGTTTTTATTTTATTTATTAGCACGGCCCGGACAACGCCGAGCGGGGTTCAGCGAGTCGGTTAGTTTAAATAAAGGGCACAAAGCTAAAATGATTTTTTCAATTTGACTAAAAAAAGAAAATTAGCATTAAGACAACATTTTAAGCCTAGAAATTATTAATTATAAACTTTATTTTCCATTTCAATGTTCTCAAAGTGAGACCTTTTTAACATTATTTTGTACTTTAGCTAATTTTAAATATACATCTAAGGATAAAAATGTAACAGTCGTCAATTTTCTTTTAGGATGTGCACAATAAGATCAAAATAAAATAATCTTTGCTCACTCACCACCTCCACACAACCCCCCCCCCCCCCAAAAAAAAAAAAAAAAAAAGCTTTGCCACTCCCTGTTTCCCCAAAAAGTATTGAAATGGCACTCCTGTTTGAAAATTTTATCTCGGTACGAAATTGACTCTCTGTGCCTCTATCCAAAACTATTTTTTTTTATATAAAATAAAACGTAATTAATTTATCAATAAGACAGAAATAGTTTCCAATTATACGAATTTTATCTAATAAAAAAATATTTCAAGCATACATACCTCGATATATCTTTTGTTATAAATTTCCTAAATCCTCATATGTTTTATCAACACCTTTCTCATATAGAATTAGAAGCATACTGGAGTTTCAAAGTAAAAATTTTCTATTACTGTTAAGTTTGCAGCTTTTAAAGATCACGTGATAAGCGTCTTTTAAGCTGAGCTTGCATTTGCTTGCTTTATAATTGACACTTACATCTTGAATCAGTCATGACGGATAATGATAAACAAGTGAAGTTCACAGCAATAAACAGTGTCTCATTTGAGCCGATACAACTCATATCAATGAGTAAAGTTGAAAATTTCCGAAAGAAGGAACGAGATTTTTGAAATACAGATAGTTTCGGTCGAGTTTCGGTCAGGCCGAAATTTCGACAGCAGTTTCGCCGAAACCGAATATTCGGCGAAACTCCGATTTTTGGCCGAAACCGAAACCGAAATTTCGGTCGATCTCTAATAATAATAAAGGAAAATTGGACTTCTTTGCAAAAAGAGAAAATGGTTTATATTTTCTTAGACCAAAATACCCCGGTGTTATCAGAGAGCTTGTAAATTTAACTCAGTCTAAGGAATCAAATCTTGAGATTTGGCATAAGAAATATTGTCATATCAACACAAATTATATAGTTGATACCAGTAAAAATAATGTAGTTTGTGGGTTACCTAAACTGAAAAATCAGGAATTAAATTGTGAACCTTGTCGTTTGGCAAAGACACGAAGAGTAAGTTTTAAGCCATTGCCGGGAAACAGAACACGTGGGCCTCTTGAACTTGTTTTTACCGATGTGTGTGGCCCAATGCCAGTACCTTCAATTGGGGGATCACGGTACTTTGTCTCTTTCATAGACGATTTTTCTAAAAAGGCTGCCGTTTTCCCAATTAAACATAAAGATGAGTTATCTAAATTGTAGTATCTAAATTGGACTTTGTAAATAGAAAAGATATTGTGAAAAATGATAAATTTAAGAAGGACCAGGCTTTTGAAAAACAAAGGCAAATTACATGTTTTTTTTGTTTAAAACCAGGTCACGTGAAACAAAATTGTGCGGAATGGTTAAAAGGTAAATCTAATTATGAGAGTAGAAATCTAGGTTGTATTGTTACAAATGATGGGAAAAGTTTAAATAATACGGAAGGTGTGGAAACTGATTTACCTATGATTGATTTATGCGTAAATGGTAAGAAGTTAAAAGCGATTAAGGACATAGGGGCGCAAATTGCTGTTTTTGATAGATGCGATGTTCCTTGGAGGGCAAAAAAGGTGGGAAAGGTTTTTCTTATTCCGGCCCTGGGAGATAAACAAAAAGCGGAATTAATGTCTGTGTCTATTGCTTTGATAGAAGATGAAAAAGAGTATGTTAAAAAGAATGTGGTGGTTGCAGTTGTGAGAAAACTGAATTCTCCTCCGCTGATAACACCCGCTGTTTATAACTTGTTAAAATTTGGAAGTACAGATAAGCAAAATTCAGGGTGTAAACAAGTGGGGAATCAAAGAGAATTAAATGGGCAGGGAACCCTCAGATTATCTAGCGATCATGAGCAAAGGGTTGTTAGAAAAACGGTTGTGAATGAAATCTGTGAAAGGGATAATAAGTCTGTTAATGAGATAGAGGTAAATTCACCGGGAGACGTGACTGATAAGAATTTGGAAAAAGGCTCTAAATTGATCGATCTAAATGATGATGCGTCTCGAACGGACAGTGATAAAAGGTCAGGTAAAGGAGGTCAATTTCGGGAAAAGAATTCTGAGCATGATGTAAATATACCCAGGTATTTTGTTGGTAGTATGGGAGTTGAGCGTGTTAGAAATAGAATTAGAAAGAAATTGAGTTCACTTATGACTGTGGCCAGAAAAATTAACTTTGGGATGAAAGATAATGATAGAGAAAATTGGGGGGCTAAATGCCAAGAAAATGGATATGGAAATTCAAAGTTAAAAAGAATGGAGCATTCTGTTTTTAAAACGAATCACAAAGAAAGATTCATTAAAGTCAAACAAGATTTTGAAAGGAAAAATTATGATCATGAAGTTGTAAAGCGAAATTTATTGTTGAAAAGATTTTATGATAAAGGTAAATTAGATATTGGTTTTTGGGAGAATTCTCTAAATTAAGTTTTATTCTAAATTTGGGAGTACTCATTATTGTAATATCTGTAATGTGTTTATTTATCATTTAATGCTTAATAGTTTCGCAATGGTAAAACTTCATTAATTTAATAATTGCATAATTTAGTATGCGTTCTTTTTGTTTGCAGAAGCGTCTAAATTTAGGCTTTTAAGCAAGTTTTTAAAAGAATTGTGTTAGGCATTGTGTTATATATGGATCTATTCTTTCTTTTTGGTATTATTTTTTTGTTAGAATCATGTAAAGTGTAATCTGTATTTGGTATTATATGTATGTGAAATATTTCAAAATTGTTTCTTAGAGCATCAATTGTATAAATTATTCTTGGAATTATACTTAGGTATTGTAGTTATGGGATTATAGTAAATCCTGTTGACAGTGTGGTCTATCAAATACTGAGTATGGGAATGTGTTTGTTTTCTATAGGGATTTTTCATGTGTTATTCAAAATTCCTTTGTGCTTTGTTGACCTCTTTAGAAATTGATTGAAGGAGCTTATTCTATTAATATGTATGCCAAATTTCTTCTAGAAATTTTTTCTTAGGGGGAGGTGTTGTGATGAGTTGACATGTTTCAACTCCTCCCTTATTTGTGGAAAAAGGATAATCTCTCTGGAATGAAAATAATATGACAGATTGATCTCTATTGACAAAAATTCTATCAATAGTGTGAATTTCATTTTCATTTTGAGATAAGCCAAGCTGCAATACATGCTTTGTATTGAATGGTATGTTATCTGAATGAGTAGATAAGAATTGTAAAGTATTGTTCTTGTGGATACAAAGAACTGGGCCCCTACGACATGCAATGTTTTCTGGGAAATTCCTGGAATGCAAGGAAAGCCTCTGGGAAGTGAAATTGCAGACGGCAGTTGATGGTGGAAGGAGTTGAATGTTGAATCAGTTGGATTTGGAATACGCTAGAGTGAGGTTCGACTTTGAGCGGACGTGAGAATCAGAGTTTGGCTGACCATATAAATTTACAGCATGGATGCTTATCATAATTTTTCATTTTTACTTTTGTTTTTTATTTTTTAATGTGTTAATTTAAAATAAAGTTTTTTTTCGTTTCAAACGATAAATGGAATTCATTAATTATATATACATGTGTTCACGCTACCACAGCAGGAAAAAGGCATATCTTACGAGGAAGTATATAGCCCAGTAGTTGATTTTTCCCTTATTAGATTATTTTTTAGTATACTAGTCTGTTTTTTCGGTTGGATTCATCATCAAATTGACATAAACTGTGCATATTTATATGCGAATTTATCTGAAAGAGTCTTTATGAGTCAGCCTTTGGGCTATGTCAGTGAGAAGTCTGAGTATGTTTGCCACCTGAAAAAGGCAATTTACGGCCTTAAACAAAGTGGTCGTGAATGGTATTTTGAGCTTCGTAATGCACTTGAAGGATTAAATTTTAAGAAATTAAAATGGGCAAATTGCATTTTTATATTTAAAAGAAAGGTTCTATTATTGTTGTATGTGGACGATATTATCATTTTTGGACAAACAGAAACATTGGTTTCTGAAGTCATAGATCTCTTAAAATCTAAGTTTGATCTTAAATTGTTAGGACGCACTAAGAAACTCCTAGGTGTAGAGTTTGAAGAGAGGGACTGTAAACTTTTCATTCATCAAAAGAGTTACATTGAAAAGGTTTACAATATGTTTAAAGAGTATAAACCTCCAATTACATCTCTCCCAATTTCTAAAGGAGTTGTGTATTCAAAGTTAGATTGTCCAAAAGATGATATAGAACTAAATGAAATGCAAGGTATCCCATATCGCAGCCTTGTTGGATGTCTCGCTTTTATAGCTAACAGGACTAGACCTGACATTTGTTTTGCAATAAACCTTTTCTCACAATTTCAGGAAAACCCTGGGCCTACTCATTGGAACGGGTTAGTTAAGCTACTTGGTTATTTGTATACAACCAGAGAAAGAAAGCTTGACTTATCTAAGATTGATAACCTTAGTGTCACATGTTATAGTGATGCAGATTATGCCACTAATTGTGATGATAGGAAGAGTATGGGGGGTTTTGTGTTGTTTATTGGTCAGTCACCTGTTTCTTGGAAGACTTTCAAACAAAAGTCTGTTGCCCTTTCCACAATGGAAGCTGAGTTTACTGCACTTACTGAGGCTGCAAAAGAAATCACTTGGGTTAGACATATACTTCTAGAGTGTTTTGAAATGGGGTTATTTGGGAATGAAATAACACAATATGAACTTTGTTGTGATAATAAGTCTGCCATTGACTTTTGCAAGTCACCAATTGAAAATGCTAGGTCAAAGCATATTGACGTTAAATTGCATTTTTTAAGAGATTTGGTGTCTGAAAAGCTATTTAATTTATCTTATGTAAGAAGTACAGATAACCTTGCAGATATTTTCACAAAAGCTCTAGTTAAAATGTCTGTTGATAATTTCATTTCCAGACTATTTATATAAGTGTAATAAAAAATTATTATGGCATATTTTTGAAAATTTTAAAGTATATAGTTTGAGATTATGATAATTGTAATATTTTAGGTGTATCTTCTGGTGTTTCATTTTATATTTTGAGGATAATCTCTCTTACATGTAATCTCTTGATGCTTTTATGCCACTTATTAAAAGGGTTTTTTTTTAAATGAAATGTTTTATGTATCCTTAAATGGGATTGTTGTAAGCAGTCTTGGCTTTTGGATCAGGAGCGGATTTGACTGTTTTTGTTGCAAGTTTTTTTTTAAATTTAAGAGTCCTTTTGCAATTTCGTAATGCTTGTTTTTTTTAAGGAAAATTTGTTATATTAAATATTAAGGGGGGCATGTCTTGTTAGACATTTGTGTTTTTTTTTGGGATTTCAGTGATCGCGAGAGGGGGGCCTTATGTTGTGAAAACCTTAATGTGGAAGCTTAACTTCCCCATATTTGTTTTTCCTTTTAGGTCTCGCGCCACTGAAATATTCTACTTTAAGTGCTTCTATCGCGATCGTACGTACGGCGATACGCGATCTCTTAGCGTAAACAAAAACACATGTTTTTCTTGCTCCCACATATGCATTGCGTCATTGCCAGGTGCCGTTTCCTGATTGGATGCCATGACTGCGCATGTGTTGAATAACTAGCTTAAATATCACTGCATGTCTTGTCTGCTCTTCTCTTCTTCTTTTTTGCTTATGTGGCAGCTGCATATCGTACGAAGTTTTGTTTTAGTTATTTTTAAATGTCTGTGCAAGTATGCCAGACTGTTTGTTAATTCTTATAATGTTAAAGTATGTTTAATAAATGTTATTTATTAATTTAAGCCATCCTCTTATTCAGAGTCAGTTTACTTTTACTTTACCATTTGAGCCCGGTGGATTAACCACCCAAATTCTTTAAGAATTTCATCGAAGAAACGGCAAATTTTGTCAGATCGCGAAAAAACGGAGAATTCTGCTGACAGATCACGAAAAAACGGCAAATTTCGTCGAAGTATCGCCAAAAAACGGTAAATTTCGTCGAAGTATCTCGGAAAAACAGCAAATTTCGTCGAAGGATCTCAAAAAAACGGTAAATTTCGTCGAAGGATCTCGAAAAAACGGTAAATTTCGTCGAAGGATCTCGAAAAAACAGTAAATTTCGTCGAATGATCTTGAAAAAACTGCAAATTTCGTCGAAGTATCTCAAAAAAAAAAAAAAGGCATATTTCGTCGAAGAATCGAATTTTGTCCAAAGGCCAAAGAAAAAACGCGAAATTCATCAAAGGATCTGGGAAAATGGCTAATTTTGTTGACAGATTGCGATAAAAATGCAAATTTCATCAAAGGACAGTGGAAAAACTTAATTTTCGTCAAAAGACTGTAAAAAAAAAAAAAAAAACATGAGTTTTGTTGAAGGATCGTGGAAAAATTGCGAATTTCATCAAAGGGCAAAAGAAAAAAAAACGTGAATTTCGCCAAAGGATTACGGGGAAAAAAAGAAACTCTAATTTCGTCAAAGGTTCACGAAAAAAAACGTGAATTTTGTGAAATAGCCCGGAAAAGATGCAGCATTCCTTTAGAAAACAGCAGACACATAAAGTTCTATGCTTATTAATATAGGCATAGTTTTTAATCTGAAACAATATACTGAACTGACTTTTGAAAAATCGGGTTAACTGAACCCAATTTGCAAGAATCTACCCTCAGCCTGAAATCGACTCAAATCAAAAGCAGAGTTAATCCGACCTGCAACAAGAATAATTATTGCCAAGATGGGATTTTCTCCCCTCCCCCCTCTGCTGTAACCTTTCAGAATATTTGCTGTGAATTTCAGAATTTTTTTTTACTCAGAAAGGCTGATTCTTTAATTAGCACTACAACTACAACAGCAGCAAGAATAGATTTATATGATATATTGCGTGTTGCAGACTATTTTTGAAAACATTATTAGCGTTGCAGACACTTGAAGATAGTTCTGCCACTGGGATCATAGCAGTGCAGAATTATCAAGTGTCTACTTTTATCTAGTGTTAGCACAGATAACTTTCAAAGTATACTGCAAAAGTATTTTCTGTATCTTTCGGAGACTTTCTCATAACATTTCACATTTAAGACTTCACTACTATATGTTATGTATGGCATTCACCTGAAAACATATGAAAATGATTTTTTTTTTCCTTTATATATTTGCATTATACAAAGACAGTATTTTGTAGCGTTGAAATTTTCATTTCTGAAAAGGTGCTTGAATTTTGGGTAAGGTGCTTGAATTTTATCATGTAAAGAGAGTATGAACCCTGCTATGGGGGAAAATCATTAGCAGTATATTTTATTAACACTCTCCAACATAGTTGAAAAGTGTTTACGACTTTGGTTTTTCTGGACATGCTCTAACTCACATAAATATACTAGGATTACTGTGATCTTGGTATTATGTTATTAAGGTTTACCACAGGAAATGCCGTATTGAAAATGGAGTGTGTAGCATTTATAATTTGTTTACAGAGACACAAAAGAATTATGTTACATTATAGTCTATGGAGAAAAATCATTTGCAGTGCATTTTAATAAAGTTAAATCATTTTAAACACAATGAAATTTAATATGCATTATTGAGGTGCAATACAATATTGTTCCTGTCAAACATGGAGTGCATAGCATTTATCATTCATTTACAGGGACACAAAAGAATACCATTACATTATGGCTAATGCGGAATAATCATTAACAGTGTATTTTAAAATGTTACACTATTTCAAAGATAACAAATTTCATGTGTATTGCTGAGGTGCACTAAAAGATACTGTAGAATGCATAGCATTAATGCAGAACATAATTACTGTAAAGTGCATAGCATTTATTTGTTCATTTACAGAGACAGAAAAAAGAATTTAGTTATAATACTGTCTATGATGAATAATTACTGGAAGCGTGTTTCCAGATGTGGTATGCGTTTTTAAGCTTAAACAAATTTTAGTACATTACGAGGTGTTTATACAGGGTTCGTACGGTCCTTGAAAGTGCTTAAAAGTCCTTAAATTTTTTGGTCCTTGAAAGTACTTATTTTTATGCAAAATTTGCAAAAAGTGCTTGAAAATCCTTAAATTTTTCTTTGACTTTTTTCCCCTTAATTTTTGTCTGAAAAATTTCAATGATAATCATTTTTCTAAATTGTCTGCCTTCTTTTTGTCTTTATTACTATCGGTAATACTATAATAAATGCCCTAACATTAACCAGACAAAACAGCGACGTCTCCCCCCCCCCCTTCCTAGTCGGCGCCTATGCCCTCGCGGCACACGGCAATTACACAGAAGGATTAACCAATCAATGACGTTTAGTTCTTTGTTGTTCTAACATGTAATTTTAATAGAATTTTAAAAGAACATCGTTTAGAGAGTTCAGTATCATATTAGATATCAGATTATAGATTATTTAGATATTATTAGATAATTTTAGCACTCATGATCATCAATTATTTTCCTAAAAAATAATACGTGGAAAATGTACATTTAATCAACTTTGGCTGGAACATGACGATGATAAAGATTGGATTTCAGCATTTGACAACCCACATCGTTTTTTGTGTACAGCATGTATGAAAGATTATGACCTGACAAGCATGGGAGAGTCAGCGCTCAAGTCCCATATGAAATGTAACAATGTAAGTATTAATTAATTAATTTTATTTTTGTATGGATTCTGATAGTCTGAATTTACTTAGAAAAAATTAGAATTTACTTAGGAACTGAAAAATAAATTAATATTTAAATATGCGTACGAAAGCCGTTTAAAAAAAAATTTTAATATTAATTATATTAAAATAGTAAATATAATAAAAAAAAAATTCATTTGTGCAACACACTCTGGCGGCTTTTGTTTTCTATGCGTACTTTAAAATTCTGCATTCAGTTTGGAAATAAAAATATGGAAAAAAAAATCTTACCCACTTAATAAGCGTATATTTAGCTTTAAAACGACGTTTTCGGTATTAAAAAATGCTAATATTAACATTTTCAAAAATATTCTTTACTGGAAATCACTTTGCGACTCTGGACTTACTTCTCCGGATAATATTTTTTCCATACGAAAAGAAACGAAGTATCGATATTTTAACCCGAATTGTTAAAGAGTCTTCAGACTGGTAATTCAGGGTTCCCAGCGTCATGGAAAGTCAATGAAAATCTGGAAAGTCATGGAATTTCAAAGTAGTCAGGGAAAGTCAGGGAAATTTTAAAATATATAGAAAAAGTCAGGGAATTTACAAATATTTTCTAAAAAGCCATGGAAAAGTTTTGGAGAAAAAATGAAAAATGATGCGAAGTTCATCATATAGTCTCAGTAAAAAAAATAAAGAATTTTGAAGAGCAATCACAGAAAAATAAATCGCTAATTTTTGACAAAGGATTGCAAAAATAAGTAACAAATTCCGTTGTAAGCCCGTTTGGTCAGAGAATGTTTTGAGATTTGGTCAGGGAATTTTTTGAGATTCGGTCAGGGAATTTACCAGTCACGTTTTGCTGGGAACCCTGTAATTTGTATCAAAAATTTTTAAAACATTCGGACAATTCTAAGTACTTCAAAATGTTTAAAATCTGCTCAATCTTTATCTTTCGCGACTTCCTTTCCCCACTCACACATGCCTTTTTTTCAATTTAAACAGCAATGTTTTTTCAATTAAATATCAATATTTTAGCCCGAAAATTATACATTTAATTTAATTATCACGTTCCCGGGCTGCGCCGTTCGTTCTTTTAAAAATATAAAAACAAAACAGACCAGAATGTGTGTAGAATGCCCGGTATACGTTGCCGAAGGCAGTGAGGCCCCCAACTCTAGTTTTGATTGGATAGATTTTCATTTAGAAATATAAAATTATACAAATTTGAGTGTGTTCGCTCCCGAAGTTAGCGAGGCCCCCAGCATTAGGTTCGTTTGGAAAGATTTTTGTTAAAATATTTAAAATCATTCAACACTAATTTATGTATAATTCAGGCTATCACAATACCAAATATTTTCACCAAATTTTTGGAAGTTAATCAGAACTATTATTAATTTGAAAAGTTATCGGAAATAATAAATTTTTGTAACATATTCGATCGGGTCTCCACTCTCCATTTGAGAGACTCGTTTTAGATTTCAATCTTTGCATAATAGTTTTCCTTTCTCTTTTCATTTTTTATATTCTCTCAGCCGTTTGCTGTTTTTTTTTCTTTTATCGTCCGTTAAGGAAATTTTTTCCATTCATTCAATTATGAAAGGCGTAGGAAAGATGACGATGCTTGTGATGTCCCGGCACCAGGTGCCATAACTTAAAGACTTTTTTTTTTTTTTTTTTTTTTGTCGTCTGTTCTAATTTACTAGTTTATATCGGTGATCGGTGGGGAAATGGACAAAGCACTTTTCTACGTGCATCAATTTAAACTTATGTGACGCTCTAATAATGGACAAAATGTTTTTTTTTTCTTTCTTTATCTTCTAACGATTTTCTTAGTATTTCTGAATTTCGTATATAAAATCGTAGGCAAATGCATTTTTTATATAAGGTCTCGGTTTTCTTATTTAAAATTGTGGGCAGGTTTTATTAAATATTTAATATCAAAATACAAAAGTCGCATCTCGCACATACATTTTCTTTGTTTCCTGCACCCTTCTTTAAACGCTCCTTACTTATTTTTCCGCTTATCAAAATTCCTTCCTCTTTTTCTTTTCTTATTTTTATTCCAATCCAATTTTAACCTCAATCGAAATTGATTTTGTGCTAATTCTTTTCTGTTTTTTATTTACAAGGAGACCACCGAAAATGATGCGCACAGATTTTGATGATTTTAAAGTATGTTGTAGGGATCATACCCCTAACTATTCAGATGAAAGGTTTCCTTCAAATGGGCTTTAGTTTTCGAGTTAAAGTTCAGCATGCATTTCAAATGCCATTACTTCGAGATTCTGGACATGGTCTCCGTGGTGCCGTGGTAGCGTTCGCGATTTGAGAGCCGCAGATGGGTGTTCTGTCTTCTCCTGCGACTTTTACCTTTTTTTAACAAATTTTATATATTTGTCGCGTTATAAGTTGTATGCAGAATTATGATTGATATTTTCCTAATAAATTCCATTTACATTTTCGAATATTGCGTGAAAATTTATAGTTTTTGTGCAATTTTTATTCGAATATTTCTGCTGACGAAAATCCAAACTAATTTATGTCTTGATATCTCGTCTTTTTAAAATGATTATTGTTTACATTTATGTATATTTACTTATTTATTTATTGTATTTATGAAATAATACATTTTTTTTATTTTACATTTTCTATTTAAAAATTTTTTAAATGATTAAGAAAAAATTAACAAAATAATATATCCTTTTAATATTTGATTTGTTCTAAATATATTGAAATATATTAACTGCTGAAATACTAAAATATTTATCATCACCGACATCGACATTTTTAGTTTATTAAATATGGAACTAATTGTGTTACACCTATTGCAAAAATATTCTAAACAAATTTCGCATTAAAAATCACCTTTAAATAATTGTTTTAACAATATTGGAAGAATGTATAAATTAGCATATTATATATTCTTTAAATATTTAAATTGTGATAAATATATTTAAAAATGCATTAAATTGGAAAATTAAATTATTTCAAACGTGGTATTTGTCTGCAAAGGAAGCGAAACGAAATTGATAAAAAGAAAATTTTATTTATTCTGATATTACCGTAAAAGTCGTTGCAGACGATTTTTTTTTTCAGATATTTTTTATATGTATTGTAATTTACAAACGATTTTTCATTTCTAGTTGAATTTTTCTGTATGGCATCGATTTGTTAGACTGAAAAAAAAATTAATTGTAATACATTATTTTTTATTTGTGCAAATCAAAAATGACGGTGAGTTTGGACTTTACAGTTAAATGTATTTAAATAACATAAAAAATATATATATTTAACTGGCTAAAACTTGGATATAATCGTTATTGCTTTAATATTTTATTACTCCTTTCAAGATATGTTTTTGGAATTAGTTAGTTTGGAATTTCGTCAATAGAAATATTAATTTCAAAACTGCACCCAAAAAAAAAAAAAAAAAAAAACATAAATTTTTACGAAATATTTGAAAATGTAAATGGAATTTATTAGGAAAATACCAAAAAGTTCAAAGATGCAGAATTCATAATTCTGCATACAACTTATAACACGACAAATATATAAAATTTGTTAAAAAAGGTAAAAGTCACAGGAGAGGATGGAACCACTGAGGCCTTGTCCAGGATCGCGAAGTAATGGCATTTGAAATGCATACTTAACTTTAAAACGAAATTTCTTGAAAACTAAAGCCCATTTGAAGGAAACCTTTGACCTGAATAGTTAGGGGTATGATCCCTACAACATACTTTAAAATCATCAAAATCTGTGCGCATCATGTTTGGCGGTCTCCTTGTTAGATAATAAAAATTTATTTTCAGTAACTCAATTAATTAAACCTTGTTTATATTGCTGTGTATGGACTCATAAGGGATACTTACGACGAAAACTCAAAACATCACCTGCTGTGTTGAAAGTTGAAAGCTGACTCTGTGGTTTTTATTTATTTGGTTCATATGAGTGTGTATTCATAGATGAGAATTGAAAGTATGAAGTTTTTCTTATCTTGAATCTTTATAGAAGCAGGATATTTTTATTTGTGTAGATATTTAAAATTTGAACATTGCTATTATCAGTTATGATTTCAAAGGGTGATCCAGGCTAGAATCCTGCATCCCGACCTGATATTTTTATTATTATTATTATTATTTTTTTTATTTTATTTTTATATTTATTTATTTTTTGCGGGTCGGGTTGACTTTAAATGTTTTATGTTCGGATCGGTTTTGGGTTATTAAGTTTTGACTCTTTCAGGTCGGGTTCAAGTTGACTCGATTTTTCAAACGAAAGCACCATATTAAAATTAAAAATACATTTAAAATGTCTTTAAACTTTAATAATGTGATTTGGACGTAATATATTTAATTATTTGAAAAAGTTCTATATACTTTTAAAGTTTAAAAAAAAAAAAAAAAAAAAAAAACTATATATTTGAAGAATGAGTGAAGAATAATGATATATGTCCATTTTTATACTGAAAAGATAAAATTGATATTTAGAGATATAATTGTAAACTACTTTTCCATAATTGTATTAAAATATAGATAAATTTTCTTTCTCTTAGAGTTAAAATATTTCAGGTTGACTTTTTTGTCGCGCATCGTAGGTCGGTTTTAGTATGCCATATGTTAAAAGAAAAAGAGATTCAGAAATCTTTTGAATGCTTAAGTGCATTGCAAGTGGAGTCCTCAACCCTACCCGAAAATGATGCTTAAAATCAACCCCGAACTCGAAGTGAAAGAAAAAAAAAATCCATATTTTAATACAATTGTGGAAAAGTAGTGTACATATAAATATCAGTTTTATCTTTTTTGTAGAAAAATTATGTAAATTAGGGGCCCGCTGGCGGGCGAAGCCAGCTAGTATACTCATTAATATTTAAATATAGAGATTTTTCTTGAAAAGGACATGCAAAATACAAATGTAGAAGCTAATAATTTGGCTGATAAAGCTGAAACATCTAAGAACATAGACTTGTTTATGCAATCTCATGAACTAAGAAAAACTATCAAAGAAAAAGAAATTCACATTAATAGCCTTGATCTAAAATTGTCAGAAAAAATTTCAGAATTAAAGAAAATTTAATTGTGTTTCTCGTTTCATAATTTGTATTATTAAAATTATTACTGATATTTTTAATTAAATATATTATACGTTTTTTGTAAAGTTCAATTCGTTGTACATCTAATGTACTTATATTTATTTAAAAAGTTGTATGTATTTACAAAAATGAAACATGCAATTCAATAGTTTATTCAATTTTTAGGTGCTTAAATTTTTTTTGGTTTTAGTCCTTGAAAGTCCTTAAAAGTCCTTGAATTTCATGTAATGAAATGTGTACGAACCCTGTTATAAATTCTATAGTTCATATACAGGGTTGCACAAAAAATTCATAAACATTACTGTCTATGGTCGTGAATTGTTTAGAGGTGTTTTTTAGTTTTGTTATGCATTTTCCATCTGAACTATATTTAGTATACAAAAATATGTTTCTAGAATATAAATAAAATCATATACAGGGCTATACAAAAAAAAAAAAAAAAAAAAAAAAAAACAAGATATATTGTCATCTACGGATGGTAATTTCTGGCAGTGTGATTTTAGTTTTTTTAAGCATTTCCTATCTGAATTAAATTTTAGCTTAGTATGTGGAGTGAATAAAAATCTGTAGATCATATGTAGGACTGCACAAAAAATGTCAAGTTACCTTATATGGGCGGTAAATGAAAATAAATTTTGTGTTTTACAGAATTCCCTCTTAAATCTCATAAAAATGCAGTTTAAGTGTTTCAGGTAATTTTCTAAGTTTTTTACCTTAATTTATCACTTTATAAATTAGGGTGGGAGTTTGTTGTAGTGGATTTTCCTTAGTATTATAGTGGAGGCATGAAAATTCAAGAAAAATGAAATATATAGGGTTGGCCAGCGTGGAGGAATTTGGCCACCTCCCCCCTTATTTTAACATGAATTCAATTCCCGGCAGTCTGCATGTTCCTGATTACGGCAGCGATCAGAAAGACATGAAGACAGAGGGTGCTAAGAATCACCGGGCTCGGCTTGGCTGCCATAAGTTGATGACCTTGGCTACGTATAATGGACGATCCTTATCTTCTGAAAGTCGTTTACAGGAACTTGGAGAAGAATTAGAAAGAATCAACTGGGACATCCTAGGATTATGCGAAGTAAGAAGAAAAGGTGAAGAGAAGATTGATCTTGCCAGTGGACATGTATTGTACTACAGAGGTACAGAAGATGGAAAAACAAGTGGTGTAGGATTTCTGATTCATAAAAGGTGGAAGAATCACATCGTAGAATATGATAGTGCATCAGATAGAGTTGCAAGGTTAGTTATACAAGTGTCAAAAAGATACAAGCTGCAAATTACCCAAGTTTATGCACCAACTATTAGCTATACTGATGAAGAAATTGAGGATTTCTATGAAGAAGTAGCTTCAATGCATCAAAAAGGAAAATGCTACATAAAATTAATAATGGGAGACTGGAATGCTAGAATTGGGGAAAAAAAGAAAGGTGAGTTCTCGGTAGGAAATCATGGATATGGGGTGCGTAATGAAAGAGGAAACAGATTGATTGAATTTGCAGAATGTGAACAGATGTATATCATGAATTCATTTTTCAAGAAAAAGCCACAAAGAAAATGGACATGGCGTAGTGCAAATGGCTCAACAAGTGAAATCGACTACATCTTGACAAACAAAAAGCATCTTATTCAGGATTGCAGCGTTCTCAATAACTTCAATACAGGAAGCGATCACAGGTTAGTTAGATGCAAACTGCTTTTAAATACTAAAGTGGAAAGAATGAAGCTTTTGCAATGCTCAAAGAAATCAGTCGATATTATGAATCTCCAGAAACATAAAGAAGAATTTAATTTAGAACTTAAAAATCGTTTTCAAGTACTTCAATCAATCTTAGAAGAAGAACAAGATGTTACAGTAGTGAACAAGAAAATAACAAATACTCTACAAGAAATTGCAAGGACGATAGCTGGTGAAGCACAAGTAAAGCAAACAAAGAAAATAACAGAAGAAACAAGAAGATTGATGAAGAAACGCAGAGAATTTAAATTGAAGAAAAACTATCCTAAATCAAGAGTTGAATATGCAGAATTATGTAAAACGGTAAGAAAATGTGTTACAGAAGATATCAGAAAATTTAACTGTGATCTTGTCAAAAAAGTTCTAGAAGATAACAAAAGTTTAAAATCAGCTAAGCGCAAACTGTGTGTTGGAAGAAAAGGTATTTTTGCACTGAAGAGAGCAGATGGAACAATCACCAAAATCAATAATGAAATAGTACACATTGTCGAAAAATTCTATAGCGATCTATATAAATGTGAAGATCAAAGGGAAATCAACCTACGTGATCCACTAGTAAACATAACAGAAACTGAAGAGAAAATCCCAGTGATGACAGATGAAGTTGTACAAGCCATTAGAGGCATGAAAAAAGGTAAATGCCCTGGCGAAGATGGAATTACAATTGACCTTATCAAAGAAGCAGGAGAAGAATTTGCAAAAATGCTAGCCTTACTGTTTTCCAAATGTCTCGAGAAATCAGATGTACCAGAAGATTGGAATAATGCTGTGATGGTGTTACTTTATAAGAAAGGAGAAAAGGAAAACATTAAAAACTACCGTCCAATCAGCTTACTGTCAGTGATTTATAAAATTTTCACCAAAGTTTTAACGGCAAGACTTGAATCAGCTCTGGACTCAGCTCAACCTAGAGAACAAGCAGGATTTCGAAGTGGATTTAGCACAATGGATCATATTCAAACAGTAAGAGAAGTTATAGGAAAACATAAAGAATATAATTTACCTCTCTGCCTTGCCTTTATTGATTATGAAAAAGCATTTGATTCGGTCTACACATCTGCAGTAATTACTTCTCTGGAGGACATTGGTATAGACAAACCTTATATCAATATCATAAAGAAGATCTACAAGAAAGCAACAGCCACCATCCGTTTGGACAAAGGAAAAGCGAAGATCAAGCTTGGAAGAGGAGTAAGACAAGGAGACACCATTTCGCCTAAGCTTTTTACTGCTGTCTTAGAAAGTATTTTCAAGAAGCTGGATTGGGAAAACAAAGGGATTAGAATAAATGGGGAATATTTAAGCCATCTCCGGTTTGCTGATGACATTTTAATTTTCAGTAATAGCCCTGAAGAATTGCAAAATATGCTAAAAGATTTGGCAGAAGCTAGCATTAAGGTGGGATTAAAAATAAATTTGGAAAAGACTAAGGTGATGTTCAATTCATTTGCATCAAAAAAGAAAATCGTCTACAACAACACTGAGATTAAAGATGTTGAAAGTTATGTGTACCTTGGACAAGAAATATCATCAGACAACAGTATCATGAATGAAATCAATAGAAGAATAAGAAATGGATGGAGTGCTTTTGGGAAGAACAATATTATTTTGAAGAGTAACATGCCTCTTTGTTTGAAAAGAAAGGTGTTTAACCAATGTGTTTTGCCTGCACTAACTTATGGAGCAGAAACTTGGACACTAACAAAACGGATGGTACAAAGATTACAAACAACACAGCGAAGTATGGAAAGATGTATGCTAGGCATAACCAGAAGAGACCGAAAGAGAATAACGTGGATAAGAAGTCAGACGAAAGTTTTTGACATCATCAAGAGAATTAAACGGCTAAAATGGAAATGGGCTGGGCACATTGCAAGAAGACAAGACAATAGATGGAGCACAAACACCCTACAGTGGTATCCCAGAGATGTAAAACGACCAAGAAGACGACCTCAAGTAAGATGGAGTGACGAAATCAGAAAAGTGGCCGGTGTTAATTGGATGACTAAAGCACTAGACAGGCAACAATGGAAAAATCTGGGGGAGACCTACATCCAGCAGTGGATTGAAAACGGTTGATGATGATGATGATGATGATATATATATATATATATATATATATATATATATATAATGAGTAATACAATTGAAACATTAGATCTAGGGCAACTTTGTTACAGGTCTCTTATTTTCTAAGTGCTTAAACCACTTAAAAATAATGGTGTCTCACTTTAGCCCCATAGCATCTCATGTTAGCTCCATTCCAGGGGGCTAAATAAATGGTTCCCTATTTTCTTTCTTGCCCCTCATGGATGCAAGTCTTCAGTCTCAGGACTGATTTCAGTCTTGTGGCAATTTTTGACTAATAATAAATTATACTTTATCTAGTGAAATAGCAATTTTACCAGCAAAAACTTTTAATCACTTTCTTTTATTGTAAAAGATAAATTTTTAGCTATAATGCAAGACATTGACATCTTCTAGCCTGTCTCCTTTAGTTATACCTAATACTGAGAAACGTTCTCAGTCTTAGCTTGGATGGACTCCTTGCACCCATGTCCCCTTCACCCACTCTGAAATTTTCTTTCTGTTCTTTCTCCCCAAAGAAGTTAATTTCTAAACATGCGGAAGAGAGGCAGTACAAAGCAAAAGTGTTCGCTTTTTATTTGCAGTTTGGCTGTTTTAATCCCTGAAAATACTATGTATAGTTAATATTTTAAAATAAATATATTCTCTAAAATAACTTTTCCATCCCCATTAACAAAAAAAAAAATCAGGGGTGAGAAACACCCAAACTGAAAAGGAAAATCTCTCTGCCTACCTAGAAATTTACTCCTTTTTCTGGGTGTGAAGGAAAGGGAGATTGATTTTTTTTTTTACTTTTTTCTATAAAATAACGATTGAGCATAAAATCTTTAAAAAGTGGGAGAAGTAACTTAGATGATCATTTAATTCTTGTTACAACAAAGTTATAAATAGAGACAAAAATAAATAGAGAGTTATTTTTAAGATTTTAAACTTTGTGTTCTGGTTAGAGGGCAAAGAGGAGAAAGACTTTTTTTTTTTTGGGGGGGGGGGGGGGAGGTAATTTAGATGATTATTTAATTATACTTACAACAAAATTACAAATAGAGCAAAAATAGATAAACTTTATGATTTGTGGTGGAAGAGGAGGGGAAAAGAGAGAGAAGCAGAAATTTTGGATTAGAGGATAATTTATGTGATAGATTGTTTATTTATCGTTACTATAAATTACCAGATGGGTGAAAAAAAAAATTATTTAAAGAATTCTAAAGGTTAAACTTTGCATGTATGGTACCAGAGGTAGGGGAGGATTTAAATAATTGATTACTTATTGTCCCAATAAGATAACAAATAAAGCAGACAAAATAAATAAATTTTGTGGGGGGAGGGACAAAATTTTAAAGCAGAAGGTAGATTTTTTTTTTTTTTTTTTAAGTGAAAATCTGCTGTAACACAGAAGATTCTCACTCCTGTATTTCACCTTTTTAACTTCTAAATTAATGATTAAAAACAGTGTTTCTGAATGAATGTTTTGTAAGATATCAATTATAAACATATAAACAGGGCTCGAAAATTCTAAAAATTTTAAGGTTCCCATCTGGGAACCTACATGAAAAGTGTAGGTTCCCACAAAAATTTATGTGTTCAGAGTTTTTTTTTTTTTTTATAAATTCAGAGCTTAATGAATGGAGATATTGTGTCACATAAACACAGTTTTGAATGATAAGCAAAAAAGTATAGTTTTATGGTTTATTAATTAATGTTTTGACTGTTCTCTATCCAAAAGCACCTTCTCCTTGCCTTCATAATCTTACAGATGTATAACTTAAAAGGAAAATATTGCATTACATTTGCTCACTAAGGTAAGATTAAGCATTACATATTGCATTTACTAATTTATTCAAACGTATACAGAACAAATAATTATTATCTATATCTATATCTAGATTATTTTAAACACAATTATTTCAATTGGTAAAGCAATCACACAAGTTGTAAATTTCCAACTGGACGAAAAATGTCCGGGCCAGAGTTTCGAACCTGGGATCGCTTGGCTAAAGCCGCCACGCTCTACCACTGAGCTATAACTGGATGAATTATGCCCTCCAGGTTGACCGGGATAGCTCAGTGGTAGAGCGTGGCGGCTTCAGCCAAGCAATCCCAGGTTCGAATCCTGGCCCGGACATTTTTCGTCCAGTTGGAAATTTACAACTTGTATATCTATATATCTCTCTCTCTCTATATATACAATATTTATTTTTTTAAATTGTCAGATTTACTACACGTGCTAAAGATTCCAATTTTTTTTTTTCAATTTTAATTATATTGCACAGAATTTCATGCATCATTATTAAAATTGCATTTTATAATATATCCCCTCCTCCACTCACAGATGCACAGAAATGCAACTCTCGTGTGTGCTCGGCACTCCACGCATTCTTTGTACCATCTCCCCCTTCTGAAAATCGCTGCGCTCCATAGGAGAATAAAAATTCATCGCTGATGGCAGCGGCCATGGCGACTTGCGACCGCTTCCATTTAGGTTCACGCCCGGGAAGCAAATTCACAATCACTCAACGTCCTACGCACTTGACGCCAACCTCTATCGCCAAGTGCTTTGGCGAGAAAATGAACTTCGCGCATGCGTGGCATTTGGCCGCCAAACTCAAAATCGTACAAGTACCATTGAATAGATAGATGTTTTATTACAATTGTACATCCTACAGCATTCCTTCTACCTTTTTACCTCGAGTTTTATCGCCAGCATTAAAATGCTTTAAAAATAAATGAAAGCTTTCCTTTTTTAAAGATATTACAAAGATTCAGTAGCTACTGAAGTAACTACTTGGTAGCTTAGGCAACCAAGCTCATGAAAATTAATCATTTCCTGTTTTGTAAACAGTTACATTAAATAAACAATAATTGTTTTTATAAAATAAGCTTAGAAAGAAGTAAAAATGCATTTTATAATACATGTTGTAATTTACATTTTTTACCTTTTATACTACTTTATTTAATCTGGAATAAACACGGATATTTCTTTATTATATTTAGTTAAACACTTTTTCACTTTTAAATTAGCCCCCCCCCCCCACCCCAAAAAAAAAATCGGATACAGTTTGTTAAGCATTGATAGAATTAGATACATTCTAAAGGGATAATACAGCACTGCAATAACACCAAATTCAATAAAATAATTAGGATCGTTAGGTTTTTACTTTTTAAATTCATCTTAATTAAGTATATATATATATATATATATATTCAAATAAATTTGTTAGTAGATTAGAAAAGAAACCTAATTGAGCGTTCCAGTAATGGATACTAAATCTTAAAAATAAATGAAATTTTATAAATGACCATTAGTATAAAAAAAATCCAGTTTTCTATTACTGAAAAAAAAAAGCATGCAATTTTTGTAAGAAAACAAAGAAGATATAAATGAATTAAGTAAAACCATCTCTTAGCTTGTTCAGTAAAAATTTCACTAAAAGACAGTGGAACTGTGAAGCAATATTTTATGCTTGAGTAATTCAATAAAATATATTGAGTATCAGATATTGAGATCATATATATTGTATATTCAATAAGATATATTGAATATTATTATCTATCCTTGGGTTTGAGTCTCGAATTGGTTTATCGAATGTAATACGAGATGGCAGCACCATACACTGATTAAATGAAAAGAGATACGATTTTCCTCCTTCTTACGGAAATGTATTTTGAGCGGCTGTAACTTTGAGGTGTGTGTGTGTCGAATGGTTTTTTTAATGGCACAAAAGCAAAATGAATAAAAGGTTGTTGAGTTTTATATGATTTTCACTTAATTTATTGAAATATATTATTTTCACGTGTTCTGAATGGCGATAATATAAGATCGGGTAAATTTTTGTTTATCGAATCGCCGTCTGCGATACCACATTATAAAACATGCAAGGAAGAGTTCTGAAAAAAATAATAAAATATTAATTTATATTGGATATTTTTTTATAAAGCAAAAACTTTGAGGGGGAGGGGTCCATTACTGTTATGTCACATTTACCCTATTATCAATCAGCAACAAGACACTTGTGTTAGCATTGCTTCAACAAGTAATTAAGGTAAATATAATAAACTTTCATCTATTTATTGTGATCATTTAAGAAAGGTAAAGTTATAAAGCGGATATAAAACATAAAATAATGCACATGTTCACAATATATATGCATACATATGTATTATAATTAGTCAGAAATACTTCTTACATAAACAAGAAATGCGCGGTCGAAATGTCGAAGTAGTTTCACGCGAATGCATGCCAGTTCATTTTCTCGCCAAACCGTTTGGCGTCAAGTGCGTAGGACGTTGAGTGATTGTGAATTTGCGCCCGGGAACCCGAGTGCAAAAAATACGTTCCCCGAAATGATTTCTGGGTTCCCTGGGATCCTGGGAACGCTATTTTTCGAGCCCTGATATAAATGTAACCTTATACTTTTGAAACAGGGAGCTTTTAATTTTAATTTTATGGTATTTTGAATGAGCTACCTGGTAACAATTACTAAATACTGGTTATACAGTAGAGTCCTGATTATCCAAGTTAATATGGACCAAGCCCTTTTTCGGATAAGCAAAAAACTCTGATAAATCAGATTTACATATATTGTCACTGAAGAGATGAAATATAAATTTACACACAATTTATTAATTTTTATGGCACTACTTACAGTTTTTTGATGTACACTTCCAATACTTTTATAAAAATGGGGAATGAAATTGTTCATTTAAAGAATTCTTTAACAGTTTTTACTTTCTTCTATCTATAATAGAAGAAAGTATTGTAATCTAAATTTTTTTCGAAAATTTTTACAGGATTTAGGAGTGAGATATTCCGAAAAACATGTTTTTACAAAATGTCTGTGTGTCCGTCTGTCTGTCCTTATTGTATCATAGAAAAATATATGAAGTTATGCTTCAAATTGAACCAAATTTTTTTTTCTTTGTTTTTCGCTATGGCCAGCAGGTCCCAGTTGAATTTGAAGATATTCCGATGAAAAGGGACGCTGTGACAGCGATTTTTGCTCCATTTTCACTATTGTATCATCAAAGAGTGTATGAAGTTATGCTGATAATTGAACCAAATTTTTTTTATATGTTTTTGATTATGGTCTGCAGGTCTCAGTTGAATTTGGAGATATTGTGTCTGGAGGGGGTGCTGTGATAGCCATTTAAAGATTTCAAATTCAAAAAAATGTATAAAAAAATTAGAAATCCTAAAATTGTTTTGCCTTAAATGTTTAGACTTGATCCAAGGATTCCAGAGCATTTTTTGTTTTGCCTCTATCTTAAACAATAGCTGAGATATAGCAGTTTGAAATTTTAGGGTGGCTGACATTTTGAAACAATACAAAACGATTCCTCCATAAACGGGTTTAATTTATGAGTTTTATTGAACATGGTTTCGGCAAATTTTCTTTCATTGTTGTAACCATCATTTCAATGCTTACATGCATAACACTATATATTTATATTCGTCAATGTCAAATTCTCGGCAAGCTTGCCATTAATTGGCGAAATATGGCCAAATTTGCCATATATGAAGTTAACTTGGCTATGTCTGTCTAATTTGGCGATATTCTCACTCAAATTCAA
This sequence comes from Maratus michaelseni, assembly GCA_963931845.1. Taxonomy (NCBI): domain Eukaryota; kingdom Metazoa; phylum Arthropoda; class Arachnida; order Araneae; family Salticidae; genus Maratus; species Maratus michaelseni. The sequence goes on from OZ007600.1 coordinate 191,733,568, forward strand.
TATTGACAAGAACTAGGAATGACTCTCTCAGGCTCGGACTGGCCCATCGGCCCGAGGGCCGGTGCGCCCTCAGCCAGGGAAAATTTTGCGCCCCTAAGCCGCTCCAATATTTTCCCACACACATATATTCTGATTAGTGTACTAAATTTCGAGAATTTGCTTAGGGATAATCAACTAATAGATAGATAGCAAAAATGAGGGATTTTTATTATCATAAAGAAATTCAAGATACATCGAAGGAATTTTCAGAATCGGAAATCAAAGTGGACGTATTTGCATACGATTGAGGATAGAAAACGGGCACCTAGGGAAAGTTTTAATAGCCCTGGCGCACCATGGCTACTAAAGCTCATGCCCATGTGCTGCTCCCGCGCCTTGATTGAGATTTTTTTTCAATGGTTCTTAGGATGATATTTTTTATAAGTCTTAATCTAGATCAAATATTTCGCATACCCTCCATTGTAATACCCAGGGGACCTTGCGCCCTTTTAAAGCCGTCCCTGAATGGACCTATAACTTAAACCATGATTTTCGAAAAACAACTTTATAAAAGAAAGAGATAAATATTAGAAGGCAAAAGCATTTTGTGTGGATTTTGTTGTTGACTGGAAAACATAACCTGTCTTTTCGGGGAATAGAACCTCGATGACACTTCTGGATTGCAATTTTGCAAGCTGGGATCCTGCGGCCAGCGTTTTTTTTTTCATTCAAAATATCTACCAAAATTTTCGGTTAGCTTTATTTAATGACAGCCTTTCCATAATTAACTAACTATTTGGAAATTTGGTAGTATTTTAAATAAAAAAATTGTTTTATTTAATCATGGAAAAATAGATCATTAAATAAAGCGATGATTACTATTCAGAAACTATTGTAGGTTTTTTGAATTATAAAACGCTGGCATCAAAATCCTGTCGCTTGCAGGATTACAATCCCCGGAAGATTTCTTTCAATTATGGAAACTTAATTTCCCTTGATCTCTAATTATGATAAGAAATTTGCAAATCATGGGAAGAGTATGTTGAGAAAAGTAAATTTACTCAATTATTTTAGAGATTTAAGGCTACTAATTGCTATTTTTTTTATGTCATTTTTCAATAGAAACCCTTTTACATCAATTCAGTATTTTAAATATGCTTAAAGTCATTTTTAAGCACACAAAATACCTCTTCCTCCTCCTGTCTCTTCTTATCCCAAATGTTGCAGGTGTAATATTTTCACAAGCACGTGTTATTACCCCATTCAAATACCCCTATATTTAGACATTCAAATACTGCTATAATATGTGGTACTTTTTCAAACGAAAAAACATCAAGCATGAGTTTTAGTTTCAAAATTTCTATTTCTATCCTGAAAGTAAATTTTTGTTCTCGATATGAATATTTTTTGAAAGAATTTTGCATACTAAATCTTTATTTTGTATGTATGATGAGACAGACACCGTCAGAGACCACATTTAAAGATGCTACTTTACTAAAGAAAAAAAACTGTAGTTGATAAACATCATTTACTGTCAGATTATATAAGAAATTGCATCTACACCATGTTTATAACTGATTTGATAACTAATTCATATTACGTCAAATAAATAAATATATATATATTTTAATAGAGGCTGGAGCTCTTAGCATTGATATTCTTGCATTTTAGCTGTCCTAAAAATAAAATTTATTTGCATAATAGTTTTAGAGATATTTGCTTAAATATAAATGATAAATGAAGAAACATTTCCGGAAACCAAGGAAACCAAAGTAGAAGCAATTTCAATAGGTAATTCTAGAAACATAATTAATTTTTGCCTAAAAAATCAACAAATTAGTTGAAGTTTCTAATTAAAATAGGATCAATTATTTGCATATTTTAATATTATTATTAGAGAAGTTTTGCCAGCAAACATAACTATTGGTCAAATGGGAACTCATATCTTTAGACCGACGATCAGCTAACCATTGCGTTGGCTCAGACGCAGTATTAGCTATTGAAAGCAGCCAAACTCAATCGTTGGCCAACGAAGCTAGAAAACAATGGACTAATGATATCCAACAATTCTGTGTTGCTTGAATGAAAAAAATAATTGTATAAAAGGGAACAGTTAGTCAAGTCATATCTCACACAGCACGATGACGGTTTAAAAAAAATCATAAATATTGTCAATCTTGTAATAATGTCTAAAATTGCTATAAACGTAAAGCAAGATTTTGTTTTTGTTTGCGTTAATGGACTCAACTGTGGATATATCAAGTGTGTTAATTTACAGTTCTGGAGAAGAAAAAAAAAGTGATCACTCCTTACCAATTCTTCTAAAACTAATTGTAAAAAAATCTATAGGTACTAATCGATTGGAAATAATGTCTACTAGTTAAAGCTATGGATTTAAGTATGTTACAGGAGTCATCTACATATTAAAAATTATAGTACTAACTTTGAATTTTCAAATAATAACACCTATTTTTGAGACCCTATTTGAGTTCCTTGGATCAAGACAGTCCGCGAAAAGGTATAGTTTAATGCTTTATGTTAAATTTTCATAGAACTAGAAGTGTTTAAAGTTTGAGGATGCTAATGTTAAATCCACTTGACAAACTTATAAAAATCATCCGATTGAATTTTTATTAATTTTTAATGAAATACACTTAATAAACCCAAACATATTCCAGTTTTTTTTCTTTGTATTCAAAGACATTTTTTTATTATGAACATTATTAAAAAATTCATATTAAAAATTATTAATTATCACCTACATTAATTTTTGTATAAAAAAACTAAGTGTACAGCTCATTTGAATAATTAGTTTTCGAGATGCAGAAAACCTTTCTACAGTCTTGGGGGGATCGTCTTCGGTTTTAAAGAATCTACAGAAAATAACACGTAGACACTTACCAGAAACATTTTGTAGTATTTACTTTTATATGAAAAATGTTTATTATAAATTTAAAGTTCCTGTATAATTTTACTGCTGACTAAATGAGTTTTCAGTACATTTTTTCCGTAAAATTTAAATTTTATTTTCCGAAATTTTTAAATAAATCCCTAACACATTTTCTTTTATAACTCTATGAAGAATTATATAAGTATATTCCCGGGCTGTCTTGATCCAGGGAACTCAAAAGTAGGTGTTACAATTTGAAAAATTAACGTTCGTGCATTTTTTAATATGTAGACAATCCTCGAAACAAAATTTATAATTAGAATTTAATAGTAGAAATTATTCCCAATAAATTGGAACCTATATATTTTTTTTATACCTTATTTGCAGGATAACTAGTAAGGAGTGATCACTTTTATACCATGACTGTTCTAAGGTATCTATTGACTAAAGAATAAAGTAGTAAAGTCCTAATCTACTACAAAGTAATCTGTGTATTCAACTTTCTAGAGTTTTTGAATATTATATCTAAACTCGGGAATATAATATTAAGCTCTTTTCTTACTTGGTGCTATGCGAATGTGTTAAACTTTGTCTAGTCGAGACACAACACAAGTAAGTAAAATTGATTTAAGTTAGTTAAAATTTTTGCGCCCTCTGAAAATCCAAGGTCTGCTCCCTTTTCCCTGGACTCTCTTGTAATCGGTTTCCATGCATTTTTGCTTCGTGTTTTTCAGTAAAATTAGCTAAAATCTTAAAACCAAGCAAATAGGGAAAGAATCTTTTCCTGCCGGTACAGCCAGAAGGACTTTTCGTAGTTTAGTATAATACATTGGTTGATCGCATCCAGATAACCAGACAATTCACAAGCAGCTGACATACAACAGAATGACAAAAAATATTGATTTTTTTTGGCGGTGTGATAGCAATTTTTGAAATATTAACATGTATGAGATAGAAGAAAGTTTTGGGATTGGCATATCCGACTAGTTTGTTTGTTGGTTATTAAATGTTCCTTTGCTGCAATATTGTGCCATTGTGTTAGTGTCATCAGAATTGCAGGTGTAGCCTCTTTTTATTTGCGCAATGTATTCAATAATTTTTTTCAATCCAATCATGTCATCTGTATTTTGCTGTTCATTTTTGTTCATCCACTCACCAATATCTTCATAAAAGTTTCAGTAATCAGAAGTTTTTGTGCCAGGCTCAGTAAAGATTCATCATGTCCAGCTTCATTTTCATCATTTGGCTGGTTTCAAAGAATACACCATTACTACAGTTTGCTTTGTCCAAATAAAACTTTTCAATCTGAACTCTATTTTTCAGTCTCCAATACCCAGATCTAATGCAACACTTTTAATAGATTGCCCTTTATCCAACTGCTTCAATCCATATTTTTTGTTTTGTTTTTATATTGAAACAATGGTTCTCTTCCATTTTTATTTTTCATACTCATTTTAATCAGATTTCATGATTAAAAGAATAACTTTCTACTGTGCATGAAAATGCAGGCAGACAGAATGTGAATGACCGACTGCTGGTGCGACAGGTACTGAAGGAAAATCTCCCTAACAGAGTCTGCTGCATATGCATAGATCATTTACATTACTTAATTTGTCAGCTTATCGCTTACTTAGCAGATTAAATAATTATCGGTAAATTACACTTCCTAAGTATTTGCTTCAAAATAACAACAGAAAGTAAGACTTGTTTTTGATTTCTGAAAAGAGTGATTATTAGCTTTGGTGGAATCGAAATGCTTTGTTTATTTTATGTGCGAAGTCTAATATGAATAAATTATATTAGCGAAATGTGAAAAAAAAGTTAAAAGTTATACCTTTAACAAAAAAAAAAAAAAAACCTAATATGTTAGTTTTGTTTTAGGTAGCTTTCAATACAAAAAAGTATAAAGCTACCTATTGCAGCCGTTCGGAGGAAAGCAATTCCAGAAAATTTTGGTATATTTTCACCGATCATGACCCCCAGACTTCAAAACCACCCTCCATTCAAATGTTGATTTATATATATATATCTGACATATGTCATATGATAACATTCGTATTTATAAATCAATTTGGATGAAACTAATTGTGTGTATTAAGCTCACCAATGTCTCGACCGAGTTCGTTGGCCAGCTTGGTCCACCATCTTGTTTCAAGATGGCGACCACTTAAAGATTTAAAACTAAAATAAATTTACAAAAAAGTGAAAAATTCAAATTTATTTTTTATTTATGTGTTAGGCCTCGGTACAAGGATTCTGGAGCATTTTTTGTTTTACCTCTATCTTAAAAAATGGCTGAGATAGAGCAGTTTGAAATTTTAGGGTGGCTGACATTTTGAACACATTACAAGACAGAACATTGCAAAAAAACAACGATTAATTTATGAGTTTTAGTGAACGCGATTTCTCGCAAATTATTTTCTTTCATTGTTGTAATCATTTTCCCAATCATACGCATAAAACTATATATTCATATCCGTTAGCGCCAAATTCTCGCCAAATTTAGCGACCAAAATAAGTTTTCATAAATGAAGCCAACTTGGCTATAGCTCAATAATTTGGCACATTTCTTATTCAAATTCAGTATTAACGAATCTTTTCGGTTAACGAACGGTAAACGGTTTCTTTGAATTTTAGCTTGCTGTTTTCGAGTAACATTAGCTAAAATTTTAAAACGAAGATATAGGAAAGCTACCTTTTCCTCCCGGTATAGGCCGGAAGGACTTTTTAAAATTTTATTAGGAAATGAACCATTACTTGAAAGTGAAACATTTTCTTGGTAACTCTGTTAAGCAGGGCTCAGATAATTTTGACTCTATTATAATTAGTTTTGCTTAGAAATAAAATCAAAACAATATTTTATCAACAAATATTTTTTATTTACAATAGTTCTTACAATAGTTTTTTGTGTTTTTTCCAAATATGGAAAAATTTCTTTTTAAAAAAACCATTACATTATAATATAGAAATTCTGAGTTGGCCAGTATTGATAGCTTTCAGCTATAACTCAGAACTATTAGCTGACTATGAGAGGCTAGAATATCAGCTTCTAAATATTATCAAACATATAAAAATCTCATTGATAAACAATGATAACTTTTAAAGTCTATAAGGAAAAGTTAATCTTTTGACGAGGAGTTATATTTGTGGCAAGAATCATTTAAATTTTATATTTTTCAAACCCATCATATTCTTCTTCATTTGGTTATTATCAGACCAATTATTGTCTAAGTATGAATCATCATCATCCACTTCCAGTTTCTGTTAAATGGAAAAAAAATAGATAAGAGTATAGTAATACTTTTAAGAAAAAATGCAAGGTATTTTGCAAAAATATATAACTATATTTAATTACATTTATACATTCAACTCTGCATATTGCAACTTGGATAATAAAGTAATTGGCAAATTCCCTCTAATTGAAAACTGTATTGCAAATAATATAAACGAAACATGCATAAATTCATATTTTAAAAATAATTCTTTGCACAATTCAAAGATCTGAACTTCAAAAGTTTCATATATTTACCATATAAATCAATATGTAATATGAAAAGTCTTATACCACAGAGATTGCAAACAAAAGAAAGCAATCCTTGTTTTCAGCTATCCAGTGAGTAAGAAAAATTATATTTTTTTGGTGAATCTTATATATTAAAATCTGACTGTGTTGTATAAACAAACAAAAATTTATATTGGGGTACTTTTTAAAAACACCATAACAAAGGAGAACAGCAGACTGTGTTTCAAAATAATTTAATCTTTTATCATTAGACACAAGAAGGTACACTACCATTTTGAAAGTAGGAACAAAACTGAAAAAAAAAAAAAAAAAAAAAAAAAAAACAGAAGAGAGAGACAGAAAAGGGACTGGCAGAAAGAACAATCAATAGGAAAGCAGGAAATAACTGATGAGAAGTTAACATATGAAGTACAGTATGAAAGGAAAAATGAATGAAATAGAAAAAAAAGAAAAAAAACCAAAGGAATTGAGGAGAAAATAAAAATTAAAAATAATCCTACCGTCTTTAATCTTATGCTCAATGAAGAAATCAACTGCCCTAAAGATGCTGCCCTGAGACTGGGTATGTCTTTATACCTAGTATAAGTCCTATTAAGAGGTATAATAGCTTACCAGTAAAAGTAATTGAAATGAATATTAATAATATTAATGGAAAAGTACAATAAAATTATTCAGTAAAAACTATATATATAAATTAAAAGCAATTCAAACATAAAATAAAATGTAATATACCTCAAGCTCTTAACGTCTGCGAAATTCGGCTAACATTAATTCTTTTCTTTGTTCTTTGTAATAATTGGTCCGTGACCTTTCTAAATATTGAAATAAAGATAACATAAACTACAATAAAAATGGATTTCCAATTAATTATAAAAATCTTTATTTAACAAATCATTAATATGAAATTTTTAGATTTAAAATAGGGCTGCACAACCTTTTCCATTGAAAATTGTTTGTCACCACAATTTCCGAAAGGTAATCTTCGCCTTATTTAATTGCAAACTTTGTCATTAAAGGCAAATTATTCTATTCTAAAATAATGGTATCTTTATGGCCCACACGTAGTGCATTACTAATTTAAAACTGTGTAAGATAGTGAATGCCAACCACAAAATATAAACAAATAAAATCTTGAGAACTACTGTGTTCACTTCAATAGGTATATTTTATAGATATTCAATATTCTAATTTCAAAATGGATCTTTATAAAATTATCAGAAAGTTTCAGAATACAGCTTTACATATGAAATTCATGAACTATCTGAAGAAAGGAAAACAATGCGAAACTGATTGGAAAGAGATTGACATTTACAAGAAGGTATAAGTGTGAGCAAAAATAGGCTTAAAAATTGTTTCGTATAGATGAAAATGTTGCAGTTAATTGTCAGAGAACATTTTAGAGCATAAATTATGAAAGTTTGAAATTTGCAGCTCATCTTTTGTAATTGAGTCTACAGCCAAGGTTAATGTCAAACATGAATGATTGAACTATATTAAAACATTAAAATTCACTAATTTAATAGTAACTATTGAACACTCAAGAGATCACACAACATACATCATCCAAGCATGTTTATTAACTGGATTTCACTACTGTTGCCAAAAGTCAGAGTTAAATTTAAAGTAAATATATGTTGCCATAGAAAACTTACAAATATTAAAATATGCTTAAATTAACTTACATAACACTCTCCCCCCTTAAAAAAAAATTGAATAAAACATGGCATATTATAAGACTAAATAAACATTTGGAGAACTACAAATCTAATCGATTTGGAGGCTTTATGAGCCTGTTAGGTCTTGGGGTTTTAAATAGTTGAGAATTGGGGTTTTGATGACAGTCCATAGTTTGTTTAGGTGTTTTAATAATTCTAGATAAAACTTTTTCCTTATCTGCTTCCTCTGTTGTCTCTATAGACATTTGAGATGTTGTTTCATCCTCCATTGAGTCTGAAATAGTCCTTGCATTTGAATCATTGACTGTCACTGAAGATCCACTTGCACAATCCTGTGGCAAACTATGTTGCACAGGGATTTCAGTAATACGAAGCGTGCACTTTCTTAAATGATCCGCATGTACAAAACGCACTTGGCCATTTATATGTACCAAATAGGTACTTTCACTAATTTTCTTCGTGATTGTACCAGGAAACCATTTAATTTCCTTGTTTCGAGTAGATTTCACAAGAACCTCTTCTTTAACATTAAAATATCAGAAACTTTCAGTGACCGTTGAACGAGATCTTTGATACTCTTGGTAGCTCTTTTCTTGCATAATGTGATCACTTCTGAGCTTTGTAATCTTGGTCTGTGGTGTAAATTTGAAGATGAGCTCAGCAGGAGTCTTCAATGTGACTGAAGAAGGCGTATTTCGATAAGCAAATAGTAAGCAGTCTAGTCTATGTTGAAAGCCATCATAAACCTTATTAGAAAACTTGTTTTTTTAACATGTTCTTAATGACATTAACAGATTTTTCCACAGCTCCATTTGAATTTGGATGATATGGGGGTGAATTTCTCAAGACAATACCATTTGACCTAAAAAATTTTACATATTCATCAGATTTAAACTGTTTTGCATTATCAGATACAGCCTCACTTGGTAAACCGAAGGTAGCAAAAATCTGTCGAAGCTTTTTTATTGTAGACTGAGAATCTGTGTTAGCAACAAGTGCAACTTCAATCCACTTTGAATATGAATCTTTAACAATTAAGAGATTGTGATTTTCATATTCTGCATAATCAATGTGGATCCTTTCAAATGGTTTGCCTGTTAAAGGCCAGTTTTTATATGGAACTTTAGGTGCACTTGCCCTTGTTAATTGGCATGGGGCACATTTGTTTACATATGACTCAATCTCTTTATCTATTTTTGGAAACCAAAAGTATCCCCTAGCAAGATGTTTCATTCGCACTATTCCAGGATGTTCAGTATGTAAAAGTTGAAGAACCTTTTCTCTTAAGCACTTTGGGATTACTAATCTATTTGCTCTTAGTAAACAATTATTTTCAATGCTCAGTTCATCTCTAATTTTGTAATATTCTTGTAAAGAATCTGCAACAACTTGTGGCCAACCAAATTTGGTATAATTTATTGCTTTACTGACATCACAATCAACTGCACTAGCCTTTTGAATATCTTTGGTAGTCAGGTCCTCAAATTCTTCAAAATAACATACAAATTCATGAGCACGTTTGTCAACTGGTTCACTATCTTTACAGGGGAGACGAGAAAGAGCATCTGCTAGCAAAAGATCTTTGCCCTTTTTGTACTTCATAATGTAGTCATAGCTGGATAAAATTAATGCCCATCTTTGCATCCTTGCATTTGCCATTTCCGGAACGGGTTTATCATGCCCTAGCAAAGTCAACAAGGGCTTTGCATATGTTTCAATGACAAATTTTGTGCCTTGTAAATACTTGTTGAAACGTTTAATGCCAAAAATGATAGCCAAAGCTTCTTTATGTACCTGAGCATAGTTTCTTTCTGCCTTGTTAAGAGTTTTTGATGCAAAAAATATTGGTCTTAATAGACCAGGTGAAGACTCATGGCATAAAACTGCTCCCAGACCATACTAAGATGCATCACACTGTAAAACAATAACAATGGGCTTTGTTATGTCATAGTGTACCAAAACATTATGTTTATCTAGTAATGTCTTGCTTTTTTTAAATGCATCAATACATTCCTGGTTGAAATCCCACTTTATGTCCTTTTCTAACAAATTGTATAAAGGTTTCAGCTTTGAAGATAAATTTGGCATAAAATGTTGATAATATCCAAGAAGCCCTAGATAACTTTTTAACTCAGTAACATTACTAGGTATTTGTGTTTTTGAAATGTCATTACATTTCTCTCTAAGTGGATGAATACCTTCAGGATCTTTAACATGACCCAAAACTTTAATTGTATCCTTGAAAAATTCACACTTGTGGACATTCACTTTCACATTGTAAGAATGTAGTTTTTGCAGCACCAGTTCTGTTCTGTGTTTGCATTCTTCCTTTGTTTTTGCACATATAAATAAATCACCAATGTAGCAATCAGTAAATGAAAAGTCCTTTAGAATGTCATCCATTTTCTTTTGGAACAAGAAAGATGCTGACTTGATACCAAAAGGTAGTTTGGTATAACGCAGTAAACCCCTTGGTGTGTTCAACGTCAACAACTCTTGAGATTCAGGAGCTATAAACAACTGGTGGAAAGCCATTGATAAATCAATTTTTGAAAAATATCTTCCTGATCCTATATTTGTTAGAATATCTTCCTGAGATGGAAGTGGATAAAATTGAGTTTCACAGAATTTGTTTACAGTTACTGAAAAGTCCCCACAAATTCTAACAACATCTTTTGCCTTCGCTGTTCACTTTGGGCACTGGGACTATGGGGGTTGCCCATTTGGAGTGACTTACAGGCACTAATACACCTTTTTGAACTAAAGAGTTCAATTCTTCATTCACCAATTGTCTTATGGCATAAGGAACTGGCCTAGATTTACAGAAAATGGGTACAGAATCTTCTCGCATAGCTATGTTTACTGCTTCACCTAACATTTTTCTAGAATCATTTGAATTAAAACAGTTGGGGAATTTGGAGTAGTAATATTGTAAAATATCATCTTGAGACAAATCGGCTTCAACCCTTGGATTTTCTAAATTCTGTTTTATTATATCTTCATTTATACCATTAACATTTGCAATATGACCATTTAGATCAATGCCAAGCTGTTGGATCCAGTGACGACCCAAGAGTGTAGGTCTATTTCGTGTTTCAATAACAACTAATGGTAACCACAAAGTCTTTCCTTGAAATTTTACAGGCACATTAAACCTTCCAATAATTTTTAACATTTGACCTAGATAGGAACACAATGTTGGAACTTCCAACTCTTCAAGTATGCCTAATTTTAAATCCTCAAATTTGTCTTTAGACATAATTGAATGAGCACTGCCTGAATCTACTTGCATGTCAACTGGTGTACTACCTATTAATATATTAACTAGGTAAGGCTTGGAAACTTCATCTGCAACAGCTGCACATATTGAAATTGTGTTTATGTACATTTCATCAAATGCTTCATCCACAAAGTTTGTTGTAGAAGTTTTGCAAACACTGGCTATGTGCCCTTGGCAATTACACTTATAACAAGTAGCATTTTTAAAATAACATTCATCTCGGTGCCTTTTTCCACAATGTTTACAATTTTTGTTGTTCTTGTTCATTTGGTGTTTATTTTCAAACTTACTTGTATATCCGCGATTTCTCTCCTTACTTTGAAAACTGTTATTTTGAACAGGAGCTCTTTTTTTGAACGTTTCATTAGCACCCGAAATTTCGAGAACATTATCCTCTCTAACCTTAAAAAATTTTGCTTCTTTACTGGCCGTTTCCATTGCAAGAGAAATCTCAGATGCTCTATTAAAGTCAAGGTTGCTTTCACTTAACAATCTGTTCTGAATTCGCTGGTCTGCCAAACCACAAACAAGTTTATCTCGGATTGCATCATCCAGAAATTGTCCAAAAGAACACTTACTTGCTGCCTCTTTGATTCTTACAATAAAAGTTGCAACATCCTCTGCATTTTGCTTCAAATTGTAAAATCGAAATCTTTGCATTATTACTGATGTCTGTGGGGAGAAATGGCCGTTTAATACTTTGATGATCTCACTATAAGGAATGTCTTTTAAACTTTTAGGTTGAACGAGGTTTCGTAATGTGGAAAACACTTTTTTTCCAACACATGTCAATAAAGTGGCTCGTTTGTCAGCATCTTTTTTAATTCTGTTCGCTTCAAAGTAAAATTCAATTTGAAGCAGATATTCTTCGAAACAGTCATTTTCATCATAGGCTGGCATTCTGCCAGTCTGAGGATGATACTTGTCATTTTCATCTTCAGACTCCGACATTATCAAACACACGTGGAATCTTCGTAAGTCAAGAAACAAAGTTTTAGAACACGGAACTTTACATTTGATCTAGCCGGAAACGTACTTCACGCTCGTCGCCAATGAACTATATTAAAACATTAAAATTCACTAATTTAATAGTAACTATTGAACACTCAAGAGCAGGGACCGATTTAGAAATTTGGGGGCCCTGGGCACAGATGCGTATGGGGGGCCCCCTCGCACAGATTCTTTTAATAAAAAAAATATAATATCGAAAGCAGTACTTATTAAGATAACCACTATTGACTTTGATAATTTCTTTAAAATATTAATTAAAAAAATTAAATTTGATAATCATTAATTTACTTTAAAATAATTATTTGATAATTATGAATTTTTAATTGAATTTTATAATAAACTGTGTAGTGCTGATTACCTTTCTCTATGCATGTCCATATATCTGGAATGATAAAGTAGGCAACAACTAATAATAAATTTACCGCAGTGCCAAGCTATAATTATATAACCCTTTAACGTATAAAGCACTTCAATTGTTAAGATGTTGAAATAAATGATTGACACCGGAAATTATGAACAAATTTATTTTTATATAATAAAAAAGCGATATTTCACATACATAATAAATGAAAAACATTTCTATTAAAATTCTTCTGTCATTGTTGAGTTTCGTAATTAAAGTTTTGTGGTTTCGTGGGGAAAGCAATGAACGTTAAAGGGTTAAAATATTAGCATATCCTATTAATCAAACAACTTTTTCTTTCAAATACAAACCTTGTATGAAAAAAAAAAACTAAATTTACACAAGTAACTAGCAGAACCACACGGCTTTGTCCATGTTAACCATGAGGGCCTTACATGTAAAATAAATAAAAATGAAATAATATGGCTATCCCAAAAATGGAGTTCTGTACATTACTGCACATAAATTGTTAAAAAACAATCAGCAAAAAGTGAAGTTACTTTGACATATAGACAATCTCTGACAAACAGTTTTTTTCCATTTTAATTTTGTTTTTTGACAGTCAAAACTGTTTTGGCCAATAATTGAAAAATCTTTAGTAGCATTTGGGGGCCCCTGAAAATCGGGCCCTGGGCCCGTGCCCCGAATGCCCTGCCGTAAATCAGGCACTGCTCAAGAGATCACACAACATACAGTGTCTCACATAAGTGATGGGACACTTGTGCTTTACAAAAGGAAACTAATCAAATAAATTAAAAAAACATGTACACATTTTTTTTGTGGGTGTGTTTCATACTTAAATTTAGTAAAGATTATTACATAACATACATTTTGTCAAAATATTAAAATATTAATTTAATAAAAATACAAATGTTTAGAACGGAGCAAAAAATAGCTCACATAAGTGATGGGACACCATTATATATGCAACAAAAATCGCCTGAAATAAGCAATAAAAATATTTTTTGGGGTTTTATTTTTACTTAAAAGCAATTGGCAATAATTTATAAAATCGTCTGCAGTATTTCTCTCCAGTTTGTTTTGGAATTTTTGTGTTTTTTAGCTCTGTGTAGTCATGAATGCTAAACGAAAAGAAACTTCGCCTGAAAATCGAAAATTAGTTATTAATTTGCATATTGAACGTGGAAAATCTATTAGAAAAACTGCTGAAACAGTTAACTTGAGTCGTTCAACAGTTTTCAATATCATTAAACGATATAAAAAGAATCATATGATTCAGGATAAAAGAAGACCTGGCTGACCATCAAAGCTATCCAATGGAATAAAGCGAATTATCGTTCGAAATATTAAAAAAAATCCAAGAATTAGTGCTTCAAAAGTTGCTGCTGATTTACAAGCATTATATGGAATAATTGTTAATCCTGAAACTATTAGAAGGGTAATTCGATCTGCTGGATATCACGGTAGAGTAGCCAGGAAAAAATTCTTCGTAAGTGAAAAGAATAGAAAACTCAGACTAGCTTTCGCAAAATCCAACATAAATAAGAATTCTGATTACTGGAATAAAGTTATATTTGCTGATGAGAGTAAATTTAATATATTTGGTTCTGACGGTAGAATCTTGGTGTGGAGAAAACCCAGGGAAGAACTTCGCAAACAGAACTTGGTACCAACAGTAAAACATGGTGGAGGAGGAGTTATGGTATGGGGGTGTATGTCGTCCGCTGGAGTTGGTAATTTTGTTTTTATTGACAGTATAATGGATCAGTACAAGTATATTGATATTTTAAAGCAAAATTTGAAATCTTCAGCACGAAAATTGAACCTTCATAACGATTTTAAATTCTACCAGGACAATGACCCCAAGCACACTGCTCTGAACGTTAGACTCTGGCTGCTATATAACTGTCCTGAAATAATAAAAACACCACCACAATCTCCAGACTTAAATCCCATAGAGAATATTTGGCAAGAATTGGAATCAAGAATTCGCAAACACACCATTTCTTCAAAACAACAACTAAAATCGGTGCTTCAAGAAGAATGGGGTAAAATCACTCCAGAAATCACAAAAAAAATAGTCGAATCCATCCCAAAAAGATTAAATCATGTTTTAAAAGTAAAAGGAAATCCAACAAAATATTAAAACCTTTTAAAAAGTAAAATTTGTGGATAAATATTTGATGGAAAAGTAAGTGTCCCATCACTTATGTGAGCCATTTTTTGCTCCGTTCTGAACAATTGTATTTTTACTAAATTAATATTTTAATATTTTGACAAAATGTATGTTATGTAATAATTGTTACTAACTTTAAATATGAAACACACCCAAAAAATTTTTGCACATGTTTGTTTATTTATTTTATTGCAGTTTCTTTTTATAAAGCACAAGTGTCCCATCACTTTTGTGAGACACTGTACATCATCCAAGCATGTTTATCATGGAGATAGAATAATACTCTCTCTCTGGGCGCGTCCAGTATGTAACCTGGTTAGTGACCGGTGAGATCGGTTACTTACCAAAGCGTTCAGTACTGCTAACCGATCAGCAACCAGTGTCGTTCAGCGAAAGTGACCTGGGATTGCGGTGCCTCTCTTAAGATCAACTTAGAGACTTACGATACAGTGCCTAGAATTAGATAGTGTTGTTATCGGCGTCAAAATTATACTTCAGAAATAGAGGACGCCGATAGATGGCGCCAGTGTTCTCGCCGCGGCTATGGTAACTTTCGTTTTTACATACACATCATTTTAAATCTATTTTTTTCTGTAATAAATCAGTACTTTAAAATGCTCTAAATAAAAAATAAACAAGGAAAAAAATTCTAATAATGAAAATACAGTTGAAGAGAAATGTAATTGATTTCATAACAACTAATTGTAATGAACTCAAACAGTTACAAACTTTATCATAGGACAATGTTTTTCTTCCTACAATATTTAGTTATTTCTAAAATTAGATAAATACAATACAATATATTGGATAAATACATTATACTACGATGAATTCTTGCAAAAACATGTCCCTATTTTGACAACTTTTTAATCGGTATTCATTATTACATAACTTGTTTACATCCAGTTAACAAACTAAGAGTAAATTGAGTTGTTAAAAATTTCTGATATTTCAGAGCTTTAAAGGTATACTAGCAAACATCAAACAAGAAATTAATAATTCTTTCAAATCTAGAAAAAAATAATAATTACTCTGCTGAAAGTATGACAAGAATGCATTTTCTTTAAATTAGGGTAGATGTGCCAATCATCCTTAAAAAATTATTTAAAAATTATTTTTGATTAATAGTTATTATATTTTATTATATTTTTTTAATATTACATTAAGCTATCAACAATATTTAACCATTCTCATACTCACACTTCCCAATGTGAATCAAAATTTTAATAACAGAAATAAATCAAACACTTTTAATTCCAGTAATAGACACCCTACAAAAAGTAATACATTGATTTTGTGAATGTATTTAAAACCATGATTGAATGAAAGCATACTAATGAAACAAAATGGCCATGTTAAAATAAATTTTAAAGTTAGGATGTCAATAATTAATAAAATATTTATGATAATAATTCATTGTTTAAATTATTTATTGTCATTATCACAAGATAAATATTTTAATTATTTTAGATAGAAAAATTAAAATACTAAATTTAAAATAATTGAGCAAATCTTTTTTTCCCTTCAATAGTGTATTTGTAATTTCTCTCAATAAATCGTTCATGAAATGCGATTCACATTAGAGTCCTGCATCGGGTCGGGTTACCCGCACCCGATCCGTCCCGTGGTTCGGGTCGGGTTGGCGCTCTATTTTTTCATTGAGGTTCGGGTTCGGGTCGGGTTGACTTCTACTTTTCGCTGCGGATCGGGTTGACATTCACTTTTTCGGGTTAGGTTTTTACTCTTGCGGGTCGGGTTCGGGGTGACCCGCTTTTTCAAAAAAATGTCCAATATTTTTTTCAGATTACGGAAATCGAGGAAATTTTTTTTGTCGGGTTCGGGTCGGGTTGCGGGTTGACTTCAAATGAAATTTGCAGGTTCAACCCGACCCGTGCAAGACACTAATTCACATGCAACTGAATATTGGTTCAGATCTTTATCGGCACGAGGAATGACTTTTAACCATTTTTCAAATTAGTTTTTGTCTTTGGGGTGGGGGGGGGGGGGGGGAGGAGGGAATAGAGTTATTTTAGTTTTGTTGCTTTTATATCCACTAGTATATCCAGGAACGAAGTATGTTCGATCAGCTTTTCTTTTCTTAGTATTTGCAGATTTATCCATACTGATTTATCATTAAACAGGCATAATATATGTTTACTTTAAAATATTA
This sequence comes from Maratus michaelseni, assembly GCA_963931845.1. Lineage (NCBI taxonomy): Eukaryota > Metazoa > Arthropoda > Arachnida > Araneae > Salticidae > Maratus > Maratus michaelseni. The sequence goes on from OZ007600.1 coordinate 191,750,637, forward strand.
TATTATAGAGATAGAAACATTCGTATAGTTTGTTTGAAAATACAGCGTTAATTACATTGAAACTAACATTAGGATCAAGCCTGTTAAATGAAACTTCAAACGTTAATAACGGCGGTGGGAACTCGACGCCCTCTCGCGGAGAATCTGGTTTTCCTCCTGATAGGGACATTTTTTTTATTGCGGTTGTATTGGCGATAAGCACACTACTTACTTCTAGGCACTGTACTTACGATATAAACAAAACGTAAACGGCATTACAGTGCCTCGCGATCTTACGACAGCTTCGAAGCAGCCGTAAGTTAAGACGCAAGTGGATGCGCGCGCAACCGAAACAAATGTAACTGGGGTGCAACTCAAACGTGAAAGGTTCCATTCTCCCATTGGTTGACAAAAAAACCTGAAGTCACTTGATTTTTGTATTTTCGTACAACTTTGCTTAAAGCACATTCTGTCTGTGAACGATATAGCGCGGTGGTTAAAGCACCGGACTTGTAAACTGAAGGTTTTAAGTTTTGTCCTCTCTGATTTAAAAAAAAAAAATCCTTTTTTAGAGTTTTGTTTTGATCTTTACGGAATTAATTAATAAAGATTATTTACTTGACTTAAAGATCAGTATAATTTTTTTTTAATTATTATGTAAATATATAATAAATCTTCATTAATATTATATTTAAATATATATAGTTAATGTTAGTAATTAGTATTATACTTAAATATATATAATTAATAATATTTAATAGTTTATTTAAATATGTGTTTGTGGGTATATACATATATAATTAGTATTTATTATTATTACTTAAATATATAATTAATATTAATAAATATTATTATTTAAATGCATATAATTAATATACTCACTCAGTGGTTTGTAATACATTCTCTTCCATTTTCAGTAAATAATTAATAAGACATTTAAGAAAATAGGCCAATATATCTTAAAGAAAAACTTGGGATTTTTTTAAATGTAACTCAAACAATGAATTTTAGTTTTTGATGATACACTTTGTAGAAGCCCAAACATTACATGTACGTATGTTTAGGATTAAACTAAACTTTTTTTTATAAATATTATCTGTTATTAAAAATACATAATAGAAAGGTATGCTTCTTGGTTCTTATTAGAATCCAGAAGTATTGACTTTTTTTTTTTTTTCATTTATTGTATATGCCTACATCAATAATATAATAAAATATCATTGTGATCTCAATAAATTTTTGAAAACTGGAGTAGCAAATAATATCTAAATCATATAAAATCTTCGACGATGTTAGAAACACAGAATTAGTATTTTTAATAATCAAATATCAATTAATTAAAAAGATCCCATTAAATACATTTTAATTTACATAAAATGTATTTAATGGAAATTAAATATATTTTATGTATACATTAAATGTACTTAGTTATTTGTATAATAAATTTATATTATCCCAAAATTTATTTTGTAAAATACAGTTTAATTTACAAGTTAATTTACACAGTTTAATTTTTTAGTACGAAGTATTAAGGCATAATTGTGTTTTATTATCCTGTCCACAGAGGGCAGCAGCACAAAACGATGTTCTGTTAGCTACAATGCATGCCGGTTTTTTGTCAACCAATGGGAGAATGGAACCTTTCACGTTTGAGTCGCACCCTGAAAAAGCAATAGTTCAAACTTCAATTGTTATTGCCATTAATTTTTAAAAGATTAAATATTTTTTAATTAAAAATGGATATATAATAAAATATGTCAATTTTTAATTATGGCTATATGAAACTAAATCCTGCTTTTTTTTAACAAATTAGTTATTTTATTAAAATAAATTTTGATTTGTGACTAAGATTTTATTTATTTTTTCTTCCCATGTACTTTTTTTTTACACATATTTTCGGCTCTGAAATTATTAATTTTTAAAGTTACAATGTTTTTATTAAAAAGAAAAGTTTATTCCCATGTGCCATAATGATATCGAAATTAAAATGTGGGTTGTGTACAAAAAATTACTAAGCACAACATATTCTTAACATTTATCTAAAAGTAATACAGAATTTTATTTGCTTCAAAAATCTATAAATCCAGAATTTTTACTGCTTTTTTTTCCCCCATTTTATAAAAATGTTTACTTAGTGTGAATTAAGAATAAATTTGTGTGCCAATTAAAAATCTGAACGATAGGTACTACATATCTCGATTTTAATTAATACATTAAATAAAAACTTAATTTGGTTTAAATTCAAACTTTTTTTTTTTAGATATATAGAATTATTTTGAAGTTTTTCTTCTCTCCATACACTTATTTTTAATGCTCATTTCCAGTATTTTATTCATATTTATGTTCATGTGAAAACAGTTGAAGCCAACCTTTAACAAAATTCCAGTCAATTCTGTATTTTTGAAATATCTTTCTCATTCTTTATTCTTAGTTTTTTTTTTTTTTGTTTTTTGTTTTTTTTTTCCACTTCTATTTCATGAAATGTTTACAGAGTGATTTTCAATAAATTTGTGCAGTTTGATAAGTAATTTGCAAATTCTTTAAATTGTAATCTAAAATTTCTTTTACTTATGGGAAAAAAAAAAAAACCTTGTATAATTTCTTTCTTCATTTTTTATATACTTTCAATTCTTTAAAATGTTCACTTCTATAACCATTATTAAAACTGTACAGTTAAATAAATGGTTTTCTTTCTTGATAAATACTTATGAAAACTTTTTCAATATTCATATTTTTTACTTATTTATTCTAATCAGAAACCTAAGAAGAAATAAATCTGCAAAATATTGTCTTTTTTTTTGTTATGTTGTTTTCAAAAATAAACATTAGTAAACTTATTTATTAATTTTAAAATTTGACGATATTTTCAAGGCATATTTTGTACCCATGAATTTTAATAACTATAGTCAGTTTATTTAATTTATTAAGAAAAAGTCTCACTATGTACTTACATTAAAAAAATTACCCTTTTTTTTTTTACTACCCAAAATGTAAAAAGTTTATGAAAGAAACATGTGAAAAATAATAGTTATTTTAATTATAAATTATACTGACGATCATTTTTATACTGAAAGAAAACTTGTACCGCCTTTATCTAGAACGAATAAGTAGTCATTTTCTAAATCCCTAAACTAGAAATATAGATTTCCTGTTTATGCAAATAACATAAACAAATAAACTGAATAGACAAAATCATTGAGATAGGTGATGAAACGATACATTGTATTATGAATCATTTGAATTGTGAGAAATTAACCCTTGATATCCAGAATAAATTCATAAACTAGAATTATAGTTACTAAAACTAACATCTTGTGTTCATATTTATTTGTAGAGATTAAAATCAGTTTGACCAGGATAATATAAGAAAACACTCTTGAATTTTAATAGAGGAGACCAGAACTCTCCAGCAAAGGGAACTAAAATTCATAATGACATGGAACTTCCCCCCCCCCCCCCTAGAGCCGCAATTTAGTTTCTAGATGCTAGTGACAGGATTTTTTTTTCTCAGTATAGTTTTAATGATTATTTTATTTTCTCTTGTCTCTTACCTTATTTTGAAATTTTCCATCTTGATTTTCATTCTGAAAAACAAAATCTTGTTTTTTTTTTTTATCCCTCAGTAGTGAATAAAAATCATGGCTGTCAACTTTTATATTAACACAATTTCAGAATATTTTATCATAATATTAACTATTAAAGAATTAATATTTATTTTTTTATCTTATTTAATCATAGAAATTCTGCAATTAAATAAGGCAAAGATCCTTAATAAAAAATAACTATAAAAATAGCATAAAAGTTGGCAGCTATACTAATTACAGGGGTGGAAATTGCAGTTTTGTAGCAGCATTTAGCAATTCTGTAGCAGGACACAATGGCTGTACCATTGAAATCGAATAGCATTTTCCCTTTTAATATGAAAACCAAGGATTTTTTAGAAAATGTTGTCAAAGTTTATACTTTGAACCTAAGTTCTTAAGGCACTAAAATAGTTTTTATGATAGAATAATCATAACTCAAGAGCAAATTCATTATCAAAGACTTTAACTAACTTATCGAAAAATGCTATTAAATTCCGAATCAGTTCAGTAGTCATGCCCTGCAAATTTCATATAAAAATGAGTTATGAATATGTCAGAATGTTTCCCATTGGCAAGCAGGAGAAAATATTTTTTCTTGAGAACAATTAATGCCAAAAATATTTTGCAATAATGTTTCTTTTTCAATGACAGTACAGCAGTTGCATCTTTGAGTAAACATCCTCTTTTAATTAAGATGACGTGTAATAAATAATGTAAAAAGTGAAATTTAGACCTGAACCTGTAGCAGAATTTGTTATTGATAATTTTTATTAGCTTTAATGATGCTACAAGGATAATATTGTGTTAACATTTCTGAAAGCCTATAAAAATGTCCATATAAAGGTGTTTTTTTTTTTTCTATCAATTTTTTTAATTATGGAAAATTACATTCTTATAGCAGATTGGAGCAGAATTCAGATATTTTTTTCACTTCAGTAGCAGAATGTAGCACTAAATCATAATTTAGTCTGTGGCTTGAAGCAAATTTTCACCCCTGTAATTACAAAGAATTAAAAATCAATCAACAAATGATTACACAGACATGCAAACAAACACCATTTTACATCTTTCTGCCCAATTTATTAAATAAAAACATATTTTATTTACATTGCAATAAAACTTTTAATATAAATTCTAGGCTAAAGTAAAATAACAAATTAGGCAATAAGGTGGAACTATTTTCATCCATCCTGCATCTACGTTGAGTACAGAGGAAACCACCAAAAAGCTCTGAAAAGCTGGGTCATTTGTACTTAATTAACCTGTAATATAAAAAAAGTTACATTTAAAATACAAATGAATAAATAAGAACATTACAGATTTATTTATCTAATTTAAATATAAAGAAAAAAAAATAAGAAGTCAAATGCCAAATCAACATGCAATTTATAACTCACTCTTTAGACACTCGGGACAGAAAATACACACTAAGGCTGTGCGATCTAAGAAACTTAATATCGCAATATATCGACAAGTTAATATTAATATTACTAACATATTGCAATACTAATTTAAAGGGGGGGAGGGGGGGGGGTAAAGAACATTTGCTGTTTTTAAAGATAAATGATATAATATCAACAATTTAAACACAAAACTTAGTTGAAAGCAATGAATTAAAATTTTTATATCTATCTGCTCATAGAACATAATTTCCATTTTTAATTAAAAAAGGAATATCTAAAAGAAAATTAATCAATTGTTCAATACTTTTTGCATTTATACCATTACTTTCATAAAGATTTTCGTTGAGGATAGTATTTTGCCTATTTTCATTTTATTGTATTAACCCCCCCCCCCCCCCCCTTTTTTTTTTTTTTTTTTGTAAGTCTTATATTCACCACTATAATATGATTAAATATAGGATTTAAAAAAAAAAAAAAAAACACTTCATATTCACCACTATGACACGATTAAATATAGGATTAAAAAAAAAAAACACATCTAATGAAGTAAAATTCAAAATTGTCCATATAAAAATGTATTTAATTATAGATTAATATTGGTTAAAAATATCAAACTTTGTTTTAATGACTAAAATTATTTAAGAAATTTCAAAAATATCATTTATTTTGAGAAGCTTATGGTTTACTACAAAATGTAATCATAGCAACCATGTAATTTTTATTTTTTTTACATTAATTTTTATCTAACATTGTTTAAATTCATAATGTATCTCTCATTGAAAAAAAGATAAAAAGAAAATCTTTGCTGAATAGCTGATGGACATTTCCCTTTCCCTGTACATAAATTTCATAATAAAATGCACTAGAATAAGCAAGTAGTTATGACCAGGGTTGGGGAATTTTCAGAAAATCTTACCAGCCAGCAAGATGCCAAGTGCAGTTGAAAAATTTTATGACAAAATGTATGCGACTGCAAAAATATTTAATTACTATTAGTAGATTAATTTTCATATTTTTTTCCCCAAAAAAATTAAGAAATATATACAACAGAGGACACTTTAGTACAGGATAGAATTTAGTACCATGTTTACATCATGGTAATTTGTAAAGTTGCAAAATATAATTAGTAAAAAAATTAAAGCTTTTTGGCAAATCTTCAATAGCTTACAGATTTCAAAGGCTGCCTAAAAATCCACTCGCCAGTAGTGAGTAAAATGATGTATTTTCCCCCCGCCCCTGGTTATGACAACAGATATTACAATTTTTGCTCTTTCATTAATAACGCATTTAAAGTAAAATTACCAGTGGTGGCAATAAAGTCAATCGCCAAATTTTCTTGCATTTATTTATTTAAAATTTTCAATTAGTGTTAATTTAAAATTAACAAGCTCAAATAAAAATGTTAATATACACATATTTCAACCAACAAAAGTAGAATTCTTGATGAAATACAAAAAAATTATACTCTTTCCTCGTAGGAAAGTGGCCATAAGATGGCCGTTGACAGACATTTTCTTTGAAGTATATGTGATTAATCTCCATAAAAAAGGAAAAAGAAGCAAAAATATTCATATAAGAAATATAAAAGAAATCACCTTGATATCCATGGTTTAATATATAAATAATGAATGAAAATGTAAAATAAAATTCAAGTAATCATTAGCTGCAAACAGCAAATTTTAAGTTCAGGGTTTCAGAGTCAGGCTCATAAAAATAAAATCAATGAAAAGTTTTATAGCTCGCATAATTTACAGAAAATTAGAAAATACTAAATATTGATATTTAAAAAAAATCATAAGAATCGGTGATATATGTACATACATAAATACATATGTATATACATTGTCTATATATACATACATGTGTATGTATCCATATGTATACATAGATGCGTATATGTGTGTGTGTGCGTATATATACTTGTATATATATCAATGGTGCCCGGCTAACCAAAAAGTACCAAAAAAAGAAATTTACAAAAAATTCTATGATATTTTAACAAATCACTTTTCAGAGTATTTTAAAATAAATAATACAATGCAATAACTTAAAGATTATCTACTATATGCAGGGGTCGATTTGGGGCCTATTTAGCATTTTAATTTGGGGTCTTCACAAAAATCAATTTAATAAAATGGGCCCCTTCACAAAATTCTTTATAATGAAACAGGCCCCTTCACAAAATTCCTTTTAACAAAATAGGCCTTTTCATTCACAAAATTATATTTCATAAAAACTTACTATTTATTATTTATATATTATTTTGTGACTTTTAAAATGTGTAATTTGTAAACAAACAAGTTCACCAGAGAGGAAAACTTCAGCAAAAGTATTTAAAAAAGTTTTTGTTAATAAACGCTTGGTTCGAATTAGAGTAGCTGGATTTCTACTCAAAATGTTATTTTTCACAAAAATATAATAAAATTTCACAAAAATATAATAAAATTTCACAAAAATAACCTTTACTTTTCACAAACTGTGCCCCCAAGAAAAAAAAAAAATCTGCATCGACTCCAGATATGGAATATATATATATATATAGTATATTGGAACATTTTCAACTAACAGCCTTAAACTTAATAAAAGTCAGATTTGTTCCTTTGAATACTGTATTTAAATGAAATATTTTACAAATCACAATAAACCTGAGGAACATTTTAATTTTAAATTTAATTTGGAATTCAAAAGTAACAAGTTTGCTCAATTTTTTTAAATTAAGAATCTAAATTATAAAGCAAAAACATGTCTGTGAGAAACGCAGACATCATATCAACAGTGGCAATGACCTGGGTGAACAATTTCATTTTTATCAAACTTATTAACTTCTAAACGCCACCTAATTTTAAATTTTACACCATCAAAAAAACACACACATATATATATATGTATATATACTTTCATATGCAATTTCTTTGTCGATGATTTACTGAATAGTTCTTCACTAACATAGTTCTAGTATTATTAATTTAGGCGTTAAAACCAAAACCAGTATTATTTCTGTCCACACCAATTTCTTTTATTTATACTATATTATGAGTTCAAGCACATCCTTGTGTTAAATTTTCTGTACTATATTAGCATAGATACTCAAACTGAAGCAAACATTGCAGCAACAAAATGCATTAAAGCAAAAATCAGAGATAATGTCATAAAATTTACATGTGCAGGCATTAGGAGCACAAAATGCAGGTAACTTTTAAATATATATATATAAATGTCTAAAAAAATACAACATACATTTTAACTTTTAGTTCACAGCATATCTATATCTATCTATCTATATAAACCAATGTAAAAAAAAATTCATAAAAATATCTGTAAAACTTTTGAAGCACTGAAATTTACCACAAACCAAATTCAGAGATCTTAAGAAAATTTGTTTACGTTTTTAAGTCCAATTCTTTCTCTAACAATTCCGCAAATGATAATCATACAATTAGAAATTAAGCATTCTGATGCAACACATCTTTTACCCAATTTAGCTTTATGTAATTTGTATGTTCAACATATGAAAATCTGTCTTTCTGTTGATATATTTCAATTCAATTTTTGATTCAATGTCACAAAATGTGTAAACACCCTCTCTCTTTCACATCCCTCGCCTCCTCCTCCTGAAATATAATATACTTAATGATATATAACCTTTCAATACTGATAAAAACAGACATTTGAATACCGATTGCCAGGGATCTGTTTAGGAAAAAATTGGGTCCTTTAAAGGATTCTTCACAAAATTTTTCATTTCAAAACAGGAAAAATCACAAAATTCACCCTTCACAAAATTCTTTGTCTTAAAAATAGGTTTTTCACAAAATTTTTCTATCTTTAAATCAAACATTTCACAAATTAATCATTTAAAAGTAAAATCTGACCTGTCACTTTTACATATATAAAAAAAAAGACATGTATTTTACATCCATATATCTCCGTAAAAATGTATAAACAAGAACCTGAATATAACGATCATTTCAAATTCACGAAATTAGGATTAGATTTTTCACAAATATAAAAAGTTGTTACCAATTTCACAAAAACAGGACCCTGGGGAAAAAGTCTGGACAGACCCCTAATTGCTATAAAAGCCTTAACTCATAAATGAATTTAACTATTTATAAATAGACAGAAGTTGCAGGTAAGTGCACCCTGTCATAATACATTTTATTAATTAAGTACCTAAGATTGTGGTATTATATTATTTTAACTAAAGCTATTAATACTGAACAAAAAGTAATTTTAGAGATCTTGAATAATATATGAAATGAGAATGTTACATTAAAAACAAATTTCCTTTTTCTGCTTTTTTGTCGTTTGGTAATATTTTGAATAATTTAAAAAACAAGTGCTCACAAAAGAATGTAAACAGCTTACAGACCAGGGTTGTATTGGTTTCAACTATGTAAAAAAGGTAGTTTTAAACATCCTGATAAATATGAAGATATGTTTTGACCAAGCGGTCAAAACAATTATTAAAATATTTAAATAATTTAATTTTACATAGAAAGTGAATGAAAACAAATCCCAATAAACAGAAGAAACATTTTAATTTTAAATTTAATTTGGAATTTAAAAGTAATAAGTTTGCCGAATTTTCTAAATAAAGAATCTATATTATAAACTAAAAACATGTAACGCTGACATCATATCAACAGTGGCAATGACCTGGGTGAACAATTTCATTTTTATCAAACTTATTAACTTTTAAACACCACTCAATTTCAAATTTTACACTGTCAAAAATAAATAAATAAATAAATATATATATATATATATATATATATATATTACTTTCATATGCAATTTCTTTGTCGATTTACTGAGTAGTTCTTCGCTAACATAGTTCTAGTATTATTAATTTAGGTGTTAAAACCAGTATGATATCTGTCCACGCTAATTTCTTTTATTTATACTATATTATGAGTTCAAGCACATCCTTGTGTTAAAATTTCTGTACTGTATTAGCATAGATACTCAAACTGAAGCAAACATGAATTAAAACAAAAATCAGAGATAATGTCGTAAAATTTACATGTGCAGGCATTAGGAGCACAATATAGAGGTAATTTATTATGTATTTTAGTTTAGTGCTTTTTAAAGAAATATATATTTTTAAAATCTAGTTTTTTTTTCCTTTAGTCCCCCACCACCACTTCATTTTACATTTCAAAGAATATTTTGTGAAACTGGGAAAACTAGAAAAAAAAAAAAAAACGCTTATATTGTTACTCATATATTTACAATGTTGAAAATGTTACAAGGAAAACTTAAAAGCATAGAATTTGTACACCATTATAATTTTATCCATTTACCTCCCCCCCCCCCCTATTTTAGATCATGATTTTGTATGCCTCAGAAAGAGACAAAATGACATTAAGATTAAGAAAAATCTGATTTCAATGAAAAAGCTAAAAACTTTCATTGCCTGTGTTTTACAAGAAATTTTGTAGTTTTTAATGTTTTTAAACTCAAATTTGCCTGTTCTAACACTTAATATTTACCTCAAAAGCAATTATTACTTATATTTTAAAGCTATTAATGCAGAAAAAAATTCCATATTAATTTTTTTTTAAACATGTTGATGATGATATTTCTACACTTATACATTTTTTTATTATTATTAGCGTGTAAAATTGTTTAATAAAAGAAAAAATCTATAAATAGCCTACTTTTCACACTCCGATGGTTAAATAAGAGACGCGGCTTTTTCTTTCTCCATTGCAGAAATCTTTGTGAAGACGAAACGACGAGTCTGTTGAAATTTTCTACTTATTATTTCAGCGGCATCAAGATCTTTCTGGCTGGTTTAGAAAACATTTTTTCAGAACTGAAAAAAATATAACAAATACTAGTACAAAAAATTTATAAACATTGAAATTGAAAGAGAAATAATACAATAAATAAGAGAAAATAACTTACCTTTCAAAAACTTAGGACATTACAAACACGTGCTGAAACCTGATTTCTTCACGCCGCAAGCAAACAAGAAAATTTCACGCCTTGATCTCGCCAGCCTGGTGCCAAACCGCTCTAGAGCAGTGCTAGTTTTACTCAAAGATGGATACATAAGAAAGAGAAGACACTCGCGTGTTAGAAGAGGGAGCAAAGTAGCGCCACGGGAGTTGCAGTGGTATGGGCTTTGGTTTTACTGACCCCCTCCAGACGGCGCTCAAAGCAGGCTCCTTCTTATTCGTCTGTTAGGATTCTATTGTCTGTGAGAGAAACAAACAGTTCTCGCCAAGCTAGTAATTCATAATAATATATTATTTTCTACACATAATACGGTGTAATATAACTACGTTCAAATTAACATTTTATTATCTGCTTATGATCAGAAGTAAATTATGTATTCTTGAATGATTTTTTTTATGATTTAGTCTGCCACGCTTAAAAATATGATTTTCATATGTATATCATTAAACGACTTTTGGCTATATATTGGGAGTGTCTAGGCTGCCGGCTGGTAGACGGCAGCGTAGACAACAGGGATAAAGCACCGGCTGGTTGAGCATGCGTAGTAAGCGCGTGTATTCCCCGCCTTCCTTTCCCTCCGTTCGCGCTTCATTTTCATTCATTTTCAGTTCAACCTTTCCTCGTGTTGTGTCTGTTGTTAATGAAAGCAATAAGAGAAAATATGCCAAGTAAGTGTTTTGTATATTGTTTTCTGTTTAATTATCTTTTTTGTTAAATCCTGTTATTTGAACTGTTTTAGCTCAGTGTTATTTTGTGTTGAATTTTAGATATAATTACGTGTATTACATGTGGATGTGGTAGGATATACTTTCTAATCAATCGCATTCGTTAGGCGTGGAGAGGTCAATGAAGAGTACGTGCCTTCAGGCAACCGAAATAAGTGGTAAAATATGTATTCAATTACTTTTATTTAAGCGAAAGTCATTGTAACTAAAAAGCTGTACCCTCCCTCCCCCCCCCCCTACCTCTCAAGAAAAAAAAGTTAGGTACATGCTTAAATTCATTTATTTTGAAAATGAGCTGGATGAAATTGCAATAATGAGTTCAATTACAATCATAAACAGCATTTTTTTTTTCTCTCAATGCTTTTATTAAAATTATTTTTTTTTAAATCTGCTTTTGAGGGGGAAGGGGGGGGAGTAGCCTCTCTCTGATTATGTCCCTGATAAATGTTATTGCATATATCCCATCAATCGTTTTTACTTTTATGACTTGTCAAATTTTATGTATGAGGGAAATATGAGTGTTTGAATATATGCCGTCCTACTGTTTTAAACTGTCACTGCTCTTCTTTCTACATTTGGTTTGTTAATATTAAGATCATTGACCTTCATATAGACAGGTTATTACTCTTTTTATACCCGAATTTCGTTAAGGTAATGTAGCTGAAAACTGAAATGGCACCTAGTGTGTAGTATGAACAGGGATGTAGTGAGTAGCTGCCCGGGTACCCATCCGGGCTGGGTTTTAAAAAAAAAACTGGGTTTTTTACAACCATAAGGGTTGTACCCAGCCCGGGCAGGTAGCTGCCCTGGTTGGGTTTTTTATTTTAAAAAAAAACTGGTTTTTCACAACCTTGAGTATGAGCAACAGTTCTGTAGTCATAAAAAAAAAAATCAAAGTATATGCTATAGCTTTGTTTCAGAAATAGAGGGTATACGGAGTTTCGTAACAAGTTCCTTAACTAAATCCAGAAGATATACAGCATATGCCCTGGTAAACAACTGAATTAAAAAACTAATGAAGTTTGTCTGATGCAATGTTTGTGTACCATTCTATAATAAAGCTTTGACATAACTATTATAAATTATATACTTAAACTGATTTTCTTTTTTTCCTATCAACAGGGCAATTTTGCGAGCTTTTGTTCCAGTTCATCTTTGATCCTATGAAAAGAACTGCTTAGACGTTTCAAAGAAAAGAAAGTTTGAATTCACCTGAGAGATTCCTGTTTGAAGATTTAGAGAATAAGTTCAAAGCTTAAGTCTGCAGGTTAGCTGAACCCTGGAGCTATTTGTGAAATCTTCAGATATTAAGAGCAATAGCCTGGTGAAAATCTCTAGTGCACAGAGCTCTTTTTATTAAAAGGTGGCCGTGCACTAGGGACCCCCACCCGGATAGTTGCTCTGAAAGAATTAATGATCATACACACTATGTTTTAAGTGTGCAGCATCTCTCATGTGATAAAGTGCTCCCTTTCCTCTTTTATGACTTTCTTTTAGCTTAGCATATCTAAAAATCAGAGGTCAAGAACGGGAGCCATTGACAGGTTGAAAAACACCCATTTCTTTTGTCAATTACCACAAAATGATTCAAGAAGAATGGGAAGGAAGGACCTATCTCAGTAAGACTTGCTCAGGAAAGCTCTGAACTGACCTTTAGAAGAATCAGTAAACAATTTTAATTTCGATCTCTTAAAACTGCCTTTTATATTAACTTCCTCATTTAAATTCTTATTTCGTTATTATCTGATTGTCTAAGCTAAATTTTTTTTTGTTTTTCTTCAAAGGGTTTTCCATTTGGCAAATGCTCAAATTTTATTCTTTTTTCTTTTATGTTCAGTGTACCACATGAAAACATTAACTGGAAAAACAGATAACATAATCTTATTTCTTCAGTGGTCGATAAAAGTTTTTTTCTGGGGGGGGGGGGGGGGGGGGGGCGTTTTCTGAAAAGTTTAAGTGTTATTTTTGTGAATTTATTAATATTTGCAAAAAAATTAATGAAAGATGAAATCCATTTTTCAAATTAGAACCAAGATTTTATTAATAAGTTCTTTTGCAAAAGATTTCTTTTCTGGTAAATTTGTTTTACTTGCAAATAACACATTTTAAAACCTAACAAAATAAAAATAATTGATGAAGATTGTTTTTATGGAATGTAAATAATGTGAAGTAGCTTATTTTATTAAGAGGAATTTTATGACGGGCCCTGTTATATTTATAAAAAAAATGTGAAAGTGTGTGATTTATTAAAAAAATTTTGTGAAAGGACCTGTTTTAATAAGAAAGAATTTTGTGAAGGGGAATATTTCAGTAAGTTGATTTTTTTAAAGGGGTCCTAATTAGACCCCAAATTTTACCTTATTACCCTTGTTCTTTTATTAAAAATTTTTAATAAAAGTCAATAATACCAATTAGTGGAAAGGGTAAGGCAGGAAACAATATAATACAGCAGGAATCTGTTTAGAAAATTTTTAGGTCTTAAAACAGCACCCTTTATAAAAATCCTCATCTTAAAACAGAACATTTTATAAAATATTTCATCCCAAAACATGATCCTTCATAAAATTTGTTGTCTTAAAAATAGACCTTTTCACAAACTTTTCTGCTTCGAAACTGAATCTCATAGATTAATAATAATTTAACCTAAAAATAAAATAAACTCTAACCTGTCGCAAAAGAACTGAACTTGTCAAAGAACATATTACTTGGTTTTTTTTTATACGTCAAAAAGCTCCTGTGTAAAGGATATACACAGAAGCATGAATGTAGCGATAGTTGCAAATTCACAAATATAAAAACTTCTCACAATTTCACAAAAACAGGACCCTGAGAGAAAAATCTGGATCCCTGTTATAGTATCAATTGAATTTTTTAGTACCTGCAGTTTAAAATATTTATTTTCTGTTTTCCACTATAGTCCTTTTATTGTGAGCATCCCATGTATATTTTTTTCAACTTTTGAACATTGCTATTTCCAAAGAGATTGTGGAGAGGGAATTCCAACACTGTAAAATTTTAAGACTACCACCACCTTTTTACTGAGCCAATGTATCATAGCATAGGCCTTTTTCTTTCCCCTTCACTCAAAAATTCTTGCTTGTTTGTTTTCTTCATATTCCACATGTAAATGGAGAAATCAATAATAGTTATTATCATGGGGTTTTTTATGAGTAGGTAATAGGTATACACATCACTAAACATTTTATGAATGTAAAGAGAAAGGTAAAAAAAAAAAAAAAATATGCTAAACCAGCTTTAAAAGTATTATGTTGCATGTGTAATTTGCTGATAATAAAGATATTTGCATTTACTACTCATGTACTTTTATTTAAAAGAAGTGTAGCTAAAGACTTACAAGATCTACCGCCCCCCCCCCCCCCCAAAAAAAAAAAATAAATAAATAAAGGGAGAAAATTTGAATATTTTACTCCTTTACTTATTAATATTTACTTAAAAAACAAGACAAGCATTATTAGTGAGCAAATAGGATTGAGCAAAAATTAAATTGTATCGTACACTTCTAATGAAATTGTAATCATGCTATAATTTATTCTTTATAATTACATTCACTCAAGTTTTCTTTTCAATTCTTACTTTATTTGAAATATTGAGGAGGACCCTCCTTGTCCTTGAGTTAATAATGACTCAGATTCAACTCTTGATAAAAAAAATGTTTATGAAAATCTTCTTGAACAGAGAAGAAATGTTCTTATAAAAAAATATATGTTAATTTCTCAAAACCTCATGGGGATGAGTGTAGCTATGCTTGACCGCGCCAAATATGGCGATAAAACAGTTTTAAGAAAGCGATAAAGTCTTGGGGATGGTCAGAGCGATAACGTGCTCTGGCTGGTCTGGTTGTCGAAGTGTTTCTGTTTCCAGGAGTAGGAGGGAGATAAAGAGGAATTTCTTAGATAGGGCGGTGTTTCAGATCTAAGGGGGTGTTGGATTTTGATTGATAGACGACGAGAAATAAGGGACATGTTTTACAATCCTTTAAATAAACAGATTTTTAGACACGACAATTTTTACTATCAGAAGAATTTCATTTTATTTTGAAATGCGACTTTTAGATGAACAAAGCACTTAAAAGTTAGTTTATATTAAAGTAATTATGATAAAAATGTGCTAAAAGATTTCAGACAATCAATATTCAGAAATGATTTTCATTTCGTTTATTGGAATAATTTAAAACAAGTTTACTCACTGTTTTAGACATTTTTCATTTAATTGCTTTAAATTTTAATTTATATAATTTTTTTTTTTTATTGTATTCGGGAAATATATTTTCAAACAATAACAATTTTTAATATAATAAAAATTTCTTTTCTTGGCTATTATTTTTGTTTGTTGAAAATGCATTACTAAAATAAATAAAGCAAACGCATCCTCGGATATGGAAGACTGTTGATTAAATAGGACTTTTTTTTTTCTTTTCAATACAAACGAATCTATGAGAAATCAATTAAATTGTTGAATAAAATGTATTTTTCATTTAAGGCCGTTCTCGAAAAATAAAAATCTGCACTTAACAACAAGAAACTTTCTGACACATTCACCGACTCATTTTTAAACGCAAAAGCATGAAATTGAACTATTATAATGATTGAAAATCGAATAGGGTTTTTCATTTTTCGATAAATGTATTGCATATTAAGTTGTAAGCAATTGTTGTCTCATGACGACCTTTCTCAGACTGTTGCATCTGGAAATTCAGTTCATAATGCCAACTTTGACTGCATTTTTCGAAAATCCCGTGTTTTTATCGAAAAATGAAAAACACTATTCGATTATAAATACATCTGCCAATGAATTTGAGGACCGCCTTATGATGTATCATACTTTTCTTATGTCATAAAGACTTACTTTTTTAGATTAATATTTGAATGCACTTTCGTACCAGTGGAGGACTTTGAGCCAAATAAGAGAGAAGGCTGTAATATACAACAAATTGCGGAACCTCTTCTGCCCCTTTCCCTGTGAGAGCGACTAATTTAGCAGTTATTAATGGACACTGTTCACAATTGTATTTTAAAGCTAGTGTTGGCAGTTCCACTTTGACAAAATGGCGGGACAGCGACTTCTAAATCAAGACATATAAAATAACTAAATTCTACGAGAACGGAACCTGTCTATAATGGATTTCTGATTTAAACGTAAAAAAATCATACTCTCTTTCGAAAAAATACCCCAAAATTATACTTTCTAAGATTGATACCTCTCCAAAACGGAATATTTTTCTGATAGTTATTTGAGATTTTCTCTTAGTAGGTTTTACTATTTTAAATAAACATATTAATCTTGCACAGTTAAAATATGTGAAAGTGGAATTGCTTCGGCCCGAAACAAAATTCAGTTTTGGAGAGGTTTTCTATTGAGAAGTTATAATTGTATGGTTATTCCTGCACTAGAAAGTTTATTATTATTTTTTTTTAACGTTTAAGACAGGATTTCGTTATAAACAGTTTCCGTTATCCCAGGTTTTATTGAACCATGTACATTAAATTTGCGTAATAACTGAATCGTTAGGGACAGTGACAGGAAAAATATGTTGTTTTTAGACAAGTTTTCGTCTTAGCCGGTATAGATTTGTACTATATTCCTTTCGGCAAGAAAGAACGTAAAAGTTTTCTGTTATACACAGGTTTTTTTTTCTTTTTCAGTTCCATTCGATGCAGACTAAAGAACACCATGGTACTAAAGAAAATTTAAGTGAATTTATGTATCAAGGAAAATCTGAACTCCCCAAATAAATGATCTAATTTTAGTGATTATGCTTAATATGTGACTGTTCTAGTATTATTCGCTTATTATTATAACATGTTAACAGCACTGAGACTGTGAGGCAATTTTTATTGGGAAAATAAATAAAATCAGTATGACATACGTGAAAAATTGCATGGCGCACAAAGAAATCATATTGTAAAGTAATAAAATGTCACAACGCTGCGCTAAAAAGTACCTCACATAATCGCCGGATATTTATATCTGTGTATCTTATGCATTATTACAATAAGACTTCAATGAGTATTAAAATAAAATATGGTTAAAAATATTGAAATTATGATTATTAAAAAAGTGTTATGTGATTTTGTAAAATATTTTCACTAGGGGAAAATTTGTAAAGAGTCAATAACAATGTTTTATATGCTAACATACTCTTAAAATTTTTATTCATCATTTTGTTATTAAATATTACAAATGAAAAATAAATATTAAAAGCAACCATACTTTCTCCCTTAAAAAAAAAAAAAAAAAAAAAAAAAAAATGCATATACAGAGCACTTTAAAAAAGATGGGACAAACTGTAAAGAGGTGGTAGAGCACACTACAATTAACAATTTTTGTATCGTAGTAAACTAGGTCGCAATGCATTTTAGTCAAAAATATAGGGTATAGACTTTAAGCCAAACCCAAATATTTATTTAGAGGTTAATAATATGACGATATTTTAACGAAAAGTTCAACAGATTTACATTGCTTTATGCGGAGTGCGATATCAAGAAAAGTGCTGGATGTGCACAGTAATTCAGTCGATGACGCACAGTATGTAATGTCAACTACATTCCGAAATATGGAGCACCTAATTCAGCACTGTTTGGATGCGGGTGATAATAACTTTGACCAATTCTCGTGATACGTAAATATTGTTACATTTGTTGCTAAACAAGGTAAGTCTATCGGGATTTTCGCTAAAATAGATTCATCATTTTAACAAAACAAGAATTAGGGTTTGGTTGGAGCGAAACATTCTGTATATTTGACTGAAAAAATTCATTGTGACCATGGTTTCATATACAAAAATTGCTTTTCTAGTAAATAAACTTAATTGTCGAAAATTTTAACAGTCAACAATCTGCATCAAGCTAATATTATCAATCTCATTCCAGTTTAAAATTTATCAAATTTCAATTTTTTTAAAGGCCTAAACGTTGCAGGGTCTTCCTCTATGTAAGTTAGTTAAATGTAATTATGTGCCGTAGAAAAAGTTAAGAAAGTCAAAAAATATCAAGCATATATTTTTCCTCAGAGTTAAAGCTATATGTACTGAAGAAGTGTGGGGTTGAACGGAGGGTGATTTCTGAGTTAAAGCCTTTCCCATAGCATTTAAAGATAATCAGATGTATACAAAACCTTGTGTTAAGATTGATTATAATGTGTAAAAATTAAAGTAAAAAAAGGCATAAACAGCCTAAAATTTTATTGTTATCTACAGGGCTTAATTTCTAAGGAAAAAAAGTACCGGAGCCCTAATATTCTGCAGTACTAACACCCGTAGCGTACCCCTCAGCACCCCCCCCCCCCCCTCTCTTTCTGCCGTCACTCCAATTTGCATATTTATATTTCATACATTATTTTCAAAATTCAAAGCATTGTTTTTTTATTTAGAAAAATAAAAATTTTAGCTATCCACTATTCCACTTTTTAGTTATTACTACTTACCTTTGCCTAATCTTAATGCTAATTAATTGGAGAATTCTGCGATTAAATAAGCTCAGGAGTATGATTCAGAAATAGTGTTAATACAAAAAATTAATAGTTCGCAGCTATGCAGAATAGAAAAAGACTATTTCTGTTTACTCTTTATTCTGATCAAAATAGCATTAAAATGATTTGAAATAAATAAAAATTGAATTTAAGACAAATTGAGCTGTAGCTTGCCCAAACCCGAAGGTTGGTATAAAAATCGAGCCTGTTTCATCTCTATCTCTTACGTGAGCGGCACATTACGTCACTTATAAGTGTTTTGATACAAAAGAAAGCAAATGATTGGAGATAGGAGGGAAAGAAAAGGGTAATTTAGGATTCGTTTTTCGGAAGCGTTATTGCTCCGGAGCGCAGTGTTCATAGCTCCGTTGATTTATGGCCAATATTTAAATATTTACTAAAAACAAAGAAGTACCGGAGCTGGGCTCTGGTGGGCTCCAGCGCATATTAAGCCCTGGTTATCTAATATCTATATCTATACTATTATATAAAGAGAGAACGCCTGACTGACTCATCAATGCCCAGCTGAAATGACTAAAGTCAGGATCACGAAATCTGGAAAGTAGATTGCTATTATTATCTGGGCAAGCAATAAAAAAGTATTTTTTAAAATCCCCCCTCCCTCTCCTTGAAGACGGTTAAAGTAGGGTCGAAAGTTTTAGGTCATTTTTTTCGTCATATCTTAGCAGAAGTTAGGTAGGAACATGAAATTCAGCATAACATGTCTACTAAAAAAAATAGTTAGACACGTATTTCAGCGATTTTAGAAATTCACCAACTAAGGGGGTTAAATGGAGGGTCGAACGTTTTAAATCATTTCGTCATATCTCAGCAGGAGTGTTAGGTAGGAGCATGAAATTCAGGATAACAAATCTACTAAAAAAAATAGTTATGCACTTATGTCAGCGATTTTAGAAATTCACCCACTAAAGGCGTTAAACATCATATATGAACACGATTATGGGAAGTTAGACGAATAAGACAACTATTGCTGATTTTTGATTAGATATTTTACGTAAGATATTTTTAAAAGAATTTTTTTTAATTATCATTTATAAAGCTGAGGGACTTAGTATGATTACGTCAAAATAGATAAAGTTTTTCTTAATATCATTTTGACGGTTTATGGACGCGAGTGCGTTGTTGTGATTGGCGTGTTTTTAGGATATTATATTTTTACTTATGTTACCCGGAAGACCAAGGTTAACTCGGGCGAAGCAAGGGTGGTTCAGTTATATTAAAACAAATTTATTAGTTTCAATATGTACATAAACAAAAAAAAAATATATTTATCAAATTTTTACAAACTTTTATTTAAAGTTTAAAATTTGTATGTACTGCAATTTTGTCTCACTCTCGCTTTTATCCGATTTAGAAATTTGTTGACTCATGTGTGACTAAGTTTTCAACCCTCCACCCTACCGCGACCTGCGTTATACACGGCCGGTGCATGACGTTTTAAACGTCACATGTAGTGGATCATTTTTACACGGTGATTGGTGTAAAGCGACGCACCCCCCGTTTTGCACCAATCACCTTGTAAAAATGATCCACTACATGTGACGTTTTAAACGTCATGCACCGGCCGTGTATAACGCAGGTCGCGCCCTTACTTCCAATACGAATTAAGTTGAAATAATTTTGCCAAAGTTTTATAACGCTATAATCAAATATGTATCTTTTGACCATATTTCCAGAATTTTACCTAGCGTTCCTAAAGGTTTGCCCAAAGTTTTTACAGCAGTAACTGGTTTTCTCAGTGTCCTTGGAAATTTGCTCATCGTTCCTACAAATTTCCATTTTTCCACTCACATGGGTAAAGGAGGACTATAATACAACCCGGGCTGACTCACGCCGTCATTTAATTGCCCATAAGAGTAGGAGGAGAACGATTGGCCACGCAGCGTGGCAACAATCGCGGATTGGTTTAAGTGAACATCAAAATGCTTGATGATTCAGCCTGTATTATAGCGCGACCTACGTTATACTCAGCCAGTACATGACTGTTAAAACGTCACATGGAGTGGATCATTTTTATATCGCGATTGGCGCAAACTGGCGCGGCCCCCATTTTGCACCAATCACCGTGTAAAAATTATCCACTCCATGTGACGTTTTAAACGTCATACACCGGCCGTGTATAACGTAGGTCGCGATAACAGTAGCCCTACATAAAACCCATGTCACATTATCTGCGGGTATAAAAACTGAGCTGCGCCGTGAGGCACCTGAGTGGCGACCGTCAGCGTCTCAACCGCCATACTCATGTCCTGAGGGACATATAACGCGCACGAACAGGGTCTGCGCCCATATGCGCTACGGCGTCGGAGCACCACCTCCTACGCATCACTCCGATTCTACGAAGTGGGGACGACATAGGTCGTTACGATACGTGGAGGTTCCCATAATCAGGAGACTTCCACGAAGACAACCGACGGCTTCGTCGCCGGAACCCCGTGAGGGTAACCGGGTTCTAAGCCATAATGCCGAGTTCCCCCGACGATCCTTGCTTCCCCGCGGCGTCCGAACATCGAGTCCTAGGGAAGGAGGAAACGACTAGTTCATCTGCCGCGATTATTGCTTGTGCGATAGAAGGAATTTCTCGCCAACCCGGGACCACAAGGAAACTTGGCCCTTGACGCCTTAGGTTATCCTCTCTCGATGGCTTTGCTTCCGGTGAGCCCTACGGTAAGAACGCAGGTGGTATCCGATGGACTCAATCAAGAGGATCATCCACATGTAAAAACAACACATGCAAACACAAAACTTAACATATCACAAAAATGTTAGAAACAACGGAAAATTAGGTTTAGATCCACTACCGAACTCTGATGGGCATGAAAAATTCCTTCAAGAACGCTAAAGAAGCAGTCTCGGTCGAGGTTAGTTGCGTGAAAATTAGGTGAAGACTACCGCTAATACAACCATCGGGCACGGAGAGTTCCAATTACGCAAAGACACGCTGGATTGGTTTTTGACCCGAGGCACAGTGGGGCGTTTTGATGATCTAGGTGGACAAAATTCATTTTTCCGATTATCTCGGAATTTAACAAGACCGCGTATACTGGTAGATGAATTTCTCTTTTTTCGAGATCCGTACGAGGTTTGTCGAAAAAATCCGATTTGTCGATTAACTACGACCGTAAAAAAGACAGTTGGTTTGAGATAGTTTCAACAGTTGCACTATTTTTCTGAAAGTTCTAAAACAAGTCGTGACTTTTCTGTTTTATTTGAAAGCAGGAGTTTACTGAACATATGTCACATGTTTTTCACAAGATTAAACCTATTGTTGTTTGAAAATAAGCGCCATCTTGTTTTCAAACTTCATCTTGACTTTTAATACAGTATTAAGCATTATTAAAAAATAAGCATTTTTTAAAATCAAAGTGTCATTCCTAAAGTATTGGAAACTTTAGAAAGCTCCTGCGAAAGTTTGCGAATCATTAAATTATATTAACTTCTAATCTTGCAAGTCAATTTTAAACCACTTTTAATTATCCGATTGAGCTGAAACTTTGAATACATGTGTAGTTTCAATGACAATACAATATTATAATATAAATAAATAATAATAATATAAATAATAATAATAATAATAATAATAATAATAATATAAATAATTAAATAAGCCAAATATTTATCACTGTTTGATTATTTTATTACTGATACATTCGAAAACCCAGCAAAACCTAATTAAACTTCAACGCAATAATTTTGCCCACCTAGATCCTCAAAACGCCCCACTGTGCGAAGGACCAAGTTTTGACTTGATCGCCGTCGCGTTAGTCGACGAGCCTCCGGCCCGGTTCCTCGTAGTTGAACAACACGAGGAGTAGGTGATCCCCTCACCAAGATATGGTTTTCGTCAGGGCTACACTAGATATCGGGCTTGCTCATTCATTATCATAACGTCACAAAAGGTGGCTGGCCGCTACCAGCGATTGGTACAAAGCGAAACGACAAAATGAAAGACATACAGCGATTGGCACAAAACGATGGGATCGTCGCTTTGCACCAATCGCTGGTCGCGGCCAGCCACCTTTTGTGACGTCATGATAATGAATGAGAAAGCCTGGTATCTAGTGTAGCCTTGTTTTCGTCCACAGCGACCTGAGGAGCCGCCTTTGGATTGAAACTCCATCTGGTTTTGGAACCTCCTGCGCTGTCCACCATTGAGATTGGCTCCCAACTGCTTCAGCTGGAAGGATAACGTGGTGGCTGCGCACTATGCGCCCCATACGCACGCACGCCAGTAGATATTCCACCTCTGACGCTGGTACGGTGCAGATAGTTTTTGAATGCCGTATCTCCCAGCGCGCTACAGAGTCACCACGCATCGTGCTCTACAAAACCAAAACCTGATCTCGCCGCCGTCAATTCCTTGGATAAGTTTGTGGAGATGGCCCAGCTACCTTTTGCTTGCCTTTCCCCAGCGTCACCTACCTCGGCACAAAAGAGAAGGACTAGTCTCCTTAGTGAGCCCCTTGCCCAAGCAACTGGGATTGGTCTACGGGATGTCCTTCCACCACCTACGGAGGAGACTCCGAGCATTGACCGAGTCCTGCACCACGGAGAATCTGCGCTTACGATAGGGGGACCCGCAGGCCCTAAGGGACCTCGTTGAGGCCCCACAATGGGTCTTCTGGGTATCTCGGATATCCCTTTTTCACCGGCGGACCACGATGAAGCGGTAGTTCGTCCGTCTCCTGTCTTGTCGACGAACATCTCACTATATCGAGTCCGGTCCTCTTCCCCACTTAAGGGGTCGAGTCGGAACAACCCGACGGAGAGTCGCAAAATGCTTGGCTTCCGGTCATCTTTCCCACTTAAGGGACCAAGTCAGGACCACCAAGAGGGACCCGCCAGATCATCTGCGGGTATATAGCAGAAAAACAGCAATAGGCGTGAAGAACATTTTAGCTTAGCACAACTTTCCCTTCGTTCAATAAACAGTCTTTTTCGGAGGGCATGTACTCGCAGAGACGTAGCTGTTGCCACTCGTGGGTAAAGTCCATAGCGTTGTCCGGTTTTTTAGAGTGTTCGTAGCGTTTTTCACAAAGTTCCTAAAGTTATATCAGCGTCCCATTTGCGGTATGTTTCGAAGGAGAGGGTGATTCCAGATTGACAGTTTGAGAGTTTGACTGGGTTAGAGTTTTCAGATTTGTCTAGTATTCCTAGAATTTTGTCCCGTTTTGTCCAACGTCTAGAGTTTTGTTCAGCGTTACTAAAGCTTTGCCCGTGATGCTATATCATTACCACGTGTTGCCCATTGTTCCTAGTGTTTTCCCAACAGTCTTATGTTTGTTTAGCTTTTTTAGAGATTTCTTCGGCTTTGCCTAACATTCTTGCAGCATTTTCCAAGTATTTATAAAGTTTTGCCTAGCGTTCTTAAAGTTTTGCGGACTTTGCCTGTTTTTATATAACATTAGGCGCGTTCACAGACCGAACCCCGAGTTACATAGAGTAACGCATGGGGAACCCGAAGCGTTCAGAGATCAATATCACGTGACTTTTTGAGGGTTTCCAGTAGCATTCGGAGCCGGAAATTACCCAGACTTCGGGTAACCCACATTACCTGAAGAATTTTGTTGGGTAAAGTGATCACGTGGTTGGGAAATATTATTTGTTTGTTTGTTTTATAGCTAACTGCAATTGTCAACTGTTGTTCTTTATGACTCCTACTGTACACTTGAGTCCTGACCATTTCATTGGTCTACCTTAAACAGGACTATGATATAATTGGCCAGCGTCGGCTAGGATGCTTCTTGCAATGTTCGTACAATCAAAATGTAATGGTAGATTGGTTGACGGAAGTGTTTGATTGTAAACATACCCATAACTTCACCCAAAAGCGTTCACAGCCGTTTTAACCCAACTTTACCCCGACAAAATCAGATGACGTCATTCCCCAATTATACGAGTAACTCGCGTTTCGGTCTCTGAACGTGCTCATAGACCGTTTTTTGAAATTATGCTATAGCATTGCCCTGTTTTGCTCAGTATTTTACAAGAGCTTTGTCCAGATTTGCACAACGTTCCTAGAATTTTATCCAGCGTTTCCAGAGTTTTGACTAGAATTTCTAGAGTTTAATCTTGCATTTCAAATTTTTTACCTGACTTTACTCGTTTTCCTTTAGCATTACTCGGTTTTGAACAGCATTCTTAAAGTTTTACGTGGATTTCACGTGTTCCGATAGCATTCCCAAGTTTTGTCTAGTGTTCCTATGGCATTGTCCCGTTTTGTACAGTGTTTCTAGAATTAGCCTAGTTTTGGCCAATGTTTAACATTTTTTGCCCGGTATTCCTAATTTTTTGTCTGGCTTTGCCCTTGCATTGCAAAGTTTTGGTCAGTATTCCTAAAGTTTTTCAAAACGTTCCTAGAATTGTGTTCAGCAGTTATGACTTTTACCCGTAATCCTATAGCATAGCCCAGTTTTTCCCATTGTTTCTAGAGTTTTGCCCAACAATCCTAGTTTAGTCCATCGTCCCTAAAGGTTTATCCGCTGAGCCTAAATTCTTTTATAGCACTGCCCAGTTTTCCCTCTTTTCTTAGAGTTTCGTCTAGTTTTGTCCAGTGTCCCTATAGTTTTGTCCAGCATTATTAATGTTTACCCAGTCTTGCACAGCCTTCCTGAAGTTTTGCCTAACGTTACTAAAGTTTTGTCCAGCGTTCCTAAGGATTTGTCCAGCTTTGTCCAACATTCTTGTGGCTTTGGCCGTTTTTTCCCAATATCCTAGAGTCCCCCCCCCTACAGTTCCTAAATTTTTGACCTGCATTGCTCGTGACCATATAAAATTGCCCTGTTTTTTCCAGTGTTCTCGGAGTTTTGCCAAACGTTCTTCGAGATTTATCGGCCGTTCTTAAAGTTTTGCCAGGATTTAGCTGATGTTCCGAAAGTTTTTCGATGACTATAGGGAAGTTGCAATCAGCTGATCAACCCATTGTACTTCAACTGGAGGTCAGTATAGTTTCATCAATCAGAACTGCCTATTTGTAGTGTGTGACCTCCATCATGACGTCAATTGCAACTGCCCCGAGGCTAACGAAAAAGACAGGCTACAGCGGTGCATTCCACTTATATTTTTTTACAGACCGCTTGAGTGACGTCATGCTCTTTTCGTACACCTGCATTGGTGCATTCGAGCATCACGTGACTCCCGCGGTCTGTAAACAAAGATACGCGTAAATCACCACGGTAGTCTTTCTTTTTCGTTAGCATCGCAACTACCCTATTCCCAATACAACTGTAAATTAAATTTTATTTGTTGACCTATTTTTCTTAATAGCATCCCCAATAGGAAGTAATGGGTGGGCAAAACTTGAACAAAATTTCTACGTAAATTATATGCCCTTATTCATATTGAGGAGTGCCTACTTCACACTGGTTCAAAAAATAAAATTTGATTTACAGCATTATAAAAGATGTGCAAAAGCAAAATTTTTACATTTTTACGTAATTTAAATTACGTAAAAATGTAAAAATTTTGCTTTGTACAATTGTATGGCTATATTGAAATTCGCTGGTGCCAGCTGGACATGTAATCAAAACCATACTTTTTTAATTTACAGCGTTATAAAAGGTGGGCAATATTATATAATGGGTGGGCAAAACTTATGTGTGTAAGGCTTATTTCGTAATGGAGGGGGGGGGGGGTGCCAACTTCACACGTGGTCAACAAAGATATCTTTGATTTAGAGCGTTAAAAATTATAGTCAAAATTAAATAATGAGTGGGCAAAACTTCTACGTAATTTGTGTAGCTATATTCGAATTCGGCGGTGCCAGCTGAACACGTGGTCAAAACCATATTTTTTAATTTACAGCTTTATAAAAGGTGTACAAAGTTATATAACGTCTTAACGTCTTAATAATCTTAAATCGTAATTGAGTGGGGGGGGGGGTGACAACTCCACACGTGGTCAACAAAGATATCTTTGATTTACAGCATTAGAAATGGTGCGCAAAATTAGGGTGGGTAAAACAGTAGCACAATTGTTCTTTTTAATTTCGTATTGTGAGGTGATGGGTGCTAGTATGAGAAATGGGTCAAAAAATAAAATGTGATTTACAGAGTTATAAAAGGTGGGCTAAATTAAATAATGGGTGGGCAAAACTTCTACGTAATTCATATATTTAAATTCGTAATGGGGGTTGCCAACTTCACACAGGACCTTTTCTTTCCTTCTAAACAATTTAATTTTAACGAATCTCCATTTGAATATAATTGTCTTATGTGATCAGTAATATTATAATTCCGTATACCATGACTTGCGAATATATAATCTGAAAAAAGCTTCACTTTAAAGTGTTTGTTTAAATATGTATGCAATATTCTCTTAAATAATTTTAATTGTAGGCTAATAATGACTAAAAAATACCGGACATTTTTGTAGGAATTGAGCCTGTCGGGCCTGCATGATTTTAATGATTTTTGCTCTGCTTAGACCCCCCCCCCCCCTGCACACACACACAAATCCACGCTCTAGAACGCCAAACTTTCTGGCACATTTACGAACTCATTTAAAAACATAAAAACACGACACCTGTAGGTATAACATTGCAATGATTTGTTGTCCAACTTTTTTTTTTTTTTTTGGATAAATGAATTTTGAGTTATAAGTAATTGTTTTCTCATGATGGCAGTCTTTTTTCTGTGCTGTCGCATCCGGAAATTTAGTTCAAAACGCTAACACTGATAGTATTCTCTGAAAAATCTTCTACCTTTAACCCAAAAGGGAAAAACTGTTAGCGTTCGTAGTTTTTGAATAGGAGCATCTGTCCCTTTGATACGTTTGAGAACAAAATTGTGTCAGAAAGTATCCAGTTTGGATTTGAAAACCGCCATAAGTCAATTTTTTAAAACAGCAATGTTGAACGCATAATCTGAAACATGCCTTATATGAAAGTAAAAGGAAATACCTTGTACGATTCTCAAAAAGTTCACACTGCAAAAAATAAGTGTTGATTTTACAGTATAATACTGGAACCCCAGCTGCCAGCATTATACCGTAAAATTAACAGTAATAAACAGTAAAATAAGCATTAATACGCTACCGCGCATGTGCCGCAGCGTATTACTGTTTATTACTGTTAATTTTACGGTATAATACTGACGGCTGGGGGGTTCCAGTATTATACTGTAAAATCAACACTTATTTTTTGCAGTGCAGAAGAATATCTGAAAATTTTATGCATGTACCGATGGAAAATAAATATGTTACGCTGTGAGAATGTCTTTACGTGTAAAGTGTGCCATTTATCCAAAAAAAGATTGAGAAATACTAATATAGAAAGTTCAGTTATTCATACGTATTGATTATAAAATTCAAATATCTTTGCTTCTCAAGCTTTGTTCAATGATTTGAATATGAGTTAATATTAATTTATTATATTCCATCAGTTTTTAAATCTTTTTTTCCTCCTGGGTTTTATTCAGCCAAACCTAAACAAAATATGGCTGAATATTATATTTTTTATTTTTAAAATCATTTCTGAGTTTTTATCGTGTAGTTCGAACTTCGAACGTTATTTAATAAAAAATATTGAAATAAAAAAATTATAGATATTATTATTGCCAAATTGTGTAATATATATATATTATTATTATTATTGTAAATTAGAAATGTGAAATTTCCTAAATTTTCCAAATGGTGGGGGAAAAAATGTTTCTACTTTCCAGTTTTCTTTCTAGATAAATTAGAGGAAAATTAAATTATTAAGAGGAAAACGATAATAGTCCATTTTTTGTGAAATTTGGGGTGACAGTTTCATTTAATGGTTTGAAAGGCGTACTATCATTTGGTAGAGGAATAAAATGAAAATAATCCTTTGAAAAAGCAGTTAAAGACAAGATCGATACATAGTGCTGAAGCTAAGATATCCACGCCGGTAAAGAAAAATAACTCAGAATAACATAGTTTATGACTATCATAATTTTTCCCTTTCGTCCCATATATATCCTATTTTTATAATATGTCTTTTAAACTGTATTAAAACCATATTAATGAGACTACTTGCTAAATTATTTGGATTTTATCATTTTTCTTAATACAATCAGTATTCAAATTTTCTATTTCTTTAAAAACTGATATTATTTTATAATATAATATTTTTACAATTAAAATATAATTTTGATTTTTCGAAAATCTATATAAACTCAGAATTCCAGTTTTGGCATAATGCTTAAATTTCTGTTATAATTCTATTCCCTTTGTGTTTTACAACTTAATATTTGATAATACAGGAAATATATTTAATTAATAAGCTTATAATTGAATACTTGTAAAAGTAAAAATAGTTTTTTAAAAAGCATACTTTCATTAGTGCATTTAAAAGTAGAAAATACGCCAAATTTAAAATTCCTGTTTTATAAATGAAAATCTGCTTCCTTATACGACGTTGCATTCCCATGTAAAATTCATTATTATAGGTTAAAAAATAATGGATTGATATAAAAAAAATTAATTTTTGCGCAGTTTTCTTAAGGCAGTTCTCAAATTCAAAGGAGCTACTTTTTGACACATTTCTGAATTAATTTTCGTTCAGAAACACATGAAATTAATAAGTGTTCCTATTCAGAAACTATGTCATTGAATGACATTTTTCATTTTTTAGAAAAGGCAGAAGATTTTTTCAGAAAACACTGTCAAAGTGGGCCTTTTTAATCGAATTCCTGGCACGACAGCACGAGACGGGGAAAGTCATCACGTGACAAGAATCGCTTATAACTCGATAATGAATTTATTTATCAAAAAATGGAAAACGCAGTCGATTCCAAATCGCTTCAACAATCAGACCTGCCAGTTTTATGCCTTTACGTTTAAAAATGTGTCACAAAGTTTCACATATTGTTGAGCAGGGAATTTGAGATTACCTTAAAGAGATATGGCAACTGGCAACATGAAAGAAAAACAGCACTCTTTTATTACTGCAAATGTTGCTTTACATTATTGTAACACACAAATATTTGTTCAAATAAGCAGTATATTTTTTCCATCACGTTTTAACAAAATCTTTAATGGTATAATCGAATTACAAGTAAAAATATTTCCCTGCTTTTTTCTTTTTTGCAGAAAAGTAGAACATATTTTTCTTCTTTCATTCTAAAAGGCTGTTTGCATGTACATTATGGGAAGAGAAAAGGTCTCTTGACTATGACTGTACTCCTTTTCTTTAGTATAATACAACTTCCTGACTCTTCTGGATTATGTTTAACGTTATGTTATATTACGTTTATGTTAACTGGATTAAGTTTAACGTCCCCTATTACAAGACGCCAATTAACACAAAAAATCCCTGACGGCTCGGCCACAGGTAGATTTCGAAGGCGCAGACCGCGGGGCGCCTGTTTGTTGGGAATTGCGGAAGAAATGACCTTTCTGCCATGATGCGACAGTTGGAACCGTCCACTTGGAAACCTAACTTGTTTGCAGGCGGAGCCGGCAGGGATTTTTTTTTTATTTTTTTTTTTTGCTATAAGGGTTGGTCCTATAAAAAACTTGTCAATATAAAAGTTTTAGATAATATTAAGAGGAGTTATAATAAATTTAAGTGGATTTGATATCTTTTGAATTGACGAAGTTATGATTTTTTTCTTCTAACCCCCCCCCCCCCCCTCCTCCCCACTTGAAGCCATTTTTAATGATATCAAACTCTGTCATACATAAATTTTCGGCCCTTTTCCTAGAAGTAATAATAACTTTAAACGGATTCGATTCGTATCATAATTAAGACATTATGGGTTTTTTTCTGTTTTCACAAAAAGCCTCCCCATTTCCCCCCTCCTTGGTTCGATTTTGCCCGTTAACGAACCTGACTGACATTTTATGCCCCTTGATTTTATGTATAAGTTTGGAAGAGATTTGTGAAGAATTATTCGAGTTATCGGGTCCATAAAAAAGTGACATAGATAGAAAGATAGATAGATAAAGTTTTGAACTGAGGGTGGTTTTGGGTTCTGGGAGTCATGATCGGCGTAGATCTGCAAAATTTTTTCAAAAATTCCAACTTAGAGGAGAATGTAATATGTAGTATTTCTTACGAAATCTACCTAAAATGCATATATTTTCACATAATTTTATAGAGCACTTGGAAACAGTTATATTTATAAACGATTAAAATTTCAGAGAGATCGAACGACAAATACTATTTTTACGCAAAACCGTTACATTTAAGGCCATTAAAATTTTCAAAATGCTTGGACAAGAAAATCTATTTTTTTAACTGTATAATGATCATTACTTAAAAAAATAAGTAAATGTTTTTTTACGATTTTGCGATTTCGTCATTAAAGATATAAATTCATACAAAATCGAGTAAAATATATAAAATAATACAAATTTAGGGTTTATTTAAAGTTTTATCACGGGCCCGGGCAACGCTGGGCGGGTCAGCTAGTGTTTATATAAAATTACAGTTCATTCCGCCACGTAAGCTCTCGAGTTATGCTTAAAAAAAAAAAAAAAAAAAAAATTCACACGTACCAAATTTGTTTGCAATAGTTACAAATGGATTTAACATATTAGGGGTTCTAAATTTTAAACCTAAAAAAAAAAAAGTCACTTGTGACAGCTTTGCTAGTGTTAAATTAGACAACTGTGTATTCGAAAAGTTTTGAAATGTATTCAGAGCAATACTTTTGCATTATCTGCATGCCAGAGGTTAAAAAGCCATTGAAATCGACAAAGATTTTACTACTCAGAGCAAATTGATTGATTCTAATTATTTCAGCCCTAAAACACATATATGTTAAATTTGTATTATAATTATCTATGTGTAAATGATTTTATTAAAGTTCCACTAGTCCCTTGTAGCTCCCTCCCTCTAACCTTAATAGCTGATATATTACTTTAAATTATATGAAACAAACCGATTTAAAAAAAAATACTTGTCAAAATACAGTTTTTATGTGTCTGTAAATATAAAAGATTGTTAAGTCAGTTCTATAGTCCAACCAATACTCATATATTCAAAACTGTCACAGGGGCAGGGGGATTTAGATGATCTAAATTCCCCCATATTAATTTATAATAATGATAATATCTATTTATTGTTGTTACGAAATAACAAACAAGACAGCAAAAAAAAAAAAAAAAAAAAAAAAAAAAAAAAATACTTTATTTCTTAATCCCACCCCCCCTGTTTTATTTGTTATTTTGTATTATTATACAAATTCAATGTAACTAAAAAACTATACGCTACTCCCCTAAAAAAAAAATAAATAAAAATAAAAATAAATAATAATAAAATAAATAAATAAATAAATAATAATCTGTACTAATATTATAAAGGAGTAACGATTGTTTTTTTGTTTATTTGTTTGTTTGTAGGGGGTAATCTCTGGAACTACCGAAGCGATTTCAAAAGTGATGGTGGCAAATATCCCTGCACCAACATAGGCCATATTTTATGTCGGTGCCACAACCCCCAGGGGGGTGCAGGGGCAAAAAACGTTCTAAAATTTCGATTTTTTTTATACTGAAGGTGTTAGAAACATGAAATTTGGCATGGTAGTTACTTATAAGATGTAAATGCTCTCTAAGAACAAATTCTAAAAAAAAATCGAAATTTAAAAGGGTGAAATGAGTGAAAAGCGTTCTAAAAACATTCTAAATTACAATTTCTATGGAATCTCTGGAACTACAGAACCGTTTTCAAAAGTGATGGTGGCAAATTGATGGTGACAATCCCTGCTCCAACATAGGCTAAATTTTATGTCGGTGCCACTACCACAGAGGGGTGCAAGAGCGGAAAACATTCTAAAATTTCAATTTTTTTTATACTGAAGGAATTAGAAACTTGAAATTTGGCATGGTAATTATTTATAAGATGTAAATGCTCTCTAAGAACACTAGATACTTTTTTAGGTAAGGATGGAGCCCGTTTAACAATGAGAAGCTTTCTGACACATATGCGAACTCATGCAAAAGGATATAACGCTTGGAGGCATGATTATTGAAGTGATTTGTAATCGAACAGGCCTTTTCACTTTTTTGATATTGAATTACATCTTGGGTTGCAAGCGATTGTTGTCGCATGACGACAGTTTTTTCTTTTCCCGTGCTGTCGCGCCCAGTAATTCGATTCATAACCACCAACTTCTCAGTATTTTCTGCACGTTATACCTTTACAGAAAAAAGGAAAAACAGTTAGATTACATAGTTTCTGAGTAAGATCATCTGCCAATTCCATGTGTTTGCGAACAAAAAAGAATTCAGAAATGTGTCAGAAAGTTGCCAGTTTGGATTTGAGTACAGCCTTAAAGTTAATTAATAAATATGGATGCTTAACCTCCTACATTAAAACAAAACTTTTTTTAATTGTGGAAAGTGTACAGAATTTTAATACAACATTTTGATATTTTTAGAATTTAATTATAAATTAATAAATTAATTTTAAGCAATTTTTTTGTTAGCAGGGCGCAGATGATAAATCATCAAATATTCTTTATGGTTACAATTGTTTACGCGTTACAAAAACAATGGACTACACCACTTTCGCCAAAATATTCCAACTGTCTGTGTGAAACTGCAACAAATTCTCTTAAATTTCGTTTAGACCACAGTATACCATAGTTTTAGTACCATACTGCGTAGAGTTTGACTTTATACAGTAAAACCTGTGTAAACAAAACTTGTCTATAATGGGAAATCTTTATGGTACTGCTGAAAGGGATATCGTACAAATCTACATGCTAAGTCTGTAACCTGTCCAAAAAAAAAAAAAAAAAAAAAAAAAAAAAAAATCCGGTCCCTAAGCGATTTTGTTTTTACACGTTTTAATGTACATTGGATCAGTATTAGAACTTGGGATAACGGAAGCTGTTTATAACGAAATCCTGTCTTAAAAGCATAAAAAAATTATAGTGCCTACTGAAGGAATATACCATACGATTGTAACTGTTCAATTGGAAACATCCCCAAAATTGAATTTTGTTTCCCTCCTTAGCGATCCCGCTTTCACGGATTTTACTGTGTAAGATTGTCATGTTTATTTAGCACAGTAAAACCTACTAAGAGGAAAACTGAAACGACTGGAGAGAGATTCTGTTTTAGACAGGTTTTCGTCTTAACAGGTATAATTTTATGGTATTTCTTACATAGAGACTAAGAACTTTTTTACATTAAAATCAGGATTCCGTTTCAAACAGATGCAGTTTTCATAGAATTTAGTGTATTTTTACGGTCCGATTTCGAAGCCGCTGTCCGGCTTTTTATGGATGGGAAAATGACAGCACTATATATATATATATATATTTTTTTTTTCTAAGTGTAGAGGTCTGCACGGGCACGAGCACGACACGCGTTCGAACCAATTTTCATTCACAAGACTCTTTCCGGGACGGTCATTACTTTTCCCTGCAGACACGGGTAGGGCCAAAATTCTTTTTTCCTAGTCGAGTCGAACCTGGACTTCATTCTTTCTAGAAGTCTGAATAGGTTGAAAATTTCAGGCCCGGTCCCAACCCATACTGATACCACTGCAAAAATCAGTAAAATTTCGCTTGGCTCAACAGTTTTTTGCGAAAAATGCATGTATTTTTAAATCGCCATTATTGTACAATTAAAATTCTTTTTAATGAATAGTAATTTCTACATAAAAAACAATAACAAAAATCATGCGTCAAGCATAGATTATGTAACACTTTACAATGCTTCCAAAATAATTTTACAAATCATTACCGTTTAATAAGCTGAAAGATAACATTTAAGTAAACAATTTGGAAAACGCATAACCTATTTAAAAACGTAATTTCAGGAATTTCCAACATATACAAATATTCGGGAAATTATCCGAATACTTTTATTCAGCCCTGTACAGGATCTACAG
The DNA here is from genome assembly GCA_963931845.1 of Maratus michaelseni. NCBI lineage: Eukaryota > Metazoa > Arthropoda > Arachnida > Araneae > Salticidae > Maratus > Maratus michaelseni. The sequence continues at coordinate 191,785,612 of OZ007600.1, forward strand.
ATTTGTATATATACTACATAGGATGCTAAATTTTAGTTTTGTTTGGAAACGCGCAGCACAGTTTAAAATTCTACTTCTGGAGTTTCTGTCCATAAACAGAAATGTGTTCGAACTTTTGTGCTGCCCTGTATATGAAATACAGAATTTATACACACCAAGTAATAGACAAAAAGTGAGTTAAATTTAAAATCGCGTTCAGCAACTTAAAACGCACGTCCAGGAATTATTTTTAATAGGCGGTAGAGAATTTTTTTGTATGTCTCTGTAAATGAACGATGACTGCTATACACACAATATTCAGTAGGAAGCCTCTTGTAATGCACCTTAGTGATATATATAAATTTCAATGCGTTTAAAATAGTGAAACATTATTTAATTAAACCGTAAACGATTTTTCTCCATAGACGTAATGTAACGGAATTCTTTTGACTGTCCCTGTAAAGTAACTATAAGTGCTATGCACACCCTATTCCATATTAAGCTTCTTGTAATGCACCTTAGTGATATATATCAATTACAATGTATTTGAAATTGTGTAACATCATTAAAATAAACCGCAAATGATTTTTTCCCATAGACCGTAATGTAACGGAATTCTTTTGAGTGACCCTGTAAAAAAACTATAACTGCTACACACTTCAGTTGAAATAGGGAACATGCTATAGTTAACGACAATAACATATAAAAATTGCAGGGCAATCCTTTTTTACGGGAGTTAGAGCACGGACAGACGGCAGACAAACCGAAGTCATAAACACTTTTCAACTAGGTTGGAAAGTGTTAATAAATTTATTCATAAGTAATGATAATAAAGTACAGTAAAACCTGTGAAAATAAATCTGTCAATGACGGAATCCTGTCTTAAGCGGAAAAAGTGTTGATCTTTGCAAAATGTACATAATAATACGTACGAAAAGAAGATAAAACATTTACAGCAGACGATGTTCCTGTTAATGAGGGAACCTGTCTATAACGGATTTTTCTTTCCTATGCGATTCCGACTTAAAAGATTTTACTGTATAGCATTTATCAGATTTTTATGTCTTCAAGCCATGGAATATGGATTAAAGACATTAATGATAACACACACAAACAATTATATACAAATAGAGATTCATTAAAAAATCAATATAGTTTAAATAGGCACAGGAAGAAAGAAATGTAAGGAGGGGCAGTATTTTATAACGGACGTGCCTATGCAATGCATCACAACGACAGCTCTGGGTACTTTTTAAAAAATAAACATAAAAAAAAAAAAAAAAAGGCTGAAATGAGTATTTTCTATCAGAACCCATCGCACAAGACAATTTCTAACCATAGAGGCGCAAAAATCTATGTTTTGTAGAAATTCAGTCGGGTCGAACCGAGCTGATCTCGGCCGTACTTTTAGCTTTTAATACAGGGCCTGGCCAGACCAATAATTTGTACGTGCCGGGCCGGTCCGGTCCAAACACTTTCTTCTATGCGTCAGGCTGTTCCCGGGCTTGGAAATTTCAACCTATGCAGACCTCTAACCAAAGAATATTTTCTTTATATTCTTTGCTCTAACTACACGGATCTTATGCCGAGAAAAAATTAAGCGAAAGCCATTCTGTTAATCCACTCTTATGCGCAAAAAAGAAGAAAACAACAACAACAAAAAAAAAAAAAAAACGGATGGAGAAGGTTAGAAATAATAAGAAAAAAACAATGAGAAGGCAACTTTTTAGTAAGACGCTAGTAAGACAATGATGAATGAGTTTTGTACAGGGTTGCTGCAAAGGCTCTTCCTTCGAACACGCCTATCATCCAGGCAATCATCTGTGTCTTTCGCCAAACTTTGACTACTTTTAAAGGAAGGGTCACACTCACACATATCTATCTACACTTACATTCATCGTAGGATTTTTTTTTTCTAATTTAGTGAAAATTTCTTGAATGACGCCCCCCCCCCCCCATCCTTTGCATTGGACATAATACAGAAACTAATAATACACTCCTCAAATTTTCTATTTTTTAAAATGAAAATAATATATCTAATGAAACAGCTGTACTGCTTCTTGTCATTCAAATGTAGGATGTTTATGATGATGATAGTAGCATAGCAAAAAAAAAAAAAAAATATATATATATATATATATAGGAGGTGTTTCAAGTAGTCATTTTTAAGTTATCGACAGATTGCGATTATCAATTGTCCAGACTAATGCTATTATCACGAAATAAACATTTTAATTATCTTATATAGAAGATTAAAAATTAAAAAAAATTATACAGAGTTTCGATTATCAATCATATTATGAGACAACTAGAGTAGAAGGGGCCCCTTTCATAAAATATAAAGTTTTAACAGGTTAAAAACTTTGATTGATAGTTTTAAATATTAAATAAATTGTAGTATAAGCCCTTTTCTTTCCTACGTCTCTGGATGATGGTTATTTTTAACCACACTTCTATCTCAAAACATCAAACTCCAATTGATATGAATTAAAGTAGGCCATAATTTTAAATAAAATATGCTTCTTAAAGACCAATGTTCTATTCATAACTGAAAACTGCTTTTTATATGATGTTATTGTTATATTGGTACTAAATTTAACAGATACAGTGTCTCACAAAAGTGATGGGACACTTGTGCTTTATAAAAAGAAACTGCAATAAAATAAATAAACAAACATGTGCAAAAATTTTTTGGGTGTGTTTCATATTTAAAGTTAGTAACAATTATTACATAACATACATTTTGTCAAAATATTAAAATATTAATTTAGTAAAAATACAATTGTTCAGAACGGAGCAAAAAATGGCTCACATAAGTGATGGGACACTTACTTTTCCATCAAATATTTATCCACAAATTTTACTTTTTAAAAGGTTTTAATATTTTGTTGGATTTCCTTTTACTTTTAAAACATGATTTAATCTTTTTGGGATGGATTCGACTATTTTTTTTGTGATTTCTGGAGTGATTTTACCCCATTCTTCTTGAAGCACCGATTTTAGTTGTTGTTTTGAAGAAATGGTGTGTTTGCGAATTCTTGATTCCAATTCTTGCCAAATATTCTCTATGGGATTTAAGTCTGGAGATTGTGGTGGTGTTTTTATTATTTCAGGACAGTTATATAGCAGCCAGAGTCTAACGTTCAGAGCAGTGTGCTTGGGGTCATTGTCCTGGTAGAATTTAAAATCGTTATGAAGGTTCAATTTTCGTGCTGAAGATTTCAAATTTTGCTTTAAAATATCAATATACTTGTACTGATCCATTATACTGTCAATAAAAACAAAATTACCAACTCCAGCGGACGACATACACCCCCATACCATAACTCCTCCTCCACCATGTTTTACTGTTGGTACCAAGTTCTGTTTGCGAAGTTCTTCCCTGGGTTTTCTCCACACCAAGATTCTACCGTCAGAACCAAATATATTAAATTTACTCTCATCAGCAAATATAACTTTATTCCAGTAATCAGAATTCTTATTTATGTTGGATTTTGCGAAAGCTAGTCTGAGTTTTCTATTCTTTTCACTTACGAAGAATTTTTTCCTGGCTACTCTACCGTGATATCCAGCAGATCGAATTACCCTTCTAATAGTTTCAGGATTAACAATTATTCCATATAATGCTTGTAAATCAGCAGCAACTTTTGAAGCACTAATTCTTGGATTTTTTTTAATATTTCGAACGATAATTCGCTTTATTCCATTGGATAGCTTTGATGGTCAGCCAGGTCTTCTTTTATCCTGAATCATATGATTCTTTTTATATCGTTTAATGATATTGAAAACTGTTGAACGACTCAAGTTAACTGTTTCAGCAGTTTTTCTAATAGATTTTCCACGTTCAATATGCAAATTAATAACTAATTTTCGAATTTCAGGCGAAGTTTCTTTTCGTTTAGCATTCATGACTACACAGAGCTAAAAAACACAAAAATTCCAAAACAAACTGGAGAGAAATACTGCAGACGATTTTATAAATTATTGCCAATTGCTTTTAAGTAAAAATAAAACCCCAAAAAATATTTTTATTGCTTATTTCAGGCGATTTTTGTTGCATATATAATGGTGTCCCATCACTTATGTGAGCTATTTTTTGCTCCGTTCTAAACATTTGTATTTTTATTAAATTAATATTTTAATATTTTGACAAAATGTATGTTATGTAATAATCTTTACTAAATTTAAGTATGAAACACACCCACAAAAAAAATGTGTACATGTTTTTTTAATTTATTTGATTAGTTTCCTTTTGTAAAGCACAAGTGTCCCATCACTTATGTGAGACACTGTATATGTTTGATGAAATATCATCAAACAGAATTTGGGGTTTACTTGTGGAGTTTTAACCATCATCTTTTATTTACCTGAAATCTTAAGTCAAGTATGAGGAGTACTTGATATCACCTAGATATTAAAAGTTACTTCCTTAAGTTAATTAATTTAGTTTTATGTGAGTAATATTAAACTCGGACCAATTTTTAGCATACAGCCTTGCAGTTTGTTCATATTTTGGTGGATATTAAAATTTTACTTAGAAAATTTGAAAAAAAAAATTGTTTTTTATTTCATTAAATAATAACAGTAATAATAATAATTAAAAATTTTATTTAATTTTTAATATTAACTTTTTTAAATACTAATTTTAAATACATACATATTTTTTAATTTAAAATTTTTATTTATTTATTTTAAAAGTAATTTTTTTAATTAAAATTAAATTTAGCTCATCTTTACAAAAAAAAAAAAAAATCGAAAACGCAGAGCAAAATAAAATTAAAATATAGTAATTGTATTAATCTCTAATGTCCAAATAGATATATTTGTCTGCGCTTCTTTAAACCAGCTAGTTTTAAAAAAAATGTATATTACAATTTTAATATATATTTTATATTTCATATTTTTAGAAATGATAATTTTTAATACTTTTTAAAATAATACTATTTAATGTATTTTAAAATTTAAAAATATTTATTTATTTAAATTTAATTTAATCCATCTTTAGAAAGAAATCGAAAGTGGAAAGCAAAATAAAATAAAAATATAATCATCATATAAAAATATAATCATTGATCTGAAGCCAAAGTAAACATATTTCTCTGTGCTTCTTTAAACCAGCCGGTTTCCAAATCTAACCACAACAAAACAACCTTATATTGCCGGCTGGCTTGGCCAGCCGGCAACCGATAGAGGGCGCTGATTCGAATAAACAAAGCAACATTGTAAACAAACTCGTAGGACGGCAGCGGAGTGGCCAGTACTAGGAAACCGACCAGCCGGCAGCGTAGTCACGGCCTTAGTGGACAGTGTGAATACTTTTGTTTAGGTAAAATTCTGTGTCAATTTATTTTACACAAACAAACTTTCCCCGTAATTAAATTATTAAACTATAATTAGAAATGCATAATTAACAAATTGATATTGTGACTTAAAATAACTGTCAATTTAGCAACACAACAAATACCTCCCTTTCCGACTAAAAATTTTGGCACAAAATTTTACACAAGTACAATCTTCCATACCAGGATATAAAACCATCATAGATTCAGCATGTAAATATCGTATCTAATCTACAATAAAATTGTCCTTCATAAAGACAAGGAAGTGGCTGAAAACCAAAAAGGACAAACAAATTGTCCAAAATTGCTATGTCAGAGTGTTATTGACTTAGCATGCATGAATAGCACCCTGATATTGATATTGCAAAAAAAAAATCCCTACCCACAAAATTACAAATCCCCACATAAACAAAATAATATATCCCCACACATAAAATTTAACATATACAGGTCATATTGAATCACCTGGTATTTACAAAAACAGGATCAGCAACTTTCTCCCAGAACTGGATGCATTTCCTCCCTTCAGAATTCATCCTTGCTTCAACCTCATTGTTGGAGCGCTCATCTTTATCATAACATTCTTCTTAGACAATTAAGACTTACAATTGCCTTCAGTTAATTCCCTAATTCATTTCTAACAACATTATACTAAATATACATAAAATTCTACTACATAGTAAATTTTCATTAACTGTGGATTCATAACTTCCTTAAAATTTTCTCTTAATCCAATTTCAAAATTCTTAACCACAGTAACCTAATTTACCTAACAACATATTCTAAGATAATTAACAATTAGAGCTTAGCAACATGAAATTTCCACCTTAGGTAAATTGTAAGAATTTGAGGAATCGCAGTATATAACTTTTCGATAATAAGCCACATTGTACTACACAATTATGAAAAGTTGCTAACTATAATTATTTAAACAATTATAAACACACAATATTTACATAATATGCCCAATTACTAGTCCTTTAAAGCTTGTTAAATTAAACTACGAAATTTATAACAATAGCTTTTTAAGAAATATAACTTAGACAAGTATATGAAATAACAATTAACATACATATATATAGTTATTTACATAAAATATTACAATTAAATTGTTTGTAAGAATGCTTAGGCAATGTTCTCAAATTGTATTCATGTGTTTTAGTATTTTGTATAAGTCCCTGAACCATAGGAACATTTGAATTAATACCAACACTAGGTATACACATAATAGAGTTACTGCTAGTAGCGTCTGTCGCTACTTCCTCGTCGTCACTTATCGGTGAATTGTCATGAACATCAAATGCACTAGGTACAATTACAGGAATTGAGTTACCGCTAATAGCATCTGTCGCTATCTCCTCATCGTCACTTATCGGTGAATTGTCATGAACATCTAATGTACTAGGTGTAATTACAGGAATTGAGTTACCAGTATTGGTAGCATTAGGCAATTTCTTGTGTTGTGTCCTTAAAATAATTGTAAAAGAGTTTCCTTTAGGTATATTGCATGTATCTTGAGTGTTAATTTGGATATGATTATTGGAGTTATTTGTTGCTCAGAAGAATTTGTTTCAATTTGAGTTGTATTATTGTTTTCAGTTTCATATAGTGATGGAAAAGTAATTATCTCCTCCATGCCTGTTAATCTGTCAACGGGTACTAATTGAACATCTTTTGGATTATTAATGGGCATAATTTGGAAATTAACTGGGCTAGTTTTACATTTAACTCTATAAGGACCTATCTGAACATCCTGAAATTTCCTTAAAAAAAAAATCTTGAAAACTCTTGGTAAAATCTTGAAATTCATCAAATGGTCTCGGGTAAAAAAAATGCGAATATCGTCAAATCATTTTGAGAAATAAATCACGAGATTCGGCATATGGTTTCAGGAAAAAAAAATCATGAAATTAGTCAAGCGACAGTGGAAAAAAAAATCACTTTCCATTCAATCATCGCGATTAGTGAGTGTGACTATTAAGTTTGACCAATGGTGGCAATAAAGTCAATTGCGAAAATTTCAGTATTACTCGGCGAATGCTAATTTTGTCTTATAGTGGTAACCAAGGGCTAAAAAAAAATGATACTAAAGTTTATTTAGTATCTGGGTGGGGGAGGGTGGGGAGAATGTGTGTTAGAAAATATTTCATTTGAATCTGAGTTAAAGTTTTGTTTTGGGGGACAGAGAGGAGAGAGAGAGATTTCGAAATGACAACATGTCTAGCAAGAATCAAGATTAACTTAGCTCTGAACTAATATTGCTATAAATAAACTTAAAGTGAAACCAAAATCTGTGATTATTAATGCAATATTTAATAAAAAACAATTAAACCCCGCTAATTATATTTGATAAAATAGATATCCCCCGATTTGATAAAAAAAAGTTATCGGTCGATTTTTCTAAATTTCTGAAATATAATTTTGTGTATATATATCAATTTTCAAATCCCTACCTGAAATAGTTAAAAAATTTTTAATGTACCTTATAATTTTTGTCTGTATTTTTTATTAGTCCATGCATTGTTGGTTTTCTTTTTTTTCCCTTTTGTATCGGAAAGTAAATCGATAGATGGACCCTAAAAGTGGCAGAAGTAAATTCAATATGAATGTCTGCAGCTGTGCTGATGAAATAAATGAAAACATTTTCCATTTTCATTAATGAGTTTTTAATTATGTCAGCAAATTATACAGACAATATATAACAGATTTTTTATGAAAATTTGAATTTCGAATTAGATAAAAAAAAAAAAAATAATGTCTATATGCCTCATATCAAATTGACAAATGTAGTAGTTTTATTTATTTAAATAGGTCCAAAAAACTGTTGAGTTTCTTAATTTAGCAAGACCAACTTATGGTAACCTCTTTTCTGTCTGAGTCAATTTCTAAAGTCTGGACAATTTTTGGGCAAAAATAAAGAAAAGTTACCATTTGATTTTCACAAAATTTGAATTTTTGAAATCAGAAAAATAAAATATGTATGGTGCTGTGAGCTTCGAATCGATACCTCCGATAATTTTCCTAATTAGAATGGATAATTGAAAATGAGAAACTCACAATCTGCTATTATCAAATAATTTCTTTTAGGGTTTTAATATTTCTTTAGCACCATTTTAAGATAAAAAGATCACATTTTTGCAATGTTTACTTTTTTTCATTAATATCTTGGCTAATTATCGAAATGTTAAAAATCTGAGCCTCCTGTGCATCAGGACATGCCTTGGACTATCCTCACCTAAAGTTTCAGCTAGCCATCACACACAGACTGACAAACAACTTTCTTTTATTAGTATAGATAGTAAATGTAATAAATTATAAATAATATACAGTACAGGACCTCAAATCCGGAATCCTAAAATCCGGAAGACCCAAAATCCGGACCGCGATATAACTGTAAAAAAAGAATTTCCGAAAACTCGTATAGATGGCGCTTTGTGCACTCGTATCACAGTTTCCAGATGATTTAACGAAACTAACTATACTCTTCTGAATAATTTTTTTAATGTTTTTAATCTAAATTACCGTAAAATATCAAAAATACCCCCTCCCCCCAATTTTCAGCAAATTTTTCTTTTTTCTTTAATTTCTCCCATACCATAAATGTATAGTTGAAATATGTTTTTACCAATCCTTTAACGAAATTTTTATGGTGTCAATAGGTACTCCAAGGTTAGTTTCTTTGTTTTCATGCTACAGATCTGTACAGACCAAAATTTCCAGGCCTGACCCGATTCGTAGAAGAAAACTTTTGGTCTGGCCTGGTAAAAAAAGTTAAAATTTCGGCTTTCTATGTTAAAAAATTCTGTTAGCCTGTCCCAGCTTGGTATAAAAGCAAAAAGTTTGGCCTGAATCTGGTCTGGTATAAATTGTAGTGTATTGTTTTGCTCTGTAATGAACACTCACTCATGCATTTAGCCTAACACGGCAATGCGCGATTTAGATTCCTTGGCCTAACTCGGCTCTCGCGAAAAGCGATCCCTTTTCATTTTCTCAAAAATGTTTTCATGTTTATCATTATTTTAAATACCTTTTTTTGTAATTTATACTTCCGTCAGGGATACCCTTGCGTATTAGCCTGCCGTCCGCCATTTTGTTTCTCAAACGATATCAAAATAAAGGCAACATCTGGCTAAATTTTAATCATATTTTGGAATAATTTTAGTCAATTTTATACGATTTATCAAAAGATTTTATTTATTTAGAACAGCTTGCGTAGAAGTATTTATGAAATAATATAAATTTTGATTATTGTATGTCTTTTAGCCAGATGTTACCTTTAATTTGATATCGTTTGAGAAACAAAATGGCAGCCGCGGGCTAATACGCAGTACCTAAAATCCGGAACGATCGCGGCACCAGCCAGTCTGGATTTAGGTTCCTGTACTGTATTGCATATTATATATTTAAATGTAGTCTATATCTTTGTTGAATTGAAAATGTTATTTTTTTTTTATTATTATTTTTTTTTCCAGAGCACAAGTGTTGATCAAGATAACAGATTTAATGATAAACAGAAAAGACTTCAGCATTTGAAATTCAATGAAATCCTCAAGAGAAGGGTAAATTTTTAAGTGAAAATAGCTTTTTATTGGATAAACGTTATTTTGAAAAGGAATTCAGCCTATATACCTAATTATCTAAAAACAGTTCCATTTTTGGCTAGTTACGTGTGAAAAAACACTCTTTTAATAATAATGAAAATGAATGAATGAACCATTGCGTCAAATAAAGGTCAAAAGTTTTACATGAGATTTTGTTATTTGTATTGATATGTTTGTGTTTAAGTATTTTATTATGATTATATTTTATTTTAGCTATTTTTAAGTAAGTTTTTTAAGATATTATATTGCAGTGTTAAAAATATTGGCTAGTTGTTATTAGCTAATGTTAAAAGATTGACGAAAAAAAGTGTTGGCGAGATTAAACATTTTTTGCCAATCACTAGCACCCGGCTAACATGAAAGTACCAATATTTTTTATTTTCTGAGAAAATATAGCTGCAATAAAAGTAAGAAGTCAATTTTTCTTTTTCAATTGAAAAATTAATTTTTCTCCTCCACTTTGAATTTTCTGGTAATTTTGCATCTCTATACTCAACTAATATTCTATTAAAAAGCAATATTTTTAAATTTCAAATATATATTCTGAACATAGCTACACATTGATTTTAATTGAAAAATTTATCAACAAACAAGGTAATTTATTCTGACTTATCATAAAATTACTACTTGTTTTTATTTTAATTTAAAGTTCGAAAATCTGTTCAATCATAAAATTATTTAGCAAAATCATGTTGTCCAAAATTTGTTGTCTATCAGAATAAAAACTTTTTACAAACTATAGAAAGACAATATCTGTAGTGGATTTTGAAATAGTATTTGCTTTTCTTTTAATTCTAAGTTTGTATCAATTAAAATAAAAATACTATATATTTTGCTAAATATAGAACTGCCTGTAATGATTCATAAATAATTTGTTACCTTCTTTTAATTTCTAGGTTCATACGAATAAAATCAATCTTGATGTTGTGAAGCCATGGATTTCTAGACGTATTACAAAAATGTTGGGAGGAACTGAAGACAGTATTGTTGAATCTATATTTAACCAATTAGTGTCTGAGAAGGTGTGTGTGCGTTTATATAACATATTTCCAAGTATTTAATCACAAAAATGTTGTATTTATGTTTCTAAAATTTAAGTATGTGTCCAATTTTGACAAAATATTACACAATGCATTAATTTTTCCTACATTTATTGTTTTTCTTAACTTTTGATGCACATTTCTGTTTGTTTATTTATAATCAATTGCCTAAAATTAAGCGTAGGATGGCAGGATTTTCCACAGTTGTCATGAGAAAGAACGGTACAAAAAGCTTCCATCTTGACCAAGATGAAAGCTTTTTGTTTATAAGTGTAATTGTTACTTATCTTATTATGATGATGGTCATAGAAGTTGACTGAAACGTGTAATTTTAAAGTATAATTTTACATAAATATTTATACACCATTCAGTAAAAACGTGTGGTTTACTATACACAAATTTTTTTTTATACAATAATGAAAAGATTATGTTGGAAACACAATTTATTTAAAACTTTATTCATTGAGCCTATAATATTGTTCAGCATGGATAAAATTTATTATTAAAAACTCTTAGAAAAACCATGATAGCAAGATAGTTCATTATAAATCAACCATCATCGTCTAAAGTTCGTTCGGCGTGGGAAAATATATCTTTCAGATGCTTGGAAATTGAACAAAATTTTAAATCTTTCTTAAATAGTTTTTAAAAACTATATAGTTTTAATTTATGAACTATAACATATGATTTGGTTTCTTATCTCATTATCCACAGTTCTAATTATGTGCAATTTCTAAATTTAAATATATTGGTAATTCTTTTCAAAAACTTTGTCTCATTTTCAATCACCTAAGACAGCGCTTCCCAACCTTTTTTCTTTCACGTACCCCTTGCTTAGGCTTTTCATTTCTGAGTACCCTCTATTTATCGTTAACACTCACCACCCCCTGTCTTCTCCCACATATTATTAAAATATTCAACTACCATGAATGAAAATCCAGATTTCAAGAATTATGCATTATTAATTATTATATTTCCTATTCACTAAGGGAGCACTGATGTTTTCAGTTTGATTCAGGTCTAGTGCCCTTTGTCCTCAATTTGAGTGTAACATATTGGACTTATATATGAGGCTCATTTTATAATCCAAAACTATCAACTTTCTTTATGTGTTTTCAGTTAAACCATTTTTGTGATTTCCACCATTACCGATATTATTTCTACGTACCCCCAGCAGGCTCGCCACGTACCCCAGGTTGGGAACCGCTGACCTAAGAGTTGAATTTCAGAAAACACCTTTTTAATGGATTTAATCTTTTATAAAATCAAGTGCGGATACCTGTCGATTTGGAAAAACATAATTGATTAAACAAAGTATATTTGTGAGTCTTAATGTATAACAATGTCTTTCCTGATTGTGTCGTCGATACACAGCCGAAACCAAAACACCTGCATTTGAAATTGTAAAGTTTTAGTTGTTACTTCCTATTATGATATAAAAATCCATTAAAAAGGTGTTTTCTGAAATTCAACTCTTAGGTGATTGTAAATGGGACTAAAAGTTTGTGAAAAAATATACCAATATATTTAAATTTAGAAATTGTACATAATTAGAACTGTGGATAATGAGATAAGAAACCAAATCATAACTTATAGTTCATAAATCAATAACTATAGAGTTTTTAAAACTATTTAAGATATATTAATTTTGTTCGATTCAAACTTTTTGGAAAATTCTACGTATCTATAAAAAATGGAAGTAAATAATTAAATGTTCTAAGTAAAAAAAAAAAAAAAAAAAAAAAAACAAGAAAGAAAATACTTAAATTGCAGTATTTAGTTTGTTATTAAGCTTGAAACACTAAATTTAGTTTGGCATGAAGAGAGCCTCACTCAGATCGAAATTAAACACATACCTATTTTCCACCACCACAGTAACAATCGGGGTATTGATTTCTGGATTTGCGAGTATCAATCCGATCACAGAATTGCGATTGACATAAAAAATTATTATGAGAAATGATTTTTTTATTGCTTTTATTTTACATTGTACTAAAACAGTCACAGTTTATTTAACTTTTAATTCTTCAGCAAAAAATAGAAATAAGATGACACACTTAAAAAAACTATACAAAAATAACTTGCATTCTTTGGCAATTACTAATAAAGAATAAATAGGCGTAATACTGCTCCTTTTTAAGCAAAAGTTTGCAGTTTTTTTCTCTACTTATTGCCTTATTTTCTCCCATATTCTGATTAAGTCCAACAAATGAACAAGGCCAAAAGTTAAAATTCAGTACATACAAAACTGTGTTCTTTTAAAATATTCAATGAGATACTTTTAGACTATTTTTAGCAACAAATTTAACATCTTGTTCACTCAAGAGCAAACCTTGTTTATGTAAACAATTTTCTGACATTAACAATGTAAGAAACTGTCTTAGTCATTTTTTGATAGATTTAATGCACACTTTAAAGGTGGTAAATGTAATTGAAATATCCACTTTTTACATTTGATAAGCTGTATGGGTCATTGTGGATTTTAAGGTGACAAACTTTTGCTTTTTGTCTCTCTCTCTCTCTCTCTATGTGTGTACTATATATGTATGTAATGCTAAACAAATCTTTGTATAAAAAAATACTAGATAAGCACTGGTTACATTTCTACACACATGTGTTATTAGCATGGCTGTTTTGTCATTGCCATGGACAGAAACAACCATTTTAATGACACCAGCAATCGCTCATACTAATGACAAATTTTAACTTAAATAAGATTTTGAACCTTAATATAATCCCAATGCAATGCTCCTTTCTGTGGCTGTCTAAAGTGCAAAAGTTCTATCCAAATCAATAAAATAAAAATTTTAACTATAAAAGAAGCATTAAAATTATCTATTCTAATGACATACAATGATGTACTTACCTAGTATTTAACTTCTATTCTCAAAATGCAGTACATGCTTTTGATTTTATACTAAGGTAAAAGGGCTATGTGTTATCTTAGAAACTTTATTTTTCTGCACTATAGTCATTATGTGAAAATGAAATATTGATTAATAGTCAGCTGTAAAAATATGCACTGCTTTAGACACTGAGTATGGAGGGCAAACTTTAAATCCTTTCTTATATATTATTTTATTGTTAAAAATAAATTTATTGGTTAAATCATTTTATTGATTTATTTAAACAGTCTCATTTGTTTGATCTTATAAACACGATACTAACACTTAAAAAGTGTTTGTTTAAACAGGGTAAGCTGCTATGGACATCCATGCTAATGACATTTTGAATATTTATTCTTTTATTTTAAGGTGTTTTTAACTAAAAAAGTTAGTTTCAATTGAGTGCAAATAACAAATAATATTAAGACAAACATATTTAAATTAAAAAAAAATGGCAGAAAACCCCCAAATTTTTTTGTATGCTAAATTCTCCCCAATCTTGAGAATCACCCATAACTTCAGTTTTGCTGAATTGATTTTGATCGGACTTGCACTGTTAGTTAGATAATTTTTGAGGGAAGGTTTTAGTATACAACATATTGTTCTACGTTGCATAGTTATAGCCTTATGGATGAAAGTTCTATAATAAAATACACCTGATTATGGTAGATTAGCTTTTTTAAAAGATTCTGCCAAATGGATTTTGATGGCACTTGCACTGTTGATTAGATAATTTTTTTAATGGACGTTTTAATGTATAACATCGTTCTACCTTGCTCACTAAAAAAAAAATGGGGAAAAGGTCTCTAATAAAAGTTCTACAGGACATATTTTGATGCAACCTATACAGTTAGGTAATGTTTCAAGGAGGGTTTTAGTAATTGCATATAGTTCTACATTGCTTAGTTATAGAATTATGAGAAAGTTCTATAATCAGGTGAACCGATCATGTAAGATTAATCTTTTCAAAAGATTGTGCTGAATGTAATCCAATGGAACTTGTACTGTTATACATTTTCAGAGAAGGTTTTAATACCAAATTTTGTCTAACAGTCTAAAATTTAAATAATAGCGCAATGGCGTTCGTATCATTTTCAGCAATGCGAAAGGATGTTCCAGGTAAAGATCCACATTGCTTTAAAGCACAAGGTGAAATTCACCAATATATTTCGTTTGAATCAAGGTTCATTGGATAAATCGACCAGTGTAGTGGGTGAAGTTTGCTAGTTATAAATAAATCAATATCATGTAGTTGAAAAGTTTTTCATAAAAAATGCATGACTTATGATTTTTCTTATGGAAGGTGTGACCAATAAGTAGGGTGAATCACCCCTCAAATCGAAAATGAGAATAACCCGATTATCTGCGACACCTTTGTTGTTAACATAACATTCAGTATTCAGTTAACAGTGGTTTGTCATTTCGTGTGTCTGTGTGGTGGATTTGTGGTGTGTCATAGAGCAGAGAATCAATTTGAAATTCTTGTATTAATTGGGCAAATCAGCAGGCAAAAAGTCATGCACTGCTGAAGCACGTGTACAGAGATAAAACCATGACCTTGAAGACTGTGTATGTGTGGTTAAACTTATAGTGATGGCCGTGAAAGTGTTTAAGACAAGCATCAGAGTAGGCAGCTCACCACCAGCAGAACAGAGACAAACATCGAGAGAGTATGTGAACTGTTGCAGCGAGATCAGTTATTAACCATCAGGATGCTGTTAGACAAATTGGATATCCCTTGGGAATCTGTTCTGAAAATCATGACACAGGAATTAAAAGCTGTACCATTGGAGGAGTTTTCAAGAGCTTTCGATGATTTTTACACATGTTGTCAGATGTGCATAATGCATGACAAGGTTACTATTTTCAAGGAATGTAAGCAGCTTTCCATGTGAGGCCTACTCAATGTAAGACTAATTTCATCATTTATCCTACTTGTTGGTCACACCTTGTATTTTACTCCAGTGCTTTTTAATAATTTATTTTGGTAAAATTGCACAGTGTAGCTGATTACGTAAACTGTTAAATAAGAGAGTAGTTTAAAAATAAATGAGCCTGTAATAATTTAGCCAGTAAGAAAAATTAGTTTTAAGTTAACTCAAGTTATTTATCTTTCCTAAAAATATTTAAAAATTGCCACTGTTTTAAATTTTTATTAGCTCATTTTATAAGTTTGCTGATTTTATACTCTTATTCATGTAGTATCCTGATGCGCGAATCTTGCAGATTAATCTTGCTGATTATGTGGGTGGGAAATGTGCCAGAGAATTTATGTCAGAATTATGGACATTGTTAATTAGTGCTGAAGACAATACTGATGGAATACCTTCTGCCATATTGGAACAGAGAAAAGATGAAGTTAATAAAGAAATGGTATGCATGTTTTTGTGATTTTTTTTTTTTTTTTTGTCAGTTTTGATGCATTTGTAGATACTGTAATTTATTGATATCAACACATATTTGCTGACTTGCATTTGATGAAAGACTTTCATCTTTGAAAATGTCTACCGATTTTCACATTGCATAGCAAAATATTACTTTATACTAATTATCTTGTTTGCCACACCAAGTTATTCAGAAACATTAAATTCCTTGCTTATTTTACTTTGAGACTGTGAATCTGGTAACAGGCTGATAAATTTTACTTTTTCATTCTTATTGGCTACTTTACATTTTTCTTTCAGTTTACTTAAGTTTTCTATATTCAACCTTAAATAATGTAAAGACATATGGTGCACTCTCCTGAAAATCTATCTTCACTGAAAGTTTGTTTCATTAATGCTGTATGTTTTTTTTTTTTTTTTATCTTTGTTCATTATTTTATGCATAGAAGTCTAATGACCACATACTGTATCAACTGTCTAAAGTTTCATTGTCTATTCATATAAATGAGTGTTAAATTTAGTATCATCATTGTCGGTTGTTTTCTTCACGAGTTTTAACAAATAATTTGGGGACACAGTTGTGACAAAGGACCTAGAATTTAACCCTACCATTCCATTTGTAGGCTTAGACAATTAATTGTTCTAAAAGAGTCCTAACTCAACATAGTCATCATCTCTAATAAAGAGGCATTTCCCAGTGAGCATAAAAATCACTGAATTAAACCTGCTGTCGAGAATTCCAAAACGGAGTCTAGCAGCAAATGCCTCATCCTCGACATTGTAAAGCTGCCAACTGCTACTAAAAAATTGTAGATGCTACGATTTAGAGCTAAAAGCTACAATGATATAAAAATCTGTCAAAAACTACTATTTTCTCAAACACACACCAGAAAAAAAGGTCGCGGGAAAAAAAGAAGGAATTTTGTCAAACTATCAAAGCAAAAATCACAATTTTTGTCAAGAAGTCGTGAAATAAATTGCAAATTTAGTCACGAAAAAAATCGACAATTCCATCAAACAATTGCAGGGGAAAAAAAAAATCTGATAATTTTGTCAAACAATTGCGAAAATTTGTCGAGTGACTACGTAAAAAAATCACAACTGTCATCAATCAGTTCCAGAAAAAAAATCAAGAATTTTGTCAAACAAGTTGAAAAAAAAAAAAATCGCAAATTTCGTTACCGAAGATGGGAAAGATGATTGCCAATTTTATAAATCAGTTGCAGATGAAATCGTGAATTCCGTCATTCAGTCGTGAAAAAAAAAAAAAAAAAAAAAAAAAAACGACGAAATTTCGTTGAACATTTGTAGAAAATCGCAAAGCATCACAGAATAAAATCGCAAATTTTGTCAGTAAGTCGAAGATATAATCTAAATTTTTGTCCAACTCTTGCGGGGAAAAAAATCATGAATTTTGTCAAACAATAGTGAATTTCGTCAAGAGGTCGCATAAAAAAAGTCGTGAAACTCGGCAATCGGTTTCAAAATATGCAGTTATTTTTCTCAATAGGAAAAAAAAAAAAAAATTTTTTTCAACAAAAATTGCAATAAGGTTTGTTATGTGTTTGATTTCTCTCCATCCGCATTTTTTCTATTGAAATCTAAAATCTAAAAGAAAAGAAAATCTCCCCATATTTCTTGCATTTTTATTTTTGTGAAATAATGTTAATGTAGTATTAAACTGTACAAATTGGCAGTAGTCATATTCTTTAACTCAACTATGAAAATGCAATATATTTATTACAGAAAAACATTTTAATATTAGAAAATTTCAAATGTATTTATTTTATATATACAATATAGTTTACAAAATTCACACATTGTGAAAAATGTCATACAATTTTTTTTCACACATGTTTTTCTCTTTTGTTATTTTCTGAGTGGCATCCCTGGAAACAGGTATTTATATGTACGTACATGAAAACAAGAGTCTCCTACTTTGTGTGCTTATGCATAACACATACGTTCAATTGATCAGTATTTGTTCATTTTTGCAGCGTAAAAAACAGCAGCCAACCTCTAGATTAATTTGAATTTTGTGTGCTACTATTTCTCATTTTCAAAGGTTGGCAGGTCTGCTTTTAGTTTAAAATAGAAAATAGAAAAATAAGAAATAACATCATAAATCAAAACATTTGATTTTTAAAGTCAAAGTATCGTTTCTAATCTGCACATACGAAAAATAAAAGCTGGTATTGGCGATTTTAGAAATGCTATTGGCGAGATTTGCACCCAAATAACATAAAAGTACTTAATAATATTATGTATTTCATAAATGTATATTAAATTACTGTCTTGAACGTGATTAGTCATTAACAATGGTAAATATGATTGGCGATTAACAATTTTTTTATTGGTGATATCTCTTCCTGCTACGTATAATACATAAATACCAAATTAACTGATCATTTCAAAATTTGATTCATTAAATATTATTACATGTAAGTTGAATGTAAACAAATACAACTTCGTCAAGAAAAGATTCGGAAGGAAGTTAAGTTGTATAAACACTTCATCAAACGGAATTATGGTAAACTTTAATTATCTCACAGGTCCTGGTACGAATTATTTTTTGACCCCAAGGTACAGCGCCTAGAATGTATTTTGGTGTATTAAGGTGCTGTAACCAGGCAGCGCTCCAAAAAATCATTCACGGAAAACTTACTTTACGAATGATTATCTCCATGGTTTAATGGTTTAATATTTTAAACTTTCACGACAAATGAATCTTTTTTTTTTTTTTTTTTTTTTTTTACTTTTATGGATAGATAATTTGAACTGCGAAACTAATTTCAACTGAAGTTATTGCAGAATATATACATAATTGAACGTAAGTCATCCCTCAAATATTAGTTTATTTGAACGATCTTTCTAAAAAGGTAACTTTTATGCAGTTTTATTCGAAAAATAATTTTGAATAAAAATGGCCGCCTGCCATATGAAAAAGTGATGCGGGCATCCCAGAACTGTTGATGACAGTCACATGACTTAGTTTTATTATAGAGATTATTTTTTGAATTATCTAGTAAAAGTATTTTATTGCAATTTTTGTAAAAAGGAATTTAATCTTTAAGATTATGCCTTAAATTTCTCAAGAAAAAACCCCAATTCTAATATGTTTTTTTAAATAATAAAATAATTAATATGATGATCATTTCTTGCCTAAAATATTTACAACAAAATGACAGGATTACAGCATATGACAGGGATAGGTTACAGGGATAGCAGGGACAGGGATCTGTTATCAAGAATGCTCGGGACCTGGGGCATTCTGAATAAGAGGTTTCTCTGTAATTTGGAACACTTTTCTATAAGTATAAAAAATGTCTGAAATAATTTCATAAAATAATAAATAGGAATAATACATGTAAATAATACATTACTTATAAATTTCTTCATTTAATATATTATTTGTACAAAATAATTTTTTTTTTTTTTAGATGTCTGACATGGAGTCAAAGAATTCTGAAAACATAAAAGATGCTTTAAAACTATATGATATAATACTAATAGAGTAAGTATTGTTACTCTTTTAATTGCTGTTAAAAGATTCTTTGGCATTGTAATTGTATGTAATGTTCTTTAATGTCTGATCTTTATTGTAACATTTTTCTACCCAACCAATTCTCTGATAGAAACTGCCTCCTTCCCCTCGGCCTGCAAAATCAGAACTTTTTATTATTAGTCTGATTAAAACGAAGTTTTTTCTCAGGTCTCCCCTGCCAGATACTAGATAAACTTCGGTATTTTTTCAGCCCTTGGTTACCACTATTTTGAACATTAATCACCTGGGAGGGGTATTTTCTCAGGTTCTGTGGGCCCAATTTCAACCAGAATTAGTTCATTCAACTTAACATGAACTAATTCAAGATATAGATAACTAATTAAGATACAGATTTGGCACCACATGTCAGTAGAAAATTAAACTAAAAGATTTTGTAGCACATGCACAGCACACCTGCTATACAGTGTCGTAGGCAGTAGGGACACGTGCCGGAGTGTCAAAGAGTTTTATTAGAACAAAGTGCACCCCCTAGTGGTAGAAAGTGGAACGAACTAAAAAATGTTGCATTTAAAATTTGTTAGATTCAAACAAAAGGCCTGATTTCAATGAGAATTGAATCATTCAACTTTATATGAACTAATTAATATGTAGACAACTAATTAAGACATAGATTTGGTGCCCCATAGTGGTGGAAAGTGAAACTAAAAGATTTTCAGTGCGTGCACAGCACGTCTTCAATATGTTGCCATAAGCAGCGGGGGGACAGGTGCCAGAGTTTCATTCGGAAAGAGGTTTGTTTAAGACAGAGTGTACCCCTTGGTGGTGGAAAATATAACTAAAAGATTTTGCATTTAACCTTGGCAGATTCAAACAAAATCTTTTAATGACATTCTGATGTCTTCCAGGTACTAAATAAACATCAGTATCATTTTTTCAGCCCTTGGTTACCACCATTTACAGGCATGATTCTTCCGCTGATTCGCAGTTTTCCAATCTTTTGAAAAGCACGAAATTTGCCAAAAAATCACGGAAAAACTGCAAATTTTGCCAAAAAATTGCATAAAACGCGAATTTTGGCAAAAAGAATCGCAGAGAAAACATGCATTTCGTCAAAAAAAAGCTGAAAAAATACGAATTTCATCAAAAAGTGTAAGAAACGTGAAATTTGCCAAACAATCATGGGGGAAAAATGCAAAATATCACGAAAAAACGCACATTTTGTCCAAGGATAGCTGAAAAAAAACTCTAATTTCATCAAAAGATTGCGAAATAAACTCTAATTTCGTCAAAAGATCATGAAAAAAACTGTGAATTTCGTCAAAAGATTGCAAAAAATGCAAATTCAGTCAAAAGATTGCAAAAAAACATGAAAGCCGTCAAACAATCACGGGAAAGAAAAAAAAAAATTGTCAAAAGATTGCAAAACCCCCCACAAATTTCGCCAAAAAATTTTATTAAAGATATTAATTTCTAGGAGAAGTGATTTATTTTTTCGGTTTCTATGGGCCTGATTTCAACAGGAATTGATTCATTCGACTTAACATGAACTATTTAAGATATATCTAATTAATTAAGACATAGATTTGCTACCCCTTGGGGGTGGAAAGTGGAAATAACAGATTCCTCATATGTGCACAATGCGCCTTCTATACAGTGCAGTAAGCAGTGGGAATGAGTGCCGGAGTTTCATTCGGAAAGAGATTTATTTAGACCAGAATGCTCAACTTGGTTATGGAAATTGAAACTATAAAAGATTTTGCAGTCTGTGCGAAGCTAGTCTGCTATACATGGTATCATAGGCAGCGGGGACACGTATCTGAAAATTTGTTTAGAATAGAATACATTCCCTGTCAGTAGGGCTGGGCGATATATCGATACATCATCAAATATCGATTTCTATAACATATCGTCTCAATCGATTTCAATCTTCCTTAAATGTCAATATATTGTCTATAGTTATATTCATTCATTAGTCAACTAAATTTCTTATTATCCAATTAATTCCACAGTCTGAAAAACGAAGTTGCTAAAAAAAGAGGCATTTTTTCCCTTTAACTCCCACTCTCCCATATCTAGAGATCCTCAGTTTGTTAGTGGGCTATAGAAGTGATATAGAAATGAATAGCATCTTTTATTTTTCGATAAATGTATTGCATTCTTAGTTATAAGCGAGACTTATGACTATTTCCGGGCTATCGTGTTACGAAAATTAGTTTAAACGTTTACTATGATAGCCCTTTCTGATAGATCCTTTGCTTTATTGAAAAATGGAAAACTCTATTCAATTTCACCTATTTTAATAAGTGCACCTTCCAATTGTGTGCATTAAGATTTTTCTCATTTTCAAAACTTTATAAAGAATCAATATTACATTTCTAGCGACGTGACATAAACAGGCATAAGAAATAGTCTTCAAGGTTAGGAAAAAATATTTTTTTAATCTGAATTAAAAAAAAATTAATTCGTAGAGCGGTTCGGGGGGGAAAAAAGCATTTTTTGGTTTATGGTTGATTCCCGGACTTTTTTAAATGCAAAAACAATAAATAACTGTGCTATTGAAGTGATTTAGAAACGAATAGCATTTGTCATTTTTCGATAAATGTACTACATTTTAAGTTATAAGCGATTGTTGTCTCATAATGGTCATTTTCAGGCTAACGTGTTACGAATATCGGTTCAATATTTTTACTTTTGACACCCTTTTCTGACAGATTCTCTACTTTATCGAAAAATGGAAAATGTTATTCGATTTTATAGTTTTTTAATAAGTGCACTTTCTAATTCCGTGCGTCTAAGCTTTCACTTCACGACTGTGTCAGAAAACTCAGAGATTGTATTTGGGAACTGCCTTAACAATATAATATATATATTATTTCCTGAATTTCTAAAATATAATATTTTTAGATCTCCCCTACCTTTAAAAAAAAAAAAGACAAAAGAAAAATCAACCTCTTCTTGAATAGTTTAAGATTTCTGGCATTTTTAAAACTCTATAAAAAATCATCACATTCCTAGAGACATATGCGGGCTTAAGAAAAAACGTCTTAAATGTTAGAAAAAACTTTTTTTTTTTTAAATTCTGTATTTTTTTTTATTAAATTCCTAAGTTTAAGAATCTTTTCAAAAAGTATTTTTTTACGTGACTTTTTACACATTCACGGACATTTTAAAACACAAAAATAAGAAATTATCATCCCTAACACTATTGAAGTGATTTAGAAACCAATAGCATTTTTCATTTTTCAATAAATATATTACATTTTAAGATATAAACGGTTGTCTCATGATAACCATTTCCGAGCTGTCATGTTCCGAAAAATGATTAAAAATAGGCCAACATGACAGCTCTTTTCTAATAAACCCTTCGCTTTATCGAAAAAAAGAAAACTCTATTCGATTTCGTAGTTTTTTCAATAAGTGTACCTTCCAATTTCATGCATCTAAGCTTAAGATTGCCTTCGCAAATGTGTCAGAAAACTCAGAGATTGTATTTGGGAACTGCCTTAACAATATTCATACATATTTTTTTCCCCAATTTCTAAAATATAATTTATTTCAAATTTTTCTGCCCCCCCCCCCCCCGAAAAAAGTGGAATTTCTAAAATATAATGGAATTTCTAAATAAAATGGAATTTCTAAAATATAATATTTCTATATTTTCTGGGGGTGGGGAGAATCTACCTTCACATGGACAGCTTACGATTTCAGGCATTTTTAAAATTTTATAAAGAATTAACATTGCATTCCTAGTTAGTTGGTTTTATAATCTTAAATAATCCGGTACGCACACTGAAAGACAAACTTTATATTCATATCGCAATCATAAATGCAATCAGAATAGCACCAAGAAGAGAAGAAATTGATAAGCCGAAACAGTCACTCGCTTCGCTAGGTCTCACTCACTGCACTCGCCTTATACCGTGATTGTACTCGTGAGTATATTCAAACATTCATGGATATCGATATCACGCCGGTCGCTTCAGAGCTGGCATTGATATCTATGAATATTTGAATACTCACTAGTATAATCAAACATTCTTGAGTGAAAAAAAGATATTTTTGCGATTGTCAATATTCATTGAACTCATTCATTCACAAATCCACTCACGATTTCGATGTATTAAGTGCAATTAGCTCATGTGCTGAGTGGAATTCAATGAATAGATAGTTTAATTAGAGGTCTGCACGGGTGCCTGGATCGAAAAATTTTCTGCAGGCTCGGGCCGGGCGGGGGACTAGTTATCACTCTTTCCATGCTGGGCTAGACTTTTTTCCGGGACAAGCTGGGCCTCGAATTCACTCTTCCTACAGGTCTGCATGTACAGAAATTTTTATGCTGTGCAAAAATCAGTAAAATGAGGTCCAGCACAACATTTTTTGCAAAAATTCCATAGATTTTTAAATGGCCGTTATTCTAGAATTAAAATTCTTTTAAAAGAATAGTACATACATTTCTAGGCAAAAATATGAAAGGCATGTATGAAATATCCGGTATGTTTTGTAGAAATTCAGTCAGGCCGGGCTCGGGCCGAACATTTTGTTTTTATGCCGGGCTGGGCTAGGCCGTGTCTGGAAATTTTGGCTGCACAGACGTCTAAGTTGAATATGAGTGTAAATGAACGTTGGGCAAATGAATAGAAAATCGTGGATTGAGTAGTCTTCCTTTTTGTGTTTTATGACTACAGTAGGAAAATTTACAGATTTTACAGAAATTTTTTCGTTGTCGGTAAGGTTGACTCATTGTTTCGGGTTGTATTTTGACTCGTGTGGGTCGGGTCTGGTTAACCAGAGATTTAATCAGAAAGTACAGAGCAGTGTTTCAGGAAAAACGTGTATTTGAAGTTGAATGAGTAAATTTTTATTTATTTACTTTTTTAAAAATTATTAGCCTCTGAATAAAGCACTCAATTTCCACTGTTTGTGAATGAATGAATCTCGGGTAAATTAATAAAAACCAATGTCATAAATTTTTTAAAAGAAAATACCGAACTAGTCTACATCTGCGATTGAATTATTTTTAAAAATACATTTAAAATGCATATTTTTTTAATACATGCGTGTTTAATTAAAATAATCGGAAAATATGCTTACGGTTCCCATTCATTCATGCGGAAACACAGGCTCGCTTATGTTAATCCTATGGGACAGTTATTTTACAATAACCCCACCACCTAAAAAAAAAAAAAAGAATTGGTATTTGAAGCTTATTATTTTTATAGAAGTGCACATTCCTCTCCGGAACTCCATATTATACTACCCCTCCCTTCCTCAGAGCATCAGACATTCCTCCCACAGGGTTTTATTTCAGCTTTGAGTCAGGAAAAAATATTTTGTTGGGTTCGGACAAGATAATTTTCACACGAGCCCGAAATGGGTTAAATTTAATGGATTTGTGGATTGTTAGTAGTAAGCCTAAACTGTATAATTTTTTTTTTTTTTTTAAACGAAAGGGTATTTGGAACTATTTCTTGGAATCCCTAGAACTATTTTTAAATGAAGGAATTGAACTTATTGAAAATGGAAGGTCGACTATGTTTGCTGCACGCCACACAGTATGAGTTTCAAGCGTTTCTCTCTCTACCTTTCCTCCCCCCCCCCCCCCTCACCTCTCTATCGTCGGCGGGCAAGGCAAGCAAAGTGTGGTTTCCGTATTTGGAAAGGAGGGACAATGACACATTAAAATCTTTATCAGCTATTTTATAAAATTATTTTTTGCTCTAGCAGAGCAAAATCAAGGGTGAGATAAATTTTGAAACACAGGGGATTGCAGCCTGCAGCATAGGCTGATTTTTCTTAAAAACAAATATAAACTATTGGGGACGTCAGTTTAAAAACTCGCCTTAACCAAAAAATTAAATTCGAGGAAATCATGAAAAACCTCGGTCTGCTTCCATTGGTTTTCATTGTAAACCAAGATTTTAGAACGCCAAAAATACATGCTGAAACTAGGTTTTCTGCGGATTATAGTGTTTTTCAGTGAAGATTTACCAATAGAAAAAATTTATAGAGAACACGATTTTTTAAATTTTGGATAAGGCAAGTTTTGAAACTCACATCCTCAATTTGAAAATGGACTTTAGCTTGATTATTATTTTTTCCCCTTCTATCAATGAAAACTTAAGTTCCTTTTTTTTTTTGCCGTTCAATTATTTTAATTCGCAAATAGGATGAATTAATTTTATTTCTTCATATATAAAGAAAAGTTAATTTATTAAATTTTAGAATCCATGATGGAGTAGTGGCCCTCCCTTACACCCCTTTGCCAGTGCCCATGAAGGCATAGACTGCATTAATAGAGCAGCCACATGTTATATCTTGCCTCTTTACATTGCTCATTTGAATATATCGCTCTTTTTACGCATACCCCAAAAAATAAGTTTTACCTTAACGTCAATTTCATATATTTATATATTATTCGATTAGAATAAGTTAATGTATCATTATTTTAATAAAATGTTGTAAAATTAATATAAAGTATTTTGGAGATAAATATAAACATTTTCTTGTTTGTTATTATATTTCTTAATGTTTAATGCTCTTGGTTATATCGCGCTGTTTTTCAGTCTTCCAGACTGCGCGATGTAACAGAGGGCTGCAATATTTAAAATTTAGACAGATTGAAATAAACAACTGAAAAACAGAGAGATTGGAATTCACACAGTTTCCTTTTATTACTAGTACAGGCTGACAGAACATTTATGCGGCATCTTCGGTTCTTAGCGTTCGCCTCTCTCTGAAAACACATCTCATGTCATCCAATAGTTCTTCCAGATGTCTAGCGGGGTCGAAGGGTTCAGAAATGTTTTAAAATATACTATATATTTAATATCAATAATTTTATTACTTTGATTAGCTTCATACATAACTTGAAATTTAGCTACTTTGTTCATATGTCACAATATCGATATATCGGAATATCATGATATAAAAATGCCGATTTTTCATGATATTTAATTCCAGACATCGCCTGGCAATGGAACTAAGATTTTTCTGTGTGTGCACCAAAAATGGCTATTTTTTCTGAAAATGCAAAAGAAAGTTACCGATTTGATAATCCCAGACAACGAAATAGTTTCATTTTCACTCATCCTCTAATATTAAGAAAAATATAGAGGTATTGAATTGAAACTCGCACTCTGTACATAGTTTATTTTCCTAATTGCAAAAATGCAAATTTTGTGAAAATCAGACCGTAACCTTTTTTTAATTTTAACCAAAAACTGAATCAAATGATTCAGACCTTTTATGGGGGTGGTATTAAATTTACTTCCGCTTTGGGGTCCATCTCTCTGTTTAATTTCGGAAAGACAAAGAGCAGAGGAATGGTTTTAATCAGTGATTTTTTGAGTCATTTCCTGTTTTGTATTATTTATTGGCAAGATTGGGCAACGCTGGGCAGATTAGCTAGTACAAAAATAAAATGTATGCATTTTTACGAAAACATATGTTGTATATATGAAAAAAAAATTCATGTTATTTATGAACATTTTTATTATAATAATGTATACTTATATAGTGTTTCCCCTAGGCCAGGGTTGGCGAACCTATGGCATGCGAGAGAATATTTTTGGCACGTTGTTGATTTAAGTTCTAAATCAAAATACAGTCAAAGTCTCCAAAATTCTGCACTTCATTATTTTTCATAAGTTTGACTGAAAATAGCTTTTGTTTTAGCTTTATAAAAAGTACTTGTGTACTTATCATATCATTAAATTTCCCGCTCAGAAACATCTGCCCTCTGACACTCCCTCCCCCACCCCCCACAACCCAATCCCATACTCCTTTCTGGAATCAGTACTCCCATACTCCTTTCTGGAATCAGTACTGCCAGCACCAAGGATGAAATTTTTTCTTCATTTAACACACGTTAATTTCCATATGAGGCTTTAATTGTATCGGGAAGCCATCCCGACAAGACTTGAGTATCGCGGGCGAGGGAAAGCATTACAGAAGAACTGATTGATAAGTTATTTTTGTGCTACAGGATTACTAATGCCCTCGACAGCCGTCGCGGCGCGCACGCTCTTCTTTTCTTTCTCTCCTGGCACATTAGGCGCCTTTCGTTTTTTACAGCCAAAGAATGGCACTTAACATGGAAGAAAGCATAAATTGCAGCCGTGGATCTATTGTTTAAGAGAGAAAAAGAAAATAAACCATTCGATTAAAGTTTTTTTTATATATAACATTTGTGTGATTTTGCGATCGGTTTTCTCGGGGCCGGGAAAATATACATTTGCCTGTTTAAGAGGGTATAAAACACTAAATTTTATAAATTAGTGGTCCGATTGAATTCTTGGGGGTCTCTGACATGCGGACCACCAAGGATTGCGAACGCTGAAGTGTTTAATGTTTACACCCCCCCCCCCCCCCATACCCTTAACACATAAAAATTGAAGCAATAGGTATTGTTAACATCGGTTGCAATCTCCATGTTTACATTGGTTGTGAAAATAAATGAGAAAATATGATATAACATAGAATTGCAATCATGAAATGAAGTTTGACACCTAGAAAAAAAATTGTAGGCATAATTTGATGCCTTACTTAGAGTTCCTAATTTCTAACCCTGAGAGGAATAGAATAATAGTAACCAGTGGCAACCCTGTATGTTCAGGAGGGCAGAGCATCCTTTGTGTTTAATTATTTTAAACTAGCAGATCCGCCCGGCATTGCCCGGTCCCGCCAAAACATAATACGAAATGCAAAATCACTCTTAAAAATCGCTGCATGAAACACTTCCACTGGTAACTCTTTCTTTTGGAAATTAAATAGAGAGATGGACCCAACGCGGAAGTAAATTTAATACCGCCTTCTCAAATATCTGGATCATTTGATTCAAAACTGGTCAGTTTTTGGTCAAAATTTAAAAAAAAGTTACCGTTTGATTTCACAAAATTCGCATTTTCGGAATCAAAAAATAAACTGAGTTCCGATTAAAATATTTCAATACTTTTCTTAATACTCGAAGATGAGTAAAAATGAAACTTTTTCGTTGTCTGGAACTATCAAATTGGTAACTTTCTTTTGCGGTTTCAATAAAAATAATCATTTTTGATGCATGTGCAGTACAATCTTTTTGTTACACCACCAGGAAATGCATTTTGGTCTAAACAAATTATCCGACACATGTCTCCGCTGTCTACGATACCGTGTATAGCAGGCAAGCTAGGCACGCGCTTCAAAATCTTTTAGTTCCAGTTTCCACCACCGGGTGGAGCATTCTGTTCTAAATAAACCTATTTCTGAACGAAACTCCGGCACTCATTCATGCTGCTTACGGCATAGTGTAGAAGGCGTGCGTTGCACGCGCGAAAAATCTGTTAGTTCTACTTTCCACTGCCAGGGAGTACCAAATTTGAGTCTGAAATAATTAGCCATATCTTAATTAGTTAATGTTAAGTTGAATGAACCGATTCCTGTTGAAATTGGACTCATAGAAGCCGAGAAAATAAATCAACACCCCTGGATATTAATATTCATAAATGGTGGTAACCAAGGGCTGAAAAAATGATACCGAAGTTTATTTAGTACCTGGGAGACCTCGGAAGAATGTCAGAAAAGATTTCGTTTGAATTGGACCAAGATTAAATGCAAAATCGTTTAGTTGTATTTTCCACCGCCAGGGGGTGCACTTTGTTCTAAACAAACCTCTTTCCGAACAAAACTCCGGCACGTGTCCCCGCTGCTTATGACAATGCATAAAAGGCGTTTTGTGCACGTGCAGGAAATGTTTTAGTTCCACTTTCCACCACCAGGGGGCACGAAATCTATGTCTTAATTAGTTATCTATATCTCAGTTATTTCATGTTTAGTTGAATGAATCAATTGTTGAAATCGAGCTTTTTCTTTGAATCGGACAAATTAAAATTAAGATTTTTTTATCTGTAAAGAATTATCAATTTTTAATTATTAAATTGGTGTTTTGAATTACATTTTTTTCATTTTTATTTCAGTTCTAATATCCAGGGAATGATTGTAAGTGTAGAAAAGGAAAAATACAACATCCTAACAACAGATGGAAACGTAAGTTTTAATTTTTAACAAAATATCTATCTGAATATTTTAATGGATATATATTTGAATGCATTTAAAGGGCAAAATTAGCACTAGCCGCCAGCCACAGGGCCACTAAATGAAAGAAAGTGGCTATTAAAAATTATCTGTCAGTGGCCACCTTATGGCCACTTTCCTACAAGGAAAGAGTAAATTTTTTTTTTGTATTTCATCAAGGATTCTACTTTTTCTGGTTGAAATATGTTTATATTAACATATTTATTTGGGCTCTTTAATTTTCGATTAATACTAATTCAAATTTCAACAAAATATTACTGTTTAGAACTTTTAAATTAAAAAGTGGCCACTAGTTTAAAGAAAATGGCTATTTATAAAACTACTACTACTGGTCACTAATGGAAATTTCCCAGTTTTGCCCTTTTATGTATTGTCCTTTAAACAATTGCGTAATCATGTACATTATAAAACAGGAAGTCCTGATCAATATTATAATGGAATTTTAGGATAAAACAGGTTATGTAAAGAATTTAAATAAAAGTTGATTCACCAATAACCAGCACCGGAGTGAATCAGAACCTAAAAATAATTTTGAAAAAAAAAAAATATATAACCCTATTATCCAAAAATCCCACTATATGGCTGGATGTAAAAATAGTTTGCTGCAAAATAACTTGTGAATTTTGATGTTATGTTGATTTGATAACTTAAGCATTTATTTGCATTCTTTTAGCTTATGAAAGTGAGCCATCTCAGAATAAGGAAATATAACTATTCCAGGCAGATTCTTACTGATAATAAAAAAAACGTGATTACGGAGGGAGATTTTGTAGAAGTTGTGGAAGGACCATTTAAGGTAAGTGTTTTTGTGAGATTTGTAACTAGTCTGATTTTGTTAGAACTTTCTGATTATTATATTGCCTTTCAAATTCTAGATAGTTCCCAGGGCTTGAATTTCAGTGTGGGATTGCTGGATTCGTGCCGAAAATTTTGAAATCCCGCCCAAAAAAATTCACCATTTTCCAGAGAAATTTGCGTTATTTAATTTACCTGCAACCGTGATTTTTTTCCCCGCAATCGATAGACAAACTTTGCGTTTTTTCCGCGACTGATCGATGAACTTTGCGTTTTTTAAGCGACTGATCGACTAACTAGCTCCAAAAAATGTCACCATTTTCCGGAGAAATTTGTGTTATTTAATTTACTTGCAGCTGATCGATAAATTTCGTGATTTTTTTCCCGCAACCGATCGATGAACTTTTCGCTTTTTCTGCGACAGATCGACGAACTTTTCGCTTTTTCTGCAGCAGATCGACGAACTTTTCGCTTTTTCTGCGACAGATCGACGAACTTTTCGCTTTTTCTGCGACAGATCGACGAACTTTTCGCTTTTTCTGCGACAGATTGACGTAATTTTCGGTTTTTCTGCGACAGATCGATGAACTTTGCGGTTTTTTGGCGACAGATCGACAAACTTTGTATTTATTCCATGATCAATCGACGAATTCCTCGTAATTTCTTGTTTTTTTCTTTCGACAGATTAACAAAGTTCGAGATTTCGTTTTTTCCTGTGTCAGACTGACAAATTTACATTTTCTTCTCTGCGTTCGACTAATGAATTTCACTATTTTTTCCCACGACCGACTGATAAATTTCCCAATATATTCCCGCGACTGATTGACGAATTTTGCAATATTTTCTGGCAAGCAATCAACAAACTTCACGTTTTTTTCCTTGACAGACTGACGAATTTTGCGAATTTTTCCGTAACCTATTGGTGAATTATTCGTTTTTTTCTGGCAACAGATTGATGAAACTCTCTCTTTATTTTTTTCTCATGCCTCACTGAAAAACTTCAAGATTTTTTCTGCAACTGACCGACGAATTTCGCGTTATTTTCTTGCAACTGATTAGCAAACTTTGCCATTTTTTTCCTGCGACTGATCGACAAATTTAGCGATTTTTTTTTTTCCCATGAACATAGACATAGATAAGGACTTCTAATAAAATAGCCTTTCTAAGAAGAAAATCGTTTCTCTAAAAATGTTTCAAATACAATGTCTGTGTAGGATAGTTGTATTAGTTCTTCTACCTCTTCAAATCGTCTGCTTGACAGCCATCGTTTGGTAGGTATAATAGATTTATTCTATGGTATTTATCCGTATTGTTGTTTGTAGGTGGCGTTACCTTAGCACAGTTCACTGGCTGCCCGGTAGTTCCAAAGTCGCAAATCGATATTAACACTATTTCGTTGGAAGACCTTATCTATTTCTGTTCATGCGCAAGACGAATTTCATTATTTTATTCCCTCAACCAATTGACTAAATTCACATTTTTTTTCCAATGATAAATAAACGTTTTTAAAGATTTTTTTTTTTTTTCCCTGAGACCGAAAAGAGGGAAAAGAACAAAAAAGGGTAGTAAGAGCCACTGGTCTCTGCATCCTGTCAAATTGCTCAGCACTAAACAAAAATGAGATTAGAAGAGCTGCAAAGATCTTATTAGTTTTACTCTTTGAGGTAAAGGAGTAAAAGTGTACCTTGTGAAAGAGGCTTCAGCACCCCTAAACCAAATAAAATCTAAATTTAGAAATTCATTTAACAACCTAATTGTTAAGAGTCCTTAACATTTGGTGGAAAAATACAATGCATATATAAAATTTAACTTTCTTTTTTTTTTTAATAATAAAAATAAGCATTTTACATAATCATTCTGAGTTGACTTAATTTTTTCAATGGTATTTTGCCATGTCTGCATTAATGTAATTCTTTAAATAGCACGTAAAATAATAGTGGGGTTTAAAGATTCTTTTTTTTCTCCCTCCCAAACATTACAACTTCCCTCCGTTTAAAAATGTTGGGAACATTACAACTCCCCTTCATTTAAAAATGTTGGGAGGGAGACTCCCCTCCTTGGAGAAATTGAATTTCAAGCCCTGGTTCCATAATTTGTTTCTTTTTACTCTTTTAATTCAAGTTTGTTTCTATATGTAAAGATAGTTTTGTAATTTATTTTTACCTACTTCTTGATAGGCTAGAATTATAAAAATTATGTACAAAAGTGTGTTATCAATGTCAATACAACATTTTAATATTTTTAGAACTCAATTATAAATTACAGTATATGATCTGTTATCTGGAATGCTTGGGACCTAGAGTATTCTGGATAAGGGGTTTTTCTGCAATTCAGAACACTTTATTATAAGTGTAAGAAATGTGCAAAATCACTTGATAGTTAGTGATGAACATGAATAATGTATGTAAATATACATACACATACTTACAATTTTATTAATTCGATAACTTATTTATGTAGAATAAAAAATACATTCTGAATTATAATTCAAATTATAAAAATATTACATTAACAAATAAGAATTAGTTTTGGGACTTGGTAGAAGTATCCTTTTATGTGGATTTTTGGAATATTTCTATTAAAGTTGGTTACTTATAGCATGTCTCTTGCCCTAATTGTTCTTGTATCCTGTACACACTGACATGATTTGCTGTTCATGGAAGTATCTGCACTACTGCATTCCTCAAATCAGTTGTTAGTAAAAAATATCAGTTGTTCATCTGTTTTTAATGCTTTTTATCATATTTTTTGCACCATAATTTCGTATATTTATTTATTGAATTTGTAAATTAATGAAGGCAATCAATGCCTTTTGTTCTAAATCAATGACTTTAGAACAAAAGGACCGCTGAGTGTGAATTCTTACATTAATGGCACAATGTTCTCAAACAGGGCACTCTTGCACCACGTTTCAAAAATATATTTTTAGCTGGATTGTTTAAAGTACATTTTTATCAGCAGAATTTCATGGAATTGTCCTATTGATGGACTAATTTTGTGGTTTTTCTCACAATCTTTTGATGAATTTCACATTCTTCCTCGCGCCTGACTGCCACATTTTATATGCGACAGATAACTGCCATATTTTCCCGTGAACAATTGGCGAATTTCTGGATTTTTTCCCACGATTTACTGGCGAAACTTGCAAGGTTTTTTCACACGGTCGATAGACGAACTTAGCAATTTTTCCTGCGACTGACTAAAGATTTTTGTGATATTTTTTTTACATTTTTTAAATGAAACAAATTAAACTTTGGTTATCGTTTTGCATTACGGTTTTAAGAGCGTTCTAGGTACGGGGATGCTGGATAATGGATCCCAAACTGTAATAACTTAATTTTGAGTCACTTTTCTGTTATCCTGTTTCTGATGATTGGTATGATTTAAAATATTCAGCCTTAATTTATTCATCCTTTAAAATTCCTTGGCTTTAATTTATTCAGTTATTTAAAATACAGTGAAACTTCCATTTAACGAAGTCTCATCGTTACACTTAAAAACTTCGTTATGAAGAAAATTCGTTAAATAGAAATCAACTTAAATTCCTGAAATTTTTTCTTTAGATATGACAAGCAGGTGTAGCCTTTGACTCAGTTTGAATTATGAAGCCGTTTTTTACAAAACAGTTGTGTACGGTCGATAAAATCACGTCACATTTCCAAGCTTTGGCTAGAGTTTTCATCATCTCAGATAGATACCCAGGTTCTCAAACTAATGTTTTCACTACATTGTCTTTTTTCTGTCTTTTTCGCTAATGTACTACAAGATTTTTTATTATTCCTTAGACTAATGTTTGAAGTTAAGAAGTTGTATTGGAAGGAACAAAAATAACTTTGATGTTCTTCGATTTGCATTTTGAAGCACGTTCTTGTGGATGTACAAAGCAACTGTCTATCTGCAATGAAAAGTCAGAATGGTAACTGTCTGACTCTAATTGATAATTTTGCTTCAATGCATCTGACGTCACTGCTTTTGCTGCCATTGTGTCACTACATCTTCTATATCATTGAATGTAAAAAGGGGATTTTGACTTTCCCTAACTCTCAGCACTGTAGTTTCGGTGAGGGAGAGTAATGATAACAACTGTTTTTCTTAGTGAGAAAGAAAATTTCTTTCTTTAGCACCAAACAGAATGGAAATTATTTAAAAGTGTGTTCATTTTTATAGAATCCGCTGAACAAAATTCGCATCGCAACAGCAACCTCTTAGTTTGAATTCTGTATACGTTCAAAAGTAGAATAAACTTTGTTATATAGAATATATTTTTTGTAATGTGGAGATTAATTTACATGCTAATGATGTTCAAAGTCAAAGTTTTGTAGAAAACTTCGTTAAGTAGAAAACTTCGTTAAATAGGGACTTCGTTAAAGGAAAGTTCCACTGTAGTTCATAAATTTATTGAAATAAATAAAGCTTAATCGATTAATCATTTTAAATCAAACATTTATCTTAAAATAACTTTTAGTGCTAAATAAATTTAAGTTCTATTTCTTTCTATTTCACATATTTTCCAAATTATTTTTTAAATTAATATTACAAAATTTATTTTTATTAACCTTCAGTTAACATTACTTCAAAAATATCTAAAATAATCTATTTTCACTTACTTACTTTTAATTACTGCTTTCTAAACTAGTCGTTGGGGGCCACCGTAATACTTACCCATCATGGATATGCATAATGTAAAATATTAAAATAAAAATGTGTAAACTACTTATAAAATGCATTGCAATTCAAATAAAATCGTGGCTTGATGACGTCACAAACTTTAAAGGCTCGATTACTGAATTGCTTGAAAGAGGCTTTTCCTTATAACTCCAAACATAATAATCCTATTAACTAGCGATTTATTGCATGTGATTAAACGTCAAATTTCCAATTAAAATATATCTTTGAAGTAAAATTTGGATGAAATACAGGGTCATGAAAAATCGAAGAGTGTGGATAATAGGATTCCAAATATCTCGGCAACTCATTATCCGATCGACTTCATGCTTTATGCAAAATTTGTTTTTTTATTGTCATTTATATTCATTTCTTAAAATAAACAATTTCGAAAATTTTTATATACCTTTCATCAGAACGAATATTTCGAGAGTCCGAAAAAAATTATTCCGGTTAATCGAGGTTATTGAAATGAAATAAGCTTCTTCCCATTATTACATACTAAGTACATACCAAATTGCAAGTCTCTATCTCAATTTTTTCGGGAGATAGAGCGTTTACAGACACACAAACACACAGACAGACGGCAAATTTTTTTTTCTAAAAATATGTTTTTTGGAATCTCCAGTGTCTGAAACGTGTAAATCCGTCAAATTTTTTTTTTAGATTTTCAAAACTTATACAAGACTTACCCTATACTACGTATGATGGGTAAATAAAATGATCCATTTAAAAACAAAATTTTTAAAATACAGCGTATTTCCTCTTGAAATATAAAATTAAAAAAAGGTTAATCGTTTTTCAATCCATATCGGAACATAAGTATTTCTATACTTTGCCGTGTTCAATAGTTTATTTCAAAATTTCAATGTTCCCACGATATTTCTAAGTTCCAAAAAATACTTTTTATCATTATCTTTAAATTAAATATTTTCATTTTAAAACTATGTTTAATGGAAAGGAATATTTATTTTATATCCATAGCTATAAATTTCATCCCATTCGGTTCATAACTTTATGAGTTATGGAATTTTGATCCCTTTTCAGTATTTTGTTTAGAAGTAAACATTGTTTTGCTGGAGAATCGCCATTACTTCTTTAACGAATTTTTTGGTTTTCGCTTAGATGTTTGTGCTTAGGTCATTGACTTGGGGCATTCAAGGTTGGATTTGCGATGTCCAAGGTTTCTTTGTAATATTCAAAATGCAATAGACTCTTTCAGTCATGACATTTTGCTTGGTTACTGACTCCAAACAAACGGTTGCTATGTTTAATTTCTTATTAAATATAAATTGTAGAACATGTTACCACTGCTTATAAAGTATTAAAACACTTAGCTGTGAGATATATCTATAAATTATAGCTATAATATACAAATGAAATAGAAAATACAACATAGCAACCGTTTGTTTGGAGTCAGTTTCCAAGCAAAACGTCATGATTGACGTCACACTGAAAGTGTCTATTATGTTGCGTTTCTTTGGTTTGTATATCGGTTAAAATCTAACTTCAACCACGAGCAAGCTTTTTGCAAACAACATTTTAGAGTTTGACTTCTTTTTCGATTTTACTCTGCAAGATTTTATGATGTAACGACCCGTTTGACGTTCACTAATTGGATGTCGAGCGAGTGCTTGGAATTAAGTTTGAGAGTGGCTTTTTTTAATTCAGGGAGATGCTACCAAATCTATTGAGTAAGTAGGACGTGTCAAAAATTTACGCTCCCGGGACGAACGGCCTGTGGATGCGAAGGTTGATGGGCTTGATTCCAGAATCGGCATATCCAATGGAAGTTAGAAAATCTATAAAACCTTCTGGCATGTTTGTATTAAGTCTTCTTCATATCATCAGATATCCTAGATTTTTTAGGTTATGTTCATCATTAGCACCTTTCAAAATATATTTTTTCAACAAAATTTCAGCAAGTTTAGCTTCAATTCTCTAAAGGAGAAAGTGTTCACATCATGGAAGTATTTTTTAATTTATAATATCTCGATGTCCTTAGCAGAATAACTCTCATAATTCACTCAAAAGTATAAAAGAATCATCAGTGACATATGGAAGAATTTCTGTTGATCGGCAAATTAGGATCGTTACATGCAGGTTGGAGGATGATGTCTGGAGGCTTCTTCTGTTATCAGTTGGAACTTATGATCCGTTCCAAAAATTCCTTAAGAAATATTTGTGGTTGGAGATGTTTTTCCTCATCCATAGTGATTTTGCTGTGTCTGCAATTATTATGGAAACAATTTTTCTTTTTCGTTTAAATTGGTGGTTGACGTTCTATATTCTTTGCTTTGACTGTAGTATTATTATTCCGTGTGTACAGAACTTTTCTCCTCTTGAGGGGTTCAGATTTTAAAGAATAAACTCATAAATCTTAAGATTCATAAAGTTTGATACATAATAAGCATCAGTACTGAACTGTATTAAGAATTTTCATAATCAAATCTAATAATAATGTCATAGAATGTAAATATGTCTGACTTTAGTAACATTTATTAAAATACTGAATTTTACTTTATCATATATTGTTTCTTTGGAGCTCCAGAGATTTTTATTTTTATCAATATATATTTTAATAAACATGCTTGATTTCAATTACTTTTTGTCATCATTTATTATTCAATACTTATTTTTGGTAAGTCAATATTTTATTTTACCTTTCTCAACTTCTTGAAGCCTTAAATTTGAATACAGTAAATTAAAATATTACATTTTAAGACATCAGATTAGATAGAGTATTTTTAGGGAATCTATTTAATGATGATGCAGTGTACTTGTCACTTATACGATCTGGCTATATGATGAGATTTTGGGAGGTTTAGGATATATTTGTTTTCAAAATTATCTTTAGGTTTTCGGAATCACTCTGGTGCAGGTCATTGATGATTCATCCTTTTTATTAATTTTTTTATATATTCAATATCATCCTGAAATTTCATGATAATATTACATCCTTTTAATATTTTTAAAACTTACTGCCCAAATTAAGTTATTAATTTATAACTATCAAAAATATATATATTTGAAATACATTTTCAAAATACTTTTGTATTTTAGAACAAAACAGGAAAAGTCCAGAAAATTTTAAATGGTATAGCATTCATCAAATGTGGAAACATGGAGAATGCAAGGATAATAGCATGTTATGGTCAACATTTAATCATAAAAACACCATAGGTATTACTACTTATTTATTCACTTTGAAGTACAAAATTTGTTTCTATTATGTTCCTGTGTCATCTTTTTTGATTACAGTATATAGGTGAAAACTGGGAAATTTAGTTAGTAGCCAGTGGGGCTGGTAGACTCAATTTCATTTGTGGCCACTTTTTAAAGTTAGTGGCCACTATTATGTTTCAAACTTTCTTGACATCTAGATAAATTATAATCATTGTATTTATATATAAACATATTTTTGTATAAGAGTTTTATACCTTTTGAGATACCTATTTTGAGACTGTAGTAAGTAAAAATAAATCATTCAATTAATATTTTTAGTTAAATTATTGCTAAAATAATTCAAGTATAATAGGATGTAAATTACAAGCTTAAAATTATTTCATTAGTTGAGTAGGCTGAACTGACAACACAATATTTCGTTTTATTTCTATAGAAATCGCTTACACAATATAACAATTCATAACATTTTCAATATTTAATTAATTTAAAAGCAGCTAATTAAAAATAAAAGCATATTTCTAAAGGAGCTTTCAAGTTTTTTACCATCAAATTTTGACAGGTACCATCTAGTAATAACAATGAATAAATAAAAAAATTAAATGGGTAACTAATATTCTATCTACAAGCTCTACCTCTTTTTTTCTTTACAGCTACATAATTTATATAAACAAATTTGATAGATTATCAAATATCTAATGACTTTTTTTTTAACTAATTGTAATATAAATTAATTTTAAATTAAAATTTGACAAAAAAAAAAAAAAAACCCCTGAGTTTTT
The DNA here is from genome assembly GCA_963931845.1 of Maratus michaelseni. Taxonomy (NCBI): domain Eukaryota; kingdom Metazoa; phylum Arthropoda; class Arachnida; order Araneae; family Salticidae; genus Maratus; species Maratus michaelseni. The sequence goes on from OZ007600.1 coordinate 191,824,841, forward strand.
CCTAATTTTGGAAGTGGGGGAAGGGGGGTTTACCTGAAACTGAAATAACTTATTTTAGTGGTTGCACATTGAAACAAAGGACTGAAGAAAAAAATAGAATCCTATAAATTTTTTGAAAAAATTCAGAAATTGCAAAATATTAGTAAAAACTTACAAATTTTGAAAATTTTTGATTATTTTTCTTTTCTGGATTTCAGAATTCTGGATAATAGGTCCTCTACTGTATAAGAAAAATAGATTATAAACAAAATTGAAACACAGGGTGTTTATTTCATTTAAACATGTAGTTTTTAATAAATTTTAAAACTTTATTATCTTTTGAATACATAATCCGTATCTTTTAGCTGTATAAATGCTTTGTGTGTAGTTAGTGGGCAATCTAAACAATGTATATTAAATGTAGAAAAATATATTAGTCTTAAATTAAAAAAGATTTTTACCTATGTTCTGTATGTCGGCAAAGTGCTGGTCAAATCCCATGGTAGAAATTAAAGAAAAATGTGCAATAGGTTTTTCCCGCAATTGTTCCTTTTATATTCAGGAGTCTTCAACTTCAGATTTATTAAAAGTAGTCAGATATTTCGATAATATGTCAATTTTATATAATATTCAGGTGTGTGTATTCTTTGAAATTTGTTCAGACAGATATATATTTACTCTTTGCTTAAAAATCATAAAGGTTGAAGACATAAGTAGTTTGTCTGTGTTGTAATTGATTTCAAATCAGTTTGCACATGAAATATTTTTATGAGATAATGCTGCTATCTCATGCTTGATTTTTTTTAAAAACTAATCAGCATTTTAAATAATGTTAGTGAGTTTGAATTAAAAAGTCTTTTAGAAATAATAATAAATTAACCCTGAGTATTTACACCAGGAAAACCTGTTTAAAGCTCTTTACTTTAAAATGCTGAACTTTGAAATATAACCCTTTAGGAATCAGAATGTGTTTTGAAGATTGGTTTGGTAATAACTGTGTAGAATAATTTCGGTTAAAAATGCTTTGCCATATTTGAATATGTGAAACTCATATGTAATTATTCTGGTTTAAATAAATTTAGAAATGATGATAAAATTTTAAAGAAAACAATATTCCCAGCTTAAAATCAGAAAAGGCCTAGAATGAAGATTTCATGTATGCATTTCAAAAGCAATACTTGTTAACAATCCAAGGGTTTGGTTGTTAAAAAATTAAATAATGGCATGCTTATTTAAATCTCACAAAGTTTATCTTGATACTTGATATTTATAAGATATTTCAGTTCACATACAACATATGCTTTTTGCAATTTTAATATTGATAATGTGGGATAAAAAAAAATACCCATCTATGCATCAATAGCCACAATAATACAAACTCATAAAATCATAAGATTATAACAAGACTCGTGATAGATAAAAAGAGAGCAAGAAATAAGTTGTTGTTCTATAGTTTGGTATCCAAGTATAAAGATGGATGATCCGATGTATGTAAAATAAACAGTTTATAGTGCAATTCTAAGTGAATTGAAGTTTATCTGTACAAATACATTATAGTATTGCATAACCTCATCATGGTCTTTGTTTAGTTGAGTAAGTAATAAAGACTGTTTACACTTAGATTGAAGAACTATACTCATTTCATAGTTATAAGTCAAGTAAATACTTGAGGAACTGTAGGATTATAAATAACAATTACTGCAATAATGTGAAATTATTAAAATTAATTTATTGAAATAAAGTTTCAAAATTATAGTTTTTAGGTATTTCACATGAAAATGTAGTATTACTTAAAATTGAACCTAGTGCTATCATATCTGCTGGTTCCATGTACATACAAATGAACCTACCTGCTTACCCCCCCCCTCTCTCTCTCTCTCTCTCTCTCTCTCCCTCTCTCTCTATATATATATATATATATATATCATCATCATCATCATCATCATCAACCGTTTTCAATCCACTGCTGGATGTAGGTCTCCCCCAGATTTTTCCATTGTTGCCTGTCTAGTGCTTTAGTCATCCAATTAACACCGGCCACTTTTCTGATTTCGTCACTCCATCTTACTTGAGGTCGTCTTCTTGGTCGTTTTACATCTCTGGGATACCACTGTAGGGTGTTTGTGCTCCATCTATTGTCTTGTCTTCTTGCAATGTGCCCAGCCCATTTCCATTTTAGCCGTTTAATTCTCTCGATGATGTCAAAAACTTTCGTCTGACTTCTTATCCACGTTATTCTCTTTCGGTCTCTTCTGGTTATGCCTAGCATACATCTTTCCATACTTCGCTGTGTTGTTTGTAATCTTTGTACCATCCGTTTTGTTAGTGTCCAAGTTTCTGCTCCATAAGTTAGTGCAGGCAAAACACATTGGTTAAACACCTTTCTTTTCAAACAAAGAGGCATGTTACTCTTCAGAATAATATTGTTCTTCCCAAAAGCACTCCATCCATTTCTTATTCTTCTATTGATTTCATTCATGATACTGTTGTCTGATGATATTTCTTGTCCAAGGTACACATAACTTTCAACATCTTTAATCTCAGTGTTGTTGTAGACGATTTTCTTTTTTGATGCAAATGAATTGAACATCACCTTAGTCTTTTCCAAATTTATTTTTAATCCCACATTAATGCTAGCTTCTGCCAAATCTTTTAGCATATTTTGCAATTCTTCAGGGCTATTACTGAAAATTAAAATGTCATCAGCAAACCGGAGATGGCTTAAATATTCCCCATTTATTCTAATCCCTTTGTTTTCCCAATCCAGCTTCTTGAAAATACTTTCTAAGACAGCAGTAAAAAGCTTAGGCGAAATGGTGTCTCCCTGTCTTACTCCTCTTCCAAGCTTGATCTTCGCTTTTCCTTTGTCCAAACGGATGGTGGCTGTTGCTTTCTTGTACATCTTCTTTATAATATTGATATAAGGTTTGTCTATACCAATGTCCTCCAGAGAAGTAATTACTGCAGATGTGTAGACCGAATCAAATGCTTTTTCATAATCAATAAAGGCAAGGCAGAGAGGTAAATTATATTCTTTATGTTTTTCTATAACTTCCCTTACTGTTTGAATATGATCCATTGTGCTAAATCCACTTCGAAATCCTGCTTGTTCTCTAGGTTGAGCTGAGTCCAGAGCTGATTCAAGTCTTGTCGTTAAAACTTTGGTGAAAATTTTATAAATCACTGACAGTAAGCTGATTGGACGGTAGTTTTTAATGTTTTCCTTTTCTCCTTTCTTATAAAGTAACACCATCACAGCATTATTCCAATCTTCTGGTACATCTGATTTCTCGAGACATTTGGAAAACAGTATGGCTAGCATTTTTGCAAATTCTTCTCCTGCTTCTTTGATAAGGTCAATTGTAATTCCATCTTCGCCAGGGCATTTACCTTTTTTCATGCCTCTAATGGCTTGTACAACTTCATCTGTCATCACTGGGATTATCTCTTCAGTTTCTGTTATGTTTACTAGTGGATCACGTAGGTTGATTTCCCTTTGATCTTCACATTTATATAGATTGTTATAGAATTTTTCGACAATGTGTACTATTTCATTATTGATTTTGGTGATTGTTCCGTCTGCTCTCTTCAGTGCAAAAATACCTTTTCTTCCAACACACAGTTTGCGCTTAGCTGATTTTAAACTTTTGTTATCTTCTAGAACTTTTTTGACAAGATCACAGTTAAATTTTCTGATATCTTCTGTAACACATTTTCTTACCGTTTTACATAATTCTGCATATTCAACTCTTGATTTAGGATAGTTTTTCTTCATTTTAAATTCTCTGCGTTTCTTCATCAATCTTCTTGTTTCTTCTGTTATTTTCTTTGTTTGCTTTACTTGTACTTCACCAGCTATCGTCCTTGCAATTTCTTGTAGAGTATTTGTTATTTTCTTGTTCATTACTGTAACATCTTGTTCTTCTTCTAAGATTGATTGAAGTACTTGAAAACGATTTTTAAGTTCTAAATTAAATTCTTCTTTATGTTTCTGGAGATTTATAATATCGACTGATTTCTTTGAGCATTGCAAAAGCTTCATTCTTTCCACTTTAGTATTTAAAAGCAGTTTGCATCTAACTAACCTGTGATCGCTTCCTGTATTGAAGTTATTGAGAACGCTGCAATCCTGAATAAGATGCTTTTTGTTTGTCAAGATGTAGTCGATTTCACTTGTTGAGCCATTTGCACTACGCCATGTCCATTTTCTTTGTGGCTTTTTCTTGAAAAATGAATTCATGATATACATCTGTTCACATTCTGCAAATTCAATCAATCTGTTTCCTCTTTCATTACGCACCCCATATCCATGATTTCCTACTGAGAATTCACCTTTCTTTTTTTCCCCAATTCTAGCATTCCAGTCTCCCATTATTAATTTTATGTAGCATTTTCCTTTTTGATGCATTGAAGCTACTTCTTCATAGAAATCCTCAATTTCTTCATCAGTATAGCTAATTGTTGGTGCATAAACTTGGGTAATTTGCAGCTTGTATCTTTTTGACACTTGTATAACTAACCTTGCAACTCTATCTGATGCACTATCATATTCTACGATTTGATTCTTCCACCTTTTATGAATCAGAAATCCTACACCACTTGTTTTTCCATCTTCTGTACCTCTGTAGTACAATACATGTCCACTGGCAAGATCAATCTTCTCTTCACCTTTTCTTCTTACTTCGCATAATCCTAGAATGTCCCAGTTGATTCTTTCTAATTCTTCTTCAAGTTCCTGTAAACGACTTTCAGAAGATAAGGATCGTCCATTATACGTAGCCAAGGTCATCAACTTATGGCAGCCAAGCCGAGCCCGGTGATTCTTAGCACCCTCTGTCTTCATCAGGGCCCGATTAACCTCTGAAGCTATGGGAAGCACAGTGTCATTTCAGGGCCCCCCCCCCCCCATTTCATTCTAGAAGTTTTCTAAATTCGACATACCCGCAAACTCACCAATGCTACAAATAGTGGCTCAGTTCACATATATTTCACTGGTACTTTTCGGCTAGCCAGGCACCAGTGAAAAAAAAAATTATATATATGTGTGTGTGTATTTCACTGGCGCTTGGCTAACCGAAAAGTACCATTTCATTAAACAGCTTTTTTTACGTTCTCCTATATACAAAAAATGGATCAAGAAAAATATGACAAATGACTTTGCATAGTATTAGCAGAATAATGTAAGTTGGATAAAAAGGTTGAATTCAGCATGCATGCACAACATAAAATATCAATATTTTAAAATGCTTCTTTCAATTTTGGTAATAGTTTAAATTATTTATATTTTACGTTGTGCATACCAGCCAAAATCAATAATATTCAAATCCAATACGTAAAATAATCTAAAATAATAATTTACTTTTTACTTGTATTCCCGACTTTTTTTTTTTTTTTTTTAATTATTTGCACAAAATGAATTTAAATAATTATCAAGATTCTGATCACATTATTTTTAGTCAAAATTAGGCAACCAATTAGCATTTTAACACATGCACATCATAGGAAACATCAAAACAGAAACAAGTAGGATATTTTTGTAGAACAAGGATTCGACAAATGCAATCACTTGGCTAAAATATATCAACTGGCGAAATGTGTTTATATTACTTTTTAAAATTAATTCACTTACCGAGTGGAAGTGTTAAAGCAATTCATGATATATCATTACTATAATAGTAATTATTCTTCTATAATCAATGTTTTTTTTTTTAGGTATGATTAAATATTTTGTATGTGTAAGGAAAGGGGGTGGCACATATGTATTTCACCAGCAACTAGAAATTTTACCAGATGACTATCACATTTTTTTTTTTTTTTTACTTGTACAAGGAACAGTAGAAGGGGAGGGATATAATTCATTTCGCTATTTTTTCAGAACAGAAACATATTATAAAGCTAATTTTGTACATTAAACATACATTATATTGGAAACTTAACAACAGGCACAATTAATTCTAGTCTTCGTTATTTGTTTTGTTTTTTTCCCCTCTCATATTAACCACAGAAACACATTTTTTTAATAAAATAGATTTTTGTGAAGAGACAAACAAATTCATACAACAGCATGGATCTATTTATTGTAGTAAACATTTAAGAAAAAATGAGATTTAAGACAAATTTCTGCAGGTTTCTTTCAGTGCATTTCACATTTTTTCAAATTTTTAATGAACTTTAAAAAATTAAATGGTGGAATTCAATAATTGCAGAAACTTTTTATAACTAATTTATAGAGAAATTTAATACATCTCTGAGATAGAAATAGGATACAATAAATATCCACTATCTGATACAGAAATATTCAAAATAACTTTTCATAGTTATTAGCTATGTTCATAAAATTATTCATTAAAATAGAAAATTCGCACTTAAAAATAAATAGAATATTTGGAAAACTTAAACAATAATTATAAACATTTTCACTTTGAATATGAGGATGGTCACTGACATTTTTTTTAAATCAAAAAAATAAATCATTCCTCCTACATTAATGAAATAAATGATAAAGTTTTTTCTTATACATTTAAGCAAAATCTTTTTGAATCATCTGCAATGAGCTGTTTTGAAAAAATAAGTTCTAGCAAGAATTATTCATGCCATTAGATCAAAACTAAACAGTTAAAAACTAAGTCATTAGTTTTCTTAAATAATTTTAAGAAATTAAATAAAATATTATGAAACAATAAGAAATATTAAAGGAAAAAATAAACTTAAATTTTCACTGATTAATGATAAAGTATTTTTTGATACATTGTAATCTTTAAATATTTACTTCTTTAATTCTTGAATCTGCTGCTCGAAGCTAATACAACAGCATGGATCTAATTATTATTGTAAACATTTAAGACAAAATGAGATTTAAGACACATTTTTGCAGGTTTCTTTCAGTGCATTTCATCTTTTTTTCAAATTTTTAAATGAACTTAAAAATATTAAGTGGTGGAATTCAATAATTGCAGAATTTTTTTATAACTAATTTATAGAAAAATTTAGAACATATCTGGGATAGAAATAAGATACAATAAATATCCACAATCTGATACAGAAACATTCTAAATAACTTCTTATGGTTATTAGCTAAGTTCCTTTTTCGTTTATTGCTTTCTGACGGTACTTGAGGCTTAGTTTTAGCCATGCTGAATAAATAATTAAGTTAAATATAAGAAGAATCTGCAAAATTTTAACTATAAAGCAATAAATAAAATATGCATGCACCGTATATGTTAAACTCAGCACGTGAGCGAGCGGCAAGGCGAGCGGCGTCGAACACAAATAATATTTTACACGTCTAAAAGTTGAGAGATTTCATTGCCGCTTTATGAAACTCTACTCGCAAATCGCAAGGTCAATTCACTGCAACAAAATTGATAAGCTGTTTCGTAATACATGCAAGAAAATTCGTAGGATCGTAGGAACAATTTAAGTGACATTTTTACTTTTCCCGAGAAGCCAATAAATCAGTTTCAACTGACGTCATACCCTAGCAACCAACTTAACAACCTGGTGGGCATTTTGCTTGCCCACTGGATTTTCTCGATATTGATTGGATGGACAATAATACTGCTTGCAACTTTGATTGGTTGGACAAATTGGAGAATTGTAATCATGTGGTTGAAAGCTGGCTATTATATGAAAAATTAATTTGTTATGAAAGGTATTTTTATGAAACACTTTAAAATATCAATTTGAAAATAAATTAGATAAATTTTTGGAATGGAATTAATTCAATAAAAAGGGCCCCCTGTTCTCTCAGTTTTGGGCCCCTTTAAAATTTTCTAGGGGAAGCACGTGCTTCTCGTGCCTATTCGGTAATAAGGGCCTGGTCTTCATGTTTTTCTGATCGCTGCCGTAATCAGGAACATGCAGACTGCCGGGAATTGAGGGCCGTGATTTGTTTTGTGAATTCATGGTAAAATAAGGGGGGAGGTGGCCAAATTCCTCCACGCTGGCCAAGCGGGTTGGAGGAAGCCCATCCGCGTTCGTTCCCCATGCACTAGGCAAGAGTACTAACAGGCTGCACCGATGGAAGGTGCGGATTGGACATTAAGTCTCTGCTCCCAGTCGATTCCTTTAAGTCCTCCTCTGAGGCATTTAAAGGGTCTTCTCCTAGTTAACAAGCAGAGGCTATTAAACAGCCCATATATATATATATATATATATATATATATATATGAATGAACATACTTCACTTCCCAACCTCCTGCTTTTAAAAAAAATAAAAATACTTACTTTAAACCAGAAGTTTTCTTTAAGGAATTAAATCAAGTAGATTTCCTATGACTACCACATAGAAGGAATTTAATTAAATGAATTTTCTGGTTCAAAGAATGTTTTATTGATTTAAAAATAGCAGGAGTTTGGAAAAAATATCTGAAAAAAAAAACAACCTTATAATAAATTAATATGAAATAATATAAAGTAGTAGTATCTAATCAAATTTAATGTTACAATTATTCATATTATCAGCATAAGAAAGTCCCACAAAAATATGATACTTATAAACATAATCTATTATAATTTTATGATTTTATAAATATTTCTTTATATTATTTGCAGAATTACATTTTTTTTTTATTGTAACCTAATACTTTTATTTATTTTCAGAAAAACTCTAGCTAAACAGCTTGAATCTGCAAATTTGTTAGTTTCCTTATGCAAATCTGTAACTTTCTGCAGAACTTCACCAGTAACTTTGTTTTCCACTTGACCTTATAGACAGTATATTTAATTATGTTTATCTGTATATACAGATTTATTCAGATTACCTTTTTATGTTATGCTTTTTAATAAATTCTATAGTTTTAATAAATTCTATAGCTTGCTGCATTGTTTAAAGCTTTATTTATATAAAGCATATTTTCCACAATATTCGTTTGCTAAAACATGTCTTTTTAATTAAAAATTATGTAATGTAAATGTTGATTTGTTTTCCTAGAATTTATCTAGTCTAATATCTTTTTCTTTTTGTCATTATAAATGTATTGTTATTTTATGATTCCATTGTGTTCCTATATATATATAATAATAAAACACTTGAATGGTTGGTTTAATTTTTCTGTGGATTTCAGTATTTCATTTTTACAGTACAAAGTTTTTATTAATATGACCACTTATTGTCCAGACATAGTTTCTTTATGGTACATTTATTCAATGGTTTGTCTTAAAGTAAGACTTCCTAAACTCTGATATGTGCACTAGTTTTGATACACTTTTAGATACTGGTAAGTGAACTTTCTATTCTGAATGGAATGGAGTTAAATAAGAGTTGTCAGTGTCTTCACATTATCTTCAGGTCATGAAAAAACGAAATCTTTCAGAAGAGTCTTCTGAATTAATTCCTGTTAATTCTTCTGAAAGATTCCTTTTTTTCATGACCTGAAGATAATGTGAAGATCCTGACAACTCTTATTTAACTCCATTCCATTCAGAATAGAAGGTTCACTTACCAGTATCTAAAAGTGTACCAGAACTAGTGCACATATCAGAGTTTAAGAAGTTCAAAAAAGAAGTTTAAATCTTTCCTTAGCTCTGGACTTCTATAAAACAATGCCATCAATTCTACTCATGTACAATATTATTAAAGGGAAATATAATAATAAAAGTGCATTTCCAAATGGTGAGTGATATAATGGTGAGCGAAGATAATAAAAGTACATTTTCAAATGGTGAGTGATATAAATGAATAGTGTGACTGCCGTATAGCAAATTTAAATGACTATTTTCTGAAAATTTTAACAGAATTTTTTTTTTTCACTGAGGATGCTCTGTCACTGACGAAATAGAAAAAAAGAGCTTATTCTGCTTTTCTATGGTAAAATTCTTGAGAGCAATTAAAAAAAAAAATAAATTTAATGGAGTTTTGTTTGCTGAGGCAAATGAAATAGCCATCGACTTCTGCAAAGGCTGTAAAATTTCTGCTTTTGTTTAAAATAACATATCTATGTAAGAATGCATTTTTTCCACATCTTTAAATTTTAGAAAATTAATTTATAAAAATTGATGACAATTTAGGAAAATCAACAAGCAAAAGTAATTTTGCATATTTTTACATTTCTTTCATGTAAAAATTAGGGTGTACCAAAAAAAGCAAGATTTTTGAAGGGTACTGATGGATACTTATTTTTCTTTAATGAAATTTCAGAGTTACAAAACAAATACTCTTTTATAGAAATACTCTTTAAGTAACATATATCTGTTATTACCTGTATAAACTGCTAAGTAATTTTCTTTTAAATTTAATATCTGGCATAAAACATACTTATTAAACGTTTTGAACAAATTTAATTTTTAGAATAAATATTTGATTTGGTTATTCAAGTTCAACTAAAATTGATTTAAAGAACTACCAGTGGACTTGTGCAAAGATTTCGCACTGCAGTCTAATATTTTTTAGATGCAGGTTTAATTTTGTGAAGGAAAATTAAGAACTAAAAATATCTGCAAGCAACATTAATCAAGCCAGAATATCATCTAATTTATTCCATCAAAGTTACACTGAAAACTGATCAAAGTTAGCAAAGGTAAATATATATACAGGGTGGTTATAATATAAGTATCTCTATTTGGAGCTGTCTGTAGCTCGATGGGATGGTCCGAATGAAATCAAAATCGGTACACTCATCGATACACATTTGAGAAGGGGGAAGAAGAATGGAACAATAAAAAAAGTAATTGATATAATCACCGACAGATGGAGCTACTGAGTTTGATATGTAATGTGTAATACAAGAACAAAAAATTAAAGTGTCAAACTGGATGGCACACCTAATTTATTGGAAAATGTCACAGTGAACGTGTTACTCTTCTGCCGGCCGTTCAGGTTCCACATGGTCATTGTGCTGGAGGACAAAATCTAGGCGGTGCACGATGTGCTCAACTGCGGAATGTAACACATCAGGAGTGATGTTTCGCACATGTTGTCATATGCGGTAAAGTCATTGAGGTTTGCGACACCTCCATGCTATATACAATATTACACATTACATTTCACACTCAAAAGCGCCATCTGTTGGCGATTATTGCAATTAATTTTTTTATTGTTCCATTCTTCCCCCTTCTCGAATAGTAAATGCACAGATTTTGGTTTCATTCCGATTATTCCTTCAAGCTACAGATAGCTCCAAATAGAGATACTTATATTATAACCATCCCTTATATATATCAATCGTATTTTAACTGCATTAGGTGATTTCCATTAAAAAAAAATTATTCTTTTCAATTTGTTTTAGGGGTGAAAAAAAGAAAAAGACAAAGAAAAATAAATTTAGCATTGAAAATATTCTGCTATTTAGAGGCCTTTCCTTTATAAAGTTTATTATGTTATTTTCTAAACACAATTTTAAATTGAAGATTACAAACACTTTTGGCCACCAAAGCTTCTTTGTGAATGAAACAACAAACCAGATAACATCTGGAGCCACATATCTGATTTCAGCTACAATTTCAATTTGCACACAAGTGAGAGCACAAGCCCCATTTGAACAAAACACCAACACAGTTTTTTCCCTTAATCAATTTTATGCTTTTGTATATGCTTAAGTCTTTGAAAATAGCACATCTTAACATGTAGATTTAATATATCTTAATTTATAACATGAACGTTTCTGTTAAACTCATGCCTTACATAAAAAATAAACTTTGACATGTTTATTGTCTTGTGTCTACCTGAAGTGAATAAAATGTACTTAGATTTATTCTACTGATAAATAGAATCCTGTCTTTTTAACACTTTCCAACATAGTTGAAAAAAGTGTTTGACTTTTGTTGGTCTAGCCGTGCTCTATCTCGCGTAAACAGGTTACCATGACCTTGGTATATGTTATTGATGTTTACTATACAGGGATGCCACTTTTCCGCGGAAACGCGGATTTCCGCTTTTTTGCTTATTTTCAAAATCCGCGGATTTCCGCTTTTTTTTTTTCTTATTTCTCGGACGCATTTCTCTTTAATGCATCAAGCGGAACCAACCAACCAACCAACCCATTTGTCAGAAGAACTCCTGAACACTTTCTCCTCTGTGATTGGTGAGTACGTTTGACGTCACATCGTCAGTGGGAGTAGTCATGATTCAACTGACCAATGAGCACAAAGTGTCGTGGCTTTCGATAAGTAGTGTAGATGAGCCGTGCCGTGTTTGTTTACTTTTTACCGACGCTGTGCGGAAATAGATAGTAAGATTTGAAATCTCATGATGGATTAAGTGTTTAATCTCATCATTTGTTTTTTGATTTATATTTAATTATCGCGCCGCAAAAGACAGATTTTGATAGTAATAAGTATTATGGGTGAAAAAAAGTCCGTATACTGAATGCACGGCACGTTGTTTTGATTTCCAATTTTGCCAGATATAGTAACGCCCGAAATCATATAGATAATCTACAACCCATCAAATTAATCGTAGATGGAATGGATCAAATAATCATTAAATCGGAATATTTATTTTCGTCTTTTTCAGTTTTAGTGGATCATAGTTTACCATTAAATGCTTTATAACATGCAGTATTCCTATTTAAAAAGATGTTCCTGAATGGTGCTGTAGTAAAAATAGTTATGCACAAGGACAAAAAGAACCACAATTGTGAAAGAAATGGCCGATAAATTGTAAATATCTGCACATGATAGAGTTCTGCATTGAAGATATATTCCAGCGACTATTTACTCTTGTATTACCTATTATGTTAAAGATAAATTTTTAGTGACTGCTAGTGTTCTTAGAGAGCACGATATGAAAAAGGTAAAAATTATGTTTTTAAAATCTTTTTTTTTTTTGTAGTATTTTCAGTTTCATTGCCTAAAAACTAATTTTATGTAGGAAAATATAGTATAAATAATTTGCTACAACATTGATCTCACTAAATGCTTTTGTAGCTGTGGCACTGGCAGGTTAAACATTAGCCATATGTATTAACTTATGTTTTGAGTGAAAGCATGTAGGTTTTTAAATGTATTTGCTTATAAAAATTTTAAAGAATAGTTTTACAATTTTGAGGAATTCTCATATTAATATTTGTCATTTATATCAGATAATTATTGAATAAAATTTTGAATTAGCCATTTTTGTTATATTTATTAGTGTTCTTATTTTTGTATTACATGTATATATGTTTAAATTTGAATTCAAATAATGACAAATTTTATTTCGCGTATAATTTCACTTTTTTTGATCGATTTTTACCCCGCGTACAGGTTTAACTTTTTTGTTCAATTTTCACCTCACGCATCATTTCCTCTTTTTTGCTCTTTTCTCAGACTCATCCCTGACTATAGGACATGCTAAATTGAAAATGGAGTGTGTAGCATTTATAATTTGTTTACAGGGACACACAAAAGAATTATGGTCTATGGAGAAAAATCGTTTGCAGTGCATTTTAATAAAGTTAAACTATTTTAAACATAATGAAATTGATATGCATTATTGAGGTGCAATACAACATTCTTGTAGAATATGGAGTGCATAGTATTTATCATTCATAAATAGAGAGACACAAAAAATTCCATTACCTTATGACCTATGAGGAAAAATTATTAGTGTATTTTACTAACACTTTCCAACATAGTTGAAAAGTGTTTACGACTTTGGTTTGTCTGGACATGTTCTAACTCGCGTAAATATACTTGGATTACTATGATCTTGGTATTATGTTATTAAGGTTTATCATAGGAAATGTCGTATTGAAAATGGAGTGTGTAGCATTTATAATTTGTTTACAGGGGCACACAAAAGAATTATGTTACATTATGATCAATGGAGAAAAACAGTTTGCAGTGCATTTTAATAAAGTTAAACTATTTTAAACATAATGAAATTGATATGCACAGAGCTGCCAACTGCTACGAAAAAATCGTAGTTGCTACGATTTTGAACCACAAACTACGATGCTACGAAAATCTGTCTAAAAGTACGATTTTCTGCAAAAAAAAAAAGCGAATTTCGTCACAGGATCACTTTAAAAAAAAAAAAAAGCGAAATTTGTCACAGGATCGCGCGAAGAAACGCAAATTTCGTCAACAAATTGGCGGGAAAAAGCAAATTTCGCCAAAGGATTGCCAAAAAAACGTGAATTTAGTCAACCGATTGCTGAAAAAACACTAATTTCGTCAAAAGATCATTAAAAAACCGAAAATTTCGTCGAAAGATCGCCGAAAAAAAGTGAATTTCGTCAAGGAATCGCTGAAAAAACATGAATTTCTTTAGAGAATCCTGTGAAAAACGTAAATTTCGTCAAAGGATCATTGAAAAAAATGCAAATTTCGTCAAAGGATTGCTGAAAAAATGCGAATTTCGCCAAAAAATCGCTGAAGAAACTCAATTTTCGACAAAGAATTGCCGGGGGGGGGGGGGGGGGGGGGGGGGGGAAGCAAATTTCAGCAAAGGATCGCTGAAAAAAATGTTAATTTCGTCAAAAGATCGTTGAAAAACGCGAATTTAGCCGAAAGATCGCTGTAAAAGCGCGAATTTAGCCGAAAGATCGCCTTAAAAACGCGCATTTCGTTGAAAGATCGCCGTAAAAACGCGAATTCAGCTTAAAGATCGCAATAAAAATGCAAATTTAGCCGAAAGATCGCCGTAAAAACGCGAATTTAGCTGAAAGATCGCCGTAAAAATGCGAATTTAGCCGAAAGATTGCCGTAAAAACGCGAATTTAGCCGAATGATCGCCATAAAAATGCGAATTTAGTCGAAAGATCACCGTAAAAATGCGAATTTCGTCGAAAGATCGCTGAAAATAAGCGAATTTTGTCAAAGATTGCTGAAAAAACGCGAATTTTGTCAGAATTTACTGCATTGGGTTAAAAGATTGAAACCAAATTTCTTTTCGTAATGTAGAATATCTGCTATGAAATGCAAAAACAAATTAAATAAAAAAAAATCTACTTAAATAATCCAAAAACTAGCTTCAAGCTGACTGGTAAAAATGACCTGGAATCTGGAATAACCACAGCACTGACTAGTTGGTGCCACTGATAATGTCCTTAAAAAAATCTAATTCCTTAAAAACTTTATTTTTTATTTTAAAAAAGCGTGGAAACTCTGTTCTATCATTTATTTAAGGTGGTTGCAATTATAAGCACAGACGTGATTTGCTCTTTAAAGAAAAGTATCTTACTATTTTTCAAAATTTCAATAAAAAAAAATTTTCATTCCATTGAAGGATTTTATTAATGTGCTGTATCTTGGTAAAATAGACTTTTAATTAGAGTAAGTAAATAATTTCTACCTAATTCTTGTTGATAATTTATTTTTAATGTACTCACAGCTAAATTGATGTAAAACGCGCATTTTGTCGAAAGATCGCCGTAAAAACGCGAATTTAGCCGAAAGATTGACGTAAAAACGCGATTTTTTATATTATATATATTTATTTATTTTAGTTAAAAATATATATTTTTTAATAGTAATTATATTATTTGTTGCGCTTGAAATTTATAACTTATTGCTCAAATGTCGTTCCCGCAGTTTTCAGCTTTTTTGTCAATCTCATCCCTGCTTTCGTCAGAAAATCGTTAAACGGCAAATTTCGTCAAACATTGCGAAAAACAGCAAATTTCGTCAAAAGATCGCGAATAAACGGCAAATTTAGTCACAAGCATTGCGAAAAACGGCAAATTTCGTCAAAAGATTGCGAAAAAACAACAAATTTTGTCAACAAATCGCGGGAAAAACTTGACTTTTGTCAGAAAATAGTGAAAAAATGACAAATTTCGTCAAAAACATTGCGAAAAACGGCAAATTTCGTCGAAAGATCGCGAACAACGACAAATTTCTTCAAAAACATTGCGAAAAATGGCGAATTTCGTCAAAGGATCGCGAAAAAACGATAAATTTTGTCAACAGATCGCAGGAGAAACGTGACTTTCGTCAGAGAATCACGTAAAACCGGCAAATATCGTCAAACATTGCGAAAAACGTCAAAAGATCGCGAAAAAACAGCAAATTTTGTCAACAAATCGCCTAAAATGGCAAGATTCGTCACAAAAATTGCGAAAAAAAAATGCATATTTTATAAACAGATCTCGAACAAACTGCAAATTTCACCAAAAGATCGTGAAAAAACGCAAATTTCGTCAAAGTGACGCAAAAAAAAAGTAGCGGGACCTCCCCCTCTGTTGTAACTTTTCAGAAAATTTGCTGTGAATTTCAGAATTTTTTTTTTACTCAGAATCACCCCTGATTTGCTCGCTTAAAATTTGCAGCGTAAAAAACAGCCACCAACCAACCAACCTTCCGATGAATTTGGTGTGCTACTATTTTTCATTTTCAAAGGTTGGCAGGTCTGTATGCATTATTGAGGTGCAATACAATATTGTTCCTGTTGAACATGGAGTGCATAGCATTTATCAGTCATTTATAGAGAGACACAAAAAATTCCATTACATTACGGCTTATGCGGAAAAATCATTAGCAGTGTATTATAAAGATGTTACACTATTTCAAAGACAATGAATTTGATGTGTATTGCTGAGGTGCACTAAAACATACTTACTGTAGAATTGTAGAGTGCATAGCATTAATGCAATACATAATTACTGTAGAGTGCATAGCATTTATTTGTTTATTTACAGGAACAGAAAAAATAATTTATTTTATTGTATAGTTACAATATTGTCTACGATGGATAATCGCTGGAAGCGTGTTTCCAGTTGTAGTATGCATTTTTAAGCTTAAACAAATTTTAGTACATTACGATGTGTTTATAAATTCTATAGCTCATATACAGAGCTGCAAAAAAAATTATTAAACGTTACTGTCTATGGGTGTGAATTGTTAAGAGGTGTTTTTTAATTATATTATGCATTTTCCATCTGAACTGTATTTAGTATACAAAAATATCTTACTAGAATAGAAATAAAATCATATATAGGGCTATGCAGAAAAACAGGATAAATTGTCATCTATGGATGGTAATTTTGGGCAGTGCAATTGTAATTTTTTTTATGCATTTCCTATCTGAATTAAATTTTAGCTTAACATGTGGAGTGAATAAAAATCTGTAGATCATATGTAGGACTGCACAAAACATGTCAAGTTACCTTCTATAGGCAGTAAATGCTGAAAATAAATTTGTGTTTTACAGAATTTACTCTTAAATTTCATAAAATTATAGTTTAAGTGTTTCAGATAATTTTCTTAAGTTTTTTACCTTAAATTATCACTTTATAAATTAGGATGGGAGTTTGTTTTAGCGGGTTTTCATCAGTATTATAGTAGACGCATGAAAGACATGTGAAAATAAAAAAAATAAGAACGAAAAATCATGCGTCAAGCATAGATTATGCAACACTTTCAAATGCTTCCAAAATAATTTTACAAATCATTACCGTTTCATAAGCTGAAAGATAACATCTAAGTAAACAATTTGGAAAATGCATAACATATTTAAAAACGTAATTTCAGGAATTTCCAACATATACAATATTCGGAAAAATATCCGAATACTTTTATTCAGCCCTGTATATGATCTATAGATTTGTATATATACTACATAGGATGCTAAATTTTAGTTTAGTTAGGAACCGCGTAGCACAGTTTAAAATTCTCCTTCTGGAGTTTCTGTCAATAAACGGAAATGTGTTCGCGAACTTTTGTGCTGTCCTGTATATGATCTACAGAATTTATACATACCAAGTAATAGACAAAAAGTGATTTAAATTTAAAATCGCGTTCAGCAACTTAAAACGTACTTCCAGGAATTATTGTTAACAGACAGTAGAGAATTATTTTGTGTGTCCCTGTAAATGAACGATGACTGCTATACACACAATATTCTGTAGTATGCCTCTTGTAATGCACCTTAGTGATATATATAAATTTCAACGCATTTAAAATTGTGAAACATTTAATTAAACCACAAACGATTTTTCTCTATAGACATAATGTAACAGAATTCTTTGGACTGTCCCTGTAAAGTAACTATAAGTGCTATGCACACCCTATTCCATATTAAGCTTCTTGTAATGCACCTTAGTGATATATATCAATTACAATGTGTTTGAAATTGAGTAACATCATTAAAATAAACCGCAAATGATTTTTCCCCCATAGACCGTAATGTAACGGAATTCTTTTGAGTGTCCCTGTAAAAAAACTATAAGTGCTACACACTTCAGTTGAAATAGGGAACATGCTATTGATAACGACAATAACATATAAAAATTGCAGGACAATCCGAGCATATTTATGGGAGTTAGAGCACGGTCAGACGGCAGACAAACCGAAGTCATAAACACTTTTCAACTAGGTTGGAAACTGTTAAAAATGAGTGATACAGTTGAAACATTAGATCCAGGACAACTTTGTTACAGGCCTCTTATTTTCCAAGTGCTTAAACCACTCAAAAATAATGGTGTCTCACTTTAGCCCCATAACATCTGATATTAGCCCCATTCCAGGGGGCTAAAAAAATGTTTGTCCATTTTCTTTTTTGCCCCCAGCTCCTATCTGAAATTTCTGTTCTTTCCCCCCAAAGACGGGAATTTCTAAACATGCTAAAGGGAAGGATACAAAGCAAAAACGTGTTCTCTCTCTCTCTCTTTTTTTTTTTTTTTTTTTTTTTTGCAGTTTGGCTGTTTTCAATCCATGAAAATACCATGTATTGTTAATGTTTTAAAATAAACATATTCTCTAAAATAACTTTTCCATCCCCATTAACAAAAAATCAGGGGTGAGAACAGCCAAACTGAAAAGGAAAATCTTCTCTCTGTCCTCTTCTGCCTAGAATTTTACTCTTTTTTCTGGGTGTGAGGGAAAGGAAGATTTAAAATTAGAGTTAGATGAGATTATTTATTTTTGCTATAAAATAACGATAGAGCATAAAATCATTAAAAAATAATAACAATTTAAAAATTTGTGTGCTGAAGGTGGGAGAAGTAATTTAGACGATCATTTAATTCTTGTTACAACTAAGTTATAAATAGAGACAAAAATAAAATAAAAAAATATAAAGAATTATTTTTAAGATTTTAAACTTTGTGTTCTGGGGAGGAGGCAAAAAGAAGGACTTTTTTTTTTTTTTTGGGGGGGGGGGGGTAATATAGATTATTTAATTATACTTAACACAAAATCACAAATAAGTAAACTTCTGATTTGTGGGGGGAAGGGAGGGGAAAAGAGAGGGAAGCAGAAATTTTAGAGGAGAGGATAATTTAGGTGATAGATTATTTATTTATTGTTACTATAGAGTAACAGACAGATGAAATAAAAAATTCTAAAGGTTAAACTTTGCATGTATTGTACCAAAGGGAGGGGAGATTTAATGATTATTTATTGTCCCAATAAAATAACAAGCAGAAAAAAATAAAGAATGTAAATTTTGTGGGGGGGAAGGGAGACAAAATTTTAAAGCAGAAGGTAGAATTTTTTTTTTTTTTTTTTTTAAGTGAAAATCCGTTGTAACACAGAAGATTCTCACTCCTATATTTCACCTTTTTAACTTCTAAATTAATGATTAAAAACAGTGTTTTTTAATGAATTTTTTGTAAGCTCTTGATTTTAAGTCTATAAATAAAATCTTATGCTTTTGAAACAGGAAGCTTATATATAATTGGAATTTTATGGTATTTTGAATGAGCCACCTGGTAACAATTACTAAATATTGGTTATACAGTAGAGTTCTGATTATCCGAGTTAATATGGACCAAACCCACTTTGAATAAGCAAAAAACTCTGATGAATCGAATTTACTTATATCATTACTAAGGAGATGAAATATAAATTTACACACAGTTTACTAATTTTTGTGGCACTACTTACAGTTTTTTGATGTACACTTCAGATGCTTTTATAAAAATGGGGAATTAAATTGTTCATGTGAAGAATTCCTTAACAGTTTTTTGTTATTTGGATGATAAATGTTTCTTTGCTGCAATGTTGCACCATTGTGTTAGTGTCATCAAAACTCAGACCTACAGATTGCATCATTTTCTTCTGATGGACACATTTTCATCATCACTGCTCTCTTATTTGCGGTTTTCAACCATGTCTGCAATCATGTCATCTGTAATTTCTTGCTGTTCATCTTTGTTCATCCACTCAGCAATATCTTCTTAAAAGTTTCAGTAATAAGAAGTTTTTGTGGCATGCTCAATAAAGATTCGTAATGACTAGCTTCACTTTCATCATTTGGCTGCATTCAAAGAATACAGCATTACTACAGTTTGCTTTGTCCACACAAAACTTTTCAATCTGAACTCTCTTTTCCAGTCTTCAACAGTAACTTTTCCGACACCCAGATCTAATGCAACACTTTTAATACATTTATCCAACTGTTTCAATGCATATTTTTTTTTCTACTGAAACAACAGTTCTCTTCTATTTTTTTATTTTTCATATTCATTTTAATCGAATTTCACGATTAAAAGAATACTTTCTACTTTGCATGAAAATGCAGGCAGACAGAATGTGAATGACCGACTGCTGGTGCGACAGGTACCATCCACTAGCTCCTATGTGAAAGAAAAACTCCTAACAGAGTCTGCTGCATATGCATAGAAGATCATTTACATTACTTAATTTGTCAGCTTATCACTTACTTAGCAGATTAAATAATTATCAGTAAATTAGGCTTCCTAAGCATTTACTCCAAAATAACAACAGAAAGTAAGACTTGTTTTTGATTTCTGAAAAGAGTGATTATTAGCTTTGGTGGAATCTAAATGCTTTGTTTATTTTATGTGCAAAGTCTAATATGAATAAATTATATTAGTGAAATGTGAAGGAAAAAGTTAAAAGCATCTGTATAATACCATTAGCTACAAAAAAAAAAAAAAAAAAGTTTTTTTTTAAAAATTTTATTAGGAAATGAGCCATTACTTGAAAATGAAACATTGTCTTGGTAACTCAGTTAGGTGGTGCTGAGATAATTGGGACTCTATTATAATTAGTTTTGCTTAGAAATAAAATCAAAACAATATTTTATCAACAAATATTTTTTATTTACAATAGTTGGCCAGTATAGATAGCTTACAGTGATAACTCAGAACTATTAGCTGACTATAAGTGGCTAGAATATCAGCTTCTCAAAATTATCAAACATATTGATAAACAATGATAACTTTTAAAGTCCATAAGGAAAAGTCTTATTTTTTTCACAATGAACTATATTTGTGGCAAGAATCATTTAAATTTTATATTTCTCAAACCCATCATATTCTTCTTCATTTGGTTATTATCAGCCCAATTATTGTCTAAGTATGAATCATCATCATCATCCACTTCCAGTTTCTGTTAAAAGAGAAAAAAATAGATAAGAGTATAGTAATATTTTAAGAAAAAATGCAAGGTATTTTGAAAAAATATATAACTATATTTAATTAAATTTATACAGTCAACTCTGCTTATATCGAACTTGGATAATAAATTAATTAGTTAATTCACACGTAAATTCCCTCCAATTGAAAACTGTATTGCAAATAATATTAAAAAAACATGTATAAATTCATATTTTTAAAATAATTCTTTGCATAATTCAAAGATTTTAACTTCAAAAGTCTCACATATTTACACATATATGGTATATATATTCTCTATACATGTAATATGAAAAGTCTTATACCACAGAGATCGCAAACAGAAGAAAGCAATTCTTGTTTTCAGCTATCCAAGGAAAACTGAGTAAGAAAATTTTTATTTTTTGATGAATCTTATATATTAAAATCTGACTGTGTTGTATAAACAAACAAAAATTTATATTGGGGGTACTTTTTAAAAACAACATAACAAAGGAGAAAAGCAGATTGTGTTTCGAAATAATTTAATCTTTCATCATTAGGCACAAAAAGAGGTACACTACCATTTTGAAAGTAGGAACAAAACTGAAAAAAAAAAAAAAAAAAACAGAAGGGAGAAACAGAAAAGGGACTGGCAGAAAGAACCATCAATAGGAAAGCAGAAAATAACTGATCAGAAGTTAACATATGAAGTACAGTATGAAAGGAAAAATGAATGAAATAGAATAAAAAGATAAAAATAAAGGAATTGAGGAGAAAAAAAATATTAAAAACAATTATATTGTCTTTAATCTTATGTTCAATATAGAAATCAACTGCTCTAAAGATGCTTCCATGAGATTGGGTATGTCTTTATACCTAGTTTAAGCCTTATTAAGAGATATAATAGCTTACCAGTAAAAGTAATTGAAAAGAATTTTAATAGAAAAGTAGAATAAAATTATTCAGTAAAAAGTATATAATATAAATTAAAAGCAATTCTTAAAAATAAAATAAAATAAAATAAAATACCTCAAGCTCTTCATGTCTGCGAAATTCGGCTAACATTAATTCTTTTCTTTGTTCTTCTGTCAAAACAGGCTCTCTAGCTGGTGGTCCGTGACCTTTCTAAATATTGAAATAAAGATAGTATAAATAACAATAAAAATTGATTTCCAATTAATTATAAAATCTTTATTAAAGAAATCATTAATATGAATATTTTTAGGTTTAAAATAGGGTTGTACAACCTTTTCCCCTGAAAATTGTTTGCCACCACAATTTCCGAAAGGTAATCTTCGACTTATTTAATTGCAAACTGTCATTAAAGGCAATTGTCATTAAAGGCAAATTATTCTATTCTAAAATAATGGTATCTTTATGGCCCAAAGGTAGTGCACTACTAATTTAAAATTGTGTGATAGCGAATGCCAACAAAAAAATGTAAACAAATAAAATCTTAAATATAAAAACAAATAAAATCTCAATAAAATAAGGCATAGCCGTTTAATTTTTCTATCGGCAGTAGCACTTGTGCATTTCTTTCGGCCTGATTTGGCCTTATTTTCCACTGATTTCATTTTTTCATAACGTAAACAGAACTTTCGTACACCAGAACAAGTCACTGAACCACCAACTTGTCCTGCAATTTCAGCATAAGAGAGGCCATTTTCTCTCAGTATGACAATTCGGCTTCTTTTTTGTAGATGTCCAATTAGTTCTTCTTGTTGATGACATTGTTTAAAATTAGTTTAATTAAAAAAAAAGGACTTTAAATATTCAAAAACAGCAATACTCTATTTAATTGTACTAGTATGCATCATTCCGCAAAATATTTCCACAACAATAACTCTTTTACCATCCAAATAACCTAAACTATAGTTACAGACATTCGATTGGTTCTCAGAAAAGTGTTTGTGATTGGCTAGTACGCTTTTATTACAAAACACGTCCTTATTCAAAACGATTTGTGTTTGTTTGTTCTACTAAAATGAGCATAACTTTTTTTGTAATACAGATATTGTAATACTGTTTTTATTATTAAATTCTACATTAAATTATCTTCAATTTGATATATAAACGTTTGTATTAACGTCTATGCTTTGTGCATAATGCACATGCACCAAGGCATGTCGTCTTGCTTCTGGTTTACTCAGTTTCGACATTCGTATAGGGGTTTTGTTTTGTTCTGTGTGAATTAAAAGTTTTATTTTCATTCTGGACTGTTAATTTGCTTTTTTATATTCCTTGTCATTTTAATCAGCTAATGAATTGTGCCCCCCTTTTTCTCATATTTATACGAATGTTACTGATTTTTTTTGTTATAATTTCAATTAAATGATGCTGTAAAAAGCTAAAAAGTGATAAAAGTGTTGTTCCTATCAAAGTTCGGCCTTTGTGTTGACTCCGGGGATTGTTGACTGCAATATGTTTAATCGTTTTTGTAAGAGTTGGTGATTGTTTATTTAAGTATTTAAACTTCTAGTAAAACATATCTAATTTAATGTTATTAATTTTTACCAAGAGTCTCAACAAGTGTCTGTGAGCCGTATCATTAATATATTCTGAATCGTAAATGATTTGCAAATATGGAATTTTATGGAAGCGTGCAAGTGATCAACCTATTGCCTTTAAACCTTCCTCTTCAACTAATATTGTTCAATAAAGACAGATTGATTGCAAATATGGTCTCATCTTTTACTACCATTATTTCCTGTGTAAAATACAATGGTTAATTTTTTTTTCTTGCGCATGCCTTTTAGTATCTTCGGTTAGCTTTTATTGTTACTTTTTTAAAATAAATGAGATGATATTCTGGCTTGGATAATGTTTGCAGATATTTTTAGCCTTAAGGTTGCTCGTCAGTAAATTTCCCGGTTCCCCTCGCTAATGTTATTCCTATGGGCGTAGGATGCATTAGTATTTTTAAAATATCTCCTCGGAAAATTAATATTTTTAACTTCTGTTTTCTTTGTATTGTTCTTAAGGAATGTCTCTTTTTTTCTTAGTTGTCAATTTTTTTCTAAAATATATACTTAATTTTATATGAAATGTTAAAATCGTATTCAGTTTCGCTAAGATTTTAACACATAAAAATATAAATTACGCACATAGTATAGAAATATTTTGATAAGAAAAAAAAAGAGACATTCTTTAAGAACAGTACACAGGAAACAGAAGTTAAAACTATTAATTTCCCGAGCAGATATTTTAAAAATACGAAGGCATCCTACGCCCATAGGAATAACATTAGTGAAGGGAACCGGGAAGTTTACTGACGAGCAGCCTTAATTTTTTTTTTTTAGGAGTTTAAGCTACATCTAAGAAATATTAGATATTGCCAAAAAATATTAGACTGCAGTGCTACATCCTCACAAGGGTCCACTGTATACATATATATACATATGTTGCAGTCAATACGATAAATCTGGTAATTATTAATAATAACTGGTTATTATTAATAATTACCAGATTTATGATATTGACTGTAACACATATATACATACATATAAATATATAATTCAGTATTGTAAATAAATAGTGCAAGAAGGACATTAAAAATGTATTGAAACTGAAATCGCATGTATCCATTTTAAGAATTACTTTTTGTAATTTGACTACGAGTTTGCTTTTTTCATTTTTCCCAGCATAATCACCAAGAGATTTCTCCATTTCTAATCGTTTGCTAGCCCACCAAAGGTCAGTGTTATTTTCATCAAGAATGTCTTTGCTAGCCTAAAAATATATAAAAATACATTTATATGCTTTTGTTTATATAATTTCATGTATATAATTATCAATATCATGGTATTATAAAACATAAATGAAAATAAAATATTCAGGATTATCCTTGTTCCTTTATTTTATTGCATTAAAAAATAATGTTCATGCAAGGGAAATTTAACAAGGGGTGATTATTTAAAACAATGAAAATGTCAGGGTTGGCAAGATTTTGTCATAGGTGGAAAAGCCTGGTAAAAACCGTCCTGGCAAAAATTGGTTATGTGCATTTATCTCTCTCCCCCCCCCCCCCCCCCCCCAAAAAAAAAAAAAAAAAAAAAGAAAGAAAGAAGACTAAAATATTTTAGGAAAGGAAAACAAAATTTAATACTTAGTTAAAAAATCAATATTCTAAATTTATTTTTGAACTTAAGGAAAATAAGTATAATTATGCATTTTATGAAATAATACTAACTTTTATAACAAAATTATAAATGAAAAAAAAATATTAATTTTATATAAATAAGTAGAAAACTTAATTATTTATTCATGTTTATTACAATAATTATTAATGATAGAATAACACAATAGAAATGTGCAGACTGTAAATGGGTAAAGCATTTATGTTTATGCGTGTAAGAAATTGAAATAAACATTTATATTCTAAATTCAAATTTTTAATATAAATTTATAATTAAAGCAGAACACTAATAAAATGGCTACAGGCTATTTACTGAGAGTAAAGAATGTAACTTTTTGTCCCTTTCTTGGTGTGTAAGAAGGAGGAAAAAAAAAATTCTAGTTTCCTAACAAGACATAAGAGGTTTTTTCAATATATAATTTTCAATTTAATTTAACTACTTTTTTATTTGTAACAAACTAGTTTCGTTAAATAAATAATTATAAATTAGTACCAAAGACTTAAATATCTACATATTTTTAGGACTCATTACATAAAAGAAAAGTAGCAAAGTTATATAAAACCTTTGATAATTTAAAAAAAAATATTAATGACGACAAAATACTTTATTAAGAAAAAGAATATTAGATACTATCCAATTTTTAATTTGGTTTTTAAGTTTCTAAGTATTAGACTGAATATCACCTATTTCATAAATATTTAACATATATAAAACTATTTTAATTATATTTATTAATTAGCAAACTAAGTTAAAAATATTAAATGATATATGTTATTAAATCTAATTGTTTATACCATTATGATCCTTATTAATCTATAGATCTTACTACACATTAAAAGCAATAAGAATTTGTTATTTTTGCTGTTTTTTCCATTTTCCCCCTGGTTTTTTCCAGTTTTTGCCACTGTCCTGGCAAAAATACCAACCCTGGAAAATGTCCATGATGTGAATAGAAAAATCTTTTTTCTTCTCATAATTACAAGGCTACGTATTAGACTTTTACAATAATTAAACAGGATTTGAATATTATAAGAAAAATTATTTTAATTACAGAGTAGCCATTAGATAACAGTCAAAGCATTGTCACTGAAAAATATATACCAACATTATTTTAAGTTTATTAAGATGGCTTTGAAAAATTCTGAAATTTGACATTTTTTATGAAAACCAAATGCATGTGCTGTATTAAAAACTTTAAAAATTTGCTTCATCTGTAGATTTTATTTATGCACCAGAATTAAAAATACATCTTTTAAAATAAATATTAATCATAACCCCTCTGGTGCATAATTTAAAATGTCCCAACAAGGCAGTTTTATTAAAAATCAAATTCAAAAGGAGTTATGTTGGACAGTTACAGTTGAACCAGCTTATTCTGAGATTGGATGTACCAAACGATAGGTTAATATGAAATTTTTTTTTGTCTCTTTGTATTTCCAATACTTTAATAATGTTAAAGAGATCGCTTACAATGAACAACTATTAGGAATAACTCATGTTATGATATATGCCATTGCTTATCTCATCACTTATACATAGATATTACATTTACTCTTCATTATATATCTTTCAGCTTAACTTAACTTATAGCAGAAGCCAGTCTTCACTTTGCTTTTAAACCTAGAGGTTGTATTCTTACTCTGTTTACTGATCACGTTTATCCCAGTCTACCATGTCAACTGTTTTTATCACACTTGCTTATCTTACCATAATACTTCAATATCTGGTTTGTTACTATTTGTACATTTTACCAATTTTTCTTTCAGACATTATTTTAAAAAACATGGTTAAAAATTTTTACTAAAAACGTCCCCCATTTAAAAATGTAAAAACAGTCTTCAATAAAAATCTCTACCACTCTACAAAAGTGCTTTCACCCCCCCCCCCCCCCTGCCAGGGCATCATCAGTTGTGATCGTCAACTCTCTTCCTCTCCATTATATATATGACTGTTGGTTAAAGAGCCTTTCGGCATTCAATATTCTCTCTCTCTCTCCCCCTCTTCCAACATTTTTTTCCAGCGCAAGAGGGGGAGAGAGAGAGAGAGAATATTGAATGCCGATAGGGGGAGCTCTTCAACCAACAGTCATATATTGGGTTGAGGAAAAAGTAATTTCGTTTTTCCCAATAGATGGCTTTAAAGTCGCATATCTCTAGTAATGCTTATTCAATGAAGCCATACTATAGACCATTTGAAAGGTAACAGTCCATAGAACATTCTAGATATAAAGGTAGTATTATCTGTTTACTCAGTCAAAAGATATTTCGCTTTGAAAATGGAGATTCCAGAAGGTCATTTTCATCGTATTTTGCTTTTCTATTTCCGAAAAAGAAAAAATGCAGCGCAGGCTCATTGAAAATTATGTGGTGCTAATGGTGATGAGTGCTTAAGTAAACTTCAGTGTCAGAATTGGTTTGCTCGTTTTCGTTCCAGAAATTTCTAGGTTAAAGATGAACCTCGCCCTGGCCAGCCAATCGTTGATAAAGTCGACGAAATTCTTAACAAAATCAGGGTAGACTGACATATTTCATCTCGCGACATCGCTATGGAACTAAATATCGATCAAAAAACAGTTTTGAACCATTTACATAAGATTGGATACCAAAAGAAGCTCTATACTTGGGTTCCGCATGAATTAACAGCTAAAAATTTAATGGACCAAGTTTCCATTTGTGAATCGTTGCTAAAACGAAACGAAATCGAGCAATTTTTGAAATGGATGATTACGGGTGATGAAAAGTGGATCACGTACGACAATAATGTGCGAAAAAGATCGAAGCACGAGAAGCTTCACAAATGGTGGCAAAGCCCGGATTGATGACAAGGAAGGTGATGCTGAGTGTTTGGTGGGATTGGAAAGGCATTGTTCATCATGAGCTGCTCGAACCTGGCCAAACCATTAATTCAATTCTCTAGTGTCAACAACTAATGTAATTGAAGCAGGCAATTAAAAAAAACGGCCAGAATTGATCAATAGGAAAGGCATTGTCTTCCATCACGACAACGTCAGACCACACACATCTTTAGTGACTCGGCAAAATTTGAGAGAGCTTGTTTGGGAAGTTTTGATGCATCCATCCTATAGCCCGGACCTTCCCCTGTCCTACTACCGTTTGTTTCGATCTCTGCAGAACTCTCTTAATGGTGTAAAGCTTGCTTCAAAAGATGCTTGTGAAAATCACTTGGTTCAGTTTTTCGCCCAGAAATCTCAGAAGTTCTACAGTGAGGGAATTATGGTTTTAGCGGAAAAGTGGCAAAAGGTCATCGATCAAAACGGCACATATATCATTGATTAGTGTTTGAAATTTATATGAATAAATTCTCTTTGAGAAACATGAAAAAAAACGGAATTACTTTTTCCCCAACCCAATATATAATGGAGAGGAAGAGAGTTGAAGATCACAACTGATGATGCCCTGGCGGGGGGTGAAAGCGCTTTTGTGGAGTGGTAGAGATTTTTATTGGAGACTGTTTTTACATTTTTTAAATGGGGGACATTTTTAGTAAAAATTTTTAACCATGCTTTTTTAAATAATATCTGAAAAAAAATTGATAAAATGTACAAATAGTAAATGTACAGACATTAACAAGTGAACACCTGTTTTTAATCTGGTTTGTTGTTATGGCTCATCAACAGATGGCATTGTCAGTCAGTGATAGGTGTAATTCCTTACTGCATTCAACATCACTGTTTGCCATTTCACAAGTTACACTTCTAGAAATTGGAAGAGGAGGTTGTTTGAGTTAAGTGGGGTTTTAATTTTTTTGACTCAGGAAATATTTGTTTTCGCATTTTGCTGGTTATTGGGGCAGCAGGAGTTTTTTTTATGAAGAGATGTTTGACAATTGACAGAATGTGTTGAAGTCATTAGCTCTTTTTTTTAAAAAAAAGCAGTGTTATTTATTCAAGAAATTTTAATACCTGTTAAAACAATCCAGCATTTTAAGTTAACACAATGTTTTAAAAAGTCTTTTTGTATAATGGAATGATACAAAATATAAAGAATGATGGTGGACAGTTTTAACCTGATAGCGGTGCTTTTGTTTATCAGCTGCATTAGCTATTGACATGGCCTTTTTTAGTCATAGCTTGTGTATTAATATTAGTGCAGCTGTGATTTTCTGTGGAAGAACTTCAGAAGTTATGGATTAACATCGAAAACCCCAAGTATAATTTTTTTCTTTTAAAGGAATTCATTGAAAGTTTATCATTTAACAGAAATGCAACCTAGTGTTTCCGTAAAGGCAACAGATTGTTGCTGTGTCTCTTCATCGGATGATGAACAAGGTGTTAGTGTTTGTATTATTCAAAATTCATCTAAAGAGAATTATATGTTTATTTTAGACAACGATAGTTACAAAGTAAAACCGCATCACTCAGTAATAACATAATAGAAGAGGTGTCAAATATTTATTTTTATCTTTTAGAATTGCCATCTGATTATCTTTTAGGAATGAGCTGGAGAATTTTTATAGTATATATATTTGTGAAATTGGCACATATAGTAACTGCTTGCTTTGCAAAATTGATTTTATTTTTAGTATCTCTGTCTATGTATGATAAGTAATGAATATACCTAATTTATGGTGCATTTTATTTATATTCTTACTGAAGCTCTAGAATATATTTTTCAAGAAAATATGTATAAATTTGAAGATAACATATTGAAAAGAAATGATTAAGTTGTTAATTGATTTCAGGCCCGGACTGGCCAGGTCGGCTGGTCGGCGATTGCCGAGGGCCCCCGGCCCAAGGGGGCCCCAAAAATGGATATACGAGTACAACTTTATAATTAGTTACATTAGACAAATTTCACTATTTGTCATAATTTTACACGTTTACAATCAATTTTAAGCAGTACCCAGTTGTTTTTTGTTTAACCCTTCTTTGCATGAGTTTTTCTTTTACAATTGTGTTTTTTTATACATATATTAAATATTATACACCAGAAATTTTAAGATAGATTTTTAACATTGTTCAGCAACATAGTTCACGGGAAATTTACTGCATGAATATTTCTATATAAATATAGTGGTGGCGAAGAAGTTGATTTATTTATTAAAAGTTAAATAAAAAGTGATGGAAATTTACATCACTATGCAATTAAGGGTTAAGGTAGCCTACGTAGTGGTGCTGTGTTGTGTCGCTGAACCAGGCGGAAGAGGGCTGCTGGCTACTAATCGAGCTCTGTGTAGTGCCAACCATACTACGAGACTGAGCGACTGAGCGTCGCAATGCACCCTGAATCTGCGACGCTCATTAGCTCATTCTCGTAGTATGGTTGTAGTTAGTGCAGTGTTACAGTTGTGTCAACATGAAACGTGTGTACTATAGTGGCGCTACAAAAAGGAAAAAAAAAAGAAGAGAAAATCTTTAGACGTTGGAAAAAGTTCGAAAAGTTAAAATACTTGGTTAACTAGTGCCACTTCTTAGTAGCAAAGTCAGCCTTTGAGGGACAATAGTGATACATTAAATACAGGCAAGGTAAATCGAATTAGTTTATTAGTTCACTAGCGGCCCGTCCCGGCTTTGCATGGGTAGACAATGTAATTTTTTTATTACATTCGTTTTCCTGAATTTCGCGCTCCAACCTAAAACTGTTGCTGAGATATGGCGAAATGACCTAAAACTTTCGAATCCCCCTTTAACCACCTTCTATGGGGGGATTTCTAAATTCACTGAAATACGTGTTTAATCATTTGTTTAGTAGATTTGTTTTCCTGAATTTCGCGCACCTACATAAAACAGCTGCTGAGATATGGCGAAATGTCCTAAAATTTTCGAAACCACCCCCTTTAAAACCCTTTGGGGGGGGGGGGGGATTTCTAAACTCACTGAAATGCGTGTTTATCCATTTTTTAGTAGATGTGTTTTCCTGAATTTCCCGCTCCTACATAAATCCGCTGCTGAGATATGGCGAAATGACCCGAAACTTTTGAATACCCCTTTAGCCACCTTCTGGGGGGAGTTTCCAAAATCGCCGAAATACGTGTTTAACCAATTTTTTAGTAGATTTGTTTTAATTAATTTCGCCCTCCTACATAAAAGCTGAGATATGGCGAAATAACCTAAAAAATTCGACCCCCCCCATTTAACCACCTTCTGGGGGGAATTTCCAAAATTGCTAAAATATGTGTTTTATTCATTTTTTAGTAGATTTGTTTTCCTGATTTTCGCACTCCTATCTAAAACTGCTGCAGAGATATGACGAAATGATCTAAAACATTCGACCACCACCCTTTAACCCCCTCCGGGAGGGGGAATTCTAAAATCCCCGAAATACATGTTTAGTCATGTTTTTAGTAGATTTGTTTTCCTGATTTTTGTGCTCTTAACTAAAATTGCTGCTGAGATACGGCAAAATGACTTAAAACATTCGACCCTCCCCCCTTAACCCCCTCCGGGAGGGGAATTTCTATAATTGCTGAAATACATGTTTAATCATTTTTTAGTAGATCTGTTTTCCTGATTTTCGCGCTCCTACCTATAACTGCTGCTGAGATATGACGAAAGGACCTAAAACATTCGACCAACCCCCTTTAACCCCTTCGGGGGGGGGGGGGGATTTCTAAAATCGCTGAGTTACATGTTTAATCATTTTTTTAGTAGATTTGTTTTCCTGATTTTCGCGCTTCTACCTATAACTGCTGCTGAGATATGGCGAAATGACCTAAAACATTCGACCATCCCCCTTTAACCCCCTTCTGGGTGGAATTTCTAAAATCGCTGAAATAGGTGTTTAATCATTTTTTTAGTAGATTTGTTTTCTGGAATTTCAAGCTCCTACCTATAACTGCTGCTGAGATATGGCGAAATGACCTAAAACATTCGACCACCCCCTTTTAACCCCCTTCTGGGTGGAATTTCTAAAATCGCTGAAATAGGTGTTTAATCATTTTTTTAGTAGATTTGTTTTCTGGAATTTCAAGCTCCTACCTATAACTGCTGCTGAGATATGGTGAAATGACCTAAAACATTCGACCACCCCCTTTTAACCCCCTTCTGGGTGGAATTTCTAAAATCGCTGAAATAGGTGTTTAATCATTTTTTTAGTAGATTTGTTTTCTGGAATTTCAAGCTCCTACCTATAACTGCTGCTGAGATATGGCGAAATGACCTAAAACATTCGACAACCCCCTTTTAACCCCCTTCTGGGTGGAATTTCTAAAATCGCTGAAATAGGTGTTTAATCATTTTTTTAGTAGATTTGTTTTCTGGAATTTCAAGCTCCTACCTATAACTGCTGCTGAGATATGGCGAAATGACCTAAAACATTCGACCACCCCCTTTTAACCCCCTTCTGGGTGGAATTTCTAAAATCGCTGAAATAGGTGTTTAATCATTTTTTTAGTAGATTTGTTTTCTGGAATTTCAAGCTCCTACCTATAACTGCTGCTGAGATATGGCAAAATGACCTAAAACATTCGACCACCCCCCTTTAACCCCCTTCTGGGTGGAATTTCTAAAATCGCTGAAGTAGGTGTTTAATCATTTTTTTAGTAGATTTGTTTTCTGGAATTTCAAGCTCCTACCTATAACTGCTGCTGAGATATGGCGAAATGACCTAAAACATTCGACCACCCCCCTTTAACCCCCTTCTGGGTGGAATTTCTAAAATCGCTGAAATAGGTGTTTAATCATTTTTTTAGTAGATTTGTTTTCTGGAATTTCAAGCTCCTACCTATAACTGCTGCTGAGATATGGCAAAATGACCTAAAACATTCGACCACCCCCCTTTAACCCCCTTCTGGGTGGAATTTCTAAAATCGCTGAAGTAGGTGTTTAATCATTTTAGGTAGATTTCGTAAGAAATACTACCTATTACATTCTCACCTAAGTTGGAAATTTTGAAAAATTTTTGCAGATCTACGCCGATTATGACTCCCAGAACCCAAAACCACCCCCAGTTCAAAAGTTTATCTATCTATCTATCTATGTCACTTTTTTCTGACCACGATAACTGGAAAAATTCTGCATAAATCTCTTCCAAACTGATACATAAAATCAAGGGTCATAAAATCTCGGTCAAGTTCGTTAATGGGCAAAATCGAACCAAGGGGGGGGGGGGGAATGGGGGGGCTTTTTGTGAAAACAGAAAAATCCTCATAATTTCTTTATTATTATACGTATCGAATCCG
Organism: Maratus michaelseni; assembly: GCA_963931845.1. Lineage (NCBI taxonomy): Eukaryota > Metazoa > Arthropoda > Arachnida > Araneae > Salticidae > Maratus > Maratus michaelseni. The sequence continues at coordinate 191,858,301 of OZ007600.1, forward strand.
TTTAAAGTTATTATTACTTCTAGGAAAAGGGCCGAAAATGTATGTATGACAGATTTTTGATATAATTAAAAATGGCCCCAAGGGGGGAAAAAAGGGGGGTTTTAGGAGAAACAAAATCATAGCTTCGTCAATTCACAAGATATCAAATCCGCGTAAATTTATTATTAATCCTCTTAATATTATCTAAAACTTTTATATTGACAAGTTTTTTATAGGACCAACCGTTATAGCAAAAAAAAAAAAAAAAAAAAACAAATCCCTGCCGGCTCCGCCTGCAAACAAGTTATTTTTCGAAGTAGGCGGTTCCAACTCCCGCATCTTTTCGAAACTGATATATAAAATCAAGGGTCATAAAATCTCGGTCAAGTTCGTTAATGGGCAAAATCGAACCAAGGGGGGGGGGAAATGGGGGGCTTTTTGTGAAAACAGAAAAATCCTCATAATTTCTTTATTATTATACGTATCGAATCCGTTTAAAGTTATTATTACTTCTAGGAAAAGGGCCGAAAATGTATGTATGACAGATTTTTGATATAATTAAAAATGGCCCCAAGGGGGGAAAAAAAGGGGGGTTTAGGAGAAAAAAAATCATAGCTTCGTCAATTCACAAGATATCAAATCCACGTAAATTTATTATTAATCCTCTTAGTATTACCTAAAACTTTTATATTGACAAGTTTTTTATAGGACCAACCGTTATAGCAAAAAAAAAATAAAAACAAAAAAAAATCCCTGCCGGCTCCGCCTGCAAACAAGTTATTTTTCGAAGTAGGCGGTTCCAACTGCAGCATCATCGCAAAAAGGTCATTTCTTCCGCAATTCCCGACAAACAGGCACCCCACGTTCTGCGTCTTCGAAATCTACCTGTGCCTGTAGGCCGAGCCGTCAGGGATTTTTTTTAGTAGATTTGTTTTCTGGAATTTCAAGCTCCTACCTATAACTGCTGCTGAGATATGGCGAAATGACCTAAAACATTCGACCACCCCCCTTTAACCCCCTTCTGGGTGGAATTTCTAAAATCGCTGAAATAGGTGTTTAATCATTTTTTTAGTAGATTTGTTTTCTGGAATTTCAAGCTCCTACCTATAACTGCTGCTGAGATATGGCAAAATGACCTAAAACATTCGAACCCCCCTTTAACCCCCTTCGGCGGGGAATTTTCAAAAATCCCTTCTTATTGCTTGCCTAGGCCATAACAGCAATCTACAGTCCAAATTGCATGACCCTGACTTTAGTAGTTTCGGCTGGGCGTTGATGAGTCACCCAGTCAGTCAGTTAGTCACCGTTTCCTCTTTATATAATAGTATAGATAAGTACTTTCCACATACTCAGTATTTTGAGTCGCCAATTCCGTGTTTGTGTTTCTTGCGTATTATTAGTCCAGTTTTTTGGTAGAAAATAAAAGAAAGTTTGTGGGTAGGGTTTTAATATTTGGTACTTTTATGTTTTTTACTTTCTTCTATCTGTAATAGAAGAAAGTATTGTAATAGAAATTTTTTTCGACTTCCGGTTTTCGACGGATTTACACGTTTTAGGGGCCAGAGATTCCGAAATACATGTTTTTACAAAATGTCTGTCTGTCCGTCCGTCCTCATTGTATCATCAAAAAGTGTATGAAGTTATGTTTCAAATTGAACCAAATTTTTTTTTGTGTGTTTTTGGCTGTGGCAAGCAGGTCCTACTGGAATTTGGGGATATTTTGACGAAAGGGGGCGCTGCGATCACGATTTTTGTTCCATTTTCACTATTGTATCATCGAAAAGTGTATGAAGTTATGCAGATAATTGAACCAAATTTTTTGTATATATTTTTGACTATAGCTTACAGTTCCCAGTTGAATTTGGGGATATTGCGCCTGGAGCGGGTGCTGTGATAGCCATTTAAAGATTTCAATTTCAAAAAGTTGTACAAAATGAAAAAATTTGGAATCTTAACAACTTTGTGAGTTAAATGTTCGGCCTTGATCCAAGGATTCCAGAGCATTTTTTGTTTTGCCTCTATCTTACAAAATGGTTGAAATACAGCAGTTTGAAGTTATAGGGCGACTGACATTTTGAAAATAGCAGGATTCTTCCATAAACGGGTTTAATTTATGAGTTTTAGTGAACATGGTTTCGCCAAATTTCCGCTCATTGTTGTAAGCATCGTTTCAACACTTACATGCTAAACACTATATATTTATATTCGCCAACGTCAAATTCTTGCCATGCTTGGCGACAATTGGTGAAATATAGCCAAATTTGGCGACAAAAATACGTTGGCTGTGCCTGTCTAATTTGGCGATATTCTCATTCAAATTTCTTTTCCTGCTGGTACAGGCCAGAAGGGTTTTTCGTAGTTTACTATAATACATCGGCTCCTCGCATTCAGGTAACCCGACGATTCGCAAGCAGATGACGTACTGCAGAATGACGAAAAGTATTGATTTTTTTTGACGGTGTGATAACGAATATTGAAGCATTAACATGTATGAAATAGAAGAAAGTTTTGGGATTGGCATATCCGACTAGTTTAGGTCGCTGAACACGAATCTGAGGTTTTCCAACAAACTTTTTTCCGGGAAATACCTTTTTTACAAAGATGTAAAAAAAACCTGGACTTTTCTCTGTTTTATCAAAATAACTCTAAAACTATGCATTTTACGTGAAAGTCGACAGTATAGGAATCAATGAGGATAAATTTTCATACTTTTTATGAACTGAAAATTTTTTCTCTGATCAATAGTTTAGCCATGAGAGTGCCACAGAAATGGGTGTTAAAAGCAAAAAAGTGAAACAACGGGAATTACGGCACTGTACATCGATGTAACATGGAAAATAACCATTTTATGCTATAAAGAATCCATTTTTACTATTACGTGCCAGTGCGTGAGAACTAGTGTTTGCATCTGAGAGTTCTCGTGTGAACTTCTAAAAGAACATTTCCAGCATATTTTCTCACAATGGCGTTGCTTTGAAATAGTGGTAAGCCCGAACTTCTTTTGTGAACAGAGGAAAACTTTTGAATTATAATTGATAGCATTGTCCACCAAGGATGAGAGGACTTACTTTGCTTGTGGCCTGTTATTGGTGAGAAAAAGATCTCCGTGAGAAACCACAAAGTGCAACTACTTATTTTCCCCTTTTTAGAAAGGAACCAATACCGCACTGGTTTGCAGGTGATGTCATGGTCCCACGGTACAAGTGGTCCTGATAAGCCCCTCCATGGACAAAATCCCTTTCCATTGCGAAAACCAAGAGCGAAAGGATTTTAATTAAGAGTTCAGATTGAGAAAAACTCTGAGAGGGGCCAGACCTCTGTTTGAGAGTACAGGGTACGCCAAGTACCCGGGTGACTGCGAGAGAAACGCGAAGAGCTGCTAGACCTGTGTTCGAGAATACAGGGTACGCCGAGTACCCGGGCGAATGCTAGAAAGTCCGTCCGCAAGAAGCTTTGTGCGGTCAGGGATCGAGAAACTTTCTGAGATGCAACACATGATCTGGATAAAAATCCTACTAGAGTGAGAGAGAATTCTGAACTTTTCACGAATCAAGAAGAGTGCTAAAACTCTTAATATAAAACAAATGTAACTGTAAATTATAGTGGACTGAACAGACACTGAAGTCTAATCAGCGATAATTTTAAACGAATAATCGTCATATCGACGAACTCATGAAATTTATTCTTATTTTTAATCTTATTTTTAATCTTATTCTTATTTTTCATCTACCAAGAAAATCTTTGTTCATTCAATAAAGTGATATTTTGAATGTAAGAAATATGTTCGAAGTTTAATCCTTTCGTTACCAAATCCTCACTTCGCGGATTATCTTTGAAAGGGCGTTATAACGCAAATGTCGACTATTAACAATACTAAAAATTATGTGATTGACTATATTTTATGCATCTGAGGTTCATTGTTTTCTTCATAACTAAAAAATAAATAAAAATAAGCATACAACCTGGGTTCGGATCAAAATCTCCATTTGCTTTTACAAAAATATAGCACTTTTTTATTTGCGTTTTAAATAACACAAAAATAAAATAACTAAAACACACTTTCGCTAATAAAAGCTGACACGGACTTATCCTAAAACTTTTTATTTTTAGCCTAAACGGATCAACTACCATAAGTCTAGGGAATCAGGCATTAAAGACGTGAACAATGTTGTTGGTGAGTTTGGAACTGTCAAATTTAAACGGAGCGACAGAGTAAAACCTCTTGTTGTAATGAACAGTGTGATACTGTGATATGAGTAGACGACGAATTGGTTTCTATTAATACCACAACTGTGTTCCAACGAATTTCGGTTGCAAAGCACACGGATGAAGATATTGATAATTTTTGACGTACGATCCAGGACCTTATTCCGCGTCCCTATACGACAATGGTTTAAGAAAAGGAACCAAATCTACTCTCTACAAGGCAGTCAAACCCCTAACAACCACCAAGCGGTTAAACGGCAGGGTTCAATTCGTCATTGATGATGGTTTTTAATTGCATAGGGCTGTTTGGTCCAAAAATCATTCTTTTTTTTTTAATATCCGACAAATATGTTGACTATGTGCAGTCAAAATATTAACCACAGGCAGTAGTTGTCTTTGATGGCTATTCTGATGACGTACAAAATGGTAAAAAAACTGATGAGCATATGAGACGTTTAAGGAAGCATGTTTTGACTGACGTATTGTTTGACGGCACAACAATACCTACCACGTCCAAAGAAAAGTTCCTTGCTAACCCGAAAGATTAATATCTATGATGATTGACGAGTTTTCATCACCAGATATTACAAGCAAGCAAGCAAAAGAATACGCAGACACTTTTATTGTAAACACTGCTTTGTCTTTGGCTCCATAAAATGAGATGGTGAATATAGTTCGGGGGGATGTAAAGCTCTTGGTCATTTTGATAGGTCTCTGCAGAGCTGAAAACGTTTTCTTTTTAAAACCTGGGAAGAACACCGTTTCTCCATTGACATTTTCTTCATCAAATGCTGTGAATTCAACGGTTGCGGAAAACATCCTCTTCCTACATGTTATGAGCGGGTGTGATACAAAGTCAGCATGGTTTATGAAAGGGAAAATTAAGTTCCCCAAAATTCTTGGGAATAATCCATATGTTACAGACGTTGTTAAAGTAAGGTTAACTGGATGAATTATGCCCTCCAGATTCGACCGGGATAGCTCAGTGGTAGAGCGTGGCGGCTTCAGCCAAGTGATCTCAGGTTCGAATCTGGCCCGGACATTTTTCGTCCAGTTGGAAATTTACAACTTGGTTGTTAAAGTGTTCAAATACCGATCGCTACTCAGGAGATGGTTGCAGCTGCTTCGGAACGTTTCCTTCTCTCACTGTACGACTATAGTGGGACGAATGTGCCTTCGCTGAACTACCTAAAGTATATTTCGTACAAGAAATCAGCCTTTACATACTTTAAGTACATTACATACTTTATAGTTTTAATATTGCTGCTTTACCACCATCTGCAGCAGCAGCGCAACAGCACTCTGTAAGAGTGTATCACCAAGTCCAGCAATGCCTGAGGGTTTGAAAAAAATGCTAATGAGTGGGGATGGAAGAAAACAAATGCTGGCCTTGAGCCTGTATTTACTGTAGTATCCGTGCTCCCGCTGCTTTGTTGAAGCTTGTATCCTGCAAGTGCACAGAGAACTGCGACTGAAATTTTGGGTGCAAAAAGCCAGTGCTTTGTTGTTCTAACATGTGCCTCAACTGCGAGGGAAACTTCAACAAAATCGCAGTGATGAGTCAAGACGAGGAAGACGAGCTTACCTTGAAACCGAGCTGTAGCTGCATTGCTCACCCACTGAATCCGTAGACCCAATGGAAGAGGAATAAGCCATGCCACAAGGTATGAAATATTTACCATTAAGAAAACATTTATTTTATAATATTGGAAGTAATAAAAAAAAAACACTAATTCCATACAACTATTTTTTATGTTGTAGATGTCGATGAACAGCAGGGATCTTCAAATAAAATAATGCGGAAATAAGATTTTTGCTTTTTTATTTTATGTAAATGTACTTACTAATGTACATAATTATTTATAATTAATTAATGATTCATAATGAGTCGTCGTATTTGTTATCAGGCAACTTCATTGTAAAATGTAGTCAATCACATAGTCCTTAGTGTCATTAATGGTCAACGTTTGTGTAAAATGGTTAGTTTTCCTGTTACATCGATGTACAGGGCCGTAATTCTCGTGTTTTTTTTCTTTTAAACACTTTTTTGCTTTTAACCACCACTTTTGTGGCACTCTAACGGATAAACTATTGATATTTTCTCCTCTTTAATTCATATACTTTCGACTTTTACGTAAAATGCACATTTTTGGAGTTATTAAAAAAAAAAAAAAAAAAAAGACTAGTTCGTTTTTATACATTTTTTGTAAAACTAACGTAATTCCCGGAAAAAATGTTGTTGGAAAATTTCTTATCTGTATTCAGTGACCTAAAAAACATAAAGGTACCAAATATCAAAACTTCACCAAAACTTTGTTTAATTTGCCCTTTTTGAGCTGCTGGACTATATGTTTTGTTTTTGCCCCATAAAATCATATAATAAGAGTCCAAATCACGTGACTGAGAGCGGATTTTAGAGTTTCCATGCACAAATTATGCTTCGTTTCTTAATATTATTTTGTGCCATCTGTCGGTAATTAATATAAATAAAGAAATTTTCTTTTGAAATTATACTTTGTTATGCATGTTCTGAATTCTGAAGACATTGCAAACAAAATGAATATTTCTTATAAAACGTAATTAGAATATAAGGAATATATAATGCCGTGTACTTCATACTATTAAATATATCAATGCAAATAAAATTTTGTATTTTAACATGCTAGAAACTTTGTAGTGAAAATAAATTTGTTATCCTATTTATGTCTATTGTTTTATTAGATTTATTTCTTGTTATATCTCCTATTTTAAAATATTTACAAAGTAAAACCACTGACTATTCTACAGCCTGGAACTTGGTAGAGAAGCTGCTAGTTAATAGCAACTTAGAAGATAACAGTATTCAGTGGCGTAGCTACATATTCAGCGCCCTGGAGCAAGTAAAGTTTGTGCGCCCTGTTGTCTCTCGAAAAAGTTCTGCGCAATTTTGTTTTAAAGTTTAAAATTTATGTATTATTATTAATTCGATTTAAATACTCTTACTTGAAAGTCAAAGTATTTTAACAACGTATTAAATACAAATAATTAATAATGAATAATGAAATATAATTCTACACGTTCAAAGTATACTAATATTTTCTGCGAATTGGCCATTGTTCAGAAAATGGTATTTAATAAAGCCAATTTTCTTATAACACTTGATTCACACAAGCAAATAACGCTAATGGAATTTAGCTGGAATTGATTAGCTCATACAGCGAGGTGAAAATGTAGTTGAATGTTTGTTAAATAAGAAAATAGAAAATCAAAGATGTGTATAGATGTTGCTTCATTAAAATAGGCAAGTATTCTAATCCAGTTCAATTTATTGAAAGTAAAAGTTCAACAGAAGATGATATTAACAAAGTCCAGTTCGATAATTTTAGTATAATGAACAGCTGGATGATCTTGAATACTATTATGATACAGACAACTCTTATATTAAATATGAATCACGACACATAACTAAAATATAAATCATACTTATTCATTATGAGTAAAGAGCTGCAAGGGTAAAAAGCGACACTTAAATCTTTAAGACACAGCACCATTCCATCACAACGGCCGGAGCCAAACTCAGGCTCGACCGATTACGTGAAGATCAAAAACAATAAACCGAAGTGCCGGTGAACGCGAAGTACAGAGTATAAATACCTGACCAACGGCTCATCTACCAATGATAACGAAGTTCTAGAACTGTCACGGAAGTGACGCGTGGCCTACGGCATGAATAATTAATGAAACGGCGAATCAGAGAGTAACTCCTCTGTCGCCATCTATCGTAGAACCAGCGAACCCACTAATCGAATATTCGATTCTAGGATTAATCGAATATCGCCATGTGTGTTGACTGTAGCGTGACGTTCAAATGTTTGTAAAGTAAATTGAAAATAAAAACTATTGTAAAGTGAAATTTACTGTTTCTAATGAATAAAATAAAAGTACTAAACGAAGAATTAACGAAGTATGGGTAAGTTAAGCACATATTAATTACTGAAATTACGTTTTTCATGATGAATGTATACTAATGAAATTCAATGTTTATAAACTTTATACTGTGATTAGTGAATGTAAATAATGATAAAATATGGATGAAATTTAATAAATGCATGTGTGTAAAAGTGTATATGAGGCAGTAAGACTGAAACTATTAACTGGAGGTTTGTTTTTACAACAAATGCTTACCTCTGACTTTCGTTTTAAATGCGCCAATGGGCCAATACAGTCTGCTGCCTTTAATATCTGTTTTTCTTTTCAAGGGTTTCGAAGCATTGTAGAATATAAATTAATTAAAATACATTATCGTCAAGATTTTAAAAATTTAAAAATTTTACTTTTATGGATGAAACACATTTTTTCTGCTTTTAGTGCCAGAAAATACTAACATTCCATAAAATTCAAAGTATCATAACTCGATAAGTTTTGGTTGTACAAAAAATGAAATTAACTCTTAAAATACAGAGAAGATTTTTTAAATATGACGTATAGAACCCATGGACCGAATAAAAATGTAAACCTCGTAACTTTTTAAAAATATTTTGACATAAATTACTTTTAAGAGGATGAAGAAGGCGTTGAAACTTTTTTTACTATTGGAACAATATTTTTACAATTAATGGTTTAGAAAATTAGCCAATGGACACCGATAAAAGTTGACACCTTTGTTTGCACTTGTTTTTGACTAATCTGAGCAATTTGGCTAATCGTTAAAGGAAAACTAGTCAAATTCAAATAATGGTAGTAATAGATTCGTCGTGAAAAACTAAGAATATCAAAACACACATAATGAGTTACGCAGAAAACGTTTAATCATACATCATTGAAAGTGTCGCCGAAAGAAAAAAAAATCTCATTCAACTTGGCGATTTTCTCGTCAAATAATGAAAGATTTTGGTACAGTGACGATCGGCCCTTATATACTCAAGATTGCAGTTTTTATTTTCCATACACATACAGTGTAAGGAAAGAAATAAGAAAGCATTGTAAACCCCCAAAAAATGGAAATAATGATATATTTTTACATTTTCAAACACTTTGAATCCATTCTCACAATTTTTACAATGACTCAATATGTACATGGTTATGTATGCATGCATATTAGAATTTCCTTACGTTTTCAGATTCCCAGAGCAAGGTTTGGTGTGTTTTTGATGATGTCGGCAGGTACATTATAAATCTATTGCAAAAAATTGTATTAATTTTCGAAGAAATCGGCCGACGGATTTGGTGTCTAAACTATTTTTTAACCATTCTGTGGCGATAGTTGATGAACATTTTCTCTTATAATTCTATTAAATTATTTTTATTGCTCATGTTCATCTTATATCTATACAACAAAGTTTCATCAGGCAGACAGTGCCAGCTCAAGGGTTCACAATTACTTTACCAACAGTAATTTCATTTTTTTTAAATCCTCCTTGTTTAATCGTAAAAAATCCCACGATTAAAACAGACCAAATTTTATATATCAATTAGAAAAGTTATTGAGAACCCCTGAAGAACCGCTGCTGTACGCAGAGTCGGACTCGGTCACTGTCAAATACGCAGACCTTGGATTTTTGAAGGGTGCAACATTTTAGAAACTCGTTATTTTACCACCTTACTAGTAGAAACAATTATTACCCATTACCGTTCCAGTTTTTCTTTTTGCAGATCCTTTCAGTTCCGGAATTGAAAGTGTACTTTATCGAAATAGCATAAAGATGACCGTTTAGACATCAACTTCGCATATTCTATGCCAAAAAAAAAAAAAAAAAAAAAAAAAACGTAATTTAAAAATGTTCAAATGTAAATGAGAAATTTGGAATAAAAAAAAAAAAACCTACGTTTGGTTTAACATTCACCTGCGAGTGACTAGTTGTAGGATTCTAAATAAGAATGTTATGATTAATTAAACCTACTTAATTTTTTTTTTTTTCAGTGGGAGAATAAAAAAATCTTAATGCTGTTAGTAAGATCAATAAACGTGTAAAAATTATTAATTTGATTTTAAAGCAAAGTATCTTTGAAATAGATTTTATACAGTAAATTCTGTCTAAAGCTCTACCTAAGACAGTTTCTGTCTTATACAGAATGTACTGTATTTAAAAAAAAAAAAAAACTAGTAACAGGATATAATCGAAGGGGCGCAAAAAGAATCTTCAAAGGGCACCGCTTTAACTGTCCTGTCCGTTCGGATTATCATATTTATAGACAATATTGAGGCAGTCCCGTTTTACTATTAAAATGTAATTTTTAACGAGAAAGAATGTTTGACTTACCTTTTACTTGGCGAAAATATTCTTTATAAATACTTTTGTGCATCGAGCGCAAAAAGCAATATAATAAACATTTATTATAGGGTAAATGATAATCACTACATTATACAAATACACGAAGCTTGCACATTTCAAACAAATACTTAAAAAACGATTTTACAAAAAACTAAATAAAAAAAATATAGTGATATATATTTAGAATAGAGACTCTTTAGTGTCAGATAGGCTTTAAATTCTTGGGGCAGATCATGTCGTCATTGGTAACAGACGGAATTACAGACTATACATTAGATTCCAAATATTTAAATAGTCCTCTGAAACAAAGAAACTCAAGAAAAAAATTCAATTCTTCAGCTTTACAAAGAGAAACAAAAATCATTAATAAAGAAAATTATTTTAAAAAGTTATTATTTTTTATTTATTAAATAATTTAAGACTGTTCAAATCTAATGCTTTTAGCAAATTTTGTAACTACTGGGAAGGGAACTTTACCTAGTTTAGGGCGCACCAACCCGCAGACCGGTTGCCCGGCGGGCCAGTCTCAGTGTGCAAGAATGTTATTTAATTTAGTAAAATACTATTTTTTTTAATTTATAGATCTTGGTTCAGCACAAGACCATGAGAATTTGTTGAAAATTGTGTCAGAAAAAGCCTTGTGAATGAAAGTGAACGTTTTCATTAAAACAAGGGTCTTTATTACCAGTGGAAATATTTCACCTTTGTATAAAATTAGGATCTAATTTTTTATTCAATATTATATTGTTTTGAACACAAAGTGTAAACTGTTTGAAAAGTTGAATGGAATAACTCCATATTTTATTTTCATTTTATAATTTGAAAATTCATTGTTAACTAATATGTGATATCGGATGGTGGAGGTATGCGGGTGTGTGTGTGTGTGGGGGGGGGTGCTTGGGGGGCAGAGCCTGACTATGGTCTAAACAAACTCGCATTACTATTTTCGAAAAACATGTTTTGCCTTCTTTAAATACTAAAATTCTGTGATTAAGTAAGTTTTAATCTGGAAAAATACTTTTCGATAAAAGTCGTGTAAATTTGCATAGGCGATAATCAGGTCCTAAGGAACACAGAATTTGATACTTAAATGTTTCTTTCTTTTTTGAAGGTAAATTCTTATCGATTCCACTAATCCCGCATTTGAGATTTGTCATATTTCCAAAATCTTTAAAACAATACGCACAAAATTTAATCCTCACCCGCTTCTGAATTTTGTCGTCGTGAAATGATGTGGAATATGCCAAAATTCCGCTCTTATTTTTGTTTTGTAATCTGTATTGATGCATGTTTAGTTTCTACAAAACAAAAAAAAAGCTTCAAATTTTCCGTTTTCTTGATTTTTTGTTTGTAAAATGGTCAATAATTTTCTTTAATTTGTCAAATTATCGTTTTTTTTTTTATTATTATTTCTTTTTCTTTTTCAAATCGTAAAACTACTAAATAGCTAAGGCATTAAATATGGGATCTTCAGCGGTGACTTCTTCGGCTACCTTTATTTATAAACAGTAATCACCATAATCTTCTAAAACATTTTCAGTAGAAATGTACAAGAAAGGTTATCGTTCGGAAATAGCGTTAAGCCAACAAAGTGACCGCGAGGGCCCTATAAATAAGTTTGGTTACTATAAGATTTGAAAATCTTCAACAGTCGTCTACGGAAAAGTTACAGAAAAAATCTGGATGGTGAAATGATGCTGGGGAAGTTATTTGAGGCTTGAATATATTATGAATTAAAATTAAAACTTCGCGAATAGAAGTAATTTCTTTTAACTGTGAATAAGAGCATGTTTTAAATCGAAATTAGGTTAAAAACAAGGTGAAAATATTGTAGGTATATGATGATTGTAACAAAATTCATTTATAATATCCGGTTAATAACGGAAAAAAATATGCAAATCTTTTAACAAACTTTATTTTTCGCCCTTTCTAATTTTGTGCCCTTTGGTTTCGTGCGCCTGGAGCAGTTTGCTCCAACTGCTCCACTGTAGCTACGCCCCTGACAGTATTGATGTTGAAGTAGAATTAGATTTCAAGGAAAAAAGAACTTCAAAGAAAAAGGTAATACCTGGTGAAAAATCAATGGACGAGGCTCCTGGAATCTCAACTGCTCAAAACTATAAATTGGTCTTTTTCAGTGTTTTAGATTGTGCCAGAGCAAGTATCGAAGAAAGATTTAGTCCAAAAAAAGAAATTTCAGTAGATTGTCCCTGGTTAAACCCAAAGAAATTTAATGAAATCGTAATGCTTGATAGTCTATTGTTTTATTAGATTTATTTCTTGTTATATCTCTTATTTTAAAATATTTACAAAGTAAAACCACTGACTATTTTACAGCCTGGAACTTGGTAGAGAAGCTGCTAGTTAATAGCAACTTAGAAGATAACAGTATTGATGTTGAAGTAGAATTAGATTTCAAGGAAAAAAGAACTTCAAAGAAAAAGGTAATACCTGGTGAAAAATCAATAGACGAGGCTCCTGGAATCTCAACTGCTCAAAACTATAAATTGGTCTTTTTCAGTGTTTTAGATTGTGCCAGGGCGAGTATCGAAGAAAGATTTAGTCCAAAAAAAGAAATTTCAGTAGATTGTCCCTGGTTAAACCCAAAGAAATTTAATGAAATCGTAATGCTTGATAGTTTTCCTGCGGAAGTCCTTTGTAGCATTTCTAATCTTTGTAAAGTTGAAAGAAGTCCGTTATAGATAGAGCTGAAAGAGTTTGCAGATCAGTCTGAAAGTTTTACAATGGCTGAAAAAACTATCATTAAAAGAAAATAAGACAATCTGAATAGAACTGAAGAAGTCTGTGAGTATGACGATGTAGAATCTGAATTTGAAAGAGACAAAAATCTTTATGGTTACTGCTCTGACAAGAAACAATCTTTTCTGTGTTTATCATGTGCTTTTTCTGTTGTTTTTGAACTCTCATAATCTGGAATGTTTACCAACCTGTATGTAGCTTACAAGTTTGTACACCTGTGAAGGGTTTTTTTCTAAACTTAAAATAGTTAAGAATTGACTTAGATCTGCTTCTTTAAGCCAATACCTTATTTCTAATCTTTTCATGAATGTAGAAAGATTTTTTTTATAACTTGGATAAAGATGCTATTATAGATGAACAGGCCAAAAAGGCGTTTGGTTAGTAAACAGCAGCCGTTCACAATCATATGAACTTTCTTAGTTCGCTGTATCTGTACCAAGGTATTGTAGAGCCATTTTTCTTTTTGTTATAAAACCTATTTTACAATTTGTAACAATTAAATTAAAATTTAAGAGGGCATTGTTTTTTTTTAATATGCTTCTTTTTTTTATTACCGTTGTGTCCCTTTTTAATATTTACTTAGGTATTACAGAAGGATTTAGATTACTAGAGCTTCAACTTCTGTTATTTGGTTGCCTAAAACGAAAAGTATTTCTCACTCTCATTTTTTTTTAAGTAATAAGCAACTCGTAATTAAATAGTATACTTACTTTTTTCTAGCATGGAACTAGTTTAGGTACGGTACATAAAAATAATATAAATATTTATTGTGAAAGTAAACAAACTACATCAGAGAAAGCTTACTTTTTAACACAACTATTTTCCAAGTGACAAAGTAGCTAAATGTGTTTTTCGGCATGTAAACCTAATTTGCAAAAAGTAAATATTCTAATATTCTATGTCCTCTAAATTTCCCGGTAAGGGGCCCCTTTTCAGTCTCTTGCCGAGGGTCCCCAAAGGAGCCAGTCTGGGCCTGATTGATTTTATTATTTTTTACAATAATTGCAGTTTTTAATATGTTATGTTTTTTTGAAGTGTTAATAAATATTGATTGTGCTTTTATACAAGATTAATTTTCGCACAATTATTCAAATTGGTAAAGAAATCATATAAGTTGTAACTTTCCAACTGGACAAAAAATGTCCATGCCAGGATTCGAACCTGGGATATCTTGAATGAAGCTGCCATGCTCTACCAACAGAGCCATCCTGGTCGAATCTGGAGGACCTAATTCATCCAGTTAACCTTATTGATCATAGCATATGGTCTGATATCTGAATCAGCTCAACAGAATAAATCACAGGTAATTTGGAGCTCCAGTAAATGCTGGATATGTGATTACACAAGATTAATTTTAACACAATTATTCAATTTGGTCAAGAAATCATATAAGTTGTAATTTTCAAACTGGACGAAAAATGTATGGCCAGGATTCGAACCTGGGATATCTTGGCTGAGATCCAAATTACCTGCGATTTATTCTGTTGAGCTGAATCAGATATCAGACCAGATGCTATGATCAATAAGGTTAACTGGATGAATTAGGTCATCCAGATTTGACCAGGGTGGTTCAGTTGGTAGAGCAGGCAGCTTCAGCCAAGATATCCCAGGTTCGAATCCTGGCCCGGACATTTTTTATCCAGTTGGAAAGTTACAACTTGTGCTTTTATATCCTATTATCATTCTTAAAAAACTACATCATCACTTTTATCTGCATAGTCCTTTTGAAGTGTATTGACATTAGAAATCCATGCTACACAAAAATCTGTTTTTTATCCATGGCTAGTTTTAATTAGGGCATATTTATTGAAGACTTTGAAACCAGCTTTAACCTTTTGAGTGTCTGATAGCTTTCCTGCATTTTCATAAAAAAAATTCATAAAACTAATATTAAATAAATTTTTACCCTCTGTTTGTTTCTAAAATACACTTCATATCTCATTATTTTACATATATCTTAAAATACAATTCTGTTAAAAATATTTTTGTCTACAGCCGATTAAAGTTGATGTTATGGAAATGGAAAAATACAGGCAAACTGCTTAGAGGGTTAAACACTTCTTTCTATATGCTGTATTAGAATATATCTGCTAAATTTTCAAGTTCAGGCATTACTTCCATAATGCAAACGAAAATGTCATTATCAGATATTATGAGGTTTTTCTGTTTAAATTCAACTGTTTAAAAAAAGGTAACAATTTTTCACTAAAATATATTAAAATTTAAAAAATGATTGGATGACATTCTTTAGGAAAAAAATATAAGTCTCTTTCTAATATTATTGTTTTTTCCATATTTTATAATATATCGGCTATTGTGAATATCGAATATAGCGAATGTTTTCCAAAGACCCACCAAATTCATATTATATATGCACCTCAACTGTATAAACTTTTTCTCCATTAAATTATCAAGTCTTTTTGTAGTGAAAGCTATATTATGTCATACTTCAGGACTAAAATTGCTGAAAAGATGGAAATCACAAAAGAAATGATGGAAATGATACTTTAAGTATCCATTCATTTTTTCTGTATTGATATTCAATGTTTTATTTATACGGAATTTTAATGTTTACACTTTTTTAAATTAACTTTTTAATGAATTTTCAAATATCATAATACATTTCCAGTTATTCTATCTGATTACAAATAAAGATTTTTATGCAGCTGCAATTTTGTTAATATGTATAATACACATAGTATGTATAATACACATATTAGGATGCATTAAAAAAGTAAATCATCATCTAAAGGGAAAAAATAAAATAAAAGATAAATTATTATGAACAAAAGAAGTGAATAACATCTATAGATAGCACAAAATAAGATAATATTTAATAAAATATATCACACACACTAAAACAAACAATTTAAACAATAACTTTTCCAAAACTCAATTTAACAGCTATGGGGAAAAAAAGGGTAAATGTACATGGAAAGAAAAAAAAATATAGTTAATATATAAAATACTTAAGAAACAAAAAAAAAAAAAAAAAAAGAAAACCCTTAAAAATAATTACTTGAGTCCCTGTCAAATCTCTTTTCCCACTTAATTCCAACTCCACCAGTTCATAAGGAGGAAGACCCATTGGATAACATATAGTAATTGCACCTTTCAAGATATCAATAGCATCATAAATTTCTTCTTTAGTAAGACAATCTTTACTTGCTATCCTTTTCTGCAAGAAAAAAATTTAAACTGAGAAAAGAGTCCTGGCTTGGACATTTTTTCTCTCCATCAGTTTTATGCTTAGCTAGCAATGAAAAAATTCACATGCTTATTATTCAATAATTTTAGGCAAATTTCAATGCTAAAAATTAATTGAAAAATGCATTAAAATTACTTATATGTGTTGACTAGGGTGGAGCGAAAAAAATTAATTTTTTTTTACAAAAAACGGGTAGGTGCCAAAAGTTGCCTTTATACTAGTACATCAAATATCTGAAAATTTACCGCTGAAAAAAAATGGCTTGAGTCTGCGCTTCTGATTCAAATGTCGAAATTTTGGGTAAAATTTGATAATTTTTCAAGAAAAAAAAAAAAAAAAAAAAAAAAAAAAATTCTGTAGAACTGACTATGATTTAATAGTGTCATTTGAACCTTTATTAATAAAGATTTAAAATATTGAAACGATAAAACGATATCTTTATTATTTTTAACTGCAGCAAAACTGACAAATTTCGGTAAAAAAGGGGCGTTGCCATTCTGGTACAGCATACAACGACTCGTTGAAAAAAAAATTAATGGAAATAAGATTAAATAAAGAAGCACCGCAATTAGAAGATGCTGCATGTGAAATTGAAATGAACGAATCAGTCTGCAATGATTCAATAATAGATAAAATTGAATTCCCATCTTCATCCTCATATACCGAAACTCGAATGAAGTTTGAAACTTTTTCTAGAGCATGTGATAGCTATAGAATTTCTTATCAGTCTGCTGTAGTTCTTGCTTCAGGATTGTGTACGTACAGCAAACGACACTGGAAAACATAATGTACCCGTACCCGTTACAGATAGAAGCAAGGTAAGGCGTGAAAGCCAATCGGCTTGTTCGTCTCAACGTAAAGAACAGAACCCTAAAACAGAAATAAGAGCCTTATATTTCGACTCCTGAAAAGATGATACAATGGGTATTGAAAAGAGAAGTGATAAACATGCGTATCGTAGAATTATGAAAGAAGAACGCATTACTATCTTAGAAGAGCCTGGCTCCAAATATTTGGGGACTAATTTTGCCTAACATTTCGTCATCTGCGGAGCATCAAGATATTTTTAAATGCATATCAAAGTTTTTAAAATATGAAAATATTGATTTGTCCAGCCTCTCATGCTTGAGTTGTGATGGGTGTCCGGTGTCCTGTGAATACGGACAAGCATACTGAAGTAATCCGTCGAATGGAAGAGAAGCTTGCAAGACCATTGCATTGGATCATATGCCAGCCCCAGTTATATGAATTGCCTCTGCATCATTTGTTAGGCATGATCGATGGGAAAACTTCTGGCCCAAATGTATTAGGGAAATCCTTGTCCACGTGCAATTCACTCCCTATTGTAGTTTTTGAACCTATAAAGAGTAATTTAGAAAAAACATATTTCCTGAAATCGATGAAAAGGCACTCAGCATAGACCAGAAATACCTGCTGTACATTTGCAATGCTATTTCATCAGGATACGCAATATGGCTCACAACGGCGAATAGAATTCTTCACCTTAATTATTCGCATTGACTGCGCGTCAGAGTCTCTATTTTCACTCACAAAGTATGTGATCTAAGTTTATGCCCCAGGATGGTTTATCATCAAATGTAATCCATAGCTAAAGAATGTATCTAAAACCTTATGGGAAATTACTCGGCTACTAAACAACACAGCAAACGCCATAAAATGAATAGTTAAAAAAGTTATTCAGGACAATGGTTACTTTGCACACTCAGAGCAAATTCTGATTGCAATCACATTAAACAACTAGCTGCTCATCCCATAATAAATGCAAGAGGTAGAATAAATGAGGACATACGCAAATTTGAAATACTGACAATCAACATTGAAGCAGATGATCATATAAATCTAATTGATTGGAAAACTATGGCGGTAACAGGACCCCCAATCACTATGCATTTATCGGATACAAGTTTGTTGAAGATAATAGATGGCTGGATAGATTCCCGTACTAACATCCCCAATGAGTTACTTTGCATGCCTTCTCATACTCAAGCAGTAGAAAGACATGTGAAGGAAGTCACAGCCAACATCCTCCAAAGTCTGTGGATACGAAAGAAGAGATGAATACACCAAGACTAGGTTGATATGCAGAAAACTCGTGCCAGTCTGATAAAAAATCACAATTCAGTGTATAAATAAAATATTGTGTTCAGATGGTAGGGTGGTTGTACTGATTACGGGTGGGACATGATATGCACCCACTTCCACTCCTGGGTAGTTGTAAAAGCGAAGAGTTGCATTCAAAACAACGATTCGTTGTATGCTGTACC
Organism: Maratus michaelseni; assembly: GCA_963931845.1. Classification (NCBI taxonomy): domain Eukaryota; kingdom Metazoa; phylum Arthropoda; class Arachnida; order Araneae; family Salticidae; genus Maratus; species Maratus michaelseni. The sequence continues at coordinate 191,876,990 of OZ007600.1, forward strand.
AGAAGGGAAATACCCCATTTTTACCGAAATTTGTCAGTTTTGCTCCAGTTATACAGAATAAAGATATCGTTTTATCGTTTCAATATTTAAAATCTTTATTAATAAAAGTTCAAATGACACTTTTAAATCATAACCAGTTCTACAGAAAATTTATATTTTTTTTGAAAAATTGACAAATTTTACCCAAAATTTCGACATTTGGACCAAAAGCACAAACTTGAGACATTTTTTTTCAGCGCTAAAATTTCAGATATTTGATGTACTAGTATAAAGGCAACTTTTGGCACCTACCCGTTTTTTGTAAAAAAAAAATCACTTTTTTCGCTCCACCCTAGTGTTGACCTATGCTTTGTATGTCATCCCAAGTTTGCCAAAGGGTTTGCGTGCTCATGATGAAAATTCATATATTCAACTAAATTTATGTCTAACATAAATTCATATGCCTAGTAATTTCATTGCTGGCTAAATATATGATTAACTGTAAATTTTAATTGAACAGCCCATTAAGAGAATGCTTTCAATAACATTATGAAATGCAAAAATATAATTTATTAAAACTAAAAATGATTTAATATTCAATAATAAAATATTTTTGACACTTTTAACTTGCTTATTATATCGGTGACTACTTTCTAGATTAAAAAAAAAAAACTGTTGCCAAACAGTGGGATTTAATGACAATAATGCAAAAGCATGACATCACATTTGATTTAAAATGCAGTGATAGCACGTGATGTACATATTCCATTTTTATTTATTTTGTGGATAAGCAGTTTAGTTTTTTTAAGGAAGTATATAACTCAACTGTTTTTTTCTGTTTTCTCTCGCATTTTGGAAAAAACAAAACGATAAAGATATGTGACCTTCCATCAACAGAATTTGATGCAATAAACTATTTTCAAGATTAAGGGATTTTGTCATAAAAAAAAAGTCCATTATTGGTATGATACAAGATTTTATTTACAAACTGATAAACAATGGTGATGTAATTGTTAAAAACTGTGATAAGTAAATATCTATTTAAAAAAAAAAAAGAATGTGGTCCAATGGATCCAAAATCATTTATGACTTCATTAAGGTTTATTTATGGCTGGTCAGATGAACTTCTAACACGAGTAAAAAAAAAACCCATTGGATTTCAGCAAGAGTACAGTGATTGATTAGAATAGTTCTCCAAGAAGTTTGTATGTCTAACCTTCTAGAAAGATATTCTGGAAAAAATCAGAGAGCCTAAAACTACTATAGAAATTGATAAAAGTCTTTTTTTCTAAGCAAAAAAAAATAATCTAGTATTTTTTAAATTTTTGGTGGGGTCTTTTCCTGGCAATTTCCTGTTTTCGGGATACATGGATGATGCATTCAGCCATGGTTATTGGCCGAAAATTGTGAATGGGCAAAAATGTGATGTCAAGATTATTTATTATTGACATTAAATTTTATTGTTTGGCAACAGTTATTCTTTATAAAAAGTGGTTGACGGGATAATAGAAAAGTACATTTTAAACTTAATTAAAATATTCTCTTTTGGAAATCAGATGAACGAACAATTTAAAAAATCTTCTTATTTTTTTAACATTTGTATTTACTGTAAAAATTACAACTGGATGAAGTCTTTCAATACATTTTTCAAATTAATTACAATTCTATTAAAATTAACTGGCCATATAAATAATGTGATGCTTTTTTCTTCTTTTCAGTAAAATATAATCACTGGAAAAAAAAGTTTTCTAACTCTCATTTTAAAAATAGCAATAATGGAAAAAATAAAATAAAAATGCATGGCTCAAGAGAAAAAAAAAACTGCTCTAATTCCATGAGTAACAATATTTCTTTTAAACATTAAAATTTAAAGAAACCACCAACTGCCAACTACATCAACAGAAGACTTAAGAGTCATACCAAACACAAATGTGAATATTTGTAACTAAAGATGTGATTTATTCCCCCAACTTACAACACAATTGATATTAACCTTCTCACTGCCATAAGCTGATATATCCTTTCTGTATGCATTAGGTTTCACTGCAATATTAGCATTATTTAATTTAATATAATTCTACAAATATAATGTAGTTTTAAAACGTTAAGTAATAATTAATAGTTTCAAGGATAATATTCATATACATAATTAAATTGTTTTACATAATGTTTTTTTAGCATTTAAAAAAAATTACAGAGAAAACAACATTACAAATTTGCCCTTTAGCTCGGCTGTCAGATGTTCAAAACTCACTCTTTTATCCTCGCATATCCTTTGCCTTTTAGGTAGATTTCGTAAGAAATACCACCTATTACATTCTCACCTAAGTTGGAAATTTTGAAAAACTTTTGCAGATCTACACCGATCATGACTCTCTGAACCCCAAAACACCCCCAGTTCAAAACTTTATATATCTATCTATCTACACTATATTGCCAATGATGATTGGCCACTTGTGATTTTAGACGTTTTGTTAAATATCTGGAAATATACATAAGGAATTATCCTGAAACTTCCGGAGTGTAAACAACATGATTGACGTCATATATTTCCGCGAAGATTTTTTCCCGAAACCCCATAAAGGGCCGTCAACAAATTGAAGAAAAACGAATATATTTTGGATAACCCTGTAAAAACTAATATTGCAAAAGCAGTTAAACTGCAGATTATGATTAAGTGGCTTATTGTAATAATTTGGGTTCATTTTTATGAAGATAGCATGTATACTCGAAGAGAAATTCAGGTTTTTATAAAAACAGTCCCAAATTTTATCAAGTTTTTTGCTTATAATTTGCAGAGTTTTTAATATAAAAACAAGTTATTTTCAGAAAATATGACAAACAAAATTGTACACAACAGCCTGCAATCAGAATTAAAAAAATAATAATAATTGTAGGAAAAATGAGCAGGTTTACTAAATATTGTTTCACTGCGCATGTGCGAATTCAATCAAAATATACTGTGCATAATATATTAGCTAAATATATAGACCAACTTTTATGAAAGTCTCAAAAACATAGCTTGAAAATTCTGATAGTAATCATTGATAGAATAAGCTCGAATTTCGGTGTTCCCAAAAGGAAGCAAAAAGATGAGGGGTTGTATCCAAATATACTAGCTTATGAAAGTTGACATAATAAGAATGAAGTGTCTCTCATTCTATATTTGATACTTCATTCTAATTATGTCAACTTTCATAAGCTAGTATATTTGGATACAACCCCTCATCTTTTTGCTTCCTTTTGGGAACACCGAAATTCGAGCTTATTCTATCGACGATTACTATCAGAATTTTCAAGCTATGTTTTTGAGACTTTCATAAAAGTTGGTCTATACATTTAGCTAATATATTATGCACAGTATATTTTGATTGAATTTGCGCATGCGCAGTGAAACAATATTTAGTAAACCTGCTCATTTTTCATACAATTTTTATTATTTTTTAATTCTGATTGCAAGGTATTGTGTACAATTGTGTTTGTCATATTTTCTGAAAATAACTTGTTTCTACATTAAAAACTCTGCAAATTATAAGCAAAAACCTTGGTAAAATTTGGGATTGTTTTTATAAAAACGTGAATTTCTCTTCAAGTATACATGCTATCTTCATAAAAATGAATCCAAATTATTACAATAAGCCACTTAATCATAATCTACAGTTTGAATGCTTTTTGCAATATTAGTTTTTACAGGGTTATCCAAAAGATATTCGTTTTTCTTCAATTTGTTGATGGCCCCTTATGGGGTTTCGGGAAAAAATCTTCGCGGAAATATAGGACGTCAATCATGTTGTTTACACTCCGGAAGTTTCAGGATAATTCCACATGTATATTTCCAGATATTTAACAAAACGTCTAAAATCGCAAGTGACCAATCATCATTGGCAATATAGTGTATCTATCTATGTCACTTTTTTATGGACATGATAACTGCAAAAATTCTGCATAAATCTCTTCCAAACTGATACATAAAATCAAGGGGCATAAAATCTCGGTCAAGTTCGTTAATGGGCAAAATCAAACCAAGAGGGGGGAAATGGGGGGGCTTTTTGTGAAAACAGAAAAAAGCCCATAATTTCTTAATTATTATACGTATCGAATTCGTTTAAAGTTATTATTACTTCTAGGAAAAGGGCCGAAAATTTATGTATGACAGATTTTTGATATCATTAAAAATGGCCCCAAGGAGGGGAAAAAGGGGGGGTTTTAGAAGAAAAAAATCATAGCTTCGTCAATTCACAAGCTATCAAATCCACGTAAATTTATTATTAATCCTCTTAATATTATCTAAAACTTTTATACTGACACGTTTTTTATAGGACCAACCGTTATAGCAAAAAAAGAAATAAAAACAAAAAAAATCCCTGCCGGCTCCACCTGCAAACAAGTTATTTTTCGAAGTAGGCGGTTCCAGCTCCTGCATCTTTTCGAAACTGATACATAAAATCAAGGGGCATAAAATCTCGGTCAAGTTCGTTAATGGGCAAAATCGAACCAAATGATTTTGTGTAAATCAACCAAGGGCTTTTTGTGAAAACAGAAAAAACTCCATAATTTCTTAATTATGATACGTATCGAATCCGTTTGAAGTTATTATTACTTCTAGGAGAAGGGCCGAAAATTTATGTATGACAGATTTTTGATATAATTAAAAATTGCCTTAAGAGGGGTTTTAGAAGAAAAAAAATCATAACTTCGTCAATTCCCAAGATTTCAAATCCGCTTAAATTTATTATAAATCCTCTTAATATTATCTAAAACTTTTATACTGACAAGTTTTTTATAGGACCAACCGTTATAGCAAAAAAAAAAAAAAAAAAAAAAAAAATAATAAAAACAAAAAAATCCCTGCCGGCTCCGCCTGCAAACAAGTTATTTTTCGAAGTAGGCGGTTCCAACTCCCGCATCTTTTCGAAACTGATACATAAAATCAAGGGGCATAAAATCTCGGTCAAGTTTGTTAATGGGCAAAATCGAACCGGGAGGGGGGGGGGGGGGGGTTGTGAAAACAGAAAAAACTCCATAATTTCTTAATTATGATACGTATCGAATCCGTTTGAAGTTATTATTACTTCTAGGAGAAGGGCCGAAAATTTATGTATGACAGATTTTTGATACAATTAAAAATTGCCTTAAGGGGAGTTTTAGAAGAAAAAAATTCATAACTTTGTCAATTCCCAAGATTTCAAACCCACTTAAATTTATTATAAATCCTGTTACTATTATCTAAAACTTTTATATTGACAAGCTTTTTATAGGACCAACCGTTATAGCAAAAAAAAAAAAAAAAAAAAAAAAAAATCCTTGCTGGCTCCACCTGCAAACAAGTTATTTTTCGAAGTAGGCGGTTCCAACTCTCGCATCTTTTCGAAACTGATACATAAAATCACGGTCAAGTTCGTTAATGGGCAAAATCGAACCAAGGGGGGTTGGGGGGGGCTTTTTGTGAAAACAGAAAAAAACCCATAATTTCTTAATTATGATACGTATCGAATCCGCTTGAAGTTATTATTACTTTTAGGAGAAGGGCCGAAAATTTATGTATGGCAGATTTTTGATATAATTAAAAATTGCCTTAAGGGTGGTTTTAGAAGAAAAAAATTCATAACTTCGTCAATTCCCAAGATTTCAAATCTGCTTAAATTTATTATAAATCCTCTTAATATTATCTAAAACTTTTATATTGACAAGTTTTTTATAGGACCAACCATTACAGCAAAACAAAAAATTAAAAACAAAAAAATCCCTGCCAGCTCCACCTGCAAACAAGTTAAATTTCGAAGTAGGCAGTTCCAACTCCCGCATCTTTTCGAAACTGATACATAAAATCACGGTCAAGTTTGTTAATGAGCAAAATCGAACCAAGGGGCGGGGGGCTTTTTGTGAAAACAGAAAAAACGCCATAATTTCTTAATTATGATACGTATCGAATCCGCTTGAAGTTATTACTTCTAGGAGAAGGGCCGAAAATTTATGTATGACAGATTTTTGATATAATTAAAAATTGCCTTAAGGGGGTTTTTAGAAGAAAAAAATTCATAACTTCGTCCATTCCCAAGATTTCAAATCCGCTTAAATTTATTATAAATCCTCTTAATATTATCTAAAACTTTTATACTGACAAGTTTTTTATAGGACCAACTCTTATAGCAAAAAAAAAAAAAAAAAAATCCGTGCTGGCTCCGTCTGCAAACAAGTTAGGTTTCGAAGTAGGCAGTTCCAACTGCCACATAATGGCAAAAAGGTCATTTCTTCCGCAATTCCCAACAAACAGGCGCCCCACGGTCTGCGTCTTCGAAATCTACCTGTGCCTGTAGGCCGAGCTGTCAGGGATTTTTTTCTTTACATTCAAAAGAACCCTACCAATTTAAATGATTTTATGCAATCATTATAGATCTGCACAATGTATTGCAAATTTTAAAAATTACATTGCTGTGAGCATTGAAATGAACTTTATCTTTGCACTGAATGAGAGCATCTGCAATATTAAAATCCACAATATATAATGATTATTTGGAATCAAATAATAGACTAAACATTATATAATTGTTTGGAAGAACAGGTGCAAAGAGATAAGCCAGCAATATAATTTTTTTCTGGGATCTTTTCACAATGCACAAGAATAATGAATGAGAGAGAGAGAGAAGAAATCTTTCTCTTTCTTGTGACATTGCGCGACAGCTAATAATACTGCTAATCATTTATTTGCTTGAAAGGGTGAAATTTTTAATTATAACTATGGTTTTGTTTGTGATTAATTCTCACTTTGATACTTTCATAAACATTTTAAAATAGGACTTTTTTCTGCAAAAATACTTTTTTTTTTCCACTTTCTTTCTGATTTATTAAAATAAAAACAAATTTTGGTAATTTTATTTTTAATACAATTCAAATATGCATTTCTAAAATACATTTTTTTCAGATTTTTTTTTTTTAATTATTCTGCAGGTAATGTATTTAAAAATTAATAGTGAGCTACAGAAAATAACATTGTTTATACTAATATGTTAAACAATGCTTATCTTTAGTGCAGACTTACAAGAGCTGCTATTTTTCATCTACACTAACTCAAGTTCACATTAAATGCTGTAAAAATAATCTCTTGCATTTAATTAATTTAATTCAGTTTTTAAGAGAAATTAAATAGCTTACAACTTTATGTAAAAAAAAAAAAATGTTTTCTTTAATTTATTAATTTTAATAAAAATGCAAATTACTAATAAAATTGTTAATACAAAAGAATTAATTACTCTAGGGGACAAACAAAATATGAAAAAAAGAAACAAAACAACAAAAAAAAAAAACCATATGCACATGAATTAACTTTATCGATAGTAATCGGCCACTTTTATATACAATAGTTAAACAAATGATTTTTTATCACATTATTTTTCAACTTTGCAACATACTCAAAAAATTAGTATGTTGCATCAGATTATAATTAATAATATTGGCAAACAGTTGACAGCATTGACTGAACCTCTTATGTTATCTGTGGTAGAATGTTTTTCTTTCTTTTCATCAGTCACTAATTTTTAGATTGTTCAATAAAAGAGTAGTAAGTTCAAGAGAATAGGAAGTAACTCATTAAGCAATGTCCTTAACATTAATTACAAATAGAAAATGATGGGGGAAAAACAAAATTGCCCACATTAGTCAGAGATAAATCTTAAGCGGAGACACATTAACGAGGGTCCACTGTATAACTTAACTTAATTTCAGGAAGTAGATGTTGAAAATGCAAAATAAAACATTCTAGAGGCAAATCACAATCAATGTCAACGGAATATATTTCTGAAGGTATTTTACAATAAAGTTGATGAAGAACGGCAGTGTACTTAGAAGAAAATACATTAATTTTCTTAAATTTCTTAAAATAAGGATAAGGAGGAAATCATTTTTATAACAATTTTTACATGATTTTGAGGAGATTATAGTAAAACATTACACTTTTCTCATTCTAAATGCATGAATTGCCCATTATTTCCCTTATTCTGCCCCTCCCCCCTTTTTTTTCATATAACAATGGAATAAACCAAGTTGCTAGCATTACAGAAATTACATTAAACATGTAAAATAATAATAATAATAACACTATTTCAGAATTTCAAGAGTTAATGACATCCTTACACATGATAGTTTAAATGCTTTTCATTTTGATCATACAAATTTCTAATAAGAACAAAATAAATAAATAGAACATAAACTCATTCAATAAATAGACAATGGTTCTATTACAGCTGACTTTCTATTTTCAGAACAGTATAACTTAATAAATTAATTAGATTAAAGAAAAGAAAAGTATTACATTCTAGTTACAATTATTGATACTATGAAACAATATAAAAATAAAAATTTACCTGGGATATTCTTGCTTTGGCTTCTGCTGTTGTTTTTGTTAATATGTCAGCAAATTTCTCAGTAGGAGCTATATTAAAAAAGGAGATTTATAAAAAAATAAATAAATAGTATATTAAGAAAACTAGATTACTAGTACTACATCAAATATTTAACTAAAGTCAATTTATTTGTTTTGCTCTGTTTTTATGTACCATTTAGAATAATAAAAATACCTAAAAAGTGCTTATTTATTTTTTAAAATAATTTAAACTAACAATTGCAGAATTCTGGCAAAACATGAGCTTCATTTTTACAGATTTTCTTGTTACAACAGAATTTTAGAATGATCTACATAATTTGTTATTTATTTTTATGCTAAATCATTAATCTACTTATAATAAAATCTGAAGGCAAGAAAGTGTCGGTAACCATTCCTGGCACGACCATTCTGGTCTGTGAATCGACTGTAGTTAAACACCATGTTAGGCTTAATGAAAAACCTATGCTAACAGATGACAGCTAAATGATAATATCTTCTATTTGAAATCATGTCTGTTCAGCATATTTTCCTATAAAACATGTATATCATATCCTATTATAATGTTTTAAGTTTTTAATTAAAAATCCAGATTAAACATCGGAATCCCAGATATAAACAAATGAACAGTGTTGCCATTCAGCATCACAAATTCAAATGAATCACAAATGAACGACTCTTTGAAAGCTTCACATTGGATTCTACTCTTAAAATATTTGTAAAAGCATATTAAAGTTTTTAAACATTTTAATATTGCTTAAAACCTTCAAAAACTATTTTAGCAGTGATCTATCGACAAATCCAAGTGTAGGAAAGTATATTGTAGGTAATCATTCTAGAGCGAACCGAGTAGGAGATGTGAACCTACTTCCATGGCGAACCCGAGCGTAGCGAAACAGCATGTTAGGCTTAATGAAAAACATATGCTAACATATGACAACTAAATGATAATTTCTTCTGCCTCAATCCTGTCTGTTTAGCATATTTTCATATAAAACATCTATATCAACATTTCTGTAATCATTTTTTTTCAGAAATAGCGGTGACAGTTTTCTTAGGGAGGCTTTATGGTGATCAACGCTTCTTTTTTAAATATTTTGGCACTATCTACTGGTAGATAATACAAACAAATTATGAAATTTTGTTTCCATTGTAAATAAAATGATTTTTTCTTATGAAACATAACTAAAATATAATAAATAAACAGTACCGAGTAATTTCCATTTAATTTTGCTTATATAATCAAAAAATGAGCTATGTGGTGAGTCAAGCTCTCTAGAAACTCATTAATAACACTTTTTTACAAATACTTTCGCACATGGATTATTTTTTAATATTTCATTTGAATATTTTGTCCAATTGTTGAACTATTTCAAAAATTTAATGTTGAGTAAAAAAAAAAAAAAAAAAAAAAAAATCCTCATCATTTGTATTTGTAGAAATCATTTGTCATTTTTAAAATGTACTTTTCTACAATACATACCTTTCAATAACAAAATCTTCATGCTGTTTGTTTGTACAAAGTCTTATGAGAATGCAGCACAGATCAACTATCTGTCATTTTTGATGGGGGTTATATACTAGTATGTAATAAAATGCTTCATTTCCACTGATTATGTTAGGTGTGGGGTTTTTTCAGGTAACAGGGGTTATTTTTTGGAAAGGTGTTTTTTTTTTTTTTTCAAATTCTCGCTTAATTGGCTACCATTTTGTAATAAAGTGAGAAAATGAAAAATGCTCAACATTAAAATCTTAGTCAGAATAAGCTGTAAAAAGGATCAGGGTCCATAAGCTGTGTTTTTGGCCCATGAAATAAGACTAAAATTCGACTTTGTTATAGGGTCATTCCATGTCAAATCATCCAAAAATTTTCAATATTCAACCTAACCATTTTAGATTTTAATGAAACCTACAGGAATCATTCTCCCTGATGATAGAAATGAGAATATACTTTTATAATTTTTTTATCTCAGTAAATTTTCATACAATAAATTTTTTTAATTTCAAAAAATCATCATTTTTTGGCTTGTATAAATGTTTTCAATTTTAAATTTCTCAAGTTCTATCAGACGTAGAGCGTTGTTTGACCCCTCATTTTAAAGAGAATTTCATAAGGGTTAATTTGATATGTAAGTTGACTATGCATGATTTAAAAAAAATTAATTTAATTTAAAAATGTAAAAACAAAAATAAAAATTAAATAGTGTTTTTTAAAAATTTTGAAAAAAATATATGTTTTTTGTAATATTATAACCTTTATATCCTGAAAGTTTTAGAGTGGGATCTTAATGGGATCAGCAGTTATAAAAAAATAATGTTTAAAATGAATAAAACAATGATCTCTTTAGCACAATCATAAAGTTAGCAAGGTGCCAACTTTAAAAACCAGCGCCAATTGGTGTTTAACATTAGTTTTTTTAACATAAATGCTTATTGAGATCCCACTCTAAAACTTTCAGAATTTAAAGTTTATAACATTACAAAAAACATATGATTTTTTTCAAAATTTTTAAAAAACACTATTTAATTTTTTTTAAATTTAATTAAATTGGCTTTTTTAAAACCAAGCATAGCCAACTTGCATATCAAATTAAACCTTATGAAATTCTCTTTAAAATGAGGGGTCAAACAACCCTCTACGTCTGATAGAATTTGAGAAATTTAAAATTGAAAACATTTATACAAGCCAAAAAATCATGATTTTTCAAAATTAAAAAAATTAATTGTATGAATATTTACTGAGATAAAAAAATTATAAAAGTATATTCTCATTTGTATCATCAGGTAGAATGATTCCAGTAAGTTTCATCAAAATCTAAAATGGTCAGGTTGAATCACTGGTTGATTTGGCATGGAATGACCCTATACTGACAATTATTTCACTTTTTAATATTAGAAGGTTTATCCTGTACGATTTTAACAATATTTTTTACATTTTTTTCGGATTTATATAACTTACACAAGCTCAAAGTTCCCATTATTCATAGTTTTTGATGAAAATACACAATTTCGCCTAATTTTACCTCAATTTTTAATCTATTTTTTAATATTTTACTATGAGCGCAGCTTTGCAACACTTTTATTTTTACATGTATTGTACATTTTGATGTATTTTATAATATATGTAAAGAAGAAAGTGTTACACGATTGCGCTCATATAAGTAATTGAGGTAAAATGAGGAGAAATTGTGTATTTTTCATCAAAAACTACGAATAATATGAACTTTGAGCTTGTGTAAGTCATATAAATTCAAACAAAATGCAAAAAATATTGTTGAAATCGTACAGGATAAACCTTCTAATATTAAAAAGTGAAATAATTAAGTCAGTATAACAAAATCGAGTTTAGGCTTATTTCATGGGCCAAAAACACAGCTTATGGATCCTGATCCTTTAGTCATGTTTAATTTTTTTAAATTCTTTATCAGACTTTATAGAGAGAAAATTTCAAAAAATGGCTTTTTTTTAGAAGACATCACAATATATTATAATCATAAATGATACACAGTACACTCCCTCAAATCTACAAACACCTACTAAAAAAATCCATAAATACCTACAAAAAAAGAAAAATTCAAGAAAAATTCTCAAGAAACTTCAAGAAAAATTTATCTGATCATTATTACACATTATTAATTATTTGCCTGACCTTTATTTTTAATATTTTAATCATTTTTAAAATTTTGTCAATTTTTATTATGTTACTTTATTATTTTACTTAATTACTTTAATATTAATTACTTTATTGTAATGTAAGCATTCATTATAGTTTTGAGTGCATTACATTCAAATTACTGTTTACAAAATGTAAACAAAACAGTACCAAGAAGTCTGCAAAATTTTAAAATCTGCACCTCTGGTCCCAAGCTATAGGGATTTGAGGGAGTATACTATATATCATGGTGTGTATATCCAAGTTATATTATACATGGTGTATATATATGACATGTGTATAAGACATGACATCTTATAAATGGCATATAAGATATAGATATTAAGTATGTATTGATATATATGACACATATGAGCGTTTGGAGTATATATATAGACTATAGAGTCAGGTGGGGTACAATAAGTAATGTGATAAAATAGGTAGGTTCCAAAAATAAATTTATTAAAAGAAATAAATTGTAATTTTTTGTAATTGTTTTCCCAGATTAGTGTGTTACAGGTATCAGTTATTATTTTTCAATGAATAATAAAATACTTGTTGCTATATTATTATACTTGGTATTGGTAGCCATTTTAAAGTTTTGAGTGAGATAACTTGGTTGTAATGATGAGAAAAACTTTTAATTTTTTGTAAAGTAAATAAGAACTTATTTATTTATTGTATACCATAAAACACTTATTCAGGATTAACTTTCTGCATTTTTTATTACAAAATAATGTAAAATTAATATTTTAGAGCAAAAAAAAAAAAAAACCTATGTTGGGTAAAATAGTTATACTGTTAGGCTAATCACAGAAATAGCAAATTTTTTACATTGTTTCATAATTTTTACTATATTTTCTTTTGTAACATTTGACATTAAAACAATGTAGTGTTCTAAAACTATTTACCTGACATGCATTTATTAAAAATTAATTTAATTTAATAAATTAATATATAGTAAAAGAAAAATATGTAATTTTCAGCTATATACTTATTTTGTACCAAATGGTATACAAGAAATTTCAAAAGGGGACACGAAAAAAGAAAAGAAATCGAAGACCAAAATAAAAATAAATCATGGTTAAAAGTCTTACTAACAAAGTTGATTATTTAGAACAGGTTGTATTTCTTGAGAAGAAACCTATCTAAATAGCAATAATATAGCGGACAAACTATCAGAATTGGATTTTAGGTCAGAGTTTTTGAACAAGACAATAAATTAGATATTTCTTGTGATCAGAATAATCAGGAATACATAGTTAAGTTTGCAAAAGAGCGTGGATGTTCCTATTTCATGTTTCCCAAGAAAGATGACATGTTTGATGTATCACAGGTTGCAGCAGTCTTTTCTGATCCACCTATCAACCATAATCCAGACTATTTCTTCTCTTAAATCTGTTGTTTAATATTATTTTCAGCAGTCTAAAGAACACTTTTAATCAGATTCATGTATGATTATTTATTTAATTAAATAAATAGAAAGCTTTAAACAAGTATACTTTTACCCCACGGCATGGGGCAAAATAGTTAATTGACAATGTGTTTTAAAATATCATTATCTGTAATAATTTGCAATTTTATTGCTGAAATTGTCCTTGAAATATTGAGAGTAATATTCATTTGCACATTCCATGAAATTTAAAAAAAAAAAGATTAAAATAATATATTTTTGGCAAACTAAATATGAATGAAAAAAAGTGCTGTTTTTATAACTATTTTATTCCACCTGACCCTATGTGTATATTATGATGCATAGCATATATAAATTTGGCAAAATCGTAACTGCAACTTCACCATAATCATAATTCTGAGAGGCAGTATAATAAAGAAGTACCTAGATAGGTTCCATTTCCACAGGTTCCACTGTATAAATAAGCATTTGAAGGAGTGCCAAAAGAACATTTAAAGAGTGCTGTGTTAGACAGCCCTGATATAAAGTAAAATAAATGAATAAATAAAATGACTTGCAGAACTGATGTTGAGGCCACTGATCTTCAGATTTACTAGTTAAAATAAAACTAGATGATAGTGGAAAAGAAATCTGCATACAATTTAAATGGTTTCTTACCGAAGCCATTTCTGATTCCCATGGGATCAGGATTCAAAACAGTCTCCAAGGAATTCTTATTGCTTTCTGTCCATTCATCTTTTAAGTTTAATTCTGAAATTTGATCAGGTGTTAATCCTTGCATTCTGGGTGGTAGATGCACGCCAAATTTTGCAAGTTGCTCTATTTCTGAGAGGGAAAAAAAAAATAACGGAATACATATTTTAACATACATATAAAAAACAAGAATGAAAATCATGCATCAGGAATAGATTATGAAATACTTTCCAAAACTAACATAATATTATATTGAGAAATTTCATTTTTTTTTCATACCATGAAATGAGATGATATCAAAATAAGCACCTTGAAAAACCATATAAAAATCCATTTTCAGCAATTGGTGTCCATATTTGGTAATGTGTGTGAGTCCTTTCATGCAGCATTGTATAATAAATATCTTTAGAATTTATACACACAACCTAATACATTTAAAATTAGATAAGTTTAAAAATGCATACCACAGCGGAAAACACACTTCCAGAGATGATCGACCTTAGTCAGTCTTGTAACTGAATTCTTTTGTCTGTCTCTGTAAATTAATGATAAATTTTATGCACTCCATAATCTATAGAAGACCTGTTGTAGTGCATTTCAGTGATTTCATTATGTTTGAAGTATCATAACATCATTAAAAGCACCACAAATAATTTTCCCCTATAAATCATAATGCAATGGAATACTTTTGTGCATTTTTGTATACAAATTATAAATACTACTTATTCTATATTTCTGAGAAAGCACGTTGTAATCCATATCAGTGATGCAAATCAATTTCATTATGTTTTAAATATTGTAACCTAAAAAAATGCACTGCAAATGATTTCTTCCTTCCCATAGACTATAATGCAACAGAATTTTTTCATGTGTCCCAGTAAATGATAAATGTTACACATTTCATTTTCTATACCGAATATTTTGCAGTAAACCTCAATAATATGTAAAACTTTAATGGCAATCCGAGTATATTTACGAGAGTTAGAGTATGAACAGGCAAATGGCAGACAGTCATAAACACTTTTCAACTATGTTGGAAAGTGTTAATAAAATATACTTTTTTGAAAGCACCATATCACTGATACATGGGAAATACTGAGAGTATATAGAGCACCATTTATAATTACTTTGCTGTTCAATTTAGAGAACATTTATTATAATATTTATAATGCTAATTTTCTTTTCTTAGATCTTATTAAATTATTTTGCCCATATGTAGAGTCCATTTTTTTAGAAAAGGCGGTTAACCTTGAGAACGACCTTGACCAGTTGACATGAAAATCGCATATGGAACTGTCTTTCTTCTTTATTTCCACTTCGTTTCGACCTTAGGGAGAAAGATTTCTGAGGGTGATGTTGATCTATACGAATTTTGTAAAATGGCTCGGTTTTCACCAGGATTATATATATATCAATGAATATATATCATGATATATATCCGATATTTAATTTCAAAATATCATTAGGTGTCATATTTTCAATATTTTCATATATTTGATATTTATTTTCAAAATATATCATTCTTTAAGATATCGTTTATATTTTCATTCAAAACATGTGTAAATGAATTTTTCAACTTTTATTGACTATGTATAGATAAAGAATTCCTCTGTCAGTATTACTCCCCCCCCCCTCCCCCCCCCCCCCCCCGAAAAAATATTTTCTAAGTTTTATGTTTAAAGATAAATCTTTAAATGTAGAACCAACAGCGGTGGTATATTTTATATACCACTTAATTTTAATCCTCAAATGCCACTACAGTTTTATAATGTACGTGAGGAAAAGTTTTTACTTATTTTCAAATTTGTCCGGAAATTCTCGTATCATTCAATCATTTCAACATTCTATCAACAGAAGTTCCTTATCCCCAGAAGTGTTAAGGCTCCTGTGGTGAGAAGTGAAAGGTCCTGTTTTAGGGAAAATAGTTTTGTGAAGGGTCCTTTAAAGGACCCAATTTTTTCCTAAACAAATCCCTGAGAACAATACATTTTTAAAAATATAAATATGTATTAAAGGTGTTTTCATTTTTTACTGCTTAAAAATTTTAATATTTGATACATTAATGGAGTTATTTTTAAATAGAAATGAATGAAAACTGCAGGCATTATTGTTTAAGCACTAAAGAATTAAAATAGTTTTTTTTCTTAAAAATGTGATATATTTTGAATTGTATATGACTGCTTTATCAAGACAATATTTCCATGATTGTCGAGTCTCAAAAATCGGCTTAAAATGCGAACTTTGAGAAAAAATTCTGCAAGTTTCTTTGCATTTATAAAAAAAATGGGAAACTCTGATTTCTTGGTTTCCGGATAAAACTGGATATTTTGTATATTTACGAATATTTATGTTTTTATTATGTTTATTATATTATTTTTACGAAATTTCATGCACTTGTGAAATAAAATGAATTCGCGCATATATCAGAAAATAGTCAATTTGGATATGAGCTATAAAAACTGCTAATGAAGACATGTGATTCTCCCCCCCCCCCCCTCCCAAAAAAAAGTACATAACCGAGATACATAACCATTAACCTCTATTTATTATGTTAGTTGAAATGTGTATGAAAGTTCTTATTTTCATGGGAAAACAAAACTGTCCTGTTATTTGAAATAACTAATTTTAAATTATCTTAAATACCGTTTCCTTAGTAAAAAGTTCTTTTTACATGTAGTTCTATTTGTGCTATAGTGGTGTATACATTTCTTAATCTTCAACACTACACCAATGTTATTCCAAATTTATTACATTTGCACTATACATTTCTACACTTAAAAAAAAGTTTTTGTATTGAGAAATCGATTAATTTACTAAAACAAATCACCTTATTTTTTTCTTTAGAACATGGAAATGCTACATTGTTATATTATTACGTTTAACTAATAATGCTTATTAGGGTTGGACGTTTACAGTAGAAAAAATTGGCAGCAAAATATTTTATACCACTTTTTGTACATCATTTGCAATTGAAATCGACCACAAAGTTTATTGTTTGGAAATAGTGGTGTTAAAAGTTTTGGTAATATTTCTTTTTCGACAAAAAATCAATCCTACTGATTATATTAACTTTATTATATAGGTTTGTTATATACTACTTTTCTTTTAATCTTACTATTTAAATTACTATAAATTTACTATAATTGTGTTGTGGCCCGCCGAACGTTTCAAATATATGTTTGCGTCCCACGAGAAGAAAAAGCTCAGTCAGTATGTCTGCTGTAAATGATGGGTAAGATCCGCCCCTGTCTCAAATACAGTGTGAAAAAAGATGACCAACTAGGAAATCTACACTCGATTACAATAGATACGGCCTAAGGGAACTAGAGGAGCCTTAAAGGGAACGGGGAGAAACGAAGAGGTCAATGAAGGGTAACCGCCAGCCTTCGTGAAAACCACTATAGTATATCATAGATATAATAAATAACATGTAATTATTCAAAAATAATCTAAATTCCAGCATCTTAACAAATTGGATAAACAATTTCTCTTTGAAAAGAACAAAAAATATCTTCATATTAAATAATGAAGATTAATAGACAGCCCAGTTGTTAAGGATATATATATATATATATATATATATATATATATATAAAAGGCTGAAATCAGATTTATTTAGGAGAAGGCTGGAAATTGTTTAAAACCCTTTAGTTTAGGTCTTTGAACAGACTAAGTTTCCCCCCTTGTATTAGGTGAGTTTTAGCTGCTATGTACTGATTTATAGTCAGAAAACACATTTTTTAAAATTATCATAACAATATCTCAAAACAACCAACTCTATCAAAAACATTGGCAAAACAAATGTTGTAGAGCTTAAAATTCTGAATAAAATGAGTACCCACACTTAATATGTTTGTTGAACATTAAGCTCAAAACTCTATTTTAAAGTTTTGCCTAAATCACTAATTAAGTGCTTGAAGCCAGAACAGACCAAGTTATCAGTCCACCTTGCCTCCAATTCTTATATACACATGTTTTTTTTTTGTAATTTATTGAAGCCTTCACAATGTTTTTGCAATTATTTTAGGGCTTTATTTTAGATATTTTGAGGATTATGGTGGCTTAAACTCTTGATTACGGGCTAAGACTGGCGACTATTTTTATATTCACTCATGCCACAATTTACAAAAAAAAAAAAAAAATTCTTTGTGGTAAATTTATTTTAAAAGTATCATAGTGTAAGTGTATGGCAGAGATTATTTTTGAAAAAGTGGTGTGAATAGAATAAAGAAATAGTGGCTGGAGGGACGACATATGTCCCAACCCCATAATTAAAGGATAACAGAGAAAAGCATCATGCGAAAACTTCAGCAATGTTTGAGAGGGAGATAGAAAACAACATTCATGCTAAGCACTTGTTATTTAGCATAATATCTGAAGTAAATATATATGCATATAATATAATATTTATGTATATATGTGAGGATGGTACAGTTTGAAGAAAAGTGACGCCAGCTCAATAAGGCAGATTCCAATAACTATACAAGTACTTTAAACATTTAATGTTTCTTGATTAAACATACTGATAGAAATATGATTATATACAGATGAAATACTTCAATATTTATCATTTAATAATTACTTTTAAATAGATGGGCTATTAGAGTAAAATTATTAAGGGACAACACCCAATTTAACAATAAAAATCCACGGCCACAGAGACATTCTCTCCATGTCTGAAGTTAAAAGGCATCTCTCTGAAATCAGGGCTCGCAACCGCTAGCTAAAAAAATAGCACTTAGCCTGCATGAAATCTGATTTTATCATCTGGTCCAGGATGAATAATTTCGGGCACTACATATATATATATATATATATATATAAAAAACTTTCATATGATTTTTATTTTTAGATGTTGAAGGCGTGCCATAACCATCAATATCAGTTTGTTCATTGTCACTTTCCTCCACTTGCACCGGTTCACACTCTACCTCTAATAAGTTAATTTCTTCTGAAATTACTTTCTCCATCATGATATTGATTTCCACCTTTTTAATGGCTGAGTTAGTAGTGATGTCATCATCTGCCAAACAGTTAGTAGATGTTACCCTTTGCAGTGGTAGCAAATTGTAGAAGATATCATAGAAAGAAGTACTGGAGAAGCTGGTTCCTTGTGGGTGATAACTGAGAGCAAAGCGTGTTTATTTTTTTTTCAACCACAATCCAAAATGTTTTTAGCAAATCTACTACAAAGTTGAACCTGTAGGGTGTTTACGTGTAGCTGCTGAAGTGGAGGGCAGAAATGCTAAATTGAAGTTATTTTTTATCAGTGATTTTTAATAAAGATGAAATCTCAAAGAATCTAATTATTCTTTGCTGCTCTTTCCTCCATACAAGGCTATCAAAAATGTATGCCCTGCTTCAATGATGTCATCAGGGCACACATTTTCATTACAGAAAATGTTCAGAACTTGTTGCAGTACAGCAGTGTCTAGAACTTTGACACATTTTTTCTTCTCCTGCCTAAAAGTAGATGAGGTATGACCACTGAATGCATGGAGAAATAAAATGTTGTCTCCTATGAGTGGAGAAATGTTCAGAGTTACTGGACAATACAAAGTATTTTCCGTCTTGCCTTTCCAGGCTCCAAGAAGAAAATTTTTTTGGAAGTAGTGGATGCTGTCATTATTAACAAGAGGTCAATATCTTGAACTACCACAGCACGTTGTGATCCATTTTTCATTTCCAAAGCAATTTTATTAGATAGTCAGCATCTTTATTAACTTGCCACCACCAATATAACACCAAAACTTTCTTTTTAAAACAACACATAACATACTTATAAGCTATTGCTTCTTCTTTTCATTTAATAAAAAAAATTCTTGAGACATTGTTAGGGGATGACATTGACTCATCAAACATGACCAGTTATGAGTTTCTCTGTTCACCTGATACGTTCTGCTAATTTTGTACTCCATCAAATATGACCAGTTATGAGTTTCTGTGTTCATCGATACGCTCTGCTGATTTTGTACTTTTTGCTGCAATAGCTTCAGCGTAGGGATGCAATGAATATTCGGTTGATATTTAGCCTATTCGGCTTAAAAGTTGAATATTCAGTTTGGCCGAATAGCTCAGCCAAATACTAAAACAAGATGGTCGGAGACAGATTGTACCAGATGTTTAAGCAACGGTCACGCAAATCTGAGATATTACGACTTGGTGGTATTTGAACTCTGAGCTGCTGTTCCATGACATCCCAAATGTGTTCTATCGGATTGAGATCCGGTGAGTTAGGCATTCAGGACATTAACTGGAATTCAGCATTATGTTCCTGAAACCACTCTAACACAATTCGAGCCTTGTGACACGGAGCGTTGTCCTGCTGGAAGACTCCATTTCCAGTTGGGAAGACAGACGCCATGTAAAGGTGCAACTGGTCCGCAATGATGTTCAGATACTCCGTAGCATTCATGGTCTGCTGTACCACAACCACGGGTCCCAGAGATGCCCATGAGAACATCCTCCAAAGCATAATACTGCCACCACTAGCCTGTGTATCACCTGCTGTGGATTGAGGGAGCAACCGTTTGCCTGGAAAATGGCGTACCCTGACACGGCCATTGGCGTGATGAATAACAAACTGTGATTCATCTGACCAGGAAACTCTCTTCCACTGATCCATAATTCAGTCGTGATGTTCCTGGACCCAGCATAGGCATAGTTGATGATAACGCTTGGTCAACAGAGGCACATGAGTGGGATGTCTGCTGTGTAGCCACATATCCAACAGTGTCTGCTGAACAGTGTGCTCCGATACAATTCTACTTGGACTGGCATTGTATTGGACTGTCAGCTGAGCCATTGTCTAATACCGGTTTTGCTTTACCAAGCAGGTCAATCTCCAACATCCTTTTTCTTTGATAACGTGTGGATGTCCAATACCATGGCATCTACTGCTGGTTTCACTGTCATTCATGCACTTTGCATAGGTACTAACAACTGTAGATCGCGAACAACCCACAAGTCGTGCAGTTTCGGAAATGCTTGTTCCAAGCCTTCGAGCCATTACAATCTGCCCTCTATCAAAATCATTTAGATCCGCAGCCTTTCCCATCACACACAAAAGTATGCGCAAGAATGATTCCTCAGACTCTCCAGCAGCAGTTAAATACCACTCCCAACTGATCACGTACCTTCTACGTCATCCAAGCGAGTTCAATGCAAAATGTGGGGGTGATCATAATGTTTTGGCTCTTGAATGTATTTTAAATAACATGCCTATAGGTTTATATTTATGTGCAACAGATTACGGAATTAATAATGTATACAATTTTATTTCAAATATCTCTATATAATTAAAACGCTAAGTGTTATCTTTCGATAATCTATGAGAACAAACTACTGCATCAAATTGCATCATTCTTTTTTTAAATGAAAGATATTTGGAAACAGATTTGTTATAGTACATTCGTTTGTCTGAAAATTTAATTAATTAGCTGTAATTTTCAATTAAACTTTTACTTCTGCTTATGACGTCATAAAGTTGGCAATCGGATAACACCCACTGTTGCGAAGCACAGAGTTTATTCTCGAAATTCTGTGTTTGTAAGGGAGGATAAAAGATAAATAATAAATATTAAAAGCATGTGGCTTTTAGGGCGAATTTTTTAATTTGCAAGTTAAATTTCAGCAAAAATATTTATCCGTGTGTTCTATAAGCAAATAAAAATTCATATTTATTGTGACGTCACAGGAATATTGTCCATTGGGTTTATTTTATCATTATGCATTATAACTTTGTTGATGCCATTTTTCCCTTACAATTAAATACAAAATATAATTTTATTTGTATACATGATGTTTAAGCATAAAAGTAACGTATACAAAGTACGTGTGAAAAGTTTGTGCAGGTGAAAATGATGTTATGCTTAGCTTAAACTGCATTGTAACATTGATAAAACTAAAAAGAAAAATTTATAATTGTGTCAATATGATGTAATTTTAACTGATTTTTCAATTTTTAATTTTAAAGATTAGAACTGGAGCCTTTATTGGTTGCTTCATCTTGATTGTATACCTTGATTACATGTTACCAATTACTTTTTTTAAATTAGAGGATTTCATTTTTTAATAAAACAATTTACAAAAGTAAAGGATTTCAGGAAAATTAAAATTATTAAAAATAGTGTTATGGTAAAAGACTTGAAATAATAATTGTATTTTTAGCTAGAATAAACAATGTAAAGCTAATATTTTACAGGAATTATTTTGGTAGGTTTGTTATAAGTTCATTTAACAGTTCCTTATTAGTGGCAAAGTGTAATTTCTTTCACTGTGAATTTCTTTTTCGATGTCAAAAAATGGTAGTCTACTTATGGACGCCAGCCAAAACTCAGTGGTAATTTTCAGAAATGTGTAACGGTTGTGACAACAAACGGTACTATCGCTTTAGCTTAAATTTTGCCTACCTCACTTCTAAATACTACAAATTTAAATTTTTTACTACATTTTACAATTTTAATTCTTACATCATCAATTAGAAAAAAAAATAGCTAGCTTTCGATTGCAATTTATTGGAAAACTGCTGCTTAACGACTTTTTAAATAATTTTCAAGCATGAAATATTTTTAAATTCTATCTCAACAATGACCACCAGTTTGCTTTAATAATGTAAAATAGCACATGGGAAAGTTGCCACAATTGAAAATAGATTTCCCTAACTATCATGAAAAGTGAAAAAAAATAATGATAAAAAAAAACCCTGATAAATCATAAGATCAGATTATCTATAAGATAGAGCATTTTAGTGCTAAACTATAATCTGTCAAAAAAAACCTTTCTGTTTATGATTAACATAAAATTGATATGTTGAATTCGTTGATGTATATGTTGCATCAGAATATGCTAGGAACTGTATTTTATTATTTTTTTTTTAAGATCCATTGGATATTTAACTTTATATGAGGGAAAAAATCCCTGACTGTGATGAAAAATGAATAATCATCCTGATTATGTAAAGGGACCGAAGAAACCATACAAATAAATTACACTTGAAAACATTAAAAATCTCCCTCATCTGCAGATTGATTTATCCTTCTATATTAAAAAAAAGTAATCTGGAACTGAGCCAAAAACGAAATGGACCAATCAAATTCTGCGTAGATATTCCGGGTTATTCTCATCGCTTTTTTACTAGGGACTTTTTTGAGGAGCTATTACTTTTTTTCTAGCCATCCTATGGATTCGAAAATCATACCACCAGATGCGAAATATAACAAGCTTTCAGATATTAAAAAAATTATCATGGTCGGACAATAAAAACTCAAAAAATCCTTAAAAATCGAAAAAAAAAATCTTTTATTAAAAAAGTCATTTTTTTATATTGTTGCCAATTTCTAAATAAGCGCAAAGGATTATGTTTTATCTCAAATAAAAAATGTATTTGCGCGAGACCATTAAAAACAACAATGAAAGTTAAAAATAATAATTAAATGATCACATGTTGAAAGCAGGAAATAAAGAAAATTACGTCATAAAAATTGTGTTTACACATGAATATTAAAAATGAAAAAGATGAATTAAATGAAAAAGCATTATAACCAGTTAAATGAAAAAGCATTATAACCTGATTACAGAAGAAAGTCGCCGTTCGTGATATCATCATCATCATCTTTTTAAAACAGGATACATTACCAGGTTTTAAGAGGCTGTGAAATCAGAACGGGGGTTGGTGAGCGTAGCGAGCAGGGGGCAGAGCCCCCTAGTTATTGTAGAAAAAATTCTTCATCTTTACATAAAAACTAATTAGCTTAAAACAATGGATGCGTTTTAGAAGATATGGATTTGAAACGAACAATGATTAAATAGGACATTTTAAAACTTTTAATTTAAACACTTTAAAACTCTTTTTAACGTCGAATTTCGATGATGCCTTTGGGCAGATGCAATGCACATGTGCATAAGAGATCATTCGGTTGCATTATCACAGGGGGTGGGGGGGATATGCGCTTTATTTACTGAATATGAGATGAAAGTAGGGATATACTATATTTGTACGATACTTCATAGGTCCATGAAATTTTCTTTCTTGCCATGGGGAATATGGCGGTAATGTCAAACTGATTCGCATTACACAATTGTTTACAGATTGTTTGTTTGGAGTTTGCATCGGAAATAGTACTGTATTTCATTGCGGGAAAAAACTTTTAAAATAAAATATTTGAAAGGTAATAAAGAAGCTTATTTTACTGATATTGTTATAATATATATTTTTTTCATCAAGATTTGGCGGGTGCCATCTAGTTAAATTCATGAAAAATAATCGTATTTAAAAATGTCAAGTAAATTTATTAATTTAAATTTTACATATATTATAAAAATGATTCAACTATACTTAAGTATTACACATTAAAGAAATTTAAATATTTATTCAATTTCTGGAATATAGTTATAAAGTACAGTAAAGTTGCATATATACAATATCATTTATTTACAAAATAATTTCATGTTGTGATGCAAAAATAACAACATTTCTACATTTTCAGGCAAAAGCCAATTGTGCCTTTTTTTCATATATAATGCCTGTCTCTGAGAACAAATGTTCACACTATACACACTGCTGGCAGGAGCTGATAAATATTACCTTGCCAATTGTGATAACTTGGGAAATTCAACAGAATTTGCTTTCCACCAGTTTAGTTGGGCATTCATTTCTAAGAGTGATTTATCAAACTGAAGTATATTGTAGTAATCATTCTAAGCTCTTTCATATAAAATATTTTACTATTTAAAGGCCAGATATTTTTGTTTAGTTTTAATAAAATGTTTAAAATCAATTTAAATTTTGTTTTTAATTATATTTAAAGCTGAGTATGTTTAATAAGAACTGTATGAAGATATCGATATATAGTATTTTGGTTCAAATCAGAATTTATCAATTAATATTCAGTGGCCGAATATTCGGTATTCGGCCAAACCACTATTCGTTCCATCACTACACTTCAGGGTAACCATAAAAAGTTATTGTGGCTACTGCATTGGAGTGTCTTTTAGCATAATCAACATATTTTTGTAGGATGTAAGAAAATGAATCACTTGACTGCAACATCACACAGTGCAACAGAAATTTACCATCAATCATATATGACAAGCTGAATTAAAATGTACAACATCAGTCGTAGTAGAAAATGAGTCATAAAATACTGACTTGCAGGTCTTGCACAGTCCTCTTTCATCAAATTAACATGTTTTAATTGCTTATATTTTAAAATTAAATTTACTTACAGGGTGAGCACATGGAGAGAATTGTATGAAAGCCAATTTTTCTTAACAAACACCTCAAATTTTTAATGTAAATCCCTGTTATTTATCTTTTTGCACATGCAGGCAATTGCTATCAGGGGTCGATGCAGGTTTTTTTTCTTGTGGTCCATTTTGTGAAAAGTAAAGGTTATTCTTGTGAAATTTATTTTATTTCTGTGAAAAATTACATTTTGTAATGAAAGTTGAAATCCAGTTACTCAAATTCGAACCAAGCATTTATTAACAAAAACTTTTTAAAATCCTTTTGCTGAAGTGAACTTGTTTGTTTACAAATTAAACATTTTAAAAGTTACAAAATAATAAATAATTAATAAATAGTAAGTTTTTATGGAATAGAATTTTATGAAAGGGCCTATTTTATTAAAAGGAATTTTGTGAAAGGGCCTGTTTTATTATGAAGAATTTTGTGAAAGGGCCCATTTTATCAAATTGATTTTTGTGAAGCGGCCCATTTTATTAAATTAATTTTTGTGAAGGTGCCTGTTTTATTAAATAGATTTTTGTGAAGGGGCTCATTTTATAAAGTTGATTTTTGCAAAGGGTCCTGTTTTATGAAATAGATTTTTGTGAAGGATCCCTCAATCAGAGACGGATCCAGACTAAATTTTAGCCGGGGCAAGCTTGTAAATTTGCGCCCCCCCCCCCCCCTTGCTCCCAAGAATATCAGAATAAAATCTGCATAAACAATTGCTTAAGGACATAATATTAATACTCAGTACTCAAAATCTGTATTTTTACTTTGCATTTTTTCTATATAAAAAGTACAATATTACACGATACAAAAATTACAGAAAATATACTTGTTTTAACATTTAAATTTTTTAATTTATTGCTATGTTAACCTACGCCGCTTAAATTTAATTAATGTACTTGTTTGCTTCAAAATTGGTACAAGTGGCGTGACTATGAAGCACACTTAAGTTAACATATTTTATTAGATAAACATTTCTAATGAAAGATTTAATTAATTTTAAAAAGTATAGGTGCGATATTTTGGAAATCAAAATTTAAACGGCTTATTAACAACTGATATACATAAATAAAAACACAAACGAATTTCCATGGATAGAAAACCTTTTTAACTACATAAATAAAATGGCTTTAAAGGGGCCAGAACGCGTTGAATTTTCAACAGAGTATAAGTTACATTTTCATTTTTTAGGAAAAATGTCTGCTAATTATAAGAATTTCTAAGTTTAGAAGAAATTAATAAAAAATCGATTTATAATTCTTTTCTTACATATCAACTCAGTTATTGCATAGAAAAGGAGATTTTTAGAACAGAAATAATACATATAAATTATTATATGGTGTAGCACGTATATAAAAAAAAAAAGTAACTTGGTTGCTGACCTTCATGAAAATCGCTCGGCTTTAGCTATGAGGACATACTAGCTGTGAAGCCTCCTCTTCTATTTTTAGGTGCGTTCGTAATTATATAAATACGTAGCACCTATTGTCGTCGTCTGGTCCGTCCGTCTGCTTATAACAATGCAAAAACTACCCAACCGAATGGTTTGAAATTTAAGATATATTATCTTTGCAGAATTTTGTCGAGACATTTCAATTTTTTTAAAAATCGAATCAAAACTTTAGAAAATATTAATAAAAACATTTATTAAGAAATTTGATTTTTTTTAAAAAATCGGTGCTTTCTTTTTATAGGAGCTTTCGAAGTTTCATCGTCAAGCGACCGAGATACTTATTTTATGACAGAAATTAATCTGCAGACGATATAATTCATTTCATAGAATTAAAAATCATCAAGATCGGAATATTTATATAACTAGATATAGTACGAACGCACCTCGTTTGTAACGTTTGACGTACAATTTCCAACTTGTTTTTTTAGCCTTATTTCTGTAATAATCACCCGAATGTTTTTTAGACATAACCCAAATAAAATACTCCACGCTGTAAAATAACATAGAACGATATCGGAAAAGAGATGACACAAAAAATCTTTGAATTTTAAATAAATAAAAATTGCTTAAAAATACTGGTGGCAATGGGATATTTTATATAATGTAATACAAATCAATTTATTCTTTATTTCTGATCCTTATACAACGAAAGTAAACCGCTGTTGAACAAAATAAAATTGAATATCTTTTCATGTGAATTTTAAATTTTCCTTTATTCTTAATCTTTTATGATTCCTCATTTTTGCGCCCTTCCAAGTCTTGCACCCGGGGCAGCTGCCCCGGCTAACCCCCCCTTAGATCCGTCGCTGCACTCAATGGGCCTCAAATTTTGCCTGGATCGACCCTTGGCTATATCACTTGATTCATTTTACTCTCATTGCAAGTATACTACAGGGAGTGAGTGTAGATGATCATAAGGGATGCGAACTTGAAAGTTGTCGCCAATCATGCAGATGTAGGGATAGGTAAAGTGAGAGTGGACAAGCTGTAACATCACCTATGACTCAATGGGTGAACTGTAATAAAACACCCAAAGAAACAATTAACTCTTCAGAGATAGAACTATAGGGAAGAACATTATCCTATTACAGTACTAGTAAAAAGGTTGTTCAGATTTTTCTTAACATTATACAGTGGTAGGATGAAAAATATATAAAGCATTCATACAAAACCTTTTTTAGAGGAAATGTGTATCTCAAGGGATTTGGGAGAATACTCTACTGAAGTCACAAAAAAGCTCAATTTTTTTAAGGTTAACTAGTTCTTCAATATACTCACAGAGACAATTTCAAGCTTTGATGAGTTTTAGAATTTATAAGGTTTTAGAATTATGTAAAAAAGACTAACCATGTACAAGAGTGCTAGTTTCCTTATATCTAAGATTAGTTGTAATTGAGTAAAGAATGTTTTAAAACTTATTAAAGAAACATACATTCAGTAGCTATGGGATGCTGGCTGAAAGAAGAATAAAGACAAAACCACAAAACCCATTAAAACTAGGTTAGACATGTCATTTAGGTTTCTAGTCCCAGGCCAGATCAGACCAGGTATAAAAGTTAAAAGTTCAGGCCCATACAAAAAATTTATTGGTCTGGCTCGCCCGATATAAAAGTTAAAAGTTTGGCTCGAGCCTGGCCTGACTTATTTTTACAAAACATGCCAATACTTCTGAAGCAACATTATCTTACAAATAAAATTATTCATAAAGCACACTTACTTATGCACAGATTTTATTTTCAGATTATGTTTGAAATTCATGGAATACAGAATAACAACAATATTAATCACAGTTAAACAATTGTGTAAAAAATAAACACTGATAAAAAAAATTGACTTATACTGTTACATTCAACTGAATATTCAGTTAAAAAAATTAACATAGTTTAGAATTAAAGAAACAAATGACAGAAAAAGTTCCATATCCTGTGCTAGTAGATTTGGTGAGGGTTTTTTTTGGCGATAATTGTTTTGATGTGGTTGTTGCAATCTTCAGCCTTTTTTTTTTTTTTTTTTTTTTTAACGATATTTTCTGTAGATGTAATATTATGTAAATTAGGGATGCACCGAATATTCCGTATTTATTTGGTATTTGGCCTATTCGGCCATGTTACCAAATATTCAGTTAGGCCGAATATCAAACTATTTGGTCCACCAAATATTCGATTTGGCCGAATATCAAACTATTCGGCCACACCGAATACTTACAAAAACTGTTTTTACAATATTTTTAAAAACCTACAATTTCTACTTTTAACTGTCAATTAATAAATATATTCAAAATAATTAGAAATAAAAACATATTTCAATGAAGGAGAATGCTTTTACATTATTTATTTGCTGTTTGAAAAGTATTACTTAAGAAAATTAACCATTAATGATGACCTTCATGAGAATTAATGATGCACAAATAAATGCAAGTTCCTGAATATTGTCTAGTAAATAATCTGTTTCTTGCTTTTTTGCAAACATCATGAACAAAAAGAAAACTTTCATAGGTGATAATAGACATCAAGACAGACAATTCTTGTCCAGGAAACCAGGATTTCAACACACATTTTCAATCAAAAATAAAGTGCACCTCAAGCCAGGTCAAATTTAAATTTTCGTTTGTCACTTTAATAATATTGAAGATATTGTAACTATATTTTCAACATAGTTACTTTGATTTCTGGGAATCACAAGAAGTACTGGAAATTGCCTCCATTCATATCTAAACAACACTGAGCTAGATATTCCTTTATTCAGAGTGCAGCTGACACTACTACTTACGCTGTGTCACAGTGTACTTAAACTGGTCAAAACTCAATCACTTCCAATGATATCATCATATTTTCTACAAGCAAAATTAATATGATGCAAACCTCGCTAAAATATTTTCATTGTTGTTAAAGTTGTGAACGAAAATTCAGTTTCAGCTTGCGGTGACAAACCTTGCATATTTGATTGAATGTATTGTATTTTTGATAGAATAAGTGGATTGAGATAATGTTTCTTGCTCAAAATATGTTTGCCTTGAACACCTTATCTATGCAGAAAGTTTGTTCCAAGATATATGAACCCCCTGTATGTTTACAACCTCTGAATATAATTGCCCATTCCAGACACCTGCTTTCTGGTTCATAAAAACTTCCTTGCCAAATCCAAAGGACCAGGAAAGTTATTCTTGCTCATTTGCCACCATTTTGATATACTGTATTGTTTTACTTTTAGTCCCTTCCTGACAAACAAACACTATATCACAGTAAAATGTTTCTTCTAATTCATTCAAAATTTTCATTTGATTTTAAAGTATTTATTTTAGAATCTAAGAACATTTCATAAATTTATTTTAATTCACAGAAGAAGCTACAGAGTAAAGCTTTAAGACTATCCTCTTTTTAAGTTATAACTCAAAGCACAGATTTTTTTTTTTTTTTTTTTTTTTTTTGTAAAAAGGTCTGGTTTATAAAATGGTAGTATCTGTGTTAAATATTATGTAAAATTGTTTTATAATTTAATTTGTAATACTTTTAAACTCTGAAATATAAAAATATTCGGCCGAACAGTTACTATTCGGTTGGCCGAATATTCGGTATTCGGCCTCACTGTTACTATTTGGCTAGCCGAATATTCGGTATTCGGTTTACCTGTGGGTCGAATATTCGGTATTTGGCCAAAATCACTATTTGGTGCATCCCTAATGTAAATTAGGGATGCACCGGATGTGAATTTTTGCTGGATACCGGATACCAAATATCCAGTATAAAATTTTACCGAATATCCGGTATCCGGCCGAATACTTTTTCGTTTTTAATTTCAATAGTAATATTTCTATTTATTGCTTGCTTAAAGAAGAAAAACTTTAAATTATTATAATTTTATGTTATTTAAATGTTAACAATAGATTTAAACTCTTTTATTAAGTTAAAGTTCCTTAAAAACAAATGCTTTTAGTAATTAAGTATAGAAATTTAATCATGTTTTGTGTTTTGCCTATTCTAATATACATATCTGTAGTTTTTTTTCTTTTATTCAGGGTAATTTAGCATAAAAAGATAAACAATTAAGTAATTTATCTGTTTTTCATACTTATAAATCTTTGTTATATTTAAATACTAAACATCCTATTGAAGCAGACTTTTCTTTTCCTACATACATACACGTACATATTACTTACTTTTCCTATAACAAATGTTTTCTAACAGAATTTAAATAGAGAAGTATCTTTTTTTTGTAGTACAAAGAAGACTGAACTATTCAAGAAAGTGGCACAATTCTTTTCATGATCAGTATTACTTTATCAGGTCTTCCATCCATAGACAAAATAGTGACAAAAGATTCAATAAAATCATTTTTTATTTAGAATTGTTGAAAACACAAGAAAAAGAGACAAGCAGAGGAGTGAACGCTCATTCTCAGAAGGAGGAAAATATTTGTGATAAAAAAAGTAACAGCCTGAAAATGCTGAGCACCATAACTTGCCTTTAATTATAAATAATTAGTTGTCATATTTTAAATATTATATTTTCATTTATATCCAAGTCCTATAATTTCATTTTTGTGAAAATATGAATATTTATCTCTACTGACATTGTTTTAATGGGATAATATTGGTAAGAAGCAAATTAATTTTGTACTAATTTTTTCTTGAAATGTTAAAAAACATGGATTTAAAAAAATGAGTCACTATTTGGCAACCGGATACTGAAGTATTCGGCCGGACCGGATAACCGGTTTGAGTGCCGAATAAGCAGGATATCCGTCAGGAGACGGATATCCGGTGCATCCCTAATGTAAATATATTTTCTTGTGCATTTTTTATAGATACAGTAGTGAATGAGATTTTTACCTTTCTATCTGTGCCTTCAAAAATATTTAAAAAAAAAAAAAAAAATTATATAAAGCGTATAAGTTTTTTCAATTTTGTGCAGACCACTTCTCAATTTTATGATTTAAAGTGTTATTTATGAGATATATATGTTTCCTGAGATTTCCACAAGTTATTTTCTGTAAGTTGTTTTGAACAATTATTTATCAGAAAAAGGGCTCTTAGGTTTGTTAAATATGTTTGTTTATGTATTTTCATTAGGTAAAAAATTTTCACAAATCCAATACTTTCTTCTTGTAAAAATAGAAGAAAGTAAAAAATGTCAGCTGAACATGGGCTTGGAGGGAATAATGTAGACAGGGTCAGACTGGGCCAGGGGAAAGGGCGCAGACCTTGGATTTTCAGAGGGCGCAAAAATTTTAACGAACTTAAATCAATTTTACTTACTTGTTTTATGTCTGACTTGACAAAGTTTAACACATTCGCATAGCACCAAGTAACAAAAGAGCTTAATATTATATTCCTGAGTTTAGATAGACGACTTCGCTATATTCCCCGTGCTTGTTTGAAGTTCCATTAAATCTACACAAAGCTACACAGTTTTTCAAACTATGTCATGTAATATTCAAAAACTCTAGAAAGTTGAATACAGATTACATTGTATCCTACTTTATTCTTTTGTCAATTAGATACCTTAGAACAGTCATGGTATAAAGTTATCACTCCTTACTAATTATCCTGCAAATAAGCTATAAAAAGATACATAAGTACCAATTTATTGGGAATAATTTCTACTATTAAATTCTATTCAAAAATTTTGTTTCTGGGATTGTCTACATATTTAACCCTAGAATGCTACCCTTTCGTCTCCTGGACGAAGCTCATAACAAATAATTCTTCAGAAATTCTTCGGTACCAGTATTTTATTACAGAAAATCTCTGCTTAAAAAAAAAAACGTCTTTTTTTTTTTTTTTATTAAGCAGAGATTTTCTGTATAATAAGATACTGGTACCGAAGAATTTCTGAAGAATTATTTGTTATGAGCTTCGTCCAAGAGACGAATGGGTAGCATTCTAGGGTTAAAAATGCACGAACGTTGATTTTTCTAACTGTAACACCTATGGTTGAGTTCCTTGGATCAAGACAGCTTGGAAATATACTTATCTTAATTCTTCATAGAGTTATAAAAGAAAATGTGTTAGGAATTTATCTAAAAATTTCGAAAATAAAATTTAAATCTTAAAAGAAAAAGTACTGAACACTCATTTAGTCAACAGTGAAATTATAAAGGAACCTTAAATTTATAATAAACTTTCTTTATATAAAAGTAGATACTACAAAATGTTTCTGGTAAGTGTCTACGTGTTATTTTCTGTGGATTTTTTGAAAACAGAAGGCGATCCCCTTAGACTGTAGGAAGGTTCTCTCGATCTCAAAAACCAATTCTTCAAATGAGCTGTACCCTTACACACAGTTTTTCTTTATACAAAAATTAATGTACGTGATAATTCATAATTTTTTAATATGAATTTATTAATAATTTTCATAATTAAAAATATGTACTTGGAAAAAAAACTGGAATATGTTTGGGTCTAATAAGTGTATTTCATTAAAAAAAAATTAATAAAAATTCAATCAGATGATTTTTATAAGTTTGTCAAATGGATTTAACATTAGCATCCTCAAACTTTAAACTCTTCTAGCTCTATGAAAATTTAACATAAAGTATTTAAAGTATACCTTTTTGCGGGCTGTCTCGATCCAAAGAACTCAAATAGGATCTCAAAAATAGGTGTTATTATTTGAAAATTCAAAGTTGATATAATTTTTAATATGTAGCCGACTCTTCCTGTAACATATTTAATCCTTAGCTTTAATTAGTAGACATTATTTCCAATCGATTAGCACCTATAGATTTTTTACAATTAGTTTTAGAAGAATTGGTAGGGGGTGATCACGTTTTCTTTTTACAGGTCTATAAATTAACCTACTAGATATATCCATAATTGTGTCCATTAACGCCAAAAAAAAAAAAAAAATGCTTTACTTTTTTAGCAATTTCAGACATTTTTACAATTTTGACTATATTTATGATTTTTTTAAGCCGTCATCGTGCTGCGAGATATGACTTGACTAACTCTTTCCTTTTATACAATTATTTTTTCACTCAAGCAACACAGAATTGTTGGATATCATTAGTCCATAGTTTTCTAAGTTTCGTTGGCCAACGTTTGAGTTTGGCTGCTTCCAATAACTGAGCCAACGGTTAGCTAATCGGCGGAATAAAGATATGAGTTCCCATTTGACCAAATGTTATGTTTGCTGGAAAAACTGCTCTAATAATAATATTAAGATATGCATAATTGAACCTATTTTAATTAGAAACTTCAACTAATTTGTTGATTTTTTAGACAAAAATTAATTATGCTTCTAGAATTACCTATTGAAATTGCTTCTAATTTGGTTTCCTTGGTTTCAGAAATCTTTCCCCATTTTGCATTTGTAATTAAACAAATATCTCTAAAAATATTATGCAAAAATATTTTACTTTTATGACTACTAAAATGCAAGAATATCAGTGCTAAGAGCTCCACCCTCTATTTAAAAAATATATATTTATTTGACATAGTATGAATTAATTATCAATTCAGTTATAAACATGGTATAGATGCAATTTCTGATATAATCTGACCAGCAAAATGCTGTTTATTTACTACACCTTTTTTTTTCTTTAATAAATGTGGCCTCTATACAAAATAAAGATTCAGTATGCAAAATTCGTTCAAAAAATATTTATATGGAGAACAAAAATGTACTTTCAGTATAGAAATAGAAATTTTGAAACTAAAACTCATTCTTGTTTTTTTCATTTGAAAAAGTACCACATATTATAGTAGTATTTGAATGTCCAAATGTAGGAGTAATTGAATAGGGAAATAACACTTGCTTGTGAAAATATTACACTTGCAGCATTTGTGATAAGGAGAGGCAGGAGGAGGAAGAGGCATTTTGTGTGCTTAAAAATGACTTTATGCATCCTTAAAATGCTGAAATGATATTGCACTATAAAAAGGTTTCTACTGAAAAAGGACATAAAAAATAGCGATTAGTGCCTTAAATCGCTTAAATAATTGAGTAAATTTACTTTTCTCAGCACACTGTTCCCATGAGTTGCAAATTTCTTATCAGAGCTAGATCAAGGGAAATTGAGTTTCACAATTGAAAGAAATCTTCCGGGGATTGTAATCCTCCAAGCAACAGGATCTTGCTGCCAGAATTTCCGAATAGTTACTTAATTACGGAAAGGCTGTCATTAAATATATAATAAAGCTAACCGAAAGTTTTGGTAGGTATTTTGAATGAAAAAACGCTGGTCACGCGATCCCAGCTTGCAGAATTACAATCCAAAGGGTCATTGAGGTTGTACTTATTCAAAGAAAAGTTATGTTTTCCAATCAACAACAAAAAACACACAAAACGATTTTGCCTTCTAATATTTATCTCTTTCTTTTATAAAGTTGTTTTTCGAAAAGCATGGTTTCAATTATAAGTCCATTCAGAGACGGTTTTGAAAGGGTGCAAGGTCCCCTGGGTACTACAATGGAGGGTTCGCAAAATATTTGATCTGAGATTATAGACCTAAAAAATATCATTCTAAGAACCAATGAAAAAAATCTCTCTCAGGACGCCGGAGTAGCACATGGACGTGAGCTTTAGTAACCACGGCGCGCCAGGGCTATTAAAACTTTCCCTAGGTGCCTGTTTTTTTATCCCCAATCCTATGCAAACACGTCCGCTTTGGTTTTCGATTCTGAAAATTCCTTTGATGTATCTTCAATTTCTTTATGATAATAAAAATCCTTCTCTTTTGCTATATGTCTATTAGTTGATGATTATCCCTAAGCAAATTCTCGAAATGTAGTATACGAAGCAGAATATATGTGTATGGAAAAATATTGGAGTGGCTTAGGGGCGCAAAATTTTCCCTGGCTGAGGGCGCACCGGACCTCGGGCCGATGGGCCAGTCCGAGCCTGAATGTAGAGGTATACATGAGCAGGGCCAATAATAGTTTTCATACAGGCTGGGTCAGATCCAGACTTAACTCTCAGCATTCATACCGGTCTTTGTGTGGGTCTGGAAATTTCGGCTCATGCAGACATCTAATGTCGGTTTGCAGACTCTTTACTAACCCAAGATTGGGCAATCGCCCCCCCCCCCCCCTCCTAGATCTGCCATTGTCACATATCTTACTATTATGTTGATATGTAGCGCTATAAACGTTCTTCTTACAAATAAAATAGGTATTATAAGCATTAGAATTTTTAAAACAAGCAATTTTTAGCAAGCAGTTTATTTACAGGAAGATGTACTTTCAAAAGCTAACTGTAAAAAAGTGCAGCACGAAAATTACTGAATTAAATATTAATAAAAAGTAATTAAAATAACACCTCACGAGGAAAATTTTTCGATGCAGTTAAAGTAAATAAAAATTTTATGAAAATGTTCACTGTAAAATGCAACTTACCATAACATAACCTTTCGATTCTGAGTTGTCCATTGTGAATGAAAACCAAATCTTTTATGAGTTCTGAAATTAAACGTTTTAAATCTGTTTCATACAAAAATAAATCACGATCTCCTTTCTTAACATGAAGTAGAACCATTGTGTCCTTCACGAAAGTAGAGAATATTAGAAATCGTTTAGCAATTGTTGTGACTAAAAAGCATGAATTCAAGACTTTTATTGTTAGCTGTTGTCATAACAACAGTTACAGATATAGGCAGAGATTGAGCAACCTTGTTGTTGTTGTTGTTGTTTTGACCCGGAGGCCCGGTGAGCAGCTTTATATTTCTATGTAGCTGTCCTACTCCACATGCACCAGAAAACCTACCACATTAACCCGAAGTTAAACCAATTCTACCGACTGCTGACTCCAAAACTACAGCCATCCTTGACACTCTCCCTACCTGCACTCTACTTCCAACCAGGACAATAATTGTAAATCTCGTCCAACAACCGAGATAACCACATCAGACACTCTCCACCTTTCTTTCCTGCCACCGCAAAAATATCCTCGTACGAAGACGTATTCGATACCCGTACCTTCCGATACACAAGCTCGCGAATGCCAGAAAATTTTTTGCACCGCAATACCAGATGCTCCTCTGTTTGGTCCTCCAAACCACATAGATTACAAGTTGCAATCCCACTTCCTAAAAACCTCTTACGCCGAGATAGAGTTAACACCGTCTTAGACAAGAACCTGGCAAAAATGACACCGCTCTTTCGTAGCAACGACTGATGAGGATATCCAATATCGACATAATCCCAGCAACGACCCGTATGACTTCTCCTATATAACTCCCAACTCCAGTCTGACTCTTTCTGCTTATTGTTCCTGATATCCCTCATCCAATCCTCCGCCGAGAACCACGGGATACTTACATTACAATAAGGACCATTCCTGGCCAGGTTATCCGCACGTTCATTGATTTCAATACCTTTATGCCCAGGAACCCAGATAAAGGTCAAAGAATACTTATCCGCCCTCTTCCTGTTAATTTCCTCCCTCAACTGAGTAATGATAGCTACCGACTTCCGGTTGACATTTTGTAGCGCCTCCAACACACTCTTAGCATCCGTAAAAATCATATAACTCCCTCCGTTCCCCGTATAATATTTTATGGCCACCAACAATGCAATAGCCTCTGCCGTAAATATTGAGTTAATATTGGGAATCTGAAATGCCAAGTGACTTCCAGTGTTCTGGTTAACCATCCCGATCGTAGTTTTGTGATCATCTTTTGATGCATCAGTAGCAATGAAAACCGTATTGTTCAAATACAATTGAGAGAACTGATAGTATGAATTCTTGATGACATCCTCGGGAAAATCTTTGTTCTGGAACGCCCATGTATTGAGAAAAATCTGACACTGATCTTTAATTCTGCCTCCCCACTTGTAAGTGACCATTTCAGTAATATTCGTGCCTTGGGTTGGCAGAGTATTCCTTTCCCTGTAGATTAGTTCTTTCGATAACACCTCCGTGTATTCCTGATTTTTGATTTCTGACAGGGATCTTTTAATGGCCAGATACTCCGTTCTCAACTCCCTCCTCCACATACCACTCTCTTGTAATAAGATAGGGATTGGGCACCACTTCGGCAATCCACTGGCCCAACGTAACCCCATGTTTTGAATCACCTGGAGTTGCCTGCCTTCAGTTTTGTTCGCATGCATTAAAATCCGAGGATTACCATCGAGAAGAGATCCCATCATACTCTTAGTTATTTGTAATATATATTTCGTTTCTGTGCCCCAGCTCATTCCAGCAACCACCTTGAGCATATTCAAACGTTTGCATGATTTTTCCCGCAACATTGCTATATGATCCTGTAAATTCCCCTGTCGATTAAAGTACACTCCTAAAACTCTGATAGAATCAGAGAAACACACGTCCTGGCCTTTAATTTTGAACATTTCCGCGTCCGTTTCCCTCCATCTCCCAATTTGCATTATTTGACATTTGCTGGGATTCACTTCAAGGTTCCAAGCCTGTAACCACTGTATTACTCTATTGATATTATCCTGCAACATCCCCTTTAGCCACAAGATATTATCATGATAGCCGTAAACAAAAATATCATCTGCATATATTACACATTGAATACACGAGTCAAAAATTTCAAAAATATCAGCCAGGTAAATAGCAAACAGAAATGGCGAGAGTGGGCTCCCCTGAAGTAGCCCTCTATGATACTGGAAAGGCACCGAAAGTGAGTTCCTCCATTTAACCCGGATCCGCAACTCCTGAACCAGATTGCGAAGTATAACGCTTAAATCAGCCCCCAAGCCAAAGTTTTTTAATTTATAGAACAGACCATCCCACCAGACATTATCGTAAGCCCCCTTGATATCCAAGGCCACCAAAAAACCTTTCCGCTTTGTTTGCCTTGCAATCCTAATGTCCCTGTAGATCTTATAAGCCGCTGCCTCACAGTCCCTGAAAGGGATAAACCCATAATGATTTTTGTGGAATAACTTCTTTTCCATACTCCAGTTTAATACTTTTTCTAAAATCAATTTTTCAAATATTTTCTTACTGGTGACCGTTAAAGCTATGGGCCTATACCCCCCAACATCGTTTCTGTTTTTGCCCGGTTTTTTTATAGGAATCATAGTGACCTCTTTCCAAGTTTCTGGAATAATCTTAGTTTGTGCTATAGCATTATACATCTCTAGTAATTGAGCCAATGTTCTATCCTTCAATTGTTTGTAAAAGCTCATTTTTAAACCATCAACACCAGGAGTCGTAGATGTACTTTTTTTGATGATGCTTTGTAATTGAAACCTAGTGAATGTAAGATCCACTCCGTCATCCCCCGAAAAATCAATAGGGATGCGCTGTCCCACCGGACTATTTTGAAAAACTGTAGAAAGAGTATTCGCTTGGGACTTAGCATCTGGCGGACAGTTCGGGAAACAGTAATCCGTATTCGTATCCATATCACCCGTATTACTGACCCTACGAATTAGCTTGAAAATCTTTGGTCCTCTTCCTGCTTCTCTAGTAACAGTGTCCCAGAATTTTTTACTATCCTTTTTAATTTGTTTCTTTAGCTTAGCATTATAAAGCTTGTATTTACACCAAGCTTCCATTTGGCATGATCTAATCGCCTTTCTATGGTAGTACCTTTTTAGCGCCAGCAGTCTCCGAGAGATCACCCCCCACCAAGGTGGAATATTTCCCCTCTGAAGTGGCACCCGTTCAGTGCAGCAGTCAATTGCCTGGGTAATAGCTTTGGTCCACCTATCTATACCCTCCTCATACACTTGTTCATCAAAGTCCGCAACCAACGAATCTACTTTAGACCAATGAATCAAGCGCCAAAATTCCATCCTATCTGCATTTCCACCACGAACAGACCGAACCTCAATTGGATAATGGTCAGACCCCATAGGATCCGAATGTACTGTTACTTCAAACTCACCAGCTAGATTATCCGAAATCATAGTTAAATCCAGCAGAGACCCATTTCCACCCCCTTGCACTCTAGTTTCATGATTCATATTCATTACCACCACATTACTCCTGTTAATCCAGTTAACCAGATTAGTAAGTTTATTATTTTTCGGATTATGATGCCAGTTCAGGAAGTTAATGTTGAAATCCCCAAGAATAAAGTAATTATCCCCAATAATGTTGCTGATATTTTCCAACCAATTAATCGCCACAAAACCAGTAGGAGCATAAATATTGATAACTGCAATCCAGCGATTCTTGTACCAGATTTTAATTCCCTGTGCTTCATGATCATGAGTTATTTTAGGTAAGTTTATAATTTTGACTGGGATACACTTTTTAACCGCTAATAACAGCCCACCACCCCCCTTCGAGAAATGTTCTGGTCTATCAAAACGAAATATATTCCGATCCCTGAAAGATATAACATGTTTTTCTTTAAGAAAAGTTTCCTGAAATGCCCAGACCACACTCCTATGCAGCCTCCCAGTTTTAAGCCAGGGCAAGCGAGACCTAATCCCTCTGATATTCCACTGTATAATAAAATTCTCCATGATAAACAACCAAAACGCAATCGAATGCACAATAATAAATTCTATCACAGAAATAGAACTAAGAAGAAATAAAAACAAAGAAGGAAATTGGAACAACACTTACCCCAATAAAGGACACTAACACAAAAAGTAAAACCCAGCGTTCGACAGTCCATAATAACTATAATATAACACACATAAACTTTCCGTTCCGCAAGCATCCATATTCTTATCCCACATCTGTCAACATATCCTCAGTGTCCGGGGAAGCTTGAATCTGGATGTTTCCGCTGAGCTGATTATGATCATTTTTTTTAAACTTTTTATTCTTCAAAACTTCGTATAGTTCCGTCATGACGTCTCTTTTAATAATCTTGGATGACTCAGTCGTCTCTTCGGCATTATCTTCCGATCCTGTAGCTTTTTGAGTATCACTTGTCTGAACCACTTCACTTTTCTGAATCGCATATTCCACTACTCCCCATAGATGCATGACTACCTGCATCATACTTTCAAATTTCTCTTCTATTATTATAGCCAGTTTATGTATATTTTCCTCCACCGTGTCATTCACAACATGTTGTTTAATTTTTGCCGCGTAGCTGTTCGATGATTTCAAGTTGTATTGTCGGCGTGCTTCTGCCAGGGTAATATGATTTTCGCTTTTGAATTTTAAGATCTCTGCTTCCTTCTTCCTCTCGATACATTCGCTATCGTCTGCTTCATGTTCTTGTCCGCAGTTTGCACACTGTATTTGTACTTCAGTACAGTTTAATTCAGGATGAGGTTTACTACACCGTTTACATTTTTTACCATATGAACATTTATTCGATCCGTGAGTGTAACTTTGACATATGTTACACCGCCTCGGGCGGTCTACAAACAATTTACTCCTCTGTCTGATATAAAACATTTTCACATATTCTGGTATCGAATGACCGTAAATTGTGATTAGTACTGTTCCAGTAGGAACCATTAGACCATCTTTTCGTGTTAAGAAGCGCTTCACATTTTGAACTAAAAGTTCATTTTCTTCTTCAAGCTCTTCCTGTATTTCTTTCGGTGTAATATCAACATCAATTCGGAAAATGAGGAATCTTGTAGTAATATTCTCATTCATGAGATTGTGCTTGACCTGTCTATCAAATATCTTTTTTTTTGTAACAATTTCCTTGGCACATTCATAGCTCTTGGTAGTTATGAGTAATTTATTGTTACGCGTGTATCGAAATGTGTCGATCTCCCTGTGTCTGTCGAATGTTTTTTTAATCTCCTGTTTCACCTGCATTGGGTTCAATTTCTGAAAATTTCCATGTTCGCATTCCGTAATCATCACGTATTCTTTCAACTCCGATATTATGGTTATTTGCTCCTCTGCTGTTCTACCATCATTCCAATTATATTTTTTATATTCCTCTCTGTCAATGACAGGACTCTCTTTTATCGTGAACGCAGACCCCGCCATTGCTGTGGAAGGGAAACTGAGGCCCACCGGCCGTTTCAAAGTCCACCTATCAATATCACCAGTATTGACAACAATGTAAACAAATAAAACTACACTATATCCCGACTATTAATGTATTCTACAACTACCACTACCAAAATAACTAACTTCAAACTCGAAATTTAAATCACAAGTAGAGCTGGAAAAACTACGCTCACCAGGCTCCGGTCCACCATCAACCCTGCGACAATTCCACGACGAGCTTCTAGAGCCTTGAGCAACCTTGATTTTTGTGTTTTGTTGAAGACGTTTGGCTTTTCTTCCAAAAAGAAAAACTACGTGAAAATAATATAAATTAAAATTCACACTAAATAAAAAGCTATTTAAATGAGCAAAATTTTCAATATTTCTATACGCAGTAGTTTATTACAGTTGACACACACAGCAATGATTCAATATTTACGATTCATATTTAAGAATCAAATCCATGTGATTGATTCATTACGGTTTCAGCACTCTGTTTATCATTGCAGACTGCTTTGCCGGTGTTTGCACGTGTGTTTTTGTGGTCCTTTTAATTATTTTGTGATTTTTATAGATTTGTTTGGGCACATAACAAATCCATAATGTCTTGGCTGTTCGGTCTTAGAAAAGATCCGATGCCTGATCTTTCTTCCCTCGGAGGTGATTTAAATGTAGGATCAGGTTCAGCAGGAGGAGAAGGTCAACCTCCACCAAGTGGTGGATCAAGCTCAGGTTCTGGAGGATCTGAAGGCAAAAGATCTGAAACTTACCGATTTGATTCTTCAGCCCTAGAAAGAGCAGCTAAAGCAGCAAGAGATCTAGAATTATCTCGTTAGTATAACTTGCGTTTAATTTTAATTTAATGCAATAACAGTGCTTGCATTAAAAAAAATACTAAAAAAGTTTTTAATCGAACAATGTTTAATGTTTTACATGTTAATTAAATTTTATTGCCATTTATAAGAGTGCAATTTGTCGTTAGAGATTTTAAATACTTTTTCATCAAACCATGTTGTAGGAACTTGATGATGCAATAATATGATAATTTTCATTTTTTGTAATTATGCTTTTACTAATTGACTGTTAAATGTAATGTATATCTCTGTACTTCTTGAACACCTGTAACATATTTACCATCATCAAGTGATTAAAAGATGCCTTTTCTTTTTCTGTGTAAATCCATATGAATTGGTAATTTTCCATTATACCAACACCATGCAAAATGTATGCTAATGTGCCATATTTTTCAACCCTGATTGTGCAGAGCAGAGGATTTTTATTGCAAACCGTGCCAAACATTATGACTTGCTATTTATTGAATGTGAATCAATTTTTCCATCATTATTATTTAATTGCAACCCTGCAAATCATCTCTATTTGCTATTTTTGGATTAAAAAATATTTTTTATTTAGTTACCACTTACATTTTTACCGACGCTGAGATGGATTTTACCATTTGATAGTTACCTGATGACGAGGAGCTGTAATAAAATTTTCCAGGGGCATAGAATTAATTATAGGGTAGATGTGCCAGTAATGGACCCCCTTCCAGTAATGGGCCACTTTCAAAGTTTTTGATTTATAAAAAAATAACCAATAAAAATTTAGCCTTTTATATATTTTTTTATAATTTTTCCTTGCTTGTTTTATAATCTAGGTTATTGTTGACACTCTTAATCAAACCAATCAGGAAGCAGAAAATAATGTTTCACAGTTCGACAGATTTTTCTGTGAAAATCTTAATGAACATGCTAAGAGCTGGCTTCACTTAAACAATTCATATATTTTTTATTTTCTTGAAAAAATTGAATGTTTTTGTTTAGACAATAATAGAAAACTTTGAATTTTACATACCAATGAAAATTTACAAAATTTCATTTATTTTTAAGGTTTTACGACCATGGTCCATTACTGGAATGCTTAATTAGTCAATTTCCAGTAATGGACACCCCATGTGGACATACTGAAAAAGCAATTTCAGTAATGTTCATAGTGCATATTTTTTTTTTATTTAACTGAAAAGCTAAGTAATCAAGGATAATTTTTTAATTTCCCTTACCAGAATGTAATAATATATATATATTTTTTATAAATAGCTGTTTTTATTAATTTCACGTAATTAATAATTTTTTTAAAGATTGTTATCAAATTATTTTTTTGTAAGCCGTACCTTGCATATTTTATAATGCGGCAATCAGCACCCATCAGGAAGCAGAGAATAATCTTTAAGGGCATGGGAAAATGAGGGGCTGGAAATGAGGAGTTCAAACTCTCCCCATTTAAAAAAAGACAATTTTTTAAATCGCACAAGTTCTTAAAAATCTATTATTTTTTGTCTTAAATGTTTCATTATTCATCTCTGACAAAAGAACTACATACATAAAAAATCCCTATAATATTAAATTTATAGTAGCAATGAAAGTAGTAAATCTGTAGATCAAGGGGCTCAAATGTCAGTTCTGATATTTTATTTTGAAATAATTTTATTTAGTATTTAAAAAACCTTCAACCTACACTTTCATTTATGTAATATATAAAGCAGTTTTAGGAAGTTTAACTGTTAAGAATAAAAAGAAATATGATTCCATGCACTGGTACGCCAAGACACTCTTTTTAAAAATCTTTTTTTTTAACTAACCCTTCTAAACTCCCCTCCCCCCTTCAATGACTTAATAATTTGGTAAATATAATTCTTTGAAATTTAGTATTTTAAACCTTCTATCTATAATAATTAAAATATTGATCTTGTGATAATGACAAAAATTAATTTAAACAGTGAATTAGTCTCATAAATATTGTATTAATTATTGATATCCTAATTGTTAAATTTATTTGAAAATGACTATTTTATTTCATTAATATGCTTTCATTAAATTTTGGTTTTAAATACAATCATAAAATCGATTACCTATTATTTTTTGTGGGGTGTCCATTACTGGAACAGAGTGTCCCATTACTGGAGGAGAGGGTGTCCATTACTGGAATTTTGGGTGTTTTGATACATTTCTGTTATTTACAATTAAATTTTGATTCATATTAGGAAATGAGACTATGAGATTGATTAAAGAATGTGGATAGATTAATATAATATTAAAAAAAGTGGACTATAATAATTATAACTATTAATTAAAAAATAATTTTTAAAGAAATTCCTTAAGGGTGTCCATTACTGGCACATCTACCCTACATGAAGTTTCTTTTGCAAGAAGCCAACTATGAACATTTCAGGGTAAATCACAACATAATTTTGTTGACCCTAACACTGTTGAGACAGGTTACATTTTTTGAAAATGTGGTGCTGAAATTT
Source organism: Maratus michaelseni (assembly GCA_963931845.1). Taxonomy (NCBI): domain Eukaryota; kingdom Metazoa; phylum Arthropoda; class Arachnida; order Araneae; family Salticidae; genus Maratus; species Maratus michaelseni. Next base: position 191,921,935 of record OZ007600.1, read on the forward strand.
GATGTTATGGGAAATGTTATGAAATTTTAAATGGCCATTTTCATTAAAAGGTAAGAATGATGTAATGTTTTGTGTTTTTTATTAGCTTTTTATTATATATCTCTCATGGATGTGTTAGTGACCGCAACTTTAACGAATTTTGTTCATTTTGGAGGTTGCTGTATCCAAAAGGTGCGAAAATACAATTATTTTACTCACCACTGGTGAGTGGATTTTCTGATGGGGCGAGTGAATCTTTGGGCAGCCTTTGAAAAACTGCAGGCTATAGAAGATATGCTAAAAACTGTATTTTTCTTTTACTAGTTAGCTGTATGTTGAAACTTTCCAAATTACTGCAATGTAAACATGGTATTAAATTCTATCATATACTAAACTTTTCTCTGTTGTATATATTTTTTAATTTTGTAGAAAAAAAATGAAAATCAGTTTTCCCCAGGTTTAAAAAAGGGCAGGGTGCTGCTGGTGAGAAAAGGACACTTTTTGTATTAAGGGCACTTTTTGGGTTCTTGAAGGCGCTTTTCAGATTCTTATTGGCACTTTTAGGTAGATTTCGTAAGAAATACTACCTATTACATTCTCACCTAAGTTGGAAATTTTGAAAAATTTTTGCAGATCTACGCCGATCATGACTCCCAGAACCCAAAACCACCCCCAGTTCAAAAGTTTATATCTATCTATCTATCTATCTATGTCACTTTTTTCTGACCACGATAACTGGAAAAATTCTGCATAAATCTCTTCCAAACTGATACATAAAATCAAGGGTCATAAAATCTTGGTCAAGTTCGTTAATGGGCAAAATCGAACCAAGGGGGGGGGGGGGGAAATGGGGGGGCTTTTTGTGAAAACAGAAAAACCCTCATAATTTCTTTATTTTTATACGTATCGAATCCGTTTAAAGTTATTATTACTTCTAGGAAAAGGGCTGAAAATTTATGTATGACAGATTTTTGATATAATTAAAAATGGCCCCAAGGGGGGGGGGGGAAAGGGGGGTTTTAGAAGAAAAAAAAATCATAGCTTCGTCAATTCACAAGATATCAAATCCGCGTAAATTTATTATTATTCCTTTTAGTATTATCTAAAACTTTTATATTGACAAGTTTTTTATAGGACCAACCGTTATAGCAAAAAAAAATTAAAAAAAAAAAAAAATCCCTGCCGGCTCCGCCTGCAAACAAGTTATTTTTCGAAGTAGGCGGTTCCAACTCCCACATCTTTTCGAAACTGATACATAAAATCAAGGGGCATAAAATCTCGGTCAAGTTTGTTAATGGGCAAAATCGAACCAGGGGGGGGGGGGGGGCTTTTTGTGAAAACAGAAAAAAAACATAATTTCTTAATTATGATACGTATCGAATCCGTTTAAGGTTATTATTACTTCTAGGAACAGGGGCAAAAACTTATGTATGACAGATTTTTTATATAATTAAAAATTGCCTTAAGGGGGGGAGGGAAGGGGGGTTTTAGAAGAAAAAAAATCAGAACTTCGTCAATTCCCAAGATTTCAAACCCGCTTAAATTTATTATAAATCCTCTTAATATTATATAAAACTTTTATATTGACAAGTTTTTATAGGACCAACCGTTATAGCAAAAAAATCCCTGCCGGCTCCGCCTGCAAACAAGTTATTTTTCGAAGTAGGCGGTTCCAACTCCCGCTTCTTTTCGAAACTGATACATAAAATCAAGGGGCATAAAATCTCGGTCAAGTTCGTTAATGGGCAAAATCGAACCAGGAGGGGGGGAATGGGGGGGGACTTTTTGTGAAAACAGAAAAACCTCCATAATTTCTTAATTATGATACGTATCGAATCCGTTTAAAGTTATTATTACTTCTAGGAGAAGGGCCGAAAATTTATGAATGACAGATTTTTGATATAATTAAAAATTGCCTTAAGGGGGGTGTTAGAAGAAAAAAATTCATAACTTCGTCAATTCCCAAGATTTCAAATCCGCTTAAATTTATTATAAATCCTCTTAATATTATCTAAAACTTTTATATTGGCATGTTTTTATAGGACCAACTCTTACAGCAAAAAAAAAAAAAATCCTTGCTGGCTCCGCCTGCAAACAAGTTTGGTTTCGAAGTAGGCGGTTCCAACTGCAGCATCATCGCAAAAAGGTCATTTCTTCCGCAATTCCCGACAAACAGGCGCCCCATGGTCTGCGTCTTCGAAATCTACCTGTGCCTGTAGGCCGAGCCGTCAGGGATTTTTTTAAAAATTATTAAAGGTATTCTTTTAGTTTTTAAAGCCACTTGTGATATTTAAAAGTCAGGGCACTCTTTTTAAGACAACCTTGAGTCAGTTTTTACTATGAAAGCAAATTTTTTAATGCAAAAAGGAGAAAGGGCACTTTTTTTACTGACAGGCAAGAAGGGTGCAAATCCTTTTTATGAGGGGCAAGAAGGGTGCTATTTTGTAAACCAGGTAGGCAGGCAGGGTGCAGCACCCTTCTGAAACTGTCTGGGGGAAACTCTGTAATAATAGTAATTAACTATTTTTGTAGTTGCATACATTTTGTCCTAAAGATTTTCAAATGGATGTTGCATCTTGCTGGCTGGTAAAATAAATCCTTGGCTGGTAAGATTTTCTCAAAATTCCCCATCCTTGCTATGATATTACATCATGTCAAAAACAAAGAAAATCAAAATTGTTTAAAAATGGGTGGGGGGCTTACAATCTGGATTTTACAGTATTTGTATTGATATAATAAAATAGTTTGTAAAAGTCTGTAATTTTGAAATGTTATATTTTTTAAATGATCCCTTTTGAACTAACATGTTAATTTTTTTTAAATGCTTCATTTGATGCCAAGTATTATGCTTGGCTACAGTGGTGTTGGTATAACAGAAAAGAACCAAATTATTAAGCAATATTTGAAAGTATTTTTTCTTGACTGTGAAGAAAGGAAATCTTCATTTATTCTAAATTAAAGGTAATACTGGCCATTATATTTATTAGAAGAAATGTTGTGCGTAGGTGGTGGCAGTGCACTAAAAATTGGAACTATTTAAATGATCAGGGTAGGAGAGATTATCCCTCTTCATTCCAAATTTTAAGAGGGATTTATTATTCAAGTAGGGTTTTTTTTTTCAATTTTTTTGCATTATTATAGTTATGTTATATTTACTGCAATCAGTACAATGGTATCAATGCGTAATAGTCAAAGTTGAACAAATTTTCCCAACAGAGTGAAAATAATACTAGCCTAGATATTATCAGATAGTTTGGAAGATTTTGTTCAACTTTGACTTTTAAAAAGAATCTAAGCAAATATTAAGCTTTTACATCTTTTAATATAAATTGTGTAATAGTTTACTGTAATGTAATATAATTTTCTCTTTCATTTATTATAGCCAATGCAAAAGAATATCTGGAACTTTCAAAGATGCAAGAAATCAACATGCAGCTGGAAAAGCAGACTAAAATCAAAGAATTTGAAGCTCATATTGAAAATGCCAAATCTGAACAAATCAGGGTGCAGCAAGAAGAACGTCGTAAAACTATCGCAGAAGAAACTAAACATAATCAGATGGTACTTTTAATGCTTTGCCTTCTTTAAGAGATTACTTTGCTGGTTTTGAACTTAAATTACATGTTTTGTAAATTAAATATTTCTGAAAAATTATTTTTATTAAAACATTATTTAAAAAAAAATTATTAACAAAAGCTGATACTTTTATGCTAGCTGGGTGCAAGTGATAAATCGTCAAACATTGTTCTCACCGCTATTTTTTGTAATGTTTGAATTTCATTTAAAATATAAACCTATCACTCATTTCATATAAGAAACAACTTCCAATTAAAATACATGTCTTTCACTCATTTCATTTGAAATACCAACTTTTATTTATGTTTTCTTTCAATAAGAAATATAGCATAAACCAAAACATTTTATTTCAATATCAAGACTGTGTTTCTAATATATACACTAGAAAAATAAAAGCTACTACGTACAAGGGGGGGAAAAAATTGCTATTGCCAAAATTTGCGTCCAACTACCATAAAAGTACCAAAAATATTTATTGCTGTGTTAGGAAGTTTCTTCAAAGTAGAAAAGAACAGGTGAAAAAAGTAGGTTTCTTTCGCTGGTGTAAAAATGGAAGAAGCAGGTTTTTTAATATATATATATATAAGAAATTTGATTAGGCTTTTATCAATTTTATTATGCATGTTGAATTAATAATTACATCAATCTTTTATCATGGTCACACATTTTACTGAAGCTTTGCAGTATACATTTCAGAAAAATTTTATGCAAAAAATGAAATACATTAAAATATTATACAATTTCGATTCAACTGACAAAATTTGTTATCATCAACTTCTTTATTTACTCATATTAAATACCATGTATTTCTTTCCTACTGATGAATAAAACATAACTTATTGTACAAATAATTAAAAAAAAAAAAAAAAAAAAAAAAGATTTGAATCTATTTTATTTTACAGATCTAATACAATTCAATAGATCTTGCCAAGACATAATCTTAAAGAATCAGCAAAAAAAATCCCATTTAGACGGATTTTCATCTTAGCAGGTGTATGGTATTCTTTTCATCAGAACCATGAGAGGTTTCATTTAAGACTGAATGACATTATATAGACAGTTCCTATCAAGATTCTGTAATATATATCAATGTATATACGGTATACGGTATATATATCCGGTATACGGTGCCGAAGGCAGCGGGGACCAGGGTCGGAGATTAGTTCAGTTAGAGGTTTATACTATTCGATGTGCAAATTAAGGGATTATGCAAATTATGGGATTATCCGGTGCGTGCGTAGCACGACCGGTGTACGGTGCCGAAGGCAGCGGGGACCCAGGTCGCAGGTTCGTTCGGTTCGAGGGGGATGCGAGCCAGAGAATACAAAAGTTTCGACCGGTATACGGTGCCGAAGGCAGCGGGGACCAGGGTCGGAGATTAGTTCAGTTAGAGGTTTATACTATTCGATGTACAAATTAAGGGATTATGCAAATTATGGGATTATCCGGTGCGTGCGTAGCACGACCGGTGTACGGTGCCGAAGGCAGCGGGGACCCGGGTCGGAGGTTCGTTCGGTTCGAGGGGGATGCGAGCCGGAGAATACAAAAGTTTCGACCAGTATACGGTGCCGAAGGCAGCGGGGACCAGGGTCGGAGATTAGTTCAGTTAGAGGTTTATACTATTCGATGTACAAATTAAGGGATTATGCAAATTATGGGATTATCCGGTGCGTGCGTAGCACGACCGGTGTACGGTGCCGAAGGCAGCGGGGACCCGGGTCGGAGGTTCGTTCGGTTCGAGGGGGATGCGAGCCGGAGAATACAAAAGTTTCGAGGCACCGATGTAAATTAGGGGCCCGCTGGCGGGCGAAGCCAGCTAGTCCCTAATATTAAGAGCGGTAAACGTCTGTGTGTGTTTCTGTCTGTCTGTGCACTCCACCTTTGTACACGCAAAGGCTCCGGGACCAGGCGACGCATGGAAGGCAGACGCGGACCGAAAAATTCGCAAAAAAGGCGCGACGCTCAAGTTTCGATCGGGTCGGGATTCCGACCCGGACCCGGGGAGTTATTAATGAACGAAAGTGTTTTAATTACCGACCGAAACCGAACTGGAAAAAGAATCGAAAAAAATTTCCGTTTTGATAATCGCAGACATCCAAATCGTCGCTTTTTAACGCATCATCGAATAAAAAAAAATGTACCGGAGGTATCGATCCGAACACACGCGGGGTACACACGCGGCCGATTTTTGTCGTTCCAAAATGTCAAATTTTTTTAAATTCAGACCGTAACTTTTCTTTATTTCGGCCAAAAACTGACCAGACATCCAACATCGATCCCAGATGTAAAAAAAGGTTGCCGTAAAGAATGCAGGCTCGACAGATCCGAGATCAAATCGCCCCATTCCTTTTTGAAACAAGTGGAAATAATGACTCTACATTCGCGAAAATTTGCTAACACGTGTATAAAAAAATCGCAAATTCAACAAAAAAAAATTCGTAAAAATCGACCAGTAATTTTTGAAGATATCAATTAAAACTCATTAATGTCACGGCAAATGAATTTATTTCTATTCTGAAGAGACAGCTTCTTTTTTATTTCAACATTCAACGGAGACAAATCGTCTGTGGATAAGTCATTTCTGAAAGAGATAAAATAGTCACGTGACTTTCAACTGTGTTTTTTCAGAGGGGGGGGGGCATTTCCGAATATAAGGGGCGCATTAATTCCAAACTTTGACAGGGCGACTCAAAATGGATTCTGCTTTCAGAATATCTAAAAATTATTCTCATATCTTCATTAGGAGCCGATATATTATTTTATTGTATAATTAATCATTGTTATTTGTATAATTAAAGCAAAAGAAAGATTTCAAAGTTTTCCTACAGGTCCCTGTCTTTGAACAAGAAGTCCGGTAGTCTAAATAAGTTGTTTGACATCAGATTTTTTTTTTTTTTTCCGGCAGTCTAATTCAGTTGTTTAAGGAAAAGCAGTGTCCCCCCCCCCCCCCCCTTCAAGTTTTTTTATCTTAACTGTGGGGTTCTAGAGATTCGTTCAGTTCGAGGTTTATCTTATTCGAGGTTTATTTTTTCTATTTGCGCCACCTGGTGGCGGAAGGCGGAACTAACGTATACTGCAGCACGCAGCACGACTGCTATACGGTGCCGCAGGCAGCGGGGACCCGAGCCGGAGGTTCGTTCAGTTAGAGGTTTATACTATTCTATGTGCAATTTAAGGGATTATCCGGTGCCGAAGGCAGCGGGTACCAGGGTCGGAACAACTGCTATACGGTGCCGCAGGCAGCGGGGACCCGAGCCGGAGGTTCATTCAGTGACAGGTTTATACTATTCTATGTGCAATTTAAGGGACTATCCGGTGTGTGCGTAGCGTGACCGGTATACGGTGCCGAAGGCAGCGGGGACCAGGGTCGGAACGACTGCTATACGGTGCCGCAGGCAACGGGGCCGGAGGTTCGTTCAGTGACAGGTTTATACTATTCTATGTGCAATTTAAGGGATTATCCAGTGCGTGCGTAGCACGACCGGTATACGGTGCCGAAGGCAGCGGTCACCAGGGTCAGAGATTAGTTCAGTTCTTCAATTCAATTCTTTATTTACTCATATTAAATACCATGTATTTCTTTCCTACTGATGAATAAAACATAACTTATTGTACAAATAATAAAAAAAAAAAAAAAAAAAAAAAAAAAAGATTTGAATCTATTTTATTTTACAGATCTAATACAATTCAATAGATCTTGCCAAGACATAATCTTAAAGAATCTGTTAGGAAAATCACATGCCTCCATTATGCTTGTTAGTCTTATTGACTCAAGCAACTCATTAACTTAAATACTTATTATAAAGTATTTCATAATACTATCAGTCATTAACATTCATGCACTCTTAACACTCATCATATTTGACAATAAACATTAAAGAACCATCTTTATTAAATGCAAAACACATCTCATAAATATATCTTACTTTTATAAATATATCGTTTTTACTCACCTTTTACACTTTAATATTTTAATGTTTTTAGCCATCCTTTATGAATAAATGCGTTTTAATGAATCCAGTCTTAGAAACGTAAATACAGAAACACAAACATATTTTCTCACTTTGCAAGGAACAACGACACACGGCATACATCGTAAGTTCATCTGAATAGTGCCTTGGCTACCCACCAGATGGCGGCACACGTTCGATCCGATTGGAAGATCGGACATCGAATCAACAACGGCACGTGTATGCTAATTACGGTAGATTGTTCTGGAAGTGGATGTTTCTGGAAGTTAATAGTCTTCTTTGCTAGTATATATAGAAGTTACGTTCTGATTCTTTTTGTGTATTGGATTCTATCGTGAGTCAAGACAACAACAATATTGTTAAGTTATGTTGTTGTGGCTATACGTCTAGGTTATTCTAGGATTATTAAATAATAGATGGCGTTTTTCTATAATCAATAGTTACTTAAAATGTGCAGCTTGGTGCAGTGTGGTGAAATATAATGTATTATATCTGGTAAATTTACAAGTGATGTTGTTCAAATACCTGTCTGTTATACTGCTACTTTATACCTAAGGATGATATGTTATCTGGAACTGATTGGACTGTGTTTTATTACGATGCTGTTTATCAAGTCTTGTAAGTAGTCTTCCTGTGCTATAATAAACTATTAGTGCCTGAAAACGTATTGTCTTTAATCAAAAGAACTTTGTCATTATACATATTCATTACTCTAACTTAGAGTTTATTCCTTAAACCAGCTAAGCTCCTATCTGCGTAATATGCTCTGCTTACTTCAATTACGTCAATAACCTTTATATTAAAATTACACGGGTTATGGGCGGATAAAGCTCATAAGAGAGAGTAAAATATTTGAAAAAGTTGAAAAGAAATGAAAAATTGAATAATTTACATAAAGTAAACAAAACGCTCCCGGTAATGAAAATAAGAAAGGGGGGGGCAGTTGGTTTGAGAAAATGAATAAATAAATGAAATAAAGATAATTGAAGACTAAAAATAAGGAAGAAGTAAATATTGAAGAAAAGATAAAGCATCAAAGAAGTTCGTTTTTGATATGAAATTGATTTTTAACTTTTAACTTGAATTTAGACTGAAATTTTTAACTTATACTTATTTTATTTTGCAGTTTTTGAAAAGGATTTATTATGCAAATGTGAAATTGAAATTTTTTTTTATCTGTTTTTAACTATATACACATCGATTTTAAATTTAAATGTGAGAAGAAATGGCCGGAATGGTGATAGAGAAACTAAACTCGTCAAATTATAGAAACTGGTGCAACGATATAAAGTATACATTGTTGGATAAAAATCTTTGGCATATTATTGAAAATAAATTAGAGGCTCCTGCTAAAGAAAAACCAACTGCTGAAGATGTCGAATTATTTAAAGCTAAAGCAAACCAAGCATTATCCATCATATATCTGAATATTGATGTAGAATTTAAAAGGTTGATAGAGAATTGTAAAACTCCTGTAGAGGCATGGAACAAATTGGAATTAAATTATTGCCCCGATTCTCGGTCATACCATATGAAAATATTTTCGGATCTGATGGAATGCAAGATTAAAACTAATGAAACGATAAATCTCTTCGCCGCCAGATTAGCCAGAATTTCAACAGATATTACACAAATTGATGATGGTTTCAACGAGTGTTATATAAATTTTCAATTGCTTCGTTTTCTACCTAGAAAATTTGATAACATAGTTCAGAATATTTTGCGATGGGGAAAGACTGAATTCAAATTCTCTAAGATTGTAGAAGAATTAGTGGCAGAGGAAACACGTCTAAATGTAAGAGATTTGGATTCAAATAAAAGTAATCTCCAAGCAAATCAAATAAAATTTGGTGGAAGGCAAAATTTTGGAAAATTTAGAAAAAGAAAATGTTGGAGATGCAACAAAATCGGTCATTTACAAAAAGACTGTTTAAATAGTTTTGATGCTGTCAAAAATGAAAGATCAGATTCTTCAAGGACTCGTTTTTCTTCTCCAATTTTTAAAAGAAATAGTTCAAGAGGCAGATTTCATCGTGGACACTCATCTTTCCAATCCCGTTCTCCATCTAGCCATAAGAGATCATCGTCTTATGAAGACTATTCGTCATCTGGTAATGCCCAAGGATCTGCTTATAGAGGAATTTCGCCATCGTCTTACAGATGTCAGACTAGAAACCGTCGATTTGAGAAGGAAGGCTTCAACTCTTCTGAGGAGGTAAGATCTCGCAACCGACCCAGATATCAAAGGGATCATCGAGAGTGGAGTGTGTCGCCGGGATATTCAAAGAGTCCAGTTAATTATTGTAAGTCCTCAAACATTTTTGTATCTAGTGTTAATATAAATTGTATAGATGTAGAGGCCAATTGGATTTTTGATTCTGGTGCCACACATCATTTCACTAATGATCGATCTGTTTTTATAAATTTTTGTCCTTTAACAGATCAAGAAATGACAGTTGCTGTCAAAGATATCTCATTTCCGATTGAGGGCAGAGGAGATGTTAAATTACTGTTTGGCAAACGCCATGTCATACTTAAAAATGTTATGTATTCAAGTAAGTTACGTCGTAGCCTCATATCAGGTCCTCAGTTGGATATGAATGGAGCAACTTTTATCGGTGAACATGGGAAGGTGACCGTCTCGAGGTGTGGTAAATTTTTATTTAATGCATATCTTAAAAGGGGGGTATATCAAGTTTTTCCTAGGATTCCAAGGTCTTCAAAAAATTGAGACCAATTCTCTTTTAAAATCTTCACAAATGGAAATTTGGCATAGAAGGTTGGGACATATAAGTCCAGCAATTTTGGTCCACACATGTAATGAAGAGGGAGTCCGGGGAATTCCAAAGTTAAAAGACTTAAACTTTAAATGTGATACATGTAAAATTAATAAACATAAGAAAGTTTCTTTTAAAGCAATAGGTGAAAGACGTTCTAAATATCCTTTGGATTTACTTTTTGCAGATGTTTGGGGTCCCTGCCAGGTATTGGGCAGAAATGGTGAAAGATATTTCATCACTATAATAGATGATTATTCTCGCCGTGTGTCTATTTACCCAATAAGAGTTAAATCAGACTCCTATGAGGTTATTCGTAATCATATTGTTAGAGCCGAAACCTTCATAGGTAGAAGGGTTAAAAATATCCGTACAGACAACGGTGGTGAATTTGTTAATGATGACCTCGATGAGTTTTTAAAATCCAAAGGGATTATGCACGAATTAACAAACCCCTATACTCCCCAACAAAACGGTACTTCGGAACGATTTATGCAGACAGTTACAAATGGAGCCCGAACACTTTTATCAGAAAGTAACCTTGATCTTGGTTTTTGGCCTGAGGCCGTGAGATTCTTTGTGTATACTTGGAACCGTGTTTGCCCTAAAACTTCAAATAAAACACCTTTTGAGCTATATGGAGGGAACAAACCTTCAGTTAAACATTTAAAGCCATTTGGTTCAGTTGCTTTTGTGGGAATACCTAAACAAAAACGTGAGGGTAAACTTGGTCCAAAAGCAAAACGAGGATTCCTAGTAGGCTATGCATTTAAAACTAAGGGTTACAGAATTTGGATACCAGAGTCAGATAGCATAATTGAATCTATAGATGTTACTTTTGATGAAAAATCTAGGTTTAACCCAGGCGACAGTGGAGCCGTGATGGGCCCGGAGGAGGTTGACCTTTTTCCGGATAGTCTGAGTTATCAAAATGACAACGTTGTTGAGGTAGAACCAGAGGTCATCCCTGGTCCCTCCAACGGAGTTAATGATCCACAGACATCTGGGGAGGGGGAATCCGATTCCGAGTCCATCGACAGTTCTGGTCCAGATATTTCCTCATTTAGAGATGTTAACTGGACCCGTAAAGCAGTTCCTAGACCTACCGGTAAGCGGGTAGATGTATATTACTATGAAACTGGGAAAACTGATAGATTAAGATCATTATTAGATGTTGAAAGATACTGTGATAGAAATAAAATAAAATTCAATCCAGACACTTTCGATTTTAAAGGTAACAATCTGTATTCTGGTCCTGTCTCTGACATAAATGATTCTGATAGTGAGGATATAGATTCGGATACTCCAGAATTAAATAATGTAAACCCTGACTCAAATCTATATGGTCCGTACATTCCTAGAACATTTAAGCAAGCAATAGAGACCGTACAACGCGAGAAATGGCTTGAGGCAATGCAGAACGAACTCAGTGTTATGCGTGAACGGAAGGTTTGGCATTTGGCCCCATTACCTGCCAACGTAACTCCAGTGGGTTGTAGGTGGGTTTTCACTATCAAGAGAGATGAGTTTGGGAGGATTGCACGCTATAAAGCTCGTTTAGTTGCCCAGGGCTATAAGCAAATTAAAGGCGAATCTTACGATGAGACCTTTAGCCCTGTGGTCAATTTTGGTGTAATCCGATTCTTTTTCTCTCTCTTGGTATCGTGTAGCGGATGGCGTCACATTCAGTGTGATGTAACCAGCGCCTACCTTTACGCCCCATTGAGAGAAGATGTTTATATGCTACAACCACCTGGTTTCACCATACCTGAGAAGTCTCATTTGTACTGCAAGCTAGATCGAGCTTTGTATGGTCTACATCAAAGTGGAAGGGAATGGTTTTATGAAATTCATGAAGTGTTGCTAAATATAGGATTTATTAAATTAGAAAGTTGTAATTGTGTATATGTATATAATTCTGAAACAGTACTATTGTTGTATGTTGATGATATTATTCTGTTCGGGAAAAATCAGACTGTTGTAGATAAAGTATTGGTAAAACTGGGAAATTATTTCGACTTAAAAGTATTGGGGAAAACTAAGAAACTTTTGGGAGTGGAATTTGATGAGAGGAATGGTTTGGAGATTCATCAATCCCATTACATAGATGAAATCTGTAATAAATTTAAGAAGTTTAAAATTCCTATCTCTTCACTTCCTATTAGTAAAGGTACAATTTTCTCCAAAGTCGATTGCCCAACATCACAGTCTGATATCGAAACCATGAAAACTATACCATATAGAAGTGTACTAGGCTGTTTATCATTCTTGGCAAATCGAACAAGGCCCGATATTTCATATGCAGTAAATATTTTTAGTCAATTTCAGAGTAATCCAGGCTTATTTCATTGGGGCGGACTTCTACGGCTGTTGGGTTACGTTAAATATACTAGACATTATCGCCTCCGATTATTATGTAATCAGGAGCATTTGATCGCCTATTCCGATGCAGACTTTGCAGCAAATCGGGATGACCGGACTTCTATTGGAGGACAAATCATTCTTTTGGGAGACTCGCCTGTGGATTGGAGAACTTTTAAAGAAAAATGTGTTAGTCTATCCACGATGGAGTCGGAGTTTGTCGCCTTAACAGAAGCCACGAAGAGTATTGTCTGGTATGACCGGATCCTGCGGGAATGCCGGGGTAGGCAGATCATTCGCGAGAGCGATTTCAAATCTAGATTATACGTAGATAACCAGGCGGCCATAGATTTCGTTAAGTCCCCAATAGAAAACCATCGTAGTAAGCATATTGACGTTAAATTATTTTTTGTCAGGGATCTTATTTATAAAAATATTTTTAATATAACTTTTGTCCGTAGTAAAGCCAACCTCGCAGACGTGTTTACCAAGCCCCTCACCAAATATGATCTTATGAAATTTGTTGAAATGTTATTTAAAATAGATTAATTTTTTTTTTAGTCAAATACGTACCTTTTTCGTTATTATATTATGTCAGAATAATGTGTAAGGATACTTGTGCAATATATACATATATATATAATTTTTAGTGATATATTAGTGTGTAAGGTCAAAGTAAATTTTTAAACTAAGTTTTTATGGAAATATGTGTAAGAGTAATTTTTTTTAATGTTTTCCAAATTGCAATTTTTCTCATTCGGTATACATTTAAATTCCCGCTTTGATGTGGAAATGGTGCCCTTTAATACTTCCTCTCGGGGAGTTCGATCAGCCCTCAGTACCGTCTCGGGAGGGTGACCCTTGGCCGGTAAATGACAGAGAACTCTTTCGGGGGGTTGTGTTGGGGGTAACCGCCATATTGGAGTCTTACCGCGGGCACGTTAATATTTTTAAGTCAGTAAGTCCAGTTTTATTTAGTTTTTGAAATGGGAGTGCCACTTTTCCCCGTATACCGGATGGGAAATGAAAGAGTTTAAATCTGTTAAAGAATATAATTGAGGATGTTAAGTAAGACTTCTGGATATATTTTTTTTCGTGTCTGGGTGAGCTCATTTATCCGGATGACCAGACAGGGAGAGATATAACTGTTAAATAATATAAATGGATTATGATTTGTAACTGACTCCAAGGGAATAATTATAAATATATATAAATTTACTTATGTTAAATTTTTTTGTATTTGTTAAGTACTTGTGCTGATAAGTTAATACATATTATATTTAGTGTTAATATGGTTTTTCAATTTGTATTGTTTGCAGATATCTAACTCTGATTCTTTTCAGGCATCTGAGACTTCAATTAGTATGTATGGAATCCAGACGTGGAGAATGATTGACGTTGAATGATATGTAAGAAAGTAGTAGCCTGTTTGTAGTCAATAGATTTAGTTATCCTAACTCAGATGTTGGAAATTCTTCAAATCTTTTGTTATCTTGTATTGGATATTAAGTTTATATCTCAAGGAGTCAAGTTATTATTTGAAATTTTTTGAATCTTTCAGGTTAAAAATTGTTTGCTGTTGATGTTATAAATAAAGAACTTTCTTGTGATTAAATATGTGTACGTTTTATTGCAATTGGAAAACAAATTATCATCATTCTTTAATGGGTTGGAATTTAAAATTTTTCTTGGTACGTATTTGCATCATTTATTTTTGTTAAAAATTGTTTAAATTTCTGTGTTAAAGAATTGTAATGTATTAAGCTGCATTTAACTTGAATTTTTGCAACAGTTTTTCTACTAGTTTTGGAGTCCATGATAGGAAGTTTTTCGGAGAGAATTTTTTTTGGACTTTGTATTAAAGTTTAATTTGAAGTGGATAGTTAAATTTGTGGAGATATTAGTGTAAGTGGGAAAGGCCATGTTTTGAATTAAATTGTTTACTTGTTAAAATTTAAAAGTTTGTAATTTTTCTTGAACATTGTTTTAAATTAGAATTGTAATAAATTTGGAGTGATGGTCGGTGATTGAGGTTTTTGCTAATGACGTTGAAGAGTTGATATACAAATTTTGATCAGGAATCCAAAATACATTTTTAATATTTTTTAACATTGTTTTTAACTATATGAAAAAAAAATGGGCACTGATTTTAACTGTTTAAAAGTCTTTAGTTAAGGTGTGTGTAGTGAATTTCTGATTGGATTTTTATATCCAATCAACATTATTAACTTAAATACTTATTATAAAGTATTTCATAATACTATCAGTCATTAACATTCATGCACTCTTAACACTCATCATATTTGACAATAAACATTAAAGAACCATCTTTATTAAATGCAAAACACATCTCATAAATATATCTTACTTTTATAAATATATCGTTTTTACTCACCTTTTGCACTTTAATATTTTAATGTTTTTAGCCATCCTTTATGAATAAATGCGTTTTAATGAATCCAGTCTTAGAAACGTAAATACAGAAACACAAACATATTTTCTCACTTTGCAAGGAACAACGACACACGGCATACATCGTAAGTTCATCTGAATAGTGCCTTGGCTACCCACCAGATGGCGGCACACGTTCGATCCGATTGGAAGATCGGACATCGAATCAACAACGGCACGTGTATGCTAATTACGGTAGATTGTTCTGGAAGTGGATGTTTCTGGAAGTTAATAGTCTTCTTTGCTAGTATATATAGAAGTTACGTTCTGATTCTTTTTGTGTATTGGATTCTATCGTGAGTCAAGACAACAACAATATTGTTAAGTTATGTTGTTGTGGCTATACGTCTAGGTTATTCTAGGATTATTAAATAATAGATGGCGTTTTTCTATAATCAATAGTTACTTAAAATGTGCAGCTTGGTGCAGTGTGGTGAAATATAATGTATTATATCTGGTAAATTTACAAGTGATGTTGTTCAAATACCTGTCTGTTATACTGCTACTTTATACCTAAGGATGATATGTTATCTGGAACTGATTGGACTGTGTTTTATTACGATGCTGTTTATCAAGTCTTGTAAGTAGTCTTCCTGTGCTATAATAAACTATTAGTGCCTGAAAACGTATTGTCTTTAATCAAAAGAACTTTGTCATTATACATATTCATTACTCTAACTTAGAGTTTATTCCTTAAACCAGCTAAGCTCCTATCTGCGTAATATGCTCTGCTTACTTCAATTACGTCAATAACCTTTATATTAAAATTACAGAATCAGCAAAAAAAATCCCATTTAGACGGATTTTCATCTTAGCAGGTGTATGGTATTCTTTTCATCAGAACCATGAGAGGTTTCATTTAAGACTGAATGACATTATATAGACAGTTCCTATCAAGATTCTGTAATATATATCAATGTATATACATCCAATATTAATTTTGCAAAATATCAAGATTTAAAAAAATTTATGCAAAAAATGAAATACATTAAAAAATTATTCAATTTCTACGTAACTGACAAAAATTGTTATCTTTAAATTTATTTACTCATAATAAATGCCAATGTATCTCTTTCCTAGTGATGAATGAAACATAACTTATTGATATTTTCATATATATTTGATATTTATTTTCAAAAAGTGCATGATATTTTTTATATTTTTGACTTGATATTTTGATAGCTTGATGACTTGATAATTTCGATATTTTCATATATTTGATATTTATTTTCAAAATATTTTGCATGATATTTTCAGTCAAAAGAGTAGATGAATTTTCAAATGTTATTGACTGTGTCATTCTGTAGACAAAGAACTTTTATCGCTGGCAGTAACTTTTTTAGCCAAAGAGGAAAATAAATATATTTTCTAAGCATTAGTTTTGAAGCTGAATTTTTAAATATAGCACCAATAGTTATTTGGGACATTATTAACTCGGAACAGCTACTGAAGATAAACTGTCTAATTTAGGTAATTACTAATCAGTTATTTACAGCTTCATTAGAAAATAATCTTTTCTGGGCTTTGTTTAGTCTAGTTTAAACTGCACAACATATTAGAGAATAAAAAAACTGACAAACTTACATTTATGTTTAAATTAAAAAAAAAAAAAAAAAAAAAAAAAAAACGTATTTTTTGTTATATGAAACAAAATTTTCTTGATACTTGATACTGAAACCTGTAGTTTGTTTTTTGATGAGTGTATAAAGCAAATTGTTTCTGTTTTCAATTTGTTGTGAATAAGAAAAAAATATAAAGAAAAAACATTTAGAATATTGTTTTATTAAGTTTTCACGCTAAGTTCAATATATTTTAGTGGTTATTTTAATTGTGGTATAGGGTTCATTTTTGTTGTTGTTGTAATTTTTAAAATCAATTTTAAAGGAATTTAAAATAGTAAGTGCAACTGAAATGACCATTTAAAAAAATAATATATGACAAATAATGGTGTTAAATTAAGCAAGAAAAGCTATTCTGAGACTACAAGATGATAATCCCTAATATTAAGAGCGGTAAATGTCTGTGTGTGTTTCTGTCTGTCTGTGCACTCCACCTTTGTACACGCAAAGGCTCCGGGACCAGGCGACGCACGGACGGCGGACGCGGACCGAAAAATTCGCAAAAAAGGCGCGACGCTCAAGTTTCGATCGGGTCGGGATTCCGACCCGGACCCGGGGAGTTATTAATGAACGAAAGTGTTTTAATTACCGACCGAAACCGAACTGGAAAAAGAATCGAAAAAAATTTCCGTTTTGATAATCGCAGACATCCAAATCGTCGCTTTTTAACGCATCATCGAATAAAAAAAATGTACCGGAGGTATCGATCCGTACACACGCGGCCGATTTTTGTCGTTCCAAAATGTCAAATTTTTTGAAATTCGGACCGTAACTTTTCTTTATTTCGGCCAAAAACTGACCAGACATCCAACATCGATCCCAGACGTAAAAAAAGGTTGCCGTAAAGAATGCAGGCTCGACAGATCCAAGATCAAATCGCCCCATTCCTTTTTGAAACAAGTGGAAATAATGACTCTACATTCGCGAAAATTTGCTAACACGTGTATAAAAAAATCGCGAATTCAACAAAAAAAAATTCGTAAAAATCGACCAGTAATTTTTGAAGATATCAATTAAAACTCATTAATGACACGGCAAATGAATTTATTTCTATTCTGAAGAGACAGCTTCTTTTTTATTTCAACATTCAACGGAGACAAATCGTCTGTGGATAAGTCATTTCTGAAAGAGATAAAATAGTCACGTGACTTTCAACTGTGTTTTTTCAGAGGGGGGGGGGGGCATTTCCGAATATAAGGGGCGCATTAATTCCAAACTTTGACAGGGCGACTCAAAATGGATTCTGCTTTCAGAATATCTAAAAATTATTCTCATATCTTCATTAGGAGCCGATATATTATTTTATTGTATAATTAATCATCGTTATTTGTATAATTAAAGCAAAAGAAAGATTTCAATTACAGTGCCGGCTAGATATTACGATTTTAAGCCGTGGTTTTAGACAGTTTTTAGACGCAGCCTACCGCGTCTAAAAACTGCCATAACGAGTATCTTAAGTTTTTGTTTTAGAGTGGCAACCAGATATTATGATTATCGATTTTTTTTTTTTTTTTTTTTCAGTTTTAAGTTTTCCTACAGGTCCCTGTCTTTGAACAAGAAGTCCGGTAGTCTAAATAAGTTGTTTGACATCAGATTTTTTTTTTTTTCCGGCAGTCTAATTCAGTTGTTTAAGGAAAAGCAGTGTCCCCACCCTTCAAGTTTTTTTATCTTAACTGTGGGGTTCTAGAGATTCGTTCAGTTCGAGGTTTATCTTATTCGAGGTTTATTTTTTCTATTTGCGCCACCTGGTGGCGGAAGGCGGAACTAACGTATACTGCAGCGCGCAGCACGACTGCTATACGGTGCCGCAGGCAGCGGGGACCCGAGCCGGAGGTTCGTTCAGTTAGAGGTTTATACTATTCTATGTGCAATTTAAGGGATTATCCGGTGCCGAATTCAGCGGGGACCAGGGTCGGAACAACTGCTATACGGTGCTGCAGGCAGCGTGGACCCGAGCCGGAGGTTCGTTCAGTGACAGGTTTATACTATTCTATGTGCAATTTAAGGGACTATCCGGTGCGTGCGTAGCGTGACCGGTATACGGTGCCGAAGGCAGCGGGGACCAGGGTCGGAACGACTGCTATACGGTGCCGCAGGCAGCGGGGCCGGAGGTTCGTTCAGTGACAGGTTTATACTATTCTATGTGCAATTTAAGGGATTATCCGGTGCGTGCGTAGCACGACCGGTATACGGTGCCGAAGGCAGCGGGCACCAGGGTCGGAGATTAGTTCAGTTAGAGGTTTATACTATTCGATGTGCAAATTAAGGGATTATGCAAATTATGGGATTATCCGGTGCGTGCGTAGCACGACCGGTGTACGGTGCCGAAGGCAGCGGTGGCCCGGGTCGGAGGTTCGTTCGGTTCGAGGGGGATGCGAGCCAGAGAATACAAAAGTTTCGAGGCACCGATGTAAATTAGGGGCCCGCTGGCGGGCGAAGCCAGCTAGTTTTATTAGTAAAAGCATTTTTATTTCTTTTTGAATTATTTCCATATATGAAGTGAAAATAAAAACTTTTCAGTATACACACATTTAAAAAATGCATAATATTTTATATTTTCTGAGAAAATGTAGCTTCAAAAAAGCTTTTATT
The DNA here is from genome assembly GCA_963931845.1 of Maratus michaelseni. Lineage (NCBI taxonomy): Eukaryota > Metazoa > Arthropoda > Arachnida > Araneae > Salticidae > Maratus > Maratus michaelseni. The sequence continues at coordinate 191,941,261 of OZ007600.1, forward strand.
TGTAAAAAATCAAATTTTCCAGACCAAAAAAAAAACTTTTTTTTCTACCATTTTAAAATTTTCAGAAATTTTATATCTCTATGGGTGCAAGACCTGTATAGTTTTTTTTTATTAAAACTGATGACAATGTTGATAGATTTTATTCTATATTAAAATTAATTTTATCATATTCACCATCATAAATATATTTTATTTTAAGATTGTTTATTCTTATTATTCTTAGAGAGCAAATTATCAAGATCAGTTGGCCCGTAAGCGATATGAGGATCAATTATTACAACAGGTATTTTTTGTTTATTATATATATTTTTTCATTGAAAAATAATGTTAAATAAGTGTTAATTTTTTCTTTAGCTCTTCCCAGAGCTGGGTTTAGAGGGAAAGGGACAAAATTGTATGATTGCCAGTGTGTTAAAAACTAACAGACAGAAAATGTGCAAAATACTTGTTTAAAATTTAATACATTGTTTAGAAATTATCATTCATAGAGGCACTAAAAAAAATTCTTACTCAGTGTGCTACATGTTCTAAAGCTGCCACTGGGGCCATTCAAGTATTACATAAGCATATTTTTAGTCATTTTATATATAAGAAAAATATCTTGTAAAAAAAAAATCAAATGCTAGACCCTCGCCCCCTTTCACTTACTTAAGATTTTACGACATTTTGTACGTCAACGCTGTTTGCCAGAGGAAAAAAACAAAAAAAAAAAACAGTTACCAATAAATTACATTATTAATCCTACAAATTTATATAAATCGGCATATAGTTGTGGTATCAAAATAATACAAAATACTTTTAATATATTGCTGCTTATTGCATTAAACAGTTTGTTGTGGCACACTTGCACAAGGCAACAGACAACACTAATGACTTTGGTACTGGCAGGCGGCTACTACAAGTTCCATGACTGCCGATGGATGGGAAAGGAGGGCCACAAAAAAAGAATAAAGCCAAAAATAGACGGAAAGATCCGAGCGGACTGCAGAACATTCATTTCCCATCATGTTTTGTTTGCTTGTAGTTACACTATAGTTGCTTCATTGTCTAATGCTTACATAAGAATTGTCATGACTCCTCTTCTACCTTGTCAGAAAAAAATAAGCAGACCCTGGACCTTCCCCTCCCACCCTTTGCTGCTTACGTAATACTTGCCCTACTGGTTGTTCTACATGTCTAATTTTTTATATTCCTGGTTACACCAATTCAAAGATGAATATTCAGTTTTAACCTTTGTTGACTCATAAAACATATAAATTTGTAAAATCATTTTTCAATAATTTAATTTTTGAAATACAAATTATATAATATTGTTTGTTTTTATCAGCATGGTGTTCCATTAGTTATTATTATTAGTCCATTATTACATATTTAAATTGTTTTCACTTGATTTCTAATGATCTGTTCTTACACTCCTATCTTTATCACATATGTCAGGATAAACTAGGGGAAAATGTCTGCTACACTTTTAATGCAGTTTTATAAAAAACCTAAAGTTTTATTTTTTTTAAATTTTTGGTAAAATGAATTCTAAAAATATGAATTGTGGTTTCATCATCATGAAAACGTAAATTTTTCATGACAACTGTTTCTTTAAGTTTATTGAATTTTCAATTATTTTGTTACAGTTGTCAAACTAAATATTTGAAATTGATGTATTTTTCTATCTTGTATATGCCTTTCTAAGAAATTGATATAAAAAGGACTTTTGTAATTAAAGTTTCTAGCTTTGTTGACATTTTTTGTTTGGGGTTTAATTTTTGTGTATTATTTTTCTGATGAAAAAGTTTATGCTCTGTAATATGAATAACTGTATCTATTCACCTCTCTTCATTAAAAGATGAAATTAATTTTGCGGACACGGTTGTAGACTATTGATAATTGTGCCAAAGCATGGCATTGATTAATTTTCTTTCATTTACAGTTAAAGAATGTCATGTTGGGATTTAAGAAAAAATATGTTATCGTGTTTGAATTAGGTTTTGGGCAGAGTTTTGGCTGGCAATTGCCATTGCCCCAATCACAACAGAATGTTTCATTTGGCAAGAACATAAAAAGATTAAAATTGCAAAATTTGAAAAAAAAAAAACGTGTTTAAGTCAGGTATCAAGTTAATTTCAAATAGAAAAGCCAACCCGTACATGACTCTGTCTTCTAGAATTTTGCCAAACTTTTACTCAGAATCATGTATTTTTATGTGCCATCTTAAAGGTCCTGTCCCTTCACGTGATAACTAGAGATCGACCGAAACAGGTTTTCAGACCGAAACCGGATTTCAGTGATCTTCCCACTTTCGGCCGAAACCGAAAGTGTAAAAAAAATTAAAACTGATTAATACATACATAACTGCATATAATTATTAATTAATTAATTAATTAATAACAAATAATTAATAATTACGTACTAAACAATAACTCATTACGTTACTAATTAATTTATTAATTATACGTGTATTGAATCACATTTCTAACAAAAACACGTACATATGTGTGTGTATAAGTTTCAAACAAAAATTAAAATAAATAATAGAGCTTTTTTATTTTACTATTTTATAACAACCAATAATTATAGGCATTTATCAATAATTAATTAACAATGTAGTTAAATAATGCAAAACAAATTCAATAATGAATATTTAATTTTTAAATATATTCATATTTTCAGTTCGTTAATATTTTGCATTTAAATTGATTGAAATAAAGTACTTAAAAGTTTGTATTTTAGGAAATTAACATTGAATATGTTTTAACCATTTTATAATTATAAATATTATTAATTTAATAGATGTTTAAATATAGATATTTATTTAAATATTGCTGAATATAATTATTAATTATTTAAAATTTTGTACAAACATTTTTATGGTACATATGTTATTTAAACATATCTACTATAAAAATGTTCGTACAAAATTTTAAATAATTAATAATAATATTCAGCATTTTTTAATATATATTGCTGAATATTATTATTAATTATTTAAAATTTTGTACAAACATTTTTATGGTACATATGTTTAAATAACATGTTTACTTAAAAAAGCTTTGCCACTCCCTGCTTCTCTAAGAAAGTGTTGAAATGGCACCCTGTTTGAAAATTTTATCGCCGTTGCCAAGTTGACTCTCTGTGCCTCTATCCAAAACTATTTATTTTCATATAAAATAAAACGTAATTAACTTATGAATAAGACAGAAATAGTTTCCAATTATACGAATTTCATCTAATAAAAGATGTTTTAAGTATACTTACCTCGATATATCTTTTGTAATAAATTTCGTAAATTTTCATATGTTTTAACAACATCTTTCTCATAAAGCATTTGAAACAATCTGGAGTTTCAAAATAAAAATTTTCTATTACTGTTAAGTTTGCAGCTTTTAAAGATCACGTGATAACCGTCTTTTAAGTTTAGTCATATATGCATTGCTTGCTTTATAATTTACACTCGCATCATGAATCTGTCATGACGGATAATGATTAACAGTGGAGTTCACAGCAATAAACAGTGTCTCATTTGAGCCGATACAACTCATATCAATGAGTAAAGTTGAAAATTTCCGAAAGAAGGAATGATATTTTGAAATACAGATAGTTTTGGTCGAGTTTCGGTCAGGCCGAAATTTTGGCAGCAGTTTCTCCGAAAACGAATATTCGGCAAAACTCCGATTTTGCACTGAAACCGAAATTTCGGTCGATCTCTAGTGATAACACTTGCTCGCTAATGTTTATCCTATGGGATGGTTATTTTACAGTATCTCATTTGCATTTCAATATTTTTTTTTTAAACATTTTTTTTTTCATTGGATAGCTGTGGTTGATTTCTTTTCTTTTTTTACTTTTTCGATTTATTTTTCGTTCATTTTTTTCACAAAGAAACTCGAAAAAGTAAAAAAAAAAAAAGAGCACTGTAAAGATCAATCACAGCTATTCAATGCAAAAAAAAAAAATCGTTTAAAAATATTGATATGAAAACGAGATATTGTAAAATAACTGTTCCATAGAATTAAGATTAGCGAGTGGGCATTTACGTGGGATGGTACAGAACCTTTAAACTGTTATAACAACATGCTCTGGCACTTTAAATGACCCATGTTATAATCATCAGTTATAAAAAATATTTTATGGAAAACATTTAATTCTAAATAATTTTCATTAAATCTCTTTTGTTGTATGTAACCTGTATATAATTTTAACATCTAGCAAAAAGCTAACGAAGAAAACTTAAGAAAACAAGAAGAATCTTTAGCAAAGCAGGAAGCTATGCGAAGAGGTGAATTTCCTTTTTCATTAATGATTATTATATGTCGTGTAATTATAATCTTTTATGTAAAATAAACTCTAATTGTCTCTGTTTTATTCCATGTTTGATTGCTTTATCTATTATACTGTTGATTTTAATTTAGTATGTTGTGATTCTTATTTATAATTAATATATATCATTTTTAGCTTTTCATAAGTGTAGTTAAGTTGTGTTAAAGTCCCAGCACTAGTTTTCAGCTGTCTTCATATAACTAAAAAAGCTGGTTAAAATAATGTGAAAGAAATTGTATAAACTCATGATTACTCTGATACTCATGATTACCTCATCATTCTTAATCCGATTACATTTTTTATTGTTTAAAAAAAAAATTCTAATATTATTATTATTTTTTTGTACTTACATTTTAATTGCATTCCATTGGCGAATTTTGGAATGCTTTACTATCCTTTTTGTTTCTGGCAGAGAATATTTTGTGTTGTATATTGCTGTGGATTCTTTTCTTTTTTTTTTTTCCCATTATGGTAGGTGATTTTTAATTGTTTGCATTATTGCAGGTCAATCTACCTTAATCGTGTTGCATGTCCAGTATTGTCATCAAACATAAGTCAAGTGATGCTACTAACTAACTATATTGTTTAAACTAAGGTGTATACCAAATCACATTCACTAAATTATACCAATTAGCTGGAAACCAGATTATAGAACTTTCTTCCATACCAAAATTCTTAAATATCAGAATATTTTGATAGATATCTGATATTTTCAAAGTAGGCTACTTATTGCTGATTATAAATATTTTCCGGTTTAATATAAAATAGAAACTAAAACATATTGCACTTAACATTAAAATAATATTCTAAATGTCTTTTTCTTTCTTATTTTCTTTTAGTTTTTCCCACTTAACTAAACTGAAGACCAACTAATTGAAAACAGAAATAATTTTCTGAAAAGTTAAACAATTTGCTTTTTAAAACTCATCAAAAAACAAATTATAGGATTCAATATGAAATATCATGGAAATTAGGGAATTAAATATACATATGTTATTTTTTTATTGGAAAATTTGAACATATAAATGTAAGCTTGTATGTTTCTTCATTCCTTAACATGCAGTGCAGTTTAAACTGAACTAAATCAAAACCCAAAAAGATTATTTCTAAAGAAGCTGTAAATAACTCGTTATCTAAATCATACAGTTTATCTTTCAATGATTTTTCTATGTTAATATTAAACTACATAATTGTTGGTTCTACATTTAAAAATTCGACTTTGATCATAAAACTTAGAAAAAAAAAATATTTTCTTTAAGTCACTGCCAGAGGCGAAAGTTCTTTGTGAACACAGAACGATACAATTAGAAGCAGTTAACACAATTAGAAGCAGTTAAAAAGTTCATTTACACTTGTTTTGACTGAAAATATTAAAAAATATTTTTATTAAAATCATCATAATTTTAAATTGTTAACCAATTACGGCAAATGTGTCATCATTTTAAGTATGCAAATTGTGAAAATTCTAAAAAGCGTTATATATAAAAAAAAAATTCTGAACCACAAATAGACATAGAAAATGTCAAAAAGTCTTTGACTCTTACATCATAAACAAATTTAATAAATGAAACTGTGAATACACACACATTCCTAAATGATGTATTACATTAAAATATATAAAATTACATTAAAAACACAAATCTACAGTTTCTACATCGGAGGCCATCATCAGGATATAGCTGTCGTTAAGAAACGAAGACTTGAACACTTGACCAAACAACTTCGAATTAATTAAATGATGTAACAGACAGCCAATGCCATCTATTAATCTAAACTGTCTCTACCTGCCAAATTGAAAGAATAATTCTAAAAATCCAAATGATTATAAAAATATTGAAAAACAAAAATATTGAAATGGAAAAAATTGCCTTTTTTATTTTTAAGCTGAAAAGCCGCTACTTGTATCTTTAACAAATCTAACCAAATTCTTGATATATTATAAGACACATTATTGTTGCTTACCTCCCTCCTCCTCTTTTAGATTTCGATGAATTTTCTTATTAAACATCTTTGTGCTATATTACAAGCTAGAATAACCTTAGTATTTTCAAAATCAACTCTACAACCAATACCAATGTTATTCATACAAAATATAGAAAGAGACATTGACTGCTTATGATTTTTGATGTCATTGCAATGTTCTTTGAGACATTCCATGCAGTGCCATCGCTAAGACTTTTTATTGAGGGGGGAGAGAACCTTAAATTGCCAAGTCAAATTTCAGTATTTGCCAACTCATTGAAAAGGAAAAATAAATAGTTCTCGCCAATTCAACAAGTTTGCCAACTAGTTTTACAATTTACCAAAATACCACAGTTAGAAAATGTAATATAGTTCTTATTTGTAAAAAGTTTAATAATATTCCCAATTAGATCTGTAACTTTTGTCAAGTCTATTAAAAATAGAGAGTATATTATAGTTTTTATTAAAGTTTTATACAAATTTGCCAAATAAAAGTTTGTAAATTTGCCAAGTGTAATAGCATTCACAAATGTTTGGGGGGGGGAGGCTCCCCCCCCGTCCCCCCCCTTAGCGAGGCCCCTGATTCCATGGAGCAGTGGTCAAGTATTCGAGTCTTGGTTTCTCAATGACAATGCAGTCACAAGCATCTTATAATTGACTTTGTATCCTGATGTTGGCTGAAACTGTAGATTCGTATTTTGATGTAATTTTATATCTTTTAACATAATACATCATTTAGCAATGTGTGTGTATTTTACTACAGTTTCATTTATTAAACACATAGACATCCATAAAGCAGTAATTAATCCTTCTGAATCTTCACAACTTTTTGAGATCCATAAAATCCATTGCACACAAAGATGTTCTCAAATAAAAAGATGTGCACTGTTTTTTTTTTTGTCTTAATATCGATTTAATTATTTAAAAAAAATATGCATGAATAATGTATTTTTAAATTCTGTATATTTTAGTTTCAATGTATTAGTTGTGAAATAGATATACAGTGGACTCTCTTTAATGCATCTCCACTTGAGACATGTCTCCCAGAAATAGAATATTTTCTGGTGATTTGTAATTTCAATTTGAATATTTATAAACTATTTAGAACATGTGTGACATAAGAAGGGAGGAACAGAAAAATACAGTGGATTCTCATTAATGAGTCTCTGATTAAGACATTTGATAGTCACTAACTCCATTATGACAATTTTGTTCTCCCCATCATTTCCTATTTGCAATTAATGTTAAAGATATCGCTTAAAACATACTACTCATCAGATAATGCAAACAATATTTTCATAAACTGACCAAGCAGAATCAAATTAAAGGAAGTTTGGTTATTGAGAGATCAAGAAATTGTCAATGACAATAATGAAGAGAAAGAAAACTTTCTACCATCAAAAAGGTGAAAAGTTCAAACATCGTTGTTCGCCGATGTTACTAATAAAAATTTCATATAACAGACAAAATTTTTTAAACTAGAAAATTATGTGGTAAAAAGATCATTTGTTCAAGGAACGCGAAGAAAAGTGGGAGATTACTTTAATTAAAATTAAATTACATAAATACACCAATTTCTTTGCATATTTTGTTTGTCCTCTCTAATTTATTCTTTTGTAATAACAAGTTGTCACTAACTTGCTTTTTAACCCCTTGAGGACGAGCGACACGTATCTGTGACGCATAATACGCTCAAAATCCTCGATTATTCCCACCAGTTATTTTTTATTGTAAAATTTGCCTTATTTAATGATAGCATTTCTGCGATTCAATTAGGCATAAATTTCTGTTTTGAAAAACCGGTGGTAAAAGATTAAAAGTTCTGTAAAGGACGCTCGTTGTGAAGGGGTTAAGTAAAATTGTTAAATTAAAGAAAAAGTACTTCATTTTAGCATTAAGTTGGTAATCTATTTCATTTCTGTCAAAAACTGAATTCAGTTTATTCAACGAAAAGGACTTTTTTAGACCATTCAATTGTTTATGTTTACATCGTTTAAAGCAGACTTCAGTTAATGTGGACAAAAAATGGCCTCCATTGGAAGTCCGTACTAATGGGAGTTTACTGTATATAGGGCATTGGATACTGCATGATATGCTAATCTAACTTTGCTTCTTCAATTTTTAATCAATGATAACAGATCGAAATTCAAATTTATAATATAATTTTAATTGCTTTCACTACAAACGAATGATATACTTTGTTATATGTATTTCTTGTGTTATAATATGCTTCATAAATGTGTAAAGAAGAATGAGGTTCAATATTATGCTTATTTAAAATAATAACTAATAGTAATAAAAAAATAAATTTTTTTGGACAAAACTTTAGTATAGCCTGTTTTGTGAATCTGTAAAATACATTAATTAATTAATTAATTAAACATCTAGTAGATATACCTTAAAATATAAAAAAAGTCAAAAATATTAGCAATAAGACTAATTTTAACTATTCGCCAATTTTGAAAGTATTGCTGATTAGTAGTATTTCTTTCCTTTTCTTATTATTACATTTATGGTTCTACTTGTTTTTAAGAATCTTTATTTGATGTGATAAATGTATTTTTAAAATTTGAATTTATTCTTTTAAAAATGTTGCTTTTTACATACTTTCTTTTAACTTGCATTTCTGTATGTATGTGGCAGTCAAATCTTGATACTCATTTTTCACCCACTTCCTGTTGACGTAGAGCTTTGAAATTTGGAATATTCATCTATTCCTGAGGGCGATACATAAATTGGACACTATTTTTTAAAAATTTGATACATAAGGGGATCAACATTAGCTCAAAACTTGCATTTTCCTCATAGAAATAACGTTACGATTGTTTAATTGAAAAAATAGCTCCATTGTTGTAACATTCATCCATTTTCATCACATTGTTCCCCGCTTCATTATGAGATCAGCATTGAGTGACGCACACATTTGTGCTTTATAATATAAGTTGACTTTTTGTGAATTTTAATGAAAATATGTTTAAAAAAAATTGTTTTTACATTTAATTTATTTAATTTCTCGTGTTAAAAAATAAAGAAGAATTTTGCAAAACTGGGTGTATTGTTGCATACAATTTTTATATGAAAAGTGAATTATTGTGAATTAAGTTATTATTTTGATTTGATGGCTAATATTTGAAATTGTATTACTTTTTTTAGCAACATTGGAACAAGAAATGGAGATACGTAATAGAAGTGACATGAAGAGAATAGAAGCAGAGATGAGGGCAAAAGCTAAAGTTGATCGAGAGAATCAAGATTTGTACTTAGAACAGATTCGTCTAAAAGCCGCTGAAAAGAGAACAACTGTACTGGAATCAATAAAGTGAGAATAATTCGTACTGCCACCTATTTCACATTTTCATAAATTTATGTAGTATTTAGTTCTTTTTGATTTAAATCAGCTTATAAAATTAATAAATCATTTTGTGTAAGAGCTAGTTTTGTTTGTATAAAATTTATTAGGTAAGACTAATTTTTAGCACAGTCTTCCAAACCCGAGAATAATCATGTTTTTTTCTTTGTTTTTCTTAAAATGTTATTGGTCACATTCAGTCTTTTTGCCGCTGTTTCCTACTGGTAAAGAAAAATCGAATATATAGTGTTAAAGCATATATGAGTTGGAACGATAGTTAAAACAATGAAAAAAAAATTGTCTGAAAACATGTTCACTAAAATTTATAAATTAAACCCTTTTATGGAGGAATCCTGCTGTCTTGTTTCAAAATGTCAGACACTCTAAAATTTCAAACTGCTCTATCATAGCCATTTTTTAAGATAGAGGCAAAACAAAAATTACCCCGGAATCCTTCGATCAAGCCGAACATTTAACGGAAAAAACTTTTAGGGTTTCTATTTATTTATTTATTTTTTTGTACACCTTTTTCAATTTGGAGTATTTAAGTGGCTATCACACCGCCCCTTTCTGGCAGAATATCCCCAAATTTAACTGGGACCTGCAGGCCATATTCAAAATCATATACATAAAATTTGGTTCAGTTCTATGCATAACTTTGTACACTTTTCGATGATAAAATAATGAAAATTGAACAAAAATCGCTATCATAGCGTCCCCTTCTGGTGGAATAACCCCAAATTCAAGTTGGACCTGCTACCCATAGCCAAAAACCTATAAATGAATTTTGTTTCAATTTTATGCATAACTTCATACACTTTTCGATGATACAAATAGGACACACACATGGACAGACAGGCATTTTGTAAAAACATGTTTTTAAGAATAGCTGACATCTAAAACGTGTAAATCCATCAAAAACCGGAAGTTGAAAAAAAAATTGATTACAATACTTTCTTCTATTAAAAACGGAGAAGAAACTGATATAGATAGATTTTATGTTGTTTTGGCTTTTCTTTCTGAATGTATAGATAAAATGAAATAAATGTGTAAAAACATCTTTTTGCTTTGTGCATATTTATTAGTTTCTCACGTTAGAATTATGATTTTAAATAAATGATTTTTAACTAATTTATTTGATTCCTTATTTTGTTTGAGGTTACCTCACACATATGCAGGTTAATGAAATTAAATTATTTTTGAGCCAAAAACCTGCCTTGTAGGCACTCTTCTTTTAAGATGAGAAATTTATGGGTCAAGTTTGCTTTATAATTAACTGTGTCATTTTCGCTCTTAATGAAGTTATACAGAAGCATGATTGTTTGAAGATTTATTATATTCAACAAAATGCATGTTACAACTTTTATATATGCATGTACAATGCATAGTTGTATCTATCCATGCACTATAAATATACAATGCAATATATATTTCCCAAAGATGCATCTTAAAGAAACATGCAACTAAAATTTCTCTTTAACATACTAATATACAACAAAAATTTAATAATAAAATTCTAATATATTTTCATGCTTAGTATCTTATATCCATTCAATACTTCAAAAATTAATATTAAATTAATTTAAATAAGCAAAAAGTAGTGCTTTTATTTATCTACATAAAAATAAGGTAAATAAATATAAAATAATTATATTTATTTCCATTGCAAGTCTTGATTAAATTCATCATGAAGTATGAAGTGAATTTAAATCAGTTTTTCAATTTTCTTAATTGTTATTAATCAGCTTAGTGGTTAGCATGACGGCTACAAAATGAGGAGCTTGGACCGATGTTCACAGATTTCAAACCCTCAGGGGTGACTGTGCATGGTTTTGCTTGAGCAAGAACAGTAATTCAAGTCACTTTCCCTTCAAAAGTCCTCCTTGAAGGCATCCCTCTTATAACAATATCATCACCTATAGCTGATTCTTAACAAAATCCCATACCATCCTTTAATTGGTATTTTTCATAAAACTGGTCTAGGTTAGTTTTAGTATTTGAATTAATAGGAATAATTAATTAAAATATTGTGAATGTTTTTAAATTTTGTTTATCTATTTATTTGGTGTGTAAGCTTATTATTGTTACTTTTGCAATTTGTGTTGATTCATTTTTATTTTTTTTCCAGAACAGCTGGTTCCATTATGGGTGCTGGATTTAATGCTTTCATAAGTGATTGGAGCAAAGTTACTGCATCGGTAAAATTTTAGATTATTTGAGCGTAATTTTTGTTGAAAAATTTTTAACAGTTGTTGTTGCACATTATTACTATCCTTTCTCATTTGTTAATCATTGTTTGAAATCCTATTTATTTTCCTGATATTTTTATTATATCATGACACTTTAAATCAGACATGTAAAGCTTATTTATCAGCTGCAGGCCAAATTAACCAAACAAAGCCATAAAAAGAAAGAAGAGTGATTTATATTATACCATTACACAGAATAAAATTAACACATGCGAAATACAACCATGTTAAAATAATGTAAGTCCTTTAAAATTCTTGAACTCCTTAAATTTCTTTTTTCTTCCCAAGTCTGTATGCACCTTGAATTTACCCAATCGTTATGTTTAAAAAACATATTGGACAATCATTTTCATTTTCCAAAACAACAAAATTTGATTGAATTTTCTAAGTTCTATGTATTTTAAAAATTGACTGTACATGCTGGTCTGTTAATCTTGATATTTACACAAGTTTGTTATTTTGTAAAGTTAGCAAAGAAAGGAAAACTAAAACCCATATATATATATATATATATATATATATATATATATATATATATATATATATATATATATATATATATTCTTTTTAAACTGATATTATTCCTCTTCTTTTAATTTAATTTTTTTTATTTTTGACATTATTAGCACAAAGCTCTAAAATAAATTTTTGGAATCCAACTTAAACATTATTTCACTTTTGTATTTTACAACTAGCTAGTCTGGTTTACCAAATGTACCTAGTTTAAATGTACTAAACCAAAATGTAACCAAATGTACCTATGTTACCTTATTAATTTAATAAAAAAATTACAAGTATAAATTTTAAATTATTGTTTATTTAAAAAAATGATTAATTTTAAAGTACAAGTCAAATTTTAATCTTTATACCACTTTGAGCAGAATATTAGTACCCATGTTCTTTGTCAATGTGGTAAAAACTAACTGATTTCAAGTACTAACTTTTATTTTTCCCATATACAGTAAAACCTATAAAAATGGAACTGGTATATAACAAACAGGATGAAAGAAGCATGGTCCCAGCAAAAAAGAATACAATACAATACAATTACAAAAGAGGGTGTACCTGTTCAGACAAAAAACTGTCTTAAATGGACCTTTTTTTATGGTCTTTTTCAATTCCATTTAAGCAGCTTTTACTTTTACTGTACATTGTTTTTCTATTTGAAATAATTCTCAAAGTTATTCTGAATTTTGTTTTTGTGATAATTTATTTTTGTTATGAATATTAACCATATTAACATATTCCAATTATTTTTTAATGTATTTTATAGGTTGCTGGTGTTACGATGCTTGCTTTAGGGTATTATACTGTTAAACAAGGTACAGGTATAGCTGCAAGGTATATTGAGGCTCGAGTGGGCAAACCTTCTCTTATACAAGAAACATCTCGTCTTAATATTAAAGAAGCATTTAAGCATCCAATTAAGACTCAACAAAGACTAATGAATAAACCCAAAGATGTTTTACAAGGTGTTATATTAAATGTAAGATTAACATTAAATTTTATGTATATATTCATTGCCTTTGTTTCTATTTGTTCATTGCATATTCTCCTTATTAATAATATTTTAAAACTAGTATTTAGTCTTTTCTTTTTTATAAATATTTAAAATTTTACAATTATTTATTTTACATATGATGTTATATCAATTATTTTTTTAATACATTTTTAAAAACAGCGGTAAACAAAGGTTTTGATGCTCGGAATTTCTATTATTTTCTTTTGGCAAACATGTTTGCAGGCTTGCCGAGTCTCCAGCTTTTTCTATTATATGTTAATCTCCAGATTATCTTCAAATAGCTCCCTTCTCTTTTAAATTTGGTGACAAACACAACACAGGTGTTTTGTGCTGTTTGAGAAATTTTCGTGCTGTTAAATTATAAAGTAATGAAAATTAAGATATATACTATACTAAGTAAAATATGCACTGCGCACATAGACCAGAATTTTCTTAAATTACACCTAAAGACATCAGGGAATTTAATTCTCCTGTTTGAATAGCAACCTTGCAACAATTTCAAATCAAGAATGAAATGTTGCAGTCACCCTCAAAGAGTGTAAGAAAGTTTCCTTCCCAATCCAGTTTATCATATGGGGTTGCACATAAAGTATTGCAGAATTTGAATCTATACATATGAGGGGACATACTAATGAATGGTTGTTACTTGTAATCGGTTTTTTTTTTAGTTCTAAATAGTTTTTTTAAATGTTTCTTTTGTTTAATTTCCTTCACTTTTCATATGAAATTAGATATGTAATCAAATTATTAAAAATATTTCGATGCTTACAATAATTGCTTATCTTTAGAAATTTTTGTACAGTTAAATTATAAAGTAATGAAAATTACACTACTAACTGAATAAAATATCCAGTACAGTGGGTGATCGGTTAACGAACTGTTCGGTTTACGAACAGATCGGTTAACGAACACTTTCGCGAGAGAATTTTATGTTCGGATAACGAACACATGTTCGGTTAACGAACACCTAACAAAACAAAGCCAAGAAGAAGCAATGCTGTGTTTCAGATTTGCAGAATTGTATTTAATTGCATATACTATTATCGACTTAGAGAACATTTTAACAAATGTGTACTTATGGCCTAATTTATTCAAGGGCACCTGGGGGTTCCGGACCTATATTTTAGGGCCCTCATATTAGAATGAAGAATACAAAAACATTAATTTTTATACTTTGTGTCCCTTTTTAAAGAAATATTTTTAGTTGCAAGTTAATTATTTTAACGGAAATTTAGTTCCTAAATTATTAACAGGCTCTAGGCTCCACTGGAGCTTTATTGGGCTATGCAGTAAACACAATCTTTTAGACAACTAATGAAGTTTTTGATAAGCCAAAGTAATAAACTTATGTGATTTATTTTAAGTACGTAACGACATGGACAAAGGCATGACACCGTGATCTGTTCATATTAAATACGGACGTATATTAGCCCTATTAAAATGGGAAGATTTGAAAACTCCAGAAAGAAAAAATAAGCTTTTGTCAAATCTTTAATGCCTCACAAACTCAAAAACAGCATGACTGAAGGAAGGACAACACTGTAATATGTATGCAATGCGTATTTTATTATTATTACATTTAAATAAATTTAGGGATAATTTATTATTTTTTATATATTATTTAGCTTTTAAGAACGAATTAATTGAATTCCCATACAAATGTATACTAAATCTATGATCGGTTAACGAACAATTCGGTTAGCGAACTTTGTTTTGGAATGGATTAAGTTCGTTAACCGATCACCCACTGTACACACTACACTGCTAGACTATTACACCTGGAAATGCCAGGGAATGTTATTTCCCTGCTTGAGTAACAACCCTGTAATAATTTACCATTTTTAGTAAGCCAATTTCAAGAAACTGGAAGTGTTCGGTATGAAAAATAAAATCACCGTCTGTCTATTCTTACTCCACCAATACAAGAGTAAAATGTGGCAGTCACCATCGAAGAGTATGGGAAGCTTCCTTCCCAATCCAGTTTATCATATGGAGTTGCACATAAAGTACTACAGAATTTGAATCTAATTGAAAATATTTGCTCATGGGTTCCATGACTTCTTGACCACTCTGAACAAACCCATCTCTGGGCTGCAAAGTATTATTGCAATGTTACATATCTTTCTAATAGTTGGGGCATTTTGTTTTGTTTTCTATTCTTTAGATATACCATTTCATTACTAATGTTATATGTATTTTTTTCTTTTTGACAGCCTTCTTTAGAAGAAAGATTAAGTTTAATTACTGTAGCTACTAGAAATACTAGGAAAAATAAAGGAACATATAGAAATTTACTATTATATGGGCCACCTGGTACTGGAAAAACACTTTTTGTTAAGGTAAGCTCATTTTAATTGTTCAGAGAGGTTCTTTTTTAGACTGTTTAATTGTTAATAAAGTTTTGATTTTAGTTTCTGCTTAGAAAATAAACTTAAGCTTAATACAGTATGTTAAAAAAAAAAAAATTAATAATATGCATGCGGTAAGACAAGTTGTTGATTTTTTTAAATATTGCTAACTGTGGTGTGTAATGTGAATTGCTAAATCAATGTAGTGAGCAGAATTCTGTAGTAGTGACATATCAAGGTGCATACATGTATCTCAATATTGTGTTTTTGCCAGACCCATGGATGAAAGTTTTCCATCCTGTGGTAGAATTCTATCTTTTTATATGGTGATGTGGATAATTTTATTCATCTCTGACAGGACACTGTTCTGGTTCTGTATATTAAAAATCCAATTAAAAGACGTGTTGAGGTCTAAAAATATTCAAAAGCATTGAAGTCATCAACTTTACAAAGTTTTCCAATGAAAACAGATAGAAAACTTTAAATATTTTTTTTAATTTCTTGAATCAACTTTACTAAATGTTTTCATTTTTGTTTTTCTAGATTTGTGATTTTATACCATAGTGTAAACTTTGAGTATTATAACTTTTTTTTTTTTTTTTTCGCGAGTCTATTGCTTTATTTAGTACTGGTAAATATAATAAGAAAATATTAACATAATTTCACTAAGTTTTAGCTACTACTTTAATTATTATAAATTATGATAATCTTTTTCTTTTCTTTTTTAAATATTACCTTAAGTTTTTTATGCATATTAATGAAAGACTTGGAAACTGGTTTTAAATATATGAGATATACATTTTTAAAATGTGGTTATGGAAAAATTAAATTTTAGTCATATGAAAATTTCTGACTTTTATTCATGGCTAGAATGAGGACAGCTTTCAGAACTGGTTTCAAAAGTGAAAGTACCTTTGTTAAAAAAATCTGCAACCAAAATCGAAAAAGTTAAGCATGGCCATATTAGAGATCAACCTCAGTTATCCATGCAAAAAAAAAAAAAAAAAAATCAAATTCAAACAAGAAATTTGAAAAGAATCCATCCATAGGTTTAACATTAGCTAGCGAACATCTTCGCTTAACTGAAGAATCCCCATAAGTTTTTTCTAGACTCCTTGTATGTATGAACTCAAATTATGATAAATGGTTGTAACTAATAAATGCTGCCTTCTGATTTAAAATTTTGCCATAACTGCTCTTTAAATGTGAAAACAAAATTAGTTTTCCATATTTAATCATTTAGTTTCAATTATTTTACTCCTTCTAGAGATTAGCTCACCACTGTGGTATGAATTATGCCATTATGAGCGGTGGCGATGTAGTTGGAATGGCTCGAGAAGGTGCTCTTGCTATCAATAAAGTATTTGATTGGGCCAGCAGTTCGAGGAGAGGGTAAAATTTCTTTATTATTAATTAAACTTAGTTTATACTTTTGCATGCTAGCAAAGGGGGCAGGGCTTTCAATTGCTCAAAATGCTTTTAATGCTCCCTTTTGAAAAATCCTGTACAAGTTTACTTTTGTATTTTTAATATTTCTCATTTGTTGTTCAACTTCATAGCCATTGCCCCTCTTTGGATTTTAAGATTTAATTAACTAAATTTTCTTTTTTTCTGATTTTGAAAAAAATAGAAAAATTATTTTTTCCTGAGTGACTTAAAATAATTAAAAACTAAAAGGAAGATGATTTTTCGCCTGTCCTCTTGAACCTTCCCCATTGGAAGACTATTTTATTTCTGTTTTTATGTTTATGTTGTGTTTAGATTTTTAATATTTCTCATTTGTTGATCAACTTTGTAATTGTCTCATCATATAGGTTGTTGATCAACTCATATTACTTATATGATTTATATAAAAATGTGATGATGCTGCACACAAAAGATCAATAAAGTCTGGTGTGTTTACTTAGGAAAAATCTAAACACATCAGTATTTTCTGCCCTTGTACATCTGTTATCTATTTTTAGCTTTGTTTTTCTCTTAATGTTTCTGTAAGAAATGGATTATAACAAAAGATAATTTAATCTCTTAATATTTCTTTAATAGTCTTTGATTTTTGTGAAACATTTCTGATTTACTATCATTTTGTGAAAATAAAACATTTTTCTTTCTTTTTGTATTATCTAACTATTTATTTTAAAGAGGTGGTTGTAAGTCTTAAATTTGGAGAATTTTAAAAGTATTGATTAACTGTTATTTTTTTGTTTTGAATTTTGTGCTTTTATGTGATTACTAGATGGAACCCGTCAAAATTTGACGGCAAAAAACTTGATAGTACCATAAAAATAAAATTCATAGCTGCTTTAAAATGTTTGAAGCTTTTGCAGAATAATTCAAATAAATAAAAAACCCACTTTGAATTAAAGCTAGGTTGAAGAACAGCAATTGGCTAAGTTTCACTGGCACATGTACTCGCGGAATTTCTTTCATCTGACACATTTAGTGCTGTTGTGCAAGTAAATGGTAAGTGCCCCCTTGGGGAGGGGGAAATGGCAGGATGGACCAAGGAGATGCATAACATGAATAAGCAGTCAAAGACCTTTCAAACAATATGTAACATGAGGGGTGTGTGCAAAATTTTAAAAAGTACCCCCTTGGGGGGGGGGGGGTAAAGTAGGGGATGGACACGGAACATGCATAATATGATTAAGTGGTCACAGACCTTTCCAACGATATATAACATGAGGGTTGTGTGCAAAATTTAGAAAAGTACCTCTTTGGGGGGGGGGCAAAGCGGGGAGATGGACATCAGAGATATGCATATGATTAAGCAGTCACAGACCTTTCCAACGATATATGACATGAGGGTTGTCTGCAAAATATTTAGAAAAGTACCCCCTTGGGGGAGGGGGGGGGGGCAAAGTGGGGAAATGGACATTGGAGATATGCATATGATTAAGCAGTCACAGACCTTTCCAACGATATATGACATGAGGGTTGTCTGCAAAATTTAGAAAAGTACCTCTTTGGGGGGGGGGGGGCAAAGCGGGGAGATGGACATCAGAGATATGCATATGATTAAGCAGTCACAGACCTTTCCAACGATATATGACATGAGGGTTGTCTGCAAAATTTAGAAAAGTACCCCCTTGGGGGAGGGGGGGGCAAAGTGGGGAGATGGACATTGGAGATGCATAATATCATTAAGCGGTCACAGACCTTTCCAACAATATATGACATGAGGGGTGTCAACAAAATTTAGAAAATTGCCCCCCTTAAGGAAGGGGGAAAGTGGCGGGATGGACCCCGGAGATGCATAACATGAATAAGCAGTCAAAGACCTTTCCAACAATACGTAACATGAAGGGATTGTGCAAAATTTACAAAAGTACCCCCTTGGGGGGGGGGGCAAAGTGGGGGGATGGACACCGGAGATGCATAATATGATTAAGCGGTCACAGACCTTTTTAACGATATATAACATGAGTGGTATGTGCAAAATTTAGAAAAGTGCCCCAATTGGCAGGGGGGGGGGGATGGACAACACAGATGCATAACATGAAAAGGCAGTCACAGGCCTTTCGAACGATATATCATATGAGTGGTGTCAACAAAGAAAAGTCTCCGCCCCGTGTAGGCAAAACATACTCCCTCCCCCGCCGCCATAATTATTGATGCGGACTCATTTTTTAAATTCGTTCGCACCCCGCTTCTCCCGCAAAATGTTGTGAATTTTAAAAACTCCCCTTCCGAATTTTTTTATACCAAAAGCACTTATGTCCGTCGTCTGCATGCAGAGTTTTATGCTTACAGACGCCAGACACAACAACACACACACAGACAGACGTTTACCGACATTAATAGTATAGATGATACTCAGTGCCTACACATTTCACCCTTTATAATTCAGCCAATGAGTTGACGGTTGTTCATTTCCAGAAACGAAACAATAATTCTTTAGGATGAATTTTGTTTGTTTGATACACCGTGGCAGAATGCGTGCAATGAAGCGACAGGCGTCACAAACTTTTTAGGGCACCTGCAGACTAAAAACATATAATCAATCTTCGCAGGAAAAAAATCCTAGATTTCGTCAAATGATCACGGGAAAAACACTATCAAAGGATCATGTAAAACGTGAATTTTGTTAAAAGGCCACAGAAAAACGCGATTTACACAAAAGATGAGCAAATTTTGTCAAAGAATCGCAAAACAGGAAATTTCACCCAAAGATAGCGCTTTCTTGCCAAACTTCGTCTAAAAATTGCGGAATAAAATGTATTTTATCAAAAAATCGCTGGAAAACGCACATTTCGTTAAAGTATCGCGAGAAAAATGCGAATTTCTTCAAAGATTGCTGAAAAAACGCAAATTTCATCGAAGGATTGCTGAAAATTCATGAATCTTATCAAAAGGCAGCAGAGAAAATGTGATTATTATCAAAGCATTGCGAAAAAAGAAAATTTCGTCTAAGGATCACAGAAAAACGCAAATTTCATAAAAGAATCGTGGAAAAAAACACAAATTTCGTGAAAAAAAAAAATCGCAGAAAAAACACAAATTTCGTCAAATTATCGCTGAAAAAAAAACACGAATTACGTCATAGGATAGCTGAAAAAATTATGAATCTCGACAAAAAAAGATACAGAAAAAAATGCGAATTTCATTAAAGAATCGCGAAAAAAAATGCGAATTTTGTTAAAGCATTGCGCAAAGAATGTGAATTTTTTGAAAGGTTCGTGTGAAAAATGAAACTGTCTGTATTAAAAACAGCACACACACAAACATCTATACAAACCTCAATACACACAAACATATTATAGGCAGGGCTTGAAATTCAATTTTTCCAAAGACGGGAGTCTCCCTACCAACATTTTTAAATGGAGGGGAGTTGTAATGTTTGGGAGGGAGAAAAAAAATCTTTAAACCCCACTATTCTTTTACGTGCTATTTAAAGAATTACATTAATGCAGACATGACAAAATACCATTGAAAAAATTAAGTCAACTGAGAATGATTATGTAAAATGTTTATTTTTATTATAAAAAAGGCAAGAAAGTTAAGTTTTATATATGCAGTGTATTTTTCAAGTTCCATTAAATGTGTTAGGGACCCTTAACAGTTAGGTTGTTAAATAAATTTCTGACTTTAGATTTTACTTGATTGAGATTCACCGATCGATCGTAGAAAAGACGCAAAGTTCATCAATCTGTCGTGGAAAAAACGCTAAGTTCGTCGATCTGTCACCAAAAAACGCAAAGTTCATTAATCAGTCGTGGGAAAAAAGCAAATTTCGTCGATCGATTGCAGAACAAACACAAAGTTCGTCGATCTGTCCCCAAAAAACGCAAGGTTCGTCGATCAGTCACTTAAAAAACGCAATGTTCGTCTATCTGTCGCAGAAAAAACGCAAAGTTCGTTGATCAGTCGCAGAAAAAAATGCAACGTTCGTTGATCTGTCACGGAAAAAACGCAAAGTTCGTCGATCAGTTGCGGAAAAAAGCAAATTTCGTCGATCGATTGCGGAATAAATGCAAAGTTCGTCGATCAGTCAGGGAAGAAAGAAAAATTTCGTCGATCGATTGCGGAATAAACGCAAAGTTCGTCGATATGTCCCCAAACAACGCAAGGTTCGTCGATCAATCGCTTAAAAAACGCAATGTTCGTCGATCTGTCGCAGAAAAAACTCAAAGTTCGTTGATCTGTCACGGAAAAAACCACAAAGTTCGTTGATCAGTCGCGGAAAAAACACACAGTCCGTCAATCAGTTGCGGGGAAAAAAAATCACGAAATTTATCGTTCGGTTGCAGGTAAATTAAATAATGCAAATTTCTCCAAAAATGCTGAAATTTTTTGGGCGGGAGGCTCCCGCTCATGATCTTTTTTGGGCGGGGTTTCAAAATTTTCTGTGCGAATCCCGCCCTGAAATTCAAGCCCTGATAGGTATAGTTTTAATCTGAAATAATATACTGAACTTGAACTAACTTTTGAAAAATCGGGTTAACCCAAATCCAACTTGCTGAAATCTACACTCAGTCTGAAATCGACTCGAACCATAAAGACAGTTAACCCAACTTGCAACAAAAATAATTATTTTCTGTGAATTTTCTGATTTTTTCTTTTCTCAGAAATGCTGTAGTCATTTTGTCCCCCAATTTTGCCCTTTACAATTCAGCCAATGAGTGGAGGGGGCCAAAGGAGCGTTCCTTATCACAAACGAAAGATGAGATACGTTCGTTTGATGTCGTTGTTGAAAATTTATGGATTTCTATTATTAAAGTAATTTTTTCATTTTACCGTATTTATTTTCTTTTTGTGTTGTATGTATTTTGCTACTTTGAATTTTTTTAAACTAACCCTTTTTTTTTTTTTTTTTTTTTTGCAGAGTGAGAGAGAGAGATTTAGTAATTTGGTGACACGAAGTTCAGCAAATTCTTAAAATCCACAAATCGTTTCCAATGTAAACAATGAAATTTACAATTAAGTTGCAAGTGCAAAATTTCAGTTTTTTAAAATTTTCATGTCATTCTGTACACATTTTAATATGTCATTCTGATCATTATACATATTTAGTTATGCATTATTAATTATTTACTTGACCTTTACTTTTAATATTTTAAATATTTCAAACTTACAGCTGAATGTAATTATTAAAACATTTGAAATACTGCATTCGAAAAATGAAATTTCAGCTTAGAAACTCGACAATTAAAAATTTTAAAGTAGAAAGTACTTATGATATAAAAAGAAGAAAAAAAAATACACCAGAATTTATCTGTATTACGAAAGCGGGAAAAATGATTTTCTGTGCTATACGAAAAGATATCCAAATAACTCAATCATGAACATAGAAATAGGTATCGGTTTTTATGTTCAGGTGCATTCAATCCAAACTTGAAACTTTTAAAACGGTCATTGAATGAATGAAATTAATCTCCGGCTTTCACATCCAGAAAACTTGCTGTGTCGCCAATTATGTTTATATTTTATATATATATAAAAAAATAATAATTCAGGCACTTTTCCGTTATACGGACACCATTGTCGCCAAACATACATACATACATACATTTTGGCATAGTATCCATATAACAGAAAAGTACTAAAGTTCATGGTTTAAAATCACAATAAAATATCATGAAATTTATTGATTAGTTGTGGGAAAATATCAGGGAAATAATGTGTTTTTCATGAATTTTTTGTTTTGTTAACAATGTGGTTAGAGAGACAGGGAGAAATCCAGAAAACTTGCTGTGTCGCCAATTATGTTTATATTTTATATATATATAAATAATAATTCAGGCACTTTTCCGTTATACGTACACTATTGTCGCCAAACATACATACATACATTTTGGCATAGTGTCCGTATAACAGAAAAGTACTAAAGTTCATGGTTTAAAATCGCAATAAAATATCATGAAATTTATTGATTAGTTGTGGGAAAATATCGGGGGAAATAATGTGTTTCTGTGAAATTTTTTGTTTTGTGTTGTTGTGTTTAATTGTAAGCATTCATTATAATTTTCAGTGCATTATTAAATTGAAATTTTTGTTTAAAATATGTAAACAAAACAGTGACCAGAAACCTGCAAAATTTCTAATATAGATAGATAGATGCATGCATGTAGTACTTTTAATTATTTGGTAAAAATACTGTGATCGTCACTGAGAAAACCTGAATTTAACCTAAAAGTAATTGTCGAGTGTTTAAGCTGAAATTTCATTTTACGAATACAGTATTTCAAATGTTTTAATAATTACATTTAGCTGTAAGTTTGAAATATTAAAAGTAAAGGCCAAGTAAATAATTAATAATGCATAACTAAAAGTAATTGTCGAGTGTTTAAACTAATTTCATTTTACAAATACAGTATTTCAAATGTTTTAATAGTTACATTCAACTGTAAGTTTGAAATATTAAAAGTAAAGGCCAAGTAAATAATTAATAATGCATAACTAAAAGTAATTGTCGAGTGTTTAAACTAATTTCATTTTACGAATACAGTATTTCAAATGTTTTAATAGTTACATTCAGCTGTAAGTTTGAAATATTAAAAGTAAAGGCCAAGTAAATAATTAATAATGCATAACTAAAAGTAATTGTCGAGTGTTTAAACTAATTTCATTTTACAAATACAGTATTTCAAATGTTTTAATAGTTACATTCAGCTGTAAGTTTGAAATATTAAAAGTAAAGGCCAAGTAAATAATTAATAATGCATAAGTAAAAGTAATTGTCGAGTGTTTAAGCTGAAATTTCATTTTACGAATACAGTATTTCAAATGTTTTAATAGTTACATTCAACTGTAAGTTTGAAATATTAAAAGTAAAGGCCAAGTAAATAATTAATAATGCATAACTAAAAGTAATTGTCCAGTGTTTAAGCTGAAATTTCATTTTACAAATACAGTATTTCAAATGTTTTAATAGTTACATTCAGCTGTAAGTTTGAAATATTAAAAGTAAAGGCCAAGTAAATAATTAATAATGCAAAACTAAATATGTATAATGATGAGATTTTTTTTTTTTCTTGAATTATTCAGTGAAACTCGTCTTATAAATGTACGCAAATAATTCACATCAAAATCTTAAAATAACAAAGTTTTCTTTCGTGTTTAGCTATGCTTAATAACCAAAAAAGCTTGATTAATACAAAAATTATTTGGTAAAAATACTGTGATCGTCGCTGAGAAAACCTGAATTTAATCATATCACACAGAATTACATATTAAAAGTTTAAAATTAGTTTGTTTACATCGGAAACGATTCGCGGAATTTCGTGCCACGAAATCTCTCTCTCTCTCAAAAAAAGGGTTAGTTATAAAAAATTCAAAGTACTAAAATACATACGACTTAAAAAGAAAATAAATACGGTAAAATGAAAAAATACCTTAATAAAAGAAATCTATAAAGTTTCAACAACCGAACAACCAAATGGAACACATACGCTTCTAGAGAGAGGAAAAAGCCTTCACCTCATTGGCTGGAACATCGCGTCTGAAGATAGTAAAAGCCTCTAGCTGATTAGCTGAATGCTCGTGCATGCGTATAAATAGCATTTTTGCACGAAAAACTAAAAAGCAGGTTAGCTTTAAGTATATGGATAATTTACATACATTTTTATATATTGCATTTCAGGCTTTTGTTGTTTGTAGATGAAGCTGAAGCATTCCTTCGAAAAAGAAGCTCAGTAAGCATTATAGAGTAATATTTTTCTAATATTAATTTGCTTTGGTTTGCTTTATAAATTACCTTTTGATTATTGCTTTCTCTTTTTTAGGAAAATGTTAGTGAAAATGTTAGATCAGCTTTAAATGCATTTTTATACAGAACTGGAGAACAGTCTGATAGGTATATATATATTAACTAAAGAAAAGCTACTTTTCTAATAATCTTTTTAATAATACATCTTTTCTATTATTTTATTTTTAATATTTAGTTTTTAGTCCTTCGATTTAATTATTATAAAAACTAGAATATGTTTTGTTTCACTTAATTTAGAAATAGAATAGAAGATGAGCCATTCCCAAAGTGACATTTGATATACAATAGCCATGATTATTTCTGAAAATATAATTTTTTTTTTAATTTTCTGTGGATTTTTAATAAGCATGAGGATTGTATATAGATTTTAAGCTAGTTTGTTTTTAAAGTAAAAAATATGAAAGTTTGGTGAATGTATACCTGCCAGGTCTTCTTTATTTTCATATTATTTTGTTGCTTCCTGCCACTTCAGGATTTTTGGTTTTCTCAATTACGGTAAAACTACAATTTTCTGTATCAACATGTTCTGAATGCAGTCTGAATATGCAGAAATACGGATAATTGTGGCCTACAAGAAAGATTTTGGGAAATAAAATTTCTCTAAAACAGCCATACTCAACCTTTTTGCTTTGCAGTTCGCAACACACTATCATATATATTATTTCTGACATTTACATACTTTTTTTTTTTTTTTTTTTTTTTTTTTTTTGTCATCCACATATAACACTGAATGAGGTGTCATATGAAATATTTTTGAACAGGCTTTTGACATAATACATTGGCATTTTGTTAAAACACGTTGTCAGATTGAAAATTGTATTTAATAAAAAATTAATGAAAAAGTGTATTAGAAAATAATCTCAAAAGACTGCAATGCAAAAACTTTGCACAGGCCCACAGGTACTTATATAATAATCTTTAAAAAAATGGTAATTAAAAGAGTAAGATAACAATAGTAGTATAACAAAGCCATATAACAATATTAATCGAATCAATATTAGTATAAAGAGTAGATTTCAAAATTTTTAAAACAAAAAATCAGGAAAATTTTTTGAAGAAAATTAAACATTTATTTATGCAAAAATAATAATAATAATAATAATAATAATAATAATAATAAAAATAAATGAAAATAAAAATGTAAAAATACAGTGCAGAATTGATTATAAATAATGTTTGATTAGCACTGAAGAATAATAATATATATATATATATATATATATGGCACTGTAATGTAAATAGGATTACTTGTAAAAGGAACTTTTGACTAAACAAATGACATTTAGGCTGTTTTAATATAATTTTGAATGGAATATAAATAACAGAACAGATTTTCACCTCCCATAAAACATATAAAACAATAGTGAAAGTCTTAAACACTTTTTATAAACGTCTTAATTTCTATATATATTGAGTCATGATTGTGTGTCCCTGACTACACACGAAATGCTAGTAGTCTGCAATTTGAGTATGGTTGCTCCGAAATTACTTCTGTTTAATAAAAAGACAGACCTAATATATGTTTTTTTTAAAAAATCACTTTTACCTTAAATAATTTTTAAAAATATTACCCCATTCTTAAGAATAAAAGTTGTCAAAAATCTCAACTATTACTTACCCATCATACATAGTATAGGGTAAGTCTTGTAATCGTTTTGAGAATCAAAACAAAATTCTTTTGGTGGATTTACACGTTTCAGACACTGAAGATTCCGAAAAACATATTTTTAGAAGAAAAAATTTGCTGTCCATCTATCTGTGTGTGTGTGTCTGTAAACGCTCTATCTCCCAAACAAATTGAGATAGAGACTTAAAATTTGGTATGTACTTAGTATGTAACAATGGGAAGAAGCTTATTGAATTTCAGTAACCTCGATTATCCGAAACTATTTTTTTTGGACTCTCAAAATATTTGTTCTGATAAAAGGTATATAAAAAATTTTGAAATTGTTTAGTTTAAGGAGTGAATATAAAGACAATAACAAAACATAAATTTTGCATAAAGAATAAAGTCGATCGGATAATGAGTTGCCAAGATATTTGTAATCCTATTTTTCACACTCTTCGATTTTTCATGACCCTGTATTTCATTCAAATTTCAATTCAAAGATACATTTCAATTGGAAATGAGACGCTTAATCCGACACAGTAAACTTTAGTTAATATGATTATCAATTTTGGAGTTATAAGGATGTTTCTTTCACACAATTCAGTAATAGAACACTTAAAGTTTATGACGTCATCAAGCCACAATTTTATTCGAATTACAATGCATTTTATAAATAGTTTACACATGTTTTATTTTTATATTATACATTATGCATATCCATGATGGGTAAGTATTACGGTGGTCCCCAATTACTACTTTTTCTTACTTAGTCCTTCCACATCTGTTAACAATATTCAATACCAACTGTATTATAGTTGAAAGTTCACTTACAATTTCTAAAATGCAAGTGAATTCTTTGCATTCTGAATATACAGTGTGATTCATAAATATCGAAACAATAGCCTATCTCCTTAAATATTGCCCCTAGGCACATACT
Organism: Maratus michaelseni; assembly: GCA_963931845.1. NCBI lineage: Eukaryota > Metazoa > Arthropoda > Arachnida > Araneae > Salticidae > Maratus > Maratus michaelseni. The sequence continues at coordinate 191,968,753 of OZ007600.1, forward strand.
TCCAATTGCAAAGTTTCATCAAAAAAGGTGCAAAATTTGATGACATAAGTTGCAACTCCATGGGGGGTCTATTTGAGAAAATACAAAAATTAAATTTTTATACGGTCCCCGTAGGATAAAATTTCCAATTAGGAATTTTTTCCTTATCCACTCCTGAATTAAACAAAAAAAAGGTCCATCTTGATATCTGCAAAATTCACAGAGTTATTAAAATCCAAAATTCGTGACTTACACCACTTACGCATACTTCTGAGCGAAACGATATCAGCTCATTTGAAATGCAAGTTACGGATCGACCATAAATTTACACATTATTAAAAGTCGATCTAAGACACTGCCTTAACTTTTAGATATAATAGCGTAGAGATGTTTGCGTAAACTTGCTTGAGAAATATGCTAGAGGTCTGCATGAGACCCAGCTTTGCGCCAGGCCCGTAACCGGCACGCCCCGCTGGCCGGGACGTGCCGGCCCGTGTCTTTATTGTTCTTAAGACGTGTTGGACAGGCAATAAGTTTTGTAAAAGTAATAGCGATAATAAAACTTCTGTAAACGGAATCATTGGAAATATATTTTAATAAATTACACAGAAATATTTTCAAAAATCTACTTTTTATTATACAGCTCCAAAAGTTATGATGTTATTAAACCTATTTTTCATTTATTCCAAGCGACATTGTTGTGATAAAGATGTATCACAGTTTTATCTTTTTTAATTATTTTTATTTCAGCTCAACGTATTTCTATTTTTATAGCCTTTCCAGTTTAATTTGCCATTCCTTAAAAGCTATTTATCGGCAGTCGCGCACCTTGTACGTTGCTTTTTTGGCAAGGCAGCCTCCCCCCTCATTGTGCTTTGCGTTCGTTGAATCGGCGATGTTGTTTTCTCTGCGAGGCTTCTTCGCGCTTTGTGTTAGTTTCAGTCGGCGCTGAGCTGTGACGTCATCGTCATTCAGCGGCTCTCACTCCGCACGCGTGTGTTGTGCGCATGCGTCACCACCACTCTTGTTTGGTATGTTTTCGGGAGCTGTTTTGTTTTGGCGCTGCGGCCGAAAGGGGCGTGTCTTTCAAATACAAATTAGAATCGTTCTTTTAATTATTAAATGTTAATTTGTTTCTGATTTGCTCTTTTAATTTTCACGTAATTCCTAATCATCAAATTAGTTTAAATTAATCTTGCTGTCACATTTGTGCACCCCTTTTCTGGGTATATATACTAATGTTGCGCATTTTTGCAACAGAATTTTAATAAAAATGATGCTGTAAATTTATGATAAACGTCGTATGGTCTGGAGGCCCGCTGGCCTGTGCCGGCGCTCGCTCGTATCCTAGAATCGCGTAGCGCTGATTCTTTGGAGATCAATTTCGCGTTTTCAGTTTTCAATTATTCTATAAAATGCTGTTGTAAATTTTAAGTTTAATATTTTAAAAGTTTTAAATCAACTGGTAATTGACTTCTGAATTAATTCTATAATTCTTCATGGACGCGGCCAGAAGGAATATGTTAAAGATTCTTCGAATTTTACGAAATTTGAGCCAGTACTTTTTAAAGACTTGATGTGCAGCTTTCATCTCATCCTTCCTACTTCTTCAAGAAAATGTAATAAACATTATTGGATCCAACATATGGTATTCATCATTTATAGTCTGCATCTATTTCTTCACTCAAGTAAGACCGTTTAATATATTTTATTATTATTATGATTGTTTCTCTTCTTAAGAAATATTGGCCTAAAGAACAGATGCACAAATTGTACAGGGTTAATTGTCTATTTAAATCACAACTGCAATATTTAAAAATTCACTATACGATCTATTCCTATCATCCATTAAAATAATAATATTATTACGGCAATTGATTTATTCCATCCCATCAAAACATAACTCCGTCACAATTGTTTTGTTTTTTTAAATATTTATTCGAATGTAATAAGTTTAAGAGTATAAATAATCATTAAAGTTGCTATTGCGTATTTTTTAGGTAGATTTCGTAAGAAATACCACATATTACACTATCCCCTAAGTTGAAATTTTTGAAAAATTTTTACAGATCTATGTCGATTATGACTCCCAGAACCCCCCCCCCCCCCCCCCCCCCCCAGTTCAAAACTTTATCTATCTATCTATCTATGTCCCTATTTTATGGACACGATAACTCCCATAATTCTGCACAAATCTCTTCCAAACTGATACATAAAATCAAGGGGCATAAAATATTGGTCAAGTTCGTTAATGGGCAAAATCGAACCAAGGGAGGGGGGTTATGGGGGAACTTTTTGGGAAAACAGAAAAAAATCCACAACTTCTTAATTATAATATGTATCGAATCCGTTTAAAGGTATTATTACTTCTAGGAAAAGGGCCGAAAATTTATGTATGACAGATTTTTGATAGCACTAAAAATGGCCCCAAGAGTGGGAAAAAAGGGGGGGGGGGGTTAGAAGAAAAAAATTCATAACTTCGTCAATTCGCAAGATATCAAATTCGTTTAAATTTATTATAAATTCCCTTAATATTATCTAAAACGTTTATATTGACAAGTTTTTAAAAGGTCCTACCCTTATAGAAAAAAAAAATAAAAAAAATCCCCACCGGCTCCGCTTTAAAACAAGTTAGATTTCGAAGTCGACGGTCCCAACTGTGGCATCATGGCAAAAAGATCATTTCTTCTGCAATTCCCAACAAACAGGCGCCCCACGGTCTGCGCCTTCGAAATCTACCTGTGCCTGTAGGCCGAACCGTCAGGGATTTTTTTTAATATCATAGATGCCAAGCTCCCACTAATCTTCCGTTGTAAGTGTGTTTATTTGACCCAGGTTGAATACGAACTCTTAAGAAATTCAATTGAATAAATTCGACTTTAAACCTTTAAATTAAGTAACTCAAAGATTCATTAAATAAATTTTCTGGTTATAAAGTGGTTAACTGGTTCAAATTAATCTACATATTACGGAGGATTACTGGGAGGTTTGGCAGCTATGTAATTGTCATGTGAACACATAGTAATCTAAAGTATACTGTAAAATTTTGTTATAAACATGTATGTAGTATTTTTTTAAATAATTTTAATTGTATCTTAAGAAAAATGGAATTTTTTTGTACAAATTTTGGCTTTGTCAGAAATCTAAAATATGCACAGACACCTGTCTAGATAATGAATTAAATAAAATTAAGTGCATCGCCCATGAAAATGGTTTTCGAAACCCATCTATCACCTAAAACATAAACTGCATAAAATAAATTTATATCTCTAATAAACCTAAATTTTGTAACTTTGGCTGTATACCAGATTTGCATGAGAGACTAGGGTATGCGTTAAACACATTTAATATCTGTACCCGAGAGCCAAACGATCGAAAAAGAGGATACTATTAGGTGCAATCTTTGTTTAAAACTTTAAATGCATTTTTCTGCATCATAGGTTTTTTTTTTTTTTTTTCAAAATCTCATGTTTAAATTGATATAATTCTTTAACCATTAAAGATAAATGGTTCAAACTTAGAATATATCTTTTTCAAATATTTTACTTAAATTTTAATTTGGTAAATTTGAAAAAAAATATTCACTTTTGAAAATATGATGTGTTTAAAATAAGTTGCATTTTTTTTTCTTTTTTTTTATTGCTATTTTAAATATTTTTATTATTTTTAAATTAATATTTTTTTAAATGCTGAATCGAAATTAAAACTTATATTTTTCGGTTTAATTAAAAGAAAAAAAATTCAATTCGACAAATAATATTTCAAGTTATAACAATTTTAAATTACTCTGAATTTTTTGAAAAAAAAAAAAATATTTTTTTTAATTTTGTAAGAAGTCTTATGATGCAATTCTGTTTACAAATTATATGGTTAACCATCACAAAAAATTCAGAATTCTAACTCTATAAATAAATAAAAATAATAAATGTTTCCTGGATACCTTACAGTAACATTGTTTTTTGAATTACACACATTTCAATTTGTGTCTGATCCCTTGAAACCTCACAAATTATTAAAATGGACATATCTCTCTGAGTTTTGCAGATATCAAGATGGATTTTTTTTTGTTTAATTCAGGAATGGATCAGGAAAAATTTCCTAATTGGAAACTTTATCCTACGGGGACCGTATAAAAATTTAATTTTTGTATTTTCTTAAATAGACCTCCCATGGAGTTGCAACTTATGTCATCAAATTTTGCACCTTTTTTTATGAAACTTTGCAATTGGAAGTATGTGCCTAGGGGCAATATTTAAGGAGATAGCCTATTGTTTCGATATTTATGAATCACACTGTATATTTTTTATAAACAAATACTCATTCAAATCAAATAATAATAATAAAAAAAATGTTGTTTTTTTAAATTTTTATTTCTTATTTCCTGATATTGGTCTGTATATTTTTAATTGGAGTTTTACTGTATTACTTTTTTTAAAATCCCCAATCTTACTAATTCTTAATGTGAGAAGTTGGCAGGTAATCAGGAAGTAATTATACAGTATGGGTGACTTAGTAATGTAGGTTTAATACTATTCTTCTGTTGTCAGATGATACCTTCTAAAAAATTTAATTATGGTTTTCATGTTTGTAGTTATTAAATTCAAACAATCATAGATAATTTTCAATACTTTAAATGCTAAGTTCCATACTTATTAGTAGATCTGAAAATTGAAATGTTTAGTTAATAGCCAACAGACCCTTTTAACTTAGTCGCCACTTTATCACTATTTTAATTTTTGTTAAATTAATATAAATTAAGGTTAATTTTCTTAAATTTCCCTTCATAGATTACAACAGTTACAACTTCTGCTAAAAGTGATCACTTAAAATGTGTGGGTCCTGAGACCAGCATGAGTATAAAACAGTGTTGAATTCAGGGGGTTGCCCGGGAGGATGGATATCCCTCCAGAACATTGGAATGGAATGTCCTCCCTTCAGAAGATTTGAGATTTTATGCTTTTAATGGATAAAAAGTGCAATCCCCCCCCCCTTCTTCCTCGGAACTCTACAGTGCCCCCTTCGGGGCAGCAGAAATCCCTCCCGGAGAAAAGTCAGAATTCAACACTGGTATAAAAAATGACTGTCAATCAGTTTAAAAGTTCAGGTTATAAAAATGTTTGATAGAAAAGTGGCTGGCTGTTTATTTTATTTATTTTTTGTTTAGTCCCCATGTGGCATGTGATGACTGGATGTCTATGTATCAGCTTTAAAAATTATTAATAAAATTGCCATAAATAAAAAAATTTTAATGGTGCAAAGTCTACTGTTAAATTCAGGACTTAATAGTTTTTTTTTTTTTTTTTTCTAATTAACATACTTTATGTGTTTCAGATTCATGTTAGTGTTAGCCACAAATACTCCAGAGCAACTTGATTGGGCTATGGATGACAGAATGGACGAATTGGTTGAATTTAAATTACCTGGCTTACCTGAAAGGGAGCGAATGATCCGATACTATTTTGATAAAAATATTCTCATTCCAGCAACTGAAGGCAAAAGGTAGCTAAAAACTTTTTCACTTTTATTGTGAGCTATTAAGAAAGACCTTTAATAGATTTCTAAATGATTATAAATTGTATTTTATTTCTTTCTATGTTTATTTTAGTCTTTTATTTATAACACAAATCTAAGTGCTTTTTTGTTAGCAGGGCATCACTTTGTGCCCAAGCTAAATAGCATGCACACAAGCACTTTATCACACAAGCTAAATAACATTCCAAATGAAAATATTATGAAAAGTACATGAGACAGCTAACTAAAGGTAGAAATAGTAATTCTAATGTTATATGAATAATTCAAAGAAAATAATAACAATTTTATTAAATGCAAAATAGAAATGAAAATTTATTTAAAAGATTTTAAAATATGTATATTATTTCAGTACACAGCTCACACAACTGCAATATAAATTCAGTTAAGTATGATTTACAGAATTTTCATAGAACTCAGTGGATGTAAGCTCGTGACAGGAAAAGTAATTAAATCATAGAGTAAAATAGATAGTAAAAAAAGCAGATAGTAAATGTTTTATTTAAAAAAATCTTGAAGTTTAGTTTAAAATATTACTCTGTATTTTTAACTGGATTTTGGTGTGAGAAATATGGTGGTTAGATAGTAGCAGCCAATAAACTTTTATTATAGTATATTTTGTTGTTTTAGAATTCATATGGAGGTTGTTAAATTTTTCTTACTATGTGCTATTGTTCCTATGATCTCCCCTTTTTCCCTACTTATATTTTAAGACAATGAGTATGGATTTTATTTATAAACTTTTAATGTAGCCTTATGATTTTAAGCTTCTGAAGTAAAGGAATATGTAAATGTTAATCTCAAATGAAACTTTGCATAATTAATGTATTATAAGAGATTTTAAACAAATGTCAAAACATTAAATGCCCTCTAATTTAGAGCCATCTTAATATCTTATTTATTTTTCACAAATGAATAAGTGTTGCCTTACATTTATCTGCTTATATCTCATAGTCCTACAGATAAATTATCTATGATATTCAGTATTTCTTGATAGAATAATTTACTTGATTAACTCTCATTTTCAGAAAAACTGGGTTTCTTATTGATTTTGTTATAATTTAAGCTGTCATCACTTGGAATTTACTACATAAAATTTTAATAAAAATATCTATTTTGGGTTATGTTGCTGTACAAACAGTTGACCACTGACATCTCATTCATTGCCTTGGGATGAAATTACTTCTGTTGTGTCGTACCTAAAACTTCCTTAGGCAGACACAAACACATGGTAGAAAAAAAAACAATCTACCAAAAAAAATAAATCTTTTATATATAATGAAATTAATGGTGAATAAAGAAAGCCTTGATCGTATAGAATTTTGAACTTATGCACACAGAAAAACCTAAATAAGGGACTAAACATCTTTTGCTGCTGTAGAAAAAAATAGAAAAGCAAATGAGATTTCCTTTGTAAATTGAAAATTAAGATTTATTAAAAGTTAAAGAAACAATAGTTTAAAGAACAAATAAAAAATACATCGTGGAATCTTATTACAGACATATTTCCTTTTTAACATGAATAGCTTGATTTATGACTATTGAATTAAATTATCAGCAAAACATTACAAGGAGAATTATTTACAATTGTCTGATTACTTTTAGCATGCTTTGTTTATTTAATGGAAACATTTTTTTCTCCGGAGAAATAAAAAAAAGGTAATATTCTCACCACGTGGTCGACCACAACTCTAACTTATCATGAAATCTCTATCAAGTAATTAGGCACATATTCGGTGATTCTGTCTCTCTTTCTTTCCATCATAATTGATCCTCTGAGACTCATTTCCGATTTCACTCTCCTTCTCTAGCTCTAGAAATCAAAACACTCCTTTTCCGATAACCATCGCTCTTTCTGCCGCCTCCGTTCGTCGAAAAGTCGATGTCCTGATCACCAGCCCGGATTCCGCTCGTACTTTTCTCCACCCTCCCGATGGTCCAAGAAGCGTCCAAAAAGCCCCGTCTCCGTGACTCGCCGGTCCTTTTATCCACTTGCCGTCACGCACCTTCGCTTCATGCCACGGCAAATAATCCGATGGCGTGCCAAAGATGATGATCTTTCAGTTTGTTGATTAATTTAAAAACATTCCAAAATTTGCTTATCGATGTACAGTTTATATTTTACATATTTTCTTTTACAATAATTTCTCATTTTAAAATGGAGTAAAAACACACATAAAAACGTGGTCCGATTGTCGCGGAAGAATACACAAAACATCGTAATATCGGCACCACGTACTTAGTAAAATATGAAATGAAAATTTAGACATACAATTTTCAACAGAACATCTCTAAAAGCCTTTAAAATAATAATATTTTTACATTTAAATACGTATTTTCAAAGATAAATTATGAACCAAAATTTACTTTAGCTATTTTTTTTTTATACATTTTGAAGTATTATTAACTTGAATTTTCATTCATTATATTCATAATTATTCGAGGAAAAGGTCTTTACATCGGCGGGCGCCGAGCCAATACAAAAAAAATCTCCTCAAAACGTTATTAAACACAACAAAAATTTAAATGATATAATATGGAGCAATTTGCAATAAATTGTCTGACAGAAAATTTAGAGACATCCTAAAGTTTGAAAAAGTAATAATGTAAATAAAACAACCTAAAGAAATCATAACCCCATTTATTTATTAATTTAATTAATTACCTTTTAATATTTATTTAATTATTTATTTAAAAAAAACCCAAATTATCAACATTTTTTTTTTTTTTTTTTTTTTTTAAACTTAATTAGCAAAATTCAAATTATCAACATAACACTTCTACCACTCTCTTGAAAAGAAGGAGGTGAAATTTTTATTTGCAACATTAGAGTTAGAACCTTGTTGAATTTTCATGTTTCACAAAATACTTGCTAGAGGGTGTTGTATGTCAGCTCAAATTGTAGAGATGGCTAAAGACATTTAGTAGATGATGTCATCTCATTCCAAGGTGATGACCAGACTTGTATAAAACCAAAAACTTTCTGCGCACATAAATATTGAGTCAAAAACTTTCTGCAAATTAATTTAATGTTTAATCAAATTACGTGTTGTATTATTTTTACGATAGAAATTAAAAACAGTAGTTTAAAATAATTACCATTTAAAATTAATTAATATTAATTAAGAATAATTATTTTGGTTAAAAAAAATAATAAAGCTAAAAATCCATGATAGGAAGAGCTGAATTCTTATCAATTATTTTGTCAATGCATTTAAAAATAACCCAATCCTTAATATTTTGACCTCTTCGCAAGTGTCTGTAATGTCACAACAATGTTTTGCATCTTTAAATTTTGAACTGTGCGCAAACAGTAAATAAATCGTACATAAAATTGGGGAATATTTTTAATTTTTTGGTTAAAAAAATTTTTTTTTTGCAAAGTTCCGAATTTTGCAGAAAATTTGCCACACACGGCGCGCGTGCATCTATATTATACAACTCTGTTGATGACATAATGTATGTAATTCAGTAAACAGAGTTTTCCCAGTTTAAAAAAAGGGTAGGGTGCTGCTGATGGAAAAGGGGCACTTTTTAGATTTTTAAGGGCATTTTTAGGCCCTTTTAATATTCAAAAATCAGAACACTCTTTTCAAGAAATGACAATGAGTAAGTTTTTTACTATGCAAGTAACTTTTTAATAGAAAAAGCAGTAAAGGAGCCATTTTTTTTACTGAGGGCAAGAAGGTTACTGTTTTTTGGATGAGGGACAAGAAAGGTACTATTTTTTAAAACCAAAAGCTAGCAAGGTGCAGCAAACTCCTGAAATTGTCTGGGAAAAACTCTGAACAGTTAGTTATTATATAAGGAAATGTGATTGCTTGTTGCCATATCGCCTCTAATAAATTCAAATCCTTATCAAACACATGAGATAGTTAATGATCATGTCTTATTTTTGTTAAATTAAATTTTCTATAACAATCACTATATTGAAAATTGTAAGAAAAGTTTAAAAATCCAAATTATGTCTTTTGGTCCTTTGGAAAAATTATCCTTAATGTATAAAAATTTCCATGGACACATTTCCTTAAATTAATGTTGTGTTTTATTATTATATATTATTTAATATTTCATTTAAATGAGGATCATTGTTATTTATTGTGCAATAAATATATGAATTTGTTCATTTGTATTGCAGAAAATTCAAGCTGGAAACTTTTGACTATGGAAAAATTTGTTCAGATATTGCACAGATGACAGAAGGTTTATCTGGTAGAGAAATAGTAAAACTTTCCTCAGCATGGCAGGTAGGTTCTTAGTTTATTCTGTAAAGTTACTAAAGATGATCTCTATTTAAAATTGAGCTGTTTTAGGATTTTTTTTTCTTTTGGCGATTCTTTTAATTACAGTGTTACAAAATGGATCTTTCGAGAACTTTTTGCAAAAACCCTGATGGTTTCCATTTCCCCTTTTCTTCAATATTCTGTTTTAAAGATTCATGTTTCCTTTGTTTAAAAAATTTAGAATTTTCTTGGCAAAATTGATAAGGTGCTAGTTCAGAGCTTGCTAAATTATTATAAAAATTATTTCGTATCTTTTTTTAAATTCATATTGAAAATCATTAAATATAGTTTTTAAAACTAAGCATGTAATTTGTAAGATTTTCAAGTTGCTAGTTAAAAATTAATATAGTTTTTCCATTTTTAATTATCTATTGCAATAAACAGCATGGTTTTTATAAAATAAGTAAATCTATACCATGGGTGGCAGTTTTCCATCCTGTGATGGGATTCTGTTTTTGGTTCCTATTTGGAAGACTGAATGCAACAGAAAATTATTCATCTCTGGTCTCTAGTTCTGTATTTATCATCAGCCACCCCATCTTTTCTTTTTCTTTCTTATATATTACCTTGAATTTTTCAGCTATATTATTATAACTCTTGCAAATTTATGTTTTGAATATGCGAATGTTATGTTATGTGAAAGTAATTTGTGTTTTATCTGATTTTGATGCAAACATATTTCAGTCCTGCGAACATTTCTGACTTTTACCCATGAATCATACCATAACGTACTAAAACAGTGGTGTTAAATAAACATGCTGATTTAGAGCTTTAAAATGTATTATTTATTTTAAATATAAATTTGTACATTTTACCATTCAAGGCAAAGACATTTGTGATAAAAATGACCTGTTAAACTGAGGGAAACTTTAAATTTGTAAAATAAAAAATTGAGGCCGGGTAGCTTAGTGGTCAGTGTATAATGCTGCCACGCTACAGGTCGAGGGTTCGATTCCGGACTTGGGCAAGGTAACCAACCTTTCTATAGGGGTCGATAAAATAAGTACCATTGAGTAGGCTTGGGAACTAAATACTGAGGATTATGCGTTAGGTTAACCAATTGACTGGAACATATACATTATTTATATATCACCTCAGAAAGTATTTCATGATTTATAACTCATTGCATTCTTTTATACTGCTTGCTACAGCAGAATGTCAATAATTAACGGAAGTTTTACTCCAATGCAATGCTTAATTGGCTTTTCTTCAAATCTTGTAACAAATATTTGCATTTGCAATCAACAATTCAATATTAATTTTTTTGTGTGGCTTATCAAACTAACTTATATGTCTTGAATTGAATGAAATTTTATACAATTAAAGATTTGCATTGCTATTTTTTGAGTAAGCTGTCTTAAATGCACAAAATTAACTAATCAGCACATAACTGTAGCAGCCATCATGATAACCGATGTTGATAAATATAACTTACTAAAAATCAGTGTGCATGTTAGTTGACTAATCTATTTTATATTCAGAACAACTTATTCACACCATGCAGATATTTTTGTTGTATCATTGCTCAGATAGTAGGCAGTAATCCCTATGTTCATGTTACATTTTAAAACAAGTGGCAAATCATTTAGTGGGTGTTTTAAACTCTACACAGTTGAAATAATGTGTTAGCATTTCCATTGATTTTTCTTCGGTGGGACCTCTCTTACATGGTATCATGACTGGCTTACAAAAGCATTTGCATTTTCCAAGTTTGTTTTATTAAATTCTTTTTTGAGCAATTCTGTCCAAATGATAGTTCCCTGAAGAAAAAAAAACTCATTACAAATGCTCATGTTTCAGCTGTGTAGAGTTCAAAGAAGCATCCACAAACTGCCTTGAAATGGAGCAAATAATGGAACCCTCTGTATATTATTCTGAAATTCAGCTTCTTTGTGATTGAAACCAATAACTCCTTTTGCAGTCTCACTGTTTTTTGTTTTCTTGAATAATCTTTTGAAAAGTAACAGGAATTCAATTCACGAGAGTATGTAAACATAAACAGACAATTGTCCCAAATGTACAGCTAGGCAGCTACAATCAAACAGTGTAAAACAATATAATATATAAAAATGAATATTCCAAAGCAGATCTTAAAAGTCTTCATTGAACACCACTACATTCACTATCTTGTCAAATCAGCTGGGTTAATTTTAACTCTGTCCATATTTTGCTGTACATTTAAGCAGGGTTCTCACTGACTTTTGACCAATATTTAAAATATGGCTAATCCGAAAGAAGAAACTGAAGCCAAATAAAAAATATGTTTGACAGATAGATATGTGGTGAAACATTGATTTTAAATCTTCTTTAACCTCCGGTTCTTTAGTCCCCATTATTAATGAGGCTTGGCAAATATTGTCAAGACACTAACCACACTATACTTGCTGCATATTTGGATTATGCTAAAGGGAACTGGCATTGAGCAATGCATATTGAAAAAAGGGTAAAAATAGCCAAACTGCAAAAAAGACAAACATTTTTGCTTCCCCTCCCCCATACCTTAAAATCTCCCTTTTTTGAGTGGTAAGAAATATTTCATTGAGTTATTTAGAAAATTGATGCCTTATTGTTGCTAGGACATAACAAATAGAACAGAAAAATTCAAATAATTTAATAGATTTTAAGCTTTGTGTGCTCAGGAGGAACAAAATGGTGAGAGAGCGCAGGAAAATTAGATGATTGCTACTTCATTGTCACAGCAAAGTGACAAATATAGAAAAAAAAAATTAAAGTTTTAAAGATCTTAAAATTTGAGAGCTGGGAGAGCAAAGTGGTAGGAGTGGAAATTTTGGAGGAAGAGGATTGATTGTTTATTTTTTGTTACTATGTTGTAACAAAGCAGAAAAAAAAAGTTTTGAAAATTTTAAATTTTGCGTTCTTGGAGCTGGGGGAGGGAGCAGTAAAAGGAGAAGTTGTGATTTCAGTGAGGTAGGGATTTAAATGATTGATTATTTATTGTTAGAATAAAGTAATAAAGGGGGCATAAAAAGTTTAATTAATTGATAAAAGTTTTAAAGATTTTTGACTTTGTGTTCTGCAAAGTAGGCAAAGAGAACTTTTTTAGGGGGATTTTGATTAGTTCTTTTTAAAAGCAGAAATCCACTGAAATGCGGTAGATTCCTATCAGAAATAGAATGGTGTACAGTGAACTCTCATTAGTGCAGTTTTCCAATGAAGACCTTTTTTGGCTCGCACTAACTAAAGTCGGCAATCAACAATGTAAACATTTGAATGCTGTAAAACATTCACTTTAGTTGAATAACTTGAATTCAGTTTTTGACATAAATTAAATAGGTTAACAACTTAATGTTAAAATAAATAACTTTTTAATTTACAAATTTTATTTAAAAAGAAAGTTAGTGACAATTTGTTAATAGAAAAGATTAAATTGCTGAGGACAAACAAAATATGCAAAAAAAAATGTCATTTGTACATAAATGAATTTTAATTAAAGTAATGTGTGACACACTCGAAAATTTAGTTTGTTACATCACATTTTGATTGGTACTATGGGTGAATAGCCATTAGTAATTTTTGAACCTTGTCTTACATTTTTAGCAGTAGAAAGTTTTCTTTCTTTTCATTACTGGTATACAAATGATGTATTTTTACTGTCACTGACAATTTCTTGATCCCTCAATAACCAAAGTTGCTTATGAAAAAAATAATGTACAAAAGATGTTTTGATTCTGCTCTGTCAGTTTGTGAAAAAATTGTCTGCATTATCCAATTACTTGTACACTTTAAGCAATGTCTTTAACATTACCATAAAAATCCTGAAATAAGCTCCCCTCTCAGTATGATCTGAAGGAAGATGTTTAAAAAATAAATAAATAAGGTATATTCGTTGTATCTATATTTATTGAGTTTTTATGAGTTTTCTTTCGTTTATTATGAAACACACCCAGTATGATTCATCATTTCATTGATGCAATTGTGCTTTCAACAAATTAGTTAAATATTTAACTGCACACTAGTCTTGTGTAAAATAAGCATGCCAAATTTTCATCAGCAATTTCTAAGGAGTATATTGCAAAGAAAATATTATTGGAAACTTGTAATTTAAATGCATTTTTAACTTCTATGTATTAAATTTCATTGTCCCCCCCCCCACTCCCTCCCAGCAAAAAAAAAAAAAAAATCGTAATATAGAAATTTTGTCAAATGGAAATTCAGATATCCTTTTCAAAGTAGAAAATTTACTCATCATTTATAGCTTATTTTTAACTACTATATATATTTTAAAGTGGTGATGTTTGCTGTGTGGCATTAAAAATTAATTGAAGAGGAAGTATAATTGAATAGAAATTATTTGTAGTGATTGTATAATTGAATTATTGCAGTTGTGAATAAGAAGCAACAGACATTGCACGATTTGTGCATCTGTTTTTTTGGTCTTGAAATCAGAAGAGAAAATAAACAAATTATATAAAATAAATGCATCTTACTTTACTTGAAACACTGTAATTTTTGTTGACAGAAATGAGGAAACTATATTGGCAAGAAAATACATCTCTATTTAATTCTTTTTAGGCAGAAGAGGAGGGTGTTGAGAGTTAGTGGACACTGTACATAGACATTTTAAAACTTGCATTCTTGAGAATTATCTTTTAGAATCAAAGATGATTTAAATTATTTCTGGCCAATTTCTGTGAAGATACTTGAATAATTAATTAAGAAACTTTACATTACTTTAATTAATTTTTAAAATATTAAAATTATATGCAACAGTATCGTAGATTTTCGAGAACATTAAAATCTTCGAATAGCGGCCAACGACCCCGGAGATCAACTCAACAGCTGGATCTCAGAATCGAACATACTTTTCAGAATATTTTTACTGCATCACTTCAATTGAAAATCTGACGTAAAATATGGTGACATTTGTATATATATGAATAAATGGGGGGCACAAATATGCATGAAAGGTTACTTTGAATTTATTAGTTAATTAGAAATTACACAGAAATTGAAAGAGCAAATTAAGAACTCATTAAGAACTGATAAATACAACAAGCTATTTGATTTGTGCAAACAGATACACCCTTTTTTACTGCAGCACTTACAGTGTGAGAAAAATATAACATGAAGAGCGCTCTGGAAAAATGGAAACACTGTTCCTTTGGCTCATGCATACAAGTGCACAAGTGACCGCAAGAGGAGAGAGAATTAAATAATATGTAATTTAGCTTTGAATAAAATTCTGAAAAAATTAGTTTCATTCCGAAATTTTTTTACATTTTGGAAATGCTTGAGAAACATTTTTGGGAATAAGTGGGTGATCGGTTAACGAACTTAATCCGTTCCAAAACAATGTTCGTTAACCGAATTGTTCGTTAACCGATCATAGATTTAGTATAGATTTCTATGGGAATTCGATTAATTCGTTCTTAGAAGCCAAATGGTATATAAAAATTAATATAAATTCTCCCTAAATTTTTCCATATTTAATATGAACAGATCGTATTTTGATGGCTTTGTCCGTGTTGTGCTGTACTTAAAAATAAATAAATAAATAAATGACATGCCCTTAGCCCTTTGTAAAAACTTTTAGGATCACATTCATTGACTACAGCATTAAATCATATCAATTTTTCTCTTTGACCTATCAAAAACTCAATTATTTCTCTAAAAGATCGTGTTTACTGCGGGGCCCGATAAAGCTCAAGTGGAGCCTAGAACCTTTTAATAATTTAAGATCTAAATTTCAATTAAAATAATTAATTTCCAGTTAAAAATATTTATTTAAAAAAAGACACAAAATATAAAAAATAATTTTTTAATATGATCATTGTAATTTGGTGGCCCTAAAATATAGGGACCGACCCTTGGTAGTCCATGAATTAATTAAGCCATAAGTATACAACTGTTAAAATGTTGGCTAAATCGATAACAGATGCAATTAAATACAGTTCTGCGAATTTGAATCGCAGCATTGCTTTTTCTTCGCTTTGTTTTGTGAGGTGTTCGTTATCCGAACATAAAAATCTCTCGCGGAAGTGTTCGTTAACCGATCTGTTCGTAAACCGAACAGTTCGTTAACCGATCACCCACTGTACTTTAAAAGATTCCAACCAACATTGAATGGTTTTGAAAGCTTTAATTATTTATATTTCTTTGATTGTTGTTACAAGGCAAAATATATCCATGAATATTTGTAAATATAAAGTGCTATTGGTGTATTTATGATGACTGATAATGAAAATTATTATTATTATTTTTTTAATTTGGCTTTGGTGGTAAATTGAAAACAATTAAAACTTTAAAATTTTGGTCTGAAAAATTCATTAAATAGAGAATTTTGTAAAATAAAAGTTTGCTAAATAAAAGTTCAACTGTATGTACTTCACAATCGTATTTTTTTTTCTTTTTACTTATTGTTAATAAGGTTATTTAAAAATAGACATCTTCCTTCTCTTTCTCTCTCTCTCCCTCATTTGTTATCAAATATGTCTGTGTTTTCAAATTCTCATATTTTCCCTCTTCATTAAAAAAAAAAAAAATATTGTTTTTTGCATTTTTATTATTTGTATTTCAGTAATTTTGTATGGATGCATGTCTTAATTTATATATTATCTAAACATTTCCAAGAATATTCATGATTTATTGTAATTTAAAAAAAAATGTGTGTAG
The DNA here is from genome assembly GCA_963931845.1 of Maratus michaelseni. NCBI lineage: Eukaryota > Metazoa > Arthropoda > Arachnida > Araneae > Salticidae > Maratus > Maratus michaelseni. The sequence goes on from OZ007600.1 coordinate 191,985,177, forward strand.
TAATAATTTTTATTATATTTTAGCATGCTGCTTACACCTCAGATGATGGGGTATTGACAAAAGACAGAGTAATGGCTGAAGTCAATCTTATAGTTCAGGGTCATAAACAGAAATCCAGATGGCTAGCAGTAGAAGAAGCTAGAAAACAAATTTTAGATTCCTCTAGAAATCATTCATCATCCTCAGAAAAAACTTCACCTAGTTAATCAATAATGTTTTGTTAGATTCAATTTAGGATTATTGTCAAATTGAAATGTTATATTAGCTGGTGTCTGATATTTAAATAAGATAGGAAAATGTGCTTTGTTTGAGAATTGAAACCAGCATGCCAGATCATCGTAGTACATGATGCATTTATATTTTTGTAATTAAGAAACAAATTATGATGACCATGTAAAATCATTTCTTTTCATATTATTCAACATTGTAATTTTTTTCATATTTGTAACTATATCATATTTTAAACCCAAAGAAAAACTAATTCCTATTGTTTGTATTCTACAAATAGACTTTGATAATGTATATATTTTGTAATATTACAGAGCAAACGTTTTATTAATCAAATTTTTAGAATATTTAATCTGGTCTGATACTTGATTTATTGATATAATTTGTGACTGAATCTAAATTTTTGCACTTTTTCTTTAATCCTATAAGCATTTGTCCCAGCATTTTCCATCATGTAGTTGGCACATTAAAAAGTTGGTGCTGCAAAATTTTAAATTCCTGTTCGTTTTTCCTATTACATAAAATAAATAAGGTATTTGATTACCACTCTACATACTCATAATTTGCATAGTGTTAAATATATGCAGAAACAGAAACATTGCCAAATGCTCAAAAGATTACTTTGAAACATTGCTGTTTTGCTGCTAAGTGTAGAAAAGAAAAGTACTTGGGAAAGAATTAGTGTGCAGGGATTAGCATTATTATAAAAATTTCAGATAGCAACAAATATAAAAATACATTATTTTGAATAGAAGCAATATAAAATCGTAGGTGATTAACTAAAGATTGCTGGGCAATCTACTCAATAAAATGACTCCAGAAAGAATGCTGTACACATGTTTCCCATTATACATAAATCATTTGACTTTGTTAATAAATTTTGCATTTAATTTCCATCCTGTAAATTGTATAAAAATACATATAATTTTCTTGAGAAACATTGCATCACAATGGTATTTAAAAGCTAATGTTCCTGATATGTGCAAGGCTTCCAGCGACTTTGAAAATCAGATATTTGGAAAATGGTTCAGGGGATTCATGAAAAATTCAAAATATTTCTTGAAAGTCATGATAATCTGCATTTATTTGGTAAAATTGTGTGAAAACTGATTGCTTAAATCTGTACAATGATTATTGTTAATTATTATGCTTTTATGTGGCGTGGATTTTGTTAATTGTTATATGACAGTTTTCAGCAATTGTCAACTGGAAGAATTTTCTGGTTAAAGCAGTTGATGATTTATTAACAAAATTTATAGTAGTGTTATTCACATTACTGCTTTGTGGTCTATTGTCGTGTGTCTATTAATGTTAATTATGTCCATTGTTTGTTTAATATATTTGCAATTCATATGGGAAAACATTCAGAAAGCCAATAGGCTAGTTTCTGCCGATCTTCAAGCAAAATATGATATTGACTTTTAGTTAATTTAGGTTATTATTTTAAATGCAGTTTTCTACTTATAGAAGCATCTTTACTATTTGTAATTTATGTGAATGTTCTTCAGATATTTTTAAACGCCTACCAAGCTAAATGCAAAAAAAAGTTCTGTTGAGTCATTTTCCTTCTTTCTTTCTTTTTTTTTCATTTTTAAATAGGTTCTATTTTTGTTCCACAAATTAAACCTGAATTATTATTGTTTACTACTAGTTCAATCCTCTAGCCCTAATCCTTTCCTTGGGAAAAAGATCTGAATTCAACACAAGTATTAATAATTTTTTGAATTTTATTTACTTTACTGCTTTTAATTATTAATTAATCATCTGATTGTTTAAAAAAAAGTATATATTAAGGCAGATCTATTTTTCTTGTCAATCTATTGGGACCAAAGAACTTTAATTTTCTAAGGATATTGCTGATGTCACTAGGCTTTTGAAATCCTCAGTTTCTTGGACCAAGACACTTCCAAAAAACTGGGTATTTTTTTTTTTACAAAAGTGGTCCTCCTTTCAGAAGTAAGACAATGTGTTTAATACCTAATATGTAGAGTTGCAAAATACCAGTTTATTTCCAATAGACCCGGTTTATTCCCAGGTTTATTGCCAAAAGACCTGGTTTATTCCCAAGTTTAACCCGGGTTTTAGCCTTTGCAACTCTACTAATATGCCTCTTTTGAAATCTCTTAAGTGAAAAATTATACATGCTGAAGGACCCATCACATTTTTTTTTCATGCATCTCTTTGAATTTTTGCTTAAATGATGTGCACATCCACAGTTTCTCTGACAGTTTCTGGAGAAATACATCTTTTTCTCTGGACGACAAGAATCTGAAATTATTCCTACTGATCCTTAATACAATATGTTAAATCATGACATGACTCTGTTTTTATGTAGAATTTTTAATTGATGTTAATAATTGTTAAATAAGTTATGTTATTGTCTGGAAAGTATATCTGCATAAACATTGCTGGGAAACTTAATGTGTCTAATGCATAAAATGAAAAATTATATATATATATTTAATATATACAAATTTTATTATTTTTCTTAAAAGTTTCAAAAAATATTAGAATGTTCGCTGTAAATTAAAAAAACGGTAACAGCTTTTTAAAGTAACAGCTTTTTATAAAGCTTATAAAAGCATTAGCTTCTAAATGAGAATTAATGTAGTTTTATAGTTTGTAAAATTATGTATACATTTGTTGCTGTGTATCAAACATGAGATGAGTGTATTTATGTACATATGATCATATTTCACTTCTTGCATCAGCAATAAATCAATTTAGTAATAAAGATTGTTTTTGTAATTTTTGGTTTTGGTAATGTGTTTCATTTATTAACTAAGCTAAAAGTTGTCTTGGCATCTAATGACATCAGTAAATATAAATCTTCTAAAATAAGTTTGAGTATCTTAAAATATGTTGATGGAATAAATTCCAAGACATAATATACAGCTTATTTAGCTTTATAATACCTTTTGCATATCTGCCAACTCTTCCGCTTTTAATGGAAGTCTTTCAATTGTTGCATTGTTCATTCTATATTTGGTTTTAATTTCATTGATGTTCTTTTATTATTCACTAGCTGACCAGCCCGGCGTTGCCCGGGCCCATGATAATAAAGTTAAACAAACCAAAAGTTTGTATGATTTTATATCTATAACTCGATAAGGATGCATAATTTTCCAATAAAAAAAATCCAAGATTTTTAATAATTTTATACAGCTTCTAATAACACCATTCCAAATTTTTATTTACTTGTTTTGTATTTTTCTTTATTCAAGGGATAACGGACATCATTTCTGCTATGCTTGCTCGTAGAGAAAAAAAAAGAAACATGTTAAAATATTTTTTTGTTCTGCAATCTGTTGAACTGCGAAATAATAATCATCTTCGGTTATAAGAATCGTATAATCTTAATTTTTACAAACTTGTAATGTGGAAACAGGGAGGATTCGAAAGGTGTTAATTTTAAAATCGTAGCTTAATTAGAATTGTTAATTTGAGTCACCTAAAAAATCTCTTAGTACCTCTTTCTTTGTGGTTTCATTATCGAGCTGCGGCGGCTCAAATTTTGATTAAAAAAATGTGTTGATCATTGCAAGATTAAATCGTTCAAAAAATTAAACATTTCTAATTAATATTTCTGAAAGTTGTGGATGGAATTTTTTGAAATTTGACTTTTTGAATTTTTTGATTTTTTGTTTATATAGGTCTGCAAATTTTCGTGTCGAAAGACCTAATAGTTTCTGTTATTTCGACATGTGTTGAAAAGGTGTAGTTAAAAGACATTGTGGTAACCCAACCTTTTTCCTGTAAACCTAAAATCTTTCTTCCCTCTCCCAACACACACCTCATTTTGCGGTTTCACATTTCTTTTGCACCATTTTAGAAGCGATGGTTAATGAGAAACTAATTAATATCTTGGGTAATTATCAAAATATTAAAATTCTGAGACTCAGGTGCACATGGCCAGACCTTGGACTATCCACACCTAAATTTTCAGACTTCTAGGTGGGCTAGATTTTGCTAGCCATTGCAGACAGACAAACAAACACACACACACAGAGCGAAACTTTCTTTTATTAATATAGATTTTCACACCCACACATTTTATCTGAACAGTTTTACAACTTGAACCATAATTATACAAATATAGATATAAGTTGACTCATCTTATTATAAAGCATACTTTTTAATTTTGGCATCCATGTAGAAAAATAACTCAGTAAATCCAATATATTAAAATATATTTTTTAAATTCATGTAGATCAAATATATGTAATAACTGCAGTTGCCTTTATTTTATTAGGGCTTTATGACCAATAGAGATCGAAGGCCAGGTCCTGAAGACATTAGCACAAGATATACACCTTCCATTTTAATAGGTACCACTGGAACAGAAGACCGATTTGGCCACATTTTTTATCCTTATCAGAAGGAGGGAATTTTTAGTGTTGGTACCTCTCTCCCACTTACCCTTCATATGTTAATTTGGTGTGGGTCCCGATTTTAGAAAATTCACTGCTTTGATTTACATTTGGTAGAAATTAAAATTTTTTAAATTATAATTTTTTAAGTATAGCAAGAGGAAAGAAAAAAAAAAAACTCATTATTTAAACTATCTATTCCTAATTTCTAATTTGTTTTTCCATGCATAATCATAAGTAATATTGAACTATTGATTGATAGAGGCATATTTTAAAAAGAATGTTTTATATTTTATTTTCTACTTTTTAGTGTTTAAAATATTCAATTATTGCAGTTTCACAGCCAGTTGGCATCTTTTAGCAAGCATGGTTTATCGCATAATTAACTCCATTGTTGTAGCTGTTATATAGTTGTTGCATAAAGAATATTTGGCGATTTATCACCTGCACCTGGCTTACAGAAAAATATCTTAAAATTAAGTTAATTTATAATTAAATTCTAAAAATGTTGTATTGTCATCGAAAACACACCTTTCTACATAATTTGTATAATTCTAGCCTATCAAGAAATGAGTGAAAAATCGATTATAAAATTCCAGCTTATACATGAACCAAGTTAAGTTAAATAAGAGTAAAAATTATAAGCAATTAGAATAAAGGCTTATTTTATATACATATATTTTTTTAGCATGCACAAAAACACCAAGTTCATTTGTTATTATTTTTAACCAACATCTAATAAAGGAAACTATACAGTTCAATTGTATATATATTTTTAGTGTGTATTCACACATAACTTTTGAATGGATGCTCTAATGTGATTGCATATCAATTTCATCAGGATCCAACATCTCTGATCAAGTCCATTCGTTCCAGGTTTGTAAAAAACCCGGGTTTTTTATAAAAAAAAAAACCCAGGTTAAATGGGCAATTTTCCCCGGGTAAATTGGGTTAAAATGCCAAAATGTGGACTATGATTCCACCTTCCTCCCAAATAATAATCTTAACAGGGTTGCTACTGTATAGGGAAAACTGGAAAAACTGAGGGAATTTAAAAATGAGTATTAAAAAACAAAGAATTTTACTAAATTTTGGTATGCAAAATTTATCCATTGAAATTTTGAAAATTCTCAAAGGAATTATTCAGGACAAATTAAATTTTTTGCTCAGGAAAGCGGAAGGAATTTGATTGTCGAAATAAGTAGCAATCTTGATCTCAAATAAAATCTTTGTGAACACTTCATAGTTTAATAGATGGGAATGATTTCATAGTCTTAATAATGATCTCAATATTTTTCTTAAAATACACATTATATTTCTTAAAATGCGTATATGATTCCTTTAATTTAAATAACAAACAAATTTTAAATATCAAAACTATCAATTGCATGTTATTTAATAATAAAATATAACTTTAAAAAAAACTACTCCTTTGAAATTATCATAAGATTAGCAAATGTTGATAAAAGAAAATATCTTACAACAAAATTTTTTCTTATATGTATGTATAATCTATTCATATATGGTTAAATTTTTAGTTTTTAATACAATTCATTTAGAAGAAATTATTTCTATTCGAAAACTTCACCTAATATTACAATGTGACCTCCATTTTGCCTTAGCCTAAATGCATTTCTTTTTGAATTAAAACAGTAGCTGTGTAACTATCCTTAATAGGCTATTCTTATTTTAATTAAAAAAAAAAAATTAGTATATCCATTATAAATAAATATGATATATATATGTATATATATCACAAACACAAAGTAGATAATTTTTAATAGGCTGATGCAATAAGACTAAATATAGCAAATGATCATTTGTTAAGTTTAGTTTTAAACATTTACATTTTGCCTTCACTATCAATAAAAAACAACTAAAAAATGATGCAATCTGTAGAAGGATTATCATCACTGCTCATTGTTATTACTTTTATTTAAAATTCCAAAACAGCTCTCTGATTGGTTAATGGCATTGCAATATATTATAAAAAGTTTTTTAATGGTAATTCTATAACTAATTTTTTTTTATTATAACTATAAATAAAATATTTTCTGTAACTAAATTTTATTTTTATAACTATGAATAAAATATTTTCTTTGCATATACTATTCGAATTAATTTAATAAATATAATAAGTTTAGTAAATATAATACTCTTGAAGCTAACTGAAAAGCTTAAATTTACGTTTTAAATTAAAATCTAAAACGTTTTAAAATTACAGGGATCCCAATCTAAAAGTGTAAGTAAATTAGTACAAATATATTTTCTAAGATTCAAAGAAGAGAATAAATAAAACAAAATAACCATAAACTGTTAACCAATACATCATTTGTTCCTTTCTAAAAATATATTTTTTAAAAAGCCCGGGTTTTTTTTTAAACCCAGCCCAGGCGGGTACCCGGGCAGCTGCCCACTACAACCCTGATTCGTTCTCTTGTCATTTAAAAAAAACTTTTTACACTCTTAATTTTTGTAAAAATCTGCCAATCACCACGAAATTTGAATATGCGTTTAAGATACATAGTACTTACTACTTTACAGTTTAAAAGAAGTATGTATAATTTGTTTACAGGGACATTTCAAAAATTTTAATATAAGATCACCTACAGCATGCCAGTAATAATGTACAGTAGATTCCAATTATTTGAGACACTATTTAATTGGGATAAAATGTCAACTTAATTTCTGATAATTGGGGAAGCTGCTTTGTGCTGAGCCAATGTATCCAAATTAACCAGAATCTACTGTAGTTTAACTTAAATGTAAATAACACTAAAAAGCTAAAAAAAAAAAAAACCCTGTTTCTTTAAAATACGACAGTTGATGTGCAATAAGTAGAAAAATAAGCAATATTACTTACATGAATATTTTTTCAAAATTTGTAAACAAGTCCTTTATTAAGAAATGGTTAAAATAATTGAAGTCAGTTTTACTTTTTTTTTTGTTTAGTTATTTTATATCAAAAATACTTGGAGCATTACAAACAGCAGCTCTAATGTATTTTTTTTCCCTCATCTGACATTTTTTACAAATTAACACAATTTTTCTTCATTTACATTAAAGAGGAAATTTTATGTTTTTTTTTTTTTTTTTGTTACATTCTCACTTAACATATTTTTATTCTTAAATGCATATCAATTTCTGATTCTAAAGAAATAACAGCATTTAAAAAAAAATCTGGTAAATGTGACACCTTTAGTTGCAATGAACAGCTATTTGATGATTGTCCTTTTATGACTGGAAAATTAGTTAAGACATTTTCTTGAGTGTTTTATTTAGGAATGAAAATTATTTTATCTATAACAGCTTTATCAGCTTGAGCAGTAAATCATAATGTATTACAGTGAAAATTTTGTCAAATTGACCTTTTAGCAAGAAATATATATTTTTCTCTTGCCAAATTTGGTTATATTTTGCTATGTGTATATAAGTATATGTCTATATATGCACAGGTAGGGATCATATTTAGGCATGTACAGCTGCACATAGCAAAATATAACTAGCAGTTTTTTTAAAAAAGAGTATTTTTATTGCATTTATTATTATGAAACATTTTGATGGTTAATAAAACTAACTTCTAGAAGCCTGGGATTTTGTGAAGATGGTGAGATATTTGGTTCGGAAAAAAATAGAAATTTCATAATGTGTTTTGAATTAGATGCAGAGTATGATTTTTCTCTGACTGATCATATTGCTTTCTTTGCTAATCCTGGAGAAAAGGTCTGCTCGTGATTAAGAACTTAAGGAGATTGAATATGTCTTATGGGAAACTCAATAAGCTTAAAAGTAGATGTTAAAAGATTTTTGTGCTTTGTAAACACTTACACCACAATGGACAAACATTTTCTAAAGTTCATTTGAACTCTTTAGAACTAGTGCATGATCTGAAATTTTATAGTAGTAGCACTCATATGAAAATACAACAAACGTGTCTGTAATTGAGCTGAGGAAAGCAAAACTTGTTTGTGGTGACTTCAATGGTTTCTCTGTGACTCTACTCCTCCTAAACTATTCAGCAGATGACCATCTAAATCAGCGCAGTGATAGATGCAATGGCTGTCATGGTTTTCATAAAAAATTAAACCTGACAAAAATAGTGTTTGTGAGTAATAATTTTAGATCATAAGTATACCATAGATTTAACATTAAAAGTCACTATCTTTTTTTCCCCCGTTGCTACAAAAATATTGTGCATATGGACAATATCTATATTAAAATCATTAAAATTACAGACATTACATTACAAAAAACATATTAAAATTAGACGTTTCGGATTTACACGAAAATCCCTCATCAACAAACATTAAAAGAAAAAAAAATCTATATTATAAAGCAAAAACATATCCATGAGTAATACTGATGATGAAAGAACCTGAATAATAATTTTCACTTTTTTGATAATTTATTAATTTATCTGTATTGAATGTTATTTTTTACGCTGATGATTTTTCTGGATTGTTGAATTCTCAAGAATCGCCCATCCTTGCTGGAGATTGAGATTTTAAAATTCAGAAAAAACAAATGTTTACTACCTATGCACTTGAATAACCACATTTTCCCCAGACATATGAGGAAGAGATCATAATGCCTGCGAACTCAGGAAAATTTAAGCTGATTCATTAGCATTTGATGTTTTTTAATTAATATCTCGGCTAATTATCAAAAAATAAAAAATCTGAGTCTTAGGTGCATTTGGACACCAAATTTGCAGATCCCTACGCGATAGATTTCTTTAACATCAGACACACAAACATCTTTTATTAATATAGATATTGGAGTTTGCGTGATCATTTTTACAGGGACAGTTAAATTGCAGCAATTATTTTCTGTTTATTTACCATACATTTTTGTCTTAATAATTTATAACTTTTTTAATTTGCTCATTTGTTTTATGTGTTGCATATTTAGTTAAGTTTAAATGCTTCAATATAGTTTCAGTGAGTAATTCTGTAACTTATTGTTGGAAGTTTGTAAAAAAGAGTGATGCTGAAGTTTAGCTTAGGGCAGATTTTAACCTGAGTGTCATACATCCTAAATACGGGTCTGCACACAAGTTTTATTGCATGTATTATAAACTGCTAAAGATTGTTACATTATTTCGTTTTTTTCTGTTTTAACATAACACGGGCACATTTCTGCTTTATATTGTACTTTGTATAAGAATACACTTTTGTAAAAAAACTCCCAATTTTTTACTTCCTCTATCTTTACAAGAAAGTATTGGATTCATGAAAATTTTCGACAGAGTTATACGTTTTAGAAGGTACTGAACACGATTTGACTGTTTTTAGAAAATGTCTGTCTGTGGCAAAAATTTTGTGGGTGCTCTATTTGAACTAATGTATGAAATTTAATAAAATTTTATATTCAGTTTATCCCTGATATAAATTGATGCTGATTAGTTTTTGGTGAAAAACACCTAATAGGTGGTACTGCTATACTGCATTTATCGCGATTTCTGCAATAGCTCTATCTCAAGAACTAATGAACTTATTTTCATCAAACTTCAGATTCTGTTAGACCTTGATATAAATAGTTGCTGCTTACGTTTTGGTGTAAATAGCCCAACAAGTGGTGCTGCTATGCTACTTTTTTCATTATTATCACAATAACTAATGCACAGATTTTCATCAAACTTCAGATTCAGTTAGACGTTGACATAAGTTGTTGTTGATTAGGTTTTGTTCTAAATCTCTCAACAGATGGCGCTGCTATGCTACATTTTTCATTATTGTCACGATAACTATATCTCAAGAACTAATGCAAACATTTTCATCAAACTTCAGATTCAGTTAAGACGTTGACAAAAATTGTTTTGGTCTAAATCTCCCAACAGGTGGCGCTGCTATGCTATATTTTGCAGGATTTACACGATTTTGGCATATAGTCATATCCTAAGAACTAATGCACGGAATTGAATAAAACTTTAGATTCAGTTAGACCTTGAAATAAATTGGTGCTGATTCTTTTTAGTGTAAGCGAAACCTGTGTGAGATAGAAGAAAGTTTTGGGATTGGCACATCCGACTAGTTTTTAACTGATTTGTAGACTTCCAAAAGTTTAGTGAACAAACAAATGTTACCTGGTAAAATTTGATAGAGAGGATTTTTTGAAGATGTCAGTGTAAGTTAGACAAAAAATCATCACTTTTAAATGACTATGGAATTAGCTAACCTCAGCATAATGCACAACACACTAGGCTAAATTTGTTTTAGCTAAAGCTTATTTTCTTAATACAGTATAGAATCATTTATCCAAAATGGTCAAAACCAGATACTGATTATTCATTAAAGCAACACCCATTTGATCAGATTTGTAGAACATATGTGACTGTGCCATTGCTTCTTATATCAAACTAATTATTAGATTAATCAGATCCAATCAAAAATTAATGGGAGTTTGAAAGAGGACAGTGTATGGGAAACTCTTAGAAACAACAATTCTGTATAAAAGTAAAAATACCCTATATCTAAATCCATTTCAAATCCTAGATGTTGACTTCAAGTAGTACCATTACATGTGGTAATGTTGGCACTTTTTCTGGAACCTTTTTGAAGTCAGGCAATTGGAAATATGATTCTGGTTAATTGGTTTTGGGTAAATGGTTCAATACTGTAAAATATATCTGTACTTTGGTAGAAAAGGATCAATATCCATTTTGGGCCTTTTGGGAAAAAACTGATTTAATTACATATATATTGCGAAAATCGGTGCAGTAGAGAAGGTATTATGGTTTAGATGAGTCAACAAGATCAGCTAATAACATATTATGTGACCACATTATGCTGATAGTAAAGATCTACTGATCATAATGTTTGACGATCCAATCTGTAAGATATTAGCATCTGTTATCTTAGATATCATTGATATTATAACATAACTCTGTGCATGAAGTAATAATAATAATAATGAAAAATAGTATGCAGCTGATGTGTATGAGAGGATTATAAAAGACAATGGCTGGAACAAACTAGTAGAGTTTCTCCAAAGAAAATAGTCAATGTGAAGTGAAGTCAATTAATGTGAAGTGATTTGTGGATACAGAAAATAAATAATGATTATTATTATTATGGAATGCATCTGGCATTTTCTTTAATTATACTTGTGATTTTTGTAGAGATTGGTGGACCAAAAATGATGATTTTGGACACCTGTCCTTTTTTAACCAAGTTACAGATATACAAACTGCATTGTATACTTATCAATAAAAAAAATTAAAAGAAAAAGTAATCAGAATTGCTCATTTATTTTTATTTTGAATCTTTTTAAATAATATTTCTACAACATATTTGCCATATTTACAATTTACAACATTTTCAACAAATGCTTTGAAACTCATTACACATAGTGTACACATGATAAGTGTGATATGAAAAGACTTTACATTTCATTTCTAAGCAGTATACAAATAAGGAAAATAAATGACAGATGATGCAAGATATACACATTTTTTTTTTTCACTCTATGTCAAAATTCTATAAAACTATTGTAAAAGATTTAGGGTTGTATTGGTGTCCAAAATAAGTTGCTTTTATACAAAAATTAATTATAAATAAGATAATACTTCTGTACATATAATAATTTATGTACAATCAAATACTAGACTAAATACATTTATTTACAATATGCAAGGCAATAACTGCATAATAGCGAACTGAGAAAACTTTTACACAAAATGGATAAAATTTTGATTGGTAATAAAATCAATATAAAAAAACTAAACTTCAGAAATAAATTAAAGACTTTTACAACTAACAAATAACCAACATAAAATATATATGAATTCATATAAATAAAATTAGGCATTTTATAAGTAAAAGATTTGGCTGAATTTTTGAGACAGTATAGTAATAATTTAAATGCAATATTCAGTATTTGGTATAAATATAATTCTCCATAAGCAAATTAAAATTAAAATATAAGTTCTTAAAATATTTAAAATATATATTTCTTTTACAATTTAAGAAGCATTTAGAGCAAGCTTATATTTACAACTTCTAATTATTAACATACATTTTTCATAAATTCATTAGCCCGTGTTTTAGTCATTTTCAACTGATTACACAAATTTCCTATTTACAGAATTTGTCTCAAAAATTCAGCTCAAAATCATATCATACTTACATCATAATATATTAAAATAAAAATGTTTTTGTTTTGTTCCTCGAGGGAAACAAATAAACTCAACACTTGCCAAAAAAATCAGTATAAAAAAGATCTTTAAAAAAAGAATTCTTATTAAAACTGTTGATACATAAAAATTACTCAGTTTTAAGATTATTTTGGACCAAACCAATGCAATGCTAATGCTTCTTTCACAATATATTAACACATTACAAAAAACAAGAACACATTTCAACACCATTTTGTGACTTGCTAGCCCATTAATCAAAAATTGCTGAAATGGTGATAAATGTACCAACAATATATCTCTTCTGTTACGGGATATGACGAGAAGTATGCTCGAGGGTCAGATAGAAAATAAAAAAAATAGACTATGAAAAATTAAAATAGTTTCTCTTATTGGCTATGAGTCTAATTTTTTTTTCTACTATGATGCTGATGAACCTGTTTCCTGCTGAGGTTTCAAGAGGTTGTAGCAGCCTTGGCATACACGGACTGGTTTGAGGATGCGAAGTCTACTGATTTCAGATTCAAATCGACTACATCTGAAAACATGAAAATAAAAAGGTAAATAGGTTATTTGAAAATTCTTAAAAAATATATAAAGGTAAGTACATAAGAATACATATGCTTCAGAATTTTGTTTTTATGTCAACAATTGCCAAATTGGCCCTCAGTTACAACACAAGGTCAAGCCAAGCATATCTCAGCAATTTCAAGATTGACTAACAAGTATATAGATAGACTATACACCACATGTATTATACAAGAATGCTTTTATTAAACATCAGTCAGTTTCATACATATAATTAAAGGAGTACATGGTGATTATAAAAAAAACTATCCCGATATACGAGTCCTTAACTATCACACCGTTCACAGAAACTGACTGAAATTTTGGTTTAAAGTATTTTGAGGTATGCTCTCAAGAATCATATGAAAGACAAAAGTTAAATTCTAACAGTTACGGTTACAGTGACAAAATTTCAAAAATTTCAAATGGCCACACCTATTATTTTTTAATTGGAATGTGATCTTCATAGTGAAAAACCATAAAAAGCGTTGGAACGGTACCTGTAGCACGAAAATTGTGTTTCAAAAATTTTCCACATCACACACGAAGACACGTTTGCATGCGGCAGATGGTGGATAGCACTGAACAGTAAAATGTTTTACTTTCTGTTGCTTCTCTGTCCTTTATTGGTTGTTTTCATTTTTCTTCTTAGTCTCTCTAGCGCCGGCAATTTTCGTGCTACAGGTACCGTTCCAACGCTTTTTATGGTTTTTCACTATGAAGATCACATTCCAATAAAAGAAAATAGGTGTTGCCAGTTGAAATTGTCAAAATTTTGTCACTGTAACCGTAACTGTTAGAGTTTAACTGTTGTTTTTCATACAATTCTTGAGCGCATACCTCAAAATACTTAAAACCAAAATTTCAGTCAGTTTCTGTGAACGGTGTGATAGTTAAGGACTCATATATCAGGATAGCTTTTTTATAATCACCCTGTACATTCAAGGAACACTTCAAAAGGGAAAAATTCTCATTTTTGTTTATCCAAACAGGTTGCATCAATTTCACAAAATTCAGCTTAACGATCCTAATGCTTAAATTAAATAAACAAATCATAAATGCCTAGTTACTTTCAGATAAGTGTGTTCTGATCAGTAACATAAACTGCAAGTTGTGTCACATTGATCATTGCTAAAACAACAGTTGAGGTCTTACTGTAGAGACCCAAAAAGTTTTTGGTATCTGTCTGTCTATTTGTCTATTCCGCTGAAAAGCATCCAATTTGTTTGGTAGATATGTTGTGAGGTACCCAGATTTGGCTGTATAGTTTTTGGTTAAATTTGGTTCATTCGTTCAAAAAATATAGAACATTTCTTTTCATGTCATAATACTTTTCTATGGCAATTCAGATTATTTTAAAATTTCATTATTCACTCAAAAAAAAAAAATGGCACAATTGAACAACTGATTTAAACAAACTTATGGATGCTAAATTTTCAATATGAAGGTCTTAAATATACCCAATCATTTAAAAAAATTGCTAACATATTTATTAAATTTTGAAATTGTTTAAATTATTGGAAAATTTTATGCATCAGTTCAAGAAATATAAACATTTTACTTTTTCATTTTTTTACAAATTTAACAATGCATTTCTTTTTCCCCCCTCTTTCGTTTAACCATTGCATAGCAACTGTATTTCAAAGGTTATAAAATAAAAATTCAAGTAATTTATCATTAATTTTGACAGATTTTACTTAAAAAAAATTCTTATATTTTTAAACTTCAATAAAAAAAGCAGTTTTATATTTTTCTAATGAATTGAAAACATCCTAAATTTATTTTTCATCTTATAATTACAATATATTTCTACACAGTGATTAAAGAAAAAATTAACAGTCTTTGGTTACAGCAGATTAATACACTAAGGATTAAAAAAAAAATTAAATAACTTATTCCAAAAGTCAGTTAATCATGGTATCAAATTCAGGGGTGGTGAATTTTCAGAAAATCTTACTAGCCAGCAAGATGAAACACACTGTCAAATTGTTATGACAAAATTTATGAGGCTACAAAAATAATTCATTACTACAATGCATTTTTGAAATAACATAAAAAAAAAAAAAACATTTGTATAAAATTAAGAAAGATAGGCAGCAGAAGAAAGTTTAATGTACAACAGAACTTAGTGCCATGTTTAAATTGCAGCAGTTGGGATATTTGTGAAATATGACAAAATACAGTAAATATTTACTTGCTTTTATTAGCAAGTAGATTGATGCAATTACCCATTCCTGTTCATATTTATAGTTTTGTTCTTAATTTCTTTATGTTTTGATCACAAGAAAAATTACTCTAGCTTAACATTGCATTACAGTAAAGTATAACAGTTATAAAATGATTTGTAATTTATCATTTGAAATCATTAGGGAGACCCACTTAAATGAAACAGAGAATTACCTTGAGCAGAAAAGTTGCCCACAATTGCGACAATGATGTCTACGCTCAGCAAAAGAAAATTTGACACCACATGCTGTGCAGTTTTCACCACCTTCATCTTTCACCCAGTGATCAGCAATACCTCGACCTGGCTTGTCAGTAACACTCCAACTAAATAAACGGCCTCTAGCATCACCAACATAAACTGTCTTGTGGTCTCTGTAAAACAGACAACAAATAATACAAAGTTTACAGACATGATAGCCTTTAAATGATATGCTGTATTACACATTTAAAAATAAATTAACAAAATCTTGATTATTTAAGAGTCTTATTATTCCATGCTTTAAATAAAACTGAATATTAATTGAATACGTTAATAAAGTGCACAATTTGTGATTACATTATAAAATCAGTTTTTTACACACCTATGATCTAAAAGACAAAAATAAAATAATAGTTTAGGTTGAAAGCCAAAAATAAATTATTAAATTTCAAGCTTTCAACAATTAGAATTTATTCTCATCACAGACATTTTTCTATAGGCTTTCTTAAGTCATTTTTTCCATTTACAATTAAATCTATTGCAATACGATATTTTTTTCTAAACGAACTATAGACAATACAAACTAAAAACACTGTAAAAATTTTTTAAAGACATCCCAGTAAAATATAAACTATTATTTACTATTTAATTCTCAAAAAATTATGCCTGCAAAATGCAGAAACAATATCTAACATAACAATAGATGTAAATATATTTTTTTGTGAATAAAAATTAACTATAATATATGATTATAGATATAAACAATCTAAATTAAACAAATATGTTTTTACAAAACAAAAAATAGCATTTATCGTCTTATGTTTTATATGCTTTGTGTTTACTGCTTTTATTAATGTAAATTTCCTTTGTGCAGATTTCGGATTTAATTATGAAAAATTAAAAATTTACAGAATTTGTACAGGTAAAATATAGTGCTAAATGAAACTTTTTAAGATTTGGACATTTTTAGCTTTTTGCAATTTTATTTTTTATTTAACAAATCATTTTTAATACATTGATTACTTATTTTCACAATTAGCATCTTCCAAAATCAAAATAGTCATTTGAAACCTTTTAGTAAAAAAAGAGTATAGATAAAAGGCTCATCCAGAAGGAAGATGAGTTTTATCAATATATGTTTTTACAAATGTATTAAAAGAAATAACTTTTCTCCTCACACAAATCAATTAGTCGAATTAACATTTAATTTTGAGATGTCATGATCTCTTATAATCTACTTAGTTTAATGTATTGGTTTAACAACACGTGTTAATTTCCTTTTAGGTCAGTTTTTATTAAATTCACAAGAAAGTGACAATTTTATAAACATGTATCAATAGTCAAAACTTTAAGTATAGCAGAATTTCAAAATAGATAATTTCATGCAATGGGAATATTGTTCTCTTTTTAAGAGAGGTGACTAACAGATTTTGAAAAAAGAAATTTCTGGTAATATATTTTTATGAACTATAATCAGCAAAATGATCTCTAGTATATCTCAGACTTTTGTAGAAATTGCATTTGTTCATACTTAATAAATAAATATAAATAAAAGTTGATATAAATCTGCAATTAATATACAATAAAAATGCATTAAAAAAAATGAAAAATTACAAATTATTACCAAGTTAAATAAGAAATATTACCTTGATACAGCTAAAGCAGTAACTGCTGCAGGCTCAGTGTTGTCAGATCTATCAAATGCTGTATGCATTGTCAATTTACTTCTAAATACCAACTGGCAGTGCCATTTAAAACCTTAAAAAAAAGAAAATCTGTGTAAACAAACATCTATACAGCAATAGTAAAGTGCATCCTAAAAGTTTATAGACAAACATTTTTTTGGATTTAAGAGCTAACTAAACTAGTAAGAAAGACGAAATTAATTATGCAAATCTATAATGATGAAATAAAAATAATAAAATACTCAAACGACTTTTAACAGTCATAGATTTAATAAATAATAATAAAAAAAATGCTGTGCCAAATATATATAGACAAATGGTGTTAAAAGCTGATTTAAGTACTGATATCCAAGATTTGCCTATTCCAAGGTCATGTACATGTGACGCAATAGTTTCCTGAGATAAAAGCACATGTGTTGTTCTGTTTCTGACTGATTGCAAATATGCCTCGCAATGTGCAGTTTAACAAAAAGGAAATTATGCAAATCTATCGTTTAACAGCTTGTGGAATTGCAAGAAATTTGGACTCAGCTAGGTTGGTATTTACCAAATTCTGTCAAAAGGTGACAATTTTGAAACAAAATCCTGTACTGGACGATCAAAGAAAACAACTGCAGGGCAAGACATATTTTGAGATTAGTTTCAACCCAGAACCTGTCTGTATGGTAAGTTTTTAAAGAAGTAAGCGTTCCAGCATCAAGATCCACGGTCCATCAACGGTTGCAGGCAACTACGTTTCTTGATTATTGCAAAATACATTGTTTGCTAAAGTTTACGAAAGGACATAAAGACGCTTGTGTTCAATGGGCCTGAAATCACATGAGTTGGACAGATGAATGTTTGAGTGCTCTTTTCAGTGATGAAAAGAATTTTAATTTAGTTGGCTCCGATGGTTACACATATTACTGGCACGATATTAACAAGGAGTCACGAGTGTTTTTCAGCAGACAACAAGGAGGGTGTTCAATCATGGTGTAGGGAGCATTTTCTTATAATGGAACAATCGATATTGCTTTCTTGAAAGATCGTCAATGTTCCGAAGATTATCAGAAAATGCTTGAAGTACAGTTACTTCCAATTGGAAAGTTGCTAGGTGGGGGCAAATGGATATACCCGCAAGACATTGCTCCACTGACATGTCCAACTCTACAAAGCAGTTGTTTAGACAAAAACAAGTAACTGTTATGGACTGATGAGCCATAAGTCCTGACCCGAACCTAATAGAGAACATCGAGGGAATATTAGCTAGAGACATATATGCTAATGAGCATAAATTTGCAAGGGTTCAAGATCCAAAGTTGCAAATTGAACAAAGTCGATTTTCTTTAAAGCCAGAATTTCTTCAAACTCTTGTTTTGAATATGCTTGATCGAGTTTTTGAAGTTATTAGACAAAAAGCTTAAAAATTTTAACGTTAAAGAAAAAAAAAGGAGTTGTCTATAAACTTTTGGGATAGTAAAATTTAAGTTTTAATTTTTCACACAAATTCTGTAATTGTGTAATATTATTTTTATATAGTATTATTATTGTCTTGATATTATTTATAATTATAAATTGTTTTGAAATTGTTACTCTCTTTTTCAATTGTAAAGTAAAAAAAAAAAAATAGTCTATAAACTTTTGGGACACACTGTACTAGTATCTTCAGGATTTCTACACAAGAAACTAATTTAGTTTATCACCAAAATTAATATTTATTAGCATTAGCACATATATAATGATTCTATTTTTTAATGATATTTTATGCTACGTACATAATCAGAATTATTATAACTTCAAAAAAGTATTAAAGAAATAGCTATAGTATGTAAATGTTTTGCTGAATATATTTTAATACCAAATAAAAAAAATGGAAATTATTACAACCAGCTCTTTTTCAGTAACTTTATATGTTCAATAAACTTAATACTAGCTGCATAACTTAATATTAACTCAATGTGCTGCATTTGCACTGAATGAGATATTTACATTTCTTGAGAAAAAAAAATATATATAACATTAATTTTATTAAACAACAATAATTAAAAAAAAAAAAAAAAAAAGTGGAAATTTGTGGAAAAGTGGCATCTCTGAAATTTGCTGCAATACACCCATTTTATTCTAAAATACCACCAATAAGCAGGTTATTCAAAATGATGTAGGGTATGTAATGAGTTCTTTTGGTTCAGGAGATAGAGCAAAGAGAGATTCTTCATAAATGCTCAAAAATTGATATATCAACCACTTTAGGATCGGAATACATCAAAATTTAAGCCCGATAATAGAATACATTTTTACTCTAAATTCCGTTCCAAATTCTCAATACAGGACGAAAAAGTATAGTGGTCAGCATAATTGCATTGTAGAACTTAGCAATAATGAAACAAAATTAAACTGTAAAAATAATACTGAAATCTCAAATGTAATGTAAGTTATTCAGTAAAATATAATTTAGAGTAGCTGATGATAAAATTACTCAAACTGGAGTATATGCACGAATCCAGATCTGAAATGAAAATAAGAAAATACAACTCACCCAAAAAAAGCTGATGACAGGAATATAAGTAAATAATTGATTTTATTCACACAAGACATTTTAACTAGTTTAACTGTGGCCACTTCAATAAAATACATACAAATTATCTAAGTAAATAAGCTATCCTCATCATAATCTACACAGTTCAATTCAACATTAGTAATTTAAATGTTCTAGATAAAAGAGATTACTAGGATCTTCGTTAAAATTAATCGTCTATGCTAAAATTTAAGTTAAGTTAGAAATTGTTCTATTTTATAGTTATATTCAGAATTGATCTTTAATCGCACTTGAGAAGATACTCATTTTTCTGCATTATCTGGACTGAAGCGACGGAACGATAAAAAGAAGCACTTACTATAAACGGTGAAATACTTTATTCATATCTAGCTGGAGAATTAATCTGGACTGAAGCGACGGAACGATGAAAAGAAGCACTTACTATAAACGGTGAAATACTTTATTCATATCTAGCTGGAGAATTAATCTGGACTGAAGCGACGGAACGATGAAAAGAAGCACTTACTATAAACGGTGAAATACTTTATTCATATCTAGCTGGAGAAATAAGCATGAGTAGGAACACTCCCATTGCTTGGTGGCATTATTCTAGCAGCTTTAAACACACCAGACTGATGAATCATACAAGTCGGAAAACATTGAATATCTAAATGAAGAGGAATCTGCACGGATTTTGTAGAAATCTTTACGAATATCGCATTTAGGTTATGAAGAATTGATGCTGAATTATGAAGAATTGAAGCTGGTGAAGATAGTCTCTTTTAATTAGAGAGGCATATTCTGGATTAAAAATATAGTAAAACTCCGAAATCTTATCAGAACATTAACGACGTTGAAGATACCAGCAGCACATCTGTCTTCACTCAAATATTTTACATAGTGTCTGGCCTTTCGGCCAAACACTGCCTTTTATCCTCTCCTGCACCTACATCCCAAGTCAACGGAGAGCAGCAACTGACTCAAAAAAAATTTTGAATTCAAACTCTACCAAGTTTAACTGAAACACCAGCCAAACTATCCAATCAGAAAAGGCGAAACATTCCTCTTCTTCGTTTCGCACCGCTTAACACTCAACCGTAACTGCTAAAAAGCATTAGTGCGACAACTCAACTCTACACGCGAACGATACTGGCGAAAGGAAAACACTTACTCCCTAGCAACAAGTAGCGGAAATTAAGATCTTACGTACGCGAATGTTCTAGAACAAATTTGAATTCCCCTTTTTCCCCACTGAAAAATGCACCCCTTAACCTTGGAATGTCCGCTCGAACGACCCCTACATCAAAATGGGTGACAATTACCTCTTAAGTTGTTGTTTTTTGAACGCACAAAGATGCGATTCAAAATGGCCAGGCATCATAGTGAAGGCAACCGAAGTAAACATTGAAATTAGAGAAAATGTTTAAAAATTCATATCTGCCACGATTTACGTTGAATCTTGCTAGGATTTTGGCAGACTGCATAATTAATTATGTTTAATCTATTGCATCAATTTTAAAACAAAAATAATTAATATTTAAAAAGTAGAAATTATATATTTTAACTTAGAAGAAAAATCGCGGTACTTTACCGGAATCGATGTCAACAAACGGAAATCTTTAATTCTCTATCCAGAGATTTAAATGCATGATTATAATTTAATTTACAAGTGATTATTGATATTTATTTTTAAAAAGTGATTTAATTCTAGAAGTTATATTTAATTAATAATAATATCTTAGAAGAAAAGTTAAAAAGATTAATTTTAAAAAGATAGAAATTATTGACTGTTTAAATAATAACGATTAAATAATCAATTTAAATGTTAATTAATATGAAAACTTTTAATTAATGATTAATAAGGATTAAATATTTAATTTAAGTAAAATAATTAATGAAAACTATTGAATTTAAAAGTATAAATGGAATGTATCATAACAGGGTATTTTAAAATACTATAATAAACTCATTTCGAAGCATACACATACCAGAAGGAGTTTAAAATGAAGGAAAACTCAAACATTTTTACATTTCCCTTTGTTGGTAGCACTATGGAAGTTGTGGTGCTGCTACTATTGCTATAACCTAAAATGGCATTTCAGCAAGAAAGGGCATTTTGCATACTGCAGTATGCAAAAACAGAATCTGTAATTTTAGTTTGTAATTGCATTTTATACACACTTTGGATAAGACAGTCCTATTGACAAAAGCATTTGTAAGTGGTATCACCAATTTGAAGAAACAGGTTGTCTCTGAGGTCACTGGACATCACATGATGCAACATTTCCTTGTGAGGCTTTGTGAAAGACAACACGTATGTGGTACCACAACCGCGCAACTTGGATGACCTAAAAACATGCATATGTAGTGCTCTGAACTTAATAACACCAGACATGTTTAAATGAATTTAGCATGAACTAGACTATCGTATGGACATTGTCTGTGTGACTGGAGGAAGTTTCATAGAACATTTATAATGCAATAAAATGAGAATGTTTGAGTTTTCTTTCATTTTAAACCTGTTCTGGTGAGTGTTTCAAAATGAGTTTATTAAAGTATTTTAAAATACTGTACATCATTTTGAATAACCTGCATATTACATATCTAAATTCAATAAATTAAACCAATTGTGTTGCAACAGATTTTTACATTGTTGATGAGATCAATAGTAAAGCCCATAAAATAATGTATAAAAGTTTTAAGTAAATTCATGGGACTGCATCCCTCCCCACTTTTTTTTTTCTTATATAAGGCTCAACAAATGATAATTGCTGACAAATGTCAGATTCCGCATTAGCTTTTTTTTTCTTTAATTTTGTTCAATTTATTTTCCTAAAATGGTTGCAAAACCTATAGGAAGTGCATGTAAAGCACTTAGGAATCCACAGAGAACTGTTGATCTAGATTATTCAGCCAATACAATCAGAATAAAATAATAATAAGGAAAAAAACAATACCAAATCATCAAACTTCAGTACCTTTTTGGAACTTTTTACAAATGGTTTTTACAGATTAATGAAATAGCATAAAACACATTCTTACCATCTTTAAGAATCTTTTTCTTCTTTTTACTTCTAAGCACGGATCCATCAAGCATCCTTTCACCTTCCAAAGCTTCATTTTCAGAAATCATTACAAAAGAGTCTGTTAAAGATGTATCTGATTTACTAAGTCTCATTTTACTATTACTACTTTCTGATTCTTCACTTTGAACAGTAACTTCAGGGCCTACAGTACTACAGCGCTGGAAATTACCAGGAGGGTCATCAGAACGTTCAAAGTGGTCAGAATGGACCAGTTTTTTAGATTTTCCTTTATTGCTGGAATTTTTTGTTGAGATATCACTGCTATGAAAACCTACCACAGTTTTGGAATGTTGTATTTGGGTGGGAATGAGAGAGTCTTTGGAAATGTCTTTATTATTATTATTTACAGGAGATTGAACTTTGTCCTCTTCTTTGGTTACTTTTTCTTCATCCTCTTCTTCATCACCTAAAAATTTGAATAGGTTTCTGAAGCAGACTGTTTCAATTTGAAAATAAAATTTTATATTTTGATTTTTACATAAGAAAAATAAAGAAATTTCCTTATTAAACTTTACTCAAACATACACATACAATTATAAATTAAATTAGAATATAAGTTCTTTTTTATGGTAACAGGGGAATTTTTTAAAGCTGAGATGAAAACTTTCATTTGTTGCTCCGAAAATGAAGATTCTGTATCTTTTATTTTTTAGCTCATTTTCTATAGTTAAAAATAATTTTTTTAAAGAAAATATTTAAACAAATGTTATATGATGAAAGTAACATTTAACAGTCAAATAAATGTTGATTACAAAAAACATTAAACAAATTTAAATGATATAAATCATGAAAGAAAGTAGTTTTAGCATCATTTAAATTTTTTCCTAACAAAAATGCAAAAGCTCGTAAATGCAAATATGATTTTCTTTTATACTATTTTAATTAGTTTATTTAAATATTAAAAACAAATATACAGAGCTCTCTTAAGATCATTTCAATGCCCTGTGCACAGATGTTTTTTGAGAGCCAGGCTTTTTACTTATATTTATTTATTTATTTTTCTATCAATATTCAGATCTGGAAAGGTAGTTATGAAATAGAATCTGTTGGTGCCCAACATTTCAATATGCATTTTTAAGTAATACAGAAAAATTATAATTAAATACATAATTTTAAGTGAATGTGTAACAGAGAAATACAAAATACAAGGCAAAGAATAACTTAATAGGATTAAAAGATGAATTTTAGTTAGTACAAATTGTTATATTGCACCTGCATGCGAGAAAGAGAAAAAAAAACTTTAGAAATATTTTGTAATCCAGGTCTTGTTTGGTACCTTGGTTGTTAAGATGACAAAATGGATGTAAATATGGTTGCGAACACACGTACCATAAAAATTGAAAAATCAGAATCAAAAATGAAATCAATAATGAATGAATCAGGTTGAGTACCTTCTCTATCCTCTTCAGATAACGAGCTGCCTGATGCACTTTTTGTAAACAGAGATTCATGTTCAGTTGCAACAAGTGTGCTACGCTGCATCAATTCACCTATGTCCTTGGAACCAGCCAGACTCATTCGGCGAACAATTTCAGCAGCCTTATTTTCAACCAGATTTTCAACTGGAGCTAATGTACTGGATGCTTGGCTTTGATCTGGTTGTGCTTCATTTTCCTTCTCCTCAGTGGACAGGCACGTATTTTCAGGAATTTGCACATAATCAGCTGACCACATCTATAGCAGATATTAATATAATAATTTCAAATTTCAATAAACAAATTGGCAGATTTCATGAAATATATGTAACTGAGTATGAGAAAATTTATATCTTACAGTACAAGAATATTTTAGCAGAAACTTGATTTCAGTATAATAGTCTACAGCCTCGATGTAATCAATTTCTATCTATACTAATAAAAGAAAGATATTTGTCTGCGTGCCAATGCTGACTAGGAAAATCTACTGCATGTAGATACCTGAAAATTTGTATGTGAATAGTTCAAGGCAGGTCCAAGGACTGATAATCAGATTTTTAATTTATTTTTATATTTAGATGAGATATTAATTAAAAACTAATTAAAATTACAAAATGGCAAGCTGCCGCTGACAAATGTACATATCCAATGTCTTCCAATATTCTGCAAACACAGAAGAAACAAGAGGGAGAAAATGTTTTTTTCGCATTTTTACAAGCCTGCATTGGTTCAAAAAATTGAAATAAGAAAAAAAAACCCTACTTAATTATCATATTTTTTCCTTTCTAATAGTGTTATTTGTTTAAAAAATGTTAATATTTACAGTTTAAAAAAAATTATTTTCCATAAGTCTTTTTTTTTTTTTGTTATTCCAGATGGTTACAAGTCTACACTGACTCTCTGGAACGAAATATGATAAAACAAAAAGTACCCACTTATAGATGGTAACTTTTTTTTTTCTAATGACATCTGCTGTTTAAAAAAATATATTAATATTAACCCTTTTTAAAATATTTTTTTCGTAATGCCGTTTACGAGTTTTTCATTTTTTTCTTCAATTTAATCTGCATTCATTCTTCTGATTAAAAAAAAAAAAAAAAAAAAGTACCCACTTATAGATGATATTTTTCCTTTTCTGAAGATGTCTTTGTTTAAAAAAAAATATTAATATTTACCCTTTCAAAAACTTTCATTTTTGGAATGACAATTTCCTGATTTTTGTTTTTTCTGCAATTTTTAAAAAATTAGCACACGTTTTGCAAATCAAAATACAAAAAATACCCACTTAATCTGGGTACTTTTTGTTTCTAACAACGTCTTCCATTAAAAAAAATATTAATATTTACTATATCTAAAAAATAATGTTTTCTGGAAGTCACTTTATTGAATTTGCCACTTTCTATTTTTTTTTTTTTTTTTTTTTTCCAGAATGCACTTTGAGTCTTATGAGGTTTCAATGCAGCCTTCACTTACTTTCAGTTTGAGCTAACATCCAAAGTTCAGAATCAAAAAATAGGGGCGAGAAAATTTAGAGAAAAATTAATATTTCTGAAAAATTAAAATAGAAGGTTGCTATTTGGTTAAAGTGTGTCTAATTATTGAGGGGGAGTTAATTAAAAAAAAAAATCGAATTCCTTTTGTTTTTTGGAAATTTTCAGATGAAGAATGGGAGATATCATTTTATGTCTTAAAAGAGAGGGGGAGGAGGGGGGCTTTTTTCAATATTTAGGTTTTGTCAGGAATTACAGTCAGAATTGAAAGTTTAATATATCTAATTTTCACAAATTAAATCAGTAGTCACTAGATTGGAGACGCCTGATTTTGATTGGAAAGATTTTCATTTAAAAATATAAAATCATACAAATCTGAAGGAGTAAGCTGCCGAAGGCAGTGGGACACCCAGCATTAGGTTCATTTGGGAAGATTTTCATTTAAAAATATAAATCAATACTGATTTTAGGTATATTTACAGTTACCTTTAGACTTTTGGTGTTATATTATCATGGGCTTGGGCTATGCCAGTATTTTGTTTAAAAATATAAAATCAAAACAAACCAAAGTGTAGCACCTCCAATGTATGCTGCGAAAGGTAGTGGGGGCTCTAGGTCTAGATTCATTTGGTTAGATTTTCATTTAAAAATATAAGATTATACAAATTCAAGGGTCTACATTGCTGAAGACAGTGGGGGGCCCCCAAGATCAGGTTCATTTGGAAAGATTTGCACCTAAAAATATAAACTCAAAACAGGCCGGAGCGTTCATAACATTACTGGTGTATGATGCTGAAGGTATTGAGGCCCTAACTCTAGGTTAGTTGGATAGATTTTCATTTAAAAATATAAAATCATACAAATTTGAGGGTGAGCACTGCCAAAGGCTTTGAGTCCACCAACATTAGGTATATTTGGTGTTGGCGCCACTCTTGGCTTCTAATATCGCTTGGCGAAAAATGTAAATCAGAAGTCGCTTGCTCTTCGTTTCGTTCGGTGTCTCCAGTTAGGAGCTCCGAAAAAACAATAGTTTGTTAATAATAAAAATGGTTCGTTAAAGTGAATAAGTTGAAATTTTATAGATAGTTATTTAAATACAGTCCACTCATGTTCGTAAACACCATTTGGAAAGATTTTTGTTTAAAAATACAAAATCATTCAACACTAATTTTAGATATATTTAAGGTTATCAATCATAGGCTTGGGCACTGTCAGGCATGTCAACTAGTTTTTAAATAATATTTAATAATATGTTGTTGATAATAATAACTCTTTTCGCACAGCTGATGGTGATATTTCTCATTATCTTTGCTGTTGATGTGTATTTATTTAACCATGTAGATCCCTAATTTGTATTATTCCTGTTAATTTTTCATTTTGTAATAAATTCCAAAATGTTAAAATCATGTGATGTCTCAAATTTATTTTATATGTCATAATGTCATGATATATGCTTTACAAGTTGAAATATGCTAAATGTTTTGCACTAGTTTATAATTTGTATACTTGTGTCTTTTTGTACACTTGTTTTATGCATTTTAACTTTTGATTGGCACCTGCCTTTTGGCAGTTTCATTCTTTTATTTTTTTTCCCCTTCCTTTTTTAATTTCATTAGTTGCAAAGTTCATTAGCCCGCTCCATGCATACAAAAAAACTCAAATTCCCTTTCCCCTTATTTTTATTTTTTTTTTCTGATTTTTTCAATGTTTCAGGATTTTTCTTTACAAGTGCATGGTATTGACATCATTCACATTATGATTTTATTTATTTTTTTAATCCTGCAACTGTTTTCTAACAAAACTTTCTTTTGCATGATTAATTGTGAAAGTTGCTTTGTAACAATTCCAATGTATAGCTTGGATGTATAGCTTGCTGCACTCTAAATTTTGAAATTTCTTTTCCCCTTTCAAAAATTTTCAAATTTATATTCTTTGGGACTATGTCACATGGAAATGTGCCATTCTCTCAATCATGTGCCTTAAATAGCCCAAAATTCCATATTTTTAATAATTTCCTTTTATTACTTAATTCACCATTCCCATATTTCAGCATATTTAATTCTTTTTAATTTGATACCTTATTCATTGTTTTCTGATGATTTCTTGGCAAATCGACCTTGTGTCATGCAGTTCTCTACTTTTCATAATTTTACCAGCAAACTGGATTGATTTTAGAATGATGCCATTTTCTGTCGTTTGTTCTACCTTCCTTCTTCATTGATCAAAGTTATGTGCGGAGCATGGCTGCCAGCAGTATGCAGTTATTACTCACAGTTGCTGTTTGCACATGCCTCAAATGGCTGTTGGATGTTTTGTTGACATTCAGTGCCAATACCCGTGACTTTCGAATGGTTGTTGCAGCAGTTGTTGCTGATCTGTACCCTTCACATGATGCTTTTTAGAGATTCAGAACAATGGACTTGATCCATCACCATTTTTCCCCATGTTTCTTAATTTGCACCTTATTAAATGATTTTGTTTAATTTAAACATAAAAATATACTAGTTTGTTCCTTTTTATAAATTGTTTGTGTACTTTATTCAAACTACAAGTATTAAGTGCATTTGACTGTGTTCTGCATCATTCCTACAGAAATTGTCAGTATGTATTTTATGTAAACTCAGCTCTGTACTGGATCAAGGTAAAAGTCTAAAATTACAGTTTTCAATGCTGTTTCTTTTTCATGTAATTTTCAATAATGATATTATGTCCCTGGTGTTCACTGCAGAAAGCAGTCTCTCTAGTAGTAAATCTAACCATTATATGTTGAAGATCACATGCTCACCACACATTATATTTTTTCTATTTTAATGCATTGTAACTAATTAATTTAACACTCCCTCCAGAAAAAAAACCCCATTCATATAGCTTAGCATTTGTTTCCGGCTAATATTACATAATGAAATTAACACTTCATCAATAAATCAATCAATAAAATAATATACATAAAACACAAATTTAACAGACTAAATGCTTAAACACTGCAATAATCAAAATTAAAAAAGGCTGCTGTAAGAAGCAAAATCTTTGGTGATTCCTTCGATCATATAATTCCTTCGATCCTTCGGTTAATAACTCCTTGCATGTGGCTAATACAAAAGTAAGGTTTTTAATAAATTTGAATAGACAATTAATATTTTCATATAAAAATACTTTTTGGTGTTGTTGGTGAGGAATCCAAAGAAATATATTAAATGTAAAAGATGTATTAGAGTTCTCAATTTAAAATTATTTTCACCTATGTTCTGTACACCAGACAGTATGTTCTGTATCCTGAGAAATGAGAGCAGGATCTCCTGCTTTATATAAAGGGAGAATAGTCTTTAGAAAATTCTAAATGTGAATAATTTTTTGTCCTATAATGCATTATATAGTATTTAAATGCCAACTATTTTTTTTTTTCGAGAAACAATTGTATAGGACCCTATAGACTACAATTTTATTTTAATTACAAATAACAGTAAGAGAAGGCAAAGAAAATTCACTTACTCTTACAACACCATCACTGGAACCTGTCATGATAACATTCTGGTTGTCCCATTCATTTAAATATGAAAATGCCACACATAGAATTTGCTGCGTCCTGTCCGCTCTACCAGTTGCAGTGTTCACCGAGGCGATCTCATCGCCATTGATAGACCACAGATATAAATGAGTCCCAGCACATGTTGCTATGTCACCCTATACATAAGCATAATTCAAATATTTCAATGAAGTGCCCTTAAAAAAAAATCATAATCGAAATTCAAAATGTTCACATTAAAATAAGTTATGGTTATATGTTTTAGAGTTATTTAAGATTTTCCCTTGAAAACTATCCTTAGTCTAAATGTTTATGAACTTCACTAAACTTAAAAATATATAGTGATTTAGAAATATATAGTATACTTTTTATAATTAAATATATTTTTTTAAATAATTGTTTCTTATAAAATATTATACATACTAGTATATAACCCCGTCAAAAATGACGGATTGTTGATCTGCGTTTCATTTTCATAAGACTTCATAGAGAAAACAGAATGGAGATTTATTATTAAAAGGTTTGTATTGTAGAAAAATACATTTTAAAAAGGACAAATGATTTCTACAAATAAAAATAATAAGGATATATACATATATATATATATATATATATATATATATATATATATTTTTACTTAGTATTAAATTTCTGAAATAGTTCAACGATTGGACAAAATCAAATATTAACAAATAATCCATGTGCGAAAGTTTTTGTAAAAAAGTGTTATCAATGAGTTTTTAAACAGCTTGACTTACCATATAACTCATTGTTTGATTACATAAGCAAAATTAAATGGAAATTACGCCGTACTATGCATTTCTTATATTTTAATTATGTTTGATAAGAAAGAATCATTTTACAGTATATGACCCATTATCCGAGAATCCAAAATCCGGAAAAACCCAAAGTCCGGAAAAACCCGAAGTCCGGAAAGAAAAATTTGAAAATTTTCTAAATTTGTAAATTTTTACTAAAATTTTAGATTTTCTGAAATTTTTCGAAAATTTTACCGATTCCTAATTTTTTTTCAGTCCATTGTGTTTCAATGTTTAATCACTAAAATATTGTTACTTCAGTGGCGGGTGAACACGGTCCCCCCCTCCCCCCTTCTCTTCCCGAAATTAAAAACATATCATTTTTCTCTCAAATTTTAGTTTAAAATTAATTTATATTACGATTCGTTAGAAAAAAAAAATAGTTATGTATTTATTTCATCAGGGGTGATTCTGTTCAAGTTTTCCTAAAAATTTAAGGCATTCAATTTCGAAAATTTAAGTCTTCAGTCCAAAATTTCGAACATAAATATCTCGAATTTTGAACGATAGTCGCCGAAAAAAATCAATTATGTCTATCGTTCGCAGAAAAAATAGAAAATTTCATCAAAGGATTGTGGAAACAACGTGAATTTCGTCAAAGTACCGAAAATAAAAACGCAAATTTCGTTGCAGGATTGCAAAAAAAAAAAAACGCTAATTTTGTTAACAAATTGCAGAAAAACGCGATTTCCGTCAAAGGCTTACGAAAAAGACAAAAATTTCTTCCAAGGACTCCGAAAAAAATGTAAAATTTCATCAAGGGATCACAAAAAAAAAAAAAAAAAAATGGTTAAAGGTGCGAAAAAATGTCTAATTTCGTTAAGCGATCGCGAAAAAAGTGAAATTTCGTCAAAGGATCGAAAAAAACAACCGCTAATTTCGTCAATCTCAGAAAAAACACGAATTCTGTCAAAGGATCGTGAATAAAAGGCAAAGTTCGTCAAAGAATAGCAAAAAACGCAAATTTCCTCAAAGGATCGCAAAAAGAAAACGCAAATTTCTTCAAAGGACTACGAAAAAATGAAATTTTGTCAAAGAACAGCAGAAAAAATGCAAATTTTGTCAAAGAATCACGAAAAAAAAAAACATGAATTTTGTCAAATAATCGTGAATTTCGGGAGGACCCGCATTCCGGAACGATGGAAGCAATTTCAAAATCCGCCAGTAGATGGCGACAGTATACTGAATCAACCTCAAATCTCTCCCAAGGAAATAAATCACCGCATTCTGAAAAAAAAAGTGCTTACAGAATTTTTTTTTTTACAGAAATGTTAATATACATTTCTTTTTTTATGAAATAGTGTTTTAAGGTTTTAAACAAAATTAAAAGATTTAAAAGCTTGAATATGCTTTTACAAATATTTAAACGACGAAAGTAGATAATATAACTTCTTTTTCAGTAAGCCTAACATGGCATTTAACTACGGTCGAATCGCAGAGTGGTACAACTCGGTACCGTTACAGACACTTTCTCGCCTTTGGATTTTATTATAAGTAAGATTATTGAGATTAATTTGGAAAATACATATAATTACAACTGTCATACATTTATGACTCGAATAATTTAAATATCACTATTTTATTTATATATTTAATAGTATAGTAATTTAAACAGCTTCATTTCTTATTTGAACATTTAAATATCCTAATTTACAAAACAAATGGAACATGTCAATAAGATTAGGATATATACTAATTAATATTCACTGATACTGGGTTTGATTTGTCTCATGTATGCCGATAGGTGCTGTGCTCATGATTGACGTTCCATCTTGTGCTGCAAGGTTGTAGCCTTGCCATATAAGAGTGAGAGAATGCTAGACCGGATGGCTTAATTGGTAAAGCACTTGGTGCGATATACCAAGGGATCCGGGATCGAACCCCGGTCTGGACATTTTTTCACTCTGTTGGTTGTTCGCTGTTAAATAAAGTGATAATTCACATCCTTTGTACTTAAGATTAGGATATTTTTTTTATTTTTTTTATTTGAAATGTTAATTGTGTCGCATAAGGTAGAAACTGTTTCAGTTAAAATGACCATTGTTTATAAGAGGCTATTTTGAGTCTATCTGAAAGTCAAAGCAAGTAAAAATTGTATTAATTTAAAAAGTGTTTAAGCATTATAATATATTTTCTAATGATTATAATATATTTGATTCATGAAATTAAAGAATGAAAAGAAAGAAGGCGGACAAACATATCATAATAAACAACATATTGGCATTAGGAAAGTTTTCATTTTAAACACAATGAAAATGAATAACTTTAGTGTAAAAAATAAATATAAAATCCAATATGTAAAAAATAAAAACCAAGCTACATAAAAGGAAAAGAGGAAAGGATTTTGTTTAGCATTTGCCTGCTTAGCCATATTGTTAACAGGTATGTATTTGAGAAAGACTTTTCAAGAAAAAATGTTCTCTGCAAGAAAAACCCTGAAAAAATTTCACAGTCATCCTATTAAAAAAATTATGGCATCTAACATGCAAACACAAGCTAAATAAAAGGCTTTAGCCACTTAAGTATATGTGTCAAGTTCGACTTGTCATGCATCCTATATGAAAATGCAGTGATAAATCTAAGTTTTCAAGGGATTTTATAACCAATGTATTCCCTCTAAATACATTCTAATTTAGGCAAAATTTTCCTTTTCTTAATTTTTAAAATTTACAATGTTTTACTTAAAAGTGTTTCTTAAAACCACCTACAAATAATGGATCTACAAATATACACGATATGGCCAAAAGTCACCAGACACTTTCAGTTTTAGATGTTTCGTCGAATATCTAAAGAAGTATGTGACAAATTCTTCTGAAACTTTAAGAACAGATGCTTAGATTTTGATAATTCTTTTTCTTTTCTTTCTTTCTTTCTTTGGCCCATTCTGATAATTATTTCAAGGAGAACTAAAGCATCAATACAAATAAAAGTAATAAAAATGAAAAATGACAATTTGTAGAAACTCCATTATCATCCAGCTACTTTTAGAAAGAAACTGAAATTCAACTCAGTATATTACTGATATCTTTCTGAAATATCACAATATTGGACTGGCCTTTTTATGTGAACTGCACTATATAATTGACTACTAAATTGTGCAAAACAATTTTATTATTGTTCAAACATGCACAGTAAAAAATTATTTTATACAAATGCTCATATTTCATCAAATATTTAATATATTTATGTTGTAATTGTAGTATGTTTCTACTGTACTTTATCAAGTTTTCTGAAAGTGGCGTTAAATTTGATTAAAAACTCTGCATGCTATAAACAAAAGACATGCCAAAAAACAAATGCAGTCACCAGGTTGCCATTGGTGATCAACATATTTAAACTGCTGTGACAATCGAATGATCTACATAATGATGAGTCACTATAACGACTCTTCACTTAATGAATATAAACCAGAGAAAGCTATCCAAATGTGGTACGTTGGAATTAAAATCAGACACACACATTAGAGATGAGTTTGAACTCTTTTTTTTCGAAGCCCAAACCCGAAAAGTTTTGTGTCTTTACCATTAAAAATTGTTTCAAAATTAATTTTCTCTGTTGTTTTAAAATATCACATTATTCTTTTAATTATTATTAATTTTTTTTTTTACTGGTGACTGGATATTTTTGCTGGCTGCTAATTTTTTTTTTTTGATTTGTAGAACCCTGTACATGATGATTTTAACAAAAATTGCAATTTTAAGGACACGTTAGTGGTAAAACTACCTTTTTTTTTCACAATACCTATAAGAATAAAAAAATATCTTTCACAAATTTTTAATAAAAATTCTTTCAACAACTGAGATTCTATATGCAGGGCCATATTATAGCATAGGCAAGCCAGAGATTTGCCCAAAGTGTCCAAATTATACAATATGTATTTATCTTATCATTAAAGTAATTTGCGATGAGAGAAAGGCTCTGAAGTCTTTGTTTGCCCCACTACTCTAGGTTGCCATAACACTCTGTCTATATACAGTAAAATCTTTAACTTTTGTTTTATGAGAAAATTTGTCACGATTAATTTAGTACAAGGATGAAAAGAAGTGTTAGAAAAAAATGGCAACTTACCGTAACTTCATTGATTGCAACAGCAGCAACAGGAGCAGGATGACTTAGCAACTGTCGTACAAATTGTAATCGGCTGAGATCCCATAAGATGCAGGTTCTATCCCGAGATCCACTGACAATTAAGTTATACGCACGGGACGCAGCGAGGCAGGTCACTGGCTCTGTGTGTCCATATAAATTTTTCTTGATGGTCAGTTTCTTTTTGTCATATTGCCATACAGTTACCATCTAAAAATTTATAAAGATAATTATAAAAATGACTGATTACTATAATGAAGTTTAAAAAAAAAAATCTTTCGTAAAATTACTGACAGAAGGGAAGAGGAACTCAAAGATAAAAGTTAAGTATATTGTAATCTATGCGGAAAAATATTACAATCATAATGGGAATTGTCACGTCGTTTCGGATTGGTGTGAAAAATTTAAAGATTGAAAGTAATTTTGAAAAATAGAGATGCAAAAATTAATGAAGTTAAAAGAACTAAAGAAATGCTTTAAAAAATGCCAATCCAAAACAACGTCACGGCACGTGATCGTAAAGTGGCAATTAACCCAATAATCGACATAACAGTTAAATTTATAGCAAAAGAATTTAAAGAACAAGGCCGGATGAACAATTAAATAAACTTCACTAGATAATTTGGAAAATAGTTAAGATATGAAGTCGATTCTTAGATTAAGATGTAAAGTAAATTAAAGTAACACTCACCCATGTCTTGACAAAACAAAGAAACTGACGTATAACAAATAGATATTTATTGACGAAACAACACATAAACATAAAGGTGTAGAAAGCTTAGTTGGCCAACCAAAACAACAAACATTTAAAAATTTTGTATCATTATATTGAATCTACATATTTCTATATCAGGATTTCAGCACTATGATTATGGTAAATTCATTTGTAGAGGACCATGCTGCATCGACGTAAGTTTATAAATTAGGATCAATTAGGATGATCAGAGTTCTTGTATGAAATAACGTTAAGACTTTGAGACAAGTCACTATGATGAAATGAGTTTGTGAAGTGGAACTCTTACAGTCAAAATATGAAGCTAGACAATTTCGGCATATTGCTTGAAGAGACACAATGAAGAGAGGTGAAGTTAAAATCGTTTAAAACGGAACCAAGATGATAGATGGGACACGCTGAGTGAATTCAAAGAGGGAAAAACAGAACTACTTCTATAGATGTATGAATTACTGGAGATTTCAGGCTAAAAAAAGATTTAGCGAAGCTTAGCTGTATGTTAAAACTACTCATTACAGATTGTGCTACGGGCCTAAGATGATCGATGATGGCCGGAATGGATTGTTTGATGAAGCTGCTAACAATCAGGAAAAGTGAGTTGTAATGTTTCAAGCTATCTTCGTTCCAGGAGATTTCAGGCTAAAAAAAGTTAGCGAAGTTTAGCTGGATGTTAAAACAACTCATTACAGATGAAGCTACGGGCCTAAGATGATCGATGATGGCCGGAATGGTTGGTATGATGAGGCTGCTAACAATCAGGAAAAGTTACTTGAAATGTTTCAAGCTATCTCCATGCTGCGATAAAAATTTAGTTAGAGAGTTTTCACTCTAAAATGCAATAACTTTGAAGACTGCTGAAGCTAACAT
Organism: Maratus michaelseni; assembly: GCA_963931845.1. Taxonomy (NCBI): domain Eukaryota; kingdom Metazoa; phylum Arthropoda; class Arachnida; order Araneae; family Salticidae; genus Maratus; species Maratus michaelseni. The sequence goes on from OZ007600.1 coordinate 192,021,119, forward strand.
CGTTGAAACGAACTTTCTCTGCGGGACCCGAAGGTCCGCAGCTTAAATAGAGCAACCGAACGCGTTAATCCCTCGCTGACAAGTGATTGAAAACATCGTGCTCAAAAGTCAGTTAGAATTTTTGAAAGCTAACTTTCAGCCAATGAGCATCGAGCATTATCGGGCGTTCGCTACGCAACGCAGAGTTGAGATGAATAAACATCATCATTATTCCTGAATGGCAACGACGCCGTAAAAGTACCCGGATGGACGCTGAGATGGGAACGTGTCTCTGCCTGAGTGCAATGAACTGTACGCTATTTCTTCCGAGAAATCCTGTCACGTGATCGTAAACAACAAGTATCTTGGGGAAGATGCACAATCAAAATGTCGATATTTCTGCAAAACAAAACGCGCGATCTTTGAAAAGAGAATTGAATAAATAGAATATCTTGCCATAACTGCTGAACTAAGTAACGTATTTAAAAACCGTAAATGGATTCTTGAAGTAGAATTTTTTATCTATAGATTGAATATGGTTTTAATACAAAATATTTAATATTTAATAATTATGATTTTCGTTTTTGGACTTAGAAATATTTCGTATCTGTTTGTATTGACACGCGAAAAACTTATCTTTTTACTGATATTACTTTAACTGAATATTATATTAATGATTTTAATAATTAAAACATTTGATTTATTGATTAATATTATTATTTAATAACAGAATAAAATTACATTAACAAAATATTTGAAAATTTAGAAAGAAAAAGGATTTTACTGAAAAATGATTATAAGATTAAGTTAAGTGTTTAATTAACATAAATTAATAAATTAAATTAGCATAGATTAATACAGAAACAATGTACGGTGGCGTAACATTTTCCTCCACACTGTGGAAAAAAAAAGCAAGAAAAAAAAAGAATAAGCTGACGGGTTTTTTCTCAAAGAAAAACTAATTTTACACAAGGGTAATAATAAAAATGAAACGTTAAAAACCTCAACGATTGATCTCATGAACATAACAGAAATCAATAAAAAAATGTGCAGATAAACAAGTTCAAAAATCAAAAGACCAGAAGAACTTGACTAATTTTAGCTGAGTCTTGAGCACATATGAAACTTAATAATATAAAACATGAATGTAAATAGTTAACAAAATGCTAAATAAAATATATATGAAGCAAACACAAACAATTACAAATACGCCACAAATAAACACAATATATATATGTATACCTAGTAAGGGTGAGTGAACGAACGAACAAGTGTATAGTGCCTTAATTAAACCAAAAATCTAAAATTGTGAAAATCTGAGATGTATAAATGTAATATCCATGTGCACACCATTACAGACTATTGCAATGTTTAAATCAAATCTATCACATATATATAACAAGGGTAAATAGGAATATGAGTGTAGGATCAAAGTATATTATATACAGGACAAATACTGAAGAGCAGATGTGATTTGAATGAGACATAATTAACATTAATTCATCATATGTCATTGTAAATAAACTACAAATAGCTATAAGGAAAAAACGTGAGTACATTCCCTATGAATTGTAGCAGTGTCCAATTATTTAAATAAAATTAAAGCTAATTAAATTTTAACCAACTGTTGGTAAATTAGACAACATATTCACAAAAACAAATTTTGATTCCATAAATTTGATAACGTTTAAACCATGAAGGATTGTCGGAAGGGCAAAATTTGTGATTGTTAAAACCCCATTAAGCCCGAATGTACCTTCTGTGTGCTCAAACATTAATTTAGGAAATAGCCGAAAATATTTTAGAAAAACTTAGAGCAATTGCTCCATCGTATTCTATAAGCATGTTCTTACATGCAATCATTATAAATCTCAACTAGAACCATATAGGCATGCGCATTTTTTGAGATTATCAACATTCTTTAAACAATTGATCAATTTTCAAAATTCTTTATTTCTTTCATTTTCTTTTTCATCATTGTCTCATTCTTTTAAATTTGATCATTTCTTGTGAAATGTATCATTAATTTAATTAATAGTATTTTCAACATTCACATCAAACTACAAACAGTAAAATGAGAGTGTGTAAAATCAAAACAATAAAAGTCTAAATGCATGTAGTAAACATAGAAAAATTATAAAAATATATAGTAGCAACTGAATTAATAAAAGCAGAATGTAAATAAAATGGAATATTTAAATGCATCATGTAAAGGAGAAAATATTATAACTTAAAAAAATTTTATGAGTTTGAGTATATAACATGAGACAATACTTCCTGAAGCGATTTGTGGTAGCTAGTCACTCACACTGCAGGTAACTTACACTGATATCAGAATGTAAATTCTTTGAATATCATAACAAGTTATATAGGTAGTTGCTACCTACTATGGTAAAATTTTATTACATAAAAGTTTACGAAATTTAAAATGAACTTATATGAATAACATATTGAAATAAAGATTAATTATAAATGAGTTTAAGTTACTACAGAAGAAATCAACAATAAAATTTTGACCAAAAATACACTATTTCTGTCCTGTACGAATTAGTTTGCTGATATGTACCTTTGTAGTTTTCCCCTGGTCCGTACAATGTCTAATTAAATAATTGTCATTTCGAAAGCATTGTAAGATTTCATATGGACCAGTATTTTTTGGTTTGAAAGTAGTAGAGGGAATTAGGTTTTTCAAATAAACTATATCTCCAACAGCCAAAGTAGACGGTGTACGACCCTTCAGAAATTTTTCCTTCAGAGAAAAGTAGTGTTTCTCATTTTCTCTTACTAAATTTCTAGATGCCACAATATGTTCTTGTAGTTTCCGTAAATAAACAGAAGGTTCCTGAGCATACTGAGGTGGTCGAAACGTGTCAATTGGCAAATTTAAATCTCTACCTAAGAACAAGTTAGCTGGAGTAAAATTGGTAACAGAGTGTTTTGAGTTATTATAATGTAGAACAAAGAATTTTAACCTATCAGACCATTCGATTACATTGTCAGCAAGTGAAGCAACGGATTCCTTAAGGGATCTATGGATACGTTCAATTAAACCATTAGAGCGCGGGTAATAAATAGAAGAATGTCTGTGCTTAATATTAAGTGATTTTAAGTAATCATCAAATTCATCAGATTTAAAATTTGAGGCATTATCAGAAAGTATTACTTTAGCAATTCCAAATCTAGAAAAATAGTCATTAAGAGTGTTAATTATTGAATGAGAAGTAACATTAGCTAACGGAATAGCCTCTAAAAAGCGTGAGTAATGGTCGACAATAGTTAAAATAAAAAATTTTCCATCATGTGACCTAGGTAGTTTTCCTACAACATCTATAGCAAGCATCTCTCCAGGGGCAAGTTCGCTTTTGGAAATAAAAGAAGGTTTGGTGTTTGTTTGTTTACTTTTGTGCGGAAGACATTTTTCACAAGAATTTACAAAGTTTTGGACGTCCTGAACCATACCAATCCAATAATAATGTTTAGCAACGATATCCAAAGTTTTAGCTATGCCAAAGTGTGCCTGATGTGCAAGAGCAATACAGCTATTTATTAAGGTTTTAGGGATGAGAATTTTCTTAGTTCTATTTACATTTTTAGCTTTCTTTTTTGCAAACATTAAAAGATTATTTTCCGGGTTAATTGAATAATTAGGGTTGGTGCATGTTTTATCTAATATTTTATTTCTGATGTCATTAAGTTTTTGATCGTTAAGTTGTTCTTTTAAGATATTTTCAGTTTTAAGTGAGTCATTGGTAGGTATAAAAATATTTAGAGCATTAACAATTAAATTAGGATTATTGGGATAGTCTATCACTCTAGAGAGAAAATCAGCTGGATTGACAAGACCAGGAATGTGTTCAACTTTGTAGTTGAAGCTTTGAAGAAACAAAACCCATCTAGTTATAATTTCTGCCTGTTTCTCTAAGTTTAGATGGTAAGTGAGAGCTTTGGCATCTGTTAAAATAGTAAATTGCCTACCGTAGAGATATTCATGGAAATGTTTTACAGAAGAATAAATGGCATAAAATTCACGTTTAATTGATGGATATTTTGATTCAGCTGGGTTTAATTGTTTAGAGTAAAATTCAAGAGGATAAAATTTGTTGTCGTGTTTTTGCAATAAAATTCCACAGATAGCATGCATGGATGCATCTGTCACTAAAAATACTTCCTTACTCTCATCAAAATTTTTGACAGTAGGATTGTTGAGCAAAATATTCTGAATTTTATCAAAGGCATTTTGGCATTCATTACTCCAAAGAAATTTCGACTTTTTATGGGTTAATTTTACAATAGGTTGAACAATTTTAGCAAAGTTATAAATGAGATGTCTGAAGTAATTTATCATTCCTAGATAGCTTTGAACTTGTTTTACATTTGTTGGTACAGGAAATTTAGTAATTTTCTTAACATTATCAGAAGAAGGAGAATGGCCATTTTTATTTAGGTCAAAGCCTAAGTAAGTTATGTTCTCTTTGCAAATTTGAAGTTTAGCAGGATCTAAGGTTAGGTTGAATTCTTTAAGTTTGTCGAATACTTTTTGAAGCCAGAATAACATTTCCTCAAGAGTATCAGCTGCAACGATAATATCATCCAGAAAAAATTGAACATTTTTGCCTTTAAGTTCATTTAAACAACTATTGATTAAGGTATGAAAATAGCTGGTTGAATTGACAAGTCCGAAAGGGAGTCTTTTTGGCATGAAATTACCAACCTCTGTAGCGAAAGCTAATTTAGATCTATCCTTCTCTTGAAGTAAAATTTGAAAAAATGCAGACTTTAAATCTAAAACAGTGTAAAGCTTCTTCCCAGCAATATTTTGCATGATGTCATTGATTCTTGGAAGACAAATTTTGTAAGGTTCTGTGATAGCATTTAATAATCTGTAGTCTATAACCATACGAAATTTAAGTTTGTTAGGACTGTCAGTTGGAAGAGATTTCTTTTTAACGAAAATAACCGGAAAGCAATAGTTTGAATTGGAGTTTTCTATGATACCTGCATCTAAGAGAGCAGAAATTTCATTGCGAGCAAATTCTTTAGCAATTTTGGGAATGGGATAGGGTTTAGTTTGAAGAGCAAAATCATGAAGTAATTTGAATTCCGGAACAACTTTATCTGTACATCCAAGAGTATCATATGAAGTAGAAAATACAGCAGAGTTATTCATTAGAAGTTTAAGAACACGTTTTTTGTCTGAGTCAGGTAAGTGGTTTATGGTAAAATTACCTACTTTAAGTTCCTTTTTTCTAAGTTCTAAGATATCCTGAGTTACTAAAGAGTTAATTTGAAAGGTTTCTGAGTTGTTATGATTAGAGATTTGATCTTTAGCAATTGGTTTAATAGATCCCAGTATTACATTTTTCCTGAGTGTGATTTTATCTTTAGAGTTATTGTGGATGTATATAAGAATAGAATTATTTTCATTAGTTTCGTGGAGACTATAATCTAGGTTAATTGGTAATTTAGTAGTTAAAGGACAAAATAAATAGTTAAGAGATTTACTAATTTTAAATTTAGTTTTAAGTTTAATGATTTTGCCTTGGTTGGGTCTGATTATAATTTTATACATGGGTTTTACAAAGTTCTTTTCGTTATCAGGAATATCATCATTAGAAATCAAATTAATGTTCTTGGATGGGGAATAGGTAGCAGCGTTCTCAATTACATCAGAATCCGAAAAATTATTATCATTAAGATTAGAATTATCAGAAATGAAATTATCAGAATTTAAATTAGAGTTTTCAGTACTATCTGGAATTTTGCTTTGGAAAGGAAATCGAAGGTTACCCATAGTGAGTTGAGAGTTGGCAGAGTCCAATAAAAGTTTGTTACGATTAAGAAAGTCATATCCTAGAATAATTTGATAGTTGGAGTGCCAGTTATTATGAGTTATGAAGAAAACATTCGAAAACCAAGTGGAGTTAATTTTAAAGCTGAGTTTAACAGTAGAAAAAAATGGGATGGAGGAATTATCTATTGTTTTGATTTGGACAGATCTAGAAAGAAAATTAAGTTTTTTATATTTTTTGAGAATTTCTATTGCCTTAGGTTGAATTAAAGATAAGTTTGCTCCACTGTCCAAAAGAGATTCGAAGGAATTTTTATCAAAAGTAAGTTTAATTATGGGCAGTTCTGAATTCTGAGTACTACAAGACATTAATGATTTATTGACTGAAGAAAAATTAGAATTTGTACCCTCGTACCTTGCAAGAGAATTTTTACGACGGGTTCTGTTAGAGTGAGGGAGATTATGTTGAAAAATTCTGTCAGAACCCTCTATAAGTTTAAATTCTTTCTTGGATGACGATTGTAGGGTCTGTAATTACGTCTTCCTCTACCCCTGTTAAATCGTGGGATGTAGTTGTGATCATTTCTCCTTTCCTGTCCCGAAACATTACGATGAGGACTAGAAAAATTCGAAAAATTAACATTTCTGCCCTGAAAATTAGCATCTCTGCTAACAAAGTTGGGATTTGAAGAAAAAAATTGTGAATCCCTGTGAAAATTTCCCTGATTGGCTGCACCCAAATAATGCCAGCAGTCCTTGGCATTGTGCGGTTTCCCACAAATTTGACAACTCTTCTTGTCCTCCTGTAATTTTTGCACTAAGTTTGTTAGTTGCAAAAGTTGTTGATTATGATCTGCCTGCTGCTTTAAGAGCAATTGCATGACTGAATCCTGGCTACTGCTGCTGGTAGTCGGAACAGTGTTTAAGTTGTTAACTTCAAAGGAGTTTTGTTCTAGCGCCTTTTCGATGTCAACTGCTTTGGCTACGACATCGTCAAAATTAGTAACACCGAACTTTATTACCTCTGTTCGAATATCAGAACGCAGGGATTCAATGAATTTTGAATACATTAAATTCATTTTTAAGTCTGTCAAATGGGGATTGTTATCAACATCTGGAGCCATTTTACCCACAATTTTACGAATGACCTCTGCTAACTCTTTTACAGATTGTTTTGGTTTTTGCACCGTTCTAGCATACTCGTACGAAGCTTCCTCAAACGTTTGTTCTTTACGAAAACGGTCTCTGAGTAATCTGACAACAGTGTCAAAGTCTTCCTCGTCTCTGATCTGGGGATCACTGGACATAAATTCCAAAGCCCTGTCCCTACAATGCAATCTTACTAAGGGTATTCTATAATTGTCAGGCCAATTTTGAAGATTGCAAATGTCGATAATGCTTCTAATAAAATAGTTAACGTTTTCGTCCTCTTTACCGTGAAAAAGCAGAATAGCGGACATTAAAGCATTTAAATGCATCGGAATTGCCATGACACCTTTAAATTTAGAAAAACAAAATAAATAAAATATAAACACGTAAGAAAAGTTACTTTTAAGAAAAATTTTATGATTCCCTAAATAATTTCCAACATGTTATAATCACTATAAAATTTCTTAAATAGTATAGATAATATTGCAATAAAATAATGAAACACAAAATAGTATAAAAATATGAAAACACAAATAATAAAATCAGAATACAGATAATTAAATAAATTATACTAAAATTTTAGTGAAAATTTGTAAAGGAAATTTCACTAAAGTTAATCTTTGGTTAAAATATAAAATATATTTGTATTGCACTACTGGAGGCACATGGATTTGAAATCTCAGTTCTAGTATTTAAAATTCATATTAATGAATGGTAAAATTACAAAGAAAAAAATTTATTTACTTCAGAATGTAAAATTTGGCAAAATTAAATGCAGATAAAAATTTTGAGACTGCAGAAAGAAAAGTTATTTTAAGTAAATCTAAGAATTTGAGAATTTACAAAAGATCGTTAAAATAGCAAACATCGTTAAAATATAAGATTTTTGAGATATAAAATATATTAGAATAGAAAATAGTTAAATTATAAAGATCGTTACTTTTTAAAAGATCGTTACTTTTTAGCACTGAAAGGAGCCAAAATTAATATATAAATAAGAAGTTAAATTTTCCTGAAAATACTTATATTACAAAACACACAGGTTCAACTTCCTAGGGCTAAGGCACCATAAAATGTAACGTTGTTTCCGATTGGTGTGAACAATTTAAAGATTGAAAGTAATTTTGAAAAATAGAGATGCAAAAATTAATGAAGTTAAAAGAACTAAAGAAATGCTTTAAAAAATGCCAATCCAAAACAACGTCACGGCACATGATCGTAAAGTGGCAATTAACCCAATAATCGACATAACAGTTAAATTTATAGCAAAAGAATTTAAAGAACAAGGCCAGATGAACAATTAAATAAACTTCACTAGATAATTTGGAAAATAGTTAAGATATGAAGTCGATTCTTAGATTAAGATGTAAAGTAAATTAAAGTAACACTCACCCATGTCTTGACAAAACAAAGAAACTGACGTATAACAAATAGATATTTATTGACGAAACAACACATAAACATAAAGGTGTAGAAAGCTTAGTTGGCCAACCAAAACAACAAACATTTAAAAATTTTGTATCATTATATTGAATCTACATATTTCTATATCAGGATTTCAGCACTATGATTATGGTAAATTCATTTGTAGAGGACCACGCTGCATCGACGTAAGTTTATAAATTAGGATCAATTAGGATGATCAGAGTTCTTGTATGAAATAACGTTAAGACTTTGAGACAAGTCACTATGATGAAATGAGTTTGTGAAGTGGAACTCTTACAGTCAAAATATGAAGCTAGACAATTTCGGCATATTGCTTGAAGAGACACAATGAAGAGAGGTGAAGTTAAAATCGTTTAAAACGGAACCAAGATGATAGATGGGACACGCTGAGTGAATTCAAAGAGGGAAAAACAGAACTACTTCTATAGATGTATGAATTACTGGAGATTTCAGGCTAAAAAAAGATTTAGCGAAGCTTAGCTGTATGTTAAAACTACTCATTACAGATTGTGCTACGGGCCTAAGATGATCGATGATGGCCGGAATGGATTGTTTGATGAAGCTGCTAACAATCAGGAAAAGTGAGTTGTAATGTTTCAAGCTATCTTCGTTCCAGGAGATTTCAGGCTAAAAAAAGTTAGCGAAGTTCAGCTGGATGTTAAAACAACTCATTACAGATGAAGCTACGGGCCTAAGATGATCGATGATGGCCGGAATGGTTGGTATGATGAGGCTGCTAACAATCAGGAAAAGTTACTTGAAATGTTTCAAGCTATCTCCATGCTGCGATAAAAATTTAGTTAGAGAGTTTTCACTCTAAAATGCAATAACTTTGAAGACTGCTGAAGCTAACATCGTTGAAACGAACTTTCTCTGCGGGACCCGAAGGTCCGCAGCTTAAATAGAGCAACCGAACGCGTTAATCCCTCGCTGACAAGTGATTGAAAACATCGTGCTCAAAAGTCAGTTAGAATTTTTGAAAGCTAACTTTCAGCCAATGAGCATCGAGCATTATCGGGCGTTCGCTACGCAATGCAGAAATGAGATGAATAAACATCATCATTATTCCTGAATGGCAACGACGCCGTAAAAGTACCCGGATGGACGCTGAGATGGGAGCGTGTCTCTGCCTGAGTGCAATGAACTGTACGCTATTTCTTCCGAGAAATCCTGTCACGTGATCGTAAACAACAAGTATCTTGGGGAAGATGCGCAATCAAAATGTCGATATTTCTGCAAAACAAAACGCGCGATCTTTGAAAAGAGAATTGAATAAATAGAATATCTTGCCATAACTGCTGAACTAAGTAACGTATTTAAAAACCGTAAATGGATTCTTGAAGTAGAATTTTTTATCTATAGATTGAATATGGTTTTAATACAAAATATTTAATATTTAATAATTATGATTTTCGTTTTTGGACTTAGAAATATTTCGTATCTGTTTGTATTGACACGCGAAAAACTTATCTTTTTACTGATATTACTTTAACTGAATATTATATTAATGATTTTAATAATTAAAACATTTGATTTATTGATTAATATTATTATTTAATAACAGAATAAAATTACTTTAACAAAATATTTGAAAATTTAGAAAGAAAAAGGACTTTACTGAAAAATGATTATAAGATTAAGTTAAGTGTTTAATTAACATAAATTAATAAATTAAATTAGCATAGATTAATACAGAAACAATGTACGGTGGCGTAACAGGAATGAATCTATGTATAATACGAAAAATTAATACTATTAAAAGAAACTTGCACACACCCTACTTTTAGAACCAAAGAAATAGAGAGAAAAGTGCACAAAATATGCAAGTAAATATGGTAATCATTTATAATCAGCCCAAAAGTTATAAAAATACTAAATTTTCTAGAAAATAGAGTTCAGGAAACAAATAACATTTAAATGAAAAATTATTTTGCAAAAAATATTAAGTAATGTTATAAATTGTATTTAATAATTAATATTAATTATAATGACAATTCTTTTCAAAACTATTATACTCACAGAATTTGTTCCTGCCGTGATGATGATTTTATCATTCGGTGCAGCACAACATAGAATTTCTCCTGCAGGAGTATCCTCCCACACAAAGAGAGCTCTTTCCATTTCGTAAGGTCCAACTCGAATACTATGATCGGCAAAACCCCAAGCAACATAACGAGAATAATGAGGAGGCACCAAGACTTTATGTTGCTCAACTGCTAATAATGATTTCTCATGATGAACTATATGACCAACTGGTCCTTTGAGATCTGATTAAAAAAAAAGAGGGGTTAGGGATTAGAAAAAAAGCTGCTGTTTAGACAGATTTTGTTAAGATTATTTAATTTTAAGTTATCTTCATGCTGAATACTCTATACTTAATACATCACTCCATACTTACATGCATCTTAAAAAAATACAAACTTACATGTAACAACTTCCATCACATCATTGTACTTTTTTTGTCAGCTTTCATTACATACAGTGGCGCAGCCAAGGGGGGGGTTTGGGGGTTAAACCCCCCCCCCAGAGCTAAAAAAATTACTATAATTGCCGCTTATATGAATCAACACTGCTAAAGTTAAAATTAAGTTTTTTGGCCTTTACGCCTTGGCAGAATCTTTTATCGCAGCTTGAAGTGATTCTTTTTCAATTAATGTACATGTCTAAATTTCTTTCGTATGTGCTTGCGGTTTTAATACGAGAAATGAAATCATTTTCAGTTTGGCATCTGCGTGCTTCCTAATGCATACGTTTTGGATCACAGAATAAATAAAGAAAGATAAAATGCAATGTCTATTTCTCAATACATCTGCATGCTAAAATTCCTGCAGATGTTAAGTTCAGACAGTTAGTTTTCTGTTGTTATAAAGATGCTGATATGGTAATGTGGTTTCGTGGTTTGCGTTAAAAAAAAAAAAAAAAAAAAAAATAGAATGTGTTTCTCCCTAACAAATTTTCTTCTGTCATTATTTTTTTTTTCTCTATTTCTGGGCACTTTTTTTTTTTTTGCTTATTTTCTGCTCTACTCATTGTAAGGAAAAGCTGGGTTAGGAGATAAAGCAAACAGATTCTTAAAATGCCTAAATTAAGACAGAAAATTAGAATAAATGTTTACTCTAAATCCCTCTCCAACTTCTCAATACAGGTCGCGCGTATAGTGGAAGCACCAAATACGATGTTAAACCTAGCACTAATGAAACAAAATTAAACTGTAGAAATAATACTGAAATCTCAATTTTAATGTCAGTTATTCAGTAAAATACAATTTAGAGTAGTAGATAACAAAATTACTTAAACTGGAGTATATGCACGAATTTAGATCTAAAATGTAAATAAGAAAAATACAACTCACCCGAATAAAGCTGAAGACAGGAATATAAGTAAATAATTGATTTTATTCACACAAGACATTTTAACTAGTTTAACTGTGGCCACTTCAATAAAATACATACAAATTATTTAAGTAAATAAGCTATCTTCATCATAATCTTCTCAGTTCAAAACTGCATTAGTAATTTAAATGTTCTAGATAAAGGAGATTACAAGTTTCTTCGTTAAAATTAATAGTCTATGCTAAAATTTAAGTTAAGTTCGAAATTGTTCTATTTTATAGTTATATTCAGAATTGATCTTTATCCGCACTTGAGAAGATACTCATTTTTCTGCGTTATCTGGACTGAAGCGACGGAACGATGAAAAGCAGCACTTAATATAAACGGCGATATTCTTTATTCATATCTAGCTGGAGAATTAATCTGGACTGAAGCTACGGAACGATGAAAAGCAGCACTTAATATAAACGGCGATATTCTTTATTCATATTTAGCTGGAGAATTAATCTGGACTGAAGCTACGGAACGATGAAAAGCAGCACTTAATATAAACGGCGATATTCTTTATTCATATTTAGCTGGAGAATTAATCTGGAAAAATTAGCATGAGTGGGAACACTCACATGCCACGTTTTTTTTTTTTTTTTGTAGAAATCTAGACGAATATCACATTTAGGTTATGAAGAAATTAAATCGAAGTTGATGAAGATAGTCTCTTGTAATTAGAGAGACATATTCTGGATTCAAAATATAGTAAGACTCTTAAATCTTAGCAGTACATTAAAGACGTTGAAGATACCTGCAGCACATCTGTCTTCACTCAAAAATTTTACATAGTGTCTGGCCTTTCGGCCAAACGCTGCCCTTTATCCTCTCCTGCACCTACATCCCAAGTCAACGGAGAGCAGCAACTGACTAAAAAAAATTTTGAATTCAAACTCTACCAAGTTTAACTGAAACACCAGCCAAACTATCCAATCAGAAAAGGCGAAACATTCCTCTTCTTCGTTTCACACCGCTTAACACTCAACCGTAACTGCTAAAAGCATTAGGGCGACAACTCAACTCTACACGCGAACGATACTGGCGAAAGGAAAACACTTACTCCCTAGCAACAAGTAGCGGAAATTAAGATCTTACGTACGCGAATGTTCTAGAACAAATTTGAATTCCCCTTTTTCCCCACTGAAAAATGCACCCCTTAACCTTGGAATGTCCGCTCGAACGACCCCTACACCAAAATGGGTGACAGTTACCTCTTAAGTTGTTGTTTTTTGAACGCACGAAGATGCGATTCAAAATGGCCAGGCATCATAGTGAAAGCAAACGAAGTAAACATTGAAATTAGAGAAAATGTTTGAAAAATCATATCTGCCACGATTTACGTTGAATCTTGCTAGGATTTTGGCAGACTGCATAATTAATTATGTTTAATCTATTGCATCAATTTTAAAACAAAAATAATTAATATTTAAAAAGTAGAAATTATATATTTTAACTTAGAAGAAAAATCGCGGTACTTTACCGGAATCGATGTCAACAAACGGAAATCTTTAATTCTCTATCCAGAGATTTAAATGCATGATTATAATTTAATTTACAAGTGATTATTGATTTTGATTTTTAAAAAGTGATTTAATTAGAGAAGTTATTTTTAATTAATAATAATATCTTAGAAGAAAAGTTAAAAGATGAATTTTAAAAAGATAGAAAATATTGACTGTTTAAATAATAACGATTAAATAATTAATTTAAATGTTAATTAATATGAAAACTTTTAATTAATGATTAATAAGGATTAAATATTTAATTTAAGTAAAATATTTAATGAAAACTATTGAATTTAAAAGTATAAATGGAATGTATCATAACACTCATTTATTAAATTTCATTATTAAAAGTCAAAATGTATTATTTTTTTTTTTACAAAAGACAAAATTGCTTTAAATTTTACAAATAATGTATGAAATATAAATATGCGGGTGGGATAACAAGCATAATGCATACCTCCTTCTAATGAAAGGGGGTTTGGGTTGATGGTTGTTGTTACTGCTGAAAATTAGAGCCCCGGTACTCTTTTTTCCTAGAATTTAAGCCCTGCCTGTGAGTATGGATTTTGAAAAAAAAAAAGGCGTTAAATGTGCGCTAAATGCATTTTTTTAGAAAAATACTATCTATAATTACACACAATTTTACGCTAACCATGCATTAATTTAAATTGATCAGCAATAAATTAGTTATGCATTGATTTACACTTATTGTATTTTAACGAATGCTATCTGCATATCATTAAAATTATACTAGCTGACCCGTCCGGCGGTGCCTGGGCTCATGATAATTACCTCAAATTTGTATGATTATCTATCTTATATCAATTTTATATTTTTAAATGAAATTTTCACAAAAAAATATTGATTATTAGACAGAAAAGCATTTTTTAAAGACACCTTCTTGTTTGGTTGGGTGTTTTGTTTGTTTCTTTTCCTCGTAATGGTCTCTCGTTTCATAGTTTAAAAAAAATAACCCCAGTTGTCTGAATTCTATAAATTTTTCATCAGTTATAAACAGGTCTTGACAAATGCAGTCGCCAAGTTGCCACTGGCGACCTAGTTTTTCTATCTAGCCACCAAGTTATTTAACCTGATTTTTTTTTATTATTATTATAATTTTTTGTACAAAAATTGACCTAAGAAATGACCATAAATGGCATTTTTTCTCATTTTCGGCATTTTTAATTAGGTAAAAATAAGTTTAACAAATGCAAATTTTAAATTAATAAAAAATAATTATTTGACTGACTTCGACACGAAAACAGGCAGAAATTGTTTTCCTGCTTCACTGTTTCATCCATGCCCCCCTCATCAGATATAGATTTTGCAGCATTCACTTATCCAGACGTTTGAAACCTTCGGCAATCAGCATTTCCGAGAACATACCGGTTAATGCAGCCTTTACATTTTTTTTCATAGATAAATAATTTTGATAAATTTCATTAGAAAACTTTGTTTATACCATCTTTTTAAATGATGTAACTATTCTAAACTATGTAACTAATAATCCGACAATAGGCTTATTATTTTTCTCAATTAATTGATAAAAAACTTTTGTGCTTTTGAAAATTAGTGACTTCGGAGGGGAGCCGTTTATATTTTTTTACTGGTAACTAGAATTTTTTACTGGCTAGCACATTTTATCAAATTTGTAAAGCCATAGTTATAAATATAATGGTTTTAGAGACCGTGGAAAAATATTGATATCTAGCTGTAAAAGAAATGCTTTCTTCTCAAGTCTTTTTTTTTCTTCTTTCTTTCTTTTTTTTTTTTTGGCGACGTGTCCTTTAAAATAACAACACAAAAAAGTTATTGTCCGAACTCTCTGAAATTTTATTCGATTGTCAATATAACTGTATCCCACCCCTCTTTAAAATTCCATGAAAAAAGTCTGTCTTTGACTAAAGTCGAAGAGAACAGAGTCACAGAAACACAGAGTTACGTCAAAAAAGACTAAGTCACAGACTTAGTCACATTTAATACTGAAAACATGAGCCGACGCTGAGCAAACCCACGCCAAAATACCCAAATTTCTTTTTGCATTGTCATCGAAAAATTCTGAGATTTTTTAAAATACTTTTATTCATCAGAGCGTTTCCAAATTTTTGTAGGCGCTGTAATTTTGATCTTCCAAGATGCTTTTAATGGATTTAGTCGAAATACAGACGTTTAGTTACTTTTAGAATAGAAAAAAGATAGTCTTCGAAAGGACCGATATGACGTGAGGTTCTAAATAAATCGTAATTTAGAATGCTTTCAGCTGTTTCACACCTTTAAATTTCCCATTTATAATAAATTCTTTATGCCAATAAGCATTTCCATCTTAAAAGTAATCTCTATACTAAATTTCAAGTTTCTAACACTAACAGTTTCAACTAAATCATAATTTAGAACGCTTTTAGAAAGTTTTCAGCTCATTTCGTCCTTTTAAATTTTTAAATGTTTTTAAAAATGTTATAAGCAATTACTACATAAAAGTAATCATCATGCCAAATTCCATGTTTTCATACCAATTGTGTCACATAAATCGCAATTTTAGAATGATTCTTACTCTTGCATTCTTTTAAATTTCGTAATGAAAAAATAAATTCTGGGGAGAATTTACGTCTTTTAAGTAACATCCATATAAAATTTCAAGACTCTAGCTCTAAAAGTTCTAAATGACTTGTTACATTTGGCAAAAAGCAAGGTAAGTAAGTCTATTGAAAATTTTGTTAGAATTGCTTCATTATTATTAAAGTTAGGAATAAGAATTCGTGATTCTTTGCAATGAAACCTTGTGTATTTTTAACACTTTCCAACCTAGTTGAAAAGTTTATGACTTCGGTTTGTCTGGTCGTATGGCCGTCTGGCCGTGCTCTAACTCCCGTAAATATGCTCGGATTGCCCTGTAATTGTTATATGTTATTGTCCTTATCTATAGCATGTTCGCTATTTCAACTGAAGTGTGTAGCACTTATAGTTTTTTTACAGGGACACTCAAAAGAATTCCGTTACATTACGGTGTATGGGGAAAAATCATTTGCGGTTTATTTTAATGATGTTACACAATTTCAAACACATTGTAATTGATATATATCACTAAGGTGCATTACAAGAAGCTTAATATGGAATAGGAGGAGCATAGCACTTATAGTTACTTTACAGGGACAGTCAAAAGAATTCCGTTACATTACGTCTATGGAGAAAAATCGTTTGCGGTTTAATTAAATAATGTTTCACTATTTTAAACACATTGGAATTTATATATATCACTAAGATGAATAATCACTCACTTTTTGTCTATTACTTGGTGTGTATAAATTCTGTAGATCATATATAGGGCAGCACAAAAGTTCGCGAACACATTTCCGTTTATTGACAGAAACTCCAGATGGAGAATTTTAAACTGTGTTACGCGTTTCCTAACTAAACTAAAATTTAACATCCTATGTATAGTAACATATACAAATCTATAGATCATATACAGGGCTGAATAAAAGTATTCGGATAATTTTCCGAATATTGTATATGTTGGAAATATATGTTGGAAATTCCTGAAATTACGTTTTTAAATATGTTATGCGTTTTCCAAATTGTTTACTTAGATGTTATGTTTCAGCTTATTAAATGGTAATGATTTGTAAAATTATTTTCGAGGGGTTGGAAAGTGTTACATAATCTATGCTTGACGCATGAATTTTCGTTCTTGTTATTATGATGGACATAGTTGAATTTTATAAATTTTATAACCGTCTTCATACCCCCCCACCCCCCACCCTCCGCCTGATTTTTCGTTCTTGTTGATTGAACAAAAGGATTCCAACTCTGTTATTTTCTACGTAAAAATTATTTGCTGTACTGTGCTCTTCCATCTTTAAGTTTACCCCTCATCATTTTTAAACACTTTATAAATCTAACCTAGTTTTGTGTTATTTCATTGGTGCATTTTATAGTTTGTAACTCTAATATTGTAAATGCTGTTTAAATGAATCATAACCAACGTAATTGCGGAGAAAAGCATTATCATTTCATTCATTTAAAAGACTGATTCCATTAACCGATGATTCATATAACCGGCGAAAATCTATTATAAACTCAAAACCCCCCCCTAGAACCGAATTCTAGCTGCGCCACTGATTACATACAATAGACATAACAAGCATTTTGTCAACAAATGAATTACTGAGAAATCTTCCATAACCGTAATTCACAACACAACAATTACTCCAAGGATTCCTCCCCCCCCCATAACTATCATAAATGACACAACATTTGTTTGGTGACTGAAAGTAATAAAAGCAAATTTGTTTATTAAAGAAAAAGGAACTTCAAATTAAAAGTGATTATGAATAAATGTTCAGAGATTTCTAAAATAAAATGTTTCATAATGAAGAGAGGAAAGTTTTTCACAACTAGGTAAATCTTACTCCAACTAGTGAATATGAAAATGTTTCATTCCATCTGCAGGGCAAAACTTACAAATCAATATTAAAATAGATCTTCAGATTTATTATTTACTCTGCTGTAAACTACACATAACTTTATTAATAAGAAATCTAATAATTATTCCTAACTATTTCATACTGTACACAAAAGACAAAACCAATACAAAATTTCTTTTCTGCATAATCTCTATCAAAACAGAGGGTGAAAAAACACATGAGTATATTTAGTATACTCAAAGCAATATTGCTGTAATATTTATTAAAAATAAGATAAAATACGGCATTTGAAATTATTTATAATTACAAATACAATGTTAATTTAGGAACTTTTTGTATTACTTTGTATTGAGAAAGATTAAAAGATACCTTTCACAGAATGTTTGGAAGGCTCCAAATTATCTAAATTATGGAAGAATAACTTGTCTAAACTATAACTCAAACCAGGCATAATGGGTCCAGGATCAACGATACTCGTACGATTTGTTATTTTCTTTGACGGATGAGGTTTCTTGAAAAGCTGCAAAACAAAGATTCACTCATTGCAATATAATGTTAAAAAAATTACAAAGACAGAAAAATTACTAAAATAAATATATTACTAAAATAAATATTGCAAGATTATTATATTTTAAATATAGATGGCAAAGATAGCTTGAGAAAATATAGGAGAATCATCCATAATTTTAATGTATAATAAAACTATTGTCATAAGCCAAACATTTGAAAATTATCATACAAACAAATGTTAATTTAAAATTATTTGGCTTTTGAAGTGATGATAATTTTTGACATATATGTTATCAAGAGTTATGTATCTAGGATAACAGTTGTCATCTTGAATTACTTAAGAAATGATTTAAACATTTAAGATGACTGTTGGGAGCGGAATAAAGAAAAGAAGAACCTATAGCTTGCAGCAATTGTGCTGCCCGTGATGGTGGCTCATATAATGAATAACTTTTTACTTTTTCTGAATGTATTTTTTTTTAAGTAAATGTTTTATCAGACTAACTGCAAAGGAATTACTTACAAACAAAGCTTAAAATAAATAATTTCCATTAGAATTAAATAATATTAATTAAAAATTCTTATCTATGCTAATATCATTATTAATTTTTACGCACAGAATTTTTTGAACCAAGTATAAAATATATAATACTTTCTGCTACAATTTTTTTGAGAATGTTTTTCAGAACCATACAGCAACAAGTAATTTAATTCTTCATAATGGTAAAATGCATGATAAAAAAAAAAAGTCAAAGAAATTGATGCAAAAGAAAAAAAAAAAAGTAAAAGTTAAATATGGAAGAATACAGGAGAAGTATAAACTCACTGGTTATTTCTTTTTTTAAAAAGATTCCTGCAACTGCTTATATTTCTTTGAGATCTTTTATTTAATTTTTTTATTTCTATGGTGTACAAAAGTAGAATAAAACTAAATTTATATTTTTTCCCTTATTGCAGAGCTGCCAACCTCGGCAAAAGAAAAAACAGGAGATCCTTCGCAGTTTAAAGAGAGAAAAAGAGAGACTTTAAATGAGCTTGCGTAAGAATAAAAAGTTGTTAATATATTTTTAGAAGTCAAAAATATATTAACAATTCATTCAACTTAAATATAATTATTAAAAAATATACGGTTTTTTCAATCCATTGTTGATAAAAATTGCGAATTTCATTAATTAGTCACTGTAAAAACTCACAAATTTCATCAATTAGTCAATCATAAACTTATGAAAAAGATTTATGATTGACAGACTGAAGAAATTCGTGATAAAAATCGCTAATTTCATCAATCAGCCGTGGTAAAAAAAAAAATCACAAATTTTGTCAATTATAAACATATGCAAAAGATTTGTGATTGACCAATTGAAGAAATTCGTGATAAAAATCTCTAATTTCATCAATCAGTCGCAGTAAAAAAAAATCTCAAATTTTGTTAATCAGTCAATCATAAACTTAGATTTATGATTGACTGATTTACAAAATTCATGATTTTTTACCATGACTGATTGATGAAATTCGCGATTTTTATCAAAGATCAATTGACAAAATTTGTGATTTTTTCCTTCGAGTGACTGATGAAATTTGGGATTTTTATCAAAGACCGATTCACGAATTTAGCGATATTTTTCAAAGATTGATTGACAAATTTGTGAATTTTCTGAAATGACAAAATTTGTGAATTTTTTTCGTTAGCGATTGATGAACAATATTTTTTCCGTGAACAGTTGACGAAAAACGAGATTATTTTCCACAACTGATTGACGAAATCTGCAGTTCCCCCCCCCCCCCCCCATGACCAATTGACGGAATTCTTTTAATGACAGAATTTTTTTAATGGTCGATGCACGAAATTCAAGATTTTTTTCTGAGATGTATAGATGAAATTTGAGTCCCCCCCCCCCGAGAGGTATAGACAAAATTTGCATTATTTCTGGTGAAAATCACAATTATTTTTATGATCAGTAGATCTCATGTTTCAGAAATGTCCGAGCAATGTTGTGGCATCATTTATTAATTGAAAAAGACAATTTTCTTATTTTCAGAAGTATGTTTCTACAAATTTAAAAATACCAATGAAAAATGGGAAAAATTCTTATTTAAACGTAAAAACAGGAGTCTCCCATGAAAAACGGTTGAGTTGGCAGCTTTGTTATTGTTAAATTAAATTAAGACCTATTAAAATGAATGCAAATGAATGCACTATTGATGTAGAAATATGAACAAGTCTGTATAAACATGCTGATTTAAAAGAATGTTACTCATCACCATACTTTGTATGAACACACAATTTACAAATAAAATAAATAATTCAACAAAAACACTTACTTTAAAATTATTGTGTGTTAACACCTGGATAAACATCACATAATAAAAAATAGAATAGACAGAATATCAGCAATATTTAACACTACACAGAGATCACATTTTCAATTGAGGGGGTCGGGGCAAGAAAGTGCCAAGCCACATTTTTGGTGAAATAAATCTAACACTGTAATCTGTTACTTAATATCCAACATATAATTTGTTTCTAATGTCACTTGGTGGCAGCCTAGGTGACAGGTTTCGTTTTTGGCCCAGATGTTTATGCCCCCAATGAAGATAGCTAATTTACAAAAGAATGTAATAGTAATATCATTAAAGTATGCTTATTTGCTATATTGTTACTCAGAATCTCTCAAATGTTACTAAGACTTTAGCGAAAAAACTTTAGGTTATATATCTTGATTTGAGTATTGGATCAAATTTTCAAATTGAAATATTTCTCAGAAGTTCAAAAATGTGGCTTGGCACTCTCTTGCTCCGACCCCTTCAATTATTTGAGACCAGAATGATACACGTATAGCTGTTTATACACAATGTAATGCAATATGCTAGTTTTACATCAGAAAAAAAAAAGATTTACTTTAATATGATTTCAAACAAACATAAAATTCTCATTCATCTTCAAAATTGTCAATACATATGTACACAACATTCAAATTTCCAAAATACAGCTCATATACCTGTTTTGGTATTTGTCCAAAATTGTTAATAAAACCAATAGTAGCATTTTTCTTGAGAGGATCGTCTATGTTGTAAATATCAACATTTCCTTCATAGAAGAGATGATGAAAAACATTGACCGCTTCAACTGCAGCTGGACCTTGCTGCTTGTACCCGAAAATCAGGTCAATCCATTCATGAAGATGGGCACTGACATAATCACATTCTAATGCCTAAAATAAATAAATGAAAAATTAAAACAGAAAATAAATTATATCAGGGCTATTTTTGTGCAGCTAATTAGAAAATTGTATGGTAAAAGAAAGCATCTGATATGATTAAATTTTTTATGGTTACTTAACTTGGTTTGAAAGCAATAAAATGAATTAACAGCTCTTAATAAATGCTAAAAATATTACTGAATTTATAAAAACATTTTCTAAGTCCCATAATAACATAGTTTCCTCTCAATAATCACTGAAATATCTTTCTATAACGCAAAGTCCAATTTGCCTGATTCACAATCTACAATCAGAAGCATGCTTTCACTAGTGAAAATGATGTCATATTTAAGGGAATTGTACGTTAAAACATCTGTAACCGATATTTCTGAATAGCGGATACCTCTATTTAGCAAACACTTTTTCAATCTCCAACATCTATATATTTGTATGTTTTTAACTCTGAATAACAGATACCTCCAAATAGTGGACAAATTCCACACTCACGAGGTGTCTGTTATTTAGAGGATTTTACTGTATTTGCATTTATAAGATTCAAACATTTTAGAGCGATTTCTTTAAATTATGCCTTAATTTTGGAAGAATGGAATGATTCCAGTAGTGAAAATGACATTCTCAAAAGTAACAATGCATTTCCATCCATAAAAATAAAATATTTTATGATGATTGTGTCAATTTCTTTTTGCACATAAAATGACTGAACATTCTTTATATTTTTATAAGCCGTGCAACAAATGTTCACTATCATCCCAGTTAATTTTGAAACTCAATGTCTTAAAGTTTTTGCTATTGACAGAGGTTAGCACCCCTACATCATTGATATTGATCTATTTAAACTACATCTTTTCATGATCACCTCAATCTACTTCTCTTTCTAGTATCAAAATTATTCTGATTTACTTTCTCAAATCCAGTATTTCCACTGCTAAAAATTTTAAAACAGTATGATTTCAAAGTAATTTTCACCCTGGCAATAAAATTTCGCTCTATCAGCTGAAAGACCCTATACAGTCGAACCTTGTTAACATGAACCTCAAGGGGAATCAAAATTTTGTTCATGTTAACAGTAATTCATGTTATCAGCATCAAATCTTTGTACTCGTTTTTATAGGGGACTATGAAAACAATTCATGTTAAAAGTAATTCACGTTAAGTGTGTTCATGTTAACGAGGTTTGACTGTATTTATGATTCATGGGATATTTATAGTGTTACTTGTCATTGTGATATTTCCTATATTGGCTATGTTAAACTATACGTATATTTCTAGATATTCTAATCAAAAACTTTTAAGTCGTCTTGAGTTCACAGCAGTTATGTGAGAAGAGATTTGAAAACATGGTAACTATTAAGTTAACTATCAATCACAATCTTTTACAGTAACAATAATTATTATAATGATGCATGCTAGCAAAACAATAATACTCACTTGTCTATGTACACGGATGAATTCCCGGGGATCATTTTTAGCCCAGGGTGGAAGAACTACATCATTTAAAGGCACTCCATTTTGCTTAGAACCTACAATAGAAAACAAAAAGTCAATAATGAGACAACAAAATATGCATAAAAAAAATATATGTTAAATCACTCATACTATTTCTTTTAAAACTATAAGATTCTTGATCAGAGGTATTTGTGAGTTCAAGGAAAAATACTTGAAATATTTGTCATAAAGAAAAGGGGAAGGGAGATTGCCCTTGAAAAATTGTTATAATTGTATCTGAAGGTGGAAAAGGAAGATAAAGTGATACTGCTTTATATTAGACCACATACACAGTGACTTTCAACTCTTTGCATTTTTGAAGAAATACTTGAGCGGCAGGCAATTCACAATGAATATTGAAAAGAATCAATATCTGAAAGCTGTCCTGATGCAGACTTTGAAAAGATATTTGTTTCTTTATGTCATAATTAATGCTTTGATGCATAGTGAAAACAGATGTTTGGATAAGCAAAGCAGCTATGTTGAGAAGTTATGTTTAGGAATGCCTTGTTACTGCATATCTGCATGTGAAATAAAGCTTGTCTTTGAGATAGCCTGTGTTATTTTTGAATTACATACACACACACATATATATATATATATATATATATATATGTAAGATATCGATATGCCTCTGTATAACGAGCGCATCTCGGTACACCGAACGCACATCGATCCCTCTGTAACGACGGACGGTTGATCGCCCCTACCACACATCCCAGTAAGGTATAACGTCGTTGATGTAGTCGTGCGAATGTAAGAAATCAGCAGGCATTTTCCTGGGAACTAGCTTTTATTCCAATTAATTACAAGTCTCTCTTTAAGCTAGGCCCAGGGGACAGTTTGAAGAGTCTTTTACCGGGGAAACATCGTCTTATCGTTCATATTTCGGCGAATTGCCGGACTTACAACGGCAAGGATGCCGCCGCACTTCGAAGAATACTGGCCGTAGTTTTTGTGGAGAGTGATTAGAGTCAAAAGCCATACAAAAAACGTGCTCCTCACATTATATACATCGAAACTACCGCCAGAGACCGCTTTGCAACTTATGAAATAATGTAATTTAATTGGCTAATTAGCCCTTGACTCATATCTGGGTAAGCAGCCCAGATAATTAACATGCAAGATGTAGCCACCGGGAGAAGAGAGATGCGCTACCGTCAGCACTTTTAATCTTAACGAGGATTCAAAATTAATATCTGTTCGTAATAAATGTATCGTAAGGAAAGTTAAGTTACAGGGGCAACTAGAAATTAAGGCAAAACTTTAATATTTTGACACACGATTTAGGGATTTTAAACTTTGAATTTTTATATTTTAGTTTATGATTTGGAATGGGTTTAACTAACTATCCTTTCATATCAATCCACATTCGTTCACATTCAAAATTCTGTCATACTTTTTCACATTCATTTCACATCCCCCCCCTTTAAAAATGAGCGCCACAGTACTTGCCAGAAAGGGCTGTGGGGCTCAACCCCATAAGTTAAACACATTTTAAACTAGGCTATCAATTTTTTTTTTTTTTTTTTTTTTTTTTCCTTCTACAGAATTCTAATTAGACTCTCCAACTGCTTGGGCTTACTTTTACATAAAATACTGGTACTATTTGATGATATACACTGAAGATAAAACATATGACATATACTGTAAACAAAACACACAGCTGCAGCAAAAAAAATTTAAACATTTCTCGCGAGAACATTGTGTGCTATTTTTTTGAAAGTCTGTTAGCACATTGCAAAAGTTTTTTTTAACCAATATGTCCTGTTAGAATTGTTCGTGGGTTATATTTGGTTCATCAGGAAAGGTAAACATTGCACCTTTCTTTAAACATACAATACAATAAAAACTAAATAATATGATACTTCAAAGCAGAAATATAATATGGCAATTACTTATATTATTTACAAACACAAACAATTAAAATATGCACTTAAACTTATAAAAATACTTCAACATGATATAAACACTTATTCAAAATATTAAATTTAAAAAATATAGCATAAAAGATATTTCAAATATATTGTAAATATAGGACAAAACAATTACTATAAATGTAATAAAAACAACACAAACATGAAAATGTCATATGAGCAGTTACAAGGTCTGTTACTACTCCAAAATATCTACTTACAAGCATCTTTGGGCTTATAGGACACTAGTGGGAATTATTCTCAGGAGAGAAAAAAAATATTGAACTTGAAAACTTTGTAAAAATAGGAAATTCTAACCAAAAAATAAAAAA
Organism: Maratus michaelseni; assembly: GCA_963931845.1. Taxonomy (NCBI): domain Eukaryota; kingdom Metazoa; phylum Arthropoda; class Arachnida; order Araneae; family Salticidae; genus Maratus; species Maratus michaelseni. The sequence continues at coordinate 192,046,251 of OZ007600.1, forward strand.
AATTTAGGCTATCCTTTCCACCATGCTCAGTGAGACATGGATTTCTAAACTCTGAGGTGATTACCATCCAAAAAAATGTGTCTCTTGCACAAGGAAAAAGGAAAAGTGGATGCCCGATAATCACCTACAGAGGGAAAGCGAAGCAGTTTTGCCAAATTCTCCATTCTACATGGAAAGAGAAAATGGGAAAACAGTTCGACTATAGACGGGAGGCCACGGAGCGGAGGACCCCTAACGTGTTCCTAGTTTTGTCATTGTATAAGTAATAAAAAAAAATAAAAAGGTTAGCAGTACTTTAAAACTGCTCCGCCAACTACACCGCTGGGTTTTAAATTAACATGCAGCTGGGTCCTCATCCAAACACTAAAATGATAGAGGGACGATAGGAAAGCAAAAATAAAAAATTGAAAGATGAAAGAAATAGACGGGGGTTATTCATGGTAGAGTTTTAAATTTTGAGGAGGGTTATAGAATCTCAACTTGGAGGCGTGCACTATTTCAGAATCTCTCTTAAAATGTATACTGGGTTTATCAATTTCAAAACTTACATCAGATAGTTGTTTTAAGATAGTATATGGTCCAGAATATGGTGGAGTCAATTTACGTGTATTAGGATAGTGGAATTCTTCATACATTACAATGTCACCAACTTTAAACTTTACAGGAAGAAAACGAGCATCATAATGGATTTTGTTTTTTTTATGGTAAGCTATTGTTCTTTCCTTAGCCAATTTTCTAGCTTCTTCAACAGGAGGGTAATAATCATTATCTGGCAAAAGAGGATCATAAGGTAATTTTCCTAACAGCAAATAACTAGGTGGAAACTGAGTTGCAGAATGCGGAGTAGCATTATATTGGTACAATACTTCATCTAAAAATTTTGTCCAAGGTAATTTAGTTGGTGATGAATTTACAATACATTTTAATCTGGTGACAATAGTTTGATTCAAACGCTCAATTTTCCCATTCGTTTCCGGGTGATGACTGGAGGTTAATTGGTGTTTTACATTATAATTACGAAGAAAACGTTTAAATCTAGAAGCTGTAAATGCTCCATTTCTATCAGTAAGTATTTTTTCTGGTACTTGAGTTTGAAATAACTGTTTCAAAATGTTTGTATAAGTTTCAGTTGTTACACTTTTTGACGCGAAACCCCACACATAGCGAGTTGCATGGTCTATGACCAAATGCAGATATTTCTTTGCCGAATTATAATGATTCAATCCGCCAACAGAGTCCAATGCCAAGCATTCAAAAGGTATATCCGTTGGGGGCATGAGCTGCAACAAACCAAATCTTTTTTGCCTACTTTTTTTGTTGATTTGGCAGGTATGACAATGTTTAACAAAATTTTCAATATCTTTATTAAGATTAGGCCAATAATATTGATTTGTAATTAAATTTATCATCTTATAAATTCCAGGATGTCCAAAATCTGTGTGGGCTTTTTCCAAGAGGGGTAAACGTAAAGCCATGGGGACGACAATATTATACAAACTTTTCTTTTTAATCACAATAACATCATTAATTTCAACATATTTTTTACCATCTACCTTGACATTCTCTTTTTTCTGATTTTCTCTGATATCGTTCAAGTTGAGTAAATGTGTATGATGTGGGGAGTCTTCTGAAACAGGTAATCTAGACAGCATATCAGCCTCTACATTAGTGGAGCCCTTTTTATATTTAATATCATAGTCAAACATACTCAATTTAAGGGACCAGCGGAAAAGACGTCCTCTTAAGTTTTTAACATTTTTGAGCCAAGTGAGAGCCGCATGATCTGTATGAATGACAAATTTTTGACCATGTAAATAATGGTAAAATTTATCTAGAGCATCCACAATTGCCAAACATTCGAGTTCAGTAATTGCATAATTTTTTTCATAGTCGCGAAGATTTCTAGAATGATATGCTATGGGGTGCAAAATACCATTTTCATCAGCCTGTTTCACAACACATCCCACTCCAAGACTTGATGCATCTACAAATAAATTACAAGGTGTTTTGGGATCAAACAATCTTAAGATAGGTTTTTGAATTAGAGCTGCTTTTAATTTTTCAAAAGAATTTTGACAGTTCTGGTCCCATACATAAGGAACATTTTTCTTTAACAAATTATTAAGAGGATATCTAACCTCAGCATATTTATGAATGAATTTATTATAAACATTAATAGATCCCAAAAAGCGTTGTAACTCTTTAACATTGGTTGGTGGTTTTAACCTCTTGATGGTTTCAATATTCGGGTTATCGGGTGTAATACAACCATTCGACACTTCATATCCAAGAAAATTAATTGTTTTTTTAACAAAATTACATTTAGACAGCTTTAATTTAAGATTTTCCTGGACACAAATATCAAAAATGATTTCCAAATGATGGTAATGTTCTTCTTCATTTTGTGAGAATACAATAATATCATCAAAATAACTGCATGCAAAGTCAATTTTATATTTATTTAGGATTCTTCGAAGGATACGGTTAAAATTTGCAGGCGCATTTTTCAAGCCGAACGCGAGACGTTTCCACTCAAATAAGCCAAACGTTGTGGCAAAAGCTAATTTTTCAGTATCTTTAGGGTGGATAGGTATATGCCAATATCCACTTGCTAAATCGAGAGTGGAAAACACCTTAGCTTGCACCAGTTTGTCCAATAAAGTGTCGATTCGGGGTAAGGGTTCTGCATCTGTTTTGGTTATGGCATTTAATTTTCGGAAATCGACACACAACCGAGTTTTCTTTCCTTCTTCACGTTTATAAACTAAGGTTACAGGTGCGGAATAAGGGGAATGACTTTCTTTAATGATACCGGCTTTTAACAAATTTTGAACTTGTTCTCTAATTTCTTCTTCTTCCTTAGGGGAAGTACGATAAGCTCTAAGTGAAATTGGTAAGTCGGAAGTTAAATGTATTCTCTGGGGTTCCATGTTGACACATCCTACATCATATTTATCTTTGGCAAAAATACCGACATATTTGGCTAAGAGAGTAGGCAGTTTGTTAGGTGCAGACTGAACTTGGATAGGTTCAGTGGCGTTTACAAACTCCGGCTCATAATTTTCACCAAATGTCCCTGCATTTTCCTTTTCTGAGACATCTTCATTAGGTTCTGACACGTGCAAGGAATTAACTGTTGGAATATTTCGTAATTGGTTCAGGAGAGGCACTCTTTGGTTATTTTGGAAAATTTGCATTTTAACACAATCAATATTTAACTGGAAACTTTGGCAATGGTTAAGTCCAATAAGGGTATAGGGTAATTTATTATCAATAACATAAAGATCAACATATTTGGATATGCAGCCAATTTTCAAATTAACACGACATTTTTCCTGCAAGGTGAGAATGCCTTGTGTTTGAGCGACCGATAGACCTTTACGAATTTTGGAAGTGTTTAATTGGAATTTTTGGACTAAATGTAATGGAATGACACTTAACGAGCTTCCTGAGTCGATCAAACATGGTATTGAGTTTTCCGGTATCCTTAGAGTAGTAATTTGACGTTTCTTTGGGTTTTCTTTGGATCCTTTTCTTTTTTCTATGTACCCGGGTACTATTAATTGTCATATATTACTACTTGGGTTTGCAGAAAACTCACTTTGTGTCTGATTTGGATTTTGGATTTGAATGTTTGGGTGTTGGGTTAGAGAAGAGGCCTCTAAAGATTGCTTTCGAAAAGGACAATCTCGTACCCAATGGTAAACATTTGGAATATTAAGATTAAGGCATACACGGCATGGCGATGGTGGCAATGTAGCCTGGTAGTGTATATTTGGTCTGGGAGGAGATGGTTGAAATGGTCTCACATTTTGGAAAGTTCTTTGAGGGTTAGTCACATTTGGGCGATTCTGGGGGTTTTGATAAGGGTATCTATAATTCCAGGATCGCATTGGAAAATTCTGCTCAGGGGTATTAGGGTGATATGGTCGCCATTGTCTGAACTGATTTTGGGGAGTTGGGTCTGGTTTATTTTCAGGACTCTTGCCTGCTTCTTCAAGCTTAGTAAGTTTAAAAACTAATTCTCTCCATTCTGTGGCAGTTTTAGGGGCATTAGTCACAATAAGTCTCTGCATCGAGATTGGCAAACCTTCTGATAACCCTTCCAGAATGAATTTGTTGTCTAAACCCAGATTACGACCCATTTTCGTTTTCTTTTGGTAGTACTCGTTGAGGTCTTCACCTGACCTATACCGAATACTAGCAAAGTCACTTAGTGATAGTGTATCTGGGGTAGAAAAATTTTCATGGAATAGTGAAACAAACTCATTCCAGTGTAAAACATTAAGACAGTTGTTAATGTATAGGGTAAGGGCACTATCTTTTAAAAATTTCCGGATGTTTCTTATCTTCCAAACATCATCTTTTCTGGATTCAATACATACAGCCTCAAAATAAGCAAGCCAGGAGGCAAAAATCATCTTTGTTTCCGGTGAAAATGGGATAATTTCCGGATCTTTCGTTGTTTTTTCCCCACTATTTGCTGCATAGCTACCTACAGCGGCCTTTTTTATTGACTCTAATTCAGGGGTTGGGGCCTGATTTTTAACAGGTTGTTGGCTCTCTTGACTGATAGCTCCATTTATATTTACAGGGGAACTTTCTTTAAAAGGGTTTCTACTTTCATCAACTTCTGTGTTTTTTTCTTTTAAAGATTCGCTACCTTCACCTACTTGAGTGGATTTATCTTCTACACTCATTTTTATTACTTATTTTTACAATCTCATTAAACAAAATATAAAAAAATTACTTTTATTAGAATTTTTTTTTTTTTTCTAAAAAATTTGCCCTCTTTTTTCTCTTAATTTTTCATCAAATCCTGTTTAAATTTCAAAAATAACCAAAAATAATCTGCTTCATTTAATCACTTAAGTTGTAACATAGAGATAATAATAAAATAATAAATAATAATAATAATAATAATAATAATAATAATAATATATTTTATAAAATTAACACTTAAAAAATAAAATTTCTAATTGTTTCTGTTTAATGGTTTTTCTCTTAAAAACCTTTTGTTCACTTTGTCAAAAAATAAAATAAAAAGTCCTTGACAGCTTTTAATCTCTTCTTAAAAAATAACAAAATCGAACATACCTATTTCTTCTATTCCTTTTAAATCCATTTGATTGCACAGAATACTCACGTGAAAAAAAAAGAAAAAAAAATTATCACCATTTAAACTGAAACAGAAAGAAACACAAAAAAAAGAACAGCCCTCCTTCTGCTGGAGATCGTTACTGCATTGAACTTTGACCTTGATCTTAACACAAAACAAGTGGTTGTCTGTGACACACTTTTTGCTCTTCTCTCTGCAGCAAACTAGGTCATCTGAGATACCAAGTGAAGTAGGAGAAAACCCATGCAATAAAAAATGTTTTTCTTTTGAATGAGCAAGGAAATGTTTTCTTGTTTTCTAAATATCCGAGATGAAAAGGAAGAAAAAAAAATTGTTTGATAGATGATCAGAAACACAGAATATTATTTGATAACTTAATGAGTGAAGCAGGAGCTCTTTCATTGACTGACTGTAGATATTTATTTCATCTTCATAACTGCTTTTGTACCGAAAATAAATCTATTTCCGATTTCGCTTTCCACAGTTCAGAAAATCGTTTATCAGAAAGTCGTTTTCTTACGGTAGAAACGCTGAACTCATGAATTGGAGAGTTGAAAACACTTGTTACCCGCACAGGAGCCTTCTCATCCTTACCAGACTCTCTGTAAGATATCGATACGCCTCTGTATAACAAGCGCATCTCGGTATACCGAACGCACATCGATCCCTCTGTAACGACGGACGGTTGATCGCCCCTACCACACATCCCAGTAAGGTATAACGTCGTTGATGTAGTCGTGCGAATGTAAGAAATCAGCAGGCATTTTCCTGGGAACTAGCTTTTATTCCAATTAATTACAAGTCTCTCTTTAAGCTAGGCCCAGGGGACAGTTTGAAGATTCTTTTACCCGGGAAACATCGTCTTATCGTTCATATTTCGACGAATTGCCGGACTTACAACGGCAAGGATGCCGTCGCACTTCGAAGAATACTGGCCGTAGTTTTTGTGGAGAGTGATTAGAGTCAAAAGCCATGCAAAAAACGTGCTCCTGACATTATATACGGCCGGACCACCGCTAGAGACCGCTTTGCAACTTATGAAATAATTTAATTTAATTGGCTAATTAGCCCTTGACTCATATCTGGGTAAGCAGCCCAGATAATTAACATGCAAGATGTAGCCACCGGGAGAAGAGAGATGCGCTACCGTCAGCACTTTTAATCTTAACGAGGATTCAAAATTAATATCTGTTCGTAATAAATGTATCGTAAGGAAAGTTAAGTTACAGGGGCAACTAGAAATTAAGGCAAAACTTTAATATTTTGACACACGATTTAGGGATTTTAAACTTTGAATTTTTATATTTTACTTTATGATTTGGAATGGGTTTAACTAACTATCCTTTCATATCAATCCACATTCGTTCACATTCAAAATTCTTTCATACTTTTTCACATTCATTTCACACACATATATATATATATATATATATATATATATATATATATATTATCATTTAAGTAGTCTGCAATTTCAGTTATTCCTTATATTTTTATGAGATAGATGGCAGCACCAAACAATTTTATTTTCCTTTCATAATTTTTATAAATGAAATGACTGTGTTTTTAGCAGCCATTTTGGTTATCTGGTGATATGAAAAGTTACAGTATTTGCAATGTATTTTTGATCCTGTTACATCTTCCCCAATATTAGTTTTTTTTTAATGAGTTTTGCACATTGCTTTATGATTTAATTTCTATTTATGTTGAATAATTATTTATTTATTTATTTCTCTTGTTATTTGAACTCCAGTAGGTTTTTATTTTTATTTTGCTTCTTATGTATGTTATTAGGAGCTCAATATTGTCGATTTTAGGCATAATGCTGACAATATTTGATGAAATAACATATATTTACTATGAATATTCTTATAAAGCTCCTTTGAATAATCCATAAGATATTCATAGTTTTCCATTTTTGATTTTTCGTTTTATTTAAATTTAATTCCTGCTGTATCCTTTCCGCTGCTTTTTATAATATTTTATCCTTTGTTTTTCACATGTGTTTTTCTTTTTAATTATATACATATATATAGATATATATACTCATGGAATTCTACAGATTCATAATTTTGTCCTGTAATTAAACAATTTGATTTCAATTAGAATTTATAAAGTTTACTTGAGTGGCCTATCAAACTTCTTCACTAAATTTCAATTTTATTTGAAGATTTTGCTACATATAATAAAGAAGTGAAAATTGATAATTGTGTCTCAAAAAATGTCTCATATTCAAATAACTAAATACGCACTTTCTTAAATTTCAAAGACATATATTAGAATACAACACACACATTTAATACAAGTAAATAAAGAGAAAAAAAAACCTTTTAAATAATTTAATAAATTTTATTCTTATCTTAATAAGCTATTAAAAGACATTAAGTCTTATCTTATAAAAAATTAACACAATTATAAATAGTTACCAAGATCAAAATGATTGGAATTTAACAGGAACTCTGGCAAGTAGAAAAATTCAGGTATGAGCTCCTTAACATCAGCCATATTATGCTTAGCAGCTGATAACCAGGCATCTTTTATGCTGTGAAACATACGATCTGCAAGGTCAAAATGACCTCCCTAAAGAATACAAAAACAAAATCCATACTTAAACAATTGAAACATAAGAAGAGTGTGCAATGTATTAATTAAATCATAATCTGTAATTTGTATTAGTAGTATGTAGTAGTATTTGTATTAGTACAAACAAATGCATATGTGAGAGAAAGTAAAAAGATATATTGTTAAACGGATGTTCTACTGATCTTTGGCAATTGTGAAATCTCAATTTAATTTATGGGAAAATTTAAACAGTTGATAACACATTACCTAAAGTAATTATCGAAATTCAGTTTTCACCATCTCAAAGCACATGTCTGAAGTCAATGTACTATGTTTTTAAAAATTGCTTCCTTAAATTTTAGATATTTGAAAGAAGATCATAAATGTTGACATTTTTGCTGAAGTAAAAATTTCAATACTTATTGTGTTTATAGAAATATTTGAAATTTAGCAGAATAAATTTTGAAAGTGCAGAATGTCAGCATCAGACATCCACTTTGATGGTGAAAACTGACTATTGATGGCTATATTAAATAATCTGTAATCTATTGTTTAAATTTCCATATAGGTTAACATAGGATTTGATATTAAAATATTGAACAAGCTGGTGCGATACAATAAGGGCAAACAACTTCCAACTTTTATGATGTTATTAAGGATATTTTTATCCATAAAACAGGATTTTATGATCGATGAAGCTCAGTGAAGGGTAAGGATGAACATCCTATCCTATAAACTGCAAATTTGAAGTGTTGTTGGCATAGAAATGTTAATTAAACAAATCCAAGGTAAATTTTTAAATACTAAGAATATAAATATAAATAAATAAATTTATATATATATATATATATTAAATTTCCCATTTTACTGGAAACTTTACAATAATAATAATAAAAGATTGGAGTTTTGAGGAAAACTCATCAGAGCAAATTAAAAAATGCTTTATTTCATGGTTTTTTTTAAAAATTATTATTTATCTTTATTAATTGGGTCCACTTCCAAGCATTACCATCAGAGCTACATTGTCATTTAAAATGGATATTATTACAGCTAAAGATTTCAAAAACACTTTTGTACCAAATATGTCATTTGGCTATGATCCCAATTACGGAAGATTAATCATAAGATCAGATTAACTATAAAGTATGGCACTTATACGCTAAACTGAAATCTGTCAACAACAACAAAAGGAAAAAAAAGAACAGATTTTAATTTTCTTGATATTTAAATTCTAACAACTTTTTATAGCTTTTAAGTTTTAGAAATGAAATTGTGCATTTTTTTTAATATCATTTTTAATTAATTTATTTATTAAGTTTTAATTTCATTAAGGAATATTAGCTAGAAATAAATGCAAAACTAGTTCTATTATAAAAGGGGTTAATATTCCATAATTAGGCTGCACACGATAGATTAAAAATAAAAAAAATCATGCTTGAAAATTATTTTAGAAAACAAACAAATAAAAAATAAAAACTCTAAATTAAAATACAATTTTCAAACAAATTGCATTTGAAAGATTTTTTTTTTCATATTCAATGGTATAAAAAATGAAATTGCAGCATGTTTAGACATTAATAATTTTGCAAAAAAAAAAAAAAAAAAGGAAAGGAAAAAAAAAAAAAAAGCCTAATTTATTGTCATTTTTGACATGACGTCACAAGGAAATAAATCTGCTGACAAAAGCAAAAGAACAATTGATCCTTTAAAATCAGAAAAACAATTAGCATGTTATTATCAAATTGAATAAAAAATGCAGATATCGATTATGCAATACATCTTTTACTTTTAAGAATAAAATTATGATGAAGAATGATTTTAGTAAAGTGTTTTAATAAGTAGGCCAGCATTACAAATACTAAATGGTATTTCAAATCAAACACTATTTTTGGCACTAAAAGGAGCTAAAGATAATTATAGATATCATAACAATTATAGCAATAACTCGATAAAACGTAGTGACTACTTTATTTTATAGCTCTTTTTATGAGATAAAGCAATGCAGGGATCACCTGACATTTATATATATTTATATATATAGAGAGAGAATATGGGTTTGATTTATGCTATGAGGAAATCCTACACACAACTCTAAACTATAAGAAAAATTATGAAACTGTTACTCTTAAAATTTTTCTCTTATTTTATTATATATCTCTAGAGAATTAAGAAGCTACTAAAGTTGTTTCCAATATTTTTTTTTTTTTTTTTTACTAAGTTAAACTCACAAAAAAAAAAAAAAAAAAAAAAAAAAAAAACAGCAATTATAAATAGTGTATTTATTACACCAAAGAAACATACTTAATTAAAAAAATCAATATACATGAAAGTTCATTACAAAAGTTATTTTGCAAAAGTTAATATATTGCTTTAAAGTTAAAGGAAAAATTGCATAATGAAGGTTTATTTAATTAAGAACAGGAAATTTCACAATGGCTGGAAATTCCCAAACTAAATGACTTACTTGTAAATGCAAAAAGTGTTGAGTAAAAGGCTCCATTCGAACAAGATAGGATGCAACTATCATTGCAGAGGAATAAAATGTTCCATAATGATATGGTGGGGTTTCACCTAAAATGCAAAACACACAATTTTATTTAAAACATTTAAAAATATGAGAAAAAAAAAATTACAATATAATAAACTGAAATTTAATTACATAACTTCCAAATAGAAATTAATTTCATTGAAGAAAATCAAATGGAAATGAGTTTCTGTAAGTAGATATTTTATTAAGAATCTTTAACAATATCGACAAATATTTCAAATTATTTAATTATTTTCAAAATAACTGGTAAAGTGATGAAGCATATGATGATTTTAGCACAATTTAAACTAGTTGTTGGGGGCCACGTTAATACTTACCCATCATGGATATGCATAATGTAAAATATTAAAATAAAAATGTGAAAACTACTTATAAAATGCATTGCAATTCAAATAAAATCGTGACTTGAAGACGTCATAAACTTTAAATGTTCGATTACTGAATTGCTTGAAAGAAGTTTTTCCTTATAACTCCAAAAATAATAATCCTATTAACTAGCGGTTCATTGCATCCGATTAAGCGTTAAATTTCCAATTAAACTATAATTTTGAAGTGAAATTTGGATGAAATACAGGGTCATGAAAAATCGAAGAGTGTGGGAAATAGGATTACAAATATCTCGGCAACTCATTATCCGATCAACTTCATGCTTTATGCAAAATTTATGTTTTTTTTTATTGTCTTTTATATTCATTTCTTAAAATAAACAATTTCGAAAATTTTTATATACCTTTTATCAGAACGAATATTTCGAGAGTCCGAAAAAAATAGTTCCGGTTAATCGAGGTTATTGAAATTAAATAGGCTTCTTCCCTTTATTACATACTAAGTACATACCAAATTGTAAGTCTCTATCTCAATTTTTTCGGGAGATAGAGCGTTTACAGACACACAGACGGACGGCAAATTTTTTTTTTCTAAAAATATGTTTTTCGGAATCTCCAATGTCTGAAACGTGTAAATCCGTCAAAATTTTTTTTTCGATTTTTAAAACGATTACAAGACTTACCTTATACTACGTATGATGGGTAAGTAAAAACAATGAATAAGTACAGAAAATGATACACTTCATTTTCTAATAAATTTGAGAAAAATATTACAAAACATTATAAATATCTATACTAATAAAAGAGAGTTACTCTCTGTTTGTATGTGTGCCTGTCGGCTAAAGGTTAAAATTCAATATTTGTATTAGTAGCCAGTGGCCGGTAGAGGCTGCATGTTTAGTAGCCACTATTGTCTAGTTAGTGGCCACTAATTACTATCAGGGATGCCACTGAGAAAATATCGTGTAAAGGAAAAATTTACGACATTTTTCACAACATTTATGCTTAGATTTTGTGAATTATATTGTATTGGATATAAAATAAATACATTGACATATTTCTTATGTTAAGGGGACACAGTGCCTTGAAATTGGTCAAAATATAGATTTTCTTCTTTTAATATTAATGAAAGCTTCTTCAATTGTGAATATTTTGACACCTTGCATTTTTACCTATACGACAATTATATTGCGAGATATTGTAAATTTTGTTTATAGATCCAGTGCAATTACTCTTATAAATAAAAACTTTAAACTGATTTTTCTCCCTGTTTATGTTTTAATAACTTGCTTGTTCAAAATAGTTTTGAATTTTTTTTCTTTTTTTACTTGTTCTCTATGGTGTATTTAATATTTTTGTGTATGGATTTAACATTCAAGTTTATAGTTATTTTTTTAAAAATATTTTAATTGAGATTTTGTTGAATTTCTTTAATTGTTTGATATACACAAGAAAATAAAAATATATTAAATGTAAAATCCCATACATCTAAAAATCCATACAGTTTCATGTAGTATATTCACAGCGGTGATTCTGAGTAAAAAAAAAAAATTCTGAAATTAACAGCAAATTTTCTGAAAAGTTTCAACAGAAGGGGTGGGGTGTCCACTACCGCAACTTTTTTTTTTTTTTTTTTTTTTTTGTGTGTTTCACAAAATTTGCGTTTTTTCGCAATCTTTTGATGAAATTTGCAGACTTTCGAGATCTGTTGATAAAATTTGTACTTTTTTTGACAAAATTTGCCGTTTTTTTCGCAATCTTTTGACGAAACTTGCCGTTTTTCGCAATGTTTTTGACGAAATTTGTCGTTTTTTCACAATGTTTTTGACGAAATTTGCACTTTTTTCGAGATCTGTTGATAAAATTTGCGGTTTTTTCATGATTTTTGACAAAATTTGCCGTTTTTCGCAAAGTTTTTGACAAAATTTTCCATTTTTTCGCAATGTTTTTGACGAAATTTGCCATTTTTTCGAGACCTGCTGACAAAATTTGCCGTTTTTTCGCGATCTTTTGATGAAATTTGTGGTTCTTTGCAATATTTTTGACAAAATTTGCTGTTTTTTCGAGACCTGCTGACAAAATTTGCCGTTTTTTAGCAATCTTTTGATGAAATTTGTGGTTGTTTTGCAATGTTTTTGACAAAATTTGCAGTTTTTTTCGAGATAAAATTTCTGTTTTTTTTTTCGCGATTTTTTGATGAAATTTGCCTTTTTTTTGTGATCTTTTGACTAAATTTGCCATTTTTTGCAATGTTTTTGACGCAATTTGCCATTTTTTCGAGACTTGCTGACAAAATTTGCCGTTTTTTTGCAATCTTTTGATGAAATTTGCGTTTTTTTGCAATGTTTTTGACAAAATTTGGCAGTTTTTTCGAGATTTGTTGATAAAATTTCCGTTTTTTTTTGCAATTTTTTGACAAAATTTGGCGTTTTCGCGATTTGTGGACAAAATTTGCCTTTTTTTGCAATCTTTTGATGAAATTTGTGGTTGTTTTACAATGTTTTTGACAAAATTTGCAGTTTTTTTCGAGATAAAATTTCTGGGTTTTTTTTTCGCGATTTTTTGATGAAATTTGCCTTTTTTCGCGATTAGTTGACAAAATTTGCCTTTTTTTGTGATCTTTTGACTAAATTTGCCATTTTTTGCAATGTTTTTGACGCAATTTGCCATTTTTTCGAGACCTGCTGACAAAATTTGCCGTTTTTTTTGCAATCTTTTGATGAAATTTGCGTTTTTTTGCAATGTTTTTGACAAAATTTGCAGTTTTTTCGAGATTTGTTGATAAAATTTCCGTTTTTTTCGCAATTTTTTGACGAAATTTGGCGTTTTCGCGATTTGTGGACAAAATTTGCCGTTTTTTCGCGATGTTTTGATGAAATTTGCCGCTTTTTGCAATGTTTTTGACGAAATTTTTTTTTTTTTTTTCGCGATTCTCTGACGAAAGTCACGTTTTTCCCGCGATCCTTTGACAAAATTGGCGACTTTACTTCGAACGAATGATGAGATTGATTTTTTTCGGCGATCATATGTCGAAATACTGATACATTTTATGTCCGAATTTTCGGATTTATGACCTATATATTTTTTTAATTTTTGGAAATCATTGCCTTAATTTTTTGGAAAATTCGGACCAGAATCACCCCTGGATATTCTAAAGAATGAGGGGAGAAAAATTGAAGCAAAAATATTCATATTTGTAAACATAGTAGGGATTTTAAAAAAAATATTTAAATTTTAGAAAAATAGGCTGTTCTACAAGAATTTTTTATTTAATTTTTAGTACTAAGTATTGTGCCACCATTCTCATTGAAGAGAGTTTCAAAGGTACTGTGTCCCCTTAAAATGTTTTATAGCTTTTTCTATAATAAATACACTGCATTTTCATAGTTGAGTTGGTGAAAACGGCTGGCTACCTGTCAATATGTACAATTTCATACTACATTATTTTGCCCAAATATAGAATTTGGTTTCATGTAATTCTAATTAGAAGCAAATACTCTGAATATTAAATAGTTAACAATTATTTTATATGTACAGAAAACCATAACTTTGTTCAAATGTATGATTTTTTCCCCCATCACAGACTATGAAAATGATGATTTTTTTTTTCGACCACTTGATGAATTTTGAAATTTTTTCTGCTATTGTTCAAAAAATGTCACGATTTTTTTGCGATCTTTTGACGAAATCTATCGTTTTTTTGTGATCTTTTGAAGAAATTTGCTGTTTTTTTCGCAATCATTTCGACGAAATTTGCCCTATCTTCGCAATTTTTTGACAAAATGTATCGTACGTTCACGATTTTTTTTATGAAATGTATCTTTTTTCTTTTGCGATTTTTAAACAAAATTTGCCTTTTCTTCACGATTTTTCGACGAAATATTCTGATTAAATTCGCGTTTTCCCGTGATCCTTTGATGAAATAGGTGATTTTCTTCGAACGATTGATGAAATTGGTTGTTTTTGGCAACCATTTGTCGAAATTTGTGATATATTTTATGTCCTAATTTTCGGATTTATGACCGACCTTTTCCTTTCGGAAATAATTGATTGCCATTTTGACGATCATTTTTTTACGAGATCTTCCTTTTTTTCGTGAGATCTGCCTTTTTTCACGATCTGTTGAAGAAAATTGCCATTTTTTTTCGCGATCTGTTGAAGAAAATTGCCGTTTTTTCACGATCTTTTAAAGAAATTTGCTGTTTTTTCACAATATTTTGATGAAATTTGCCGTATTTTCGCGATTTTTTGACGAAATCCTCTGAATAAATTCGCGTTTTCCTGTGATCCTTTGACGAAATTGGTGATTTTTCTTCGAACGATTGACAAAATTGGTTGTTTTCGGCGACCATTTGTCGAAATTCGCGATACATTTTATGTCCTAATTTTTGGATTTATGACCGATTTTATTTTTATTTATTTATTTTTAATTTTCAGAAATGACTGATCGCTATTCTGGCGATCAGATGCATAGCATAAAGTCGCCAATTTTTTACATTTAGTCGCCCTGTGGCCGGTGGCGACCGGGAATTTTAACCTTTACTGTCGGCGATAGCTAGGAAAATTTACCTTACATAAAGGTCTGAAAATTAGGATGAGGATAGTCCAAGACAGGTTCAAATGCATCTAAGGCTCAGATTTTTAATTTTTTGTTAATTAGCCGAGATATTAAAAACCACAATGAACTGTCATCCAAAAGAGGCTTTTCTTTTCTCAAAATGGTGTGCATCGGGTGTCCTGGAGTTTGCTTGCATGAAAGATGCGAAAGTCAGAAACAGCATCTTTTTAAGCATTCGTCTTTGAAAAACTCACTAACTGCATGAGCACAGTGAAAGTCTGTTATGTAATAGTATTAAAAATTTATATTTCCCTAAGTGAATTGTGATCTTAGTTTCTAAAAAGTTGATACTTTAGTTATATTAATACCAAAGCATCTCCCAATTTTATCCACAATATTTACGCATTTTATGGCATTTATTGTATTATTTAAATTTAAAATAGTAAAGCATTGTATGTATTCAAATGTTGATGAATGTCAAAAACTGAAAAATATGGGCTGAAATTAAGACTTTATTAAAGAGGGCGTCATTTTAAAATAAAATTTGTTGCATTAAAAAAAATTGTCATGCATACATGAATCTATTTTTAAGTAAAACAGTTATAATACAAATATTTATTATGCAAGGAAAAACTGTTTTTCCCCTTTATTTACATTCAAGTTCTCTCATCTATATTCATTTAAGTTCTGCTTTATGTATGAACATTGCAGTAAAAATGAAAAGTGTATTTCTAATGATTATAATCAAATTAATTTAATCGACTGAAAATCATATTTGATATAAAGTTTTAAAAAAAGTACTTTTCCAAAAGGAATTTTCCAAAAAAAAAAAAAAAGGGGGGGTAAGTGTGATCGAAGATCGCATAAAGGGTTTCATTTGCTATTCCTTTCAAAACACTTTATCCTGCCTTTAATAAATCCAAATAAATTTCATTTTCAAAAAAAAAAAAAAAAAAAAGTTATTTTTTTTATAAAGTAAAAATTTACCAGTCTATTTTTCTCATTTTTTCAAATATCTGAACCGGTCTGATAGCGGGCGAAGCCCACTATTATACTCTGTCATAATAATATCTGTCATGTGGACTAAATGTGATATTAAAAAAAAATCAATTTCAAAATATGTTGTATAGAGACCTTTAAAATGTTAAAATTAGCCAATATTTCCATAATCGGGATTTTATCATGATTCATGATACTCTCTTTGTATTATTCTCAAACATTTGAAAAATCCATTATGACATCAGATTAATCTTCTTTTTAATTCTCTAATGACGTCATATTAAGCTGCTTTCTGTATTTACACACACTCATACTCCTTGTATTACTGAGAAATATTTGAAAATTTTCATTTTATTAACAATATGATGTCATATTAATCTTTTTTTTTTTCAATTGGTGAAACTTTTTATATCATTTTTGTTTTTCACGTGGAAATCTTTCAATAGGAAATTAATTATTGTAGAAAGAATTTGATTGTGGATTTTTTATGGTTGGCAACTGCTATAATGAAAAATGTTTAAATTTAAGAGGAAAAGGCTGTTAGATTTTTGTTTTTTTTTTATCTCTATATATTAAAGTAATACTATTTTTTCAAATTTTATGATTTTGAGCTTCATAGCAGATATTCAGCTATAAGTACACAAAGTTTCAACTCTGTAAGTTAAATAGTTTCTGAGAACCGACTCTGTGATGGACAGATAACGAAGCGGGAGTAATAAGGTTTCGTGAGATGAACGAAACTCTAAAAAAAAAAGGCTAGTTTTATTTATAAAATTAAATAACTGACCATGGGGATCATCCCACTCCTTGAAACGTTTCTTAAACTGGTTAAGTCTGTCAGGAGTCTGGGCACCCATTGGTCTGGTGAAATCTCGAAAAGTACTTGAATCATTGAGATCAAGTTCCTAAAATATATACAAAATAATTAAACTTCAAGCGATTATCAAATAAAGTAACAAATATGGCAAAAATAAATAAATAAATAAAAATGTTACAACATATTTATAATAAAAGCTGATGAAATGGCTTACAGACAATATTCTGAAAAATTAAAGAGATACTCACTTCTGCATCATAATCTGCTAAAATCCATGGAAATACAGGATACTGCATAAGATCATTATATGATCTTCCAGCTAAAGTGTTTAGGTGCATCAAGTATTGGAAATTGCTTATCTCTCCACGCTATTGTAATTTAAAAAAAAAAATGAAATATTTGATATAAATCTTATTCAATTTAAAAATAGTAATATTATATATACATACATAATTAGAAATTACAAAAAAAAAATTCTTAAAACCATTTCTTAAAGTTCTTCACTCTCATTCAAATACATGGCAAGTACAAATGATGGGCCTGATTTAAAAAAAATCATATTTTCGAAACTACTGCACATATTACAATAAGTGATACATGAATTTAAAGAGAAATATACAAAGTTTTTTTCAATTACAAATGTTTGATGTGTGACCCTCTTGTTACATGGCATACATTCAATCTGTAATCCAGTTTGTTCCAAACATTTTGTAGCATCACTCTGTCAATGGTTCTGAATGCTACACAAATGTGTTTTTCAAGTTCTGGCAGTGTTTTCGGCATTGGTGATACATAAACAATGTCTTTGACGTAACCCCACAAAAAGAAATCACATCGTGTTAGGTCTGGGGATCTTGGTGGCCATTTTCGCCATTTTTGGATTTTAATCCCAGCGATCAATGAATGTGCTGCCATTTGTTAATCAATGGTGGAAAAAACATTTCTCTTTAAATTCATGTATCACTTATTGCAATATGTGCAGTAGTTTCGAAAATATGATTTTTTAAAATCGTGTCCATCATTTGTACTCACCCTGTATTTTGAAATTTTCAGAGATTAGAATATTACTTTTTTTAATGAGTTATGTAATAATAAAATATATGAACTTGAATATTGAATACAAACACTAAAAAGAATCTGAAGAAAATAAAAGCAAATATTTTAAAATGATATTAAGTCAGATTAAATTTTAGAAGTTAGCGATATTTATCTCAATGTAAAAATATAGTAACAGATAAACAATATTGTTTTTAAAACATTCATTAAATGCATCAAAGAAAGGTAACCAATTAACATTAAAATTAATGACAGATAGTGACAGATTATATAGTGAGAACTATTTTTATTTAGAACATTTCTTTAACTGTAACAAGTCAGGCTTCGCCTGTCTAGACAGCTGCTTCGGATAAACATCAATATTATAAGCTCATGACAAATAAAGACAGAAAACAGAATTTCTGAGAACAGTGAATAGACAAGAAACAATTCTTACCACCCAACGTTGTGTGACAGATGTATCACCAATCAAACTGCTCAACAAATTGGCACTGAAAATCAAAGAATCACATAGAAAATGTTTAATATATCAAATTGAAATAGCTGTTTTATTGCATTGTCAAAATATATCAGCAATTTTTCTTTTAAAATTTAATATTACTTCCATATGAATATACAATAAGTTTTAATGATAAACTGAACAGAAAATTTAACAAATCATCATTGTCATTAACTAGTACAATATTATGAACAAGACCAGATTTCTGTTTTATGCACCATGGGCTCACCCCTCAATCTCTGATGTTTTTTCAAACACCTACAAAAGCAACATATGATGCTAATTAAAAAAAAACACTATTGTTGAGAAATACTTATTTTCCACAGTATATGACTAGTAGCATTTGGATGAAAAGAAAAAGAAAAATGGCAGTAGACTATTAAAAAGTAGGGATGTAATGTAATATTTGACCACTATTTGGCCCTTTTGCTAAGTGTTCAGTTGGCTAAATACTTCGATTGAATACTATTAGATAGCTGAATAAATTCAGGATGAAATTTTTTTCCCCTTTTTCTCGCAAAGCTTTTCTAAAATCGAAACTTGCTACTTTCTGACACATTAAAGTAGTCATTTTCATGCTTAAATTTATAAAATTTACAGCTCGCTAAAAAATCAAACAGCATTTCTATTTTCTTTAAAGGATAACAATCTTTTTAGAAAATGGTTAGCGATTTAAGCTGATATTAGAGGCAACTATTGGAGAACAATCTTCTGTAGATGGAATATCTTTATAGAAAGATAAAAAATGCAATTCAGTTCTAATTCACTTGAATATTAATATGTGCAAAAATGGTTTTGTGAATGTGGGTGCCAGAAATATTTGCACTGTTCAGCAGTATTATCAATTATTTTAAGAACAGTCGTAGATATGTGTAATACAAAATATTGCAGAATTATATTTTATAGTTTTATTGAAAATCTTCTAATTCAAATTTTAAAGGTCATAATTCTACATAAGTGCATATAATGATGTTATATAAATAAAAGTATTTTTCTTGTTGGATGTTTAAGCATAATGTATTTAAACAAGCATTGCAATTTTAATTAATAAAATGCAAAACATATTCAACATTTCATATTCTAAACCATGAGGGAAATTTAACACACAAATTCACCACAGTAAAATTTTCTTAAAAAGGAACTATTTTAGGAGGTATTCCATTGATTATGGTGAAGAGTTAGCATTATGTATTGTTCATTAATTTTGAATGAAAGAAAGGATAAAAGTATCACTGGACAGTAGAAGTGAAGAATATTCTTTATATTTTAATTGTAAGAACTTACCTTCCTGACTTACAGAAAAATCAATTAGATGTATTTAATTATAAAAGGATAAAATACAAATTCTTAAGTTTTATGCTAAAAATTAAAATGTATATTTAACAGTGTGAGTATTGAGTTCCTGTTTTAGCTAAAATGTATGAATTACCAATATCTATAGATAAAAAATACACTATTAGTAGACTTAATAAAAAGTTCTGTTCATCTGACGAAACCCTATTCGTCTCACTCCTCTGTCTATCTGCCTGTCACAGAGTTCATACTTGGAAACTGTATGAGTTAGAGACTTGGAATTTTGCATACTTATAGCTGTATACCTCTTGTCACATGACAAATCCTAAAATTTTGAAAAAGTCTTATACTATTCTAATTAAATGAATTAATTTAATGACATCCAACTATTTCTACGATTTTTTTAGATTTTAAAACCAAACCTTAGTTTCAGTCTTTTTTTACGTAGGCTAGATGGTTCAATGGTATCGCTTTTTCCCCCTAACGCAAAGGTTCCAGGTACAATTCTCAATGACGGAAGTTGAAACTTTCAATTTTTACATTTCATTGTTCGATGGATTTAATTAAGATAACTTTAATATTTTTTTTTTTACTATTTTAAGATTTTTTTCTGAAATTATGTAATTAAATATGCTTTTCAGGTACACAAAAATATGCTGTTACAATTGTCTGAAAAGCAGTTTTTGAATATTTTGAATTTGATTTAAATAAACAGCTTCCTCTTGTTATTTTATTATTATATTTAATGGTGCTGCCATCTATGTTCTTATTGATAAAGTGCATTGATAAATGATAAGGATAATTATAAATTAATGATTTGGATCTTCAATTACACTTACCTATTTGTTTTTATTAGCATCAAAATGTTTTAAATAATACAAAAAAAAAAAAAAACAACAAAAAAAAAAAGCTATTAAAAATTTTAAACGTATAAATAATACGTCATTCTATTTATAGCAGTTTAAGTTGTGTGTAAAACACAACTTTAAAAGTTGTGTGTGTTGTGTTTGTTTTAAATTCAAAAACAGTAACGTAGAATTTATACTTTAATACGTATAAATTCTTTCTATTTTAAATTTTAAAAATAAATTATAATCAATATGTACTTAAAATGTTGATATTTGGCCTAATATTTGCTATTCAGCCAAATCACAATTCGTTACATCCCTGCTATTATCTTTGTTATATACCCATTGTAATTATGAAGAAAAACGTCTTGGATTGTCTAACAGTATAATTAACAAGAATCAATGGATTGGTTTTTAAAATCTAATTTACAAGCTCAGGCAAATATATTGTCCATATTAATATTTGACTGTCCATAGCTCTAAATATCTTTTTATGTGAAAAAGAATTTTAAAGAACTGCAAATATTGTAGAATGCTTTAAAACTGTTTCTCAGGATATTTGTTTATTTATATCTTTACTCAAAAATTTACTGATAATTACTTTATGATATCAGAGGATAAAGGGGTGGGCGCTTAGAATCTAAAATTATAGAGAAATACTTTAAATACTTTACCTTCTAAAGGACAGAATCAATAATATATATATTTCCAGTAATTTGTTAGTTCCTGACACATAGTATAAGATAACTAAGATAACTTAGCCAGGGTTTCTAGTCAGATCTAAGATGTATTTCAAGAAGGGTAAGAAGTGACAGATTTTGCAATAAAGTCTACGTAATATCCTAAAGTTAATAATTGGGAAGCCGGACATTTAATTTTTGTATGACTAATGGATGAATATTGTTTAATAACTTTCAATATGTCCAGAACATTACTCTGATATTTAACTTTTTCTCCATTTGTGATAGTAAATGGTTAGCGAATCTGTTTCTAAAAATTTAGCATATTTTCAAAATTAAAAGAAGTACTTTCAAAACTTTAGTTGTTGCTCCTGTCCCTCCCTCCAATATTTGCCAGTCTGGGCCGATGTGTAAATATGGCCCTCGTGATTTTTTTTTTTTTTATATTTTAGAAATTCCTTAATCAGTATTATTTATCTTACATTAAATGACTTTTCATTTCTCAAGAGAAAAAACACACTTTTCTCTTCTTATGAACTGAGCACTGTTGAATCAACATTCATTACAATTTAAAAAGTATAGACAGTTAATTACTCCTAAAACTTTAAAAACAGTTAATTACCAGAAAATTCTTTATATCACTCATTTCACAACAGAGTGAAATATGTATTTTTACAAACAATTATTCACCAAGTGCACCACTACCAAAAAATAATTTGAGAACAATAAACGGCAAACCAAATAAACAAATTTTACCTAGATTCCACATTTGCTGTTCTTTTCTGGCCAGCCAGAGATTCTTGTGCACTGTCAGTGATAGCAGTTGCTGTAGCTAAAAATCTAACAAATAGAAGCTTTTATCAATTTATAATTCATAAAACTCAACATTAATCGAATGATAAAATTTTAACTGATAAGGCTCTACCTTGCATAAACTTTGTTTCTAATCTTTCTAGGAAAAGCTAACAAATAATTTCGACCATCAGCAGAAAACACTTCAAGAGCAATAGGCTGGAAAAAAAAATTATATATATATATATATATATATATATATATATATATATATATATATATATATATATATATATATATATATATATATGCATACATACACACATATGTATGAAAAGTACTAAAATATTAAAATCCCATTTTAAATCTCAGATTTAAATTAATTTCTAATTAAATATTTGCGTACCCTGCCCTTTTTAAACGTAGTCAAATGCATCACTAGTTATACCTAAAGATTAGTTATGCCAAAGAGGATTATGACTTGAGAATCAGGAGAGAGAGGTTGTTCTGATCAGTAGAAGGGAGAGGAGGCCCTTGGATCTTTGCTGTGATAGAGGAATAGTATGAATGACATCCTGTCAGAGTATGAGGAAGTCCAGACAAGGACTAGTACATGAGAAATAATAATGCATCCTGCACAAATTTGCCTAACCAGGTATAATCTCATCCCGAGATTTGACAAGGTAGCCGACTTATATATTTCGTAACCAGTCTATGTTACAATCTGCAGTCTTCATCGTGAGTTAAGTGAAATTAAAAGAACTTAGTGAATAGTACACTGGTATAAATTTATGAACAATCCTGTTCAATGTTGAGAAATTAGAGAACATTTCACCCTATTGTATTTAAAGAACATTTTATTTGTTCAAAGGACTAATCTAATACGTTGAAAATTAACTCTATGAATTTTAAAGCATTTAAGTGTTACCATCAAAAGAACTGCACACTAAGATTATCATTGCTGCCATCATTTTGTAACTGTGCCATGCACGACATGATTAATATTTTACAAGTTTAATCGAATTTATGTTTCATGAATAAAGTTTTATTTGTTTATTTAGCTTAGATGGTTTCAATGTATTTCTACTACCCCATTCAACATCTAAAGTACCAGATATCTTTATACCCCTTATATGCTTTCAATATTTTCTTTGCATTTTTGCCTCAATTCAGAGAATGTCCAAAATTACTTTCAAGAAGGTGGAATTCCACATTTTGGAAGAACTTTTTCATTGATGTGCATTGCAATCTGTTTTGCAATGACTAAAAACAAATTTAACATTAAGAGTGTGAAACTTTAAACCAGCATTCCTAAACTATTTCATCAAATGATTTCATGTTTGGTATCCTAAGGTATAATCCCCCCCCCCCCCTAAATATTCTATTAAATTGTGGGTGTTTGTATTGAAAATTTCAGAGTTTGATACAATTTCAGTATAATGACCACTACAATTTTTTTTTTTAAACATTAATTGAAAGAAGATATAATTTCCAGTTGTATGGCTATTTCCATTTTTTTTTCTAGAACAATTTAATGATTTAAAGATATGGAAGTTCTCTTTTTTATAACTGTAGTACAATTATATATAATGAAGTAATTCTCCAGCATAATCTCACAGAATATTACATTTGATCCATAGACATTATTTATTAAAAATTGCAACTTCAGATAAATTATTTTCTGTAAGGTTTCAACTTCAAAATTGCAACTTCAAATAAATTATTTTCTGTATGGTTTCAACTTAAGATTAAATATTAAACAAATGCTAAGATAGTAATATTAATTCAAATAATATATACATATGAAAAAAAAAGGGAATACCTGTAACAAATATCTGCGTTTATGGACGTCTTTAATTTCATCATAAGAAAATTTGCTGCACCTAAAAGTAATAGGCATTTTTGTTTGATATTGTTATAGATTTTTTTTAATCATACATTGTTCATAAGGAAATATGAGCTGTAGAATACTTACATTCGCTTTTGATGCTTGCTCACAGGGGTAGAATTGGGTATGATTGGGTCATGCATGCTAAAAGAAAAAGTCATATCAGGTTTTTCTTTTTAATTTTTGTTAATGACACAGTAAATAAATTTTAACAACCCCCGTCCCCTGCCAAATCTTTGAACTTAAAAATTGAATTTACTTGAAGTAATACAGACCGACAGTTCATGCAATAATAAAAAGTATAAAAATGAGGTACTCAATTGCAATAAAAGCCTTGTTAAAAAAAAAAAAAAAAAAAAAGGAAAAATGCAAGAAAATTTTCAAATATTTGGCTAATTTATTTTACACTCATTCTTGGTGAGATTATTGATCATTTCAAAGCAATACACAGTCTCACATTTCCTATTTTTCCTCTTTAAATTAGATGCAAGAGATTTTGCAGGTTAAAATGGTAATCTTAATGTCATGTCAATTAGGATTATTTTTCTTCACCAGCAAACTTCAAATAAATTATAAAAGTAAAAGACTTTGGTTTAACAATAATGGTATATACATTTAAATAGTTGTTTCATAAAAAGTAAATCAATGAGGCACTCCACTAACAAATTTGAAGCATGCCTGTATGTCATGATATTCAATAAATAAATAAATAAAAATAAATAAAATAAAAAAAGAAACCCTACTTATAGTAAATTACTCTGATGTAACATATAGGATAGGTATAAAATATATTATAAGCCAAACAAATTCTAAGAAAAATATTGAACATGGATAAAAACAAGAACATTTTGGAATGATTTTATGGACAGTATGACAGTTCAAAGATATATATGGAAGCCTGTTTTGACAGATAGATTATCTAAATATATTCTGGAGATACCTTAAAAAATAAAAAAATGCATAAATAGAGAAAATACTCTATGCTTTATAAGAATATACATCAGTCCAAATACTTGAAAAAAAATGTCAAAAATAATGCATTTTTATGTACAATACATTTGTTTACTATAAGGGATCAAATATATATATATATATACATACTTAACAGGTAATGAATCAATATCTTTAATTTCTCTAGTTTTCAGGATAGTAAATCCATCAACTACATAAAAATGCTCTTTGCCAAAAAGAAGAAGACCTTCACAGGTATCAAGACCTTGAATTCTTGCACATCGAAACATGTGGCTAATCTGTAGAATACAAAATAAAATGCATATATGTATTCAGGAACTGAATTACCATGTTTCACTGAAAATAAGACAGTCAGAAAGTAAGTAATAGCATGATTTTTTAGGATACTTGTAATATAAGCTCACCTTCCAAAAAAGTCATATTCTTAAAATTGCCAATATCTATATCATTATGGATTTAAAAATGCATGCAATTCTGGTTACAGTAGGTGAAAAAAAAACCCAGTTTATTCACAAAAATCTTGGTTTATTACCAGGTTTTTCCTAACAACTTTAGACACAGTGGAAGTATTCTTAGACAAGAAGTGCTTATTTAAGAATTACTAGGGGGCTCAGCCCCCTACTCGCTAATGCTCGCCAACCCCCCGTGAATTGCGAAGCAATTCACATTGAGACCGCTACGCGGTCACAGCTCGCTTCGCTCGCCCCTTTTTTTCAGCAATTCTAGCCGGAATAAATTCTACCATAAAACATTTGAACATATGAAACTGACAATTTCTTTTAAGGCGGTATTCAAAAAAAATATTTTTCCACGCTCAACAACTCAATTTTGAGACTCATTCCCAGACTCATTTTTAAAAGTAACAACAGGAAACTTTGGGGCGTGATTTATAAAGACATTTATAAGGGCCCCATGTTCTTATTTTTCGTTCAATTAATTAGAAATTGATTTACAGACAATTATTTTCACAGTACGATCATTTTTTTTTTTGTTTCCAGCGCTATCGCTTTGGGTAATTCGGTTCAAAATGTCCACTTTGACAGCATTTTTTAAAAATATATTCTGCCTTTATCAAAAAATCGAGACAATACGGACATTATAAAGTTTCTGAATAAGAGAAACTGCCAATTGGATGCATTTTAGAGCAAAAATGAATTTACAAATGTGTCTCAAAATAAGCAGTTTGGATTTGAATACACCCTTAATGTATAAAAGTAATTCTCCGTTGAAAACACAACTGAAAATGCATTTAGTTGGCGCTACTAATGAGCATATAAATCATTTAAATACTATGAAAAAAAGGATCTTTTGTACAGCCCGACTTAAATTCATTAGAAAAACTACGTGGTAGAAAGATAGTTCGACATTTTATTGTTCTGATTGATTATAGATTTTTACAAAATGAATTTTTTTTTTACTTCATCAATACAGCAACAGATGGCGGCAGTTGATATCTAGACAGTTGATTTTTTTTTTTCTCCGTCTTGTGAGTGAGTGAAATTCGTAAATGAATTCTCTCTCTTATTTGAGTTGCTTTGAGTACTCTTATTTGAGTTGAGAATTCATTTGAAATTAACGATATTGCTCATAATTAAAATGAGGAATCATCTCAGAAACTTTGGATTACGTACATGTTATTTTATCTTTAATAATTGCTAGTTTGAATTTCATTCTATGGTTTCACTGCTCTATACTGACCGCCATATTGGACGGAGGCGGAGCTGATCTAACACAATCTAGTCTGTTCATTGGTCTGAGCTCTGGAAACTACAGTTGTTGCCAAACCATAAGTTACAAATTCAGCCCTATTTTCGCGCCACGTAAGACAAATATATATATAGATATTGCTAAACACAAGGACGGATTTATTAACTTGGGTGTACTTTCAAAGACATAAGTTATTAGACATATTTCAGAAATTGCCAGCTCTGTGATGTTAAAATATGGGGAGCTGACTGTATAGAAATTTGTATAGTTGTGAATTTTGACAGTAGCAATAACTCCACTTTGCAATCACTGAGGTCAGGAACAAAAAAAATCGAAAAAGGGTTCTTACCATCATCATGAAAAATGTAAAATAAGTGGAAAACTGATAATATCCTTTAAAAAAAGAAAAAAAAATCTTTATTTGATCATTATAATTAGTAATAAATTGATTTTCCTCTTAGGCCTCTAAAATATTGTAGAAAAACTTAATCCTTTGTGAGAAATACTTAAAAAATTTTTTTGGAAGTGATCATCTTTACTAAATTTAATAATGGTAATCTCTTCATCTAAGTATCAGCATCTCCTAAGCAATGGATGGTTTAAATTCTACTGACTGACTGATACGATCAGAAATCAAAAAATTTAAAACGTGGTCTGAATAAATTTGTGAAAACTTTAAAATCATACACTAAAAATGAAAGAAATGGTCAGTGTGGAGTAAAGTCCTGCATCGGTTGGGTTGTACCCGACAAAAAAATTTCCTCGACTCAAACACGCAAAAATAATTTCCGGTGACCCACAACCCGACATGTTTCAATTCGCACCAGACCTGAACCCAAATACTTCAACCCGCAATCCGACCTGAACCTGCAATGAAAGGACAATAAATCATGTTTTAAGGTAATGTACAATTATCTCTCTAATACCAATTTTATATTTTATACAGAAAAAATGGGCAAATCTATTTTCTTTAATATTCGAATATAGTGAAACCTCTGAATAACGGACACCTCGAGATCATTGAATAGAGTCCTGCATTGTGTCAGGTTGTTTCTTTTCTTTTCTTTTTTTTTGGCGGAAGGGGGAGGATAATTAATTTTCTTTCTGCAAGTCGGATTCACCCTAAAATAATTCTTCTGGGTCATATTTAGATTTTTTGCAAGTTGGATTGTTGGGATTTTCACAAAAAAATTGAACAGAATATTTCAGATGAAAATAAATACGTATATGAATATGAATGAGTATATATTAAATTTACTGCATGAAAAAAAATAAATTGTATATAAGAAATGTAATCATAGATTCTTTCTTTACAGTGCAGTTAAGAATCATTTTTCCTTTTCTCAGAAAATGACAAACATTATCAAAATTTTGCTTATGATACATACAAAAACACATGTATCGTAATTGTGATAGTTTATGCACATATACACATGCTACTGCTACGTGTAATGTATATTTGGAGGTGCCAACTATTCCAAGGTATAAGCGTACAAATATATAAGTTAAAAGGAAGAATACCAACATAAAATGGAGAAATAACACACCAAAAAGCAGCAAACAGCTGTTTCGACTCCACAAGCGAGATTCTTCGTCAGTGCGACAAAGAGCAAAGCACAGCGTGCTAGAAAAAGCAAGACTGGGAAAAACGATAGAGGGGCGGTGGCTTATATACTCAATATGGGTAGAGAATGCACCAAAAAGCAACCAATGAGAAGAAACCAGCATGAAACAACTGAGTGGACAAGTAGAGACATCTACTGGGGAACAAAAGGAAGCGGGCAAAGCCTGCTATTATACTCTGTCATAATAATATCTGTCATGTGGACTAAATGTGATGTGATATTAAAAAAAATATATCAATTTTAAAATTAAACATGTTGTATAGAGAACTTCAAAATGTTAAAATATGCCAATATTTCCATAAATAGGTTTTTATCATTTCAAACTCATATGACGTTATAATCACTTGCTGACATCATATCTTCTTGCTTTCTCTATTACTCATATTGAGTCTTTGTATTATTTTCAAACATTTCAAAAAGTCTGTTAATCTTCCAATATGAAGTCAGATTAGTTTTCTTTTTAATTCTATAATGACATCATATTAACCTGCTTTCTGTACTTACACATACTCATACTCCTTGTGTTATTGAGAAATGTTTGAAATTTTCCATTTTATTATCAATATGACGTCATATTAATCTTTTTTTTCAATTGGTGAAACTTTTTATTTCATTTTCATTTTTCACATGGAAATCTTTCAGTAGAAAATTAATTATTGTAGAAAGAATTTTATTGTGTATTTTTAATTGTTGGCAACTGCTATAATGAAAAATGTTAAAATTTAATAGGAAAAGGCTGTTGTATTATTTTAATATAGGGAGGTCAAAAATCTAACTTTTTCAAAATTTTATGATTTTCAGCGTGACAGTAGGTACTCAGCTGTAAAAACAGAAAAATCAAGTCTGTAACTTATACAGTTTCTGAGAACTGGCTCTGTGATAGACAGAGAAGCAAGATGAATAGGGTTTTGTGTGGTGAACGAAACCCTAAAAAGGAAATAAAATTAATGCTTTCCAAATACTTGAATAATCAGGAGTACTGGACTAAGTCATTGACTAAGGAGTGAGAATTTTTAATGATGTGGGTAAGCTTCCCAAAAATCAAGATCAAGGTTAGAAGAACATTTTTGGATAATGGTGACTGAGGAAAAGTTAAACCTATGTTGAAAAGACCAACAATGTTGAGCAATAGAAGAAAGTTTAAGTTCCTGATTTTTAACATAACCTTCATGCTCTTTTAAATGAAAACTAACAGCACGTTTAGTCTGACCAATATAAGAGAGACCACACTGGCGAGAGATTTGGTAATAAAAAATTAGAAAAAAAAATTTCTGTAAAATCAGTCAGCAAATTGCTAAAATTTATTTTTTCTCTTGTTAATAAAATCTCTTTTTCAAATCTCAAACACCCCACTGATCATATAGATAACTGGGGCATTTACCAAATCTCTTGCCAATGTGGTCTCTCTTATATTGGTCAAATTAAACATGCTCTTAGTTTTTATTTAAAAAGAGCATGAAGGTTATGTTAAAAATCAGGAGCTTAAACGTTCTTCTATTTCTCAATATTGTTGGTCTTTTTAACATAGGTTCAACTTTTCCTCAGCCAACATTATCCAAAAATGTTCTTCTAATCTTAATCTTGATTTTTGGGAAGCTTACCACATCATTAAACATTCTCACTTCTTAGTCAATGACTTATCCAGTGTTCCTGATTTTCAAAGTATTTGGAAAACATTAATTTATTTTCCCTTTTTTGGTTTTCTTTTGTTCCTCGGTAAATGTCTCTACTTGTCCACTCAGTTGTTTCCTGCTGCTTTCTTTTCATTGGTTACTTTTTGATGCATTCTCTACCCACATCGGGTATATAAGCCACTGCCCCTCTGTCCTTTTGCCCAATCTTGCTGTTATAAGAAATTGAGTCACAAGAATATCAAAACAGAACTACTTAAAAGCTTTATGACAATGTTTCAGAAGAAGATGACATGACTGTGCTTAAAAAGAAAAAAAAAAAAACATTTTTACATGATTGTATGAATAAATGTAGATTCTTGTATATGAATAAATGTAAATTGTTGTTCATGGAAAGAGAAATGCCATCCCCTTCATCTAAGCTCTGGTGTGCATTTTAGGGCAAAGTTGAATATAAGATCCATTCTTATTTTCAGAGAAACAGGGTATAATGAGAAGATTTAATAATAAATTTGGGCTATATGAATAAAGAACCACTGTTTCCAGTTTAAAATATATACATATTTTAAAGAAATTTTGGAAATAAAATTGGTCATACGTTAAATAGTCTGAATCTTTTCTATCTTAAAAATAAAAGTAAATAATCCGTAACACATTTTCTATCATGGAGAATTCAAACAGCATTATTACCAATGCACAAACACTAGTTTTCTAGTTGCTGATAGCCAATATATTGAAAAACTTGTAAGAAATAACAAACACAATAGAAAAAAGTTTTTATCTGCTATAATATAATACATATATTTGTCATACACTAGCAGAAACATAAGTCATTTACACAGTTGTCAGTAAATATTTAACTTGACTAAGCAATAAAGAGACCTCTGATGGGGAAAAAAAGTCAACTTCTTTTTCACGAAGGATAACATCTTAACACGATAATAGTCTTTTGGTACTCTTCATTGCATAATTGAATATAGAATGTAGCTTACAAAATATAAAACTCTCACAATAGATATTTTTAATAAAAATTACCATTAGAACTTATACAAGGATACCAATGATCATTTGACTACCCAAACATTTAATTTTCTTTAATTATGTCCATTTTATTTTGATATTTTAAAATCCATAGTATTTGAAACTTACTTTTTCTCCATCTTCAAGAAGTCTCAAAATATTCTGATTGTCAGGACTGGACTCATTGTTTTTCGGTTCCTGATCTCCTGTAGAATCTGTTCCTACATCTGAAACATCTTGATCATCATCCCAATCACTTGAGCGATTGACAGGTGACTTGGAGAGCAAACCTGCTGTGCGTAAACCTTGAAAGCCTAAAAAATGTTTTTAATAGAACATATAAGCTTAAAAATATAATATTATTATTTTAAATAGTATAATATGTAGAAATAAAAGAAGCAATGAATATTAGCTTTAACTTACATTTAAAACAATAATAATAATGCAAAAACATGCAATAAATTAACTTATACAATATAATCTGTAATTTAATAATTATAATTAGATATAACAATAAAGAGGGTGTATTCTTAGTTCTTAATTACACAGAAGTAAAAATAGCCAAACTGGAAGAAAAGAAATTATTTGCTTCACCCTTTGCTTTTGTGGTCTCACCCAAATATAGAAATTCTCCCCTTTTCTGAAGTGGTAAAGAGAGAAGTAGAAATTTCAGTTAATTATTTATTTACTACTATAATAATGTAACAAATAGGGTATAAAAAGTTAAAGCTTTATAGATTTTAAATTGTGTGTTGAAAATTGACATAAATTTTTCCATTCAAGGAAAAAAATAACAAAAAATCTAATAATAAAATCCGAAATCTGAGCCTTAGGTACATTTAGACCTGTCTTTATCTATCTACAACCGAATTTGTAGACCTCTACATGTGATAGATTTTCCTAGCCATTGCAAACAAACAAATAAACAGACAGACAAAAATTTTCTTTTATTAATATAGATAACGTTTAAACAAATGAGCCTGAACTCAGCTACAAGTTCTTGACTTCAGTTATTCAGCTACAACAAATATGTTTTTTGATATCAATAAAGTGATTCTAAAAACATTGTAACATTTAAGATAAACACAAGTGCTATACATAAAAATTTAAAAACAAAGTTTCTGGAAGGATTAAAGTGAAAAATTCTGTAAACACAAACAATTTGCAAGAAACAATCATAACCAGCAATTTAGAATTACAGTTTTTTTAATGTTTAATTCAACAAAACATATTTGCCAACATATGAAATTATACATAATTACCAATTTCTCTTTCTTCTGTTGGATCTACATCAACAGGGATATCAAGAGTTTCTAGTGATGTCGCATCAACTGATATGGTGTCTTGTTCAACCATGTTTTCTGGCCGCCATCTTTTATAATATTCTTTACTATCAAAACTGGTAGCAACCTTATATTTTAAAGCTCTCTGGAATTAAATAGTTAGAATATAAATAAACAGGATATTTGAAGTATGTAAGAAACAAATTTTAACCCCACACTGCACAGTGAAATCAAATATGAATAAATTAAAATTAAATGTTTAAATTCAGTCCCAACAAACCACTATATTCAAATAAAAATATTCGGCCTATGTAATTATCGAAGTTTGCTATTAAGTAAGGCAAAGAATTACACTTTAAAATTTCTTGTATCTAAGCCTAAATATAAAAAACATACTTCCAAAAGTAAAAATCGTGCAGTGTAGGGTTAATATACAAAAATGTAATGAACTAAATCTAAGTTTTTACAAAAACACATATCTGCATGATTTTTCAGAGTATTTGGACAATTTTAAGTTAAATAAAATACACAAATTTTAAGTTAATTTCTTTCATGATTTTAAATTGTACTCATTAGCAATAATACAGGGGACGTTTTTTCTTCATGATACAGTTGAACCTCGAAAATCCGGAATTGGCAGGACTGCGACGATTCCGGATTTTGGAAGTCTATTAAAAATATTTTTTATAACAATATAATGACATACAAAATGCAATTTTTTTCCCCAGTGCAAATAAACTATGATCAAATAGGCAAATTAAATAATAAAATAGGAAAGCATAACACTTATGCTGAAATTAACTATACATATTAATACACAATAAATTAAAATATAGTATACAATAGATAATACAGTATAGATCTATTATCCAGTGTCCCGATATCCGGAACACTGAACGATCTGAAACTGAAACTTAGTAGAAGATTTCATTTTAAAAAATTGGCAGATTTCTTATTTTCTTTTTTGCATCTTATTGAAGAGTTAACATGCTTTATGATTCGATATTTTTAATATTTGAATATTTTTTCATGCATATAAAGACACCGTAAAATCACGTTAATCCCCCCCCTGCAAACACAGTAAAAAATCATAAAATAATCAGAGTGGAACTCCATGGGAGACATGCATTGAATGAACGCAACCTTCAGACTACCGTTTACTACCTTTCTTGTACAGAGAAGCAATGTTTTAGAAGATCATTTTATCTAAAAAAACTTCATTATAATTTCAACAAATGCTGTCAATTTGCAGTGTTTTTCGATTATTTTTAAAAAACAATTCACACATTCAAAACAGCATTCGGTTAAATAAAATATGAAAACAACATTCACAGTGGTATGGCATTAAAACAAATATAATTCAGTCATTACAGAAATGATGAATTCAAGACTATTTATTGTATGTTAAGTTGTGATATTCAAGACAATAAAGATGTGGTGAGGAAAAGATTTACATACATTTTCACCTCCTTCAACTTCCGGCCGATATGGATAATGAATGTAAAATAATTCATTTTTAACCATCTTCTTTCTCATTCTACAGGGTCCTAAAAAAACAATTGGTGAAATCAATTATTTTAGCAAGTATTTCACAATCAGCAGCATGAAAAAATTAAATAAAGTAAATATTCCTAAATAAAGTGAACAATGTAATTCAATAAATCAAATGCAACTTCAAGTTAATAAAATGTTAATATATTGTTGTAGAAGAACATATTTTTCTTCTAAAAATGGTCATTCTATTGCATATAATTTCATTATGCATGATTGGTTAATAATGCTAGTCGTTTATTTATTTATTTATTTATTTCCACTAAACAGACCAGGATTTCTGTTTAAATAAAATCTGACCCACTAGTGATCTGTAGAGCTCACGTCTGGCCCAAAATCTAAGCCCAGTCTTGAAAAAGAGCCAAGAGGGAATTTTACAAATATGGTACTCTGTATATTCCAGACATTGAAGTGGTCTGGGATAATTTTGTAAATTCAGGGACATCTGGAGTTTTTAGTTTATGAGAAATTACATTTTAAATGACACATATAAACACACGAAATAAACACTAGTCTAAAACAATGGTTATCAAAAGGATAACCTCAACAATAACACAAATTCAAATTTTGGGAAAAACAAAGTTGCCTTTATGCAGCATAAACTCTTATAAAAATATAATGTTGACAGTCTACTAGGTATATCCATAAGCATCATCTTAAGTAATTGAAAAGTAAATTAAAATAGGTTTTAGTTTTAACAAACTGGATATTTTATAATTTTGACTGAAATTAAAAGCAGAATGTGTTGTAAAATATGTTAAAGTATACAACATCTAAGCTTTTATTGGAGACAGGGTAATAATATGTATTACATTAAATATATGAACCACTGTCCAAATATTTAACATATAAGTTTAAAGATTATTAAATAAATTATATAACCTTACAAAATTTTACATTGATATACTAGTTATGATACACATAAAATTTTTATCCAGTTAATATTATCAGTTTCATGATTAATAAGAAAACCATTAAAATATTCAAATTTATTAATTAGATATTTTAATAGATTATAACTTATAATGATAGATTAAATATCCTACAATTTAAATAAATCAATGCAATTAAATTCAGGAACATTAATAGCTATTTACAGGATATTTTAAAATCAAAGCATCACAACACAGATAACATATAAGTAAAATAGTTTTACTTATATGTTATCTGTTTAGATAAAAGTTTCATTTTAAAAGATGTCTATAAGAAATTACCTTCAGTCATATCAAGAATCCATTTATCTAAGCGAGAGCCAACAGGAGGTCCCCAAAGTGCTCTTTCTCTGGTTAATTCAGCTTCTGTTTGTAGCCACTCATTAAAAACATACTTTTGTAGACACTGTTTGCTCTACAACAGAAAAGATAATGAAATGAATACATTTATTCATATAAGTTAAACATAAAAATAGCGTCAATAATTAGAAATCAACAGAAAACTTAATGCAATAATAGGCTTCATGAAATTTGTTTAGAGTAGGTCTTTGATTTATCACATGCCATAGAACTGACCAGATAAAAAATGTAGAAACACAGTACATGTAAATAACAAATGTTACTTTTTGTTTGTATTTCAGCACATGTATGCAATACATATAAATATAATTAAAAAAAAATTAGAAAAATTTTTAGTCATTATTCTATTTACAATAAACATCAGTTTCCAGATATTAATTATATATTTTTGTCAATTCTAAAAAAACTTCATGTAAAAAAAATAATAAAAGGGCCACAAATTTAAAATCAAAATACATTTTTAATCAGGTAATCTTAAGTAATAAGGAATAGATCCAAGTATAGAATCATTTAACCAGAATGTTTGGAGCCAGATGTATTCCGGATAACTGGTTGGGCATTAAAGCAACATCCATTTGAACAGATTTTAAGAATTTATGTGGCTGTTTCTGATTTTAAATTAATTATTAGATTACACAGGTTAAGAATTAGATCCAATCAAGATTTAAGATTAATCAGAGTTAGAGAGAAGGCAATTTATGAGAATCCCTTGAAAACATTTCAGGATAAAATCAAAACGGCGAATACTTAAATAAATATGCTTCATTTTCAAATCCTAGACATCGGCATCTAGTTACAGTCATGTATCAAGCAATGCACATGTCAAACTGGCACTGTATGACACCTTTTTTTCTGGAAAGATTCTGAAATCATTCAGTTGGAAATGTTCTGGATAACTGTTTTTCTGGTTAACTAGTTTCTGCATAAACAGTTCCATACTATATTTAAAATTATTGAATTTTTTCTTTTGGGAGCATATTGATAAATCAATCACATTAACAACGATGTATAGGTAGATGTAAGTAACTTTATACATTTTTTAATAGACATATTAAAATTTTTCACTTTCCATAAATGCATTATAGAAACTTTTTAAAATACTGTGACAGACTATTTGTTGATTCTAGGATAGGTATATAATTAAACAAAACAGCATTGAAAACTAAAAACCTTCTAGAACATATTAAGTATGAACACAAACAATAAGAAAATTTCACCATAAAATGAAATGTCTCACAAAATGTAAGCATTACATAACATACGATTAATACCTGTTGATATTGCTTTGATTGAAATTCTACAAGATCTCGAACAACTGATACTCGGGATGATGTGTGCAATTCCAAATCCTAATAAATAAAAACATAACTGTTTAAGCACAGAAATAAAGATAAATTAAGCAATACTGAGAGTTTACATCACTTTCAAACATTATACAAAATTTACAGTTAACTAATCTATTTTGACTTATTTCCATTCGATAGTTATCTTGCAAAGGAAACTATTGGAAAACACAATTATAGTAATTTAATTGTGTCATTCAATAAAATTTTAGAAGAATTTTGCTATACTAATTATGTATTAATGATATCCTCACTTACACTGCAAGTTGGAAGTTAATGCAAAGTCTCTATTATACCAACCAAACAAACATTATTTTACTGGAGTAGCTAATTTTGTTAAGAAAAATTGAGTAAAGAAATTTTAATTTTAGGTATGACTGTAAAAGATTAAAATAATTTTCAGTTACAATATTATGGCATCTTAAGCATGATATAAACTTATGTTAAGGCAATTGATTTAGTGAATATAAAGCAAGAATTAATACACGTTGCATTTTATATTAGCAATAGATAAAAGCCCTGTCAAATTTGATGAAAAAATATTTAAAAATGAGTTTATTTTTCATTATATTTTTTATTGAAATAAAAAATAAAAGTATCAACAATAATTTTGTATTTGTTTTGTGAGTATGTTTCAGATTTAATAAAACGGTACTTCTTTTTATGTTATACCTGCTTGGAGAGAATAGATAAGATTTTATAATTGGATCTGGAGGTAAGGTTGGCATCAAATAAAAAATTATGCCATAAATAATTTTTTTTTTAACTGTATAAAAGTTATGATATTAAATGTGCCTATTGGTTTTGCATCTGATTATGTAAATTTTCCTAAAGGAAACAACTACAGAAGAAGTTTTTTCCATTTGTTCTGAGTGAAGCTCAGTCAATCAGGCACTATTAATTATCAGAGCATGTTATTTTTTTTCTTCTTTGGATTGATTTATAGAACCACCAAAGAAACATTTACTTTTAAACAAATAGCAGCCTACACCAATGTCTTTAAGCATCCAAAGATTGATTATATGTTGATTTTAAATACATAACTAGGCTGAATCAAGTATTCGTAACTAAAGCACAACAGATAACCCTCGACAATGGAAGAGTCCATTAGAAATTTTTTTAATCAGTTTTCCTTGAGTAAAAAGTATCAAACAGTGGGCTTGGTAGGGTCAGGGCATTTAATATGTCAATGACTGAGGAATCTTTGAGCCGATTCATTGATTTTGGAGAATGTCAGGGAAAAGTGGGAAGGCCGTCCAATGTCTATATACACCACAGCAATGTCTAGCACGATTACAGAAGATTGTTGCACAAAGGTTTGATCTTTGATTACTCAGGCCACAGAACAAATTTTAAAAATCTGACCACATTATTTCCTTTGTCTTACTAAGATCTATGCTTGTTGCAAGTTACATTGTAATTGATTGAGCCACTGATGAGAAATCATGTTAATTTTATTGTCACACTGGAGTGGATACATAGGATACTTTGCTCACCTCAGCTCGCTGCACTTCAATAATTATGTTGAATGCATTATTACCATTTTAATTCATGCAAATAAATGTTTTTAGGAAAATGTATTTATGCTCTGACAAACTCACTTCTTTTAAAATGAACCTTACTGAAATGTCTCATAAAGATAACTTTGTGATATCCAATTTATTAAAATGAAATTTCTTTAGATGGGTACAAGAAAAATAGATACTATTCATAAATTATTTAAAAACAGATGCAAAAAAACTAGACTGACTTTCCAATGTTTGATTCAAATCCTAGGAATAATGAATGCTTAATTTACTATTCTACGCAAAGACTGTAATGTTTACTGAAATGCTGTCAAATTTTATCACAGTTCGAAAATGTACAACTTCATTCATTTACTGCAAACAAAACCTCTCAACAGGTATATGAGTTTCAATTTTACCTTTTCAAGGAAAAAAGGAATCTGCTGCACTAATTCTTTTCAATAGAAAACTTTCAATTGGGGAAAACTTTAAAATGTACTTTATCAGAATAACAGTCTACAGATGAAATGTATTTTAAAGCTTTTTATACAGCTCCATAAGAAAAAAAAATCTATATTCTTTTAAAGACAATTTTTAACTGGGAATATGCCATATAGTAATATCTTGCAGGTTGGATAACCTGATTTTATCTGAACCTAGCCCGACCCAATCTGCGGGTAAAATCAGGCCAGGATGTAGCTAATTTATTGCAGGCTGGTTTGAGTTCAGATCAGATTGTCTCTAATTGTTTCATTTTTGTGTTGAGTTTTGATATTTACGGGTCGGGTTAACCCGATTTAAAAAAAAAATTCTCTTGTTTAAAATACTGTTTCAGATTAAAAACTATATATTTCAGTAATGTTTATTTTTCTACATATAAGATAAAATTGACATTAGAGATATGATTATACACTATTTTGTCCTAATTGTATTAAATTATAGATAAATTTTCTTTGATATAAAATCAGGTTCGGGTCAACATTTTTTGTTTTGTTTTGTTTAAAAACAGGCAGTCAAAACAAGTCAAACAAGTTGTTTTGTTTAAAATTTGAAAAAAAAATTAATGAAAATCAGAATGCAATTATAGACAGGAAGAAACAAAATCACACAATCTGCAATTATTATTACTTTAGAAAATGAGTAAAAACAAGAAAACATATCATTAATTTTTTTTTTAATTTATTACACAATAAATTTACACTATTCTAACTTACTTTGTAGGAAATAGTGCAAACTTGAGTCCGATAATGATGTTCTTTTTTAATCTTTCTAGATGCTAATCTAGATAAACCTCCAGTTACCTTTTGAAGTTTCTAAAGAAAACAAATAACATTTTTAGTTAAGAAATAAAAATTTAAGGATAAATGGTAGAATAAATCCACAGAAAAATTACAATGAGCCTTCTGTTACTATTTCTCAATATATATTTTTTTATGTATAAATAAATCTTTTCAGCTTATCAAAAACAAATTATAATTGACAATTACACCAGATATACTCATAATAATTATACACAAGCTTATGACCAGAGCACAAATTTTACTACTACTTTTTGATTAATTTAAAAGACAAAAAGCAATAACTGTAAAGCATCCAAAGCAATGAACATGTTTAACTATTTTTAGAAGTTAGTTTTCAAATTTACCTTCTTTTTTGTGGGACAGAGCATTTCTTTAACTGATAAAATTAAGTTTTGTAAGATTTTAAAACCTTTTAATGTAACAAACTTTATGCCAATAAATTCTATTTGAATTTTGCTACTGAAACTTATACTATAAACTGTATAAAATGCTTATAAATAAATTTTTAGTTAAAATACTTAAATTCCCCATTTAAGTGCTGATTAAAAAATCAAATATGAAATTTTCTATATTCTGAACTCAAAGAATACCAAATTTTTCCATACTCAAAAATTTAAATTTTTGAATTTTTTTAAAATCTTAAATACAATCTTAAAAACCAATGAGCTCAGCTGATGGTTTCATTTATTATTATAATTTAATAGCATTTTTATTTAACTAATTTTAAATTACATCATGCATTTACATGCAATTACATTTTGCATTCAAATGATACACATTTTATTCTTTTAAAAAACAGGAGTATAGTACATTTGCTGGTGAAATAAATTGTACAAAATGCTTATAAAAATATTTTTAGTTAAAATGCTTACTTAAATTCCCAATTTAAGTGCAGATTTAAAAATCAAATATAAAATTTCCTATATTTTGAACTTAAAAAATACCAAATTTTTCCATACTCAAAAATTAATTTACATATATATGACAGGATAAAAATAAAACCCTTTTTTTAAAATTCAAAATTAGATTTAAAGTTCAAAATAAAAAATTCCCAGCTTCTTTTTCTAACTTTTAAATCTAATGCTTAAATCCGACTTCCCCTGTTAAGTTTTTTTTACAGCATAGCACATATTACTTTTGGACCTCAAATTCTATCCAACCATAAGATTAAAGTGCTGATGTTTGTACAATTCTCCTTTCTTTGTAGTTAGATCTGCATGAGTTATTGCCTGGATGCCCTGCAAGGTTTGGTCCAGACATCAATCAAAAGCTAACTGACCAATTAAATTACCCTTTCAATTCGACACCTTCGGCCTCTGCTGGAAAATATCTTAAATGCTTAATGAAACTGCCGTGTAACCCATCAAGAGCAGAAATTTTGCAGATTTGAGTGTTCTGTAAAAGTCACGACCATTTAGATCTTATAGAATTAATGTAAATGGCTTGAAGGGACTCCGATCGAATGCGCGAAGATCATGTATGATGAAAGACTTCAATAAATGAGTTTGATTTGTAAAGAGGTCCCGAGTCCAAATTATTTCTTCCCAAGTCTCCCCCAAATAATATTTGTTACATACACACACATATATATATATATATATATAATCTTAAATACCATCTTAAAAACCAATGAGCTCATAGCTTCATTTATTATTTTTATTTAACTCAATTTTAGATTATATCATTTGCATACAAATGATATACATTTTATTCCTTAGAAAAGAGTATAGTACATTTGTTGGTGTGATAAATTTACTTACTGTGGCCATAATTAAATTTCTTGAAATATCAGTCAAAAATTAACTTTATTCATTCATTCCAAAAAAATTATTGCTATCACTTAAATAACAACAGAAAACAGATTTAAATTAAATTAAAATATTGGTTAGTGAAAACAAAAGCTGATAGTGAAAATTTTAATTAGTGTTGAAAAAGTCATTAAAATGCATCTAAAAACAAAATGAACATTGAACGAATAGATGAAGTCACACCTTGAATAAGTAAAACAACATCAAATTCATATTATACAAATTTTCAATAACTTACTGACTGAAATTGTGTTTGAAATTGCCAAGTTTCTTTTGTATATCCTTGTTTCCTTTCCGTTTCCAAATAGTTATGCCATACTTTGCTCAAGGGATCTTGCAAAACTGATCTTACAGCTTCAAGAGTTGGCACTTTTGAATTTTGGGAAGTAGCATAACTACTTAGAGCAATCTTGCATACATCTTCTAATGCCTATTATTTAAAAAAAATAAATCATAAAACAATTGATGTAAATATACGAGAATGTTAATAAGATAGGCAAAAAAGTAAGACATAAGAAAAATCAAGAAAAGCAAGATTTAAAAAAAAAAAAAAAAAAAAAAAAAAAAAAAAAAAAAAACCCTTTAAATATGTTTTTGAATACTTAGGAGAAAAAAAACTTGCAGGAAGTTTTTGTAAAGAAATCTTAATTTCTGTGACACAAAGACAGGTTAACTTCATCTATAATAAGGAAAAAGTTTGTCTGTCTGCTGTGTTCTAAAGAGACCGCTGCATGCAGAGCTACAAGATTTAGCAGGAAAGTACCCCTATGTCTGTAGTTATGCAACTCAAAGTCATTTTTTAGATTTTTTAATTAGTTTTTAAATTAATTAAAAACCATAATGAACATTGTGAAATGGCTTGAAAAATCACTGCAATATGGCCAAAGCTCATTCTACAAATGAAGAACCAAGAGTCAGGAAACAATTTCTTTTTTCTTGTCTTACACATTGCTTTTTTAATGATTTTAATTAATATCTCGGCTATGTAGTGAAAAGTTGGGTTAGGAGATAAAGCAAACAGAGATTCTTAAAATGCCTAAATTAAGACAGAAAATTAGAATAAATGTTTACTCTAAATCCCACTCCAACTCCTCAATACAGGTCGCACGTATAGTGGAAGCACCAAATACGATGTTAAACCTAGCACTAAGAAAATTTAATGAAAACTCTAAAAATTATAATTTATCTGAAAATTGAAGAATTTGAAAATTTACTTCAATGTAAAATATGAATTACATTTGCTAATTAAAAGATACTTATTTTCATAATAATCTTAACTTTACGATGAGATGAAAATATCTGAAAAATAAATAGAAAAGATACAACTCACCCACAGAATGAAGATGACCGAAGTTATAGTAAATGAATCATTTTATTTCAAACAACATATTTAAATTCACTTTCACCATATATACCACTTCATAGATGTTAATTAATTACTCAATTACCGATATATGTATATTTATCCATCAGGATTTCAGTTCAAATCTACCTCGTTTTTGAATCTTAAATGAATATTCACTAAATTAAAATAATCCTTATCTTATTAATATTTCACCAATCTTTTATACTTCTAACTTGAGGAAAAAGGTCTCTTAAATAAAACAGGCTGTTTTGAGATTACAAGTTATCTTTTTAATTGTTCTATTGTCTTAAAATAGTTCATAAGATTATTTATATATTTATTCTTGTTGTATTCGTTGGAACTTGAATTATATAATGAGGAACACGAATGGAGAAATTGTAGATGAACCTTTGTCATTCACACCAAGATGAAGAATCGATAAGGTTGTAGATAGTGTGCGATGCTGTATATCTATATATATATTATGATGTGCAGATTATCTCCTATGTTACCGAGATAATATTTATTCCCGCTTGAACTTAGACTTTATGAAATGAGGAGGGACATGGATGTAAAGTTGACAAGAACAGGCATTTATGTAGGGATGACAAATTGATGAGATGGACGACAGTATGGTATATTAGCTTCATAGCAAAATGATGTTGTTTCTATTATATGCAGTGCAGATTGGATCCAAAGGTGCCGAAATAATATTTAAAACTTCATCTTCAAACTTGCGATCAAAACTTCATGAACTATAATAACTAGATTAAATATTAACAGTACATTCACTGAATTATATACAAAAATTTTGACATAATGTCAGGCCTTACGGCCCTGCCACGGCGTTTTTCTCTCTCAACTACATCCTCATTCTAGTAAAGCAAAGCAACAGACTGTCTCAATTTGAATTTTAACTCCACCAAGTCAACTCATGCACACGCCAAAACTATCCAATCAGAAGAGTCGAAAAATTCCTCTTCTTCTTTTCGTACGGCTTAACTCTCAACTGTAACTGCTAAAAAGCATTAGTGCTACAATTCAACTCCACACGCGAACGATACTGGCGAAAGGAAAACACTTACTCCCTAGCAACAAGTAGCGGAAATTAAGATCTTTCGTTCGCGAATGTTCCAGAAAGAATTTGAATTCCCCTTTTTCCCCACTGAAAAATGCACCCCCTAACCTTGGAATGTCCACTCGAACGACCCCTACACCAAAATGGGTGACAATTACCTCTTAAGTTGTTGTTTTTTGAACGCACTAAGATGCGATTCAAAATGGCCAGGCATCATAGTGAAAGCAAACGAAGTAAACATTGAAATTAGAGAAAATGTTTAAAAAATCATATCTGCCATGATTTACGTTGAATCTTGCTAGGATTTTGGCAGACTGCATAATTAATTATGTTTAATCTTTTGAATCAATTTTAAAATAAAAATAATTAATATTTAAAAAGTAGAAATTATATATTTTAACTTAGAAGAAAAATCGCTGTACTTTACCGGAATCGATGTCAACAAACGGAAATCTTTAATTCTCTATCCAGAGATTTAAATGCATGATTTCGATTTAATTTAAAATGATTATTGATTTTAAAAATTGATTTAATTCTAGAAGTTGATTTTTAATTAATAATAATATCTTAGAAGAAAAGTTAAAAAGATTAATTTTAAAAAGATAGAAATTATTGACTGTTTAAATAATAACGATTAAATAATTAATTTAAATGTTAATTAATATGAAAACTTTTAATTAATGATTAATAAGGATTAAATATTTAATTTAAGTAAAATAATTAATGAAAACTATTGAATTTAAAAGTATAAATGGAATGTATCATAACAGGCTAATTATAAAAAAATAAAAATCTGAGCCTCAAGTGCATTAGGATCTGCCTTGGCCTACCCTCACACAAATTTTCAGACTTCTATGTGTGGTAGATTTTGCTAGCCACAGCAGACAGAGACACACACAGAGAGTGAAACTTTTGTTTTATTAGTATAGATTTAAATATTTTATATTTCAGTTTATTTACATTTAAGTGGGTTTCTTCTGTGCTTAGTGAAGTTACATTGATTATGTATACATCTAAGGTGTTAGGAAAAGTGTAACC
This sequence comes from Maratus michaelseni, assembly GCA_963931845.1. NCBI lineage: Eukaryota > Metazoa > Arthropoda > Arachnida > Araneae > Salticidae > Maratus > Maratus michaelseni. Next base: position 192,090,735 of record OZ007600.1, read on the forward strand.
AATTCATTTAGGAAATAGATCAAAGCAGATGTAGTGCAACACATGAAATTTAGTAAAAGAACCAAAAAATTCTACATGTCAAAAGAAGCAAGGTATGGCATGGCTCTGTTTAAGCATGAAAGAAAATGAAATGTAAAAAAAACTTAAAAAGATGTGTTATAAAGAAATATTTCTGAAATACTTTTCTTAAGTTAGATATTTTACTTTCAGGAAGCAAAATACTAGTAAAATTTATTTTATACTATACACAGACAAAGAGTTAAACTTCAGCTACAGATGGGGGACAAAATAATATGAACACCTTTGAAAAATTATGCCACATTTCACATTTGCAGTGTACAGGAACGCCACCTGGAATAGCTTGCCATCTAGTGGTCGTGAAAAGGAAGGTATCAGTCTCTCAACAACTGTTATTAGGTGTTCCACGGAAGTGTTTTCTTCAAGAGACGCTGCAACATCAGACCTGAATGACTTCCAAAGAGTCATGATTGGTGGTGCGCTTTAGCTGGAGTCTCACTGCCGTAAACAGCAAACCTTTTCAGGGTGTCCGAAATTTAGTTATTAACAATATGGCAGCATATGTAAAAAAAACTGTAAGATTATGTCTTCAAAGTAGAACCAATGATTACAGAATAATATAGACAGGTGTTGAAATGCATAGTGACCAGAAAACACAAGCAATTGCTTTCCCAGATGACATTCAAAATTAAAAGTCATCTGCAAAGTCCTGTTTCAATCAAAACTGTCAATTGCTTGCACTACATTGTTTACAGGTGTTCATATTATTTTGTTCTCCATCTGTAAATTGTGAAAATAATAATAATTATTTTTTTTTAAATAAGTAGCTTCAATACAATTTATATATAAAAAAATGGTAAATAACCCTTTTTATCACTCTGTTTAAAATAATAAGCATATACTTTATTTTTTATCAACAATTAAAAATGTAATATTAAACAATGAAAACAATACATCAACATTACATATTAATATCCACTTAAATAATAATATACATTAAGTACCTGTTTTCGCAAAGAATATAATTCATCCCATACTCTGATAGCAGCATTACATATTAATGATGCAGCTTCTTCTGCTGAAGTACGATGTTTGGTTTCACCAGGCTCTCTTATTTTCACAGGAACATGCCATGTGGTGTGTTGACTAGTGTTTGTACTAAAATTTAACAAAAAAGAAAAAGATAATCAGGAATATTTCATCATATCAGTAACTGTCAAATACATCACTATTCTTGAAAATGAAAAGAAATCATTACAGATAATTTTAATTCTACTCAGCAGGATTACATTAATTTTTGCTGATTTTATATCATTTTTGTAACAAATAAAACTAACTGTATTCCTTTGCTCGTTTAATATTCTTTTATGAATATCTACTTAAAAATTGACTTTTATAAGTATAAAAACTTTTTTTTGTAATATCTTAAAGTAAAGCAAAATTGAAAATTCTTATTTTAGGTGCTTCAGCTTTATTATCTACTAGTATAGAAGTGTGTTAGATTGATGTTAGTGAAACAAACATTCAAAGCACAGAAAAGCCTCACAAAGTCAATCAATTAACAGTTAAAATGAAGTGGCAAGAGGAAAAAACAACCATCACTTAAAAAAAAAAAAAAAAAAACTAGTCGGATGTGCCAATTCTAAAACTTTCTTCTATCTCACACAGGTTTCGCATACACTAAAAATGAATCAGCTCCCAATTTATGTCAAGGTTTAATTGGATCTAAAGTTTTATTAAATTCTGTACATTAGTTCTTCAGATAGGACTATCGCTAAAATCATGTAAATCCTGAAAAATGCAGCATAGCAGCGCCACCTGTTGGGAGATTTAGACCAAAACCTAATCAACAACAACTTATGTCAACGTCTAACTCAATCTGAAGTTTGATGAAAATCCGTGCATTAGTTCTTAAGATATAGTTACCGTGAAAATCCGGAAAAAAGTAGCATAGAGATGCCACCTGTTGGACCATTTACACCAAAACGTGATCAGCAACTATTTATGTCAAGGTCTAACAGAATCTGAAGTGTGATGAAATTCCGTGCATTAGTTCTTCAGATAGAACTATTGCAGAAATCACGAAAAATGCAGCATAGCAGCGTCACCTGCTGGGCGATTTCCCCCCAAAACTAATCAACACCAATATATATCAGGGACTAACTGAATATAAAGTTTTATTAAATTCCGAGCATTAGTTCTTGAGATAGAGTGCCTGCAAAATTTTTGTCACATATAGACAGACTGACAGAGTCACAGACAGACATTTTCTAAAAACAGTCAAATCGTGTTCAGGACCTTCTAAAACGTATAAATCCGTCGAAAACCGGAAGTCGAAAATTTTCATGAATCCAATGCTTTCTTCTTGTAAATATAGAAGAAAGTAAAAATTACAACCCTACATAAAAACAGCTTGAGCAGAAAAGTAAAATACGCACAAAATTTCTGCAACAGTACTGATTATTACCAACTAGTACCACAATAGTACAACCACAGTGATAATCTTTGAAGCTTGACATAAAAACCATGCAAATTATGATTGGTCCTCCATGATTGACTCAACCGGGGGGTCTGTCCAGACTTTTCTCCCAGGGCTCTGTTTTTTTGAAATTGTGAACAAGCTTTTTATATTTGTGAAGAATCTAGTCATAATTTTGTGAATTTCAAATGATTGTTGCATTGAAGTCTTGTTTATACATTTTAAAGAAGATATATGTATGTAAAATACATATTTTCGTTATATATGTGAAAGTGACAGTCAGATTTTATTTTTACATTATTAAATTTGTGAAAGGTTCAGTTTGAAGTAGGATAAGTTTTGTGACAAAGGAATTTTGTAAAGGGCCCTGTTTTGAAATGAAAAAAAAAAAAAAAATAAGAATTCTTTAAAAGATCCAATTTTTCCTAAACAGATCCCTGTCAACATATGCTAAAAATATCTTTTGATGATTATAATACATCCCAGTGACTATTAGAGATAATCTGAATCGCGCACAATTAAAAAAAAAAATATTGACCTGAATGTTTAAACAATAATACTTTTTGTGACAGATAAATCCACTGTATGTCCAAGATTGATTTGTACCAAAGTCTTAATAAAATGAAGCAGGAAAATGTACTATAAAAAATGCACAATATGATTTTTTAAAAATAAGATTTCTTCACATTTCAAATAATGTTTATTCAAATATTAGCTGTATGTTTTGAAATGTATGCTTTTAACCCTCTCACTGACAAGACCATGTTAATATGTTCACTAAAATCCAGGTTTCACTGCAATATAAGCATTATTTAAAGTAATAAAATTATATTGATTTAATGCATTTTTAATGCGCTGAGCAATAAACAATACTCTCCAGGATTACATTCATATTTGTAATTAAGTTTTTTATATTCCATGTTGAAAAATTAGTTTTTCATAGCATTTAAAACAAAATACAGAGAAAAAAACATTACAGATTTGCGCTTTTGCAAGACTGTCAGAGGGTTAAATGCAATCTCACTTTTAAAGTGGTTGAAATGAAATATTATTTTGATGCTGAAAAAAATTCATATATTCTACCCTCCCCTCCCCTCCAGAACATTAGAAAATTATTTATAACTAACAGATAATTTATTACTTAGTCATTGATATGCAGAAAGATAACCAACAAAATATACCAATATAAGGATTTTTGATACTTTGGAAGTTAAGAATATATAGAATATAAAAATGTATCAACTTCTGGAGATGCATATACAAAAAAAAAAAAGTAGTTTAAATACTTTTGTCACGATAATAATGTAAGGGATAGTTACTGGAAAATTTTGCAGCATTTTATTTCAGTTTAATATAAAAGTGTCTTGATAAATTTCTGCATGCTATCATTTATTTTCATTTTTTGTTATAGTTAAATAGAACATTTTAATAACAAATAAATACTTATTTAACACAATATATTACTGGTAACTTCAAACAAAAGAAAAATTTAAATAATTTTATATAGTTACTTTTGACTGGGATCCTCAGTTAACTGTAGAAGGCAATAACATAGGCAACCAAAAAATTCATTTTCATGATTTGTAGGCGAAAATATTATATTTTTATGAGCAGCAATTTTCTGTAGACCCTCAAGTACAACCATCTGGTCTGGAAACAAAAATTTTCCTCTAAGTAAAATGGTACAATATACAAAATAAATAATACAATTAAAAATTTAAAATTACAGTAGAATCAAAGTAGGTTGTCAAAAAAAAAAAATTAAAACATATTGAAATAATAAAAAAAAACAGTTTAATACAGCCATTTATTGTGATAATTCTATTTAATTTTATAACAAAATGTATCTTTACAAAATTACACAGGGAAAAATTTTTTTGATTAATAAAACTTCATATAGCATATAACATCTGAGGAGAAATTTATCAGTAAAGTAACATACGCTTTAAAGAAAAGGGGGGGGGGAAATCATATGATAATTATATTTATCAGTCATATTATCATATTAACATATTATAAATAATTGCTCACATGAATGTAAGACTAAATATACATGTTGATACAATTAACAAGAATTATTTGAAAAACAGTTACAGGGAAAAATGAAAATAAACAGCTGAAATTTAGATTTTTTTTTTTTTTTTAAATGAATTTGGATATTTCGAATAATAAATGTAGAGATTTTATATATATATAAACTTATTGCAAAAATTAACCATTGAAACAGAAGCAACTGACAATATGCAATGAAATTATTACCCCATATAGCACTGTCAAATTACACATTATAAAACATAGTCCTAACAAATGAAGTATTATTTATTCAAAAAGTGAAACAGAAGTAAAAACACAAATGTAGGCTTATAATGTAATTTACTTTTTCAAGGGCTGGGAAACCACATTATAAGCAAAGAATGATTGTTTTCTGTAATTGACACCAGCTTAATACCAAAAATTGTATATATATATATATATATATACATACATACACATAGAGAGAGAGTATACATTTAACTTATTATTATACAAGTAGAATTAATTAATTTTAATTACATCAGCAACACAAAAACCCTTACCAACAACATTTTCCATAGGTCTGGATAATTGATACAGCATTGTCCTGTTTAAACTATGAAACACACTGTCATAAGTCACAGAAGTTCCTACAAAGAAAAAATAAAATAAAAATAAAAGAATGACAAAATATGTAAATAGTTCAATAAATTAAATTAATAAGACACACAGAAGGAATTTTAGTTGGGAAAAAAAAGAAACAACTTAATTACCTTTTCTTTTGGCCTGAGCAATCAATTTGATGATAAAATCAAGCACCTTATGAGAATCTTTCGCAAAAACACCTAAAAAGATGCCAAATAAAATTAATGGTAGAGATGATCATCATTATTATTAAAATACAACACTATAAAAAAGATCATTTTTAGAATCATTAGCACAGTTAGATTTCGAAGACTCAGACCGTGAGGCACCTGTTTGTTGGGAATTGCGGAAGAAATGACCTTTTTGCCATGATGTGGCAGTTGGAACCGCCTACTTCGAAACCTTACTTGTTTGCAGGCAGAGCCAGCAGGAATTTTTTTTTTTTGCTATAAGAGTTGGTCCTATAAAAAACTTGTCAGTATAAAAGTTTTAGATAATATTAAGAGGATTTATAATAAATTTAAGCGGATTTGAAATCTTGGGAATTGACGAAGTTATGAATTTTTTTTCTTCTAAAACCCCCCCTTCCCCCCCTTGGGGCCATTTTTAATAATATCAAAAATCTGTCATACATAAATTTTCGGCCCTTCTCCTAGAAGTAATAATAACTTCAAACGGATTCGATACATATCATAATTAAGAAATTATAGGTTTTTTTCTGTTTTCACACAAAGCCCCCCCTCCCCCCCTGGTTCGATTTTGCCCATTAACGAACTTGACCGAGATTTTATGTATCAATTTCGAAAAGATGCGGGAGTTGGAACCGCCTACTTCGAAAAATAACTTGTTTGCAGGCAGAGCCGGCAGGGATTTTTTTTGTTTTTAATTTTTTTTTTGCTATAAGGGTTGGTTCTATAAAAAACTTGTCAATATAGAAGTTTCAGATAATATTAAGAGGATTTATATTAAGAGGATTTAAATTTAAGCAGATTTGATATCTTGTGAATTGACGATGTTATGAATTTTTTTCTTCTAAAACACCCCATTTTTCCCCCCTTGGGGCCATTTTTTATTATATCAAAAATCTGTCAGACATACATTTTCGGCCCTTCTCCTAGAAGTAATAATAACTTTAAACGGATTCGATACGTATCCTAATTAAGAAATTATGGGGTTTTTTTCTGTTTTCACAAAAAAAAAAAAAAAAACCACCCTCCCTCTCTTGGTTCGATTTTGCCTCAGAGTAATAATACCTAGAGAGTGCATCGCCTTTGCTTCTGCCGGCGAGAAGTCGGGTCAGGATGACCCACGTGACAGTTGGCATTTGGCGGTAAAAAGGTTACTAGAAGCAATGCAAGTCTTGGCGCTTTATCGTATTGTTTGTTTATTTATTTATTGCTTTATTTCTTCCATCATTCAAAGAATGGTTCATTAGTAATAAATAAATAAAATAAATTATTAAACTTTTATTTAGATTTTTTTTTTTTAAGCAATATAAATATAAATATATATATATATATATATATATATATATATATATATATATATATTTCAAAAACTTCAATTAAAAATTATATTAAAAAAATTGAAAATATTTCAAACATTGCAATAGTTTTTAATTTAGGTAATATTTAAATATTTCCCTTTTAATATGTACATATGCACCTGTTTATAATTATTTAAAGCATAAATTTAATCTAAAATAGGAAAAATTATTTTTAAAAAAAGAATTGTTTACGTTTTAAAAGAAAGAAAACAAGTTTCTTTTGGCGAAACATTGTATCGCCAAGCACTGTTGTACGACATGTTCTTAAAATGCTTTTTCAAATCAAATTTTTCCAATTAATTATACTTTTAATATTGAAATTGATAACACCAGATGATAGTAAGTCCTACTGTTACATACATTTGTGATATTAAAAGTAAAATATTTCCTATTTTCAACATTTGAACGTGAATAAACAGTATCATTGTTGGAAAGATATATTTTTAAGATCCTTTAAATATACAAAAGAGGTAATTAAAAATAAATACATAACGGTGAAAGGTAACAAAGCTTGTTTTGCTTGCTCTTTCGTTACAGCCATAGGCACAGCCATAGCTTGCTACCATGATATTTTTGAATCGCAAACAGGAAATAGTCTAATATCGTCCATAGAAACCTATGCTACTGACACATTCAGCGGAATCCTTCTTGCCCAGAGTCACGTGACTTTATGCTTGCTGCTGAAAGGGTGCGGAGATTATCTCTCTAGATATGCTTACTCTGAGGATTTTGCCCATTAACGAACTTGACTGAGATTTTATGTCCCTTGATTTTATGTTATCAGTTTCGTAGAGATCTGTGTAGAATTATTGCAGTTATCGTGTCCATAAAAAAGTGACATAGATAGATAGATAGATAGATAAAGTTTTGAACTGGGGGTGTTTTTGGGTTCTGGGAGTCATGATCGACGCAGATCTACAAAAATTTTTCAAAAATTCCAACTTAGGTGAGAATGTAATAGGTAGTATTTCTTACGAAATCTACCTAATAATCTACATACATAAAATGATAAGATATGTAGCGTGTGAAAAGTTATTTCTCAGGGGTCTGTCCAGACATTTTTCCCAGGGTTCTGTTTTTGTGAAATTGTGAACAGCTTTTTATATTTGTAAAAAATCTAGTCATAATTTTGTGAATTTGAAATGATTGTTATATCCAGGTTCTTGTTTATACATTTTTAAGAAGATATATGAATGTAAAATACATATATTTTCTTTATATGTGTAAAAGTGACAAGTCAGATTTTACTTTTAAATGATTAATTTGGGAAATGTTCAGTTTAAAGATGGAAAAAGTTTGTGAAAAACCCATTTTTAAGACAAAGAATTTTGTAAAGGGTCCTGTTTAAGGGAAATTAGTTTTGTGAAGGGTCCTGTTTTAGGGAAAATAGTTTTGTGAAGGGTCCTGTTTTGAAATAAAAAAATTGTGAAGGGTCGTTTAAAGGACCCGATTTTTTCCTAAACAGATCCCTGTTTCTCCATTGACAATGAGTGGTTTGTTTTCACTAATTTGTGAATAATGAGAAAAGTAATTGAGGTATCGATTTAAAACTCGCCACACATATGTAGAAAAAATTTCTGCAGCTGAAAATAAGTCAAACCAAAAATCGTGCCATTTTGTTATTAATTAAAACATTAGCTCCATTGTTGTACCTTATGCAGTTTAACCTCATTGTTGCCCGCATCATTATGACGTCAATGTTACTGAAAAAGTACTAAAGAAGCTTGATTAATTAATAAATGTATTTGATAAGTAGATCGTGATCACATCACTTATATCAGCACTAACTTGAATTTTTTTGGAAATTAATTTATACTTCCTTCATGAGAAAGCATAAGTTCAGCCATGCTTTCTTTAACTTGCTTTTCATTAACCAGAATTACACATTAAAATGTATGCTGGATGATAAAAAAACACATGAATTTTCCCCCCACATCTCAATTGTAAGTTTCATTGCTTACATCTGCAAGTATGTGTAGGGCATTTGCAGATTTTAGAGTCATGGATTTGAGGAAGTCTACTGTATTTGAAATGCAAGGCTGATATTTTTGATAGTCTATGAGAAAAAACTACAGCATAAATTTACTCTATTTTGGTCTTAAATGAAAGATTTTAGTGTATAGATATGGCACATTCATTTTTGTGATCTTACTTCCCATTCATTTGCAATAATTTACAATTAAAAACTGCTTTCTTCCCATATGTAGTACTATATTTGAAACTGGCTTTAGACATATACTTATGGTGCATGCACAATACTCCAGATTTGTATTTGTACTAAGCCAAAAAAGTGTGCTGATTTGTTTATTACAAGACAGAAGAAATATTGTGTGCTTCTCTAGTGATTTCGTTTTTGAATATGTTTGTTTGGTGGAGAGTGGTATTATACCTCTTAAAATCAAAAGAGACTGAAATTACCTATTTCGTATTGTATTTATAATATTTAAAACAGGCATTGCAAAATTACGTAGAGACCATTATTCAAAGTATGAATGAGTGGTAGTTTTATGAGAATTTTGTTGCGTGTGTCTATTTTATCGATCAGTAATTAGTAGTGCTAAATAAAGAATATAAATTTGTAATAAATCTTTAATACTGAACTGTGATCTTTTCAAAAATTCTACCTTTAATTATAAGAATAATGATTTTTGTACGATTCATATAGTAGTACACTTATTTACCATTAAGTTTATACATTTTGATGGGTACCAAATAGTTGCATTAATTTTGAATCAATTGTTAGTAAAATATAACTTGTTGAGAATTTAACCACTTAATGTTAAAGAGAGTCAATGGAATAGACATTAGAATATTTTATTTATTTTATTGTATTGATGTCAAACAAGAGGAAAATAAATTCTGAAATTTATTCATAAAGGAGCTAAAGTAAATAGTATATTTAGCTAATTGGTAACACATTTAGTCACATACTAACAAATTGGATTCCAAAATGATTTTAATATTTCAGCAAGTTCTGCACCTTCAAAAAAAAAAAAAAGGGGGGGGCAAAACACCAAAATGTAACTAATTAGAGTTAATCATAAATATTTTCATACTTTAATTAAATAAATTTTTCATGAAAAAAAAATCCCTTAATGTTAAAAAATACTCTGAAAATATTTTACAAAGTAACATCAATAAAACATAATTAACAAGAACGAAAAATCATGCGTCAAGCATAGATTATGTAACACTTTCCAACGCTTCCAAAATAATTTTACAAATCATACCGTAAGCTAAAAGATAACATCTAAGAAATCCGAATACTTTTATTCAGCCCTGTATAGGATCTATAGATTTGTATATATACTACATAGGATGCTAAATTTTAGTTCAGTTAGGAAACGCGTAGCACAGTTTAAAATTTTCCGTCTGGAGTTAAATAATACGGAAATGTGTTCGCGAACTTTTGTGCTTCCCTGTATAGGATCTACAGAATTTATACACACCATGTAATAGACAAAAAGCGAGTTAAAATTAAAATCGCGTTCATTAACTTAAAACGCACTTCCAGGAATTATTGTTAACATACAGTAGAGAATTCTTTTGTGTGTCCCTGTAAATGAACGATGACTGCTATACACACAATATTCTGTAGTAAGCCTCTTGTAATGCACCTTATATAAATTTCAATGCGTTTAAAATAGGGAAACATTATTTAAATAAACCGCAGACGATTTTTCTCCATAGACGTAATGTAACGGAATTCTTTTGACTGTCCCTGTAAAGTAACTATAAGTGCTATGCACACCCTATTCCATATTAAGCTTCTTCTAATACACCTTAGTGAAATATATAAATTTCAATGCATTTAAAATAGTGAAACATTATTTAAATAAACCGCAAATGATTTTTCCCCATAGACCACAATGTAATGGAATTCTTTTGAGTGTCCCTGTAAAAAACTATAAGTGCTACACACTTCCGTTGAAATAGAGAACATGCTATAGATAACGATTATAACATATAAAAATTGCAGAGCAATCCGAGCATATTTACGGGAGTTAGAGCACGGACAGACGGCCAGACAAACCGAAGTCATAAACACTTTTCAACTAGGTTGGAAAGTGTTAAAAATGACACACTGGTAAATCAAAAAAAGTTTTAAATGATTTTTATCACTAACCTTGCCAAAGTTTATCCACAAGGCAGCTAGTAAAATAGAAAACATTTGGCACAATGTAACTGTAGCTTCCACCACCAACTATAGGCATGGCTGCTTGCTCACCTAATAACACATCAGCAGCAAGAAGATGGTCCATGACTAGAGATAAAATATCCATTTGGAATTCACACTGCTGATTATGAGAAGCATCAATTGGTATTGACTGCAAAAAAACATATTTAATAGTATGTTACCAGAACTGGCTAAATTAATAATACAGTTCGCACATTCAAATAAAAGATTAAAGATATATATTATTTCAATTGCTGACAAATCGAAATTCTCAACCATTACAATTAATGTTGAAAACTAAAAACTTTTCATAAAAGCTGAATTTAAAAGAAACAATATTATTAATTTAAAATCATAAAATTAATGTTTGTCACTGTAATGGGATGTTGGAAAGTAGGTGCACAAAAAAAATTGAGGAAATATATTCATCATAAATAATTAAAGAATACTATTACCTTAAATGAATTTACCATAAATTTACTCATTTATTATATACTAGTTGACCTGTCCAGCATTGCACATGCCCATGATAATAGCCTTAAATATACCTAAAATAAGTGTTGAATGATTTTATATTTTTAAATGAATTTTTTTTTTTTTTTTTAACCGACTTTTTTTAAACAGATTGCACCATTAGAAGGAGAAATGAAGTTACATGTGGTTCAGTATTTTTTTCTTCATATTTTGATTTCTCAAGCCGATGTGTAATTTTTACATACTCGGAAAAAAGGGAAGGAGGTTGTCGGGTGCATTGAATATTTTAAAATAAATAGTCATTATTGTCTGAACTGTTTGAAATGTTTGAGTCAAAAATATAACGTTTTCGCAGCCTGAATAATAAATGTGCACAAAAATATTTATATTTAGTGGTAAAAGTGCTTGTAAGAACCCCCCCCCCCCCTCCACTTCGGCTCCTTTAATAGTTAAAAAAAAAGTAGTTCTTATTGTCCAAACTCTATGAAATTTTTAACACTTTCAGGTCTGAGCTATTTCAACCCCTCTGGACTGAGGGTATTTGGTACTTTTTATGATTTTTTTAAAAAGTACTTGGATGATATGTATTTTTTTTATATATTTTTTTTATAATAAACTTCAAATTGTTCTTATTCCTAATGAAAGAACTATTTAAATGTACTAAAAATTAATATTTAATGAAATTATTGAAAAAAGCATGTTTATTTTCTTTTAAAAGTTCCACATAACAAAACATTTTTTAATATAAAACTAATTACAAAAACTCGAATAAAAACTTATCCAAATGTACAAATATCTGAAAATAGGTCCTATTTGTACATAAACAATATTTAGTAAAATTGGCTTTTGTGTTGTAAATTTCAAGAAACAGATTTGCACATACTTACTTCATTCTTCATACTTAATTCATATACTTACTTCTGTTTAGTGCTGCCATCTATATATTTTTTAAATAAAAGGTTCGTAGATAATATCTGAAAAGACCGTGAACATATATAATCAGTACTTTTATAGCTCACCGAGTTAAAAGTTTACCCCGACCTACTCCCGGGTTTAGTTCGCTTCACAGAAAATGGCAAGCCGAGTGACACTCGGACTTAGACCTCAAAGTGTTAATGGTCATAAATATAACAGCCTTGCAGCCAGTGTAAAACATTCATGAAAAAATATTGATATTTAGTTGTAAAAGAACTCTAAATTAATGAATTTAGAGATTTATTTTTCTAAATTAATGAATTTAATCTGAATAAATTTGAATGAAATTGTCACAACGAATTATGACATTTTCATTATTTTTTTTAATTTAATTTAACAATTTTTTGTTTATTTAGATCTTTTTCCGAAACATAACTTCTTTTAAAAAAATCCCCTTATTCAAAATTCCATATCTTTAATTAAAACTTTTATTGATAATTAAAATGTTGCAAAAATTTTAAAGTATTGGTTTAAATTAAAATACATTTAAATTACATTAATTTAAAAATTTGAATCTACATAAAAATTTCCTTTTTATAACAAAATGTTTAATATTTTAATAAATTTTATCATAGCAAGTTTGTATTTTAATAAAATTCTAATGATTCTGCAATATTTATAAATTCTAATTGTTTTTACTTTAAAATTAATAATACAATGTATTTTGATCATACTTAAATTTCATTAGTTTAATGTACATGAACTGGTTTGTAGCCAAATCGTGCCTCTTTTCAATGAGTTTTGTGACTAGCCCCCAGTACAAAGAACATTGTTAAGGAATTATACATATTACCCTTTCTTTTCTTTTTTTTCAAAGTTTGCATCATGACTTTTCCTATTTGGATAAAATATTATCCTATTTGAGTTAAAAGTAAACTCCAATCCTTTTTTCTGAATAGCTAATTTTTCACCATGATTTCAAGAGATCTGCCAGTCAATTTCAATAACATTGGCACAAAATACCAGTTCTTTAAGTTTAATTAAATGATATATATATATTTTTTCATAAACAAAGATTCAGTTTTTCCATTTTAATAAAAAATTAATTACATGAAGATATAAAAAATAATGAGAATTTCCTAGCCAATTCAACAAATGGAGAAGAATAAGGTACGTGCCACTTCCTTCTTTTTACTGATTCATATGAATCATCTAACGAGTTTTATTATTCATCAAAAATATTATCATACTATTATCAACCTGGGACATCAAACATAAAAAAAAACTGACTCTCAAACAACTAAAAATAGTATATGAACAATAAAACTTTTATTATTACCATAGAAGTATTTGGCATATAATATTTTATTTTATAAAACTAGATATGTAATACAGTCAGGGTTGTAAAAAACCCAAGTGTTTTTTTTTTTAAACAGAGCCTGGGCAGATACCCAGGAAGCTACCCACAACAACCTCCAGGGTTATAAAAACCCCATGTTTTAAAAAAAACAGCCCAGGCGGGTACCCGGGCAGAAACCCACTACAACCATGAATACAGTTAGAAACAAACCATATTTAGAAATTAACAATACATAAAAGAGATAATTTATATTAACAATTACCTCAAGGAGCAAATCTATCACAGGAGCTTGTTTAGGACTAGGTGCAAGAGAAAAACTATCAACAACAATAACACGGAGGAAATCCATTACGAACTTTCTGGCACTATGAGTGGGCAAAGAATCTCTTTCATAATAAATAGCACTTTCTTTTGAGTGTAGAAACACAAACTGTGAATCACCAGCACACTGCCCAGAAAAAAATATATACATAGTAGCTCAAAAACAGATAATTAAAAACAAAATAATTACATAAGTTAATCAGTAAAAAGCAAAATTTACTGGAATTAAAGCTCTATAATAATAAAGAAGGCAAAAGGGATGAATTTGAATGTGATCAAATTCTGTAAGGGTTTTCTTTTTTTTTTGCGTGTGCTTGTGTTGACAAATAGGAATACTTCCGGTTTTTTCTACACCGCTTATTCGTGTGTTTAATTACCGTTGGCTTTAATTCTAATCAATTAAATTGAAAAGCCTGTGTTTTCACTTTGGCCTTTCCTGTATTTGCGGTATATATACTTTGACCGTTACCTTTTTAGTCAGTTTTTCTGATGGGAGCTCGTGAGAAGGTTGTGCGGACTTTTTAATTTAAAATTTTTGCCATTTTCATCCAGTTTAAAAAATTTCAAGTGCCAAATTCTGGATGGGCTAACGACGTCTTCGTGTAATAAACTTGAACATGTTTCAAGTATTTTTTTTAGTGGTCAAAGGGGAAGTCTTATTTTCTTCGCTTCATAAATTATGAATAAAGAACTTTTTATTTAACATCAAGAAATGTAGTAGTTCCTGTCTCACCCTCAATATGCTTCAAATAGGTGAGATCTTTCACTCTCTCCTTCAAGTGACCATAAAGAATAGACTTAAATTATTAATTTAAGGGGTTATTGCTTCTCTAATTTGTAAAGTTTAAAGTTATGATCTTTTTACAACTGCAATAGAATTTTTCACGTACGATCATGTAAAATATTTCAACCAACATTTAAAAGTAATGCCACATTCCGGTGTCTTGGTGTCGATTTTATTTTTTACTTAAAAATTGCTTGTTATTTAAAATAAATTTAAAGTTAATACCATCTGGACCTTGCAATAAAAAAAAAAAAATGATGATATAAAGAACGAATATGGGAAAAATCAAGCACAGATTGAAAATGTTCTTTTACAACAGCCATTAAATAAAAATCTTCTTTTTAACTAAATTTGATACTCACATGGTAATCATCTAATGGAGAATTCACCATATTATCTTGCTCTAATGTAGGTTGATTAGGAGGAAATAAAGTTGCGACCAAAGCAGAAATGACTTCTTGTGTCATACAAATGGAAATAAAATCAGATCTGTTGTGATACAAAGAGATAAAAAAATGTAGTAATGTAACTGAATATTCCATAACATCCTCATCTTGGTCCCCAACCTAAAAGAAAAATTACAAGTAAATGACTAATAAATGGTGGGAAAAGAATGAAGGAAATCAGTTAAGAAGTAATGAAATTTTATCTGAAGCAAATTGTCAATCTATTGTACATAATTCTGTAAGGAAAACCGTAATTTCAAAATTACGATAAAACTACGGGATTGACTGATCTGCATGTTTTATAGCCAGAAAGATTTTAATTTTTACCTTTGACCTCTCCAATTTTTTTGTGGAGTTTAATTTTCAATGCAAAGAAAAATTCTGGTTATGTAAATGGTTTGTGTAGATTTGAATTTCTATCATTTGTAAAGCAAAAAAAAAAATATTCTGTTGCAAATTTGGAAGCTATTTTTTTTTTTTTTTTTTTGCTTGTGAATGGAGTAAAAACAATAGAATATTACTTTACTAGTTGTATGATCTCGGATCTAAAGTCCTTGAAGCAAAAGGCTAGGTGGGCACATATGGCCTAGGAAACAGTTTCGCCAGAATTCTTCTGATACAGAATATTTCTCCATTACAGAATGTATCAAATGGCATTGCTTTGCTAAGGATATAAAAAGACCATGCACACCACAGAGAGTTCAGTATAGCTTCAGAGTTTTAACTCAATTTTGACTGTAAGTGCAAGTCTGAGACACTTGAACTCTCTAGTCTTCTTGCTGTGATTGTCTTTATAATAGTGTTTGTCAGCTTTTGTAAATTTTTATTCTATCTAGAATATTCTCAAAATAAATATTGTGTTGTCTTAAAGACTGCTCTTAATCAACTTTCAAATATACATATTCTTTAGTTAGAACAATATTCATACTATATTAGATGTATGTCAAATTTAATAAAAGAGAAAGGAAAAAAAATACAGTAACAAACATACCACATGAATTATTGTTCTAATCATATTCAGGGTAACAACAGCAGCTTCTTGGCAAATTTCTCCTCTTGGTATAATTTGATTATTAGGAGTCTGACCAGTAGGGGCTCCAAATAAATAAGACCATACGCCATCCATTGTAAGCTAAAAGAAAATTCATTTATATGAATACAAATAAGGATTAACACAGGGATACAATAATGCAATAATAAAAAAATCTCCAAGTATGAAAATCCTTGAATATATATTTTTAAAATGTGCCTACTGAAGGCAATAAAAACACTTCAGGTACATTAATTGTGACTTCTTTTTCTAAATTAGTATAAAACTTAGTAACATTGAAAGAGAGCTAAGAAAGTTTCTTTCCAAATCTAAACCATATAATTCTCGGGTAGGAGGGGGGGGGGGGAGGAAATCAGTTGATATTTTGGAAACTATAGCTACTATGTATTTTAGAATGAAAAAATAAATATTCAGATAATAATTTTAAAAGAATGTACATTTTGTGTTCCCCCATATATTTTTTTCTCCAGATTTCTAAAATATGGATGCATGTTCTTTTCTCTATTTAAATTTTAACACAAAATTTTTATATTAAAAATAATATTTTCACAGGGAAATAATGTTCTAACCACCTATTTAGAATATTATGTTAAAAGAAAAAAAAAGAAAGAAAAAAATTTTTTAAGCTTTTGCAGAAAGTGAGAGAGTACATTTTCAAGTCCTGATATATGAAAAAGAAAAAAGTTTCTGAATAATAGTAAATCTGGGGAAACAAGGTTAAAAGAACTATTTTGAAAATTTATCATTTCTAAAATAATCAAAAGATAAATAAATTTCAACAATTAAACAAATTGATATATTCATACTTAAAGCAAAAAATATAATTGTCACTATGATGAAAAACCAAAAAATCAATCAATCAAACAAATAAAAAACGGTTGTGGTCAATTACAGAACATTATAAAAGAATGCAGCAATACAAATCAAAATGTAAACCTAATCCTTTTTAATCCTCTGCAGAAAGTGAGAGAGTACATTTTCAAGACCTGATATATATATAAAAAAAGTTTCTGAATAATAGTAAATCTGGGAAAACAAGGTTAAAAGAACTATTTTGAAAATTTATAATTTATAAAATAATCAAAAGATAAATAAATTTCCAGAATTAAACAAATTGATATATGCACACTTAAAGCAAAAAAATATTATTGTTGCTATGATGAAAAACCAAAGATCAATCAATCAATGAAATAAAAAAGAGTTGAAGGCAATTAGAGAACATTATAAAAGAATGCTGCAATACAAATCAAAATGTGACTTAGAACATTGGTTGCTTTAAAAAAGTTGGAAAATCAAAATTTTATAAGGTTCTATAATTTCAGAATATTAATGAGTCAAGTAATAGGAACTAATCTTACAACATGCGATACATAAAAAAATATCATCACAATAGTCTTATTCAATGCATAGTATTAATTCTATTAATAAATAGGATATTTACATATTCCTTGTAACAATTTTTTGTCAAAAAAAAAAATAAAATAAATAAATAAATAAAATAAAAGAATAAAAAATAAAAGCAGCAGCAATTACAAGAAAACAGTAATATGAATTTTTTTTTTTAAAGTAGGCAATTTTTAGAATAAAAAATTCATTAAATATTTTTTTTTCTAAGTATGTATTTTTTATCTTTACAGATAGATTATTTAATATTTAGAAACCTCAGTAATACAGCTATGATAAAACATTCAATTGTAAACATAAATAAATTACATAAACTACATTCAATATCAAATTCACATATCTTAAACTGGATGACTGTGTAAAGCTTTCCAAGTTTTCTTGTATAAGAACAAGAATTTAAGTAACTTTTACAATTCTTCATTGATGGCATTTCCCCCTAAGGTAACAGAACAAAAATTGCCCGACACCCAATAAAGTCTCCTATAGGTGCCAGTGGCAGATGATTGAGATTAAAAGTGTTTTTATTTATTATATAAAGACTTCAGTTTATTACGAAATTCTTTGCAAAAAAAATCTGAACCCCCCTCTAATTTCTACATTTCGGTTAATCATATTCTTCCTTTCCTTCTTAATTCGATATGTGTATATTTTTAGTGTAAACTTAGGCATAACTCTGCCATGAAATTTTTTTTGCGGTATCTTTAGTAATTTGGGTCTGAAGATTCTGCTACAGTGCCACAAACATTTCATTAATTCTTTGTTTTTCTCTCCAACATATTTTATATTATCTTTCTTATACATTCTATTTTTATTTTATATTTTTCTGGATATTATTCAACCAGGTATGTGTTCATTTTTCAAATTTATTTTTAATCCCCAATTATTGTACGATGTTTCTGTATTGTCTTTTAATGGTTACACACACACACACACACATATATATATATTATTATTTATCTATTTTTTTCCCCGAAAGACACATTAGGTTTTATGTAATCTTTGCAATGAAGCTCTGCTATTCTTTTTGCTTCTTCATTCATCAGACTCTTGAACATTTTCAACTAAAATTGTCACTACACTACAACCATAACAATTTTTGGCAAACTATGACACTTAAATTGCATATTATTTAATCATTCTTATTCATTATTGAATCAAATAGACATAGAGCGGACTAATATTCAGAAAAGCAAATGTGTTCATGAAACTGGGGGCAATAATTTTGGCACTATCAAAGTTTATGTAAATCTAGTTATTGTTTTCTTATTATTTACTAAATATAGATAATACACTGGAATCTAAACATCCATATCTAACTACATAACAAACATTGAATAGAAAGTCATATTTCTATCACTTTGCTATTCTCTGTTAGTGTAAGATATTAAAATTTTTAATTAAAAAAAAATTATTTTATTACTTAGTATCTATATTATAAAGCAAAAACGTGTGTGAGAAATGCTGACTTCATTTTACAGTAACAACACCTGACTAATGTATTTTTTTTTTTTTTTAATTTCTAAACATTGCAAAATTTGAATTTTTACACAGTCAAATAATAATAGAAAAATGTTTTTTCAAATGCAATTTGTTTGAAAACTATCTCTATTTATTAAATGTTTACGGTTTTAACAATAATTTTCAAGCAAGATTTAAAAAAAAATCTATCTCTATGATGTGCAGCCTGATTATGAGATTAACCTGTTTGTAGTTAAAACAATATAAACAGTTCAGCATTTGTTTGCATTTGTTTCAAACTAATATTCAATAACAAAAAATCATTAATAAATAAAATATAAATAAAACACAAATTTAACACCCATGGAATCAAACTACACACTTAAATCATTGAAGTAATCGGAATAAAAAAGACTGTTGTTAGTAGCAAAATCTTTGGCAATTTCTTCAGCTATTAACTCTGGAAATGTGGTTAATACAAAAGTATTATTAAAAGTATAGCTTTTAACAAATTTCAAAACTTTATCTGAATACATAATCAATATTTTTGATATAAAAATGTTTTTTGGTATTGTTAGTGGGTAATCTAAAAAATACATATTAAATTTAAAAAATCTGTTAAGAGTTTTGAATTTAAAAGAATTGTTTTCACCTATATTTGTAACCCAGGGAAGTCTCGGTTGGATTCCTTAGTTTTTTCATATACTAAACAGCTTTTGATAATGGCTGTGTAATGAAATCCTAAAAAAGCCAATTTTTAAATGGAATTAAAAGTTCCAAGACATTAAAATATTTTCACTTACTTTAACTTTTGATGGTAGTGCAGATGGTATCAAACCAAGGAGGGTGGAGAGAAGAAGATAATATACTTCGGGAATTTCTACATGATGAATCAGTAAGAGCTGCAGATGATAAAATCCAGGTACATGAGAATGGTCATCTGTAACATCTACACTACCAAAGGATTTATGATTCGATCCAGTTACATTAAAGCCTACAGAAGAACTCAAAAGTAAATAACTCAACAATTTTTTAAAATATAGCCAGAATTGGCTATAAGAATATCATTTATCAAAACAAGAATATAAAAGAAAATATTTCCATTAAAATTAATTGTTATTTTTCTTTAAAATCTTAAGCTACAAGTAAATGTTTAATATATATGTTTCTAAAATACGAATTTAATTACATATCACAATTTCCTTAATAAAAATAAGTATAGAAAATTACACTTATTGAAGTTGATACACATACAAAGTTAAGTGAAACACACATACACACACACAAAACAGCGACGTAATGAGATACAACATACTGAGGCTACTGAAGATCTATAATTTTTAGAACTTAGAATTTTGGTCTAAAGTTGCTTATTTCCTTCATAAATTGTGAAAATTCTATCCTTTTTCAAGCAAAAGTGATGATATTACATTAAAATGCAAATTGACTTTAGAAAGAATGAAAGCCGGTGGCTTCTAAAAATGTAAATAAATACACATAATATAAATAAAAAAGTGTCTAAATAAAGTACAGAGTTAAAAATCTTAAATCTATAGCAACAAACCTAAAACAATATCCATTCGGCTACTGAGAATGGCATCAGTTTCTGCTAACCAACCACCATTAACAGAAGATTCTCGAAAAATCTGAAGTAAGTGCTGATGACTTAGAAATAAAGACAGCATCTTCATTCCCCAAATGACAGTAGATTGATGTAAATGTTCTTGTAAAAAAAGCAGGACCCAGTCATACCCTAGACATTTGACAACAACTTCACAAAACCTAAGAGAAATTAGATAAATTGTGTTAAACAAATGATTAATAAAATGAAGCTTGTATTATGAATCCAGATTATAAAATTCAATCAGACATGAGAAAAATGGGAGGGGGGAAAACCAAAATTCATTTTGAGTTTTCTGGATAAAAACATAAAATACAGCTGTATATATATATATATATATATGTATTTTTTTAAATAAAATTAAATGCAAGACAGAAAATTTCGAAATATAAACGAAATTGAAGTGGAATGAAATATTCACCTTGTATTTAAAGTGAATAAAATATACATTAAAACATGCTTAAAATGTGACAAAAGATGTTACAAACGTTAAAATACAAACATTTACATCCCGAGACTTTTGATCACTAATGTGATCTTCAGTGGGGAACTGTTGACTGAGCTGAGTGTACGAATTCGTTTGGCTTAGCATCAACATCTATACTCTATGAAAAGGTGAGTTCCCACAAATATTTTTTTTCAACTACAGCACTGTATATATATATATATATATAAGCAGTAACCATCACATCACAAACAAAACAACTATATATTCGTATGAACAGCGCCAGAAGCTGCATATTAGAACACACAAATTCAATATAATCCAGCAAAAACATGATTTTGGCCTGAACTAGTATCCGTGGCGTAGGGTACGGTGGGGGGAGCGTCTGTTAAGTAGTATTCAAATATGTTTCTGTACATTTTGAATTTTTGCTACGCAGAGCTCTGGCCGAAACCCACTGCCACTAATTGTTAATCTTTTTGTTCGGATGCTTGGCTGCCTTTGAATTTACCCACTGCTGATGAGGCCGCAGCTTGTTTATGTTTATTTTTACATATATGTTCTACAGTGTTTTCTTGTGTTGTCTTGTTTCTGGTGAGGGGGGTGGTGCTAGTTCAGGCCAAAATCATGTTTTTGCTGGATTATATATATATATATGAAATGAATGTGAAAAAGTATGAAAGAATTTTGAATGTGAACGAATGTGGATTGATATGAAAGGATAGTTAGTTAAACCCATTCCAAATCAGAAACTAAAATATAAAAATTCAAAGTTTAAAATCCCTAAATCGCGTGTCAAAATTTTAAAGTTTTGCCTTCATTTCTAGTTGCCCCTGTAACTTAACTTTCCTTACGATACATTTATTACGAACAGATATCAATTTTGAATCCTCGTTAAGATTAAAAGTGCTGACGGTAGCGCATCTCTCTTCTCTCTCTTCTCCCGGTGGCTAGATTTTGCATGTTAATTATCTGGGCTGCTTACCCAGATATGAGTCAAGGGCTAATTAGCCAATTAAATTACATTATTTCATAAGTTGCAAAGCGGTCTCTGGCGGTAGTTTCGATGTATATAATGTGAGGAGCACGTTTTTGCGTGGCTTTTTGACTCTAATCACTCTCCACAAAAACTACGGCCAGTATTCTTCGAAGTGCGACGGCATCCTTGCCATTGTAAGTCCGGCAATTCGCCGAAATATGAACGATAAGACGATGTTTCCCCGGTAAAAGACTCTTCAAACTGTCCCCTGGGTCTAGCTTAAAGAGAGACTTGTAATTAATTGGAATAAAAGCTAGTTCCCAGGAAAATGCCTGCTGATTTCTTACATTCGCACGACTACATCAACAACTACATCAACGACGTTATACCTTACTGGGATGTGTGGTAGCGATCACAGAGGGATCGATGTGCGTTCGGTATACCGAGATGCGCTCGTTATACAGAGGCGTATCGATATATTACAGTGAGTCTGCTTGGATTAAATACCTGCCATGGGAAAATCCTTTCTTTTAAATAACTATTCATTAATAAGAAACATCGTAATCGAACCAACCATAAAAAGACTTTTTAATCACCGGGCCTTTAAAAGAAAATAACAGAAGACTAGTGTGTTTAACTGAAAAGAAAAAGTGTGTGTCCAAAATAAAGAAATAAATATCTACAATCCGTTAATAAAAGAGCTCCTGCTTCCTCATTAAGATATCAAATCTGGGATAAACATTTTATTTCGTTGCCTACTTAAAATAAACAATTTTTCTTCAGCGCTTCACTCCAAAAGAAAAACAGTTTTGTTCATACACTTTCAATAGTTATCTCAAATGACTTACTATCCAGCGAAAGGGATGGTTCACAGATGGTTTGTGGAAAATTCAAGGTCAATGATCTCCTGGCAGAAGGAGGAATGTTTTTTTTTTCTCCCTTTCTTTGCATGTGTCAAGAGTCCGTTGTTTGGTTGATGCTTCCTGTTTTGGTTTCGTTTTAATGTTGATATTTTTTTTTTCTTTTTTTCACGTGAGTATTCTGTGCAATCAAATGGATTTAAAAGAAAAAGAAATAGGTATGTTCGATTTTGTTATTTTTTAAGAAGAATTTAAAAGTGGACAGAAACTTTCTATTTTTATTTTTTGAAGCAGTAAGAGAGAAAAACAATTAAAGAAAAACAATTTGAAATTTTATTATTTTTTAAGTGTTATTTTTATGAAAAATACTATTATTATTTTATTATTATTATTATTATTTTATTATTATCTCTATGTTACAACTTAAGTGATTAAATGAAGCAGATTATTTTTGTTTATTATTTTAGAAATTTAAGCGGGATTTAATGAAAAATTAAGAAAAAAAAAAAAAAAAAAAAAAGAGGGCAAATTAAAAAAAAAAAAAAAAAAAAAAATGATTTTTTCTAGTAAAAATATTTTTTTTTTATATTTTGTTTAATGAGATTGTAAAAATAAGTAATAAAAATGAGCGCAGAAGACAAATCCACTCAAGTGAGTGAAGGTGACGAATCTTTAAAGGAAAAAAATACAGAAATTGAGGGAAATGGGAATCCCCTTGAAAGTCCTCCAAATACGGAAATACATGAAAGTGCCCCTGTAAATATGAATGGAGCTATCAGTCAAGTGAGCCAACAACCTGTTAAAAATCAGACCCTAATCCCTGAAATAGAGTCAATCAAAAAGGCCGCTGTAGGTACCTATGCAGCAAATAGTGAGGAAAAAACAAAAGACCCCGAGATTATCCCATTTTCGCCGGAAGCTAAGATGATCTTTGCCTCTTGGCTTGCTTATTTTGAGGCTGTATGTATTGAGTCCAGAAAAGATGATGTTTGGAAGATAAGAAACATCCAGAAATTTTTAAAAGATAGTGCCCTTACCCTATACATTAACAACTGTCTTAATGTTTTGCACTGGAATGAGTTTGTTTCACTATTCCATGAAAAATTTTCTACCCCAGATACACTATCACTAAGCGACTTTGCTAGTATTCGGTATAGGTCAGGTGATGACCTCAACGAGTACTACCAAAAGAAAACGAAAATGGGTCGTAATCTGGGTTTAGACAACAAATTCATTCTGGAAGGGTTATCAGAAGGTTTGCCAATCTCGATGCAGAGACTTATTGTGACTAATGCCCCTAAAACTGCCACAGAATGGAGAGAATTAGTTTTTAAACTTACTAAGCTTGAAGAAGCAGGCAAGAGTCCTGAAAATAAACCAGACCCAACTCCCCAAAATCAGTTCAGACAATGGCGACCTTATCGCCCTAATACCCCTGAGCAGAATTTTCCAATGCGATCCTGGAATTATAGATACCCTTATCAAAACCCCCAGAATCACCCAAATGTGACTAACCCTCAAAGAACTTTCCAAAATGTGAGACCATTTCAACCGTCTCCTCCCAGACCAAATATACACTACCAGGCTACATTGCCACCATCGCCATGCCGTGTATGCCTTAATCTTAATATTCCAAATGCTTACCATTGGGTACGAGATTGTCCTTTTCGAAAGCAATCTTTAGAGGCCTCCTCTCTAACCCAACAACCAAACATTCAAATCCAAAATCCAAATCAGACACAAAGTGATTTTTCTGCAAACACAAGTAGTAATCAATGACAACTAATAGTACCCGGGTACATAGAAAAAAGAAAAGGATCCAAAGAAAACACAAAGAAACGTCAAATTACTACTCTAGGGATACCAGAAAACTCAATACCCTGTTTGATCGACTCAGGAAGCTCGTTAAGTGTCATTCCATTACATTTAGTCCAAAAATTCCAATTAAACACTTCCAAAATTCGTAAAGGTCTATCGGTCGCTCAAACACAAGGCATTCTCACCTTGCAGGAAAAATGTCGTGTTAATTTGAAAATTGGCCGCTTATCCAAATATGTTGATCTTTATGTTATTGATAATAAATTACCCTATACCCTTATTGGACTTAACCATTGCCAAAGTTTCCAGTTAAATATTGATTGTGTTAAGATGCAAATTTTCCAAAATAACCAAAGAGTGCCTCTCCTGAACCAATTATGAAATATTCCAACAGTTAATTCCTTGCACGTGTCAGAACCTAATGAAGATGTCTCAGAAAAGGAAAATGCAGGGATATTTGGTGAAAATTATGAGCCGGAGTTTGTAAACGCCACTGAACCTATCCAAGTTCAGTCTGCACCTAACAAACTGCCTACTCTCTTAGCCAAATATGTCGGTATTTTTGCCAAAGATAAATATGATGTAGGATGTGTCAACATGGAACCACAGAGAATACATTTAACTTCTGACTTACCAATTTCGCTTAGAGCTTATCGTACTTCCCCTAAGGAAGAAGAAGAAATTAGAGAACAAGTTCAAAATTTGTTAAAAGCCGGTATCATCAAAGAAAGTCATTCCCCTTATTCCTCACCTGTAACCTTAGTTTATAAACGTGAAGAAGGAAAGAAAACTCGGTTGTGTGTCGATTTCCGAAAATTAAATGCCATAACCAAAACAGATGCAGAACCCTTACCCCGAATCGACACTTTATTGGACAAATTGGTGCAAGCTAAAGTGTTTTTCACTCTCGATTTAGCAAGTGGATATTGGCATATACCTACCCACCCTAAAGATACTGAAAAATTAGCTTTTGCCACAACGTTTGGCTTGTTTGAGTGGAAACGTCTCGCGTTCGGCTTGAAAAACGCGCCTGCAAATTTCAACCGTATCCTTCGAAGAATCCTAAATAAATATAAAATTGAGTTTGCATGCAGTTATTTTGATGATATTATTGTGTTCTCACAAAATGAAGAAGAACATTACCATCATTTGGAAATCATTTTTGATATTTGTGTCCAGGAAAATCTTAAATTAAAGCTGTCTAAATGTAATTTTGTTAAGAAAACAATTAATTTTCTTGGATATGAAGTGTCGAATGGTTGTATTACACCCGATAACCCAAATATTGAAACTATCAAGAGGTTAAAACCACCAACCAATGTTAAAGAGTTACAACGCTTTTTGGGATCTATTAATGTTTATAATAAATTCATTCATAAATATGCTGAGGTTAGATATCCTCTAAATAATTTGCTAAAGAAAAATGTTCCTTATGTATGGGACCAGGACTGTCAAAATTCTTTTGAAAAATTAAAAGCAGCTCTAATTCAAAAACCTATCTTAAGATTGTTTGATCCCAAAACACCTTGTAATTTATTTGTAGATGCATCAAGTCTTGGAGTGGGATGTGTTGTGAAACAGGCTGATGAAAATGGTATTTTGCACCCCATAGCATATCATTCTAGAAATCTTCGCGACTATGAAAAAAATTATGCAATTACTGAACTCGAATGTTTGGCAATTGTGGATGCTCTAGATAAATTTTACCATTATTTACACGGTCAAAAATTTGTCATTCATACAGACCATGCGGCTCTCACTTGGCTCAAAAATGTTAAAAACCTAAGAGGACGTCTTTTCCGCTGGTCCCTTAAACTGAGTATGTTTGACTATGATATTAAATATAAAAAGGGCTCCACTAATGTAGAGGCTGATATGCTGTCTAGATTACCTGTTTCAGAAGACCCCCCACATCATACACATTTACTCAACTTGAACGATATCAGAGAAAATCAGAAAAAAGAGAATGTCAAGGTAGATGGTAAAAAATATGTTGAAATTAATGATGTTATTGTGATTAAAAAGTAAAGTTTGTATAAGATTGTCGTCCCCATGGCTTTACGTTTACCCCTCTTGGAAAAAGCCCACACAGATTTTGGACATCCTGGAATTTATAAGATGATAAATTTAATTACAAATCAATATTATTGGCCTAATCTTAATAAAGATATTGAAAATTTTGTTAAACATTGTCATACCTGCCAAATCAACAAAAAAAGTAGGCAAAAAAGATTTGGTTTGTTGCAGCTCATGCCCCCAACGGATATACCTTTTGAATGCTTGGCATTGGACTCTGTTGGCGGATTTAATCATTATAATTCGGCAAAGAAATATCTGCATTTGGTCATAGACCATGCAACTCGCTATGTGTGGGGTTTCGCGTCAAAAAGTGTAACAACTGAAACTTATACAAACATTTTGAAACAATTATTTCAAACTCAAGTACCAGAAAAAATACTTACTGATAGAAATGGAGCATTTACAGCTTCTAGATTTAAACGTTTTCTTCGTAATTATAATGTAAAACACCGATTAACCTCCAGTCATCACCCGGAAACGAATGGGAAAATTGAGCGTTTGAATCAAACTATTGTCACCAGATTAAAATGTATTGCAAATTCATCACCAACTAAATTACCTTGGACAAAATTTTTAGATGAAGTATTGTATCAATATAATGCTACTCCACATTCTGTAACTCAATTTCCACCTAGTTATTTGCTGTTAGGAAAATTACCTTATGATCCTCTTTTGCCAGATAATGATTATTACCCTCCTGTTGAAGAAGCTAGAAAATTAGCTAAGGAAAGAACAATAGCTTACCATAAAAAAAACAAAATCCATTATGATGCTCGTTTTCTTCCTGTAAAGTTTAAAGTTGGTGACATTGTAATGTATGAAGAATTCCACTATCCTAATACACGTAAATTGACTCCACCATATTCTGGACCATATACTATCTTAAAACAACTATCTGATGTAAGTTTTGAAATTGATAAACCCAGTATACATTTTAAGAGAAATTCTGAAATAGTGCACGCCTCCAAGTTGAGATTCTATAACCCTCCTCAAAATTTAAAACTCTACCATGAATAACCCCCGTCTATCCCTTTCATCTTTCAATTTTTTATTTTTGCTTTCCTATCGTCCCTCTATCATTTTAGTGTTTGGATGAGGACCCAGCTGCATGTTAATTTAAAACCCAGCGGTGTAGTTGGCGGAGCAGTTTTAAAGTACTGCTAACCTTTTTATTTTTTTTATTACTTATACAATGACAAAATTAGGAACACGTTAGGGGTCCTCCGTTCCGTGGCCTCCCGTCTATAGTCGAACTGTTTTCCCATTTTCTCTTTCCATGTAGAATGGAGAATTTGGCAAAACTGCTTCGCTTTCCCTCTGTAGGTGATTATCGGCATCCACTTTTCCTTTTTCCTTGTGCAAGAGACACATTTTTTGGATGATAATCACCTCAGAGTTTAGAAATCCATGTCTCACTGAGCATGGTGGAAAGGATAGCCTAATTTTTTTTTATTTTTTGGTTAGAATTTCCTATATTTACAAAGTTTTCCAGTTCAATCTTTTTTTTTTTCTCCTGAGAATAATTCCCACTAGAGTGTCCTATAAGCCCAAAGATGCTTATAAATAGATAATTTGGAGTAGTAACAGAGCTTGTAACTGCTCATATGACATTTTCATGTTTGTGTTGTTTTTATTGCATTTGTAGTAATTGTTTTGTCCTATATTTACAATATATTTGAAATATCTTTTATGTTATATTTTGAAATTTAATGTTTTGAATAAGTGTTTATATCATGTTGAAATATTTTTATAAGTTTAAGTGCATATTTTAATTGTTTGTGTTTTGTAAATAATATATAAAAGTATTTGCCATATTATATTTCTGTTTTAAAGTATCATATTATTTAGTTTTTATTGTATTGTATGTTTAAAGAAAGGTGCAGTCCTTTCCTGATGAACCAACACCCAAGAACAATTCACACAGGACATGTTGGTTAACAAAAACTTTTGCAATGTGCTAATAGACTTTCAAAAAATAGCACATAATGTTCTCGCGAGAAATGTTCAATTTTTTTTTTTTTTGCTGCAGCTGTGTGTTTTGTTTACAATATATGTCATATGTTTAATCTTCAGTGTATATCATCAAATAGTACCAGTATTTTATGTAAAAGTAAGCCCAAGCAGTTTGAGAGTCTAATTAGAATTCCGTAGAAAAAAAAAAAAAAAAAAAAAAAAAAAAAAATTCGATAGCCTAGTTTAAAATGTGTTTAACTTATGGGGTTGAGCCCCACAGCCCTTGCTGGCAAGTACTGTGGCGCTCATTTTTAAAGGGGGGGGATGTGAAATGAATGTGAAAAAGTATGAAAGAATTTTGAATGTGAACGAATGTGGATTGATATGAAAGGATAGTTAGTTAAACCCATTCCAAATCAGAAACTAAAATATAAAAATTCAAAGTTTAAAATCCCTAAATCGCGTGTCAAAATTTTAAAGTTTTGCCTTCATTTCTAGTTGCCCCTGTAACTTAACTTTCCTTACGATGCATTTATTACGAACAGATATCAATTTTGAATCCTCGTTAAGATTAAAAGTGCTGACGGTAGCGCATCTCTCTTCTCCCGGTGGCTAGATTTTGCATGTTAATTATCTGGGCTGCTTACCCAGATATGAGTCAAGGGCTAATTAGCCAATTAAATTACATTATTTCATAAGTTGCAAAGCGGTCTCTGGCGGTAGTTTCGATGTATATAATGTGAGGAGCACGTTTTTGCGTGGCTTTTTGACTCTAATCACTCTCCACAAAAACTACGGCCAGTTTTCTTCGAAGTGCGACGGCATCCTTGCCATTGTAAGTCCGGCAATTCGCCGAAATATGAACGATAAGACGATGTTTCCCCGGTAAAAGACTCTTCAAACTGTCCCCTGGGCCTAGCTTAAAGAGAGACTTGTAATTAATTGGAATAAAAGCTAGTTCCCAGGAAAATGCCTGCTGATTTCTTACATTCGCACGACTACATCAACGACGTTATACCTTACTGGGATGTGTGGTAGCGGCGATCAACCGTCCGTCGTTACAGAGGGATCGATGTGCGTTCGGTATACCGAGATGCGCTCGTTATACAGAGGCGTATCGATATATTACATATATATATCAACATTTGAACAGAGGGTGGTTTTGGGGTCTGGGGGGTCATGATTGGTGAAAATATATCGAAATTTTCCGGAATTGCTTTCCTCGAACGACTGTGATAGGTAGCTTTATACTTTTTTGTATTGAAAGCTACCTAACATGCAGCAAGCATAACAATCTGAATCTGGTTAATATACAATACAAGAAAAAGAATTCAAACATGTGAACTTCATTAGTCATTCACTACATAAAACACTTAAGGGGCTGAAAAAGACCAAGTCTCATCTACAAATGGTCTTGATTTTGCAATTTAAATCCACTTACAATATGAAATTCCAGATTAAAAATTTATTAAGACATTAGAAACCTGTTCTGCAAGAACTAATATTCATTGAGTCATTTGCCCCATTACAGATAGAACAAATAAAAACATTTGTTCCATGATTAAAAAAGAAAAAAGAAGTTGGTTATAAATTAAAATTATTTCATTAGTAGACTTCTCTATGTCAAAAACATTGATATTTAACATGAAATTACAATTTACATGGACAAGAGAGCTGAATAAACAGATTTTGTAATTAGGAAAGTCTACATTCTATGTACATCTTGTTTACATGATACTTTTTTTTTTCTTTTGGCAATAAAAATAAAGTTAAAAAATATATAAATATAAAAACTAAAAATATTTAGAAGTAAATTTTTTATGAATGAATATAAACTAAGTAACCTTTATAATGCCAACTTAAACATGTTAAATATTATATCAATTAGATAAACTACATTCTCAAAAAAAAAAAAAAAAAAAAAAAAAAATCATTTTCCCCATAAAATTATACAATTAAATGCAAAAGTATATAAAATACATAAAAAGAAGTTACATTAATACAGCAGTTAAGTTTTAAAACATTAAAATCATTCATTAAATATTTATCAGAAGCATGTTTTTAAAAGCAATTATTTTAGGTTAAATAGAATATTAAAATAGAGTTTAATTACTGGTAGTTTGTGATTCCAGGTTTAAAAAATAAAGAGTACAGCAAAGCAAGGCAGTGATTTCTTAGTAAAATGTTTTGATTGAGCTTGGCATCAACATATTCTTTTTTCTCTGGAAACAAACAAACAAAAAGTTTAAGTTTTTATTCATTATTTAAAAACATATAAATATTGAATAAAACATTACAACAAAAGAGATGACATTTTCTTAAGACAACAATGAGATTTATTTTACCTTTACTGGTCATATAAATAATTATAAGGCAACAGAAAATCTTCATCTTATGAAGATTAAAATATATATATCATTAAAAGGTCCCATCAAATAAATTTTTCTAGAGACTAAAATCCAGTTAAATAAATTTTACTCATGTAAACAAGTAAAATGACAAGTTTGGCAATTACTGTTGTAATTCCTGACGTTATCAACTCCTTCCACAAGGTAGCACAGTTGTGTCAATTTTGCATCCCTATTCTAGTATTAAGTTAGTACGCTTAATATGTATGCAATTTTGATCAAGGTATAATCCAAAACTTCAAGGCTACCTATAGAAAGCTTCTTCTGAGAGATATGATTTCTGCTATTGACCGAAAATAACAATTGCAAGTGTCTGTGTTAAATGCAATCTTTTATATCAATCAAAGTTGGAATATGGTGTCACAGAAAACTTTTGAAAATTGCTTACGACATTCACAATTCTCCAGAGTCTGAAGAATTATTGAAAGACACTGATGAAGATCTCCTCTTAACTGAACTAGAAGAAAAAATGCAGAATCGAGGTTATGCAATTCCATACAAAAATCTGTATGCAATGATTGATGAAGATTTCGGTACTAACAGTAAAGCTTCAATACAAAATATTGTTTCTAATGTGTTTAATTTGAATTCCTGAGGAAGCAATGATGAGGATGACAGTGAATGTGAAAAGAAATCAGAATCAACATCAGATGCATTTAAAGTCATAGATGACCTTAGGTGTGTTTTTTTTTACTAATTCCAAAGCAGCAAATGAACATTTAAAAGCTATTTGGGACTTAGAAAAAGTTGTCTTAACAACCAAGAAAAGGAGGCAATCTTGCATGTCTGAATATTTTAAATAAGTGCATTGAATATGGGTGCAGTGCACGTACGTATGCATACTGTACTTAGATTGATAAGGTAAGCTAATAAATTTCACTAAAAATATTGCACATTTCTTACTGTAGTTTTTACTTTGCGAATTAATTTTTAAAATGTTCTTAAAAGTTTAATTATTTGTTTATGAGCACTATATTCTGATAGGTGAATATAATCCTGCCATAATTAAATGGTGTAGTAATTGAAGTACTGTTTTGCATACATGGTCACCCCACTTATATGATGATTTTTCTGGACCACTGAGCTGAGACTATATAACCGATAGTGACTGTGTGTATATATATATATATACAGGGCTTAATTTGCACCGGAGCTCCATTTTTATTAAAAATTTAAATATTGGCCAGAATTCACTGGAGCTCATAAACACTGTGCTCCGTAGCCCAGTGCAATAACACTGCCAAAATATGAATCCTAAATTAGCCTTTCCTTTCTCCCCTGTCTAATCTCCAATCTTTTGCCTTCTTTTTTATCAAAACACTTATAAGTGACATAATGTGTCACTCCCGTAAGAGATGGAGATAAATGGGCTCGATTTTTATATAAGTCTTCGGGTTTGGGCAGGTTTGACCTTAATCTGTCTTAAATTCAAAATTTTATTTATTTCCATTTCAAATCATTTTAATGCTATTTTGACCAGAATAAAGAGTAAACAAAAATAGTCTTTTTCTATTCTGCATAGCTGCGAACTAGTCATCTTTTGTGTTAACACAATTTCTGAATCATAATTCTGAGATTATTTAATCGCAGAATTCTGCCATTAATTAACATTAAGATTAGGCAACGGTTTCTATTTGGAAGTAGTAATAATTAAAAGAGTGGAATAGTTGACAGCTAAGTATACGCAGATAGATGTATTTAAAATTTTATTTTGCTAAATAAAAAAACAACGGTAAATTTTGAAAATACTGTTATGAAATATAAATATGCAGATTGGAGTGACGAGGGAGGGGGGGGGGGGGGGGGGCATGCTACAAGTGTTAGTACTGCAGAATATTAGGGCTCCGGTTCTTTTTTTTTATTAGAAATTAAGCCCTGTATATACATATATATATATAAATTAAAACACAAATTATTAATTTTTTTGTATGATTAATTTTATAATAAAAAAATATTTTCTAAACTTACCAGAATTAAGGAGGGCATCATTAATAGTTCCTTTTAACTCTATTTCTTTTTCTTTTATTGAAGAAGCAGGTATTGTTGATGCAATAAATTGTCCTAAACTGTATAATAGAAAAACCAATAATCAGAATTAAAATATGTCATCAACAAAGATTACACAAGTAAAAGCAATTTTAGTAAAAATAAAAATGCCAACAGTAAAAATTAAATTGAAATAGAATTTTGTGTATATTCTGATGTGAAATGCTTTTTAATCAATTTAAGTTAACTTGATATTAATTATCAACATACAATGAAAATTTTCACTGACAGATTTCAGTTTAGTGCCAGCCAAAGAGTGCAGTATCTTCCGATTAATCAGCTTTTTTAAAATTTGTTCTGGGCCAGTCAAATGCCAATTTTTGTAACGCTGCCACTTGTTACTTTACATTACTGTAACAAACAAATGCTCATTATTGAGATACATTTGAAAGAAATTACGCTTGAAAATTATTTAAAAAGTCACAAAAAAATTACTATATTGAGCTACAGTTTAAAAAAAAAAAAAAAAAAAATTTCATTCAAAAGTACCTTTTTTCACCAATTCGATGATATAAAAACTGAAATTATGCAATGTTGAAACTGATATATGAGCAATAAAAATAACAACCAGTTTATTGGTAATTGTCCAAAAGTGGCCTACACATTTCTGACGACAGCAGTAAAAAGAAGAAAAGGATAAATAATAAAGAGAAATTCTTCATTTAAAATATTACAGAATATTACCATCGCATATCGCCACTTCTGTTTGTATCTTGCAAGAGGATGCAGAGCAAACGACACAGTATCCTGCATGTTGCAGTAGATAGTTGTAGCTGCTTCAGAACTTGCAATAATCTATTCAACATATTCAGATCTCTCAACACTTTCAAGTTATTTTTGTGTTCACTGTAAGAACAACATTTAAAATACATAAATATATAAATGCTAAAAATTGAAAACATCTTTTCACTCTCATTACATTTATATTTTATACTAAAATTTTATTGATTGTTATCTGAAATTAACTAATTATTCATATTTTCAAATAATAATAATAATAAATCTTTTTCAGTAATATACATATATTTTCTTCTTTCTGGTTACAGAAATACACTTTTCAATATTTATTACATTAATTATAACCAGGGGATGCATCCTGGGCTTTGCGGGTTGCAGAACATACTGTCTGGTGTATAGAACATTGGTGCAAACTATTTTTAATTAAAAATAAAAATTCTTCATGTTTTTACAAGCCTATTTTTAAATATACATTTTTTATATTATCCACTAACATCAAAGAGCATTTTATTTTTATACGAAAAATATCAATGTATTCAAATTTATTAAAAATGGTATGTTTGCTTTAGCTGCATGCCAGCAGTTAAAAGCCAAAGAAAACACAAAAGATCTTTTGCAGTATATTTTTCTATTCTGATTATTTTAGAGTTTAAGAATGTAGTTTGATTACATATCTGTTAAATTTGTATTTTATTTATTTATTTATTGATGAAGTTTTAATTTCATTACAGAATATTAGCCACAGACAAATTCTGAACTATTTATATTGTTTTTAGTGTAAATGGGTTAATCTTTTGTAACAAGGCTGCCTGCGATAGAGATAAATTTAAAGAAAATTTATGTTTGAAAATTATTTTAAAAACGATAAAACATTAGTAATTGAGATACAGTTTTCAAACAAATTGTATTTGAAAGTTCTTTTAAAAATTGAAATCGTCCAATGTTTATAAGTTAATAAATTTCCAATAAAAGAAAAATTGATTGCTGAGGTCATGGCCACTATCAACAAGATGTCAGCATTACAGGTGGACAAATGTTTGCTTTATAATATAGATATGCTGAATAGCTTAATATATTATGCCTTAAAGAATATAAAATTAATATGAAATATTTTTACAGCAAATTAACTATAACAGTTTAAGCCATAAACAGCCATTTGATAATCTATTTCTTCTAACTTTTTTTAAAGATAATAATATAAGTTTGTATCTTATATGTACATCTTTGTTTGTATTAAACACAGCACCTGAAAAATCTTTTGTTGTAACGTAAATTATCAAATAAATTGAATCTTTATTAAAAATTTTTCCCCTTACATATATATTCTTTTATTTTCTTCAAAAAACATGAATTTTGCATACATATTCTTGTAAAAAAAAGTCACCATTTTGCCAGAGAAAAATAAGTTATAAAAAAATTGATTATAAAAAGTATAAAAAATATCAACAATTTATGATTTTTTTATTATTATTATATTACCTTGATTCTGCAACAAGTTCACAGAAGTGTTCATACAAAGATTTTTGAAGATCACCAGGTGAGTCTTGCCACACCTTCAGAGACAATGGAGAAATCATGTTTTAAACTTGCCCATAAATAATAATAAAAAAATAAATAAATATCATATTATAAAGATATATGTAATGTACTTGAAAATAAATTCATAAAATCCTTAATGTCTGAGAGAATAGCATTGTGTGTGAAACATCCAAATTTGCTGACAAATCATTTCTAATAAAATTAAAAAATAATTTTTATAGTTGAACAGCAATTCTGTAATAAAAACATACATAAGACAATGGATGAATAACCTTAACGCTCTGAAATTTTAATGAAAATTTATCATCAGAATATACTATATAGAGTACAAAATGCAATATTTAAAAATATTTTACTTTTTAAATATGGTCAAACTATAACAACATTATGAGGTAAAATTACAGTAACCCTTTTCAGAACCAAATCTAGTTAGATTCTAAAAAACTTTCATTTAAATTCCATCATATAAAATCATAAATATAATCTCTTTAATCAACCCTCTTTTTAATA
Source organism: Maratus michaelseni (assembly GCA_963931845.1). Taxonomy (NCBI): domain Eukaryota; kingdom Metazoa; phylum Arthropoda; class Arachnida; order Araneae; family Salticidae; genus Maratus; species Maratus michaelseni. The sequence continues at coordinate 192,126,822 of OZ007600.1, forward strand.
GTAAGTGCACATGTTTTAGAACATTAGCCAGTAAAAGCCAGAATTATTGACAAATGTATTATTTAGGCAGGCAAGACAGAAGTACAACTAACAAATTTAATCATTACCAAACAAGAGGGATTTTGTAATTCTATACTTTTCTCTACACTACCTTTTTGCAAAAGAGCTCATAATGTTATAATGATTTAAAGTTCACACTTAGCTACATATATATGAGAATATTTAGAATTAAGCTTTTCAAGGCTCAAACTTTTCTAACTATGAGTACAAGATACTAATCATTCAGCCAACGTATAACCCTACATGTATCTTCCATTACTCTTATACATTTACAAATAAGAAGAAAAAAACCTTTAAAAAAATACAAGCTAATACACATATACATTCATTCAAACACTGAAATGTTTTACTTATTTAAAAAAAGATTGTTTTTGCATTGCTGTGAAACAACATTAAAAAATATATTTTTTGTATACAAAGTATAAAAAGCACATATTTTGTTTTATGTTTCACTTCATGTTAGACTTCAAAATTTTATTTACCATTCATGCTTAGAAATTAAATTTATAGCTGTACGTACTAATCTAATTGACAAAAAAAAGGTTTCTCTGAAACTTTAAATATAAATGGAACTCATTTATAGTGAATCTAAATGTAATGAAATTACAGTAAAAGGAGAATAGCTGGACAAATACCAAAAATACAAAGTAACAAAACTTCGAAAAACTCCGGTATAGTTATCAAAAGCTTTACCAGAGTCATAAGAAGACTTCCGATTTATTCTTTTTTTATTTATTTATTTTTTTCTTCTAAGCAAAATGTATTACTTCATATACACTCCATAAATTTGCTAAATAAGGAAACAATAATGCTAATAAGCTAATTATTTACTATTTTTGCTATTTATTTGCTATTAATTTAATTTGCTAATAAGCTAAATAAGGTAAACATCATGAAGATTTTTTTTCCTTTTTGCAGTCATTCATCTCAAACCATTTTGTAGCCCCGTTGGATTAAAAGAAAATTATATAATGTGAAAATGACAAAGACTTTCAAAGAAAAATAACTTCTTAAATGTCACTTAAACTAATAAATAAATTTTAAGTATTGCTTTTATTTATTTTTATTTTTTTTACTACTGCAACCTTTTTTCTCAACTTATACATTCAGAATGAGAAAATTCTGAAAATAAATGTTAAATTAATAAATTTCATGCTTTTAATTTAGAAATGTACAATTACCTTAGTAAGAATGACCATTCAACAACTTTTAATATTTAGACTTTTATTTCTATTCTTATTTTACAATACCGGATTTAGAGCGCATTTCTTCGGAAAACTATATTTCAATGGTTCATTTGTCCTTGTTATAAATGTGTTTGACAGTTATATGGCAAAACAGATTGAAGAAGAAATATATATATACATAAAAATCCACAAATTTACTCAGAAGTTTTTCTGAATACTATTCAACTAATTAAAAATATACATATATAAGAAAAACAAAATTATGTTAACTAACCTCAAGATCACACAACAAATCCTCAAAAGCTGAAACATTTGGAATGGACGTGTTTTCTCTCCCACTATCAACAGTACCAACTAACGAGAAAGTTAAATGCAATATATGGCTGTTGAGCAAGCTACGCTTTTTCTTGAATAACATTGCAAGAGTCTAAGGATATAAAGAAGAAAATAAAAATTTTGAAAAGAATAAATGATGATAAAACTTATAATTCTGAAAAAAAATATTCTTTGCTGGAAAAAACTTAATAAATGACATTTATTAAACAATCTCACAATTTTTATTTTTAAGTAAAATATGGTTTATTTTACAAAATTTCTAACATGTAATTTTTTTGGATTCTGCATACAGGGGGGGGGGGGGGGTGCCTAGCTGCAAATTTTTACTTTCCTCCACCTCGCCCCTCTCCTTGCATATCTAGAAAACTTCTTTTCATTATGTGCAGCAGAAATTTCAAATGGAAGATTTTAGTGTGCTGTAGATAAAATTGGGTGGCAGTAAATTTTTTTTTAATACCAATGAAGAGGAATTAATATTAAAATATTTTTAAAGTTGCTTTAAGACTATTATTAGTGGAATTGAGAACATAGCGTTTGTAGAGAACAACAACCCACATCTTGAAGAATTGGTTCTTTTGGTCTGTAAATTAAGTAAAGAAATATTATTAAAAGATCTTACTTTAGAAAGAAAGCACACAACCGTTGTAAAGAAACCATAGGTCAATCTTGCTTTTTAATCCAAATCGAAATCTTTATTGTAATTCTTTTGCAGAGAAGGAAGACTTCATTTAAATAATTCAATTGGCCACTGTACAATAATCAGAATAGAAAGTTCTCTGAAGATACTTTAGAACTATACAAAATATTAGCTGAGGGCATTTAACAAAAACAGTCCCAAAATTCTTCAGAATATAAAGAATAATTTTCGTGGCAAGTTCGTATCAATTAACTATAAAGTATTAAAATCATTTTAATTTAAAACTACTGTTTAAAAAAAGCTTAAAATTTAAATATTAAAAACTTTAAAAGAACAATTTCGGCATTAAAAATGTGAAGCTCTGTTCCCAGAGATCGTGTCGAGAATCAAAATTTCCACGTTCTTACATCACTGGACTTTCGAATACTTCTGAAGAAAAATGCTGTTGCACCTGATATAAATATGACACACACAGGTAAAATGAAAAAAGAATTAAATTGATTTGATAATTAATTATTGCCAAACAAAAATAAGTAAACTTTAAATTCTGTAGTAACGGTATTTGAATACTGTGCTTCCTAACGACAAAGCAAAACCGAAACGGATGGTTTGAGGAAGCAGCTGGCGGCGCACATGCACAAAAGGAATTGCTGAGCGCTCGGCAAAGAGTGGGAGAGAAGGGGAAAAGTGTTCCTCCAAGTGACTCACCACTAGGCGAAACGTAATTGCGCGGGAAAAATGAAAACGCCGGAGAGGGAGGAATGTAAACAGTATAATGCAGCTAAAATAAAAAGGACAGAACGTCAAATAAAAATTATGAAAATGTGATAGCCATTCACATTTAGATGATTATTTAATTATTGTTACTACAAAATAATAAACATTGGAAGGTAGGTGATGACGTAGGGAGAGTATAAATTTCAGGTAAACAGAATAACTTAGATTACAGATTGTGCATTTATTGTTACTACAAAAAAACAAACAAAAAAAAACAAGCAATTAAAAGGCTTTGAAGCTTTTAAACTTTGAGTACTAGAGGGGAGGGGGGGGGCGAAATGGATAATTATTGTTAGAAAAAAGCATAAAAATTTTAAAATCAATTAAAGTGTTTTAAATTTAGTTAACTTAGTAAGCTGGGTAAAAGAGAAAAGGGTATAATAGGGAGCAAATTTAAATGAAATTTTTAAAAAGCCCCAATATGCTGAAACACAGAAGGTTTTCATACCTGTATACAAAGAAGAATCTTCCCCATGTTTAAAAATTGACAAGATATTTTTGATGAGAAAAGGAAACTTTATAGACTCTTAAGGGTACATTTATGATCCTTACAGGCACTTTTAATATTTAAAAGTTAGTGCATTCCTTTAAATATGAGGATTTTACTATGCAAGCAAAGTTCTTAGTACAAAAGGTAGGGCATTGTTTTTTAAGGACAGGCAAGTAGAGCAGGCAGGGTGCAGAACCCTCTTGAAACTTCCTGGTCTTTATAATAAATCCATGTACAGTCAACTCCCTTTAATACACAATATATATTCAGATGAAAACAATGAGACTTATAGCAAAAGATTTGAAGAAATTTGGTGGTAAAAACCTTTTTTACAGGAAGTCACTTTTTTTTTTTTTCATTATTTTAATTGAATTCTCTCTTTAAATTTTCTTTTTTCTGAACCACAAACTAAACAATAATTAAATTAATAATACTGGTTGGCATTAAAATCCTCCCTGTAAAAATAATGATTGTTTCTGACAGCTTTAATGATACAAGGATCAAATATGACAATAATTGCTCCCTCACATACCAATTTCTTTTGGTGAGGGTCACCTACAGAATTAAAATAGTTTTCCTTTGCTAAAAGGTTAGCGCTAAACACATCCTATTTCCTTTTTGGATTCTTCTGCACTTTGTTTTTTTCCACACTTATTTCAAAAAGATTTCTACCATCTTCTGCAATTCGACGATCTAAATTTTCATATATTTAATCACAAATGACATTCTATATTTTACTCACTGAGGGGATTTGCATATCTTCACTGTTCAGAGTATTTTGTTTATTTTAATAACTAACTAAATAATTAATTAGCATTGTTAATAGAGTCACAACAAGGTTTCATAAAATTTAATTGTTTTTTATAAGAATGGGACAGTGTAGCAAGATAAAAATACGCAAGACTGTGTGAAAACATGGCCAGAGAGAGAAGAAAATATTCCTGGCATGAGAAATGCTGCACACCAGGTATTAGTTGACAAGACAAAAATATGTTTACCTACTCCATGTGAATAGTGGACATATAAAACAATTTGTTAAAGCAATGAATAAAGACTGTGATGAATTTATTTGATGAGCAAATTTCCATGCATGAGCAGGGTCAAAATAAAATAAGTTTTTTTTTTTTTACCTTAAATAGAACTTCAAGATCCTACTTCAAAAAATAAACTGAATGCTGTCAGGAAAGTAGCATGAAAAGCACTTTTAAAAAAGTATGTAAAAATTCTTTGGCAAACAGAAAGTCTCAAAATTATAAAGAAATTGTGGAGAGTCTACTCTTCCCATTTAGAGCATTGGGATGCAATATGTCTCTAAATCTGCACTTCTCACATTCTCAATTGGCTTTTTTCTGGAGGCTTTTTCTAATGAACATGGAGAAATGTTCTACAAGGATGTAGTTGAAATGGAAAAGAAATACAGCGGCAAATGGAGGAAAAAAATATTACGAGATAACTACCAGAAACTTATACGGGAGACATACAAAACAAATATACATAAAAAATTAATCATTTTTCAGGTTTTTATAGTTTTGCAGCATGGTTGATGAATGTATTAATTTTACATTTGAACTATTATTTTAAAACTGTCTCTTAAAAATGGTATGTAATGGAGGAATTTCGATGACATATTTGGAATCAGGAATGTCAAATTAAATTTATAAAGTTCACCCCCCCTTTTTTTTTTTTTTTTTTTTCTTTTTTTTTGCTGGAAGGAAAAAAATTATTTTTTTTTGCCAAAATTATATTAACTTTTTATCTAAACAGTCTTTTATTTATGAACAGAATATTTTTGCATAACTTGCAAGTTAATTTTTGAAAATAAATCTAAAGTATTGAAACAAACAAACTAATTCGTGCATTTGCATTTCTATATCTAAATATGCATGCTTACTTTATTCCAAAACTTCTTTGAAATCATTATCTTACCATTTTAATATTTTCATGCATTAATAATGGCGACTCATTTTGTATTTGCAAAAGAAAAGTGTAAACAAACAATAAACTAAAATACACACAATCTTTGGTACATAACTTACCTTTAATAGCCTCATTTAAAGACATACTGAAGTTTATTTAAAGTACGGGCATGGTGCAGTCATAAATAAATATTTTGTAAGATAGTTGCTTAGTCCACTTTGATAAAAATAACATGTTTTAAAAGCATCTATTAACTGAAAATACTATTACAAATCAATATTATCCAGTTCAGAAAATTATAGTCTCCTTAAATGTCCTATTACTGATTTTTTTTATTATTATTATTATTAGAAAAAAAATGTTCATTAGAAAAAAAAACTTAATGAAAAAAAAATCCTGGATAATAATGTATTATTATTATTTTTTTAATCTCAATTAAAACTATCACACTTATAGTAATTAACTTCAGTAAAAAAATTTTTAACATCAACCTAAGTAAAACGAAAATTTTGTTCATTTGGAAAAGTCTAATACAGAGAAACTCCAATTATATGACTAATGACTTCTAAATGCATTCCAGAAATGCAGACATCTGGATAATTAAAGCAATCATCAAAATAGATTACAATGCAAAGTTAAAATTTATCTCAAATCGCTTTTTTTAAATAAAAGGGTAGGTCTGAAATATCTTAAAAATAATACCACTTTTATTATAGACAATTAAAACACATTCCTATGAACAAAAGCAGTGGTTGAACCTTCAAGCTGCTGACTGGCATGAAAGGTGATTAAGAAAATTACAATAAAAATATGTACTATGCTGATCAGTTTAAATCCAAATTACCTGATATCGTTTCATCCTATCCATTTCTTGTTGGGCAGCTCTATTGCTTTTTACGACACATACTAAAGCCTTAACAGCAGCATATAAGCCCTCTACATCTTTGGCCATGGCAACCAATCCTAAAAGAGTAGCTGTGCCTCCAACATTATCAATGGTCAGAGACACTGGATGGGGTACAAATGTTCTAGCACCTAAAATGGATAAAAGACAAAACAAAGAATCAATCAATACTGGTTCTACATAAATTTTTGAACTTTTATAGTTCTTATAAGGTAATGAAAGATAAGAATGTATTAGGAGCAAGTGCATAAATCACATGCAGAATCCTAGATGGTATACAGAGCTGTCACCTATATGACAGTTTCATTAAAAAGCAAGCACTGGTCAGAATGTCATCTAAACATGCTCTGCACACCACTCTGCTAGGATTCTGCATGGAAGTTACACACTTGCTTCACTTTATGTTAGACATTTTAAACTTTTCCCTATACACTTAAAGTTACAAATACATATATAGCATTAAAATCATAATTATATTACATACTTATGAAAAAAGCAAAAAAAATATTTTCAGCATAAAAACAAATTATTATTGATATACAGTTGATCAGAAATCAATCTGATATTTTTATAAATATAGGTTACCAACAGTAACTGATTTATTTCCTTTTGAGCCAACTTGCAATAACAGATAGGAATCTGTAATACAAGGCATGAAAAATAGTATAACTATGTTCATTTTGAAGAAAAATAAGTATACTTTTAATTGTATGTGGAATATACTTTTATGATTCATTTGTACTCATATCTAAAAAATATCTTTTGAACTTTATATAACTTCTGAAAGAAGCACATGATGCATTATTAAAAAGATAAATTTTGGCACATCAACATAAACTGCTTAAACATTTGAACAGAAAAGGATACAAACTACAATAGTAGTAAATGTATAGTCTCTGGAATACTTCAATGTACATTATATATGTTTTTTTCCTTTCCTTTCTTTCATCATCTATGACCATATTCAATATTTCAGTTGGCTCTGTACATCATGTATTGTTCTGTTTTATGTGAAAATGTTCGGACAAAAAAAAAAAGATTGGATACATGTAAAATTTGACTGAGAATAAGGCAAAGGGAAAAAACTTTGCTTCTCCCCCCCCCCCCCCCCCCTCTCCACCCATGCCTAGAAATTAATCCCTTTTTTGGAGGGAGGAAATATTTCAGCAAGTTATTTAGAAGATTGATTATTTATTGTTGTTAGAACATAACAAATAGAACAAAAGAGTTTTAAAGATTTTAAACTTTGTGTGATAAGGGGAGGCAAAACAACAAATATAGCAGAAAATGTTTTTAAAAAGTAAACAAACAGTTTTTTTTTTTTTTTTTTTTAAGATTTCAAAATTTGAGAGCCAGAGCAGCAAAAGAGGAGAAATAGAAATTTAGAGTGTGTGTGTTATTTAGATGATTGATTATTTGTTTATATTTCTTTTTACTATGGAGTAAAAGGGTAGAAAAAAAAATTTAAATTTTAGAGTTAATTGAAAGGTTAAGATTTTTGACTTTGTGTGCTGCAGGTGGGCAGTTTATTTATTTTTCTTTTTTTTTTTTGGGGGGGGGGGGGGTGGGTTAAAAATTTATGTGGAAGATTCTCACCAGAAACAATATGATGCAAATGGTATGGTATGACTGAACGTGATAAGGAACATCAATTATTCAGCAACGTTAATGAGAGTGTCAGCTGTGCACAAAGGGGGGAATGGGGGGGGGGGGGGAAGAAGAATTTAGCTCTAGCAATTAGGCAATTTCAATCCTTTCTTTCTCCGCCAAATGAAGCATTTTGGCACAATGACGATTCACAGGGAAAACCTGCCAAGATACCAGATAAATAGAAAACAAAAATAGAAAAAAAAGAAAAAGAAAAAAGGAAATAATAAAAATAAAAATAATAAATTGAAAAAAAAAGTTCTGAAACTGTAATACAATTACAAATAAACTGTTTCTGATAAGATAAGAACAAATTTTACTATTAAGAATATAATAGATAAACACAGAAAGCTTTACGTAATAAAATTTCTACATCATCTTATGAAAATACAATTATATCAACAAAATGAAGATATAATTTCACAGTCAAACTAGCCCACAGAGATTCTTTGATAATTAAAATATATATCACAGCTTATTGAAACGACTAGTGCATGACCATAAAGAGATAATTACCAAGATACCCAACAAGAATTCCTCCCAAGCACCTTGCAGGTCCACTAAGATGTCCACCAGAGTTATGGAGTATATGAATTGGAGTGGCATTTTCATGTGAACTCATACCCAACTGAAAGATGTAGAAAAATATTTTCAAATCGTGCCAAATTCAATAATTATTCAATGCATAAAATACAAGAAAAGGGTAAATTATAAGCATGATGAATGTAGCATGCCAATATGTAGTTAACATACATAGTCATATGTTAATATTCATAATTCTAAATAAAAAAACACAGATAGGAACACATTTATTTTCTAAACACACAAGTTACATTAGTAATTATAGTCAGTTTATGGCCATTTTTTTAATGCACTAAGATGAACCTCTTTGGTCCCTGGGGCCCGAAATGTGAACTATTTTTTAAAAAATTGTGAAAAATAATAAAAAGCATCTATCTGTTTTTAAAACTGAAATCCGCATTAGGCAAAGATTTATTTTGTAGAATCCGTGACAAATGGCGGTACAGTACCGTGAGTGAAAAGGTAAAAATACATTCAGAATGTCAGAAAAGCGGAAAGTTTTTTTTTGTATGATCTAAAAGCTGAAATACAAATCATTGGCAAATAGAACTCATTCAATTTGCAAATATGAATTATCTATTAATCATTAATATTGTTAAGACTTTTCTAATCCTGGATCATATGGATTCAGACATTTTCAAGATCTGGGTTCTTTTTTATAAAAATAAGTAAACTTTTCAGAAATAACACAATTTCAAACAAGTAAATACAAAACAGGTTGCTCTTAAAATTAACAACTAAAAATTTTATTCCTTTCAGGAAGAAAATTACATATTTTAAATAAACTATCAAAATGTCTTTATTTTTTCAATTCTTTGCATAATTTATACATTACAGCAAACTACAGCAACGTTGCATTAATATAGAAATACTTAGCCATTACTAATTATTAAGACTTAAAATATTAAGGAAACTAAAATGTTACATTTTATAATATTGTTACATATAAAAGTATATTAATCAGGAAATCATAATGGAAAAGATCTTGACATGTGAGTGCTTTATTTTAAAACATTTAATTTAGAATATCATTTTAACTTAGTATATAAAAAATGGAGCATAAAGTTAATAAAGTTGTCTTAATAAATATGTTGACTCTAGTAAAAAATAAATAAAATATATTTTACACAGTTTTTTTTAATGAATTTATTTTATTAATGCAAAATATACAGTGTCCAAAAAAAGGCACCTCAACTTAATTCAATAATTCATTAATTATAGCATAAATATGACGTAAGTGACTCATAAATTTTGTTTGTGGTAATTTTGTAAATAATTCACATTTTAACAATAGATTACAATGTGTTGCCTCAGCCAATAAAAATACTTATATTAAATTTCAAAACACAGACCTTTCCTTTGCATTTTGATAGCTAAATAGAATGTAGAGCAACAACTCGGTGAGTTTTGATCCAGGTATGCACATAAGTTTGAGCATTATTACAGATTTATCCTTTTGTGCAGCCTTATATTAAAATATAAAGATCTAATAATATCAAATCATATTACACAACATATTTATATTTTAAATACAATTTTAATTAAAACGGACTGTGGAAAATTGTTAGTGGCCATCCATTAATTACATCACATAAATTTTGTATTTTTCAATCTCTCTCTTACCATATGTCACTGTCATACTTGAGTGATACCCTATCTTCCTTATTGTGATGTCAGATTTTTTACAAGCAGTAATTTAAACTTAACTTTATGCAAAACAAAAGTCATGTACAATCAGCTACCTACTGATATAAATATTATACAATGGTTAAGATCCCGTGTGTCAGTGCTGTAATTATAAAAAAAAAATCAGAGGGTCAAGCTATATTTATATATACTTTTATATAGAGAGAGGATTTAAATGCTATAGTTTTACACAAGACACAGAGGATGACATAGTGTGTCTTTAAAAAATCCAGAATGCATAAGGCATGTACCTTCCACTACAACCACTGTATGCTTTTACTTCAGGATGTTGCAATTAAAAAACAGAAAAAAAATTCTAATATTACCTGAATAAAAATACATATTTTAAAATGAGCTTTACTATGTTGTTTACAAATAATGCCCCCTTAATTGTTTTTATATTTTACATGTGATGTCAGAAAGTACTAAAAGACCCCCTCCTCTTGAAGTGTGACATAATTTATGAATGACTCCTTACATGAAGCACTTTGTACTCATTGCAGCCCTAAAAAGAAAATATAAAAGTTTATGAATGTTACAAACCATTTTTGCGATAGATCTACAGTCTGCTTTACTGTAAACTCTCCTAATTTTTGCTAAAGTCATGACTGATACAGCAGCAGCATTAATACCAAAAACAATTTTTTCTTCTGCTAGTAATGGCTGGTGAACATCAATTCCTGTTTAAAGAAAATAGTAAGTAAAATAAATGTATGCATAATAAATATAAAAAAATAAACTAAAATTAATTAAATCCAAGTGTTAAATAAATATGTTATTTTGCATTAATACAAAATTCTCTATAAAATGAAGGCTTGTAGCAAATTACAATTAAAACACATTCTTTTTTATTTCAAAAAGTCTAAAAAAAAATTAAAAAAAAAAATACCTGACAAAGTAGGCGCTTGAAAACTTCCAGTATAACAAGGTCCTAGTTGATATAACATTGCAACAGCAGTAGGTGATAGAACTTCTTCAACTAGATGGCTAGGACCCTGTTTCCATAGTAATCTTGATTGTCTTCGAAATTGAGGTGGTGTTCCAATGAAACCAAATACAGATGTTGCAACAGTTAGATTAGCAGCACCGCCCCCAGGATTTTGAGAGATATAATGGAGCTAGATAGCAAATTATCAAAAAGAATATTCAATAAAAGAGGCATCAACTTAAAAGGAAATCTTCATTATACAATAGAACAGTTTGTTATATGTACAGTCCTGGGGGAAAAAAGATCATGCTCTACTAACTCTGCTCCAAATTGTATACCAATATAACAACTCATACCAATTGATTAGTAATAATGCCTACTAATTAATGCTATACTTAAATTCTGTTTAAGCATTGTTTACATACAGAAATTTTAACAAACCTGAAAATTTTCTATACTAAAGCCTAATTTCAACATCATATTAGGATTCTTCGGTAAATTTTATTTTTCGATACCAAACAGAATGTTATTCAGTCAAGTAGTTTAGGAATTATGTAGGCTTAAGTTTGGAACTCCTAATGCCAAATTTATTTTTAATCGCTGTAAAACAGATTGCAATGCGGGTAGTTTTTAGAGCATAATTCAAAAACTATTTGTTAGAATAAGCTATAATTTTGGATTTGCATATTTGAAGCTTTTAGAAAGCGATTTCTGTTTTTAAAAAAAATTCATAGGTTAGAATTCATATTTATTTCAAAAATTAATTACAAAAATACTTTTTTAAAGTTAATTTGTGAAAAAAAAAAATGAATTATAAGCATATAAATCTTTTAAGAGAAATCAATTTCTAGAAGCTTCAAATCTACAATTCCAAACTTACAGCTTATTCTGCAAAGTAGCTTTTGAGTTATGCTTACAAATTACCGCACTGACATATGTTTTGCAAAGATTAAAAATGAATTACTACTTTTAAAGAATGTCTTGACTTTTTATACAGCCTACAGTGAGTACCCTCCCCTCAGTGAATCTTTTTTTCTTAAATTATACAATAACATTGTTGCACTGATGAGGAAAATCTTTGTAACTTTAGATTAAAGATTCACTAATTTCAAAATGAAAAATGTTTCATTCTCAGCAAATTGCAAAAGGTATACAACTATAGAAATGTATTGCACATAAAATAATAAATTGATGGTGAATTAGGTACAAGAATAAAAAATACAATTAATACCAACCTTCTGAGTGTTGTGGTGCTGGCCATCAACATACACAGATACAGAACTATTTTTAAGAACTGCTCGATTTAATACAATCACTAAATGATGCCACTGTCCTTCCTGGAGTAATTCTGGACACCACACACGAACACAACATTCTTCTCTTTCTTCAGGTTCCCAATCAACACCTGCTATAGAAATAGGGGGAAAAAACTCATCTTAAATTAACTTGTTTAGTGCAGAATAAAGACCTATTTAATAAGTAAATTTTTCTTTAAAAATCACTTTTTGAAATTTCTTATTAAAAACAGGATATAAAAAAATTAACTGATTACTACAGTGGTTTTTACACTCCTAGTTTCTATGGTCCCCTATTAGTATTTCTTCTGTCTTTGCGACCTCCAAGATTTAAGACTGAAATTACTCATACTCTTTAGAATATTGAACATAGGATATACAAACTACTAAAAATATGAAAAACTAATTACCCTGTATCTTTAAATAACATTCTTATTTTTCCTTTCAATTTTGTTAGAAGGTTTTTCTTGTATTTTAGATAAGTGAAAATTTTTAACGCAGAAAGCAAGACCATCACAGACTCCATGAAAAAAGACTGAGGTCTGCAGATCACAGTTTAAAAACCACTGGACTATCATGTAAGCTGCCAACACAGCAACTGCAGTAAGATGCAATGCCTGCAGCTCACCATAGTCTTGTGAGATAGTCTACTTAGATTCAGATACCATTTGCCACCAAAATAAAACATCCTTTAAAGAAATGGCAAGAAATAAAGGCCAAAGAAAAAGCTATACTATCAACCCAGACTACTTTAATGTCACACAACATGTTAGTTGGTATACAGTAATGCTACAGAGTAAACATAATCTTTGATTAAATAAGCAATAAGGTCTTTGTTAAAACACTATAAAATAGATAATAAAATGATGATTGTTTCACATTAAAAAGAGTGAGCCAAGGTAGGCCACAGCATACTTTTGACAATGTTTATAAGGAAAGCTGTTGGATGGCTGGCCCCTCTTCAAAATGCATTTCTCTGATATCATTATAGGAGACAGTCCCAAATCCTATGCTAGCATCTGTTGCACATGCTCGATGTTGTCTGGTGTTTGGTTTGTTGATGATCGACCCGAACATGGATCATCTTCAACTATTTCTATTCCATCACAAAAGAATTTGAATCAACCATAAACCCGTTTCTACTCACAGCTTCTATTGCTGTTTTTTCCAATTTTTAACAAAAATTTTGTGTTTATGCATTCCAATACTGCACTGCGACAAGAATACTCGTACTCACTACATTTGAATGGCTGCTGCAGTCAAATCTGCTTCTGTTTAATTTATTTGATACTACAAGGTTTATATTTTTACTATTTGGTCCATGCATATGCATGCATTTTTAACCTATGCTGTTAAAAAATCAATTCATTTGCCAAACTTTTTAGATGAACCCTGTATTTGAGAAGTAATCTAAGTATGTTTACTTTTCTTTAAAAAACAATAAAGAAATTTATTCAAGCATACATAAAAAAAGCAATAAAATAATATCAATAAAATAACATCTTAAACAATTAGCAATTAACAGTGGTAAGAGCAAAAATTTTGATATAAGTACTATGGTTAAAAAGTATATTTTAGAAACCTTATATCTAAAAGTACAGAAAACTTTCAGCCCATAATTAATATAAGGTAATGAACTAATTTGATATGATTTTCATTATTACATAAGTCATGACAACAGTGTTATTTATGATCAATTTTTATCGCTATACAAAATAAATAGATTCAAATAGATAACATTATCTCTTTTGTGACTAACAGAACAAATAAATAAAATTATTTTTAGAGAAACAAAGGCTAGTTTACTGGTAAATATTCAATGCATACACAAACTTTAAAAAGAACTTAATGACTATGATTAAAAAAAATTAATTTTTCTTTTAAAATAAGTAAATTACAGGTAAAAAAATATCAAACTTAAAACCAAAAGAAATAATAAAAAAAAGATAAAAGACTTACTAGATTGATGCATGAGTGTTTCAGTCGTTGAAATCAACAAAGCCTTATCTCGAGAAGAGACTTGAATACTTAAGCACATCAGCTGTTCATCTTTACCTTGAATGTTTCTAACTAATGTTAAAAGTCTGATAGCATGAGGGTCGCTATGAGGATCACTGAATTTTTCTGGACAAATCCAAGTGGAGTAGGAGAGTCCAGTCTGAGATGGAAATACTCTATCACCTGAAACAGAAAATCAATAAAATACACCAGAACGCAAAAATCAGATCATTCTGTAAATGAATCAAGACTTCGTAGCTGAAGCACAATAGATTAACATGTCTCTATGAAATTCAGAGAATTTAAAGTAGCTCTTAAAAGAATACCGAATTCAAAAGAAAATCTATACTAATAAAAGGAAGTTTCATTCTTGTGTGTGTGTCTGTCGGCAATGGCCAAATCTATCACCAATAGAGATATGAAAATTTAGATTTAGGTAATCCAAGGCAGGTCCTTATGCATATGATATTTTGATAATTAGCCTATATACTAATTAAAAACTCATCAAATGCTCACATCTTTGTTTCAGAGTCAGTGGAGGCATTAGTGCATGCCCAGAACCTGATTTACGCACTGAATGGAAACAAAGAACCATTTGAATGAAGAATGTGTTTACTTCATCATTCTGTTTTAATTTCTATTGACTAAACCATTTGGTTTATTTAAAAATGAAGAACACTTCCAGAAAGATCGCACTCTTATGTCTCAAATGTCACAATCAGTTTGAAAAAAAAAATTGATATTAACTCTTTGAAAAAAAAAACTTTTTTTAATGTAGTTTTCCCGGGTGGATGTTTTCCCCCTTACAGCAACCCTCCCTTAAAGGTGCAATTTTAAAGATACAGACAAACCAAAAATATGCTCTTAAAGCCGAAACCCTCTTCCAATCAATGGTATAGTTGGTTTTAAAAAATATGAATTTTAACCCTTCAAAAACACCAGCGAACACAGGTTCTTTTGCGCCTCTCAAGACAATTTTTTTTCTTACGCTAAAAGTAACTAAACATCCATATTTCAACATAATCTTTTTAGAGCATCTCGGTATCACCTACAACAATTTCGAAATGTTTGGATGAGAAGAAATATTTTTAAAAAATAATAAAATCTGAGAAATTTTTGACAAAAATGCATAATATCGGGGTGTTTATGTGCGGCCACGCTCAGCTTCAGGTAATGTTTTCACTATTTCATAGGCATATATTTTCACAAAATTTTATAGAGGACTTAGAAACAGTTATATTTATAAACTACTAAAATTTCAGAGAGTTCGGGCAACGAAAACTATTTTTTTTGTTATGTTAACAGACCTGAAGCGAAAACCAAAGAAAAAAGCAAGAAGAAAACATATTTGTTTTACAACTAGATAACAGTATTTTTGATGCAATTTTTACATGGGTTGTAAAAACATTATATTTATAACAAAAAATATTTATTTGAAACTATGAAATGACCTTACGTGTGAAAAGAAAATATTATCTTACAAGCACTTTTATCACTAATTAACAGTATTTTTTCATGAATTTGTCATTAAAAATATAAATTCATACAACATAGGGTTAGAGATATAAAATAATACAAATTTGGGGTTTATTTAAGGTCATCATTAGCCTGGGCAAAGTCGGGTGGGTCAACTGGTACTTTATAAAAATAAACTGCAGAAAATAAATACTGCAATTAAATTTTATTCCTAAATTATTCCTCTAAATCTGAATATTGACTTATATCTATATACACTGCAGAAATGCCTAGCCCATTTATTGAAAACAGAAAAGTAGCCAGACTACAGAAGATCGGATCAGAAATATTTTAAACTGATTTTAGTTAAGTAAAAGACAATATAAAGCAGGTTAGGGAGGACTGGGATGTTTAATATATCAACAATCAAGGGGCCTTCGAGCTCATTCATTGCTCTCAATAGTGGTTGGGAAATGGTGGGAATGCCAACAGATGTCTAACTATATAATATATACTGCAACAATGTTTAGCCGATTACTGAAGACAGGGTGGGTTTTCATTAAAACTTTGACCTTCAATTCATCAGGTCTCAAATCAAATTTTAACAAATCAGACCAAGTTATTACATTTGTCTAACTAAAATCTATATGTTTGTAGAAAGTTACATTGTAACTGATCAAGCTATTGCTGAGAAATCCTGTTCATTGCCATATCAAAGTAGATAAATACAAAGCTTCACTTTTGGCTTGCTGTACTTCAATAACGATCATTCATATTGTTGTGAGCTCGGGGTTCGAAAGGACTGATGCCAATATATAAGAATAATCAAAAGGCTTTATTCACTATAAACAGTGCAATACGAACACCAATATCTTCTGAAAATTACAAGATATTCAGTAATCTTCAAATCCAATAAAAGCACAGCAAAATTTCACACAGAAACAATGCGTTCAATACGACGTATCAACTACAAAACCGCTCAGAGAAACACAGTTCTCAATGCAAAGCCTCTCGTATGAATTCAATCGCAGTTGACAGACAACTAACTAACTGAACTGATGGAGGTCCTTATATAGGTTTCAGAGATCTTTCCAGATTATTCCAGAGCCTTCAGATGCTAGAAATTACCAGAAAGTGCTTTAACTTTCGATAGAGAACCCAAGCAAGAAAGGATCCCAATGTATAGGTATAAGGGGGGTGTGGTTGCACAAAAAGTCGCCAAATCCGTCGCCAACTTGGCGACATTTGGTGATATATCGCCAAATTTGGCGACAAAAATAAGTCGCCAAAACCATCGCCAACTTGGCGATAAACCCATTCCTTGGCGATATTTCAATAGACTTACATTATAAAGATGAGGGTGTAAGGTTGTTTTCCTTGCAAACCATCTGAAGCCTTTAGCATTGAGTTACATGATGCTCAATAGGAAATACATTAATAATACTGCAATTTTCACAATAATCAAATAAAATAAATTTAAACAAATGGAATATTTACAGATATATACAAAATTCATAACAATATGTACAAGCATTATTCTAAATTCAAACTCAATTAATTTGAACTAATCCCAAAGTTCAAAAACTTTGATATTGACATTATTAAAAAACTATTTTATTACGTGAAAATTATTTTTAATATTAATTCAAGATTTACACAAATAAAAATTAATGCATATAAACTGAAAATTGTAATATAATACAATGTCAGATTTAAAATTTCAATCAAAAATTTAAATGCAACATTATATTATTTACAGATTATGTAAGGACAGATAGTTGGAAGTTCGTATAAAATTGAGTGATATATGAAGACATTATTAGCACCTATCAAGGAAGGTTAATAAGATAGCAAGAAAATCATTTTGAATTAAGTTTCAAAATTTTCAAAGATTTAAAGTGCTGATCAGCAATAAATAATGAATTTAACAAAAAACACAAAAATTTATCAAACTATAAATAACTGAAATGTTTACTAAAACTGAAAAGAAAAAAGGAACTAACACATAACAAATTAAAGAACACTTTTTGATTTCTTTCAAGAATACAATAATTTTCTTTCCCTTTTAAATTTTTTTTCTGCATAATTTCCATCTTTATGCTTTATTTTAAGATTAAAACAAATGTTGTTTTTAACATGCTTCGATGTAGAAATCTTACCCAAGCAGGAAATAGAAAAAGAATTCTATCTATACAATGGTGATAAATTCTTATAATTTAGACTCATTTTAACATATATTTATACAATAAAATAAAATATAATTATACATACTTTTTTTTTGTAATGTAGCAAACATTAAAAACAAAAACAAATTTAAACTAACAAATTCATAGATTCATTCAATCAAAAGAAAATGGAAGACAGTTTGGTAAAGTGTAAATACAAATATATCTGAAGAAGCTATGTGAAGTGCAGTGATTAATTATTCAAAACAAATATTATTCTGGATGGTTTGGCCATTCTAGATTTTTTCATTTCTTTCTAAGGTGAAAAAAAAAAAAAACTCCATGCAAAATTTTGCATGTCGAAGTGATCTTTTCTCCTGAAAAGAAATACATCTTCAAAAATAATCACTGAAATTACTGTACAGGACAAAATATTCTATTCCAAAAGGAATCTTATCCAAACTTCCTTTCCCTTTTAAAGTCTAAAAAAAATTCCCTCTAGAAAGACATTTAAAAAAAATCTTCATAGCCAAGGATACCGTAGTGGTCCCTTCAAATTTCAGAAGGCCAGAGCAGAGTCCCTGACAGACGCGTGTGTCGATTTAGCCCCACTTCCGTGCTCATGATGGCATCGGGTCATGTGGATTCTTGGAATAGTCATTGGGTCTAAATGTGGTCGGGGATTCTGTTTCCAGGTTCAGCATCATGCAGATGCTACTCACTCCTTCAGGAGGCCATTCATGGGGCAGCAAGTGGTCGAAGTACCGGAAGTAGGTAGCAGTTCCTAGAGTAGATGAGCCAGAGCAGCCCAGGTGGCACCAGGTACAGCTAGACCACATTTTTGCTTTCACCTTCTACTTTGCAGTCAGACACACCACAGGCACCCTAGGGGGTGCCAGATGTAGGGGACTAACTTTCCTATTTTTTTATGCTATATTTTAATTTATTTTACTATTTTTTTAAGTTTTGTGTTGTTTTGTCTGCTGGTGACGTGCTAGTGATCCCCTTTGTAGGATTTTCATGATCCAAGCTGGCGGTAGAGTAATTCTCAGGTGGCTCCTGGCTAGTCCTTTGGGCAGATGGTTCACTCCTGTGCGCTGCCATTGTTACTCAGGGGTGATGATGCTGTGGGCCTAGCTTGGGGGATCAGACCTGCTCCAACCCCTCTCAGTCATATTGAGTAGAGTTCTATCGCAGCGTTTGGAGTTGGTTTAACAAACTAGGGTCATATCCGGTATTGGACAATATAGGTGAAAATTAGCGGTCACCACTCGCCATGTAACGATTAAAGTTTAAAAAGTGGCGATTAAAAAATCAGCTATCGATCGCCATCCTAGTCGCCACTCGCCAAGTGGCGATAAAAAATCTGTTATCGATTGCCAAGTGAAACACACCATTTTTCATGGAAATATGCATCTCTACATTGATTACACCTAATTAGAGAACTGGTTAATTCTTTTTCCTACCAGATGCAAACAGATTTCAACGACATAGCTGTATTTTCAATATTTCGGCTTTTTCTCATGTGCTCTTACGGGCATGTTATGATTACTCTTTAGTTGGATTATTTTTTCAAGAGATACAATTTTATTCTGCAAAATATATTCATCAGCTTTGATTCCACCTGCATTTCAAGTAATTTATTCCCTTTTTCCCACCGGATACAAGCGGGTTTTAAGGACATTTCAGTATTTTCAATATTTCGACTCCTGCCACATGCTCACCAGTTGGATTATTTTTCTTTAAGAGATATTGTTTAATCATGCGAAATACACTCATACTCATACAATAGGTATAAAACTCTTATAGAAAAATATGTTTATATACAACGATTATAATTTATCTAGATGTCAAGAAAGTTTGAAACATAATAGTGGCTACTAACTTTAAAAAGTGGCCACTTATGAAACTGAGTCTACCGGCCACTGGCTACTAACTAAATTTTCCAGTTTTCACCTATATTGGACAAGTGCCTGTTACTCAATGGTCTTACATGATTTTTAAATGCTCATAACATAAGCTGACCTTCAATTTGATTTGATAGCTGTTTTGCACTGCAGTTCAGAAATAAATTCTAGAGTTTGAGAAGGCAAAATGTCTGAGGACTAAATTTCTCAGAACACCCCCCTCCCTGTTTACAATAATTTCTTAACATTATTGCATGAATCCAGAGAATGTCCAAAATTTCTTCCTAAAAAGTGAAATTCCACCTTTTGGGAGTCTCTTTCATGCCTGATATTTATTATCATGATATTCTTTAAAACATCAATCTAACAGACCTATGCCACTATCTTTTAAGTAAAATTTAACATCATACTGGATTAAAAGTTACTTCAGACAAAGGACCAAATTAGTCCAAATCGATCATGACATCCAGATATGAAACAGGAATATATTTGCTTTTGCATAAAAAGCAATTTGACTCAAATTTGGAAATTATATAAAGCACAGCTAATAAAAGAAATTAATTTACCTGTTCCAATTCCCCCAATCACTGATGCATCTGAAGCCATTGATACCATTCCAACACCAACCATGGCAGGAGCTGAAACACTTTGTGGTGCAACACTAGGCAAATACAGACAGCTAAATCCTTCATAGCTCATGTCGAATTCAACAAACGGTGGCATTATGGAAGTTCCATGAAGACGACAGTCTCGGGGTGTTGTCATAGAAACTAAGGTCTTTACTCTTGTGAGAGGTACAGGACCACCATCTCTATGATTGGCAGGTCTAGTTTTTTTGTAAGAATCCTGGCTATCTTCATCAAATGGCGTACAGCATAAAGGAGAACCAAGTCTTAAAAATTCCCTGTAAGAAAAATAATACAATCTCATTTAAATTGTAATTTTTAACATAAAAAATGTATTGTGCTAAAGAAAAGTGTGTTTAATACAACTAGTAATACAATTTCAAAGCATTGTTATATTTTATGTCTTCATAAAACAGATTACAACTTCTGATTATTATAGAACTTCTTATCAACAGACCAAGTTTGAATAATAACTAATTGATCATCACAATAAATAATAAATGAAGGTACTCTCATATGTTAATGAAATTCATGTGATATAATTTCACTTATACAAAGTATTGTTTAGAAAAAGACTTTCTTTTTTTTTCAAAATTCTCATTGTGTTGTGTGTTGTGTCGCTAACACAACTTAAAATTAAATATTAATTAATTTATTTCTAATTTGTCCATTTTTTAACTGTTAAAACATATTGTAATTATGGGATGTTTTGTTTATTTTTAATACTAATTGTTGTTTTTTATAGTTAAAGTTAAAGTTGCAGTTATGGTTTGCAGGTTGATTTAATAGCTAAAGTTGTTTAATTTTTATTTATATTCTTCTGGCACAGAATTTTTGTTTATAATTCTCACACTGTCTACCAAAATCTATGATGAATTAATTATACAATTATCATTTGGGTTTAGTAACCAAGTAATTGTGTTGGTGAAATTGATATTTTTTAATTGGCTCTTGGGAGGATGAAAAATGCGCAATTTCTTCTTCGCAATTGTGAAATTTTCAGGTATTATGTTTCTCTAATTAATTTGTGGTTTTTATTTCCAAAGATATAATTGTCATGCAATAATTTTGAAATTAGGAGTTACTGGAGTTATTTGTGTTTGAATAACATTTATGGAGCTACTGAGTTTAATTAGAAGCTGTTGGAGTCTTAATATTTTTATTAACGTTTTGGAGTTTTAATATTTTTATTAACGTTTTTGGAGTCTATTTATATTTTTATTAACATTTTTGTTGTAATGTGTTTTTCCATTCTTATCTGTTTTCCTAAGTTTTCCTATTCTTCAAAATGGCAACAAGATCACAATTCCCGTGCAAAGAATAGCGTCACCATGTGACCACGCCACAACAGCGCGTCCCCATGTGACCGGAAGAGGGCGCATTGATTCACACATTTTAAAAATTCAATTAAGTTATGCAATTTTGAAATCACTGCAAAAGATGGTGTGAATATTTATTAAGGCAAGGTTCATCAGTTTTGTGAAATAATATGGCGCAGTGTAACATCTTTCATTATACATAGTGTCATTTTGAGGGGCACTATTTGTCGGTGTGCATGTGTCAAAGAGTTGAAGGTAAATCAAGGGCTTGGTGTGGGAACATCAAGTTGGTGAGTTGGAGATGAAAAACGAACATGTAAGGTGCTAAGAAAGGTGAATCAGCTCCGGAGCTGTCATAAGATGTTAAGTTCTTTTTCTTTCCTTTCTAATCTTAAATAATTTTCATCATGCATGAATTAACTTACCGGTATTTTTTTAAATTTTTTTTTATTTAATTATTTCTAGATTGTGAATTAAGATTCACTTTAACTTAAGTTCTCTAAAATGACTCCAATTAGATAATCCTTTTTTTGTAAATATTGCCAGTAGCTCCTAAATTATCACATTAACAAAATATTACAGGAATTAGTTTGAATATATTAATTGTTTGAATTATAATATGATGGTGAATTTGATTATGGAAATAATTTTATATATAAGATAAAGTGGAGATTAATTGTTATGGATGAAGCCTTTTGAGATTAACTAAGTTAACGGAATTTGTTTGCTGTAAAATAATAATATGTGCAATAAAATATTTAATTCCTGTACAAAATGAATTGTGTTCATTTACCTTGCAGTACATCCTTTTAATTATTTTATTTCAGCCTTAGAAGAAGTGATTTTAACATTTGAGGGAATGCAGACAACTTATGTAAAGATTAATTTTTGTTAACTTTTAAGTAGTAATTTTAATAGTAAGAATGTAAATTTAGTGCAATCAAATTTTAATTATTTCTCGCGTGATTTTCAGTTAAGAAGTTGTCTGTATTCATTAGATTCAAGATTTAGAGAATAACCGTTGGAACTGGTTGATATGGATATAATGTATATGTTTTGAAATAGAGTTGAGGTAAATTGGGTTTTTAATTAATGATGGAGAATTGTGAGATAATTTTGATATATTGAATTTGTAAGAAAATGGAGATTTACCTTTTTTTAATATACACTTTTAAATCAACTAGTTCCATCGAGTTATGTTTCAGAAGAACATATTTTATTTTTCAGATATTAGATTTGTTTCAGGAAGAAGATTAATAATGGTGATTTAATTTTAAATTTGCTAATGAAATGAGACCATTGAAGTTCGTTGGAGTTTAAATTACATTTTGTTTGATTGAATTTTCAGGTGTTTTAATTTTCAAATTGTTTAGTTGAATTGTTTTAAATTTGTAATTATTGAACTAAAATTGTCTCATTTCTTAGTAATTTTGTGTAATGGAAGAGAGGAAGATTAACTTTTAATTAGAGAGAAGGAATTACAATTGAGTAAAGATTTTATTAAGACATGATTCACTTTGACCACGCACTTGGAGTTATTGTTGGATTAAATATAACTTAATTTGGGAAGACAGAACACAACGCACTTCCTTATAATTTTATTTAGTGATTAACTCAATTTTGTAATTGGGCCAATGTGAATTATTTTATTTAAATGTAAATGTCAATCTAAATAATCAAAATTTATAATGTAAAATAATAATGTAAATTCAGTGTTTGAGTAAATAAGATAATTTACGAGTAAATAATAAAATGGGATAAGATATTTAAGGAAGTAATTTAATTATGTATTTGAGTAATGTTTAATTTAAATGATTGTCTAGGTATTTTAGTTATCTTGTTGTGTGTAAAAGTAATGAGAGGTAAGACACAACAATTGGAATCTAATGAAAAGAAAAACACTTGTTGATAATATTTTTTTTTTTTTTTTTATTCTAAAAATGTTTTAAGTTAAATATAGATAATTTATGAAAAAAGATTTTCACAAAATTTATCAGACTCATAGTGGCAGGGATAAATAAACAAAATGAATTATTTTCTTATTTTAAGAATGGTTGCTGAATGTCAGTACCCAAACTTTCAAGACTCTGTTTTACACATATAATCAAGTCCCTTCTATATTACAAATAAACTAACCAAAATGCACTATTATATACTAGACTGACTGATCTATATAAAGTAAATCTTCTTTCTTACTGTTATTTTTTCACATTAGTTTAATTCCATATGCTAATAACAACATTTAAAAAATACAGTGAAACCACGATAACTCATCAACCGGATAGCTTGACTAACCCAGTAACTTTACATTTGTTATTTATATGGTTTATAGTGACACATTTTAGCAGAAACCTATTTAAGTCAACAATAAATTGAATGATTTCATCATAATAAATCTATAGAAATTCATTGAGCCTTTTCATTGATCAGTGTTTTCTAATTAAAATCCATTCTTTGTTTTTGTAATTCCACTTAGCTTAATTTAATGTATGCAAAATCACTTCTGTTATATTCACGAAACATTATTCCAGCTTGTTTCTTATCACTTACTATAACTTCCTGATCTAGAAATAACTGGAAATCAGTTTATTAATTAGAGTGTTTTGACTCCCAATGCCTAATTATTTAACACATTCTACTATTTAATACATACTTTATGATTTTAAAATCACAGAACTTTGACCTTTAAAATAAATTCTTAAATATGAAATTGTGTAGAGCCTCCCTAAGTCAGCATATGTATATAAGTGGGGTGTCGAGTTAATGAGGTTCCATTGTATATACAAGAATTTTAATTTGTTAACTCTGGATAAAAGCATGCTTAATATGTTGAAGATAAATCACCTTAGGTCTTTGGGCTCTAGTGATTGTGCAGAAAGTCGTTCTAGAATGTATTGTAATGGTGGATGAAGAGTGTGATTTTCATTCTCCAAAGCAATGTGACAGTGGACGAGTAACTCGCCTGGAAGCCCTGATTCACACATTACTTGCTGGTTTCTTTCAGATCTGACCAAAGACCTCAAAACTTCAGCTAGGTACATCTGGAGAGTCAATGCAAACTGGGAAAGAAATTCATAATTTTATTATTCTGTAAGGCATAATATACATCGAAGTTAAAGAAAGGAATGTAACTAACATTCATTTTAATGACTTTTAACATTATACACATCCTGATCTTGTTTGATAGGAAAATCTCCTAATTAATACAAAACTATGAAATTAGAGCGGACTCTCTATATTTTGAAAAAATATATATAAGGAAAAATTTAAGGCTAGTTCAAACTTAAGCTTATTTCTGAGTTTTGGTTTGCAGCTCAAAATGATTTATCTTATAACTAAACCACCCCTGTTTCTCAAAAAATAAATTATACTGTTTTCTTTTGGTAGAGATGCTAGCTAGTTAGAATCAGAAAAATTTTGCAGAAAAATGATAAAATAAAACAATTTTCCTCAAAGAAAATACATATTAACAAGTCTGAATAATATTTTAATATATTGATTTTAAATATAGATTTAAAATCTTGTAGAAGCTATATAAACATCTTTATCTGTGTCTGAAGGAATTATTCATTCAAAATATAGACAATCCTTTAAATAAATAAAAATATTAGCTTAAAAAAAAAAAAAAAAAACTATTGGTACTTTTCATCATTTTTATTATGTTTTGAAAAAAAATGTATTTTATCTTGTGTTTTGCATTAATGTTTTTCCTTTTTATGTTGGTATAATAAGAACTGTATTTTTTTATCTCAACAAATCAAACACTACAAAAATAAAATACTATCAGTACTTTAGAAAAGGAAATCACTGGTTTAATGAACACTTTACCTTTTTATCACCTTCATAACCTATGGATGGGAGTAAGTGATGCATGGACACAACAACACCTGGATGAACAATAATGGGATCAGGAGTAGGTGGTGAAAAATTCATAGTGAAACCAGAACGTCTGTTGGGAGAACTAACTGTAGGGGAATCGGGAGTTGGGAGAGATGGATCTGAACCAGAATGAACTCGTCTCAGGGGTGTAGACTGTGATGTTATTGATGATGGAATGTTTGGTCTGCATAGATAAAATATAAAAATATTTTCAATCTTCAATGAAAATTCATGTTTAATTACATTTCGTTTATTTTTATTCATTATAGATTCATTCATGGCTTTGTTCTTATTAATAGTATTCTTTATAGTGAAAAAAATTATATAGTGAATTTGAAGAAATACAAAATTAGAATTGTTATACGGCTCCCATACACTAATAAGGTCTTGTTCAAAATTTCAGCATTTTATCATAAAAAGTTGCAGAGATATGAAAATACATAAATGCTGACTCAAACCACTTTTCAATGCCTGGATATGTGTTCGCAAAGGCGAAAAATCATGTTGGATGATCACGTTTTAGGGGTCGTACACAAATTATGAAAGAAAACAATGATTGCATAAATACAAATAATTAGATATTTTGTACCAATAAATAACATAAACTGCATAGAAATAATAACTTTACACAAAGATTACACAGCTTATTCAAAATGTTTACATTTCTGTCAAACATTTTTAAGCTGTTTTAATGTTCACTGACTAGAATTAACCCCTGACCAACTTTGTTTAAACATATCTCTGTGACTTTTTATGATAAAATGCTGAAATTTTGTACATTATCTTATTAGCGTATGGGGCATACTTTCTTCGTTGGGACATTTTTTGTACCAAAATCGTATAAATTAAAATTTTGTATTTCTTCAAATTTAATCCCCTGAAAATTTTAATCGATTTCATAAAATTCAGTATCTTTTTTTATGTAACTTTGTAATTTATAATATGTCTATAATCAATTTTTAAGGAAAACAAAAGCCAAGGTCAATGTTTTTGAGACAGCCTGTATATAGGATACATATACAGGGTGTTCCAAAATTCGACCGACAAATTAAGGCATCAAGAGCATGAAAACTTACCATAGAACATGGGGTTGCAAACCATGTTTAGTGGGAGAAAATCGCAAAAATATTTATTAAGGGTGTGACGTTGGAAGGAACAAAAAGGGCCAATAACTAGAAAAACATTCATTTGATGTAAAGCATGATTACAATGCATTACAGTTCAATGTTAGAAAAGAGACATTTTTATAGGAATATGTTTTAACACGTCCGGCAATCCTTCATCTGTCGGTGTCAGCTGTGCAATGACCTTTGTGGCAGCAACTTTGAGCAATTTCTATAAAATGTGTCATCGTCTTTTTTCTGATGTTGAACTGCAATGCATTGTAATCATGCTTGATATATTAATGTTTTCTACTTATTATTGGCCTTTTTGTTATACTTGACGTCACACCCTTCATAATTATTTTTGCGATTTTCTCCCACTAAATGTGGTTTGCGACTCCATGTTCTACAATAAGTTTTCATCCTCTTGATGTCTTCATCATCCCTCTTAATTTGTCAGTAGAATTTTGGAACGCCCTGTATAAAAATCCATTCAGCAGGTTTAACATCCTGCTAGAAATAAATTACTATTACAAATATTTTTTATTACTAAAAGACATCAACTTAGTGTTATATATTTAATGAAGGCATACTAAATTACTGCTTTATATTATTACAGTTTGCTTTTTTTATATTTAACATATTTGACAATGTTATGTAAATGTATATTAAATTACTGTTTTGAAAATGATTAGGATTGGCAATGATAAACTCTATTTTTGATTGACAAACATTTTTGGAAATCAATCTTCCTGGGGCAGAAAATATGTAAGTAGCAATAAATAATTATTAAAACCTTTAAATATGGAAAAATAACAAAAAAAAATTGTTTTACTACAGATATTTATATTTTCATTGAAATAAAATTTAACTGAAAACATAAATGTAGTAACTTACTTATCAAAAGCGTCAGTAGCTGTATCATACAAGAGTCTGAATATTAAACATGAAGAAATGAGAGGTGTTGGAACGCTGTGAACAGCAATTCTATATAATAATAATAAATAAATAAATTTCATACATACTTGAATAGAATAAAATTGCAAAGCATACCGAAGTGAAAAAAATATACATTTGAGAAACAGTATGAACATGAAAACTCATTTACTTATTCAATTATTTGTTTATAATACTTGTTAAAAATACCATAAAGAATGTGGTCTTTTCCCTTCAAGGGCAAAAAGATGTGCTTACCACTTTGAAGGAGGGCACAAAACTTCTTAAAAACTAAAAATGCACAACATGTTTTGAAACAACAGGTGATGAATGAATTAATTGGATTATAAAATAACACATCATTTGGATTTCACAACATATTCTTTTAAAATGCGTAGGGCATTGTACATTTTTAAGATGTTTGTTTTGCATTATGTTTTACACAACTATTTATAATTTTTTGGGTACTTTTCGGTTAGCCGGGCGCCAGTGATATATACACACACATATATGCATATATATGTATATACATACATGTATGTGTATATATATGTATATATGTGCATATATATATGTATATATGTGCATATATATACAGGGTGTCCCACAAGGTATGCAGCGTCTAATATGTGCAGATTTGGATAGAGCACGTCAATATGAGTATTTTGAATGGTAACATGTGGGGTCCCCGAATATAGCCGAAAGTTCTCAATAAACATTGATTTTCACTTGTTTTTTCCTCATTTCTTGTGTTTTTCGTATGACAAGCTTCACACCTTACTTATATCACGCTATATTCCTGGACAACACATGTTACCATTCAAAATACTCATATTGACGTGCTCTATCCGAATCTGTACATATTAGACGCTGCGTACCTTGTGGGACACCCTGTATGTATATATGTGTGTATACATATCACTAGTGCCCTGCTAATTGAAAAGTACCATTTTTTGTTATACTGTTGTATCGCTCATTATCTAGCACAACACACGTGATAAGTGGAAAGTATCTACCTAAATTAAATTTATTGACATGGCCATATTTTTTTTTTTTTTTTTGCAATTAAAGTATTGTAGAATTTGTAAAGCTAAAAATAGCATTCATACAGTGGATCTCATTTAACATAAAAGGAAACAAAGATTTACGGCTGCAGTACAAAAAAATATATATATGAATCATTTGCATGTGTTATTTAAATTCGTAGTGGTTAACAATGATTACAATTTCATCCAACATTACAAAAACATCCTTAATTATATTGAATAAAATTTGTTTAGACATTACACAAAAGGGGCAAAATGTTTCCAAGGAGATGTTTCAGAAAATAACATTGATTGCAGATGTATCACAGTGACATTAAAGATTTCAAGCCAAATTATAAATAGTGAAACTATTTCTTTGAATTAGAAATATTAGGACCCTCTCTTTATTGGCTTCAGCGCTAGACTATGTCATGCTACCACAATGAGCCAAGGAAAAAAAGCCCCGACTCCAACATTGCTCACTTCTTTTCTCCTCATGTCTTCTCACTCACTGCAAGCTGCTGTGTGCATGAAAAATAGTGCAATCATACTCCATGAATAATACTATTAAACATTGATATCAGTAGAGATTGGTTTTATCTTTATATTATTTATTATTTTATTTATATTTTGCACACATTTCTTTTTCAGCAACATTTATTTTTAAATTTACAAGATTTTTCCTTCATCCGCATAAGCGTGTACCACATATATGTGTGATGTATACCTATGAAAGCCAAATTGAAATTATTGAAATTACATAGAATAAATACATATTTCACTTCAGATAAGCACAAAACTATTTTAAAAAAATAATATTTTTACCTTTAACCATTCATTTCTAATAGTAAATTAATGATTAATAATTATATATTTTTTTCCTTACACAAATTTGCTAAACATAAAATTACTGAATTCTGAGCATAAATACCCAAAAATATTCAAGAGAAGAATCTTATATAAAAGATTCTTCTCTTGAATATTTTTCAAGGTAGGTGCTGGGCCAAGCCAACATTAAAAAAAACTTTCTTTAAATTAAATAACAATGATGATTACACTTTTATGGAGTAATTAGGAAATATTGCCAGCAAATTAGTTTTGAATTATCCAAATGCAAGATCAAATTAAGATTATTTCTTCAGCTTAAAAAATTAACCTTTTTTTTTTTTTAATACTATTTCATATATTTAAAATTATCAACATAAAAATATTTGTTTATAATTAGGTTACTTTAAGAAGAAGCTGAATAGAATCACACGACTGGTAATAGTTGGCTATTATAAATCAGACTACATAATTTTTTCATTTAAGATCGCAACATAAAAATAAGATACAGACGATCTTTAAAATACCTGCCTATATTATTTTAAAAAAGAAAAAATATATAAATGAAATAAAAACTTTAAGATAAGGGTGGGAAATAAAGTGCTTATAAATATACCCATTGTTATGCCAGATAGTCCGATATTATTAAAAGATAATTAAAATGGTGCATGAGAAGAATTAGAGAAGTAATAAAAAGAGAAGCTGGACAATATATGTGATATAATTTACTAAATTTTGTTTCCCCTTTTTTCAGCCTACGTTGTATAGGTGCAGATTCACGGTCGCCAGTCGCCACGTGGAGACTAAATTTTTTGCTGTGGCCACTAACTTTCGGCGTTTAAGTCGCCATGGGATTTAAAAGTAATCAATTTCTGGTATTCCCAGTCCCCATCGTGAAATGTTGATATATATTTTTTTTAAATTAAGACCAAAACACATAACAAACATTATTATTATCTTAACATTTCAGAATGATCTGTTTAACACAGCAAACTATTAAATATATTCGAATAGCAATGTTATTCGTAACAGTTTGAATCTGATGATTTTACATAGACTGTAATTTAAATATATATATATATATATGTAAGATACCGATACGCCTCTGTATAACGGGCGCATCTCGGTATAACGAACGCACATCGATCTGTCTGTAACGAGCGGTCGATCACCGCTATCACACATCCCAGTAATAGATATCCATCGTTAATGTAGTCGTGCACAAGTAGGAGAAATAAGCAGGCATTTTCCTGGGAACTAGCTTTTATTCCAATTAATTACAAGTCTCTTCATAAGCTAGGCCCAGGGGATAGTTTGAAGAGTCTTTTACCGGGGAAACATCGTCTTATCGTTCATATTTCGGCGAATTGCCGGACTTACAACGGCAAGGATGCCGTCGCACTTCGAAGAATACTGGCCGTAGTTTTTGTGGAGAGTGATTAGAGTCAAAAGCCATGCAAAAAACACGCTCCTGACATTATATACGGCCGGACCACCGCTAGGGACCGCTTTGCAACTTATGAAATAATGTCATTTAATTGGCTAATTACTTTTGACTCATATCTGGGTAAGCAGCCCAGATAATTAACATGCAACATCTAACCACCGGTAGAAGAGAGATGCGCTAACGTCAGCACTTTTAATCTTAACTAGGATTCAAAATTGATATCTGTTCGTAATAAATGTATCGTAAGGAAAGTTAAGTTACAGGGGCAACTAGAAATGAAGGCAGGGCTTTAAAATTTTGACACACGATTTAGGGATTTTAAACTTTGAATTTTTATATTTTAGTTTTTGATTTGGAATGGGTTTAACTAACTATCCTTTCATATCAATCCACATTCGTTCACATTCAATATTTTTTCATACTTTTTCACATTCATTTCACATCCCCCCCCCCTTTAAAAATGAGCGCCACAGTACTTGCCAGCAAGGGCTGTGGGGCTCAACCCCATAAGTTAAACACATTTTAAACTAGGCTATCGATTTTTTTTTTTTTTTTTTTTTTTTTTTTTTTCTACGGAATTCTAATTAGACTCTCAAACTGCTTGGGCTTACTTTTACATAAAATACTGGTACTATTTGATGATATACACTGAAGATTAAACATATGACATATATTGTAAACAAAACACACAGCTGCAGCAAAAAAAAAAATTGAACATTTCTCGCGAGAACATTGTGTGCTATTTTTTTTAAAGTCTTTTAGCACATTTCGAAAGTTTCTGTTAACCAATATGTCCTGTTAGAATTGTTCGTGGATTATATTTGGTTCATCAGGAAAGGGAAACATTGCACCTTTCTTCAAACATACAATACAATAAAAACTAAATAATATGATACTTTAAAGCAGAAATATAATATGGCAATTACTTATATTATTTACAAACACAAACAATTAAAATATGCACTTAAACTTATAAAAATACTTCAACATGATATAAACTCTTATTCAAAATATTAAATTTAAAAAATATAGCATAAAAGATATTTCAAATATATTGTAAATATAGGACAAAACAATTACTATAAATGTAATAAAAACAACACAAACATGAAAATGTCATATGAGCAGTTACAAGGTCTGTTACTACTCCAAAATATCTACTTACAAGCATCTTTGGGCTTATAGGACACTAGTGGGAATTATTCTCAGGAGAGAAAAAAAATATTGAACTCGAAAACTTTGTAAAAATAGGAAATTCTAACCAAAAAATAAAAAAAATTTAGGCTATCCTTTCCACCATGCTCAGTGAGACATGGATTTCTAAACTCTGAGGTGATTACCATCCAAAAAAATGTGTCTCTTGCACAAGGAAAAAGGAAAAGTGGATGCCCAATAATCACCTACAGAGGGAAAGCGAAGCAGTTTTGCCAAATTCTCCATTCTACATGGAAAGAGAAAATGGGAAAACAGTTCGACTATAGACGGGAGGCCACGGAGCGGAGGACCCCTAACGTGTTCCTAGTTTTGTCATTGTATAAGTAATAAAAAAAATAAAAAGGTTAGCAGTACTTTAAAACTGCTCCGCCAACTACACCGCTGGGTTTTAAATTAACATCCAGCTGGGTCCTCATCCAAACACTAAAATGATAGAGGGACGATAGGAAAGCAAAAATAAAAAATTGAAAGATGAAAGAAATAGACGGGGGTTATTCATGGTAGAGTTTTAAATTTTGAGGAGGGTTATAGAATCTCAACTTGGAGGCGTGCACTATTTCAGAATCTCTCTTAAAATGTATACTGGGTTTATCAATTTCAAAACTTACATCAGATAGTTGTTTTAAGATAGTATATGGTCCAGAATATGGTGGAGTCAATTTACGTGTATTAGGATAGTGGAATTCTTCATACATTACAATGTCACCAACTTTAAACTTTACAGGAAGAAAACGAGCATCATAATGGATTTTGTTTTTTTTATGGTAAGCTATTGTTCTTTCCTTAGCCAATTTTCTAGCTTCTTCAACAGGAGGGTAATAATCATTATCTGGTAAAAGAGGATCATAAGGTAATTTTCCTAACAGCAAATAACTAGGTGGAAACTGAGTTACAGAATGCGGAGTAGCATTATATTGGTACAATACTTCATCTAAAAATTTTGTCCAAGGTAATTTAGTTGGTGATGAATTTACAATACATTTTAATCTGGTGACAATAGTTTGATTCAAACGCTCAATTTTCCCATTCGTTTCCGGGTGATGACTGGAGGTTAATCGGTGTTTGATATTATAATTACGAAGAAAACGTTTAAATCTAGAAGCTGTAAATGCTCCATTTCTATCAGTAAGTATTTTTTCTGGTACTTGAGTTTGAAATAATTGTTTCAAAATGTTTGTATAAGTTTCAGTTGTTACACTTTTTGACGCGAAACCCCACACATAGCGAGTTGCATGGTCTATGACCAAATGCAGATATTTCTTTGCCGAATTATAATGATTAAATCCGCCAACAGAGTCCAATGCCAAGCATTCAAAAGGTATATCCGTTGGGGGCATGAGCTGCAAGAAACCAAATCTTTTTTGCCTACTTTTTTTGTTGATTTGACAGGTATGACAATGTTTAACAAAATTTTCAATATCTTTATTAAGATTAGGCCAATAATATTGATTTGTAATTAAATTTATCATCTTATAAATTCCAGGATGTCCAAAATCTGTGTGGGCTTTTTCCAAGAGGGGTAAACGTAAAGCCATGGGGACGACAATCTTATACAAACTTTTCTTTTTAATCACAATAACATCATTAATTTCAACATATTTTTTACCATCTACCTTGACATTTTCTTTTTTCTGATTTTCTCTGATATCATTCAAGTTGAGTAAATGTGTATGATGTGGGGGGTCTTCTGAAACAGGTAATCTAGACAGCATATCAGCCTCTACATTAGTGGAGCCCTTTTTATATTTAATATCGTAGTCAAACATACTCAGTTTAAGGGACCAGCGGAAAAGACGTCCTCTTAAGTTTTTAACATTTTTTAGCCAAGTGAGAGCCGCATGGTCTGTATGAATGACAAATTTTTGACCGTGTAAATAATGGTAAAATTTATCTAGAGCATCCACAATTGCCAAACATTCGAGTTCAGTAATTGCATCATTTTTTTCATAGTCGCGAAGATTTCTAGAATGATATGCTATGGGGTGCAAAATACCATTTTCATCAGCCTGTTTCACAACACATCCCACTCCAAGACTTGATGCATCTACAAATAAATTACAAGGTGTTTTGGGATCAAACAATCTTAAGATAGGTTTTTGAATTAGAGCTGCTTTTAATTTTTCAAAAGAATTTTGACAGTCCTGGTCCCATACATAGGGAACATTTTTCTTTAACAAATTATTAAGAGGAAATCTAACCTCAGCATATTTATGAATGAATTTATTATAAACATTAGTAGATCCCAAAAAGCGTTGTAACTCTTTCACATTAGTTGGTGGTTTTAACCTCTTGATGGTTTCAATATTCGGGTTATCGGGTGTAATACAACCATTCGACACTTCATATCCAAGAAAATTAATTGTTTTCTTAACAAAATTACATTTAGACAGCTTTAATTTAAGATTTTCCTGGACACAAATATCAAAAATGATTTCCAAATGATGGTAATGTTCTTCTTCATTTTGTGAGAATACAATAATATCATCAAAATAACTGCATGCAAAGTCAATTTTATATTTATTTAGGATTCTTCGAAGGATACGGTTGAAATTTGCAGGCTCATTTTTCAAGCCGAACGCGAGACGCTTCCACTCAAAGAAGCCAAACGTTGTGGCAAAAGCTAATTTTTCAGTATCTTTAGGGTGGATAGGTATATGCCAATATCCACTTGCTAAATCGAGAGTGGAAAACACCTTAGCTTGCACCAGTTTGTCCAATAAAGTGTCGATTCGGGGTAAGGGTTCTGCATCTGTTTTGGTTATGGCATTTAATTTTCGGAAATCGACACACAACCGAGTTTTCTTTCCTTCTTCATGTTTATAAACTAAGGTTACAGGTGAAGAATAAGGGGAATGACTTTCTTTAATGATACCGGCTTTTAACAAATTTTGAACTTGTTCTCTAATTTCTTCTTCTTCCTTAGGGGAAGTACGATAAGCTCTAAGTGAAATTGGTAAGTCGGAAGTTAAATGTATTCTCTGGGGTTCCATGTTGACACATCCTACATCATATTTATCTTTGGCAAAAATACCGACATATTTGGCTAAGAGAGTAGGCAGTTTGTTAGGTGCAGACTGAACTTGGATAGGTTCAGTGGCGTTTACAAACTCCGGCTCATAATTTTCACCAAATATCTCTCTGCATTTTCCTTTTCTGAGACATCTTCATTAGGTTCTGACACGTGCAAGGAATTAACTGTTGGAATATTTCGTAATTGGTTCAGGAGAGGCACTCTTTGGTTATTTTGGAAAATTTGCATCTTAACACAATCAATATTTAACTGGAAACGTTGGCAATGGTTAAGTCCAATAAGGGTATAGGGTAATTTATTATCAATAACATAAAGATCAACATATTTGGATATGCGGCCAATTTTCAAATTAACACGACATTTTTCCTGCAAGGTGAGAATGCCTTGTGTTTGAGCGACCGATAGACCTTTACGAATTTTGGAAGTGTTTAACTGGAATTTTCGGACTAAATGTAATGGAATGACACTTAACGAGCTTCCTGAGTCGATCAAACAGGGTATTGAGTTTTCTGGTATCCCTAGAGTACTAATTTGACGTTTCTTTGGGTTTTCTTTGGATCCTTTTCTTTTTTCTATGTACCCGGGTACTATTAATTGTCATATATTACTACTTGGGTTTGCAGAAAAATCACTTTGTGTCTGATTTGGATTTTGGATTTGAATGTTTGGGTGTTGGGTTAGAGAAGAGGCCTCTAAAGATTGCTTTCGAAAAGGACAATCTCGTACCCAATGGTAAGCATTTGGAATATTAAGATTAAGGCATACACGGCATGGCGATGGTGGCAATGTAGCCTGGTAGTGTATATTTGGTCTAGGAGGAGACTGTTGAAATGGTCTCAAATTTTGGAAAGTTCTTTGAGGGTTAGGCACATTTGGGCGAATCTGGGGGTTTTGATAAGGGTATCTATAATTCCAGGATCGCATTGGAAAATTCTGCTCAGCGGTATTAGGACGATATGGTCGCCATTGTCTCAACTGATTTTGGGGAGTTGGGTCTGGTTTATTTTCAGGACTCTTGCCTGCTACTTCAAGCTTAGTAAGTTTAAAGACTAATTCTCTCCATTCTGTGGCAGTTTTAGGGGCATTAGTCACAATAAGTCTCTGCATCGAAATTGGCAAACCTTCTGATAACCCTTCTAGAATGAATTTGTTATCTAAACCCAGATTACGGCCCATTTTCGTTTTCTTTTGGTAGTACTCGTTGAGGTCATCACCTGACCTATACCGAATACTAGCAAAGTCGCTTAGGGATAGTGTATCTGGGGTAGAAAAATTTTCATGGAATAGTGAAACAAACTCATTCCAGTGTAAAACATTAAGACAGTTGTTAATGTACAGGGTAAGGGCGCTATCTTTTAAAAATTTCTGGATGTTTCTTATCTTCCAAACATCATCTTTTCTGGACTCAATACATACAGCCTCAAAATAAGCAAGCCAAGAGGCAAAGATCATCTTTGTTTCCGGTGAAAATGGGATAATTTCCGGATCTTTCGTTGTTTTTTCCCCACTATTTGCTGCATAGCTACCTACAGCGGCCTTTTTTATTGACTCTAATTCAGGGGTTGGGGCCTGATTTTTAACAGGTTGTTGGCTCTCTTGACTGATAGCTCCATTTATATTTACAGGGGAACTTTCTTTAAAAGGGTTTCTACTTTCATCAACTTCTGTGTTTTTTTCTTTTAAAGATTCGCTACCTTCACCTACTTGAGTGGATTTATCTTCTACACTCATTTTTATTACTTATTTTTACAATCTCATTAAACAAAATATAAAAAAATTACTTTTATTAGATTTTTTTTTTTTTTTTTTTTTCCTAAACAAATTGCCCCCTTTTTTCTCTTAATTTTTCATCAAATCCCGTTTAAATTTCAAAAATAACCAAAAATAATCTGC
Source organism: Maratus michaelseni (assembly GCA_963931845.1). Lineage (NCBI taxonomy): Eukaryota > Metazoa > Arthropoda > Arachnida > Araneae > Salticidae > Maratus > Maratus michaelseni. Next base: position 192,164,092 of record OZ007600.1, read on the forward strand.
TTTATTTAATCACTTAAGTTGTAACATAGAGATAATAATAAAATAATAAAAATAATAATAAAATAATAATAATAATAATAATAATAATAATAATAGTAACAAAAATATTTTTTTATAAAAATAACACTTTAAAAAAAAAAAAATTCAAATTGTTTTTCTATAAAATCCTTTTACTGTTAAAAAAAAAAAAAAAAAAAAAAAAAAAAAAAATAGTCTCTTTCCGTTTTTTAATTTCTTCATAAAAAATAAAGTCTGTTTTTTTTTGTTTTTTGTTAATCCATTTGATTGCACAGACTACTCACTTGAAAAAAAAAGAAAAAAAAAATTATCACCATTTAAACTGAAACCTAAAGAAAACACAAAAAAAAAGAACAGCCCTCCTTCTGCTGGCTGGAGATCGGAGATCGTTACTGCATTGAACTTTGACCTTGATCTTAACACAAAACAAGTGGTTGTCTGTGACACACTTTTTTGCTCTTCTCTCTGCAGCAAACTAGGTCATCTGAGATACCGTCTTTTGAAAGTGAAGTAGGAGAAAACCCATGCAATAAAAAATGTTTTTCTTTTGAATGAGCAAGGAAATGTTTTCTTGTTTTCTAAATATCCGAGATGAAAAGGAAGAAAAAAAAAATTGTTTGATAGATGATCAGAAACACAGAATATTATTTGATAACTTAATGAGTGAAGCAGGAGCTCTTTCATTGACTGACTGTAGATATTTATTTCATCTTCATAACTGCTTTTGTACCGAAAATAAATCTATTTCCGATTTCGCTTTCCACAGTTCAGAAAATCTTTTATCAGAAAGTCGTTTTCTTACGGTAGAAACGCTGAACTCATGAATTGGAGAGTTGAAAACACTTGTTACCCGCACAGGAGCCTTCTCATCCTTACCAGACTCTCTGTAAGATACCGATACGCCTCTGTATAACGGGCGCATCTCGGTATAACGAACGCACATCGATCTGTCTGTAACGAGCGGTCGATCACCGCTATCACACATCCCAGTAATAGATATCCATCGTTAATGTAGTCGTGCACAAGTAGGAGAAATAAGCAGGCATTTTCCTGGGAACTAGCTTTTATTCCAATTAATTACAAGTCTCTTCATAAGCTAGGCCCAGGGGACAGTTTGAAGAGTCTTTTACTGGGGAAACAGGGGGAAACAGGGAAACATCATCGTCTTATCGTTCATATTTCGGCGAATTGTCGGACTTACAACGGCAAGGATGCCGTCGCACTTTGAAGAATACTGGCCGTAGTTTTTGTGGAGAGTGATTAGAGTCAAAAGCCATGCAAAAAACACGCTCCTGACATTATATACGGCTGGACCACCGCTAAGGACCGCTTTGCAACTTATGAAATAATGTCATTTAATTGGCTAATTACTTTTGACTCATATCTGGGTAAGCAGCCCAGATAATTAACATGCAACATCTAACCACCGGTAGAAGAGAGATGCGCTAACGTCAGCACTTTTAATCTTAACTAGGATTCAAAATTGATATCTGTTCGTAATAAATGTATCGTAAGGAAAGTTAAGTTACAGGGGCAACTAGAAATGAAGGCAGGGCTTTAAAATTTTGACACACGATTTAGGGATTTTAAACTTTGAATTTTTATATTTTAGTTTTTGATTTGGAATGGGTTTAACTAACTATCCTTTCATATCAATCCACATTCGTTCACATTCAATATTCTTTCATACTTTTTCACATTCATTTCATATATATATATATAAACAAATGTTTGAAGTGTGTTTTGATTTTTATACTGCAAAATAACCTCACAAATTCGTATTTTCTTTCATATGTACTTTTGTCTGGCAAAATCAAAATAAGAAATATTATTTTTCTGATATTCCCCACTATCATGATTGCTTAGCTTATAAATATTTTTTTTAAACCGTATCTTGCCCAACTTTATCTTCTGAATGTACATGATTTAAGATTTAATTAATATTCAAATTTTGTTGTACATGTGTTTATATTAAATAAATTACTTTACACTTTGAATTCCTGAGTTTTTTTTTTTTTTTTTTTTTTTTTTAAGATTTTTACTAAATATAAATATAAACACTATTATTTTTATGCGTTTGTTTTACAATTGTGGCCACTGGATTTTTTGGGTTTAGGAGCCAGTGACTCCTTCCAAATTTTGGGAATCTGCACCTGTACTACGTTGGCAATTGCTGTTGAAAGAAATGAACTAAATATGTGTTTTGTAATTGTGAAAAGATGGTTTTAAAAAAATCTTATTTTCATTTTTGACAAAACTCTGACTTTTTCATATCAAGTCACTAGAATTTAATCAGCATGAAATATTTTAATGAACCATGCTCTTATTACCTATAATTTCATTAGAATAAACTTTTGTTTTGATTTTTGAAAGTAAAAATAATTTACAATTTATTTCAATAGTACATAAAACTATAAGTGGACTGCATTGAACAAAATATAAAATGTTTCATATTTTTTTAATGAAGGTATTAATTTATGCATTAACATTTTATTCGAAATGAATTGAATTTTATTAGAGTCTTTTTTTACCATTAGCTATCTGAAAGATAAATTGGTCAGGAATGAACCAGGTTTACACTTTGATGAAAAGATTGTTTAGAAAAGTATAAATGATTAAAAACTTAATTAACAATGTTCAACAGTGAAAAATAATTAATCAACTCCAGGATGACCAGACATATGATAATTTGAAATTTCTGTAGTCTTCAAGGGATTTTACAATCATTTTACTTAAATTTCTTGTAAATAGTTCTGATTTATCCTATAAATGATTACAGCATATGGAAGTACCATAAATCACGACTATATTTTTAATTTAAAACAAAAAGATGCTTTAATTTATTTCAAATTTAAACAGTATAAAGATATAGACAATGAAATATAAACTCATCTTTTTGGGGGAAGATATATATAACTTACTTTGTATCTTTGGCCATTGAAAATATTAGATGAAAAACATGATCATCTGTCAGCATAGGTAGCTTTTCAGAATAGTCTTCCAGAGTAGTATTGTTACTAAAACATCCCAGTAACCGTACAGTATCTGTTAAACTGGTGTGGCATATCTATAAAAAATATTATTACATTTTAAATAATTATAAATAAAAAAGTTTTTTTTTTTTTTTTTTTTTTTTTTTTTTTTAAATAAGCAACATTTTTTATAGTAAATATTACCATTTATATATCAAAAAGGCATTTTAATAAAAACCACCAGAATCTCCACAATTAAAATGGTTACAGATGGCGTATATTAATTTAAGAATGCATAATAAGATACATAAGAATGCATAATAAAATACATAAGAATGCATAATAATTAAGAATGCATAATAATTTAAGAATGCATTTAATTTTAGCCTATATTTATTATTTTAGTCAACAGCAATTTTTTTGAAAACACAGCATTTATCTGATTTATAAGGCAAAAGGAAAGATTAACCAGTTATTATACATATATATATATATATATATATATATATATATATATATATATATATATATATATAATTAAATTAGGATAAATAGGCACAAAAGTGCAAATAAAGTTATTTTTACATTACTGTTAACATCAAACTTTATATTTAAATAGTTCATAAGCAAACAATTTCAATTAGTGTGTATAAAGTGGCAAAAAAAATGAATATATAAAAAATTTGGTAGTTAATCAGTTACAGATTAACCGGACTGACACCATATTTCAATCAAAGAGAAGTTTTCTCTTCACAACCCCCCCCCCTCCCCCCATCTTTAACATTTTTAACAGTCAATTACTATCTGTTACGCCACCGTACATTGTTTCTGTATTAACTTATGCTAATTTAATTCATGAATCTATTTTAATTAACCACTTAACTTATTCTTATAATCATTTTTCTTTAAAGTCCTTTTTCTTTCTAAAAAACTCAAATATTCCGTTAAAGTAATGTTATTCTGTTATTAAATAATAATATTAATCAATAAATCAAATGCTTTATTCAATAAAATCATTAACATAATATTTAGTAAAATTATTCTCAGTAAAAGATACGTTTTTCGCGTGTCAAAACAAACAATCACGAAATATTCGAAGTCCAAAAAAACAAAAATCATAATTATTAAATATTAATTATTTTGTATTAAAACCATATTCAATCTATAGATCTAAAATTTTACTTCAAGAATCCATTTACAGTTTTTTAATACGTTGCTTAGTGCGGAAGTTATGGCAGGAGATTCTATTTATTCAATTCTCTTTTCAAAGTTCGTGCGATTTGTTGTGCTAAAATTCTAGACATTTTGAGCAGCCTTCTTCCCCAAAATACTTGTTGTCGGAGGTCACGTGACAGGATTTCTCCAAAGAAATAGTTTGCAGTTCATTGCACTCCGGTGGGGAAGCTATTCCAACTCCGCGTCGATCCGGGTATTTTTTCAACGCCGTTGCCATTCAGGAGTGACTTTATTTTCTATACATCTCAACTCTGCGTTGCGTAGCGAGCGCTCGATGCTCATTGGCTGAAAGTTTGTTTTAAAAAATCTAACTGATTTTTGAGCACGATGTTTTCAATCACTTGTCAGCGAGGGATTAACGCGTTCGGTTGCTCTATTTAAGCTGCGGACCTTTGGGTCCCGCAGAGAGTCTTCGTTTCAACGATGTCAGCTTCGGCAGTCTTCAAAGTTAGTACTTAACAAATGTCTGCATTTTAGAGTGAAAATTCTCTAGCTTGAAACATTTCAAGTCACTTTTCCTGACAGTTAGCAGCTTCATCAAACCAACCATTCCGGCCAGCCAGCTATTTCAGTAGTAACTCCGTCTAGATAGCTTTGAATTCAACTAAGCTTCGCTAGAGTCTTATAGCCTGTAATCTCCAGTAATTGAACATCTTCAGACGTCGAAGTTCTGTTTCTCCCTTTTGAATTTACTCAGCGTGCTCCATCGTCTATCATCTTAGGCCCGTAGCATCATCTTTAATTAGAAGTTGTAGCTTCAATCCATTCGGGTAAAGAAGTTCCGTTTTAAGCAATTTTAATTTCACCTCTCATCATTGTCTCTTCAAGCAATATGCAGTAATCGTTTATCTTCATATATTTCCTGTAATAGTTATACTTCAAGAATTTATTTCATCATTGTGACTTTACCTTAATAACTTTACGTAATTTTATACAAGAACTTATATCTGAACATTCTAATTGTTAAATAACTTAATTCATGAACTCCCCATGATACAGCATGGTTGTCTACAAGTAAATTTATCATCGATATAATAGATTAAGATTTACTTAAATTTAGATTTTACTATGATCAATTTATTGAATTTATATAAGATCTGAAATCCTACTATAGAAGTATGTTGATTCAATATAATGATATGAAATTAAATGTTTGATGTTTTGGTTGGCCAACTACATTTTTTTACACGCTTATGTTTATGTGTGGTTACGATAATAAAATCTATGTGTGCTAATTCTTCTGTGTCTTCATTTCAAGGTTGGGTGAGTGTTACATTTATTTCTTTTACATCTTAATCTAATAATCGATTTCTAATTTAACGCTCTTTTCCAATTTATTTAGTGTTTATTTTATCGTTTGTCCGGCCTTTTTCTTAATGACTTTGCAATTTATCACTGTCATGTCGATTATTGGATTAATTTCCACTGTAAGATCATGTGCCGTGATGTTGTTTTGGATTGGCATTATTTAAACTATTTCTTTAATTTTAACTTCATCATTTTTTGCCTCTTCATTTTCCAAATTAATTTTTCTGAGTCTTTAATTTTCACACCAATCCGAAACAACGTGACACTATCCTTATATCTGAAACTGCAAAGACCTTTTTGGAGATACCAAATTGGTACAATTTGTTTTGCTTTATGATTAAATGCAAAATAACATATTAGTTAATTACTATCTTTGTATTGAGAGTATAAATATGGAAATTAACTCATGTGATCTCATAGATACAACAACAGCAATAAGTTTTTTTTTTTTTTTTTTTTTTTTTTTTTAAAGGATAGAAATAGAGTGATAGATTCTATATTATTAACACAATTGATGCTATATTATTAACACAATTGATGCTATATTATTAACACAATTAAGTCCAGAACAGTATTTTTTTTAATAATTCGAAAGTGAGGGAGGGGAAACATCCAAAAATAAAGGAGTTTATATTATTTGCTATTATTATAATTAAATTAATTTATTCTTTGTGCTGTTGCTTGGAGTTAATAAATTTCACACACAGATTAAAAGGTGGGGGGGGGGGAATGAAAGAAACAAAAAAAAAATGTGAACAAAGCAACAAAAAATATCAGATTTTACAGTATGAAAATAGACTCATAACAAGAGGTCAAAAACAATTAGAGATTTGAATACCTAGAAAAAATTTTACATAATTTTTTTAAGTATGTATACAGACATAACACATATTTATAAATAACAAATTTTCAAACTTTTATACTGTCTCAAACATTAGTTTAATAAATCTATTTTTCAAAGAACAGGATGTTAACTTAAAGTTAATAACAAAAATTCATAAGAAAAAACACCCCCTCCCCCTACAAAACTAAGAATTAACTAAAGTAAAATTTAAATGAAAATAAATAAACGTATGAAAGAATATGTTTTTATCAAAATATAAGACATCTGTTCATAAGACAAATTCTGCTAACAAAACATTGCATATATAATTTTACAATTAAAAATTGTCCTTGTGATGAATATATTTAATTATTTATATTATGTAAAAAGGGCCTTTATCAGAATCTTTAAATTTAAAATACCAAATTATGGAAAAAAGATGAAAATGACTAAGATTGAATGAACATTTTGTGAACTACAATAAACTTTGATTATTATCAATGGATAGACATGCCTAAATGTTTTTACAAAAGATTTTTATGAGTATTTAAGTAATTAAAAAATTAACTTACTTCAGATGCAAAAAACCTTGCATTAGCAGGTTCATATCGCATTGCCATTGCCAAAGTATGAAACAAAGTTCGAAGGAGGATTAAAATTTCTTTCTTTTCAACTAAAAGAAAAATTATATTTATTTAAGTTTTCAGCAAGTTTGATGTGTATATTTTCTGTTTTACTAAATTATTTTTGTTAAAAGTATTAATATTTAAAATGAAAAACAAACAATCAGTAAATTTAAGTACAGAATGATTATAAATGAGGATTAAACAATTTACATTTACAACATGTCGTAATAAATAATACTTAAAAAGAAAAGATTTTCCAAAAACTTTTTTTAATGAAATCATTAAGAAAGAAAATTGGAATATTAATTACAACAGTTTATAAAATTTAATATAATTGTTGAGGATTTTTTAACTATAATTATAAGAATTTTTTTTCTTACTAATGTCATGTTAAACTTAATTAAAAAACATTGTCACAACAGATGTTTAAAGCTTTCTATTTTCAACTAAATTTGACATACATTATTATTCTGAATTTATATCTTTGTAACTCTCTAATTAGCAAATTTCTTATTTATTAGTTATTAAAAATACACAAATAAAAGAACCATAGAAACAGACAATAATTTACATGTTTCTTCATAAGCTGGAGTAATTTATGTGATCACTCAATGATATTATAAATAGAGAAAAATTAAAACAGGAGAAAGTAACCCCCCCCCCCCCCAAAAAAAAAAAAAGGTTATTTAAAATTTGAATGTAAGCAAGATTTTTGGTAGAACATGCTTAAAATGCCATAAGCCATGAATAGAATTACAGATATGAAATGTACACTGGCTGGATGTGTAATCCGAACATGAAGTTCCATTTTTAGTCTTTTGCCGCACAAAGTCTAATTACTTTTGTGAGTTTGACAATGTTAAAATTACTAATTTCATGCTCCAAAAGTTAAGATTATACTAATTCCCATCCAGGGTTGGAAATTAGCAACCGTTAGTCATCAAATGCAACTAAGTTATTGCACTTCACAGCTACAAAATTATGCCTAGTCATCATATTTGATGCCTAGCTTCCTTTCACTTTAATTTTTGTTTAACGAACGCTTTCATTCGTACTTTAGCGTAAGTTTTTCCTCCCGCCACATGCAGCTCAAGAGCACCTGTTTTCGATAGAAGATTGAACAGTGACACGTGTCTTAGACTTTCTTGCACCAAGCAATCACCTGTAAGTGGACACCATTTTAACCAGTAACTGATAAAACTGACCTTAGAGATTACACCCCTAAAATTCTTGCATACCTTGAATGAAAGCATGGTGCAATATAGATTTACAGCTTGGAGGTCGGGATGTACGTTTTAAAATGGTGAATCTCGATTTATCTTCCTACTTTACATTACCATTTGCAAGTATAAACATTTGAATAAAGTTTTGAATTTTTAGGAAAGCCAGTTTTTATTTTGTTTTAGTGATTAATAAAGTGGTAAAGTGTTTAATATGTACAGCCCCCTCCCCTTGCCCTTAACACGTAAAAATAGAAGCATTGTTAACATTGTTGCAAAATAAATGAGAAAATATGATATAACATAAAATTTTAACCATGAAATGCAGAAAAATGGTCACAACTTTAACAGATGACAGAACACTATACATATATTTTTTTTTGTATAGGAATATAACGACTTTTGAAGTGTAAATAAAGGTATTTCAGTCACTTTAAGTTATTTGTTATAATGTAAAATTTTCTACTACATTATAAAATTTAATCTTTGCATTGCATCAGCATGCATTTGGGTGATTCCATAATATGGAAAGACTAGTGCAGGCATGCACTTATACAATTGCAACAAATTTCAACACTTGTTATGTTATTACTTCATTCCTCATGCTCTAAAGTACTTTTGTATTAAATTTTATAACATTAGTTTTCTGATGATGTAGATTGTTTCTGTTTGGAAGGAGGGGACATTGGGTACATGAATACTCCGTTCCTAAATCTTTGAAAATATAAGAATTTTGGACACTATTGGCCAATTTAAACCATTTTGCACGATTTTAACAAAAATCCTAACTAAGCCCAGAGGGGGCCCCCTACTGAAATGGGAGGCCCGGTGCAGCAGCCCCACGTGCCCCTGCATAAGTCAGGCCCTGGATTAGTGGTATTCTACTGTATTACATTATGTAATATTATTACAATAATTTTCTTTTCTTAAGGTAAGTAAAAAATCTCTTTAATGTGAAAGATGGATTATTTTTTTCTCTATTATTAGATACGTATCAAGACTAGAATTACTGTTTCATGATTTAAAAAGAAAACATATGGTTATTTACATTTCTATAAGATCTCTGAAAGCATGGAATTTTTATTAAAGTTTTTGAGAAAATATTTAGCAGGAGGGTTGGAGTACAGTATAAATCAATTTGGAAAAAAGAGTGTGCGTATATATAATTTAGAAGTATTGATATAATTCAATATTTTAAATATATTATGTTAAATTGAGTTTTTAACTAATACCATTCCATAAAAGAGTAAAGAGATATGTATTGGTTTGATCAATAAAGATGTATTTGTACAGTTATCATCAAGTAAACATCTAGCATTTAAATTGAAAATGATTTGGATTTGGATTTTTAGTGCCTTCGGATCAGAACAGAAAATATAGAAAAATTAATCTTACCTGTATGCCATGGTGGTTTGGGTGGTTCAGCCAGACAGCCCTCCATGGAAACTAGGACTGACATCACATATACAAAACCACCCACTTTACGAAAAACCGTCCTTGTTCTATGACTTTCTCTTAGGACATATAACAGTGACTAAATATAAAGAAATAAAAAAAGTTGTGCTAAGCAATTGAGTCTTATTACTTATATAAATTGTAACACTTCAAAAAATAAAATCTTAAACCTACTTTAGTAGCCATATTTTTTTTTTTCTTTTTGAAACCAACTGCTTCAAGGTAAGAAACATACAGAAAATTCAACTACTAAATAATTTCTGTTAATATAGTTTTCTACTTTTTAAAAAAAAAATTATTACCTTTTATTTACCTTATTAAAATCCATTAATCCTCAGAGCATCTGAGGATTTTACTACATTTTTATAAAGATGCTAATAACACTCAGTTGAACTTTGATACTACAATACCTTTAATATCCTTTCACCTTCAATGTTTCTTAAAACATATTTCTGTTCAAAATATTTTTGTTTACAGCTGGTTTATACTACGTTCAGATCGGATAGTTAAGATATCTTAGACCACTGAACTCACTGAGTGAGTTCCAGAAACTCACTTAGTGAGTTCGAACTTTCCATTGCTAGATACAGTCAGTACCGCTCACTCTGATTGGCTCTGGAGGCCGATTGGCTGTTGAGTTTGCTTTTAACATATGGGCATGCGCACTGGACACGGTGATGTTGAGTGAGTTATCTTAAATGCGTTTGGCGGTGTGGACAGGTATTCAATTCCGGGGAGGTACCACCTCAAAAAAGGACGTCTAAGTTATCTTAAATGTCCGATGTGAACAGGGTATTAGGCTGTTTTTCAAATTTAAAAAGATGGGGGGGGGGGGATACAGTGTCACAAAATGGGTCATTTTAATTTTTGTATTTTCCTTTATAATTTTTATCATCTGATTTTAATGTGCTTCTAATTATGTTTAATTCACAGCCTTTCCTATATATATTGACACGTTTCTTCATGTTTTAGTCGACCATGCATGCAATCTCCATTCTTCAAGTTTTAATATTACCATAATTGTCATTTTTCAGTACAGAATATAGCCATCTTGGAGAAATATCTTGCTTCTCTTTCTCATTTCTCATAAGATTGGAGAAGGCATTGCATGACTGAGGACTAGAAGCGAGAAATTTTCAGAAAATCTTACCAGCTAAGGATTTATTATACCAGCCATCAAGATGCAACATACACTTGAAAATTGTTATGACAAAATTATGAATATATACAACAGAGAAAAGTTTAGTGTAAAGGTAGAACCTAGTGCTGTGTTTGCATCACGGCAATTGGAAGAAATATGAAATATGTCTAAAATAAAAATAGAAAAAGGTTTTTAGTATTCAGTTATATTATGGTCTATGAAGAAAAATTGTTTGTGGTGTATTTTAATGTTTCTCTGTTACAAACATAAGGAAATAGATATGAATTTCTTCGGTGGCACTAAAACATACTTTCTGCAGAATATGGGGCAAAGCATTTATCATTCATTTACAGGGTCCCACAAAAGAATTTGGTTACATAATGGTCTATGTAGAAAATTGTTTGCAGCGTATTTTAATTATGTTGAACTACTTCAAACATCATGAAAGTAGAATATGATGTGCTTCGTATTTATCGTTTATTTACAGGGACACAAAATATTTCAGAAAGTGTGTTTGCTGAAAGTGCATTTTTCGTTATGGTAAGCGTTTTTAAATTTAACTAAATTTTTGCATACTACATGGTGTGTATAAATATTATAGATCATTACAGGGCAAGACAAAAGAATTCGTAAGAATTATGGAGTATGAGCTTGAATTACTTAAAGGGGTTTTTAAATTGAGTTATGCATTTTCAAGTTGAATTATATTTAGTATACCAAGAGATATTTGTAGAATATAAATAAAATCATAAACAGGGTCATACATGGCCACTTATGGATAATTTCTGGAAGTGTGATTTCAGTAGTTCTAAGCGTGTGTTTGCGTCAATTAAATTTTAGCTAAATATGTGGCATGTATAAAAATCTGTAAGTAATATACACTGCTGTACAAAAGAATTCAAGTACAATTCCGTGTATTGGTAGAAACTGCTGAAGGTAAATTTTCAACTGTGTTATGCATTTTCTTAGAACACTAAATTTTAGCATACTATGTAGATTATATACAAATCTATAGATCATATACAGAGCTGCACAAAAGATTTGGAGTACCTTTATGGCTATGAATGGTAATTGTTGAAATCTGGCTTTTAAATGTGTTATACATTTTTTTTAAATGTTCACTTATGCATCCTCTTTACCTTATTAAACGGCAAAGTTTTGTTATTCTCAAAGTGTTTCATAAGCTATGCTTGACACATGATTTTTCTTTCCTGTTATTCATATCATGATGAACAGTAATTGAAACTACGGATTGATTTCAAGTGGCTTTGGTATGAACTAGCAATAAGTTCCTTGTGTACCTGGATTCATTTGCCAAATAATCTATTTATTGATCTTGAATTCTATTTATTTATTTTAAATACCTTTAAACATATTTATATGGAACAAAAGTTAGATTGAGCTATCACTATATGACATATGAGCAATTCACTACTCTATGAAAACCTGGAAATAGATATTAATAATGTAAAAAAATAGCAAACTACATTAACAGAAATTATACTTTCTATGACTACAGCAGTTGAAATTTCCATAAATAATGATGCCTGTAATTTACAAGAATATGCAACTACAGGTAAATGATAAAGCTTGCTATATTCTCAGAAGACAGTACATTACCAAAAATAACAGAAAAGCAAGAAGACCATTCAGTTTGACAGACAATATGAATCAGTTTGACGATGCTCGTGTGACTATATGAAAATATTTTATTACGGTGTTTTTAAATAGCATTTTATAAAGTTATTTCTAGCTAAAAATTAGTTTTTGTATTAATTTTAAATGAATGCCATTATAAAAATAATACATGCATGTGCATATAATCATATACACACAAAAAAAGAAAAATATATCTAGACACAATATCTTGCAAATTACCTTTAAAATATGAGTTTTCAGGTCCAATGCTAAAACTGGAGCAGTGTGCATTAAACCTAGAAGTGTTCCCATATCATCATCACCGCTAGTACTTAACACCAGTTGTTGGACAATACCCAGAGCTGCCTGACGACAAATATGATATGGAACCATGTTATGCGCACAACGGGCACCTCCACTTTCTCTAAATACACCTGGAAAGAAATGTTTAAAATAATGATGTAATCATTTGCAATAAACAGTAACTTAACTATATTATGATACCCTAAAATTGAAAATTTATAGTACAATTCATTTTAATTTTGTTAAAATTTCATTTTAGTTTGTAAGCATGTCAATCTGTATAGACAAGGGTTGTCCATAATGGATGGCACCCTTTAAAGTTTTGTTTGCTGTGTTTTCAAATGCTTGTTGTGACTAGCTTGTTTAAAAAAAAAAAAAATTAAAAAAAAAAGAATCCATTTTAAATGATGTTCTTCTTAAAATTACATTAGTATTATTATAGGCGCAGTTAAGTTTGCTGGCTTCTTCCGCTAAATATTTGAAATAGTTCCCTCTCAGAAAAATGTAATTCTAACATTACTATGATTTCTGCATTTTTTACATGGTGTTCCTATATCATAGGGGCCCTCAAGGCCTCATGACCAGCACTGTAAGACATATCTGCATCACATAAGATGTGTGTGTATAGTTACTACTACTACACCGAGATAAAATTGTTGCAAGTTTTGAGTAGTGAATAATGGCAGTCTTCATTGCTTATCACCAGCTGACATGCGCCCTTGCTTACTGAAAGGTTGTACAGGCCTGGTGTAGACTTTTATGTTGTGACGGATAAAGCCAGCACTATGAAATTGAGCATGAAGGTAATTCAAAGTGCACCCAAGAACCACTCGAAGAGATTTTTTAAAATTAGGTTGTAAGGGAATTTTTACTGGATTTTTGCAATAGGTACTTTCTTTCACTATGCACATCATTGTTTCTAAATATCACATAATTTCAATCTTTACTGCACAGAATAGAACAAAAAAATGCACTTTCAGATAAAGTGTATCTCAAAACTGTAATGCAATTTATGAATTTTTAAAGATAATTTTAAAAAAAAACTTTGATTAAAAAAAAATTTTAAACATGTAATTTTTGCTTTTAATTTTAATAAATGTCAAACTTTAAACAATTAGTTTCTCCATTTTGTTTCTTTGCAGAACATTGAGACATTAATAATGGAACCTTTTTTTTTATAAAATCATTTTAAGATAAATTTAACTGGTAATTAAAAATTAATATTACAAATTACATGATATTACAAACAGCCAAAATTAAGCATAAATACAGTGCGACTCAAAACAAAAAATTGAAAATGTACTAAATCACTCCTGATGAGAGATGTTTTATCAGAAGCGGTCTAAGTAACGCTGTTTAGGAGTGAACATTTTAAAACATATTTATAAACTTTTATATCAAACTTTGATTATAAAAGTAGAAAAAGAGACTATGCTTCAGTAAAGAGAATAAGCTTCCCATACGTGTTTGTATATAGTACAAAACTATGAATGTATCGCCAAATACAAATAAAAAAGCATTACTTATGCCACACTCTCTAGTATGTAATCTAAATATGATCAGGTATTGCTTCATCACTTGAAAATTTGATATTAGACATAATTACCTCTAAGAAATAGAATGTTAATGAAGTATGGACTTTAAAATCAAAAGTTTAAAGGGGTAAAAACGGATGAAACATTTATGGAAAAAACACTTCTAAAAGTAGGAATTTCTCATGATTTTTCTAAAAAAATCTTAGGTTTTAAACTTAAAAAATGGTATATTTATTTACTTCTAATATTAAAGAGACGTTAAGATGGTAAAAACATGTGAAAATAACAATTTAGAAAATTTAGATTTTGCAGGGAATAATGTTTAAGGTTGCAGACGCTCTATTATAATATTCTTTATTAAATTTCAAATTTTTAAAGATTGAAAAAAGTAGAAAAATCGATTTGTTTTCCCTGCACTGTGAGAGACAATCTTACCAAGACATACACACCAACTTTTCTAAGCAATGGAATAAGTTTAAATGCCAATCATTATAACAATGAAAACATTTATAACTAAGAAAAATTATTGGAAACTAGGTAAGAAAAATGACTCATATTTTGCTGTTTCCTGAAAATATAGTTATATATGCTGTGGGTTTTCGAAAATTAAAATTTTTAACATTTCACTTTTAGAGATGTTTTAGTCTTTTCACACATATTCTGAGATTTGTTGCACATGCCATCACTTCTTTTTATATTAAAAATGTAATCATTAAACTGTCAAATATAGCTGAATATATAGTTTTTAATATATACAATACCTTTGCCAATCTTGGGCCATAAATCTCGCATATGTGTTTTAAAAACAATATTACAGTTAGAATTTTGTCAAATTGGCATGTAAGCAAATTTTTTTTTTTTTTTTTTTTTTTTTGCTGACTTTTTAACTAAATTTGGCATGTACAGGTATGTTATGATACATGCAAGTACTGAGAAATTTCCATAATTGAGTACAAATGGCATATTTTAGTGAGCATATGGTTTGGCAAATAATTACTGCATTGTTGTTTTGTTAACACAGTTTTAACCACATTATTTCTAGCATACTTATGGTATCAATGTTACAATTGTGCACTTTGTACTTCATAATATATTTTTTTTTTCAAATATCTAGTAAAATTTATCAATTACTGTTTGTTTTTTTTGTTACCTATTTGATGAGAAAATTTTTATTTTTAATGGACCTAAAATTTAAGTTTTGTGAGAACATCCAGACATTTTAGCAACATTGGGAAAGAATTTGCCCAATCTTTTAAACAGCTTATTCCCATTACATAGT
Source organism: Maratus michaelseni (assembly GCA_963931845.1). NCBI lineage: Eukaryota > Metazoa > Arthropoda > Arachnida > Araneae > Salticidae > Maratus > Maratus michaelseni. The sequence goes on from OZ007600.1 coordinate 192,179,646, forward strand.
TATATTAATTGTAATTTAAATTTTAATATAATTTCAACCTTACGTGCATTGATGTCAGGACATGTGGAGTCCGAAATGAGTAAAAATTATAAGATTTTTATCTCAATTGTCAATAAATGTTTCCTATGAAGGATAAAAATGCACACATACATTCTGCTAAATGCAATATCACTTTCACCACAAAAGCCTTTCATCTTTCTCTGACTAGAATCATAAGTTATTATTTGAAAACATTTCTATCTGACAATGAAAATTTACAGGGATATAAACTGAATAGATATTTAGCATTTTACTGATTAAATTACGTGATGTTAAAAAAATGTAATTTCTATTATAGCTTTAGATTTTTATAAAGTGTTGCAAAATGATTTTGCCAAAATTTAAATGAAAAAAATCCTTTTAATTTTCACATAGTAGTAAGAATTTTTAGGCTTAAGGGAAAATGACTCATTTTCACACAGCCATAAAATGCTTCAAATTGATGTATGAAAATGTGCATTTTCTTTTAAACTCAGTTTCAAAGGCAGATTTTGGCCATTTACCCCCCTTTAATAGTTTTAGTGCATGGTTAATCTGTGAAAATTAAAACAATTTACCTTTGTGATGCGGGACTTTAACCTTGGTCTAGGCTGAACTAAAAGAGAAAAAACCATCTCCTTTAAAACAATCATTGTAATGTGTTTCATTTTTATGAGTGAAATTGCCGAAATACATTTACATGTGTCATTTTCACCGATGGAAGCATTGCATCCTTCTATGATTAAGGTTGATGTTTTTTTAAAATTATTTATGTGCAAAGAGAGGATTTACTGTTAGTATGGAATAAGCTATGGTTAGATTTTATGTGCAGCACATAATTCCATTAAATTATTATAAGCTGCATTGTTCATTTATTGAAAACCTATTCATAGGAAATTACTTATAAGAAAGATTAATTTTTTTACAAAATTGCTAATAAAAATAACATATAACAAATAAAATCAAAGTGTAATACAAGTCAATGATATGCATGGTTCAGTTGTCATGGTAATTCAGTTGTAATTTATTGTTATTATGAAAATTTTCTATTTAAAGTATGGTCTACTTTTCTTATATAATCGGTATATTTGTCAAACCTATTTTTTAGAAAAATAACAAATTTATTTATTTATTTTACACAAAAACATTGTGAACTTTTAATTTATTACAATAAAGTAATAGCAAAACATTACATACAAGACATACAACACCCATTTCAGTATGAGGTTTATCAACTAGCAAACTCATAATCCAATTTTAGACTGCATGGTAAAGATTAGGTAGTGGTTAGAAGCAGAAAATATGAGGAAGGAGACATAGTGACAGAATTGTATTTTTAATCTGAAAATTATTTTAAAGCAATATTAATTTATTAACACATTTATCTAAGTTTTTTTGCTCAATTCTAAGTAATAAATGTATGAAAAATGTCCTTGGACTACCCAGAAAACTAGTCCTTAAAAAAAATCTACATTGAAAACTCATCCGAATTCTGTGTGAGCATAAGAAAACATAAAATATAAATCAACATAATTGAAAGCCTTCCAGTATGATAAATGAAAGTCTTCTTGTGAAAGTCCAGTACTTCTTTTATGAAGCCATTTAATGAGTACAGAACAAGTTTTCCCTCAATCTTCAATAAAATTATATTGTAAATTGGAATTTCGATCTGTCACCATTGATTAAAAATTGAGGAAGCAAAGTTAAATTAGGATACCATGCAGTATTCATTGCCCTATATACAGTAAACCCCAATTAGTGCAGACTTCCAAGGGAGGCCATTTTTTTTCACGCACTGACCAAAGTCTGCATTAAGCGATGTAAACATTTGAATGGTCTGAAATAATCCCTTTCGTTGAAAAAATTTAATTCAGTTTTTGACAGAAATTAAATAGATTACCAACTTAATGCTAAAATAAAGTACTTTTTTTTTTAAATTTAGCAATTTTACTTAAAAAGCAAGTTAGTGACAATTTGTTAATACAAAAGAATAAATTACTGAGGACAAACAAAATATGCAAAGAAATTGCTGTACTCACATAATTTAACTTTAATTAAAGTAATCCCTCACTTTTATTTGCATTACTTGAACAAAGGATCTGTTTACCATATTATTTTTCACTTTTCTGACACACTAGAAAATTTTGTCTGTTTATATCACATTTTGAATGGTAATATCGGTGAATAACCATTGGCAATTTTTGAACCTCACACTGTTTGGTTGTAGAAAAGTTTTCTTTCTCTTCATTGTTGTCACTGACGATATCTTGATCTCTCAATAACCAAATTTACATCAAAGTTGCTTTTAAAAAAGTAATGTACAAAAGCAATTTTGATTTTGCTAAGCAGGGATCAATGCAGGTTTTTTTCTTGGGGCCCATTTTGTGAAAAGTAATGGTTACTTTTGCGAAATTTAATAAATTTTTGTGAAAAAAAACATTTTGTAATGAAAGTTGAAATCCAGTTACTCAAATTAGAACCAAGCATTTATTAAAAAAACTTTTTAAAATCCTTTTGCTCAAGTTTTTCTCTCTGGTGAACTTTATTCGGTTTGTTTACAAATTACACATTTTAAAACATCACAGAATAATAAATAATAAATAGTAAGTTTTTATGGAATAGAATTTTGTGAAAGGGCCTACTTTATTAAAAGGAATTTTGTGAAGGGGTCGATTTTATTAAATTGATTTTTGTGAAAGGGCCGCCTACTTTATTAAAAGGAATTTTGTGAAGGGGTCGATTTTATTAAATTGATTTTTGTGAAGCGGCCATTTTATTAAATTGATTTATGTGAAGGGATCTTAAACAGACGCCCAATTTTGCCTGGATCAACCCTTGCTAAGTCAGTTTCTGAATGAGTTGTTTGCATTACCGATGAGTAGTGTTCTTTAAGCTTATGTTTATGTTTTGTGTGGTTAATTAATGTTTTAAACATTAACTGCAGATAGGAAATGATGGGGAATACGAAATTGTCCTCATTAACCAAATTCATTAATGGGAGTCTACTGCATTTTTCTTTTCCTACCTTCCTATGTCATACATGTTCTATATAATTTATAAATACTTAAACTGAAATTACAAATCAGCAGAAAATATTCTATTTCTGGGGGACAGAAAGAACATTACAGTACAGAACATCCATGTATGATAGACAGTAAAAATATTATTTCAAATTTCAATTTAGAAATCCAGTACACACATTAATTTAATGATATATTTTGTAAACAGAAGAAAAATGAACTATTTCCAATTGCTAAAAATCATTATAATTCAAGTAGATATATAAAATCCAGCTTTCTTTATTAAAAGTGATGATGAAAAAATTACCAGTGAACAAGAGAATCAGGAAGAAGGCAATACAAAAAAAAAAAAAAAAAAAAAAAAAAATCAAAGTTGAGTAAATAAGGCAGTCAAGATATTTAACTGCATCAATACAGACAAATATGTTCTTAAGAAAAAGCCTTCAAATATATGTAAGAAATGAAACCATGAAATTTATTGCTTAATAACACAGAATAATATGAACTATTTTTAAATTCTAAAAAATTATCACATTGATATGATTTGTAGTCAATTTTGAAACAAAAAAAGTGCAAAAATTAAACAGCTTAGTATAACATTTTTAATAATAGATTTATACAGTATAAAATTCTACAACGATAAATGTAAACACACTTACTGGCATTTTGTGAATTGGAATTCAGCAAAGCAGTTAAGGCCTCCATTACTAATGATCCCAAAGTTAGTTGATCTTCAGCTATTTCACAGTTGGCTAAATGCAAATAAAACAAAATCTAGAGTAATATTGAGGAAGTAGGAAAAAAACAAAAAAACTACTCCATTGCCATAAAAGGGTAGAATTTGTAGCACAAATTGAAAAATATACTAAAAATAAATTTAACTGCATGAGAAAAATTGGTCTTTCACAATAAATTTATATATATATATTTTTTAATTTAAAACATGTTTACTTAAAGAGTTTTAAAAAAAAATTCCTTTTGAAGCAAATATATCCCTTTTCTTTAAAAAAAAAATGTTTTAAGTTCGGTTGATTATTAATTATATTTACAAGGGTCAATGCAGGGTTTCTTTCCTTAGGTCTCTATTTTGTGGGGGGAAAAAAAGCTTATTTTTATGAAATTTATATTTTTGTAAAAAATAAAATTTTTAACGAAAGGTCAAATCTCATTGCTTAAATTCAAACTAAGCATTTATTAATAATAACTTTTTTTAAGTCCTCCTTCTACAGTTTTCCTTCCTGGTGAACTTGATTTGCCTGTAAATTACACATTTCAAATCGTAACAAAAAGAAAATAATAGATGAAAAGTTTGTATTTATGGAATGGAATTTTGAGAAGGGTCCTTAAAGAAGTCCCGATTTTTGCATGGATTAAACTCTCATTTAAATTATCTGATATCATGATCAATCTATATTTACCTTTAAGAAAAATAACCAATTCCCATACCTGCTAAATATTAAAAATTCCTACTGAATCAAAAATACACAAAGTTCATTCTAATTAATATTCCTAAATTCACAAATAGCTTTTCTTACAACAAAGTTAGGTTAAAATGTACTTTATAAAGTGATAAATTTGTAAAGTGTCCAAAATCTCAGTAAAAACTCTGTAACAAGTATAACGGTATCTGGGGATCGTGATGAACATAAAAGGAAAAATTAATAAAGGGTGAATCACCAGCGACTAGCACCGGAGTGATTCCGAATACCTAAACAATTTTGACAAAACATATATTCAACACTTTCCCCAAACACCATTATAGGCATGATCGTAAGTAGCAGCACATAATGCGATGCCAAAAAGTTAAGTTTAAAATTACGTTAAATTCATAAAGTTAATATTTAAGTTATAATATACTTATATAAATTAGGAAATAGAACTTATTGCATTACTTCAAACATAGCTGAAACACATAAATATAAATAATAGAAAAAGACAAACTCACCAAGATGTAGTTTAATAGGTATTTATTAGAAAATCAGTGCACCAATAATTAATAAATAAATCTCTTCAAAATATTAACACTACGATCTTAAATTGCATATGTACAGACATGAGCGTTACTAATAATATTAATGCATTACGGATGAAATGGATTATAAAATCACTAATAATGTAGACTTAAATCCTTGGTATAAATTATTTCAAATATTAATTTTCACTTTTTATCACAATACTATATTACTTTCTCTCTAACTGAGAATCACAGATTTTAGTGAAGATAATAAAATTATATGACAATATTGTTGCTGGCTCAGTCCAGAGGAAACTACTATATTCTAGCCATCGTCGACAGTTCTTTAAGTACGATACTGGAATTCTACAGTTTAAAAGTTATTGCTCAGGAAAGGAGAATAAAATCTTTAGTAAGTGAACCGCGTAGCTAGGCAGATTAGTATCAATGAGGTGGTTATAACTGTAATTACCATCACAGACGAGCACAAATCAAACAGCCAAACACGATGAATTTGAAGAACACTAATCAGTATTGTAGATAGAGCATCTCCTGAAGGAGATCACATTGCTGATTCATCCATAACATCAAGCCACAGGCATATAAAATAAAGATGTTGTCAAGACATTTCTCCGAATCCAGCGTCTCCCATATTCATCACTTTTAAATGTCAGATATCAGGAAGGTATCCTTAGTAATTTGAAATTAATTTTGGCTTATTTATTTATTTACTTTATTAAAAGGGATTATTGGATATTTAAATGTATTGTAGTGCTAATAACTGTCACGTACATATCCATCTTGAATCCATATTATCGCCTATGAGATGGCAAAAGCCCTCATAACGATATACAGAAATGACTACATCTCGTCGAATTTTTTGTAGAACTGAATACTCTCTAGACTTTCCCACTCAGGTAAAACTTTCTGGCGGTTACGAAACAACCAATCAAAAAATCCGAACCGTCTGAATGTCAGTGAACAAGCCCCAACAGACCATAGTCAAGGTTACAGTCAGACGTTTCACTGACACTTCCAACCCTAGCAACAGCATTAAATAGTATTTAGAACATTCGATCACGACCTTGGAGCGCTGTCAAAACGACCTTGTTCAAAATCCGCGGGAAGAAAGGTTCTTGTTTACTTGAAACATCTAAATACCCATCAATGGCGTCTGATCGCAAATCTCGACGAGATTCAAAACAGAAAAAACGAAAGTAATTAAAAATCTATAACTGCCAAACTAATGGATGAAAACAAATGAAATTTTAGCAATCTAAATAAAATTAAATTTTCTTTCCACCAGATATGTTTTTGAAAGTAAAATATTTAAATTAAGAAATTTTGAAAAATGATTATTGGACATAGAAATTTTGAAATGAAATATGGAAAAGTTCGTTATTCTGAAAGAATTTGCCTGAATTAAAATAAATGAATTTGAACTTTCTGAAAAGAATAAATTAACAATTAACCAATTTTTTAATCAATATTATTAAAAAGGAAATACACTATATTTTGGAATAATTTATTTTAGACTGTATATTATTTAAAAGTTAGAAAAGTAAGTTATAAATATTTTTATTTTAGATCATTTGAAATGAAGTTTAATTAATATTGCAAAGTGAATAAAATGTAAATTAAATTGAATGAATAAATATCCTAAAACATATGTAATGGAAAGATTCTGAAATTAATTTATGTTCTCACCAAAAGTAAACAATTTAGAAAGAATGTTAGATTTAAAATGCAAAAATGAAATTTAGCTTAATTAATTTAAATGAATTTAATGAATTTAATTAAATTGAAGAATAAATTAAAGTTAAATGTAAAATACTGAATAAATTAAGAGTTAAATTTTTAAATCATAACAACAAGGAATTTTGTATAATGAATTTCAGCAAAGTCAAACCACAATTGAGATTAAAAATGTCTTAAAATGCATTCCAAGTAAGTATGAATAAATTAAACAAAGATTGAAACTCTATTTATCAAAAACTGTCCCAAGGAGCCAAAAATTGCTCCCCAAACTTCGTCTGAATGTTCTAACTTGAGTACTTTATGTCCAGGCGATCTCTTTCTCACTGTGGTCAGCAAGAAAAGCTTCTTGTCTGCTTAACAAACTGCCTTTTGACCATCAAAACTCAGCTATTATTGAATCCATTTTGCAGCTTTAGTGTAGTAGTTTTGATCATTTGATCACTTGCTATCTTTTGGTGAGTACATCACGATATCATATGATGGTGTGCCAATTGGCTAGTGATATCATATAGAAAAATTTGTAAGATGGAAAAACAGTAAAAATAATTAAAATATAAGAAAGTTCGCTTTAATTCAAAGAATAAATGTTGCTACATGGGAATATTTTCTTCTATAAGATGCAAAATATTTACATATTGATGGTATAACTCAGGGCTGTCCAACGCGGCGCCCGCGGGCGCCATGACGCCCTTTGAAGATTTTCTTGGCGCCCATTCAAATGTTTTATTTTTCTAGATTTCTTTAAACAAAATTCCATCTCGAAAGCTAATTTACCTTAAGATAATTAATATTTGCATACTTTTTTTTATTACAGGTGTTATTAAGGTTTTTGCCTCCTTTACATGCAAAATTCCTTAAAATTCCTGCCCCTTCCCCTTTTTCATCCCCAAACCTCAGAAAAATGTAAAGTTAAATTTACTATGATATATTTTTTGTTCAATTTTTAGATCAATTTTTTTTTCAATTTTTTCTCCAACTTAGGACGCCAATGATTAACCACTGGGCAATTCATTTTAATAACGCATACCACTTTGTCTGTGTATTCTGTAGACATATGGGTATCGCTATCACTGCTAAAGGGAAATAATATTCTTGCATTTTTCGAATCATATGAATAATGGCGCCCTTAATTGTGTGCGACAAGCTAAGAGACGCCCTGGCTTACTGAAAGGTTGGACAGGCCTGGTATAACTAATTAAAACATAAGAAATTTTGTTTTAAAGTCTAAATATTGCTGTTAAATGAGTTTGCAATAAAAATTAAAAATAATTACAATTAATTATAATTCAAATTTAAATTACAATTAATTTTTCACTGTAAGATGCAAATAACATTATATTTTAAGTTAAAAATGATGTTCTTACTTATTAGTTACTCATATTATTGGTATATAAATGAATTTGTGTCTTACAAAGAAAATTATTTGTAATTTATATTGTAATTAGTTGTAATTTTCATTGTGAAATCATTTAACAGCAATAAATGAAATTTTTTACATTTTAATTAGTTACACCATGAATATGTAAATATTTTTTTTTTATAGCGAAAAATATTCCTGTTTAACAATATTTATTATTTTAATTAAAATGAACTTTCTTACATTTTAACTAATTATACTATTTCTGCATCTAACAATGAAAAATATTCTCAATTGTCATTGCCTCCTAGCTCTGAAAAAACTATCCTTTAAAACTTATTATATTATGGTTATTTATAAAGAAATAGCATATTTTTCTTTCTCTAAATATCTAAATTATTTTAACGACTATTTCGTTCAGCGACATAAAGAGGTCAACTGGAAAGTAAACAAGTACCATTTAAATTTTCACAACCTTCATAGAAACAAAAAGACAATAAATCAATTGAAATATCATACCTGGTTTTTCATCAGAAGCATCTGGAAAAGCTTCCTTTAAAATAGCAGCATACCTATGCAGACAGGTGACAAGAACTTCTAGAAGACCTACTTCTCTGAAAACATCTTTGAAAACAATATTGGAATGTAGAATGTTAAGAAGACTTTTCAGACACAATATGCTACACGTAGTGGAGCTATGGTGAAAGAAAGAAATAATAATAAATTCAATAAAATAGTATTTGAATGTTAACTAAAATTAAAGACTAAAATATAATAAAAAAGAGAATTCCAAGCATATTCTGATGCAACATATATTTTAACAACTCACTTTAACTTGATATTAATTTTATGTTCGAAAAAAAAAATCTGTCTTTTTGTTAACAGATTTCAGTTTAGCGCCAAAGTGCAGCATCTTAATCTTCTGTAATCCGCTCTATAGCCAAATGGTGTATTTGAGCAAATGTGATTTGATGCAAGTTTTTTTTTTTTTTTTTTTTTTTTTTTTTTTAAATCAAAAACCTTTAATAGTATTGACATTAACTTTAAAAGAGATTGTAGCCATGATGGCAACACTTGGAAGTGGGCTCAATAACAGAAAATTAATTGAATGTAAATAACAGTAAAAATAGTTTTCTTTAAATACTCTCTTTTATAAGGATTCAATGTTTATCTTGAAAATCATGCCTAATTTCATGAGGGCGATTCATGATTTTCCAAAAAAAATTTCCATTACAATACATTAATTTGGCATGGGCAGGTACCGAATCCCATTATGGAAAATTCACTGTTTTTCTTTATGCTTGGTAGAAAGTGCAAGATAGTGCATTTATTAAAAAATATATATATTTTTTTTCTTTTTTAAGATGATATAGCAACAGGAAAGAAAAAAATAATAGATTAAAAAAAAAAAATCATGTAAAGGGATAAAAAATTAGCAAATTCAGCAATTGTTGTTTATTTTTTTTTTCAAACAAATGTAGAAATTGAAATTATGTGATTTTAGAAGTGAATGTATGAGCAATAAAAGCGAAAGATAGGTCATTGCCACTATCACTGTGATATTGGCATACTGTATTACTTTTTAGGATCTATTTTATTATTAAGTGGACAACACATTACTGATGATGACAGAAATACCCATAACGAAAGAAATAGGACTTTGTTGCTAATAAGCATTACTATGTCATTTAAAAAAATAAAATAAGTATTTATTATTAGCTAAAGCATATAAAGGAACAGTGCCATCTGAACATGTGATTTCAAAGAATTCATCCAATAATGATTACACCCCCTCCTTCCCTCTCTAATTTCAAGCCTAGAGATGTTTTTAAGACAGTATTATATATATAGTTGTCATTAAGATTAAGTTAATTGAATATAAATGTTTAATCTTTCTATATTAAGGCAAGAATTTTATAAAATTGTCACAACTTATGGCAAAATGAAAAAAAGAATTTGATATTTGGGCATGATGATATTTTGTATAAGGTTAGATGTACACCTTTGAAAAAATTATTAGAAATATTTAGGAAAAAAAAACTGGAACTAAACCAAAACTATTATTAAAAAAACAATATATTTTACTTTAAACGAATTAGAATGAAAACATTACAGTTTGAAGTCCTACTTATTCTTTTTTTTTTAAATTTCAGTTATAGATTTTTCTTAAATTAGTAGTCTGATATTTATACATATTTTTATACTATATGTTAAAAAATATTCTGTGATACAAAAATTTATTTGCAAAGACAATTTTTTTGTCATTTTTAATCCCTCAAGCCGTGATATTTTTCTACTTACACACGCTTCAAAAGCTGTATTACCATAGTATTAGTGCCTCTTGTTATCTCCATCTCTAACGATATTGAAGTCAAATTGAAGTGCTCTAAATCGGACCTTAGGCCTTCCTTATAAGACTTATGTACATACATGCTGATATACTGGTAATACAGTTTTTGATGTGTGTGTACGTAGACGGCCTCACAGCTTGAGGGCTTAAAATAAAGCGTACAAAAAAAGCTAAATCAAATTATGTTCAGATTCAGATTTCATAAAAATTCTTTTCCTAACCCTTTTATAGTTGTGTCATTCAAAAACTTCTAATATACCCACAGGGTTTTTTAAATTACTTTATAATTCTCAAAAAAAAAAAAAAAAAATCAGTTTTTTTTTTTTTACAAATTATAGAACAGAAAATGATAGAAGATATCTAATGAATGAAATATTTATTTTATTGCTAGTTTATTAAATAAAGGAAATTGCATCACATTATATGTTTTTAAAAAAGGTCTAAATAAAAGCAAACAAGAAAGTTCTTTGACCTCCCCCCCCCTCCCCCCCAAAAAAAATACTTCACATATTTTTAAAGAGTTTTATTTATTTTATTTTTTTGTGAATTTTTTTTATAGGACAGTAAAAAATCAGAAAACAATTATCACAAAAATTAAAAAATATATATAGAAATAAAAAATTACACAAAAACTAGAGACAATGTTTTTATATGATGAATAAATATCACTGAGTATTTTATAAATAAATAAATTACACTTTGTTAAAGTATAGAACCTTTCAGTATTAACAATAATAAACATTTATTAATAATAATTCTAAAAATATATTTGTAAATAAATATTTACTTTTGTGTTTTCAATAGAATGCTCAAACTTATTAATTCTTTACAAGGCACAAAGTTAAGATCAAAAATAATAAACTCTAGTAACTTGAAAAACTTTTCCTGCAAAAGAAAAAAAAACATTAGTTATATATATAAAAAAAAAAAAAAAAAAAAAAAAAATGGAAAGGTACATATAAGGATACTTCAGGAATGAATATTTGAATGAATTTTATGAAATTAAATTAGGAACAGAACATTAATAATCAAAGCTCTATATTCAGACCTTGTGTGCATGCCGAACGAGCTCTGCAGTTTTGCAGTCATGTGAACCAGCTCAGTTGGTTGTTCTCTAGCTGCCATAAAGTCACGTTTTGTATTATCGGGATTTAATCCCCAATTTTTCCTCTTATGTTATTTTGAAGAAGGTATATTCCCTATAATGGTTTTGAACTTGATTATCTAATTAGCGGGTTTATCACTCCAATGTTACCATGTTTTTTTCTATGTGTACATCAATGTTCTTTACCTGTTATGTTTGTGTGCTATGATTAAAATATATGAAAAGGAAACTATAGTTCATAATCTATAATAAACACACACACAGTATTCATGAACAGTTTAAGTAAATGAGTTTTGATAAATGCAGTTGACACAAATATTTAAATATATTTTTTTCCTCAACACTTCAAAAATATAATCAAAATTAATTTAAAACTTAAAACTGGAGATGTATTATTTTCCTCTCTGGAGATGTATTATTTTCCTCTCTAACTCATTAAGTAACACCTCATTTTATTATTATTATTATTATTTATCTCCCCCATCCCTAGATTTTACAATATGCAAAACTGTAACCAAGATTCATACTAGGAGAAGGAGAATAGAATTTTAACATTCTAATCAAAATTGGGATTTTTAAAAATATTGTACAAATCATGCAAACCCATGAACAGTGTATAACTAAACTATTGTTTTAATTCACCAAAATATATTTTAATATAAATCTTAAGAAACATATTCTACCCTTCCCTTTTTGTCTTTTTTCTGTAATACTTTTTTAGTTGCATCTATAAAACATATATCAGAATACCAAACTTTTATGCAATTTTTGCAAGCTAGTTTATATTATACAATATTTTACAAATTTTAGTTACTTAAATTGGTTTATAAATATACAGTCGAACTTGGTTAATACCAGAAGCAATGAAAAAAAGTCCTTGTATATAAAAGTCCTTGAATTGACCATTACTCATATTACCCATGAAAATAATAAAATCTTAAAATCACACACATAATTAAACTAATTACTGTTAATTGCTTTAATTAATGATCTCAAGGCTAAAATTCACTTAAGATTGTAAAGTTAACATAAAATATTCAATCTTCCCTAAAGTACATTTTCATTAAATGGATCTTTTCTTTAAACAAAATCACTATATTGAAGTCCAACCCTCTAAAGAACTAATAATTACAAAAGACTGAATGACGCACAGTAATGTAACTGATCACTTCCCTTTTTCTCGGAAAAACTCGGCTAATATTGCAATAGTCACTTCAATTTTCAAGCTTTTGATTTCACATATTCTTTTCATCTTAATGGTGCAATAAAAGACTCGTGAAAAGGTTGGTTAAATTAGCTTAGAGTTTGGATTTAAAGAAAGAAACAAATAAAAGTTTTTCTTCTATGCTGTCCATTTTTACTGTTCTGTTGTAAATCTTACAAGAGGAGTGTATATGAAATGTACTTATCTCTCACTTCTTTCTTTCATTCATTCATTCTTTCTTTCAAGACACTCCTTTGAATTTTCTTGGGGTGGGGGCGTGTCTCGTCAAAGTCAAATTCTGTCTGGTAAAACTGATGAATTACTACTTTTTGACAGACAGTTGTAATGTAGAAATTATATCATTGAAAGAGAACAGTATTTGATAAGAAAATTTATTTCCTAGTCCCACCCTGTTTTTTGCAGAAAATCACATTGAAATGAGCAGATGTTTTACTCGTATTAGCCATGATCCTGCTTTTGTAGCTCGTAAAAAGAGTGAAAATTTCAATATAGTTTAAATGATGAACCATTCTTAACGTGCAATTTGCTCATTTAAACAGTGTCCTCATTTTAGCCATGCTCGTATTAAAGAAATTTACAACAAAATAAACATTGCTAAATTTTTGCAGCTTGTTCGGACTAAGATTTTAATGGTGAGCATTTTTCATTTTATCACTTTATTATAAAGTGTTAGCCAATTAAGCAAGGATTTGAAAAAAAACCCACTTTTTCAAAAAATAACCTATTTTACCTGAAAAAAACCCAACTAACATAATCAGCTGAAAATGAAGCATTTTATTGCATATTAATGGTTTAGCATAAAAACAATGAAAAATTTATGTATATCATTCTAAAATTCTATTATAGCAAGAAAATCTGTAAAAGTGAAACTCATGTTTTGCCAGAATTCTGCAATTGTTAGTTTAAATTATTTTAAAACTAAATAAACACTCCTTAGCTATTTTTAACTGTTTTTATTATTCTAAATGATGCATAAAAACAGAACAAAACAAAAAAAAAACTGACTTTAGTGAAATATTTGATGAAGTACTAGTGGGGTTTTTTTAGGAAACATTTCACTTTTTTGGGTTTTTTTTTTTTTTTTAGAGGACAGTACAATATTCATTGAGGTTGGTTGGTTGGTTTTATTGGCACAAAGTTCACATTTGGACATGCTGCAGCAAACAAGAGTTAAAAAAAAAAGACAAAGCAGCTAGCATAAATACATATATACATATGAGGTAACAAACAAAGGTGATATACAAAAACATGATACCATCCAGATATATTCATTGAGGAGAAATAACTGCAAATAAAATAGTAAAACCCAAGGGTACTAACTAGTTTACCTGAATTTCAGGAGGCTTTGTGTGGATTTTTTCAGAGAACTGAGAAAGAGTATGCTGGCTTTCAAGAATAAAATAATTGGCTTTGTCAGAGTGATACACAGCACTCACAGCATCCAACAGCAAGCCACACAGGTAAGGTGTCTGTGCCTGTAACAATAATAAGAATGTTTGCAAGCAGGCAAATTACAAAGCAGTTTTAAGAATACTTACTATATTAAAAAGCAGAAAAATCTTCAAATGATTTATTCACAGTTAGCACGACAGTAATATAATAGAATAGATAATTTTATAGACTTTTTATCAGGGTGAAAAAGAATATTTATTCAATTTTAAAATAGAAACAGGTCTGGAATAAGATTTTTAATTCGTTGTTATAAACTAATAAACTACAGTTGAAATCTGTCTAAGAGGAGTCTGTCTAAGGCGGAAATCTGTCTAAGGCAGAAAATTTTCAGAGTTCCACATTTTTAAACATAGTGATTTCCAAGAAATCTCTCCAAGATTGAAACAATCTGTGCAACGCAGAACCGGACATTCATTTTGGGGTCCAAGGTAGCAAAGTTACTGTTTAAGACGGAAGAAAATTCCGCTGGGAAATATAAATGGAAAGAAACCTTATCTTTTCATAATGACATGTATTGTCCAGTCCCATTCTCAGAGGTCAGTAGGGTGCCACACTGATTGATGACAGTGGTTTGGGGAGATTAGGATGATTCTATTACTTTATATGACTGCGAAATGTTAGATGATGGGTCACATGATTTCTGACAAGTTCATTCTTCGATTACGGTAAGGTAAGAGGATCTTGTTTAAAAAGGGAGGGCTACCACATTGACATGTTAGGGGGAATTACAGCCCCCTTTCACCCTCGACTGAAATAGTTTCACCCCTGGCCAACTGCTAACCTTTGTTTGTCGTATAATACAACAAGGGCTGATTCCTAAGTCGAATTTCAGACTAAAAGAATATTGCCACAACTTCCTGAAATATCCACAAGCTCTTTTTAATAGGTGAAGAAAATGCAGACTGTAAAACTTTAGTTGTGTTCTAATCCAGTAAAGTGCTAGATGCAAAACGACATTGTTGTCGTATACACTCGTAGATTATAAAGACGAAATTTGTTGTATAATTTAAATCATTATTCCTATATAGATAATAAATTAAAAACATCAAATACTATAAAAATACGTACAAAGATTTCATGCTTATTTAATTTAAAAAAATTTAAAAGTTTTAATTTTTAGCCAAAGAAATGTTTAATACTCTGTGAACGGGATGTCTATAAAGTTTTTCTGTCTAAGGCGGAATTTTATTTCAGTCCCAAGCGATTCCGCCTTAGACAGATTTCACTGTAATTAAAAATACTATGCAAGGGAATAAATATTGTAAAGCAAGAAAATCTGGAGTGATTAGATTCCATTCGACTTTCTGAACACTTTACAGAATATTATGCATTCAAATAAATAGTAATTTATAAAAATAAATAAAAACTTAGATCTTAATTTTACAAAGTTGAAATGTTTCCGCTTGTGGAAATGACCTCATATTCTAAATAAAATGACACTTTCGTTAATAAAGCCCAATTTTTTTTCTAAAATTATGACATAATTTCATTGAATTTTTATTTTACCAGTGCTGAAATTAAAAAAAAAAAAAAACATTAAATTGAATTTACCTAGTTATCTTAATGGGAGTTTTAAGTGTTTTAAATATAGATATTTTGCCATTGTTCCTCAACAACATACAATACTTAAATTTGCTAAATTTTTAATAAAACTCACTCTATTTTTTTTTCTTATTAATAGAAAAATGATTTACTAAATTAAGTCATGTTCTAGTGAAAGATGACTATTGTATCAAAGAAAGATGAGCATGAACAGAAATATTTATTTGAATAATTGAAATAAAAAAGGAAAATACTTTTTTTTTCGGTCAAATGATTGAAAAATATTTTATATATCAAACCTTGTTTACTAACACACACACTTACAACATTATTAATAAAGAAAAATGACTCTGGGAACTAGAAAACATTAAAAAAAAAAAACCTACATACACACATATGGAATCATTGTAAAAAAAAATGGTGAAAATGTATTCAGGGAACCTCAAAATATAAAACTATATAAATATTTTCATAATCTGGCCTTTACCATAATTACAATGCTTTTCTTACACTATGTGTACATGAAAAGTAAAAAGGACAGACAGATTATGATTCCTGTAATTCCAGAAAATTACACACAGCATGGCAATATGTTTAAGAGTTATAAAATAAGTAATCTTAATACTAGAATTGTCTTATCTGCAATTCCCCCTGACTTATAAGATGTGTATCCTATAAAATAAATAAAACTTTAAAGTCATATACAATTAAAGAGCCTGAAAATCTCATGACTCAACATTTAACACAAAAATGAATTAATATGCATGAAAAGGCATAAGTATGATTTAAATCCATGGGACAAAATCTCATAAGATAGAAATAGTCTATTAAAGCACCATTATCAAAAGAGAAAATTCAAGGGACAGAGTAATAAATATGAAATGCAGAATCATTAAGCTGACTTAAAAGATGCTGTAATTAGGTAATGATAGAATTTATTTTTGTATATTTATTGCTTTACCCCCCTTTTTTTTTTCTGAGATAATCTATTTGAAATCTTAGTTAAACTTCAAGTTTTTGTTGATATTTATTTAACAATGGAAATTATTTTTTTAATTTATCATTCGACTTATAGGATATACCATACCTAGTCCTAAAATTAATGTACTTGTAGAACATGGAAACTTTAGAACCAAAACTTAACTAAAGTGAAACATCACATATAAATTATAAGTCAAAAGTAAGTAAAGTTTTCAGGATTTTCCAAACACAAAATAAAAATTTAGTCATTTTGCTTTTGAAAAGCTCTTTCTTGAATACATCTTATCCAATGGTGCTATGACCAAAACTAGTTGACACTGGGGAAAATTTAACTAAAGTTGTATTCACATAGCCTTCAACCCCCATCCCACACAGAATTTTTTTTTTTTTTTTTTTCAAAGTCAAATAAATTTCTTGTTCAAACTGACTTGGAAAAAAAAAAAAGGTGGTTCGCAGAGCTATCTAAGCTATTACTCAAAGACTCAATATATTGTAATACATAAAATGGCTAATAACTTATCCAACT
Organism: Maratus michaelseni; assembly: GCA_963931845.1. Taxonomy (NCBI): domain Eukaryota; kingdom Metazoa; phylum Arthropoda; class Arachnida; order Araneae; family Salticidae; genus Maratus; species Maratus michaelseni. The sequence goes on from OZ007600.1 coordinate 192,196,934, forward strand.
GCTAAGATAAACTACTTTTAAAAAATATATAGAAATTGAATACCTTACAAAAGTGATACAATAATAAATATTAATTTGGAGCTTGGTGCAATATAATTAAAGTAAAAATAAAATACAACGTTAAAACACCAGTATAATTGAACTTATTGAACAATTATACTGGTGTTTTAACGTTGTATTTTATTTTTACTTTAATGATACAATAATATTATTAATAGATTAAAAAGAAATTCAACATAAATAATGATTTATCACTGAATGATTACCTTCATGAATACAGATTGTAGAACTTGGAATGCTTGAAGATTTCTTACACTTGCTCCTGTGATATCAAATAATTTTGTAACATGAATAAAATAAAAAAATTAATGAAATGTTAAATATGAATAAGTGGATCTTAAACACTTTTTAGATAATTTTAGTGTAAAAAAAATACATTGAAATTTTAATTTAAAACATTTATTTTACTAAAATGAAAGAGAGAGATATTTAAGAGTTGTCATTTTGATAAATTATAAAATTATTTTCCATAATTGAATACACAACAAGTTTTTTTTTTTTTTTTTAATGAGGATTATATATATATTACCTGACAGGTGTGGGATTTGAAATCCAGGTAATTGAAACAGAGAGCCAGTACTTGCAAGGCTAGGCTTTAATTCAATGTAACCACAAGAAGTCAAGGAAGCAATTAACAAAACTATATTACGGAGGGCTTCATATGCTTCTTCAGAGGTATTTTGTTCAAGCCTTAAAAAAAAAAAATAATTAATTACAAGAATACATAAATAAAAAAAATTAATAAAAACTACCAATTTAAATCAATAATAATACTTTTATAATTAAATTTACGTAACAGCTATGTGATAATTAACATTCTCACAGGATTTTCAATTTAAAGCCATCAAAAAGAATTAAAAGTGGCAGACATATTTTTTTTCTCTATGTTATTAAATTTGACATATTAATGAGCATAGATCACAATAAATGAGAGTCATGTCTCTAGCATTCTTAATGATGCAGACAGACTCTTTATTTAAACTGCAAGGAGAAATGTTCAAATTACCAAATTTTGAATCAACATGCACTCTTATAGTTGACGAGGCAGTTTCATATTTTTGTGACCAATTTTAATGTCACTGATTTTTGTATATATGATAGAATAGATTGGACAGATAACAAAATTGGCAGTCAGTTGGCACATGAGCAGGGGAGAGTAAGACCATAGCAATATTGCATAGCCTGCTGTATAACAAAATGAACAATATCAAGATTACAGAAGTTACTCCTACTATGACGAAAGTCATCTGTAATTGGGATACTGTTGCCATATAAGGAGTTTTAGCTTGTTCACTTATTTACGCTTTACATTTAATTCTATTTCAAGTATTCTTATTTTATTTAAGTACTCATCTTTCTTATATCCTAAGGTTAAATAATTACTTTTTCAAAACTTATTTCCTGTTTTATTTCATATTTTCATTTCTCTTATGAAGCTTTATTTATAGAAATTCTCATTTCAATACTCTGTTTTGCTGCGAATTTCACTTCAACTTACATCGCATTTATTTTTTTTTTACAATTTTTGTTTTTCTACCAATAGATGGTGATCTGATAGTGAAACTTTCGTGGCTCACTCCGATTGATTCTAGCAGATTATGCAACCATGTACGCCTTTAGGTCAGGCATGGTAGATAGGAGATCGTTAACTTCCTGATGCGTGCTTCTGTCAGCTGATGTTTGATGCAGCTATTTAAAAAGAAACACATTTGCTACTAAGGGTTAATTCTCATTGTGTTATGGTAAAGGAAGTCTCATCTTTATTAAGTATAATGATAAGCCAGCATAATCTCTCATATTTTCCAATGTTAATTAAGAGGCAGTTCCTTTTTTCTCAGTGATATAATATCCTGGTGTTATTTAACTAAATTATTTTAGAAGCTCTTTTAAACATTGTGTTCCTGTGGGTTTATGATTGTTTCAAAACTTTTTGAAAAGAGGAGGTTTTCTCTTTTTTTCAAGTTTATTTAAAACTATGGTAATGTGTTCTCCTATTCTACAATACTTTTACAACTGTTACATGTATATTTCAATGATGTGTTTTAAGAATCTTTTCAAGAAACTGTTTTTGATGATTCATAATGCTGTTATGTTTTCAAATTACCTTTAACCTGTTTTTATTTAAGTTGTCATTGACTTTGTTCCTTTTGAGATAAATAAACGTCAGTTACTCTTTACTTAAACTCCTTTTTGGTTAATTTGTGTTTATCGTCTACATCATGCACATTGCCACATATTTTTCCGTAATATAATTTTGAATTTAAGATAGTTTTAGAAGTCAGCCTTTCAGATTTATTTACCAGCTAACCAAATTCACGGGTTATCAGATACCATCCATTTAACTTGTTTTCACTTTGCTACAGACCATGCAATGTTGCTATGGCAATATTCCCAGCTGGTGTACCAGCTGACTGGCAATTTTGTTATCTGTACTACAGATGAATTTGGGCTCTTTTTGGAACATGAGTCCACACAAGATTGATGTCGAAAGTATGCAATAGAAAATTGTGAAAAATATTAAAAAATACTTAAGATTAATTTTCTCCTTTAAAAATATCTTCTAACTCTTCTAACATAAAAATAACTCTTAATCTTAAGTAACCCCCCCCCCCCCCCTCCAACGGTGCAGTTTCATGACTTTCATGTCCTTGAAAATCGGTTTAAAATAGCCAATTCATTAATTTATCAATCACTGTCAGAAATCTGCATAAATTAGAAATCTTATTCTCTTAAAATATTATTGTGAAACTATGGCAGAAAAACATGAGTTCCTGAAAAAGGACTTCAAACAAAAATAAAGGATAGATGAGGCGTATTTCATGGCATCTTCATGTTACTAATTCTTTTTATATCCCATCAATAATTCAATACCCTTTCAGACTGATTTTTTAATGGATTGTAAAATATTTTAAGAAATGAATACTGCATTCTTGTTCTGCAAATAGAATTTGGCAGTTTCTTTTCCTTTTTTTTTTTAAACTTGTGAATAAATAAACATCTTTTTGAGTTTGAGCCTGCCTAAGCCAGAAAACTAGTATAAAAATCAAACTCAACCACATTTTGGGCTGAGGCTTGGCTGAGACCATCTAAAGTTTGGAACTCCTAATGTTAAATTCATTTGTAATTATTGCAAAAGATATTGCGCAGTAGGCAGTTTTTTAAGCATTACTCAAAAACTACTCAGCAGAATAAGCTGTAATTTGCATTCACATACTTGAAGCTTCTGGAAATTAATTTATGTCAGATTTATAAGTTACAATTCATATTTTTCTCGAAAAGTAATTTTGAAAATATATATATATACATATTAATTGTAATCTATGATGATTTTCTTTTTATAATCTTCAAATTTGCTAATCCAAAATTATAGCTCATTTTGCCAAGTAGTTTTTGTAGCTTAAAAAACTACCCGCATTGCAATCTGTTTTGCCAATGATTACAAATGAAATTAACATTAGGAGTTCCTAACTTTTTAAAGTTTCATAATTCCTAAACTACTTGACCAAATGAGTTCCTGTTTGGTATCTGAAGGTAAAATTTACCAAAAAATCCAAATAGGATGTCAAAATTAGGTGTTCATATTGAAAATATCACATTTTGGTACAATTTTACTATGAAGACGATGTCTAAGCTTATTTTTGTAACATAAATTAAAAGAACACATAATTTCCAGCTAAATGGCTGTTTTGATAAAAAAAAAACAAAAAAAAAACAATATTGTTATATGATCGAACCATACCATTCAGTTTGAATTGGCTTAACAATTTGCAAAAGAGATCATAATTGTAATAAAAAGAAAAAATGATCTAGTATTCACACCTTGTTATATCCCAACACAAAACTACATAAATCATGAAATTCTTCTGTAGTTTTTAAGTCTTTAATTGCATGCCCCCCCCCCCCCCCCCACTAAATTTCAGGATCCTGGGCTTGTATCCCATGTACACCATAATTTTTAGCAGCACTAAATAATAATACAAATTAAGGGCAAAAATAAAATTTACAATATTACCTAAGAAGAAACTCAGAGAGAAAAATGTACCCCTGGCAAGTTCTGAAGTCATCGAGAATGATTTGAGATACTTCACTTGAGTCTTTTAAAAAACAAAAGACAGTCACAAACATTTCAACTATTTCCAGAGGGGATAATTCTTGAACTCTTTGCATATTCTCCACACAGAGAGCAATACAAGCTTTGTCTAGTAAAAAGAAAATTTAGAAAAATATAAAAAGAGTACAAATAACTTCTGAACATCATAATATTTGGTGTATGTAAAATAAAGAATTTTATGATACATGATAGTTATGCTGGCTCTCACTTTCTCAGTGACCTTTTAGAGGGAAAAAACATCATATACATTTATTTGTTAAGTTAAATGCAATAGAAACTAGAGTTAACATTAAAATGAACTTATTAAATTTTTGATGTTGAACTAGCCTTATTTAGGTCATTTCAGTTGATGGTTTCATTAAGCTTTTATTTTTAATAAAAATAAATATTTACATAAATACATATATTTTTATCTATTACCGATACTTGTTGGTTATCCCATCTCACATTTTCTAAATGGCATTTTTTGAACAAAAGAGAAATTTACAGAACTATTTGCATTCAATACTTTTACTTTGATTTTTTTTATAAAAATATCATTCTATTTTTGACATTTTGTAAAGGTGAGTTATTAATTTTTCCCAAGAGTACAAAGATATAGAAATAATCAGGGACATTAAGAAAGTAGGAGCCAATGGTAACCAACAAGCCAAAAACCTCACAAAATTAAAGAATATGAAAAAGAACAAAGTCTAGTTCATAAAACCAGAAAATTATTTGCGATCTGCAGCTCCAGGAAAACATTTTAAAATAATTCACAACAATAGGTGAGATATAGGGAAGAAAGAGTTATAGAGAGCAGTATATATCAAATGTTCAATATAAGATTGTCAAAATTTTCTTTTATTCCCATTTCCACAAAAAGCAGCAAGTTTAATTAAGGTTTATATATGTATAATACTTCAGAATAACAACTTGATTTCATTCAAGTTTTAAAAAAGAGGAAAGTCCATTTGACAGCTGTATATATTTATATAATGTCTATGGTACTGCTGCATAAGGTGCCCTGGCACCAAATACTAAGAAAAGCCATGGCACAGAGTTGCAGCATCACAGTAGTTGCAGTTATCATCTTCATGCATAACTTTTAAATGGATGAATCAATATGAATATTTTTTTCTGTTTGAAAGGGTACATTTTCCATATCATAAATACAAGTTTTATGCATACTGTAAAATCTTGAATAGAATATAAGCCCCCCCCCCCCCCCCAGCTGCTTTTAAGTAATATTAATTTGTCTAATCCCAAATATAATCCCCCTCTCCTCCCCCCCACACACACACACATACACTTTTTTTGCATAAAAATAGATTTAAAAAATTCAGGGGAAAGAATCTTCCATGTTTCAGCAAATTTCTACTTTATATGTAATTTTAACTAAATTCCCTTTTCATGCAAATTTTATACTTCTTCAAAATTCCACTTCTCCCCCCCCCCCCCCAAGCAAACAGTTTAAAATCTTTAATGCTATTTTCTCTTTTTTAATGATGCCTTATTTCTTATTTTGTAGCAAGGTTAAATATTAGCCATTTAACTCTCTGACCACTTTTTTTTTTTTTTCAAAATCCTTTTGATCAATATGTAATCAATCAGAATCTCTTCTATTATTACATGTTTCAAATCATCGTGTATTTGAAGTATGTAGTAAATTTATCATTTGCATTTTCACCCTTTGACTGCAGAATTTTCAAAACAAAATTGTTTCAAAAATCTATATATTTAAAGCAAAAAGCACATTCTGTCAAATTCACACTCTCTTTTCCACACAAAAATTGTCTCTTTGTGCATGCTTCAATTTTTTTTGAAGATTTCTATCCTCAGAAACATGTTTAGCACTCAACTGTTTAGCTTAGAGGAATTGAAAAGGGTTGATTGAAAACGGATGGTGTAATATGGCCATTGTGTTGAAAGCTTTTTTTTTTTTTTTTTTTTTTTTTTTTTTTAAGAACTCATGTTTTTAAATACTAAATATGCATATTTTTTCATAAAATTTTGAAGAGAGCTTGGATACAGATACAGCCATATTTATAACCAATTGAAATTTCAAAGGGTTCGGAAGATGAGAACTAATTTTTTATTGCTATGTTAAAGGAGCTGACGTGAAAACAAACAAAAAAGAGAGAAGAAAACATTTCTTTTAAAACAAGATAACAATATTTTTTCCCGAAATTTTTACACGGGCTGTAAAACCATTTTATTAATAACCAATAAAGATTTCAAAGAGTTCGGACAAAAAGAACAAGAAAATTAGCACTTTCATCATTAAACATCAATATTTTTTTTTGTAAATTTTTCATTTTAAAAAATAATTTCATACAAAATTGGGTTAAAGACATAAAATAATAAAAACTTGATTTTTTAAAAAAATTATCACGGGCCGGGTGGATCAGCTCATATTCAAAATAATTAGAATAATTACTTTTTTTTTTTTTACAAATTGAAAATATTGTTTGGTAATTTAATGTCTTTTAATGCAAATATGCAAACGATATTTTTATTAAGAACTTATTGTTGATTAAACTTATTTATTATCTTAAAATTAATATCATTTTTGAAAAGATTAATTGAAAAAAAAAATTATTTTGAAAAGTCAAAATATTCAAATATTTATTCAAGTGGTTCAAAATATCAGAGTATTTCACATTAATTCTTCTTTAATTATCACCAATTCATAACTAATTTTAACCTGCATCATTGATTAAATTCAGACGATTTTATTTAAAATCAGTATTCTTTTTGCAGTTTGTTTGCTGTTTGTCCTAAAATGGGTTGTGTGAGTGATATTCTTGAATCTATTAAACTTCGTATGGCTGATTTGTATCGGCGCGGTAAAAATCAATGTTATACAGCGAATTATTTACATTGTTCTCAATCAAACGTTAGTAAAATACTAACACAATATTAAAAAAATGGAAAATTTCAAAATAATCGCCAAAATGCAAAAATATCTGCTAGAGATGACAGGAAATTGAAGCGTATAGTTAAGAAAAACAGTTTTAAAAGTGTGCGATTCTTGCACCGAAAAGGGAAAGAAGAAGGAGTTGAAGTTTCTACATCGACAACATTAAGACGTCTCCATAAATTTAAGTTTGAATCTCGTGTACCGAAAACAAAACCTCTCATGAATGCAAAGCAAAAGCATATAAGATTGAATTGGTGTAAATCAAGACGTTTATGGAGCGAAGAAAATTGGAAAAATATATTATGGAAGTACATTTGATGTGTACGTAGTGATGGAAGTACGTTTTGTGTTTCATATGGTAATTGTTCGGACCTTGTGCGCATGCCGAACGAGCTCCGCAGTTTTGCGGTCATGTGACCCAGCAGTTGGTTGTTGCTCTAGCTGCCGAAAGGGCACGTTTTGTTTTAGCGGGTCTTATCCCCAATTATTCTGTTTTGGTTCAGCGGGAATATTCCCCACATATGTCATCAAACAAGCTTAATTAGCGGGTTTATTACCCCAATATCACCATGTTTACTATTATGTGTTTATAAATGTTCTGTACTCGTTACGTCCGTGTGCTGTGTAATTAAATATGTGAGAAAAGACAACAATGGTTCGTAATCAATCAAAACACACACAGTATTCACGATCATAGACATTTAGTGGTCCGTCGAAACGCAGCCGAATAGCTGCTATGGAAAAATTAAACAGATCGAAAGGTGCTCTAAAAGGTGCCATTACAAAACTGGAAAAATTTGTACAAGAAAACACGGAGGAAAGTACTTGCTCGAGTACTGAGCTCGAAATAAAACTCCGAAAACTACCGGAGCTTCAAACAAAAATGTCCGAAATACGGGATAAATATTATGATATCCCGGAGATTAAGGATTTACCGGAAATTGAAAAGGAACTGGATGACCTTGAAAGCAGAACTGAAAAAATAGAAGTAAGTCTCAATATATTTCTTAAAAATCTCAAAGTTTCTGAAACAAATTTGCATGCTGATTCTAGAGGTTTTAATAACATTAAAGTTAAATTGCCCGAAATCCCATTACCCATATTTAATGGTAAATATGAAGAGTGGTCTATCTTTAAAGTTCAATTTACAAATTTAATTATTCACAATGAACAACTTAATGATGCACAGAAACTCTTTTATTTGCGAGCATCGCTAAAAAACGAAGCAAAACAGTTAGAAAGTGCTGATGATTCATTCGATTCATTATTTACGGCACTAACTGAAAGATTTGAAAATCATCGTTTACTCATAGACACTCATTTGTCAGCTATAATTAACTATGAAAAAATCCATCACGAATCCTCAAAAGAATTGAGATCGTTTATTGATTGTGTAAATAAAAACTTAAGGGCTTTAAAAGTTTTAGAATATGAACAAAACAATCTTTCAGATGCTATCCTTATTAATATCATATTACAAAAGGTAGACAAAGAAACACGAAAATTATTTGAATATTCTGTCAAGAAAACAGAATACCCTCAATTCGCAGAGTTAATGTCATTTCTAGAAAACAGAAGTTGTACTCTAGAAAGTGTAAATAGACATTCCGCTTCAAAACCTTTAAATAAAAACATTCCTCCTTTCCATAAAACAAAAAACTTCATGCTTAATTCTAGTGAGAAATCAAAAGTGAAAATATGTGATCTGTGCAAACTGTCTGCTCATAATTTGAACAAATGTTCTCAGTTTCTTAAAATGAATACATCGGAACGATATGAATTTGTGAAACAACACAGATTATGTGTTAATTGCTTGAACAAAAATCATGTTGTTAATTCTTGTATATCAAAATATAATTGCCATACGTGTGGATTACGACACAATTCATTGCTTCACCGAGAAAAAGAAAATAAATCAAAAAACGAAATTACTACCGAATCCTCCTCTCCACGCTTCACCTCCCCTACTTCTTCTGTCAAAGGCGAAAGCATTTCAATAAATAATGATGATTCGTTAAAGGCCTTGAATAGTTTCAGCGCGGATACTGAAAAGCGATCTATTTTATTGAGCACGTGTTTTGTTTTTATGGAAGATAATCTCGGAAAAAGAAGAAGATTTAGAGTAATTTTGGACTCGGCTAGTAATGTAAATATTTTAGTTAAGGAATGTGCTGACGCATTAAATTTAAAGAAAAGAGTAATTAACGTGCCTGTCAGTGGATTAAACGGATCTACTCATAATATAAAAAATAAAATTTCTAGTGTAATTTCCAATGCGGATGAAACTTTCAAAGAGAACATTGACTTCTTAATTGTTCCAAAAATAACCGATGTAATTCCATCGACACAATTAAATGTATCGGACATTAATCTACCGAATTTTGTGCAATTAGCAGATCCCACATTTTTCAAACCGGGAAAAATTCATGCTTTAATCGGAGCTGAACTATTTTACAGAATCTTAAAACATACATCGGTTAAAGTTAATGATAAGCTATTTTTGCAAGATTCCGTTTTTGGATGGATTCCAACTGGGGCACTAGAGGAAAAAGTGTCATTAAGTAATTTTTCTATGTGTTATTTTGTTAGAGATTTCGATCAAATTAATGATAATTTGAAACAATTTTGGGAACTGGAATCTATCGGCATAAAACATGATGATCCTAAATTAACGGAAACGGATCAAGCGCAACAGATTTTCGACAAAACTGTGACATTTACAGGTGATCGTTATGAAGTTCAATTACCCTGGAAAAGTGATCGGAAGGAATTAAATGATAATTTTAATATTGCGAAGCAACGTTTGGAAGGTTTAAAACGAAAATTTTATCGAAATCCAGAACTTTACCGTCAATATTCTGAAATAATAGAAGATTATTTAAATCGAGGAATTATAGAGCAGGTGGATGAGAATGAACCCGTTTTAAACAAGGCTGTTTACTATCTGCCCCATCACGCTGTCTGTAAGGAAGATAAGCTCACTACAAAGGTCCGCATCGTATTCGATGCCAGCTCCCATGATAACAATATGTTGTCCCTAAATGATTGCCTGTGGCCAGGCCCCAACTTAAATCCATTTCTATTCGACATTTTAATCCATTTTAGATTAAATGAAATTGCCTTTTCTTCTGATATAGAGAAGGCGTTCCTCCAAATCTCCCTCGCTGAAAAAGATCGCGATGCTGTACGCTTTCTGTGGTACGATAATGATTTTGGATCTCGTGAAAAATTTAAAATATTTAGAGTCAAACGTGTTCTTTTTGGAGTCAATGCTTCTCCATTCCTACTATCCGCCACAATAAAAGAACACATAAAGAAGTTTGATAATCTATATCCAAGGACTGTTCACCTACTCGATAAATATATTTATGTAGATGATTTCATCTCAGGTGAAGATACTCTACAGGAAGCTCTTGATGTTTCTCTTAATGCTAAGAAAATAATGTCTAAAGCAGGAATGACTCTCCGAAAATGGATAACAAATAATGAGGATCTAATAAAGTGTTGGCAAAAGGAAGGTTTTGACATTCAGGCAGAACATGCTACTGTAAGTCTGGGGAGTAACTTGACTAAAGTATTAGGAATGTCTTGGAAAACAGAAGAGGATTGTCTGACATTCGAAATTAAAAGTCTGATAGAATTCCTGTCATCGAAAAAGAGCTCAAAACGTCTCCTATTGCAAGCAGTTGGAAAAATCTTCGATCCGTTAGGTATACTCACACCATTCACCATTAGAATCAAATGCCTATTTCAGGAATTATGGCTAAAGAAGACACCATGGGATGGGCAGTTGCCAACTAATGTCCAGGAAAAGTGGTTAAAATGGTGCGAAGAACTTCCAAATTTAGCAGAAGTAAAAATCCAGAGGAAAATCCTTAGTTGCTCAAATCAACTAACAGATGTTGAGTTACATGCGTTTTCAGATGCCAGTAAATCAGCATATGGCACTGCTGTTTATCTAAGAGTAAGAGGAGAAACAGGGGTGGAAACCAACCTCGTCACATCAAAGAGTCGCGTTGCCCCGATAAAGGAGATTACTTTGCCGAGGTTAGAACTACTCGGAGCACTACTGAGTGCAAGATTAACTGCCAAAATAAAGCCTATCCTTGATCAGAAAGTAACAGCTACAACATATTATTGGACTGATTCAAAAATAACTTTATATTGGATCAAAGGCTCACCAAGGAGATGGAAGCAGTTTGTGGCAAATCGTGTCATGGAAATAAATGCACTAACAAACTCTGACTCTTGGTATCACTGCTCCAGCAAGGACAATCCTGCTGATATCCTGACTCGAGGTGCTAGTGTGAATTCACTTTTAAACAATTCCATGTGGTTTAAGGGACCAAACTTTCTTGCAGCTGATGATTTACTGATCGAAAATGAGACTATCACTGTTCCAGAAACGGACTATTTGCCAGAAACAAAATCAAAATATAGAAATGATATTAGTGACTCTAATTCTAACATTTCTCTTTCTCTTTTCAGGAATCCTGAAAATGTAGATTTTTTTCTTAATATCAGCAATAACTACCTTCACCTACTCCGCATATTAGCTTACATTCATAGATTCATTTACAATTGCAAAAGTGATTATGCAGACCGGCATCGAGGCAGTCTTACCACCCCAGAAATAAAGGGTGCGGAAACGTGTCTAATTAGACTAGTACAAGGTTTAGAGTTTAAGGAAGAACTTAGGAGCCTAAAACGGGAGTCAGGGGTTCCTCCTTCAAGTAAGATAAAATGTTTATCTCCCTTTTTGGATGACAATGAAATCTTAAGAGTGGGCGGAAGATTACGCAATTCGAACTTGGCTTTTGATAATAAGCATCAAATGATATTGCCGAAGAGCCACAAACTTACTAAACTCATTTTTGAATATTTTCATAAAAAATACTTTCATATTGGACCCCAGGGTTTATTGCATTATGTACGTATGCAATATTGGCCCGTAAGCGGAAAAAACTTAGCACGTAAGGTAGTGCATGATTGTATAGTCTGTTTCAGGAATAATCCGGTCACTGCCAACCAAATCATGGGCGATCTCCCACCAGAAAGAGTAACCCCAAATTTTACCTTTTACCATACCGGAGCAGATTTTTGCGGTCCTTTTGAAATTAAATACAAAAATCAAAGGAAGGGTATTTTTCAAAAGATTTATGTCGCGATATTCGTTTGCCTAGTGACCAAGGCTATGCACTTAGAATTGGTCACGGATCTGACATCCGACGCCTTTATCGCCGCACTTAAACGTTTTGTTTCTAGGCGAGGAAAATGTTCTTCCATTATAACGGATAATGCAACAAATTTTAAGGGGGCTAAATCCGAATTAAGTAAACTTCATGACTTAGTTCGTAGACCAGATGAAAAATTAGCTAACTATTTAGCTTCAGAAGCAATTGAATGGAAGTTTATTCCTCCCAGATCGCCCAACTTCGGTGGTTTATGGGAGGCCGGAGTAAAATCGTTCAAATATTATCTAAAACGAACATTAAAGGGTGCTAGATTAACGATAGAAGAATTCCAAACCATCACCACCCAAATTGAAGGGATACTAAATTCGCGTCCTTTAACTCCATTATCGACTGACATAAATGATTTTGACGCATTGACACCGGGCCATTTCCTAATTGGTCGGCCTATTGATGCAATTCCGGAACCCCAATTGATAGATATTAGCGAATCAAGATTATCTCGGTGGCAGAGGGTGACTAAAATTGTCCAGTTAATTTGGAAAAATTGGCAGTTAAATTACTTGAGTCATCTCCAAAATCGTACAAAATGGCAGAAAAAAGGAGATAATATTAAACCAGGAGCAATGGTCATAATAAAGGAAGACAATTTACCTCCCTGCAAATGGATGCTGGGACGAATTTTAGAAGTTATACCAGGTAAGGATGGTAATGTTAGGGTTGCCAAGATAAAAACTGCTTCGAATGTTTTCCTTAGGTCAGTATCTAAATTGTGTATTCTACCCATTGATAACATTTAATAATTGTATGCTTATTTTCTTTTTGTTTATTTGATTTAAAGTGTATTGTACAGTAAAATGTTTATATAATATATTTTACATTTAAGGTTTCTTAAGTACGATATCGAACTGTTTTTTGGAAAATAATTTAACCCTTATTTAGCATTGAATTTTCTTTATTGTGCTTATATAGTAACATTGTTATCGCAAATTGTAATTATTGTATTTGTATTGTAATTCTATTTTATTGCATTTGGTATTTTTATAGTTCTTGTAATAACAGTATATTTCACAAATTTTGAATGTGCTATACACATTGCAAGGCGGGGCGGCATGTTCGGACCTTGTGCGCATGCCGAACGAGCTCCGCAGTTTTGCGGTCATGTGACCCAGCAGTTGGTTGTTGCTCTAGCTGCCGAAAGGGCACGTTTTGTTTTAGCGGGTCTTATCCCCAATTATTCTGTTTTGGTTCAGCGGGAATATTCCCCACATATGTCATCAAACAAGCTTAATTAGCGGGTTTATTACCCCAATATCACCATGTTTACTATTATGTGTTTATAAATGTTCTGTACTCGTTACGTCCGTGTGCTGTGTAATTAAATATGTGAGAAAAGACAACAATGGTTCGTAATCAATCAAAACACACACAGTATTCACGATCATAGACAGTAATCAAGGTATTAGAGTTTGGAGAATGAAGCAAAAAGAATTTGATAAAGAATGCCTTAAACGTTCCATAAAATTTGCTGCTAGTGTCATGGTTTGGTTTGGGGTTGCATGAGTGCAGAAGGACCTGGAAAGTTATGCATCGTCTACGAAAAGGTTAACTCTCAGATATATCAAGAAATTTTGGAATATTACATGATTCCATCATCAGAAGATTTATTTGAAGATGATTTCATCTTTCAACAAGATTTAGCATCAGCGCATACCTCGGTGGCAACTAAGAATTGGTTCTGCCAACGCAACATTAAGGTACTTCCTTGGCCACCAAATTCACCAGACAATTAATCCCATCGAAAACTTATGGTGTATAATGAAGAAAAACTCCAAGAAAATCCTCCTTCAAGTAAAACTGAGTTAGTGGCACGTATAAAGTCTATTTTGGCTAATATTGATAGAAATGTTTGTAAACACCTTGTATATAGTATGCAAGATCGATTGTATGCTGTTATGAAAGGTAAAGGGGATGCTATAAAATATTAACTACCATTTACTTCATATTCATAAGGTAATATTGTTGCGTAAAATAAAATATTCTAATATTTTGAACACCAATCTAATTTTTATTCTAATATTTTGATGTGTTTCAGAAAGCTGTATGCCTAATTTATTGTACTGTATTTTATATTTTGTAAATGTTAAAATCTTATCTAAACATTCCAGATTTAATTTATAAGAAACTTAATTGCATTTACTTAGTATCAAAAATAAATAAATGAAAAATAATTTTTTCTTATTACTTTTTCTCAATTACTCTAATATTTATTACTTTTTCTCAATTATTCTAATACTTTGAATATGAGCTGTATATTATATAAATTTTCCCAGAAATGGAAATGGCAGTTAGATGATGGTTAAAACTAGTGCTCCCGATGCGATACGTATTTCAGTTATACGTTTAACCGATATACGTATATACGTTTAATACGTATTTAAGAAATACGTATACCTTAAATTATACGTTTAAACGTATCCAAATACGTATAAGCATATATCGGTTAAACGTATAATTTAAATATACGTATATTTCAAGTAACGTATTTACTTTTAATACCAATGGACCAGGGTTGGCAAGTTTTTGACGCATGACGGTTTTAATCATGGTTTTTACCGTCATGTCAAAAACCTCCTTGTCAAAAATGTCAAAAACTGTCAAAAACCCATTTTTTTGTAGTTTGTTTTTACATTTTTTTTTTCCATTCTATCTTTAATATTAAGTTGTTTTACATGAAATATTCAGTAGCAAAAAGACTCTAAAGTATATTTATCCATCCAAGAAAAAAATAAAAACGAATTGCATTAGAATAATACATGTACATCTCTGTTAGAAGATCTCTACAATAATCTTAAGCTATTTGGCATAGTCTAAAAAAATTAGATTTTTTGAAGAAAACCTGTAACCTATAAGTATTTAACAGCATCAAAATGAACTAACTCTGTTTAGATATTTAATATTTTCAACCTCGATTTGCAGTAAACATGGGCATTACGCGCCATGTAGGCACAAGTAAAACAATTCTTGGTTCTTATAAGTATTAGATTAAATAATGTGTATAATTTCGGTACAATTTATTACATTGTTGAAAACAAAACTTTAAGATTCTACTTATTGAAGTGCAAATGAAAATCGCCATAATTGAATTTATGAAATACATGAGATATGCATTTTAAAATATTACATCTAAGAATATTCAAACTTATTTACTGCCAGTCTATGCTTAACATCTATTATCGTACAATGTAACAGCATTTTTGCATCTCTAAAATAATTTTAATGTACTTTATTAAAAATCTATATTGAATGTTATTTAATAATTATAATAACCTTTTATTATCATTTAATATTAATGTTAATTGCAGTTAGTAGAATCTATATTAGTGAAGATTATGACAAATATTGTTCCTTTCTTTTACTCTTGTATTTTCAAATCTTTCCCATATTCGGAAATGATCTTCTTTTAAACAAATTTAACAAATGTAATTGTAAATAATAATAATAACAAGAACAACAAGGTAAAATCAATCTACAAATGTATTGTATACTACACTTACACCATAAATTGGAGGACAATCGAAAATGATAGGTTTTTGACGGAATAAACCGGTAAAAACACTTTTTACCACTGTCATGTCAAAAACCAGTTTTTGACGTCAAAAACCCAACCCTGAAATAGACCTCATCAATCTTACGTCACTGAACGGAGAACAAGCTGGAAACCGGTTTCATTACTTTAGCAATCTGCATAATACATATTTCATACGTAGAATCTTATTTTTTCTTACAAACGATTGTTGTAAATATACACAGAGAGTAAACACTTTTTGAGGAAGGAAGGATAATATTTATATGTTTCAGATTTATTGTCAATCCTTATTAAATATGTGTTTCCTTTTTTAATTAAATATACATACATATATATATATATATTTGTGTGTGTCCAGGCATAAATGTTTTTCTTTCCATGGTGCTAATGTTTTCTACTCTGTGTTAATGTAAAACGATTATACAAAAAGGCGGGCTTTACAAGATTTTATGTTTTACGATTTTTTTTTCCTATCGTGACAAATTTCATTTTTTTTTTTTTTTTCTGGGAAGTACCTATAAATTTCAATTACTTATAGCTTGATAAATAATCGTCAGTGCAGGTTTTAGAACACAATCACACAAGCTTAAAATGACTTGCCTACTTTTCTTCTATTTTGCTGCAAATCGTATTTTCAAAATATTTTTAATATAGAATAAAATATTCTTAGATAAAAGAAAAGTATGATTATGAAATTGGAATTGGATTGATCAATGTCAGTATAAAATGTAAAGTCAACCTATGTCTGTGTTCTGCGGCCGCAGCAAAAATAATGTTTTGCGCGAAAAGTCCACGCCAAAAATCAAAAGAAGCCATGTGCGTGTGTTACGGACATGCGGAGCGTAGCTTCAAAGCCACTCGCTACGCTATAGTAAAACATTTAATAATTAATAATTTAATTTTGAAGGAAAAAAAAACAACCAAAATCTAAACTAAAAAAAATTATATTCCGATTTTATTTTTACTTATTTTTATTTTTATTTTTCACGTACCAACTACCTACACGGGAACTACAAGACATGTAAACACGAGGCCGTCGTGGTTGTTTGAACAAGGAAGAGATCATGATGGCTCCTATAAACCGCGAGAATGCACTAAAACGGGTGTTTGTCAATGTCTCTGATGCGCAGACCAGCAGGAAAAGCATCTTCTTTCACACAAGGAAAGAAAACCGCTTAAACGTTTATACGTATAAGTGCTGGGATAAGATCCGTATATACGATGTACCGTATATACTGTTTCGTATCATACGTATAACCACCTTGGTCGTATCATATCCAAAATCTGCACCCCGTATAATACGTATTATACGTATACCCGTATAAACGTTTAATAGGGAGCACTAGTTAAAACATCCAACCTTCCCTGAAATTTTTACTGTTGCCCTCTAACTATGCTTTGGGAGGCACAAAGCAAAAATTATTTTCTTTTGTGTAGTATGGATGAATGATTTAGATGATTATTTGTTGTTACAATAAAATAAATTAAAAATAAATAAATATTTTAAATTTGTATGCTAAATTTAAACACCATATTTTCTAATATACGCTCAGGCTTCACTGAAGTGAAAATATTCTACCTGCAAAATTCACCATGGAGATCTTGCTTTGCGAATGATTACCTCTATGGTATAATATTTTTATGACTCATAATGAATGAATCTCCTGTGTTTATTTACTCTAGTGGATTGAGATATTTGGCTGTTAACCTAATTTCCACTGAAATTATATCAGAATCTATACATTTTTTTAATGTAACTCATCTCTCAAGCAAACAATTTTTTTGAACGATCTTTCTAAATATGTAACTTTTATGCAATTTTATTTAAAAAAATAATTTTTAATAAAAATGGCTGCATGGAATATGAAAAAAAGGAAGTGGTGTGCCCCTATTTGTTCCCAGTCACATGACTTGTGCTTTTATTATACAGATTACGTACGATAGGATTTAATAAAGAAAACTTTCACTAATATCTTTTTGATTCAATTTTCATAAAATTTGAAATGACTCGACAAAATTCTGCATCGATAATATATATTAAATTTCAAACCATTTGGTTGGGTAGTTTTTGCACTGTTATGTGCAGATGGATAGACCAGATGATGACTATAGGTGCTAAGTATTTATATAATTACGAATGCACCTAAAAATATATATAGAAGTTTGGATGTCTGTATAGATTACAAGAACATTGAAATAAAAGAAATAAATTAAGTAGTTTTATAACTACAAAGTGTATTATGGATGACCTTTACTGAAAATAAACTAAGCTCAAACAATTGTTCAAGGATCAAAGTGTGATTCATAAATGGTTCCTAAAGTTTCTAAAATTCCTAATGTTCAGATAAATGTTTTCTAAAAAATTAGGAAGGGTTAATGTGTATGAATTTACCTAATTCATAAAAGAAACACAAATCGAACACAGTCTAACCTCGTTAACACGAAATTGAAGGGACTGCGAATTTTTTTCGTGTTATCCGAAATTTCGTGTTAACCGTCAAAATAGTAGTGTCATCTATGTTAGATATAAAAACTAAATAAATTAACCTACAAGTAATACCCTGCTCTTAAAATCATAAACTAATAAGAAATACGAGTAGTAATTTTCCAACTGGACGAAAAATGTCCGGGCCAGGATTCGAACCTGGGATCGCTTGGCTGAAGCTGCCACGCTCTACCACTGAGCTATCCCGGTCGAATCTGGAGGGCATAATTCATCCAGTTAACCTTATTGATCAGAGAATATGGTCTGATATTTTAATCAGCTCAACAGAAAAGATCGCATTTAAAGGAACTCCAGTAAACGCTGGATACGTTTTCGCCTCAGTGGTAGAGCGTGGCGGCTTCAGCCAAGCGATCCCAGGTTCGAATCCTGGCCCGGACATTTTTCGTCCAGTTGGAAAATTACTACTCGTATGATTTATTTACCAATTTGAAATAATTGTGTTAAAATTAATCTAGTGTAATAAGAAATAGAAATTTTAATTAAGAAATAAAACAAATTGATCATCATTTTAGGCAATAATAAAGTTATTTACTTGCTAATCATTTTTTTAATTATGTTATTGACTTTTTCTACAATATTTGTAGTGTACTTCTTTTAAGAACTATCGATCTCATCTAATTTGTCCAAAGCTCGGGAAGCATCATTTTGTTCCATATGGAAACGTTGTAAAATTTTCAATACTGCGGTAGATTCATCTAATGACGGTAAACTTTTCCGTTCTGTGTCGATTTCTTCCTCCTTGTCTGAAACTTTGATGTTGTCATCATTTTTTTCAGCTAATGCAGCAATTATCTCTTCACCTGTTGTCACATCTGAAATCAGCACATCTTCCTATATGGAAATGTACTTGAAAAAATTCTCCGTTTTTTGGCCACATATCTTTTTGCAGACTCTGTGATGCTCTTTGAATCTTGTTAGTCATACGTTAGAACATTTGTGAAATCGCTCTCACCAAAAGCATCAATAAAAAAAACTTTGCTTTTTCTTGCAAAACTGCACCAGTTAAAACAATGTTCTGGCTTCTTGCCTCTTTTATCCATCACAAGCGAACAATATCAATTTATTCATTCTTTCCTGTTGACATTCGTTTTCATACTGGTTTGAATTGACTAACTGCATAAGCTTTTTACGATTCCTTAAAATCGTAGACAGTGTGCTGTTGAGTATCCCGTACTTTGCTGATATTTTTGATTTTTTCAGCACTTAATCGCTGACCTCGCTTAATTTTTTTTTTTTTTTTTGGTTTCTAAAGATACAGTTTACAGTTTTTGACACATCTTTCATAGTATTCTATGGAGTAACTGTGAACAGAGTTTCAATCACGTTAGTCAGGTAGTGAAGTAGGGATTGTCACTTCTTTCACTTGAAGATAGGGGGATATTGGAAACTCTGTATATGTCACTGTCAATACAGTCAAACGAGTAATTGAACAGTCACTTTTAAAAAAGAAATTCCTTCGCCCAAACTTTCATTGGGACCGATCGATAGCTCATACGTTTAGGATGGAAAAGCTTCTGTATATCAGAGAACAAAGAAAAGCAGGGATTAGTCAGGAAACCAGAATTTCACCATTTTCTGAAACACTTTTTCACTTTATATCTTTTTCAAACCATGAGAAAAATTCCATTTTAATAAGAGGATGTGACATGTAAGTTTGAAATATCGAAAACTCTGCGTAAGGAAACATGTTTTGACTTTAGAGCAAAAAAAGTTTTCGCCATAAGCGGGATTTTCCGAAATTCTATTTCGTGTTAAACGAATTAATTAACGTTGATTTTCAGACTTATCTGACGGGACCTCAGTATTATTTCGTGTTAAGCGATTTCGTGTTAACGAGGTTCGACTGTAATAGATTATGTCCATTTAATTTCTTATAATATTTCATTGCATTATGAATGTTTAAATATTTCATTTAACTATATTACGAATGATATTTAAATAGCAAAGCAATATCAAATTAGTTTTAAAAATCTGATAAATCTATTAGTTTAAGAGAAACAAGAACACATTAATAAACAAAATGGGCTCTGAGGTCTTCATTTTTATTTAAAATACAGTCAAATATATAGAAGACACTAAACAAAGTTTATAAAAGAACACACCTAAAAAAATAGAGAAGTTTGGATGTCTGTATAGATTACAAGAACATTGAAACAATAGAAATAAATTAAGTAGTTTTATAACTACAAAATGTATTATGAATGACCTTTACTGAAAATAATCTAAGCTCAAATAACTGATCAGGGATCAAAGTGTGATTCATAAATGGTCCCTAATGTTTCTAAAATTCCTAATGTTCAGATAAATGTTTTCTAAAAAATTAGGAAGGGCTAATGTGTATGAATTTATCTAATTCATAAAACAAACACAATAATAAATTATGTCCATTTAATTTCTTATAATATTTCATTGCATTATGAATGTTTAAATATTTAATTCAACTATATTACGAATATGATATTTAAATAGCAAAGCAATATCGGATTAGTTTTAAAAATCTGATAAATCCATTAGTTTAAGAGAAACAACACATTAATAAACAAAATGGGCTCTGAGGTCTTGATTTTTATTTAAAACACAGTCAATTAAATATATAGAAGACACTGAACAAAGCTTATGAAAGAACAACAAATACATACATAAAACTATAATGCATTTTTTGAAATACTCACTATGGATGTAGCTGACAACAGAATGGGAGAGTCCATGACGGGAAAGGGTCATAAGAACTTCTGCAGCACTTTTTCTCCACACAGTGTTGTGTGCTGGACACCAACTTGTAATTGCGCTAAACAAGAGACTCAGGTCATCTTTTCTACTCAATTCTTCTGCTGGGCCAGAGTGGCTACAGAGTCGCACCAAAACCTATTGAATAAAAATGCATCTTAAAAAAACCTTCATTATCAGAAAATAAGTTCACACGTAATGACGACTTTACTATTTTAAAAAAATTTTTATTACTTTAGACTAAAGGTGTTACAACAAAAATGATTCTTTGTGAGCCCTGTAATAGCAATAAAAAAAGTAAAACGTTATCTAAATAATTTGTCTCAATTTGCAAAAAAACACTCTCTAAAAGTCACACACGTAACGGTGGAATCGCCCTGGGTCTTTCCAGATGTTTTCTCTTGCAGGGAACAAACTATTTTGGGAATAATCAAAAGAGGTGTATTTTGTATGAAATACATTAAATTTATGTTATTCTTATAAAATGGACCCACTTTTCTAATAAAGGAGCAAACTCTTTGGAAATGTCTGGGTCCCATGGACCCACGATTCCAAAAGCTTAGCGACATTACTGAACCATCATTTTCATTTTCAAAATAATCACACAAATTATAAAGAGTATTCTTCTTTTGCCTGATTATTTTGAAAATTAATATAATTTTGGTACTTCTCTTTTATAAGGAGCTTTCATACTTTAACTGATGCTAGTGAATTTGAGCTTAAGAAAGTGAGATTTTTGACTAATAATATATAAACTACCTTGAAAACTGAACTGATGAAGTATTAATATCCTTTAAACACATATTAATATATTAAATAAATTATTTTTATTTGTATAAACTAAAATTGTGTAAATACTAAACAAATTGCTTTTGGTTATGAAACAGTTTATAGGTTTGCAGAAAATATTTGTGAAATTTTTTTTTATCGTGACAAGGTCATTTTTCTCTATTTTGCCAAGTCTTATATAAAAAAAGAAGGGTACTTTTCAGTTATACCAACACCATGCCGAAATGTATGCTAATATGTCATTTATTTCAACCCTACCGTGCAAAGGATTTGTATTGCAAACAGTGCGAAACATTGTGATTCACTTTTTATTGAACAGGGATCTTTTTTTTTTATATTATTTAATCATAAACATAACCATGTGAAATATCTCAATTTGCTATTTCCTTAATCGAAAATATTTTATTAAGTTATAATTTTCTTTTTTTTGCTGGTGCTGAGATGAATTTTACCATCTGGCAGTTACCTGATGATGATGAAGCTGCAATAAAATTGTCTGAGGGCTATGGAATTATATACAAATAAAGTTTACAAGATGCCGACTATAAAAATTTAACAATAAACTACAAATATAATTTTGTTGACCATTACACTGAATGTCATATCCAATCTTAGATTATGGGGAATCACAAAATGGCACAAAAAGTGGCAGTTTAAAAGTATATTGTATCCTATTTAAAATGCTTTGTCATAGATTTTGTGTTGTGATGTCTTTATTCAAAAAATGAGATGTGTACTGTAAAGTTAAGAGACATTTACAATTTCATGCCTGCAGTTTAAATTGAGTTTTGTTTTAATATTTTATAGTAAAATATTTGTTTTTATACTTTATGTATATATTTGTATTGATTTAATAAAATATTTCTTTAATCTGTAATTTTTAAATGTTATATTTTTTTTAATGATAACTTTCACACCAACAACATTAATATTTTTTAAATGTTTCATTTGGCGCCAACTATTATGCATGGTGACAATGATGTTGGTATAACAGAAAGAAAGTGCAATAATTTTTATTTTAAAATTGAAAATAAATAAATACAGGTAAAGCACAGTCACATAGTTAACTTATAAATATTGAGAGAAGTAGGGCTTAATTTGTGAAGTTGCACATTAATTGCAACTTTTTCTTAGTTAAAAACTATTATTGAGCAATAGTTTTTTTTAATTGAAAAGGGACAATAAGATACATTACAAACAATTATGGGTCCTTCTCCATTATCTCGTCAATCACTTTTCATAAAAAAAATTATCGCCAAACTATAAGATTTAATGCCAAAAATGCAGTCGCATTCACTTGACGTCAGAAGCATTACACGTGTTTGTTATGTCAACAAGTGGTTTCTATTTCGACATTTAATTGTATTTTTCATTATGTTTTACTGATTTATTAGTTATTTTGTTAATTAAAATAACAGTTGCATCTTAAACGGTAGTTCCATGATATTAAAAGCGAAAACGCATTGGAAAAATATTGCGATACATATTTACGTGCAACAGATCAGTTTCAACTGATGTCACAAACATTTATTCACCAGCCAAGAGGGATAATTAAGAGAAATAATGTAAAAAGAAATTCTAAGATGATTTTTTTCTTATTTTTATTAATGTATATATATATATATATATATATATATATATATATATATATATTTAACTTACTGATAGTTGACAGTTTGGTGAGTGGGGCTTTCTGAATTTATTGTATTTTGTTATTTATTTTGATATTACAATGGCAAAATTCTTCTGTTTGTTTATTTGGTGATAGTTTTTTTTTTCTTTTATGAAAAGTGGTCGACGGGATAATGGAGAAGTACCCAATTATGCCATACTAACCTGTACAAAAACTTTTTGAAGAAGAATTCTTCTTTCTTTAGGAGAAAATTCACACTCTGGGTCGATATCATCAGGATTTTCAATAGGTGGTAAATCAAAAAACAAATAGAGGCACTTTACTAATGTAGAAGGTAGTGATGATGCAGTCATTATGTCAACTAAAGGTGCATCACCAGCAGCTAGAAGATTTACAGATGTTAATAACATCCATCCATTGCTGTGCTCTTCTGTGCTGCTAATCTCCAAAAATTTAGCTATCGCACAACTTGCAGCCTCTGATAAAGAAAGAAGCAATAATAAATTAATAATTGAGTTGGTTAACAGAATAACAATGAAAAATTAAGGGACTAAGATGATGAGCAAGGTACTTTTAAAAACAAAATTTTTCAAATAAAAAACAGAAATGAAATCCTTCAGTCTGTTTTTTATTGATTTTTTTATAATTAACATTCTGAATTGAAAAGCATTATCTTTAATACCGATACATAGTTAAAATCTGAGAAAATGTTCTTATTTGCCCAATAATACTTTCAACTATATAGCTGGAGTTTTTAGAAATTATCATATCATATTTAATGAAAAATGATTAACTAGATTATAACCAGGGGCGAGAGAACAACCTAACTGCAAAAAGGAAAATATCTGCTTTGTCTCCTCACCCCACCTTCACATAGAAATTCTTCTGTTTTCTAGAGAGTGCAAAAATTTAAAGGGAGGAATTTAGATGACTATTTATTGTTGCCACAAAGTAAGAAGCAGGAAAGATTTTTTTTTTTTTTTAAGACTGGAATTAGGGGGAAGCAGGAAATCCAGAGGGGAGGGGGAGATAAAAAAAAATTAGTTGATTATTTATTGTTATGAGACAACAAATAGAGCAGAAAAAAAAAATTTAAATGTAGTTTTAAAAATTTTAAACTTGTGAGCCAAAGAGTTCTCATTCACATATGTCGGTAAGGCTGCAAAACTGTAGCACAAGATGGAAATGTCATGATAAGCACACAAACCTTGTGGCAAATTTGAGACTACATATAAAGCCACACAAAGTCCAGCATAGATCAGTACATTACAATTAATTTTCAGGAGTGAAATTCGCCTTAAACTAATGAATAATAAACATGAATTTTTACATTACTAAGCTGAGTGTAAAACTGACAGAGTGAAAAATGTCCGAGCCGGGAATCGAACCCGGGCATTTAGAACAGGCTCCCAGGCCGCTCAGTTTAGCAATGTAAAAATTCATGTTTATTATTCATTAGTTTAAGACGATTTTACTCCTGAAAATGAATTGTAATGAGCTCTAAATATTTCAAACTTGGAATGTTGGGAGAGGAAGTAAAATTTTCAAAAGGAGGGAAAGGGGGAGAATATATATATTTTTTAAGTGAAAATTTTCTGAAATGTAAAAAATTCTTATTTTGGACAATCAGGGATGAGAGAACAGCTAAACTGTAAAAAAGAAAATTTTTGCTTTGCTCTGTCTCCTACCATATGTAGACCCCCCCCCCCTCTCCCTTTCTCCTGAGGGGAGGGGGGAATTTAGATGACTGATATTTATCAGTACTACAGAGTAACAAATCAGCCCCCACCCCCCCCCCAAAAAAAAAAAAAAAAAAATTGATTTTAAAGAAAATTTTAAAGCTATCAAATATTATTATGTTAAAGATGCAGAATAGGCTTATTATACGCAGGATAGTACAGTGTTCATGTTAGGAATAAATATAAGGTGGGTTTTTGTGATCCTATTCAAAATAAGTATTGTATCAATTCAATTGCACAACTTGTACTCTAACATAAATCCTTTAGTATATACTTGCATAAAACAAAAAATGTATATCACTTGAACATATTAAAAAGTTATAATTACAAATAACATTCAGTAAGAGCTTCACTGTTGAATTTTTCTAAAAATTTTCTCTCATACTATAATATGA
Source organism: Maratus michaelseni (assembly GCA_963931845.1). Lineage (NCBI taxonomy): Eukaryota > Metazoa > Arthropoda > Arachnida > Araneae > Salticidae > Maratus > Maratus michaelseni. Next base: position 192,222,577 of record OZ007600.1, read on the forward strand.
GCTATTCTCCGTAATAACTTAAATTAGCTATAATTCTCTAAACTGTAAAATTTATTATTAAATTCTAAAGGGTGTATATACTTACCAGTATAGGTGAAAATTAGTGGTCGCCACTCGCCAAGTGGCGATTAAAAAATCTGTTATCGATCGCCAAGTGAAATACACCATTTTTCATGGAAATATGCATCTCTACACTGTTTACATCAAATTAGAGAACTGGTTAATTCTTTTTCCAACCAGATGCAAACAGATTTCAATGACTTAGCTGTATTTTTAATATTTCGGCTTTTTCTGATGTGCTTACTCTTTAATTGGATTATTTTTCAAGAAATACAGTTTTATTCTGCAAAATATATTCATCAGCTTTGATTCATTCCACATGCATTTCAAGTAATGGATACAAGCGGATTTTAAGGACATTTCAGTATCTTGAATATTTCGAATCCTGCCACATGCTCACCAGTTGGATTGTTTCTTCAAGAGATACTGTTTAATCATGCGAAATACACTCATACAATAGGTAAAAAACTATTGTAGAAAAATATTTTTATATACAACGGTTATAATTTATCTAGAGGTCAAGAAAGTTTGAAACATAATAGTGGCCGCTAACTTTAAAAAGTGGCCACTAATGAAACTGAGTCTACTGGCCACTGGCTACTAACTAAATTTCCCAGTTGTCACCTATACTTACCAGTACTTTGATTTGATGCTCGCCGGCGTATCTCCGACACCATTAACCTGGAAACTAACTGACAAAACAGCAAAATATCAGAGAACTTTTCCATCATATCAGAAGAGGGACAATTGCCAAAAACCTATGAATTTATAAAATATCAAAATTACCAATCTAGAAAAAAAGAAATTAATTATATTACAAAATACCTTCATAATAATGAACTTTCACACTTTAAGAAAATCTGATGAATAAGAAAGAGATGGCAATTTATTGCCACTGAAATTTGCACATGTTTAAATACAATGTTATAAAACTTACACGGCATTAATAGTCAAATACAGTGGAACCCAATTTTACATTTTCATCAGACCGGAAAAACTTGTCAAATCTCATCTATCATAAATCACAGATACATGAACAATTAAACAAGCAAGTAAAATAATTAATCTTGCTAAAATCTAACCTTGCAAAATAAAGGTAGCATGTTATACAGGCGCTGCTCCTGTTCAACTTGTGTGAGGGGGTGGGCTGGGTGAGCTAACTCACTAAAAAGCTTATGGAGATGCATTAGACCCAGTGCTGTATGTTGTGTCGATTGGGGAGGATCTTCACCCATTGCAGCACCTCGAGAATGCCCGACGAGCAATTTTCTCATTATGTTCATCTTTGAACATTAGCCTAAAAGAATAACAACATGCAATTAACAACAATATATATATATATATATATATATATATATATATTAATATAAAATTCAATAAATACACTTTGAGTAAAGAAAGGGTATTAAAATTAATTTATTTAAGAAATAATTATGCTTATCCTAATGGATATTCTGTAGTTTATCCTAAAGAAGGCACAAATGTTAATATTTATTTTAAATTATTTTACTTTTATCGACGCTTAATGTAGTCTACAGCACTTAACTCCTAGATGTCGACTCCAGCACTAAAAGGGTTAATCAAATTCAGTAACTTCATGCAAATTATAAGCAAGTTTATTACTTGCATATTAATTATATGCTAATTATTGGCATATTAATTATATGCAATTTACATCCTCTCATTGCTCCCTCACTCCATGTCTCTCAAGTTCTATCATCTGCACTCTGGTCCTACTCCTTGTCCCTGGTGCTATTTTTAAAAAAACCTTGATTTTTTTTTTTTTTTGCATATTTTAAATGATAGCAAATCACACGTAGTGTAATTATTATAAAGAAAGAGACAAAGATGCCTCTATTGCCATGGTGCCCAAGGCAAGATTTTTTTTTTTTTCAGTATCCTCAAGACATATCATGAGTTAGGTAGATTGTTGTAATTAAAAGTAGTGGATTTCCACATTGCAAAAAGTATTTGGATTTTGACTTACATCTCAGTTCTCACTTTGTCACTAAACATTTTCAAATGTAATGCAGCCAGAAAATAAGAAAAAACTGTAATTGCCGAAACGTCAGTGAAGGCTTACTGTGGAGACCCGAAAAGTTTTTGGTTTCTGTCTGTCTGTCTGTTCCGCGATAACTGCCGCAAAAATGATCCGATTAGTTTGATTTTTGGTAGGTATGTTGGTGAGGTACCCGGAATTAGCTGTATAGTTTTTAGTTACGTTTGGTTCATTCGTTCGGAAAATATAAAACATTTCTTTTTAGGTCATAATGCTTTCCTATGGGAATTCAGACGATTTTGAAAATTTTCATCCATTGAAAAAAAATGGCGCATTTGATTAATGTATTTAATGTGTAAGTTATGAAGGCTAAAATTTATCAAGTCAGGTCTTAAATTATTCAAATTAATTTGAAATTTTGTTAATACATTCGTCAGATTTTTTAAATTAGGTGTACAATGTTTGGTGCAATTTTATACATCTGCTCTAATAATATAATACATTTTATTCTATCATTTTTTACAAAATTATTTTCTCATTTTTTTCAAAAATTTCCGATGCATTTTTTTTCTCTCTTTCATTAAATGGTTGCTAAGCAACTATATTTCAAAGAATATCAACAAAGGAAAATTCAAGTGAATCGCATTATTTTTACGCAAAGTTTTATTAAAAATTGCCAATTTTCGGGTTTTAAGTTTTTAATATGCTTTTTTTAATGAAATAGATGAGAATTTATTTTAACTACTAAAAAATGATTACCAAATCGGTTTTCCAAATGAAAATAATAAAAACGTTGAATGCGTAAATTGAATATAGGTCAAATAAGATGAATTTAAATTTGTATAAGTATACTTTATACATGAAATCTTATTCAACTTCAGCAACATATGATGTTTAGTAGTTGAAATATAACTATTATTTTAAGGATAGGATAAAATCTCTTGTACAAAGAGATGGTTATTCTAATGAAATGAAAATTGCAAATACATTCAGACATATACTCAAGAAATGAAATAGCGCAATTACTGGAAATTGAGAATAGAATATTAAAGCGACAACGGGTTGGTTCAGGGGGGCGGAGTCCCCCTGAAATAATGTATTGTTATTCTGAAAAAATACAGTAACAAGTAGTTTATCCTATCATTGCATAACATTGTGTTTAAGGGGATACTTCTAAAATTTCCGAAACTTTCTATAAATTTATATTCTTATAAATGTATAAATAACTTTAAAAGATTGAATTTTAGTGTGTCAAATATTATGCAGATAATGTTAAAAATTGGTAAGATTAATGAACAATGATTTTTTGAGCTGACGTTGAGGCCTCTGATCTGTAGATTTACTAGTTTTATATTAATAGTATTTCGGTTGAATAAACATTCATAGCTAGTCTACTGCAGGGAGTGAGGTGGAAAGATGAGGAATTTTGAGAAGGTGCATCCCCCTTCTCAAAATTACCTTCATTTGATATCCCCCTTCTGAAAATAGTTAATTTTGTTTGGGGTCCCTGATATTTCCTGCTTTGAAACCATCCTCCTTTTTCTTGAAGTCATCTCTTCTCTCTGGAAAGAGGAGCAATTGCCAGAACTCAAAGAGAAAAGTCAACAGAAAAGTACCACGATTAATAAGATAAAATCACTGGGAAACTGTATTCAGTCCAGGTTCATGAAGGACATAATTTCAAGATTTAATATTTTCTCTCTCTCTGGAAAGAGGAGCAATTGCCAGAACTCAAGGAGAAAAGTACCAAGATTAATAAGATAAAATCACTGGGAAACTGTATTCAGTCCAGGATCATGAAGGACATAATTTCAAGATTTAATATTTTCTCTCTCTCTGGAAAGAGGAGCAATTGCCAGAACTCAAAGAGAAAAGTCAACAGAAAAGTACCAAGATTAATAGGATAAAATCACTGGGAAACTGTATTCAGTCCAGGATCATGAAGGACATAATTTCAAGATTTAATATTTTCTCAACTGACAGAAAATCTTTAACTCTACAGGGAATGAGAAAAAAAAATAAAAAGAAACAAGCATTGTCTACATTTTGAAATAAATAAATGGTACAGAAATACCTTGTTTAATACAAGAAACTTAAAACAAAGAATAAGAAAGAAAAAAATATTGAGAAAGTTTACTTTTAAAAATTAATATGTAAAAGTATTTTAAAATATAAAATTAACCAAATATAGAGATTTTATAGAATTATATTACCTTAGTTTATTTCTGACAACTCCTTTATACAGCTAAGACACATAAATTGCTTGACATTTATAACTTTTTTAAAAGCTTGTGCGCAACAAATCAAATTATGAAGCAGATCATAATTGACACAAAAGAAAGAGATGAACAATAATAGAAATAACAGAGTGAAATTTGTGAAATAAATAGCAGGAAAGAAAAAGTAATTCAAATTTTTAAACTAAACATATAAAAATCAATTAATTATAAAAGAATGGTTCTGCAATATATATATATATATATATACTCGAGAAATATTAAGGGAAAACATTAATAGTTCGATAGGTTAAAGTAACATTAAAATAAATATATTCAACAATTAAGACAATAACTGGATTTTACTAATATTTATATTTAATATGATCACAAGAAACTAACTAATAATGTTACTCAATAAGCAATCTTACCAATTATGAAACAATAAGTCATTTTAGAAGTATATGCTGAAGTTGGTTTCGGCTCATCTTTATCAAAACATTGTAAGTCTAGGTTAGTGAAAAGGCGAGGTATCTACCTTAAATAGAAAAAAAAGAGAAAAATATTATCATGCATACTCATTTAAGCATTCGAGATTTATAATTTAGTATGCGATTTTATGGTAAATAATTGTTGTTTTATTCAAGTAGATTATTTAGACGAACCTATTATTTATTATATTACTCTGTGCATCAGACGAGCCCAGACATTTTAAATTGGAGTTGAGAAGTGCTGCAAATCTGGGTTTACCACTGCACACTAGAATAAAACAGTTACTATTAATCTTAAAGCTACACTTGAACCTTTATTTTAAAATATAGTATAATCAATAATGCTTTTCTTTTCTTTTAGTACTTTATATTAACTTTTATTATGAATAAATTGTGTCTTTTTGATTTTTGTGGGCATTTAATTTGAGGAATTAGGCATTTAAAATGTGGCAACGTCACGTTATGTCAGTGATGTTTACAAATCGCAAAAGATGTCTGCTCAATATATTTATGTCGCTCGATATGATTTAGCTGTTGGTCATAAATTAGTTCTCTTATTTAAAGTCGGCGATTGTTTTATACCAATACCAAGTTGCTCTAATAATCCTAATTGGGCTGTCTGTGTTGACATGAAAGGAAATATAGGTTATGTTCCTTATACCTATGTAGACAATAAACAGGTATTTTCTAAAATTAATATTATAGTGCTTAATGTATATCATTTAGATATTATTTGCATTTTTTACTTATATTTCATTTATTTTATTAAAAAGGATTCAAACATTCTGTTCATTTTATAATTTTATCTTATAATTCTTCATTTTATAATTTTATCCTTTTGAAGTATTTTCTCAGGCAAATCACTTTACAGTCTCAGTATTTGAAATAAACCTTAAATTTCATATGATTAGTTTCCGTAATTAGTTCTTGTTAAATGTAACATCATCAAAGCTATACTTATTCATTTTGCAAGTAGGATTCGCCAGGATAGAAAAATTTTCTTCTTTTGTTTACAAAAAAATGATTTATTGTCATATTTCAAACCCTCGTATTTGAATTTCTAAATCAAGTGTACGTATTTCTCCATGATATAAGCACACGAGCACTTACATATAGGCAGAGGCGCAGAGAGTTAACTTGAGCCCTGAGGATAACGTTTACTAGGGCCCTAGGGGCCCATGTATTCACATAAAAGAGAGGAGGTTTAGAAGTTAATAATGTTCATTAAATTTGTTATGTTGAAATTCAATTAATTTTAAATTAATTTTGTTTATAACAATTAATCTTTTGTTGAAATAATTTAAATTAGTATTTTAAATTAATTTCATTTTAAAATCAAATTAGCATTTGGCTCTTTGTGATTACTAATTAGATAATAACATGCATATATGTAACTATATCTATGTTTTATGAACTATAGAAGCAAATAGGTTGCATTTTTCTGTCAATTTGATTGAGGTATTGCATATCACATGTTAATTATTTTTACATGAAATGCCTCCTTGAGACCTATATTTGCTCCAAATCTTAAAATAGATTGCTTTAATTCTGAATAAATTTATAGTTTTGAGGAGTGTATTTTTTCATTCCTATTCTACACAGAAATAGGATTTTAACTTTGAAAAGTCCAGAAAATATTCTTCCCATGTAAGTATGTGTGTAAAACATGCGTAGTAGTGGTTGCCTCCTTTTCTTTGGAGGCCTTGGGGATATTTCCCCACCATTCTCACCCTCTCTGTACCATTGCATATATGTATGTATATATGCCAAGTAATTATACTTAAAATTTATTAATATAATTTACAATATATTCATTAAATTATGTCCTATTATTTATTTAAACACTAGTGTCATAAAGTTATTTAAACTTCAACTCACATTTATATCACTTTAATGAACATTTAAAAAATTAATTTTCTTGAGCCATTCAGAACTTGAGAACTATTTCAGATATTGATAATATTGAGACTGATGTTGTCTTGTTACATACAATAATGCACACTCCAATCTCTGCAATATTCATTTACAGTCCTGGGGAGAAAAAAAATACACCCCATGTTATTTTATCACCGAATTGTCGCAGAGAGATGAGAGAGGTACTATTAAACTGGGAATTGTGTTTACTTTCCGAGTATGTATGCAATTTTTGAAATAAAATTTGACTACACATTAACATACCTGCCAACTTGTAAGGTTTAGCCTTACAATGTAAGGATTTAGGTCAAATTGTAAGGTTGTAAGGGTGATAGGTAAGATTGTAAGGTTTTTTGGTAAAACTTGAAATGATTACTCAAATAGGTTACTCATTGAGTAAAAGAATTAAACTGATGCTCACCTTGTGTTTGTTACAAAGATGAGAGTGATTAGCAATATAGTAGTACAGCCAAGTAGTAATTCACAACACGTTATTCTATGCCAGGGAATTTTTAGTCATGCTTTGTATTTTAAAATTTTCTTGAAGCAAAGCTGAATGCAAAACTAAAATTGTAGCTTTGGGACTTTTTTGATTAGAAATTTATTAGATTTTTTTTTTTACTTATAAAATATTATATTTTAATACTTAAAAGAATGCAAGAAGATTACTATGAAAAAATGTTTGACAAAAAATTATTGGGTAAAGCCAAATCAGCCTATTTAAAGTACATTAAAAATAATTATCAGTGCTAATATTTTTTGGGTTGTGTCTTTGACTTTCTTTTTTAACTTAATCAATTACTTGTTTAATATTTTTGTATTTATCAGTAAATTTTGTATCACACCATATATTACCTTACTAGATGCCTTTATAAACACTACATATATATTTTTAAAGATGCACAATGAAGTACGTCGGGAAAATTGTAAGGTTTTCTGAATAGACATGTTGGCAGGTATGCATTAAAAATGGCACAAACTTTGAATTTTCAAATGGTAACACTCATTTTTGACACAATATATTTATGTTCCTTGAATCAAGGCATCCGAAAAAGAGTATAAAGCAGTGGTGTAGTCATAAAAAAAACAGAGGGTATACACTATAGGCATAGAGGATATATACCAGAGAGCAGGGGTCGGAAAAATTTTTGTTTGTAGCGAACTACAACTACTTTCTGAAAAATGTAGTTAACTACAACTACAACTACTTGTTTTAAAAAGTAGCGACTACAAACTACTTTTCAAAAGTAGTCACTACTTCGCTACTTTTTGCTACTTTAGTTATCATCGCTAATTAAATACACCGCAAACGATTTATCCCCATAGACCATAATGTAACAGAATTCATTTGAATGTCCCTGTAAGTGAGATATATATGCTACACACATTTCATTTTCAATACTGAACATTCTATGGTAAACTTCAATAACTTATAAAACTTTCATGCCAATCTGAGTATATTTACGAGAGTTAGAGCCCGGACAGATAGTCAAAGCGAATTCATAGACATTTTTTAATTATGTTGGAAATAAAAAAAGGAAATTTGAAAACAAAAATTGTAATAATCTTACAAATTTCTGAGAGTGATATAGCACAGTAGCACTTAAGGTGGTTCTCAAATTCCTTGCTCAACAAATGCGAAACTTTCTTATACATTATCTGACTCATTTTTAAACACAAAGGCATAAAATTGGCAGGTCTGACTGTTGAAGCAATTTGGAATCGAAATGAGTTTTTCATTTTTTTTTATTTTACTTATCGGGTTATAAACGATTCGTGTCACTTTTTTTCCCTTTCCCCTGTTGCGGCGTCGGAAATTCAGTTGAAAGTGTCGAATTTGACAGTGTTTTCTGAAAAATCTTCTGTCTTTACTAAAAAATAAAATAAAGAATAGTGGAAAATGTCTTTCGGTTACAAAGTTTCTGAATAAGAACACCGGCATTTTCATGCGTTTCGGAACAAAAATGAAGTAAAGAATATGTCATAAAGTAGCCAGTTTGGATTTGAGAACAACCTTAAGAGCGGATAGGCCTTGGTAAATTTGAATATACACTATTTTTAAAAAATAGAGCTAAATAGTCCTATTTTTTTACAATTTAAATATAGTTCCTGAAAGCAATTTAAAAATTGAACAAGGTCATATAGACTTGCATAAGTTAAATCCTAGCTTTTCTCTACCTTTCTATCTGTTTTTGCTTGTTTCCCATTGAAAACCCGAATTTCAACATACTGGGCTTTAGATTCATTCTGGAGACAAAGGTAAAGATATTTCATTAAAACACCTAACCAATATCAAATCAAATATAAAATATTATAAATCAATTATTATTTTAGCGATAAAAAACCTGTGCAGCTAAAGTAAAAATAAATAGCCATAAAAATAAAATTAAGCATTCTTAGGCATTTTTTAAAATAATATATTTTTATTTCCAACCACCTTTGTTTTATCTATTGGAATCTTCAAAAGGAAATATGCAGTAAATTAATTTGTATGCATATTTTGGATAAATATTTCACAATGATCAAGGGACGTATTAATAAAATAATTTTTTGCGATAATAAACAGTTCAATAAGAATATTTTCTGAACCAGGGATCTTAATTCGAAAATATTCTTTTTAATGATTTATGAATTTTAGTGAATAACGATTTAGATATTTGGTGTGAGATGCGATCCAGCAATTATTATTAATAAAGAAAATGCGAACTCACCTCTATATGTTCAACTTCAAGTTGTAAGCAGATGATTTTGATACTGATAACTTCTTATTAATTGGACAAAGTTCACATGTTTAAGAATAATTACCACTTTCTTATTGTTCTATAACTTCAAAATATTCATTATATGCCGACCAGGGCAGTTCTATACTATTTTTGTCTGTCATTATATTACATTAATCTCGAAAGAAGCATCCCCACATTAAAACACAAGATCTAATAATGAGTAAGAAGACAAAGTGTTACCAGCAAGAAAATTAATTTTCTTGATGAGTGAGTACTTTGTGGTTTTATCAGCAAATCCAGCAAATAATAGATAACGGGCATGCTGACACTTTACGTTTCAGCTGCTAGTTTGTTTAAAGGCAGAAATCATTCCTTCCTAGTGCACTTTTAATAACAAGTGGGTAAGTGTGATCGAAGATTGCTCAAAGGGTTTCGTTTAATATTCCTTTCAAAACACTTTATCATTTCTTTAATAAATCCAATTAAAAATACATTATATTGAGAAGATTTCTATGGATTTAAATAACAATACACGAAGTTTCTGACACCCAAACTGTGAAAATGACAGTTAATTTGTGACCGTGCCTGTCGTCTATGGAGAAATATCTGACACTGCAACTGAGATTTGTCGCTGACGTTCACAAATTGTTGCAGAGAACATATTTCGCACAAAAGAAACGAGTTATGATCACGTGATTTGAAGATTGGCTCTTTTTTCCTCCCTCCTAAAGTAGCGTCAAAAGTAGCGTCGATGTTCGCTACAAACTACTGATAATTTGTATCGTGCTACTTGCTACACTACACTTTTTTTAATGTAGCGTGCTACACTACAAACTACTGGAAAAAGTAGCGGCTACTGTAGTTTCGCTACTTGTAGCGTGCTACTTCCGAGCCCTGCCAGAGAGTATATACTATAGCTATGGAGGGTGTATACAGAGTTATCCAGAAGTTATATGGCATTATACCACTCTATAACCTTCACTACATCCCTGGTATAAAGTTTATATGCCTTTTCTTAAATTTTTGTAGAGTTAGAAGAGGTTAAAGCTTGAGGATGCTAATATTAAATCCACGTGACAAACTGTAATTTATATCTTCCCAAAAAATCATCTGTATAAAATTCCAACTATAAGCTCCCATCTAGAAAGTAAGCCCCTAGCCCCTACCTGCTTTTAAGTAATTTTGATTTTCTTTTCCATTCTTAAATATCAACCCTCCCCCCCCCCCCCCCAAAAAAAAAAAAAAAAAAAAAAACTTTTTTTATACAAACAATTGATGTCAAAAATTCTCTCTTGTAACAGTAAATAAATATTCAGCATTTAAATTATCTCTCTACCCCAAAAATGTCTGCTTCTCCCTTTGCCCCCTCAACATACAAAATTTAAAGTATTTAAAACTCTATTTTAAACAAACTTCTGCTGTTTTTGTTGCAAAAAATAAATAATTGGTCATCTAAATTACCCTGCTCTTCCCCAAAAGTTTCACTTCCCCTTCCCCCCTTAGCACGTAGTTTTAAAACCTTTAAAATTATTATTATTATTTTTTTTTTTTTTTGTCATTTAAAATTTTTTTTCACTGGAAATTTTTGCTTTCATTTTTCCCCAGGGAGAAAATTCCTAAATATGCTGGTGGTGGGCCTTGAAAATCCCATGCCTATTTAAAGTTTTAAGATAAATGTGTTCTGTAAAATAAATTTTCCTCCCCCATTAACAAAAAATCTAGAATGAGAACATCCAAACTGCAAAACAGGAAGAACATCTTCTCTTCTACTTTACCTTCCCCCACACCTAGAAATTCATCCCTTTTTCTGGGAGTGGGAAAACAGAGATTTAACTGGAGAGTTAAATGATCGATTATTTATTTATTTTGGCTACAAAGTACAATAGAGCATAAAAATCTTTAAAAACATTAATAGAGCTTTTAAGATGTGTGTGCTGGAGAGAAGGAAAGGGGGGGGGGGGGACAAAAGAGATTTGTGATTTTTTGTTGTTGTTGTTGGAGGGACAGGAGTTTTGGGGGATTATTTAATTATTGTTACAATAAAGTTATAAATATAGCAAAAAAAAAGAAATTAGACAGAGATAATTAAGATGATTAATTTATTACTGTTACAATAAAATTACAAATAGAGCAGGAAAAATGAGACATTTAAGATTTAAAACGTAATTAGACTGAAAGGGGGAGGGGCAAAGGGAGAAAAGCAGAAATTGTGGGAGACTGGGGTGATTTATGCGATAGATTATTTATTGTTACTAAAGAGTAACATATAGATCAGAGAAAAAGAGTAAAAAAAAGATTAAAGGTTAAGTTTTGTGTGATTGGTATTGGAGAGGGGACAAATGTAAAAGTAGTGATTCCTGACTGTGAAAATTTAGATGATTGATTATTGATGATTGATTATTTATTGTTACAATAAGGTAACAGAGCGAAAAGAAAGATTTTAAATTTTGTGTACTGTGGAGAAACAAAATTTGGGGGGGGGAATGTTAGCTGTTTTTATTTTAAGCAAAAATTACCAAAATGCAGAAAATTCTCACCCTTTTTCACTTTTAAATTAATGATTAAGCATTTTAAAAATAATTTTTATCTCAATTATAAGCTCTTCCCCCCCCCCCCCCCCAAATCTAAACTTAATGGTTTTCACTTTTAAACAAAGGGGGCTTATAATCGCAATTCAGAAAAAGTATATAAACTAAAACTCTTTCTGCTTTGTTCCAAGGTATTCCAATGAAGTCTCAAAAGTGGATATTATTACCATTTGTAAAATGAGATGATTCCTGTTTAAAATTGTAGATGATTCATATTTCAAAAGTAGACACAATTTTCAGTTGAATGGTATCTTTTACATTGCTCTATGACAATGTGGTTGAAAAAGTAATCTAGAGTGGTATTTATTTATTTATTTTTTCTTCTTTTCCAGGACTGTACTAAAAACTTACATTGTGTCTGGATAATGTAATGGTTATTCATTGACATTTTTTACACCTCAAATTTTTATAAAATCTTAAGTTCTAGCATTTAATTATTTTTAATTAATCATTCCTAACTATGATTAAACTTTTCAACAAACTGATATTGTAACATATAAAAATAAATTATGTTAATCAAATAATTCTTCAATAATAATTAAAATTAAACATTTGACATGATGCAAATTTCAATTTTTATTTTTTTTTTCCAAACCCCATGAGTTGTGTAACAGGTGGTATCAGATTCCCTAGCTTGTAGTACCATTTTTCCTGCTGAAATTTCCCACTGAATTACAAAGATATCATTTTACACTGCTTGTGAAAGATCTGCATTCCAAAACCTATAACACTACTAGAATGCATTACTGACAGTAACCAGCCATAATGATAATATATGTGATTATTAGGTGTGTTCGTAAGTATATAAATACATAGCACCTATAGTCATCGTCTGGTCCGTCCATCTGTCAGCATATAACAGCGCAAAAACTACCCAACTGAATGGTTTGAAATTTTACACTATAATGCCATAAATGATGGGAACTTTCAGTTTTAGACATTTTTTCAAATATTTAAAAATATACATATCAGATTATTTTGGAATTTTAGGATTAAAAAGAACAGGTTTGACTTCATATTTTTCAACGTCGATTTGATAAGGAGGACAATTAGGGGACCAACCAAAAATTAAAGAAAAAAAAATACTTGGGATCACCCTGTAAAATAAAATGCACGAAATGATCTGTTGCTGCAGAATATACATAGGCAGACATTGTATAATATGTGCATTCATTTGTGTAAGAATAGCATGTATATTAATAGAAAAATAGCGATTTTTTTAAAAAATTAAAAAAATTCTTGCATGTTTTTTTGCTTATAACACACAGGGTTTTTAACCAAATTTAACGCCAATTTCAGAAAAATTGACAAAATGTAGTAGCAATAGCATAGTGCTATTGGAATATAAATATATTAAATATTTAAGGAAATATGGGCAGTTGTATGAAATAATTTTTATCTGCACATGCGCGAACGATATCAAGGAACTTTTTAAATAATTTAGTAGTCAACTCTCTGGAGCAACTTAATAAAAAAAATCAGTCAAATATCGTAAAAATTCAGAGAGATATCGGCGTTATAGTGAGCTGTTTTTTAGTTTCTGACTAAAACTCGATGAATGATAAGGGATTGTCCACAAATTGTTATTTTTAAGTTATCTGAAAGCATTCGGAAAAAGTTTTTTGAAAACGCTATTTAATTATAGTTTACGGCTATGTTTAGGAAGATTTTGATTCTAAACTACGATGAAAAGGAAAATATAGTCCATACATTGATTACATTTAGGTAAATTGCGGTGTTTATAATAAAATTTTGTGAAATTTAGCCCAATACGCAAAACACTCTACAGTAAACTCTATCGCATATATACGTATGTATTTTGTTTATAACGTATATTTATACATTTATATTAACATTTTATTATACAGATATATTTATATTATACAGATATATTATACATTTTTCATAAGTTATGAGTCAATAACTTCCAATTTGATTTTTATAGTGATATTTCAATAGCTTTTTGAGAAATGCGTTTTGCGTATGGAATTTTCACAGAAAAGTGCATTTTCATAAAATACATTTATTTAACAGAAATATTTACTTAACTATTTTAAACTTTATTTAACATTTACTTAACAGTTATGTAAATTGGAATTTTACTGTAATTATCAATCAGTCTTTTTTTTTTTTTCTGTTTATATCTAAAAGACAGTTTTGGCAGTTTTTGCACGAAAGAAAAAAAATTAACGTTGAAACGTTTGGCACTTCCGGTTTCATTCACTATCAAGAAGTTTTTAAATTCTGATAACTTAGGTTTTATTTATAGTACAATAAATGTAAGCGCAGATTTGGAAAGGTAAAAATGCGGGCTTTAATAAAATGTAATACAAAGAAAACGAAAATTTTAGACAAAAATCGCATTTTAAATGTAGTCAGATATCTTAATATGTATGCTATTTTTCATTGTTTATTGACACTTTAGCTTTTCTTGGAAAACCAGCATGTACATGGCGATTTGTCACAAGACACCTTATTACAAAGCTGACACTGACGACTACTTTTTAATTTTTTCTCGTACCACTTTTTCAAAATAAAAATTTTTCACACGCGCTTTAACAACATGTGTAAGAGAAACATAATACAAAATTTATTTTTTGAAAAGAATAGTGAAAATAGAATATAAAAATAATCGCTATTGGTAGTCCTGTCATTAGGACCGTAGGAAATCGGGGGGGGGGGGGGGGGGGGGAGTAGATGCTGAATCCATTTTCAACGCAACTTTAGTGAAGCGCACTTACTTTGTTATGATGCCAAAATTTGTAAGTGTATTTTCATTTGTTATTAGTTTTTTCTTATTTTTTCAGTATTATTAATGAAATACAGTGAAACCTCCTTGAACGGTCACCTCTAAACAACGACAACCTCCGAATACCGGCCACATATTGATGGAACCAAACAGGTTCCATAGCATTAACATTGGTACGAATCTCTAAATAAGGAATTCTGAACAACGGCCACTCAAAAATCACGAGAAAAAAAATAACAGCTCCTGGTACAATTTCTTATTTATTTGCAAATCGAAATGTGAAGCAGATCAAACAAAAGTTACTTGATATGTCAACAAAAAGTCACTTAATGTCTTAAAAGCTTAATCTTTTCCAAAAACTAATCTCTTAATCTTTTTGATAATCACTTCTGCCTCAAGATGTCATAAAGTCCCAAGACTCAAGAGAGAGAGAAGACAGAAGGACCAACAACAAATTATCTGTTAAACGAACAATGTGACCACCCAGTCTTTTTTTTATACTTTTTTTCTTTGGTGTGGGGTCTTGAAATTTTCATTTTGTCCATAGAAATTGTCATGAAAGTTTCATTGGGGAATGAAAAAGCATTTCCATTTGGGAACAACGGATAGAGGATTTTTGTAAACATTGAGCATCTTTAGAAATTTCAGTTTTCTGGAAACTTCCGAACAAAAATGTTAAAGATTGATCATTCTTTTGTTCAACTTTTCTGCAGTCTGTCTTATTGGGGCTCCTTCGTATAACTTGAGAGTACACCTCTTACTTGTTCGTGATTCTTCGTGCGTTGTTACCATAGACCTTCTAATAATACGATCTTTGCTTTGAGGTTGTTACCAACTATAGTATTAAAATTCATCATTTGATTACGAGTGGAAAATTACGATTAATTATAAACGAAAATTCCAAAATTTCTAGTATTAACACATACGCCGAAGTTTTGACGAACCTTCGTGAAATTCCAAATCTTTTCATTAATTAATAATGATGATGAGTTGTATAGCAAAATAACTCATATTGTTATTTCTTTGGAGAAAGATCAAAATGCAGCAAAAAAACAAAGCAACTGCAAATCACTGATTTTTTTAATGTATTAAAACAATAAGGATTAATTAAAATGACTGTGTATTTCTATTTAAATTGATGTATTTTGATTTTTTTTTAAATGAAACCTCTGAATAACACCCACCTCTGAAGAGCGGTCACTTTTCACCGGTCCCACGGGTAACCGTTATTCAGAGGTTACACTGTATATATTTTGTACCCTGATGTAATATTTCAAAACATCTTAAAACTGAATTTAATTCTTAATTAAATGAAAATAAAAATGAAATAATGTGCAAACACATTTTGAATTTTCAATAAAATTAATTATTAATTAATCTACATATTTGCTTATTAATGAGAAGCTCTATTATTAATTGATTTTCTTAGTTTCACAGTTATTTCGAAAAAAACTGAGTTTGAAACTTATTTAGCCACCCCTCCCCCTCTTAATTTTTAAACTGCGATGTTATTGCCCCTCATACTATGAATTTAAAGGGGACTCAGCCAGGGCTGTAGCTAGATGTAAACAATAGGGGGTGCTCAAGAAAATGTAGGGGGGGGGGGGGCTGGTACTATTTCTCGCTCTTTGACACATGCACGCACAAACACAGATAAATATGATCAAAGTATTATATAGAAATATAAATTAGTGCATATTCAATTGTAGGCACTATGTTCCTTATTATTTGTTTTATGCTAATAATGGAAAACACTGCAAAATGAAAATTTTCTTTATATAACTAATGCAAGAGTCAATGTTTGCATCAGCAACAAGTTGCTAATTCTTAGTATGGGCAAATGGGCAGTTATAAGCAGTTTTTAAACAAATACTACAATTTAGTATTTATGCAAAATTGTAAAAAGCCCCCAAACTAAGTTCAATATTTGAACAAAGTTTCATTTGGATTTTTGAAACAGAATTTCATTTGGTGGCCTTGGCAACTTTCCAGGGGGAGCTCAAAAATTTCCAGGGGGTGCTGAGCCCTCCCTGGCACCCCTCTAGCTACGGCCCTGGACTCAGCATAACTTTAGTATCGTGTAGGGCCACCCTTTGCCACAATAACTGCTGCAACTCTTTGAGATAAAACTTTCTACTAGTTTTCGATACGTTTCTGGAGGAATCTTGCTCCATTCATCCTGTAGAGTAGCAAACAGTTCTGTGGTGTTTTTGGCCGAGTTGGACTGGCTCTAAATCGGCGCTCTAACTTATCCCAAAGTTGTTCCAAAGTGTTGAGGTCTGGACTTTGAGCTAGCCAGGGAAGGTTTTCCACACCAATTTCTTCAAACCACGTCTTAACAACACCTGTTGTCTGACATGGAGCATTGTCATGCTGAAACAGGTATGGAACAAGACCAAAGTGTTGCCATAATATCGGTAGCGCTGAATTGTCCCGAATTGTTTTGTAGGCTTCGGCATTCATACTCCCAGAAATTAAAACAACAGGATCCCACCTCCGTCAAATTTCACTCTGGGTACGAAACAGTCCTGTAAATATCGTTCGCCAGGCACTCGCCTCACACAAACACGTCCATTGGACTGCAAAACTGCTAGCGTGATTCATCGCTCCATAGGATGTTTTTCCATTTTTCTACTGACCAGTGCCATCGTTCTTTGAACAACTTTAATCGACGGGTCTTATTCAAATGCGTGATATTTGGCTTGTGAACTGCAGCTCGGCCATGAAAACCAAGTGCCACGATTTCCGCCGGACGGTACAATCACTTGCATCATTAGTTGTAGACGATCAAAATTCCCCTGAAATCGCCTCTAAAGGAAACCTTTCGGTTTGATTTCACAACATGTTTTAGGCATAGACGGTTCCGATCTATTACGTAATTTCCCAAATAGCTATTGAAATATAACTGTAAAAATCAAATTACAAGTTATTGACTCATAACTTATGAAAAATGTATAATATATCTTAAATTTTAGTTTATTATCTTCACTACTGGCATACAAATTACGTATATACAGAAAATACATATATATGCGATAGAATTTACTGTAGAGTGTTTTGCATATTGTGCTAAATTTCACAAAATTTTATTATAAACACCTCAATTTACCTAAATGTAATCAATGTGGTCAATGACTATATTTTCCTTTTCATCATAGTTTAGAGTCAAAATCTTCCTCAACATAACCGTAAACTATAATTAAATAGCTTTTTCAAAAAACTTTTTCCGAACGCTTTCTGATAACTTAAAAATAACAATTTGTGGACAATTCCTTATTATTCAGCGAGTTTTAGTCAGAAACTAAAAAACAGCTCACTCTAACGCCGATATCTCTCTGAATTTTTGACTGATTTTTTTTATTAAGTTGCTCCAGAGAGTTAACTACTAAATTATGCAAAAAGTTCCTTGATATCGTTCACACATGCGCAGATAAAAATTATTTTATACAACTGCCCATATTTCCTTAAATATTTAATATATTTATATTCCAATAGCACTATGTTATTGCTACTACATTTTGTCAATTTTTCTGAAATTGGCGTTAAATTTGGTTAAAAACCCTGTGTGTGCAAAAAAACATGCAAGATTAAAAAAATTTTTTTTTAAAAATCGCTATATCTCTATTAATATACATGCTATTCTTACACAAATGAATGCACATATTATACAATGTCTGCCTATGTATATTCTGCAGCGACAGATCATTTCGTGCATTTTATTTTACAGGGTGATCCCAAGTATTATTTTTTTTCTTTAATTTTTGGTTGGTCCCCTAATTGTCCTCCTTATCAAATCGACATTGAAAAATATGAAGTCAAACCTGTTCTTTTTAATCCTAAAATTTCAAAATAATCTGATATGTATATTTTCAAATATTTGAAAAAATGTCTAAAACTGAAAGTTCCCATCATTTATGGCATTATAGTGTATATATATAATTGTTGCAAAATTTTGTCGAGTCCTTTCAAATTTTATGAAAATCAAATCAAAACTTAAAAATATATTAATAAAAGTTTTATTCATTCTATTAAATCCTATCATATATAATTAATTCGATGATATCCTGTGATAGGTAATGATTCTTGGTTGCCATGGTGATTATGTCATATTTAAGATGAAGTCATATTATTTCCATATAACTGAATTTGTATACTAAAATTGTTTAATTATAGAAATCCTATAATCTACTGACAGTTTTTTTTATACTTGTTTCTGGAGAAATAGATGTTAAATGGAAAAAAAGTCTAAATATGGATTTCAAGTTCTGAAATTTTCAAAACTAGGCTTAAGTTTCCCATTGGAATTTTCAGTAAAAGTCAACGAAAGATAAAATGTTGCCAGTTTAAAATGTACTTATTTTATTACAGAAATTAATCATATAATAATAACAGACGATATAATTCATTTCAGTGAAATAATAATGATGATATTTTTAGATTGACTTGTATTGGATATTCGCACATAGTATAATTTTAATGCAAAAGAATTGTAATTAATTGTTGGTAAAAGTGTATTGAAACATAATTTCATAAAATAAAATTAATATTTATAATATGAAAATCTACACATAAAATAAATTTTGTATTCATGTATTTTTACATAAGAGTGCAACAGCTACTGCACCAAGATCTGAATATTTATAAAACTAGTTTCAGTATGAATGCACTTAATTTGTCATATCTGGCGTACAATTTCCAACTTGTTTCTTGTGTGTATGTGTGTGGCTATATATTCTACACACATTTACGAAGTGAAACATACTATTATCAATAAAATACATAAATTTAATTTATTTTTAAACATTAGGTATAAAGTCATTAAACTGTATTTAAAATATTAACATACTAGATGATAATGTGTCTGCATTCTTTTGTGCAGGACCCAGTAAAAAACTATAAATACTATTTAATAGGAATTCAAAAAATGTTTAATAGGAAATAAGTTTTAGGTTGCCATATCGGCATACTATTAGATAGCTTTCAATACAAAAAAGTATAAAGCTACCTATTGCAGCCGTTCGGAGGAAAGCAGTTTCGGAAAATTTCGATATATTTTCACCGATCATGACCCCCAGACCCCAAAACCACCCTCCGTTCAAATGTTGATTTATATATATAGATATATCCATATATATATATATATGTATATCTGACCTATGTCATACGATAACGCTCGTATTTATAAATCAATTTTGATGAAACTAATTGTGTGTATTAAGCTCACCAATGTCTCGACCGAGTTCGTTGGCCAGCTTGGTCCGTCATTTTGTTTCAAGATGGCGGCCATTTAAAAATTTAAAACTAAAATAAATATACAAAAAAGTTAAAAATCCAAATTTATTTTTTAATTACGTGTTAGGCCTTGATACAAGGATTCCAGAGAATTTTTTGGTTTACCTCTATCTTAAAAAATGGCTGAGATAGAGCAGTTTGAAATTCTAGGGTGGCTGACATTTTGAAACGAAACAGCACATTAACGCGATTACTCGCAAATTATTTTCTTTCATTGTTGTAATAATTTTCCCAATCATACGCATAAAACTATATATTCATATCCGTTAGCGCCAAATTCTCGCCAAAATTGGCGACATTTGGTGAAATATCGCCAAATTTGGCAACCAAAATAAGTCTTCATAAATGAAGCCAATTTGGCTATTGCTCAATAATTTGGTGAATTTCTTATTCAAATTCAGTATTAACGAATCTTTTGTAAACGTTTCTTTGCATTTTAACTTGCTGTTTTCGTGTAACATTAGCTAAAATTTTAAAATGAAGATATAGGAAAGCTACCTTTTCCTCCCGGTACAGACCGGAAGGACTTTTTAAAATTTGTGGCCATCTGTATTCTGTAATATCCTGACTAAGCATTACAAAAATGCTATAAAATATTATAAAAAATCTGTACATTAATTAACTTATGATGTTAATTTTCATTTATGTTTTTCCTTATTAAATAGTTTTAAAGATGGTCCCTTGAGAGATGTATAAATGGTTCACTGTATATCAATATGCATAATAAAATAATGTTAAGTTACCTATTAGAGTAAGTTTTTTTTCATTATTAATATTTTGATTTTTTAAAAGGTATCTGATGATGAATTCTTATGGTTTATTGATGATGCTTTGGAAAAGATCCATGCTGATTCTCCATCTTCAATTTCTAAACTGACTAGAGATGTTATTAGGTTTGTTATTTTGAATTATTATTTAGATAAGTAATATGTGACTTCTGTTCTCTGGACATACTTGGAGACAAATGAAAAAAAGAAATAAACAACAACAAAAAAATAATACAGTAGAACTCCAATTATCCGAATCAATTGGGACCGGACCCCATTCGGTTAATCAAAAATTCGGATAATTGGATTTTTTCCAAAAAAAGGGTCTGTTTTAATGAATTACTGTATATATGTTGAAAATGGGAGAAAAAACTATTTTTAAAGAAAAAGAGCTTTTAATTAATTAAATGAAACAGCAACACTTTTACATGTTATGCGTACTTACAAGTGCTGTGCATTAGTATGGTATGTACGTACCGTACTGTAAATGAAAGTCATTGCTTGCTGAACATCTCGGTCAAAGTAATCTGTTTGACAGTCTTCATCCATTTTCGGGCAGCCAAGTCGCGCATCCGCTTGACAGTGAAAAGTTGCATGTGGTCACACTCGAGCTGGCGCTCCATCCACTTCAACGCAGTTTCAATGCCGGCAAATGCTTCACTAGCTGATGAGCTGCTAAAGTGTCTGCTTCAACTTTGACATTAAGGTCATCTTCTTCCTCGACACTTTCAATAAGTTCATCACCATTTGGAATTTGAAACCCAGGGTCAGACGATTCACACACCATCCACTCTCCTATATGTTCAGCACTAACTTTTGAACATCCAGGAATTTTCAAAAGAATGTTTCTGAATTCCTCAAGTGGCATGTCATCCTCATCTTCTCCTGTATCTTCCCTTTCCCTTTCTTGATCTTCCTTTTCCTTCTCTTCTTCAGTTGAAATGCCTTTCAACTTTTTCCACGAACGTCTTAATGTGACTGCCTTAACCAAGCTCCAAGCTTCCGCCACCATGTAAGCGCAATCTTCCAGACAATAATCGAACTCACTATTAGACGGTGACTCTTCATCCCAATAATGTTCTCGCTACGCCTACACTAGCTTCGCGGAGGGAAGGACAATATCGCGCGTAGACAGAATCATTATTTTGTGAATCGCAGTACGTTTCCATCTTAATTCCTTTTTTCTGAAATTCTGAAAGCGATTCGGATAATCAGCGATTCGGATAGTCGGAGTTCGGATAATTGGAGTTCTACTGTAATATTATTGTAAATTTTTTTTTATCTTCCTTCATTTAAAAATAAATAAATAAATTGTTAAATGTTAATTTCTTTCTGTTATGCTAAGTTTTTTAGCTTATAAAGTTCAGCATTTATTATGTCTCACACATATGTATGAGTTTGAAGGTGTAGGATTTTTTTATACTAAAAGATATTCTGTAGACTATCATTTTTATCATCATTTTAAAGTAGCTAGAATGATGCAAATAATCAATCAAATGAGTATCCTATCCTGGGAGTTGTACCACAAACACATCAAAATCCTCTTATTCTCAGAAACTTTTCTGAATTTTCCAATATGACATCGCATTCTAACAATGACAAGCCTGTGAAAAATGCTATCAGAAGCATTTTTCCTTCCGTAACAACCATCGAAATGCCCTTGAAATCTTCTGATCTCATAGGATGCAGCGACAAAGAAATGAACTGCGAGAAGTGTGCATTTGAAAAGAGATTTAAAAGAGGTTGATGTTGCTTTTGGTGTTTATTAAAAATGCCATTGACACACACTTAATTAATATATTTTGATAATAATTATTTTTAAAAGCAAGTGAAATTATCAGATTTTTGGCTCTCAAAATGATATGGCTGGTATTTTATTTTAATTTTTTTTTAATAGAAAATAAAAATTAATATGCCTTTTTTGACCAAGAAAGGACTTTTCTTTAAAAAATTAACAAAATGTCACACTTTACTCTATAAATATTTAATAGCTATCATAAGAAATGCCTTATTCTAGACTTAAAATGATATAAAAATTCAAATTCTATAAGTTCCTATTAAATAAATCTCAGCATAAATACCTAAAAATTTCAAGAAATTCTGCTTAAATATAGTATAACAGGGAAAATATAAGCTAATTTTAAATGCTAATAATAAACATTCTTTGAAAATACTACATGCAGTTTTTTGTAGATTTAGATTGTTTTTCTTTGTGCTACACTGTCTTTTCAAAATGAAAATTTAACATGGAATGAGCAAAATTTTAATATGATTTTCAAAAAAGTGATTGCAGTTAAAACATGGTCCAATAAAGCATCATGCACAATTTCATTATCTGCTTTAAATAAACAGTATGCTAAGTCAAGAAAACTCTCATAATACCATATAGCTCTTCATTAAAAAAATTAACAGAATAAGTAACCATATGCTGTATACCCGAAGAGTAATTGACCATATATTTTTACTAATTAATTTGCATAAATATAACAATAATTTGCATAAATATAACATATTTATGCAAATAATAGAGTCATCTATGTGTGTGCTGGTTGTTTCCCAAATAAAATATTTATTCGAAATTTCCAAACTTTTTTTATTATTATTAAAGTTTTGCATTAATTTTCATGAAGCTACCTTGTATAAACAAAAAAAATTCTTTAATAAAATTCCTTGAGAATTTCCGATTTGTAGAAAATCTAAATGTTCAATTTAAAATATTTAAAAAGAAAAGAAAAATCTTTGGAAAGTATTGCAGGCTTTTGAATGCTTTAAGATACTATATTTTAGATAAGGCATATTTCATTGCATATAAAATAAATTGTAATGCTTCTAATGACATCAAAAAGCAACATATTTCATAATAACTTTATATTAAATTTCAAAAACTTTCAAACAAGACAAAAAATATATTATTTGAAGATGACGTAAATACTTCTTCGTGGCTTTTCATTCTTTCTTCTCTTTTCTTGATTACTATGGTAAACTAATCTTGAACAATATAAATTAGATATTGATCAGATTTGGCAAAAAAAAGATGCTTTAATGTAATAAAACAAGTGCTTTTATATTAGAAATAGATTATCTTGCTACCAGCAAATCCCAATAATAATAATAAAAAAAGTATCGAGAGACTTTTTTTCAAATTGTCTTACTTTTACCTATGACAAAAAATTAAAAATATTTTATTACGGAATTTTTCTTTAAATTTGCCTTATTTTTATTTATAAAATTTTTTGGTAATAAATTATTTATTTTACATTTTCTTTGTTAGTAGCTATTTACATTCTTGTATAGAAACTTTCAATGTAATTTAACATTTTTATAATTAGAAATTGTATGTGACAATGCCCTCAAGATTATCAAATTATTTTGATTTTCCAACATGCCCCTGGTCTGATGTGTAATCAAGAGTCTACTGTATTATGTTTTCATGTACTACCAATATTAGAAATGTTGATCATCTGAAAATATTTATGAAACTTCATATTTGTTCTCTTTTTAATTGGTGTTTTATCTTTCAGTGACTTAACTCGTAGAAGAACAGAACTTAGAGAACTAATAAGTCAACAAAAAACAAGTATGTAACATTTTTATTTAGAGTAAAATTAAAAATCATGGTTTTTTTTTTAGTGTAGAAGAAAAAAAGCATGTTTTCATTTTATTTTTGTAGTAATAATGTAAGGAAAAAAAACAAATTTCAAATCAAAATCTTTAGGGCATGTAAAAGATTTATTAATTTTTAAATTCATTAATAGTAATTTTAAAATGTCATTGATTGTGTCATTTGCTCTTTGTAATGAAAAAAAATATTTATTTTATATTAAATAATAATAATAATAAAAAACAATCTTGATCACAGCAATTGATTTGAGAGAAAAAAACTGAACTAATAAATGTTTTTTATTTTTAATATTTTATAAAAATAAGTAATAGCTTTATGTTTTATTGAGCATTTCTTAAGTCTCTGAATCCTTATTTTCGGCTTTTAAATATAAAATTAATTCTTGATCCTTTACTTTGAATTAACAAGAAAAATCTGATTTAGGATTTTTTTTTCTTTTCATTTTCTTTCTTTTTTTTTTTTTTCTGAATTTTAACTGTACTTTGTGAACTTTTGATTATTTTTCCAATGTACTGCTGGAGCAAATTTTTATAAAAATATATTT
Organism: Maratus michaelseni; assembly: GCA_963931845.1. Taxonomy (NCBI): domain Eukaryota; kingdom Metazoa; phylum Arthropoda; class Arachnida; order Araneae; family Salticidae; genus Maratus; species Maratus michaelseni. The sequence goes on from OZ007600.1 coordinate 192,247,542, forward strand.
ATTTTTCTCCCTCTATTCTCATAATATTTGTAGCATTATGTAATATATTTATACGAGATGTAATAACTAAATATTTACTTGTACATTTCTATATTTACATGAGTTCATGTTGTTCCTTTTATTATTTAGGTCCAAAATATCATTTAGAAAAACCTAGAGCTGAATTTGTAAACCATGATGCTACTGATAAAGTTCTGTCCCAAGAAATAACTACGCAAAGCAGCAAAGTATCCACTGAAGAGGAAAAGCTTCAGAAAACTGATTTCCCTGTTAATGATTCTGTTAATACTGTGTGTGAAAATAATGAAGCAGTCGTTAGCACTGCTGTAGAAAATGAGGCAGCTAATAACATTCCAGATGAAGATAATGAGTCATCTGAAAATATTCCAAATAAGAACAACGACGTCGATGATGATCCTTCATCTAAAATATGTGATTCTGTTCAGAATACTCCTAAACCTGAAGATGTTCTTAATAGTTATACTGAATGTAGTACACAAACTGAAAATATTTTAAATTCTACTGTGCCAAACTGGTTGGTGCCAAGTTTAATAGAAAACATTCGACGCCATACTCAACTTAGTTTTCAGAACTCTAAAACTGCAATCAGTGTTATTATTAATACAATCGGTGATGCTCTTCCTCATCTAAGCCCTGTATGGTGTCAATTAAAAGAGCATTTAGATAAACTGGAAGTGATTCAAGTAAGTTTTTTTTTTATTGTGGCATAATAACCCTCTGAGCCAGTGGTTATAGCCAGTTATGAGCCAGTGGTATATCCTTGAAAAATTGCATATACATAGCATACCACTTTTTTTTTTTTTTTTTTTTACCTGTAATGGTCATGAGAGGAAAAAAAAATATAAACAAAGAAAACAATATACAGATTCAAACAACTATAACTTTCTTTGTATGTTTAATGTAAACTTCATGTATATATAAGATTTTAGATTCATCGATTGAAATAAATTAACATAAGAAATAGTTACATTAAGTTAACCCTCTGAGGGCTTTCCTGCATTTTCACACAAACACTCATAAAACTAATATTAACTGAAATTTTCTTTCACGGTTTGTTTCTAAAATAAACTTCAACAGGGCCATGCGAAGAGGGGGGCAAAGGGGGCCTTCGCCTCGGGTGCGGAAATTGAGGGGGCGTCAAATTGATACTGCAAACCACAGTTTAATTAATTTATTTATTCTTTTTTTGGTCATCGATCATTTTCTGGGGAATTTCTTTTTCTCTCTTCATCATTCTTTTTTTTTTCTGTCGCAAAATATCATGTACTCTCCAATAAATAAGTGCAATTTTCTCTTATGCTATTTAGTTGTTTGCAATTTCTGAATTAAAATTAAATGTTTTAAAGTTCCAAAATAAACTCGAAATGTTTATTCAATAGAATTTATTTCTGTTTCTGTACTTTATCAGTTTTGTGTTAAATGTCACAAAAAAAAAGGAGGAGGGGGGTGCCAAATTGAAACCTTGCCCCGGACACAGTTTTCTCTTCACACGGTCCTGCACTTCAAATCTCTTTATCATACATATATCTTAAAATACAATTTTATTAAAAATATTTTTGTCTGCAGCCGATTTAAGTTGTTTTTGGGAAACAGAAAAATATGGGCAAAACACTTAGAGGATTAAAAATTAGAAAATAATTTATACTATAAGTTGTCAGCTTTTACAGGAAGACTGGAGTAGTTTTGCTAAAATTTAATGTAAAAAAATAATACTAAATGCTCCGCAGATTAATTACACAGGTCTGTGATGATTCCTCCCCTCCCTCCTCCTCCCAGAGTGAAGGGTGTTTATGTAATCTGGCTGGTTTTAAGAAAAAATAAACAAAAAAAATTCTATTGTTCAAAAGAATATCAAGAATTCCATTCTTGTTGGTAAATTTCAAATTTAATCATAAAGACACTAGATGCATACCAATCAGCATTATAACAAACTACTGCTGGCTGCTGCTTTAAAAAGTGGCTGCTAGCAACTAGCATTCAAGACAAAAAAAAAAGTTTTGAGGGGGGTGGGGGTTAGAAACATAATGTTTTTTGAATTTGTAATAGCTATGACAAATGTTTACAAATTAATGCTCAAAACATTAATAAGATGTAAGATGCAACTTATTTTTAAGTGCTTTTTTAATAAAGTTTTTTTTATTTAGCTAAATTGCCTATGTGTTTTCCTCTATCTGCATCTTCTTTTTGTGAAAAAAACCATACATGATAGAGAAAAAAAGTTTGGTATTTCTGAACTCAGTGTATAGAAAAATATTAGAAACATCTACAATGGTGCAGGAAAATAAATATAAAGCATTATTTTACAGGCCTTTGTTATATAACATTTCTGCTTTTTATTAATATATTTTTCCGCTTATGTTTATTTATTTTTAAATAAGGCTTATGCAGTAAAGAAAGTAAGGTTTTTGCCTATAAGAATTAACCAGTCTTAACCATTCATTTGTGTTGCTTTTCATGCAAATTTTTTGTAGAAATGTGTATTAGAGTTGATTCTGTAATTTTTGTTGCTGTTTTATTACAATTAGATATGTTTTTTCCTTGTTTAAGCTCGTATTTTGAAAATTAGCACATTTATCTTAAAAATAATTCTTTATATGAGAAGTATATGCGAGTCTCTACACTAGTTAATAGCTTAAGTTCGTCATGTTTATAAATTAATAACTGAGTAGTTATGAATTAGGCATAGTAGAAGCAAACACAGACTAAAACATACTTATACATAAGAAAAATAATCTCTTTCTCCCTCTCTTTGTGTTACTTGTCTAGATTTTCTAAAGTCTATATTTAAAAAAAATCAGTACTTCCCTGTTATAGAGGTATTGGCACTTTTTTTAAAAGCTTAGTCACTTCAAGCTTGATAAAATGAGATTTGTTGCCAAATGATATAAAAACAAAACTGGTGAACTATGGTTGATCATGTATATATATTTAAAAAGTGCTTCTGATTACATGTATTAGATAAATTACTTCTGTTTGCATATAATAACAGATAAATGGCTTCTGTGTCTATACTAATTTAATTAGTATATTAAAAGTAATAATATACTAATAAAAAATAAATATAAATTCTGTGTCTATACAATAATATTGAAGAAATGTTTGTGACTTTGTGTGTGTGTGCGTTTGTAAGGGATAATCTCTGGAACTACCAGACTGATTTAAAAAATAATGGCAGCAAAATGAGCATGACAGTCTATGCTTCAACATAGGCTATATTTTATGTAGGTACCACTACCTCCAAGGGGTGCAGCAGAAAAAAAAATTCTAAAGTTGTGATTTTTCTAATACTTGCTTGAAATATGAAATTTGACATGGTGGTTACTTTAAAGATGTAAATGCTCGTTAGGAATGGTTTCTAAAAAATTAAAAATTTAAAAGGATGAAACATGATGAAAGCATTCTAAATTGCAATTTATTTGGAATTGTTAGTGATAGAAACTTGAAATTTGGCATGGCTGTTACTTTTAAGATGTAAATGCTCCAACAGAGCAGTTTAAGAAAAATATTCTAATTTAAAAGAGTGTAGAAGCAGAAAGCATTCTAAAATTGCAATTTCTGTGATTTATTTTGGGCTACAAACTTGAAATTCGGTTTAGTGCTTATTTTTAAAATGTAAATGCTTGCTAAGAAAGGTTTCTAAAAAATTCAAAATTTAAAAAAGTGAAACAAGCAGAAATCATTCTAAATTGTGATTTATTTGGAATTCTTAATGATAGAAACTTGAAATTTAATATGGCTGTAACTTTTCAAATGTAAATGCTCGCACAGAACAATTTTTAAAAACTCAAAATTTTAAAAGCTGCAGAGCAATAAGCATTCTAAAATTGCAATTTATTTGATACTATTGGGGCTAGAAATTTGAAATTTATCATGTTGGTTGTTTTTAAAATGTCAATGCTTGCTAAGAATGTTTTCTAAATAATTTGAAATTTATAAGGATGAAATGAGCAGAAAACATTCAAAATTATGATTTATTTGGAATTATTAGGGCTATAAACTTGAAATTTCACATGATTACTATTTTTAAGATGCAAATGCTCACACAGAACAATTTACAAAAAAAAAAAAAAAAATCAAATTTTAAAAGGGCACAAAAACAAAAAAAACCCAAAATTATGATTTTTGTGCTACTGTTAAGGATAGAAATTTAAAATTTTGTATGATAGTTACGTTTAAGATGTAAATACTTGCTTGCTAAAAAATTCTTAATTTAAAAGGATAAAAATAATGGAAAATGTTCTATAAACATTTTAAATTACAATTTATTTGTAAATTGTCATGGCTAGAAATTTGAAATGGCTGTTATTTTAGACAAAAATGCTCGCTCAGAACAGTATCTAAAAAATCAAATGTGGAAAATATTCTAAAATCACGATTACTTTGGAATCTCTGAACGGATTTCAAAAATTCTTTCAGGATAGTACTAGTGACAGTCTCAATTTAAAACTGGGATACTTTTATCTGTGTATAACTTCTCTCAAAGGGGTGAAAGAGTGGATGACAAACGTTCTAAAATTATTATTTCTTTGGAAATATTGAAGCTAGAAACATGAAATTTGACATAATGATTATAATATATGGTAATTATATTAAAATATAAATCCCTCATTAAGAGCAGTTCTAAAAATATGGAAATTTAAAAGCATAAAAAGAACCAAAAATGTTCTAAAAACATTGAAAATCACAATTTTATCAGAACCACTAGCAAGCTGTGCCCGCTACGCTGATCAATTTCTCTTAATGAACCTTTAATCAAACAAAATATTGACATTTCATAATTCACTTTTATATTTTAACAGAATAATAAAGCTACTATAATTTGTGACTCGTGCTATAGCCAATATACACGTCAGGACACGTCGCCCGTATCATTATCTTTTTACACGTGAAGGTTTCGCTATGGAGCGGTAATTTTTGAAATTCAATATTTGAAAAATAGCATAATCATTAGATTTGAAATTTATATCAAGAAATATACAATTTTTTACCTTTCAAACGCAGTTTGCCTAACAATTTTCTGATAAATACTTTTCGAGCTACTATTTTTTTCAGTAACTTCAAATGTTTCATTTTCCAAGATTAATCTATGGTAAAGATTAGCAAAAAACCCAGTCGTCAGCAACGCAGAGCTTTATATTAAAGAGGATGTTGGAGCAGGGATTGCCACCATCAATTTTGAAATCGGTTCTGTAGTTCCAGAGATTCCATAGAAATTGTAATTTAGAATGATTTTAGAACGCTTTTTGCTCATTTCACCCTTTTAAATTTTGAATTTTTTTTAAATTTATTCTTAGAGAGCATTTACATCTTATAAGTAACTACCATGTCAAATTCCATGTTTCTAGCTCCTTCAGTATAAAAAAAATTGCAATTTTAGAACGTTTTTTGCTCCTGCACCCCCCTGGATTAGTGGCATCGACATAAAATATAGCCTATGTTGGAGCAGGGAGAGTCACCATCAATTTGCCACCATCACTTTTGAAATCAGTTCTGTAGCTCCAGAGATTCCATAGAAATTGTAATTTAGAATGTTTTTAGAACGCTTTTCGCTCATTTCACCTTTTTAAATTTCGATTTTTTTTATTTTGTCCTTAGAGAGCATTTACATCTTATAAATAACTACAATGCCAAATTTCAAATTTCTAGCTCCTTCAGTATAAAAAAAAAAAAATGCAATTTTAGAACGTTTTTTGCTCCTGCACCACTCTGGGATTAGTGGCACCGAAGTAAAATATAGCCTATGTTGTCATCAAAACGAGATTCCATAGAATTTGTAATTTAGAATGCTTTTAGAACGCTTTTCGCTCATCTCACAGTTTTAAATATCGAATTTTTTTAGAATTTGTTCTTAGAGAACATTTACATCTCATGAGTAACTACCATGCCAAATTTCATGTTTCTAACACCGTCAGTATAAAAAAATCGAAATTTTAGAACGTTTTTCACTCATGCACTCCCCTGTGGGTTGTGGCACCGGCATGAAATATAGCCTATGTTACAGCAGAGACTGTTACCATCTATTTGCCACCATTGCTTTTGAAAATGGTTGTGTAGTTCCAGAAATTCCATAGAAATTGCAATTTAGAATGTTTTTAGAACACTCTTCGTTCATCTCACCCTTTTAAATTTCGAATTTTATTAGAATTTGTTCTTAGACAGCATTTACATCTTGTAATTAACTACCATGCCAAATTCCATGTTTCTAACTCCTTCAGTATAAAAAAAAATCGAAATTTTAGAACGTTTTTTGCTTCTGCACCCCCCTGGGGTTAGTGGCACCGACATAAAATATAACTTGTGTTACAGCAGAGATTGTTACCATCAATTTGCCACCATTATTTTTGAAAATGGTTCTGTAGTTCCAGAGATTCCATTGAAATTGTAATTTAGAATGTTTTTAGAACGCTCTTCGCTCATCTCACCCTTTTAAATTTCTAATTTTATTAGAATTTGTTCTTAGAGAGCATTTACATCTTGTAAGTAACTACCATGCCAAATTCCATGTTTCTAGCTCCTTCAGTATTAAAAAAATCGAAATTTTAGAACATTTTTCACTTCTGCACCCCCCTGGGGGTAGTGGCACCGACATAAAATATAGCCTATGTTGGAGCAGGGATTGTCACCATCAATTTGCTACCATCACTTTTGAAATCACTTCAGTAGTTCCAGAGATTACCCCCTACAAACAAACAAACAAACAAAAAAACAATCTTTACTACTTTATAATATTAGTATAGATTAGGGCTAAAATGACCATTACTTTTAAGATTCACATGCTCATTCATAATAATTTCTAAAATTTTAAAATTTAAAAGGCTGAAAGGGACATAAAATGTTCTAAAATAATGATTACATTAGAACTACTTTACCAATTTCTGATCTTCTCTCAGGATAATAATGATGACAGTCTCTGTTTAAAAATAGGCTACATTTTATCTCTTTACAAGCTACTCTCAAGGGGGGGGGGGGGGAGGGGAGCAAGAGTGAAAAACAATCTAAAATTTTGATTTCTTTGAATCTGTTGATGCATAAAACATGATATGTGGTTACTTCTAAAACGTAATTGCTCACTAAGAATGTTTATTGAAATATTCAAGATTTAAAAGGATGAAATTCTTATAAAACTCTCTATAATCATGATTACTCTGAAACTATCAGTGCTAGAACTTTTAAATTTGACATACAGGTTTCTATTAAGATGTAAGATTTGAGAAAAGTTTTTAAAATATTTGATTTCCAAATGGGTTAATTGGAAGGAAAATGTTCTTATAGTTATATTTTCACTGTGATTTTCCTAAATCTGTCAGCCTAAAAACTTTAAATTTTTACATAGGGATAACTTCTAAGATGCAGATGCCTACGAGCAATGTGTTTTTTAATTAAAATTTTTAAGAAATGAAAAGAGAAAAAAATCAATTATTTGACATGCTGATGTTACATACAACCTTTCTAAGCAATAAGATAAAACAGACATATCAGTAATTACTCTAATTAATTAAAATGGTTGTAATAAGGAAATATGATTGCTAGTTAAGGAAGTATACTTCATATTTAGCCTTTCGTCGCACAGAAATAGTGGTTAAATATACTAAACCAATGTTTTTTTAACTTATTACTTAGCGATATTTTAATTAAAAATTAACATTGGAATTTAACTAATACTGCAAAAAAAGAACAATTGTTTGTTTGTAAGATAAAGACTCTGAAACTTCTGAACCAATATTTTAATTAAAAATTAACATTTGAATTTAACTAATACTGTAAAAAAAGAACAATTGTTTGTTTATAAGAAAAATACTTGGAAACTACTGAACAGATTTAAAAAATTGTTTCACTGTACGATAACTGATAAGCTGAAGTAGACTGCATGGTATCTGTTTTTTGGAAAGGGATGGCTGCAAGTGGCTCGGAATGAAGATTTTCTCATTAATTCAAGTGTCATGTTCACCTAATGCAGTACAAGAATAAAGTTCCCTCAAAATATGACTTAATTAGTAATAGTTAAATTATTCTTAGCAATATAATTCCCCCCTAATGTAAATAAGCTCGCAAATACTAGCTGGCATATTTCAATAACCACCCACTTAAAGCCGCAGGATTTGTTAGTATCAAATAAATTGTATAAATATTGAAAAAACTGCTTGTGTATATGAAACATTAAATAGATTGCCAGAAAATATGTGTGAAAAATTTCTTTCTCTTGCCAAGAAAAGAAATTGTTCTATCCCGCCAACGCCTTTACAACCGGGAAGTACCAAAAAATCTTTTGATTGTTTACTTTCTTTATTATGTCAAATGAGATTCCCACTTTCATCTATTTTTATGAAATTTATCCCTGAAATGTGTATTTTACACATTGCTTTGTTTTTATTTTAGGAAAACCCCGAGGTTGTGGTACAAAGTGAAGATAAAAGAAAACTTTTTGATATCTTCGAACAGTTATGGAACTGTAAAAATGATGAGCAACAACGAAGTTGGCCTGTTCATGAAGATGAAGACCATATTGGTACTTTACTAAATGACATGAATACTATATTAGTAAGAATTTTTTCTCTTTTCATTTGTTTTTATTTTTTCATTATGATTATTTAGATACTATTTTAATCATATCTGTAATGGTATTCCATATGTAACAAATGTTTAATTTTCAAACAAACAGTTTTAAAATTTTATTTACTAGAAACCAAGTAATATTATAGTATTTTTTTTATTATTATTTATTTTTATAATATATGAATTCCAGTCACTATTTTTTTTCAGATTTTTTTTAAATGATGTTTTTCAAAAAAACAAAATATGCTTTTAAGGATGGAAACAAATTATTTTTTATTTAAAATAGATCAGAACATAATTCAATATTTTACATATTGTTTCAAAAATATAAGACATGTTATACCAGATTATCTAAAGATTTCTATACAGCCAGTAATGTTGTACAGTGGAAAGCAATAAAATTGTTCTAATTTAGCCATTGTTAAAGATAATTAAGTAGGCTTTCAATGACTTGTTTGGTGTGAAAATATTTTTGTGCTTAATTTATATTAATAACTCAAAAAAAAAAACTATTGTTGTTTTTTAAATAAGTTTGTGACTATGAGAATAAATACTACATGAAGTGTAACATGTAGTCTTATAACCTTATTATGCAGTGTCATATAAGATATTTTATATATTTAAGAGTTAATATTGTATCTACAAATTTTCATTGTTATTTTGATCACAAGCTTTTTTTTTTTTTCATTTCTACCGAAAAATAAATACTTATTTACAGACATGATAAAATAAATATATTTTTGTTTTCAGATGGATGCAAATCCTCGAGTGACTAGGGAAGTTATTCAGTGTGACTGTTATGAAATGGTCAATACTTTGATTACTTATTATCAAATGGTAAGTTTCTCTTATTGAAAATATATTACATGGAAATTTGTTGTATAGAAAATGCCTGCTTGAATTTTGATCAGTGTTTATAAAGATCCTCTTGATATTATCTGATTATTTATATGATTATTTAAAAAATTGTTACTAGCACAATTTTTTATTCATTTCCCTATGCTATGATACAAAATAATCTTAAATGCAATTACTATCTTTCAGGAAGTGCATTTTAGACCATTGCAGCACTAATTTTTTTAAGAAAAAGAAAATGTGGCAAGCTCTCATTTATATATATATATATATATATATTCTATCCATCAAATTATTTATTATGCATGCATGGAATAATTGAATGCAATAATATAGTCTAAAAGGCAGTTTGATTCTCATTTAATTCATTTTTTGAATTAATTTGTCCATTAAAAATATGTATACAATTAATTTGAATCTTTCTACCAAAATTACTAATTATGGTACTTGTTACACCCAGTTTTGTTTTTATGTATTTTTTGCATGTACATTATAATAGTAGGAGAAAGATGCTGAATATCAGATACATTGATTACTTCCAGACACTCCAGTTTGAGATTTTATGCATAATTACTTCCTCAGTGTTCACCCATTATTACATCATTTAATTCCTAGAGTTATTATAGAATTCAAACAATTTTGTGTTTTTGAACTTTGAAATATTTTACAGACTTTATTTAACTCGATTGCTTCTCTTAAAAAGCTATTAAAATTATCTTCATAATATAGGCTAATAATAGTAGTTTAAAGTGATAAAATGTAGACAGGACTATTGTTACAAATAGTTCCATTAATTCACTTGCGTGCAAGATAGCTCAAGGTCTCTCATTTGGATTGGTACATTGAAGGAAATCATATCTCATATTGGCAGATATCAGTTGCCTGGCACATTATAGTCCATGTAGTAAGGGGCGTCTTTATACCACTGTTGAATCATTTAGATCACTTCTGCTGATGAAGGGAGTGATTTTGTAGGCAGGGTGTTACTGGAAAGTTATTGTACATTCTTAATTGGTTATAAGCAGGGCCGAAACTAGCTTTTTCTTCATGGGGGACAAACATGAATTTTGGCACCCCTTCCCTTCTCTGCAAAGTAAATTTACAATGAGAATTTTACTAAGTTTCTAATAGCAGACTTGTTTTGAAATTAAAAAGATGTAATCATAAAATACTTAACATTGAACAATGTAATCAGCTTTGTCAAATATTTGCTGAATTAAACCTGTGAAACCGGAAACAAAAAGAACAGAAAAAATTCTGTTTTATACAGATTTCTGTCTTAGTATGTATAATTGTTGATATTCTTTCTGTTGGGACCATGTAATGTTTTCATTTAAGACAAGATTATGTTATCGACAGATTTCATTTTTACATGTTTTACTGTAGTTGTTGTGTTATATGCACTTGGCTCAGTTTTTCTTTTTGATTTTCCAGCTGCAAACATTTTTACTGAAATTCCATATATTTTTTTGCATCAAACGACAAACCAAATCTTCATTTGGCACTCCCCCATCTTTTGTTCTGGTGCCCTTTGCAGATGCCCCCTCTGCCCTCTTTTAGTTTTGGCCCTGATTATAAGTTATAAAAGAATATATCACATTGCGTGAAAGAAAGTAGTATGATAGAGCCCTTTGTAACTGATAGCTCTGCTGATTGTAGGTGTTTTACTCTGGGATTGAGATACCTTGAGGCTTTGCTATTAAAATACTTTCCTGTTTTTGCCTTCAATTTCTGTTTACAGAGAAGTTGGAATTAACTAGCTGATTTTAACATGTTCACGGGTACTATTAACCCAGCTGTTTTTACATGAATGTGTTTAGGATCAATCAAGTTGTTGCGCAGTATTTTATTCCTGTGATTTCTCTTGACTAAGCTGTTTGTTTGTAACTGCTCAGCTGTAAGATTAACACCTTTGACTGTTTGTGAAAGAGTGTTTACTTACAATTGTGTATACCTGATCTTTCTAGAATATTCGTAAAGTAAATATAATGAGACATTTAAAGGACTGTCTAAGACAATGAAAATACCTTTTACATGTTTTCATTTTTATTTAGCTTTTAAAATTCATATAACAATCCTTCATTATTTTTTATTATTGGAAAACTTTCTCGGAAAAATGGTATATGTTGGAACAACTTGGATGTCATATTTAGATTTAGGAATGTCAGATCTATATAGTTCACATACTTATTTTGCAGGGAGGCAATTTTTTATTTTATTTATGTATTTATCTTATCTTTTTTTTTTTCTGACCAGTGCTATCAATTGCACAAACCCAAATTATGTAATTTATTGCTGTTTACTTTAGGAAGTTATATTAGTCCACTTGTGAACCTTAATTTATAAACTCTGAAATATCAATTTAAGAAATATGTTTTTTTATGTAATCTATAGTGTTATTACATGCGTGTATAAACTATGAATGAATATTTATAATGTTATTCTAACTTTAGATCTGAAAAGGTTAATTTTTAGTTAATTTTAATATTTGACATCTTTTTTCTGTTATGTCAGAGTATTTGAGTGTTAAACATTCAATTAAAACAATATATATATTCTACAATTATTCATGGAATGTTTATTAAATAAAATGATTCTGAAATTTTTGTAGCTACGAAAGATAATTATATTATTTTTATATTTTAGGAACCTCGCAGAACATTGAGAGTGAAAGTGCTGCATGTGTTTTTAACTCTTTGTCAATTAGACTTGACTGTAGTGACTTGTTTATTAAATTCTGTGCTGCCAGTAGAATTAGCTCGAGATATTCAAGATAATTTTGAAGGTGATTCTTTTGCATATATATTTACTAATTTTGAATTCTTAAAACTGTCATGAGGGAACATTCTAATAATCTTATTTTTCATGGGTTGTATTTTTTTGTAATTAATTTGTTTATTTTTTAATCTAAATCTGTTAATTATTTTCATAGCGATATAGAATTTTATTTAAAACAAGTTTTTTAAATCATGTATTGCCATGAATTAATCCATTTATACTATTTTTATTAAAAAGGTTTGTTTCACATATGACATTTGAGCTTATATCTCTGTATTGTAAAATAAATCAGTATACTGAATTTTGTTTCAAAAAATTTGTGTCATAAGCATATGCCTTTTGGACAGTGTTGGATGCATAGTCTTTATTTTTGAGTACCTTTTTTCCAAGCAATAATCTTTGCTTCATTTAATCATAGAATTTTGGTGAATTATAAGCTGAATATCACTTTTTGGAAATAGTGGTGCTCAGATATAATTAAAGCATACATGTGACACTCATCAAGAAAAGGTTAACTATATATAAGCCTTTGCTAATATAGCAAAATAAATGTACAAATGTTCACTTAAAAATAATTTGCAGATAAAAATAATGCAGTAAAAACTGTGAAAAAAAAGAACCTGCTTTGTCTATAATAGAATAATGTTTTAAATACAAAAATTTCATGATCCTGGTGGAAGAAATACCATATCTGCTAAGTTTGAAACCTATATAAAACAGAACTTTTTTCCGGCTCCTGAAAATTTCATTTTCATTGAATTTACTGTAGTTATAAAAAAAAAATAAAGAACTCGTTTAGAAAATTAAAATGGTAGAGAGCAAAATAATTCATCAAGATATTTTAACTCTATTTAAGAGGCTACTTCACTCATGCAAAAGCACCCGCTTGCTAATGTTAATCCTATGGAGGAAATATTTTAATATATCTCATTCAAATTTCAATATTTTTTAAATGATTTTTTTTTTTTTTTTTTGCATTGGTTAGCTGAGGTTGATCTCTATGCAGACCCTTTTGTACTTTTTTAAACCGGTTCCAAAAGTGAAAGTAAATTTTAAAAACTGCAACCAAAATCGAAAAAGTAGAAAAAGCCTGCATAGAAATTAACCTCAGCTATCCAATGCAAAAAATAAATAAAAAATAAATAAAAAAAAATCATTTAAAAATATTGAAATGCGAACGAGATATCTTAAAATATTTCCTCCATAGGATTAACATTAGCAAGCGGGTGTTTTTGCATGAGTGAAGTAACCTCTTAAGGGCACGAGAAGGACATGATGTAGAATTAAATGGTAATTAAGTAGAAGCGGGAGCTATGTATGTATCAATTATATCACTATTAGTAGTTATTCTATTCCCAAAGTAGTCATTCCTGTAGTTATTCTATTATTTTAAAATTTTGATTGTGGCTTATTATAAAGATTACTCTACAACTGTTAATGTAAATATACCTTGTAAAAGCAAGGTAGATTTAAAATCAGTTTATTATTTTCTAAAATAAGGAAAATGAAACTATTTAAAAAATCACTTGCATGTAGATTGTAAATTTTTTATATTAAATGAAATAAGGTCATAATAAAAATTATCTGTACAGCTAATTAATACCAAGACTCTTGATCTGCAGATTCACTAGTTTATGTTACAATGGTAATAGTATCAAAAACATGTATATTACTTTAAAATTCTGCATATGCATTATTATTATGTAATTGTGATAAAACCATACAGCTGATGAATTCTAGTTTCAGAAATCAGCAGAATATAAACATTTCTGAATAAAAAGATAATTTGCAACTTCAGAAATTATGTAAAAGTATTCCTTTGTAAAATGTATTAACAGAAAATGTATACATTACTAATACAATAAACAAAGTATTAAAAAATATATAAATTGCAAAGAAAAAGAAATATATCTATTACTTTTATTATAAAAAAGATGTAAAATTTGTTATATGCATAAAATTTATTTTGATGCAAATGATACATCGAAAAATTCATATAAAACCTGTACACATTATCTCTATATTCCTTTTTTTGTTTTCTATTATTTATGTTATGTACTTGTACTTGCTGCTCAATGCTAATAAACATAAAAATCTATCTTCTTGGAAAACAATAACATTATGAATTACTGCTGCTAAGAATTTTAAAAAAGGTGTTTTATTTGTTAAATTTAGCACATATATATACTATATATTAATACATTATTTTTTACTTGAAAGATTCTTGAACTGTCTATATTAAAGTTAATGAATAAAAAATGTTGTCATGAAATTCTTAATTATTATTTTAATTATTATACTTCTCACCAAATTTAATTTATGGTACATACATATAGTTATTTTATTAATATGATAAATTGTCTATTTGAACATCAAAAGTATCTAAACATTAATTATGATTTTAAATGAAACAAGTGCAATTTATTAATTTACATAGCAACTTTGTTTTTCTCAACAAAAAAAAAGTTTTTTTAATAGTTCTGAAAAAAAAAAAAAAATTGAAAACTGCAGTTTAGTAAGAATATAAAAGAAAAATAAATAAATAAAACTGACTGAAAAGTAAAACGTTTCCATGTTTATTTTTATATCTCTGTATATCTAGGTGAAATTGTAAATTTGTGTTAAAAATAAAAAATCCCATATCCATTTTTTAAATTGTTTTAATGGACTAATTTTGTTGTTTTTAAAATCCACATGTAATAAAGCATGATAGATAAAAAGTTATTAAATTTAAATATAAGCCTTGATCAATTTGGGTTTCATCTGTAAGTTGTTAGACCTTGGTTGTAATCTTTACTAATAATTGATTCAAGGTTGGTGTTGACAGACAGGAAGTATTTATTATGCGGTCATCGGAGGTTATGTATGATCCTTCTTGATAATTAACTTTTTTTTTTCAATATGAAAGAAATATACAACTAAAATTATTTTAATAAATCTTTATCTTAATAAAATTAAAATAATCTTTTATTTAAATTAATTTAATTTAGCATATTTGTTTAGATTTTATACTCTGAGATACTTGAATACCTGTTTGTATATTTCTGTACTTATTTATTGTGTATGTTTGTTTATATATGGAAATAAATCAGAAAAGACAATTTTAAAAGTGAAACAATTTTAAAAAAATACTTAAATCAATGTATAAATTGTGATAGAGGAGAATATTTGCTGAGAAAATGAAGATAAACCGTATTTATAAAACATTAATATAACTTAAAATGAGTATAAAGATAATTAAATCTTAGAAAATATTACGCATGTGAAGTTATTCACAAATGCACTTAACCCTATCACTATGTCCTGGAGTCCACGCGGACCCCAAGCACTTTCAACAAGTTGTCAAAAAATCTATCACTGAGTAATTTCAGCCGGTGACATCTCATATCATAATATTTGTAACGCACGGTAAAAATTAAACTGTACAAATATAAGTGATACTTTTTTTTTTTTTGAGAAATAGATAGCATATTTGTCCTGGGCAACAACAGGGCATGTTTTGATAGGGTTAAAAGTATAAATAGAGAGAAAATGTGAAAAATAGATAATAAGGTCTAAATATATCTTTAGTTTTGTACAGAAAAATAATATGTTTAAAGCATCCTTATCTATTTTTGAGTTGTTCAAAATTATGTTTACATAAATAGGAAAAAAATTTGTCAAAATTATAATGACACTTAAATCGAAAAACGCTTTTCTTTGTTTCAGATATATGTAACGGGTGACAGATTAACTTTAGAAGAGAAAACTGTTCAATAAATATTTTCACATTTAAATGTTAATTATGATTTTGATTAAAAGTTTCACATTTAAGCATTAAGGTTGTTGGTCTGTCAGATCTCAAATTTACCTAGCTATGCATGTAGAATGCATTTGTATTTTTTAAATATCTCATCAGGTAACTAATATTTTAAACTTCTTTTTTCTGTGTATACTTCTCTTAAAGGATGCCTCTTTGTTTTTTAGATAAAATATTTATAAAATATATAGTTAATTTATTTGAAGTGTTAAAATTTTACGCATGACTTGTCAGTTTTGCTAAGATTTTAATACATAAAATATTAAATAAAGTATATATTTTAGAAATATTTTGACATCTGAAAACGAAAGAAAGAAAAATACACAGAAAAAAGATGTAAAAAATATTAATTTTCTGAGAAGATATATACAAATGCATTCTATGTCCATAGATTTAACGTTGGCAAGGAATATTGGAGACATGACTGACCAATACGCTTATTGTAATTTTGACTAACCCTGTATATATTTATTGGCACAATATTTTTTTTAAAGTTACAACCAGTTTAACTGCCCCCCCCCCTCCCCCCCCACACACACTAACATTTGCTTATAATTATGAAAACAAATTTTATTCAAATGTTGTTATATTTCTTAGATGAAGAAAAAGTGCAGTATTCATGCTATTTGTTGACAGTAATATTTAGCACTGGAAAGCAACCACCTAGGGCGACTTATGGTTTGTAATTATTTTCATTATCTTTCTTTTAAGTTTATTTTTTTTTAAGTAAAATGTAGATATGTTTCAGTTTTACTATTAAATTATATGTGAATAAATTATTGATAGGTAAATGAATATATACGAATTTTATTCAAATCGTTTTGTTTAATCAATTGGTGATAAGATAAAATAAATTAATAAAGTTTTGAAAAGGGTGTTGAAGATTATACAAAAAGTGAAGAAAAAAATAGCATGATTCTTTTTTTAAAGATACTTTTTTTTTTTATTGCTGCTGTACAAGTTATTAAGCTATGATTAATCAACGAAAGTTCTTGACTTCAATGAAAATATTATGAATCTGAAGGTGAATCAGAAAATAAAAGTTATTCACTTTAATGATTTTTTTAATATATATTTCCATGCATAGCATAATACATAAACATATTTTGACAGTTTTTTTTGCTTTTTTGCTCTAAAGGACTCATTTTCTGCATGGTTTCTTGTATATTTTTTCAGAATTGGGTGATAATGAAATGTCTGGCTGCCTTTTTATGCTTCAACATTTAAATTTTAAAATGTTGTTTTGATAGGGAACATTGTTGTTTCTAAAATGCTCCTTGTATTATTGCATGTAGTTTTTTTTTTTTTTTTTTTTTTTTTTTTTTCTGGAACATGGATAAATCAAATGTATCATGATCTATGAAAAAATAGTCAAAATGTTATGAAATTTGAATATCTTGTTCAAATGGAGCACAATAATTAACATCTTGAAAATAACTGCCTTATGGTATCTTTTACTGTCACATTGAAAAAATTATGTTATCATTTGTAACAATTATTGCCTGAATCCATTTAGAATAATAGTATAATAATTGAAAACCTTTTGTAAAGTAATGTATAGTTCTCAGCTGTGTGGAACATTTTGAGTTTCATTTCAAGCTAAAACATGGGCTGAGAGGGATTTGAAATCAGTTATTTATTTTTCTATATTTAGCTATTTGTTATTGTACATTAAATGTTATAATTATTATAATTTAAAGTAAAGCAATGCTTTTATTTATTCTGATCTAATAAATTTAGTGAAGGATCTGATTCTAAAAATAATTATATTATCTGAGCATTTAACTATTTGTAAAAGCTTGCATTAACCTTTTTAGGATGGTTGGTTTAAATATCAATTTGGCATCTTTTTTAAAAAGACATTACTGATCTTAGAATCTACCAAGCACTTATTTTTTTCCAACAGTTATTGTTATACTGTGCTTCGAGAGGACATGTTTAAAAATAGCTGTGAGCAAAAGAAGCACATTAAGATAGATTGGGTATTTCAAATTTAATGCAAAAAAACTTTCAGGAGTGATAATACACATCAAGGTAGACAATTTTTGTATAGGAATTAGGAAACTATGATTACAATCAACTTATTTAAAGAGAAAAAAAAAAAATAAGGTATTGCACTCCAAGCTGAATTTTGATTTTGTATTTTAATATTAGCAGTGATGAAGATATTTTAGGGAAATTTTCAACAAACTTTTCTTTGTTTGAAATGAGGTGATGTCACAGGAAGGGCATTGTAATTCAATTAGTGTCACTGTATGTGTTGTCAGCTACATTTCAAATTATTGAGCATCTAGCTCAATATTATTTTAATGCAATTGCTCACCATTTCTAGTACTTTTAATGATGTCATCATATTGCATAGAAAGGAGAGTGTTGAAAATATTACAATATCATCACTTTTGGAAAGTTATGAATGAAAATTCAGATTTGGCTTGGTGTGAGACTCCTTGTACACTGTGTAAGTGGATTTTTATGCTGATTTCCTATACAAAAATTTGTACTTCTTTGTTATAGGGACCTTGGTGTGAGAGAGAAAGTGGTGAGGTTAAATTTGTCTAGAAAAGAAAAATTTTCAAAAACACTTTTTGGCCATCTTCATTGACATTTACAGAATGTCATTGGCTTTTTTATACTTTATGAAATAACTATCAATGAATTCAATTTGTTTTATAATTACACCATTTAATACATGTGTTGAGAAGCAATTTCTTTAATTTATACATAAATAAGCCATATAATAATGTAATACAAAATATATTACATAAATAAGCCATATAATAATGTAATACAAAATGTATTACATAAATAAGCCATATAAGATTACAATTTTTTCATTTGTCGCCATTTCACTTGCCTGAACGTTTCAGTGCAAAATAACACTTTGTTAGGCTAGGTTGTGCCAAGACCCTTTTAACAAAGTAATACCCAAAAATTGTTTATTTTGACATGTATTATCACCAGTGAAAGTTGTTGCAAGTTGAAATTTGTTTTTCTAACTGAGTGAAAAGGGTCTAAGCCAGGAGTAAAACATTTTGAGCCTAAAATGGGTACGTTTTCACTGAGTTGAAAAAAAAAATCAACTCATATGATTTCTTTACCAATCAGTATATTTGACTTAAAATAATAAAGTGAAAGTTGTTGAGTTAATTTTGAAATGTATAAGTAATTTTATAATTGGGGGATTCTTACCTGTTGTAATTATTAAATATAAATTAATAAATGTTTCTTTGTTATTTTTGCTTTTGCAGACTTTATCAATAAAAAGTTTCTACACTTCCTACTTGAAAAATTGGAAGATGTCATCAAAGAAGGAGAAGATGATATGGGGCAGAATTTATTGAATATCATTTTAGCTTTTAATCTTCACTTTCTTGAAGGCCAAGATAACTTAGTTTTGGAAACACTTAAAGAAAGAAATACAGCTCAAGCTTTGACGGAAAGACTTGTTTTCCTTTTAAACAGAGAAGGTAAAAGTTCCTTCTTTAATTTCAAGTTATTAATTACTTCAGTAGCATAAATTGATTTATAAAATAGAAAAATTGGTGAAAACACATTTTTATATATATATATATTAAAAGGTTTATAAGTTTTAATGTATAATTTGTTTGAATACTGCAAGTTATTTTTAATTTTATATTAATTGTCCCATTGCCTACATTATCAGTATTTTGGCTTTGATATAAATCAACAATTCTATTGAATTCCATAATTCTCTTTACTGTGTTATTACAGTCTTATACTTTGAAACGTAAATTTTATTATGCTCAAATGAATGGCTGAATATAATTTGTTTTTAAAACAATAAATAATGTCACATATAACCTTTTTTATTAAAGAATATCACATTTAAAAATTTAACAATTTTTAGTTTCAAAATTGAAATATTTTAAGATTTCTCTTTAACCTGTTTATTTTTTATAAACTAATCTATAATTTAACCACTAGGAGTTGGTGGGTGTGATGTAAGAGTCATGTGGTGCTAGAGAGGTGTATTTGAGTGGTTTAGTGAAAGAAGGAAGAATGAGAGGAGAATCTTCAGAACTAAGTTCTTTAATCTTAGATTACTATATCTGGCTAGTTAGCGCCTTTTGATGTAGAATGAAAATAATATTACATGTATATGTGTTATACAAGAATTCAAATTCAAAATTCTTTTTCATCATGATATGCCAAAAAAATTTTGGAAAATTGGAAGTAATGAATTTTTATTGTGTGAATTCATTGTTGAGAAATTTTTTTGTTAGGGTATTTTAGATAAGGACATTTTTTACAGATTGCGAGACCTTGTGAATTAAATATACAAGCTAATCCATAAACAACAAATTAAAATTTTTAGTTAAATGTGCCTTTTATTCAAGATACTTTTTGCATAATGTTACATCATATATATATTTTTTTTCAAATAAAAGTTTGAAAACTTCTCCACACACCATATAAGTACACCGAAACTTTAAATGGTAAAATATTGAATATTATGTTGCAATGAAAATATTTGTATAATGTTTCAGTGTAATATGAAATATTCATGATATTTTGGTCAGTAAGATCTTTCGGTTAAACAGTATTCTAAAAAAATTGTTTTTATAAATTATTTTCTCAGAACATTTTTAACTAGATTTTTATATACACTTATATTAAAATACAAAAATGCGATACCTAGAAACATTCTCAAAATCAATTTTTAAATGTAATTTAGATTCATTTCACATAAATCATGTATGTTAATATAAAGAAGGGGAGAAATTGTGTTTATTTAGTATAAGGCCATTTTTGAGGTTACTGAAAAAGAAAAAATGCCTTCAGGGAGGTCTTTCTAAGTGAAAGTGAACCAAATTTTAAAATTTTATTTATTATATTAATTTATTTATTCGTCTGACATGTCCGAATCCCAGGCAATTGAACCTCTTTCAGAAGCAGTATCAGTTTCTGATTCGGGTCTAACATCAAAGTTCATTGTTTCAACTGTTGTCTCCACAAGTCCATCAGTTTCCCAGTATTCTGTTTCAATTCTTTCTATGCAGCTACAATATTTTTCCCAGGTATCTCCAGAGACACTTTTAATTGCATCTGACATTAGTTCCTTCAGTGTTTTTAAACTCAGATCAGCCTCAACATTTTTTTCCCGGACATAGGACTTTACAGCTGCCCAAGCTACTTCAATCGGATTTAAATCACAGACAGAATTACAAGGGATGTTAAGCAACATTTTTTCTCGAATCTACTTTTCAAAATTTTCATTATTCATCTGGCCGTGGTAATCACCTGTCACACAGCCTTCTTTAAACACCAAGTCTGCATTTGGCACAAATCCATTCTTAGATCCAGCGTGCACAACAATCAATTGATTTCCAGCACTGTCTTTTAGAAAAACGCCAAGTTTTTCATCTTGTCAGCTCTTGGAGAAGGAAAGATTATTATCTATCCAAGTTTCGTCTACATAAATAATGTTTTTTTTACATTCGCAGTGTTTTTTATTTCTATCAAGTACCAGCATCTCCAAGAAATTTTGTCCAGTTGTTTGATCAGCAATTTCCTTTTATTTTGGTATTGTTTCCAATAAAATCCAATTTGATGCAAGATTTTTCTTAGAGTTTCTCTTTTCCAGAAAAAATTAATCTTATTTTGCAAAACTGGCAATAATAATGAAATGGTTAGAACTTTTTTATTTGCGTGAAATTCATTTACTGTATTCCGAACGATGCATAAATCAAAACTGTCCAAAACTGCATTCTGTTCTGCAAGGTGACTGCAATTTTTTCTTGTAGGTGAAAACATTCCATCAGGAGCTGATTTCGACTCACGTTTAATTCTTTCGATAGCTCTAAGAGGAACACCAGTAGCGGTATACATACGTAACTGTGCTTTCTGAATTAGAATGGAGAGAGACAAAGATTTTGCTTCATTAAAAAAAAAAATTATGCACATTATTAACAAAGTTATGTTCTTCAGTTTATGCAAAGTTTTCCTTTTACGAGACATTTTGTGTTGTTCTGAAAAGAACAGTTTAAATACAAAATAATGATGAGAATAATCAAGAGCGCTGAGAATAACAACCTTTTAGCAGAGTAGAAAGGATCTCAAATAGAGGAGAGATATAAAGCTATTGTAATCATTGCCAAAGACAGGAATGCTCAAATATGTTACAATCCTAAATTACTTGCTCCTTCCACTGTCCGAATCTGTGAGAAAATTAACTCTTCCACCATGCAATGATCTGAGCCGCCAACTCGTGGTCGAATATTAATTAAATTAGTTACTTTTTATATTTTGTAATACAAGAGAAGACTGTAATTAAATTTCTAATAGAAGTCCAAGGCCTTTTATGACCTTACATGTTTAAATAACTTTCATAAGTTTACAAGAAAGTAGTGAATAAACATGAAGCTGCCATGGTTATCTCATGTATTAAATGACCTAGGTGTCCTGAGCCCACTGACCAATGTCTTAAACTTGTTGAATTTCGCTTTAAAAATTTTCCAGTGAGATCTTCCATGATCAAACTACATCTTGGCTGCAATTCTGCCTTTCTGCAGGCAGTGGTGGTCATATATATTCTTCATATTATATATATTTGATTGTAACTGGCATTCGTTTTTTCTGCTTATTGACCATTTTCAAAGCAAAATTATATTATGAAGATAAATTCTGTTATTGGTATATCTATAGTTGCCAAGAGTAATATTTCTAATAATTCAAAGTAAAATTTAGCTTGTTTCATTAGTACTAATACTTTCTTAGTATATTTCTTTTAAATGCTAAAAGGTGTAAATTAGCAACATAATACAAATTAAAATAGTTTTTATTAGGTTGTTTGACATGTTTTGACTCACTGTGAGTCATTTTCAAAAACAAATGAGAATATTCCCTAATTGCACGGGCTTTGAAGTTATTATTTAAAATGCTATCATTTAATTTTCATGTACTTTTTTTTAAATTACGCATGTTATCTTTTATTTTTACTTGGTTGTTTATTTTCATATCTGTGACCATGGAGTAACTCGAGCCACAGATATGAAAATAAACATTCAAGTAAAAATAAAAGATAACGTGCATAATTTAAAAAAAAGTACATGAAAATAATAACTTCAAAGCCCGTGCAATTATGGAATATTCTCATTTGTTTTTGAAAATGACTTGGAGTGAGTTGAAACATGTCAAACAACCTAATAAAGGTTATTTTAATTTGTATTATGTTGTTAATTTACACCTTTTAGCATTTAAAAGAAATATATTATTACAAGGTGTTATAATTTATTATATTGTTGCTTTCTTAGTAGTTTTTTTCCCATTCTGTAAGAGACATAATTGTTCTGCTACATTATGTTATTTGCTGCTAATGTTATTTCAACTATCAAAATTGGTTGCATTATGCAAATTCACTTGTGTTTGTCTGCAGATCACCAGTGCATATTTATAAAAAAGATTAAAATTTTTAAAAACATAACTTTGCACTTCTATTGTTTTATCATTTTTTGTATGTAATTCAAAATGCTTAATTTCAATAGTACCATTCTTTTTTTTTTTTATAAATTTCTTCTTTTCTTTTTCTTAAAGTACTACATTAGTAAGTACACTTATGACCATTAATTTTTATTTCTTTATTTTCTAGAGGATCCAACACGGGTATTACCTCATGATATAGACGTTCCAAATTCAGTTTTAAAGTTTATGGTGGATTTATTTTCCATCCCAGCTTTAATTGAACTTTTCTACCTGAATGACATCAAAGTCCTTTTGGATATTGTAGTTAGGCAGCTTAGTGATTTATTGCCTGGAGAAAAGGTATTGTCCCTACAGCTTTTTGACTACTATTTTCTGCGTTATATGTACAAGCATAGTATTGTTTATTATCAGTGATATTATACAGGGCGATCAATAAGTCGCACAACTTATGAAAAGTGTTTTCATTTAGATTCAAGTTCTGCAATGCCTTATGTGTAAACCCATATGATAAACTGGATTGTGAAGAAATCTTCCTCAAATTCTTCATTGTAACTGCTACAGCTTATTCTTGACTTGCTCCATTTTGTTAGGACTAAGAATAGCTTATACTACGACAAAGTACTTTGACTAAATCTTAGTACTTGGACTAAGAATGGGTTAGTTTTTTATTAGCTCACAGGCTATCAAAGCCTGAGAGGTAATATGCCTCCCGGTTCTGTATGTATGTATGTACGCACGCATGTATGTAACACGATAACTCTTGATAGAAATATCCGTTTTGCTTTAAATTTTGTTTATAGGTTCATTGTGATAAGGTGCTTCCCTGATTAGTTTTAGGGGTTCATTGCTTAATTATAAAGGGGGGGGACGAGGGGCTAATCCCCCCCTTAATTTAGATAAATGGGTTTTTCATGCAGAATTATTGGATTTGCTTCAAATTTTGTGTATAGGTTCATTGTGATAAGGTACTTCCTTGATTAGTTTTGGAGGTTCATTGGCTAAGTATAAAGGGGGGCGGCGGGCTAATCCCTCCTTAATGTATTGTCGATTTCTTTATTTTTCGAGAGGCATTATTCTTTGAAATAAGAGTATAATATACAATTAGTGTGAATAGTCTGTGAGCTCAATGCCATCAATTTAACTGGGCACTTTTCTTTTTTTTTTTATTGTTATTATTATTGTGAACACCTTCAGCTCCTCGAAATTTGTTTACTAAATAGTAAATCATTGTCCTTTTTGGCTCAGGAAAATTATGTCTCCTCAAACCATTCAATGACTGTAATGAAAGATGTTGTTGTGAAATAATGCTTAATCATAAGGATTCTTTGTACTTACAAAAATTTCACTTCCATCTTGCAGACACAAACATTTCTTACAAATAACAGGATAAACTTTAACTGAAATTTCTACTGCCATATTATTTTTAACATTATAGCACTATCATTTATCAAAAATATTCTCATTTTCATCTGCTTTGGATTTTGTGCAATCTTTTTTAAGTTTGGGTTGCACAACTTTTCAATCATTCTGTACTTATGTGCTATTTTTTCATATATTTTATGGCCTACAGTTTTAAGAATTTTATTAATAAATTATAGAAATATTGGTTATAGTGTCACTTTCAGCTTATAACATTAAAAATGCTAAACTTTCACTTATGTTGAAACAGTGCAACTCATGATTCTTCAAACTGTCAAATATTTTTAATTAATAATGTTTCTCAAAAAATCAGTTTTAGTTACAAGTTGTGTTGAATTTCATGGGCTGAACTATTTCATCTTTTAGAAATATTTAAAACTCTAAAATAACTTTAATATGACAATAATTTAAGAGCTTAGTGAAATAAGATGTTATTGGAAGAAAATTGAAGTGAAAACTTGTTATATGAATTTAAATTTTTAGAACTGAGTGAAAAAGTGTCCAGGCTGGGAGTTGAACCCAAGACCTTCAGCTTAATTTGTTGATGCTCTGTCTATTGAGCTACCTGGACTGACAACCAGCCAACACAATTCACTCAGATAACCTTATTGCCTGGTAATATCTGGTCTATCATGTAGACAGTTCAAAAGAATATACCAGAGTAATTGGCACTCTATTAAATGATGGATACATATACACAATTTATTATTTTTAATTCAATCATACTGATTGGTAAAGATATACAAATTGAAACTTTTCCAACTGAGTAAAAAAGTGTACAGGCTGCGAGTCGAACCCAAAACCTTTGGCTTAATTTTTATATGAGGGAGTTAAAAATAATAAAGTGAAGACTTTTGTTGTAAATTTTATTGATTTATTTTCTTCTTTGTAGGTATATATGTTTAATTTGTTAACAGTTAACAGGTAATACTAAATTCTCTCAGAAAAAAAAATGAACATATACATTTCAATTATTAATATTTAAATTATTAAATATTAATAAATAAATGTCTCAAATCTTTAAGGCTAATTAGAATCTTAGTATTGTAGTTTTGCTATATGATAGAATACCTCATAGCACCTCCATCCATAAAATAAAACAATATTTGAGAATAACATAACATGTTCTTCCACTAAGATAGGGAGCAATTTCAAAACTTTCTTGCGAAGGGAGAGGCAAAGTTTTTTTTGAGGGGGAGGAGCAAAAATTTATTTTGAGTTTATTAAGCACAGCTGAGAAGCAATTGGTACAGATTTATTCTAATTCATATTTTTTAAAGTTAGCCAATGTATGCATTAATGATAAATGTGTCTCATTTTGAGAATGTAGTAATAGCTTTAACATTATTGATAATGATTAAATTTTGTTCTTGAAGTGTTTATTTAACACTCGTAGTTACTATTCTTTGTATCTGTAAGATACAGTGACATTTTTTCTGGCTGCAAAGGTGTCTTTAGAGATGCCAATTTGGTATATTTTTTTTAGATTTTTTGCAAAAGAACATACACTTCTATACTTGTTTCAGACAGTATGGGTGGTTGAAGGAGAATAATAATCCTTTCCAACCTACGTGTTTGGCATGGTAATCAAAGATGTTATCTCATTTTTCCCCACTTCATTTCTGTTTTGAGAGCTACATACGGATGTAATATCTAGGGTTGAATGTTTGGGGAAGAACAATAAAATGCAGTGTGAAAAAAAGGTGACCAACTGGAAAATTTGGCTTCTACCTATATATGCCAACCGTCTATGTGAGATAAATTCTCACATTATTTCTTTTGCCGTGATTTTTTTTTTTTTATTGGCATTTTCGTACATTATGCTTTACAGTGCTTTGATGTTTATCTTTCTCCCAACCCTCTTGTTTTTATTAAATATCATTCAGCCTTTGCCGCCATAGTTTGTATACGTTTTCATCAGGACGTGATGCTCTTGCCCGCGTGTGATGCGCGCGCACCACACGCTGGCAAGAGCATCGGAAGATAACCTGACTTGGAATATATATTTTTTATTAAGTTTATTATGAAATACGTTTATTGTATTTTATGTATTTATATTTTAGAAACGACTTGAATATATGATGTTAGTCAGAAATCTGTTGAGGAATTCTAATTATGGTGAACATATGCATCAAGCGGATGGCTTAAGGAAGTGCTTTCAAACAGTTTTGACACTTGAAGATCCTGAAGAAACTGAAGTAGAAATTATTTTGAATATTATGAATGAATTCGCAGGCTGGTTTAGTGAGGAATAAAAATCATATTTTTATTTTGCTTAGAGCTACATATCGCTATAAATATTCAAAGTATTATATTATAAAAGTTTGCTTTTGACAGCTACATTTAATATTATCTGTATTAATTGTTAGTTTTGCTGTATATTGTATTTATAATGATGCCCTTTTCGTATTTATTTTTCTATTTATGTTGTGTATCTTTGAATTTACTTGCAAATTTGAAAAGTATACTTTAATATTCGTTCAAATAACTCAATATTGCTTTTCAATATTTACATATATCTGAATGTTTTATTACAATGTGTGAACATGTATATTAATTCTAGTCCTGGCATCTCAGTTTCGTGTTTTGTAAAGATTAATGAAAGTTTTAAGGTATTTTTTCTTTAAGTAATAAAACTAAAGCAAGTTTTGAGCTTTTGATGAAATTTACATTCTTTTTTTTTGCCATTGTTGTGTTTTGATGTTATAAATTTTTATTAATCTTTAAAATTGCGGTTATTTACTGTCAGTAAATTTTAAGCTGCATAAAATAAGCATTTAAATAAATAAATAAATATATATATATATATAGTAACCATATTTTACATAATATTGCAAAGTATTTATCAGACAGGACCCTGAGATTTAGAGAGTCTTTTTAAAATAATGTGCTTCAATAAATGTTCTTTTTATTAAGGTATGTCATTTTCAATTTCTTTTTTTGGAAGTCAACAAAAAAATTTGTAAAATTTTATGTATATGAAAGAGTAATTTTTTAATATCTGAATTTAGTTTGCTTTAAAATATGAGCAGAAAAAAAATGTATCCTCTGAGAGAATTTTTATTTTTGATAAAAACTTTATTTTTTTTTTATTATTGAGATATAATATTTCATTATCATAATTAATTGCATATTCATACTAAGTTACAAATTAAGTGTTCAAATTGTATTAAACGATTTTCTAAAGTTATTAGTTGAAATATCGAATTAACTGTGAAGTGTTACATTTTAGATGTGATTTTTTAAAAATCTTCAATCAAATGTTTTATAAGATTTCTTTTTTTTTTCACAATTCACAAATTTTTTATATAAAAAGATTTTTTTAATTATGAAGCTTAAGATTATTTTTTAAATACATATTGTTGCATAATACTTTTAGGAATTTGTTTACAATTTGTAAAAATAACATTAGGCTTATTTTATTGTATGTGGGATCATCCAGAAATGTATAGTAAATAATTTAGCTTAACTTTCAGCTTTATTGATACTGAAAATTGTTTTCAGGCTCATGTGAATATTTAAGTGTGTTCAAATTGATATGCTGTCTATCTAGACTTTTAATAAATAAGATTTAAAAGAAAAAAAAAACTACAGCATGAGATTTACTACTTTCAGTTATCTTATGATATCTTTGTAAGAAAATGTTGGTTGATATGAGATTTTGAAGTAAATTCTATTATCTTTCAATTCATCTGTTTAAATGCTCATTAAAAAAAAAAAAAAAAAAAAATCAGAGGTGAGAATTTTCTGCATTTTGGTGGATTTCAGTTTTTGGTTTTGTTTTTAATCTAAATCTTCTAGCATACAAAGTTTAAATTCTTTAATTTTAACTTTTTCTGCTCTATTTGTTACTTTATTCTTACAATAAATAGTCAGTTATCTAAACCAGTATCCTTCTGAAATTACCACTTCCATCTTTCGCATGTTGGACCGAGCATGCAATTTTTTTTTCCTTAAAACTTTTTTTTTCTTGTCCTATTTGTGTCTCTGTAGTAACAATACATAATCATCTAAATTATTTCCTCCCCCTAAAAATTTCTGTTTTTCTCTCTTTGCCTCCCCAGCTCACGAAGTTTAAAATCTTTTAAACTCTTTATTTATTTATTTTTAGTTTTTCAACTCTGTTAGTTTGTTCTAACAATAAATAAATAAATCATCTAAATTACATCCACCCTCTTCCTTGAAATCTCTGATTCTCTCTTTTGATTCTCTCTGCAGCACACAAAATTAAAAATCTTTAAACTTTTTTTAAAAAAATGAATTTTAAGCCCTATTTGTTACTTTGTAGCAACAATTAATAAATAATCATCTACAATCCTCCTCCGCTCAGAAAAAGAGGAGAGAAAGAAGAGGGGGGGGGGGGGGGCAAAAGAAAAAGTTTTTTTTCTTAAGTTTAGCTGTTTTTGCTTCTGAAAAATGCTTTGGTATAACAATGAGTTTGAAAATAAATATGAAGTATTGTTAATAAACATAATAATTACTTTATTTTAAAGTCTATATAAGCATTTTATGACATTTTTTGCATAAACAATCAGAGGTAAAAATTTTACAACACATTTATAATAAAATAAAATTTCCTATTATGTTCCATATCTTTAAAATTATTTACTATGCTTAATATTATTTTATTGATGATTAATGGCTTGGTTATCATGTTGATCACTTGCTTTCAGTTATATTGAAATGCTTTACATTTTTGACTGTACATATGTACAATATAAATCTAAATCAAAGTTATTGCTGTTTAAAATTGTATTTAAAAAAGGGGGGATCTGATACAAAGCCCTATTTTTATATATGCTGTCAATAAATATGTAGATTTTAAAAAGTAGAATGACGAAGTGAGCAAGAAGATTTGTTTTTGAATTATTGTCTTTATTTGCATGAATAACTATTTATATTTTCTCTACTTAAATTTTTATTAATTCCATTAAAATAATAATTTAAATTATAATTTTTAATAGAACTGTAATTCAGTAAATTGAATTCCAGTTAAAGAACTGACAAAATTGTTTCTGGAAAAATATGTAGTACACATAAATTAGTCTAATTAGTAACACAAATAAATTAGCCTAATTTACATATTTTTAAAGAATTATTAATTAAAAAAACATATGGGTATGTATACTGTAATTTTTTTAATGGTTTTTATTATCTATGTACTACAACTCTATATTAATAATTAAATACATATACATATTTCCCTTCTTTTTAAGTTAAATTCATACCATTTAAATTTGTTTTTAATGGAGTTGATCTTTAAAGAAATAGTTCAAAAATATAATCAAGTAATATTTAGTAGTAGCATTAAATTAGGAAATTTAATTATCTGCAATATATACTAATATAATAGACTGTCATTCATTATACATGAATAAGAAGAGTGTGTAGTTGAAGTGTTTTTTATTGAGTAATACCCTACTTTAGGATGAATTTTTAAAAAAAACCATCGTGTATTCAGACTTAAAATCCATAATTTAAATATGTTAGATTTTCAGGTTGTGTTAGTTGTAGATTATTTATCTTGATGTAATACTTTAAAACAATTTCTTAAAAGTAAGAATCACCTTCACTCTATGGGTTAGAGATAAAAATTTATTATGAGCTAAAAGTATTTTCTTATAGAAATAATGTTAATTAATTCAGTTTTATTTTATTGTTTTCTAATTTGGGTGGCAGATGATTTGTTTGGTCAAATTTGTTTTAATTACACTGCCAACCAAGTGTTGTTTATCATATTTCTATACTCTCCTGTTGTAACTCTTTCGAGACTAGAAGTTTGCCAATCATAATATATTAATTTTGGGCTGTTTTTAATTGAATAAAGTCCAAACAAGTAACATTTAATTTTTTTTTTTCAAATTCAAAAGATATTAAGATGTTTTGAATGTAGAAAAATTCATTTTATGTTGGTACTTTCTGTACTAAGTACTACATATGATTTGAGTAGTTTATTTGGCTAATTTTTTATGAGGCAAATTACCTCTAAAGTAATCTAAAATAATGTATAGGTTAGTAATTAGTTATAGTTATGTATAATTTTTGCATGATTTAAAAAATCATAGTAGTATGACAAAAATTCTTCCACTTTGAAAGAAATTTAAAAGAAATTCTTGTTTCAACTACTAGTTTACTAACCTTTTTGTTTCCCTGCTAAGTTATATGGTTCCCAATCTTACCACAATGGTGAACTACATTCCTTAATGACAATTTGTATAGCAAATCAGTATTAATCAGTATAATGACATAAATCGTCCAAGTATCACTGTTCAAACAATATAAAAGTATGGTTAATAAATATTGATAATATAAAATATCACATATTTGGAAATATACAAAGAACCACAAGTGATTTACAGAGTGTTGGTTGACAAATGCCACCCTAAATGAATATAACACTTGTTCTCAATGGAATTTCCTATTTGAACTTTACTAGTCTCACCATTATAGTACAATCCAATGCTAAAGCATGGCATTTTTATTTTTCTCCAAATACATGCAAATGAACAGGTGATCAGCACAACAATACTGTTCCAGACAAAGTTAATAATCTTATTCTGATAGCTTATGTCATTTTTGAGAAATGTTTTAAATATAAGTTGAAACTGAAGAATAGAATTGTTGTTGATTTAGAATTTTATTTTTGCCCTATTCCACTCTGTATTATTATCAAATTCTATTTTTATAGCATCAAGAAATTGTATGTCCTTACCTATACATTCCTTCAATTTTCTGATAGTCTTTCAACCTTTTTTTGCATGATAATTACATTTTCAGAAATTACTTTCTGAATTTTTCTAATACATTGATAATAGATTTAAATTGCAATAAAATACATATACAGATATTATGACATTTTTAATTAATATAAAACAGTCTCTGTTAAATATCTGCTGTGATTTCAATGCTGAAAACTTGCTCAAAGAGACTTGTTTATAATCATTCTCTTAAAATTATTTTTTTTTTTTCATTACTCTTTTTCAGAAATAAATATTTTGATTTTAAAAAAAAATCACAAAAATTATACAATTTAAAGTATAGATTTACAATATTATAACTATATTATATTATAATATTGTTTTATATTATATATATTATTATAATTTAAAGGCATAATTTCTTCCTTAAACTTTATTTTTATCCTTAACTGGTGTTTTAAAAATGAATATTTTATTGTAATTTTTTTTTATTCTGAACTAACAAAATTGTGTTTTATATATTTAAAAATATATATATATATTCAGTAGCAATATGAATGTATGCCATTTTGAATTAGAATAAATTCATTTTTTAATGAAAACAAATTAATAAAATTTAATTTAATATTGCGATTTCTATATTTTTAAATTGGTCAAAACCTATTTATTGTTACTGTGTTTTGTAATTAAAATGTTACTTTAAATATTTTTTATAAATTTCATTTCTCTGGAATTTATTTAGATTGCATTTTTCAACTTTAGAATCCTTACTTCCACCTTAAAGAAAGATTTCTTTTTTTTTCACTACTCTTATAAATATTACACATTTTTCTTGTTATTGCAGAATCTCAATGTATTTGGTTGAAAATTTTTTTTATGTTCATGTTATTTGATTTTGTTAGATTATTACGAATGTATTTTCTTGACTTTTAGAGCAGCATGATACATATTTAAATGCCATATGTATATATTTTTATTGTAATTATATTTTTTCTTCAGTATTTTTAGATATTAATATGTTAACTATGTTACAACATGCCAGTTGTTGTATATATTTCTGAAATTAATGCACCATATGACAGCTGACACATCTTAATCAGTATTGCTAATTTATTAAAATTTTTTTAATTCAAAATATCTACCAGAATTTTTGAATAGTAATCTTTTCTTTATCTAATAGAAGACATTCCATAATTGAATAAGATGAAGATGACTGCTCAAAAATTCTGGTAGGTATTTTAAATAAAAAACACTCTAATCCAGATCATGTCATGGATTCAGGATTTGCAAGGAATCAATGTATGGATGGCAGTTAACATGTTAAGCATTACAGTAAAACCTCGATTATCTGACCCTCGTTTAACCGAAACTTTCCATAAACCGACGTTGGTTTCCAGACTTTTTTTTTACTTTCACATTCCTTGTGTATGCAAAAGGTCGTTTCCGAACTACAAGTACAGATAAATATTTTGATTCCCTTTTCTTAGAATTCCTTTAAATTTAGTTTGAGCTCTCGCAAGTTCCGATTCTGGTATAAGTGTACTCTCCTCCCCTCCCCCCCCTACCTCAATCTGTGTACATGTCTCTGTTCTGAACAAAAACATTCCACATTTCGAAATTTGGAAGGCTGTATTGCCGAGTGCCACAGCATTCGAATGTTATTGCACCCTCCGATTGTAAGCAACCGCAGGGAACAAAACTGCTTTTGTCATTTTTTCCAAGAACAGAAATTTTTACAGCTACAGAATTTCAAAAGGGTGAAGAGAAATCAATGTCATATTTAAACTACGCACTCGCTTACTGTTCATTTACGATTGGCACGCCTACCCTGGACAATTCTACTCTTAAGTTTTTATTCCAAAATAAATTTATTTTCATATATAATTTGAATTTAGATATTTATTTAGCAGTTTAAATAGTCATAATAGCAGTTCGATGAAGATGTTATATATTAAACTAGATGATTATTGATAAATTTTCAGTTATTCAGAAATTTCGATTACCTGATGTAGGTTTGGTCCTAATTACGCCGGATAATAGAGGTTCTACTGTATTTGTTAGAATTAACACATATATGATTAGTATACAGATATAGATTGTTGTATTATGTAAGAATCATTTAAATTTCTCTGAGCATTGCTACTACTTTTATTTTTTATAATCTTTAATGTTTTTTACTTCTCTTATAACACTGTTTTTTAATTATATTTAGCTTTTGCTTCTGGCTATCTGTATACATCTATATAAATTGTATTTGTTTAGCATTCTTCTAAACCACATATTTTCTTTAAAAATTGTGTGTATGTTTATTAAATGCCAAATGTTTTGTATATTTTTTTTCATTGTTTGCAGTATATAGGCAGGTCATGATCAGTATGAATAATAGAATACAGTGAAGTTTTGCCGAATACTCAGTAAAATTTGAGAAAATGTATTAAATTGAAAAGCATTTTTTATATAAAGGATAATGAATTATAATTTTGAATGTTAAGCTTCATCTTATACTACATATTTTTTCCCCTAAGCTACAGAACAATAATAATAAAAAGAAAATTAAAGGTTTTTATCATGCAAAATCATATTTTATTATAGAACAGATAATAAATTAATAAGAGTGTGAGGTTTGAATCAGATGTAGAGATTTTTAAACATTTTGTGTAACCTGCATAATGATCTGGTCACCTTTAAGTTCTAAAATCATTCTGTGAAAGTAAATTCAATACAGTATGAAACATATTTAACTCAACATTATTTAAAAAAAACCAAATGCTTGTGTATTGTATTATTTTGTTAAAATTACATAATTTTGTCTCAAGTTTGTAGCAAAAATTAATTGATAAACATTTACTCATCTGAAGATTCTAATCTCAAATATGTTAAATACAAATTTGCTGATTTAATTATTCATACATAGTTCAAAATTAGCTGTTGTTAGTTGCATTTTATACCTATAAATTTCATTTTGATGACCATGATTTTACACTTGGTCATCATTTTAAACCTAACTTTTTAATATATATTTTTTTCTCTTTTACTTGTAAGATGTAAATTCTAAATATAATGATAAATTACGATTTGAAAAAATTGAGATGAAAAAATTAAGATTTATTTAGAAAGATTATACAAGTGAATTTATTATAAGGAATAGAAAAATGCTATGGGGATAGAAATGTAGCAAAATTGATTTTCTAAACAACTGTTATCCATACTCATTGGGACCTGTGTATAATATATCATATAATTTCATTGGGTACTTTTCCAATATCGGAACCTTGGCAACATCTTCTGTCAATCTATTAGCTGTTTCATATACAAAAGCAATTTTTTCAATATTTATACAATTTAAACAGAAGTAAACTGCATATAAACAAGCATAAAGGCTCATGAGGTTTGTTTTCATAGCTATTTATATCATTTAGCAACAAACCTTGCTTTCAGCTTCGATTGCACCAAGCTTTTTTTAAAAAAAATGCCAAGACCCCCTACAGTGGAAAAGTACCTTTCATTATCTTCTTTCTACTTAAAATAACTTTTATATAATTTTTATATTTATTGCCAATTTGCATGAAAAAAATTATATAAATTTTAGTCTATTCAAACCAAAGAGAATGTTTCCTGCTTTATTTATACTGTTATTTTTTTATTTATGCTAAGTCATTTAAGAATAAGTATTTGAATTATTATATTGTGAAGATGTAATTGTGATTTCACTCTTTGTAACTATATTTTGATGAAATATTACTGAGGATCCGCATTACTGAATACTGCATCATAGTAAATATAAAACTTAATTACCTTAAATAAGTCATTTTCAAATGAACTGGCCACTTTCAGCTTGAAATAACATAGCAAATTAATTTGGTGTTAATATAAAAAAAGGGTATATTATCTAGGGTTGTATTGATTTCTAGTATACTGTATAGTTTAATACACAGTATGAAAATAATTATGAGTTTTTCTTAAAATTAAAAGACGTGTTTAACAATTGATGGCTTTGATTAATATTACTTTTAAAGGCAGACGCGTGAATTTTTCAAAAGAATCTTGCCCTTAAAAAATGCATTTTTAGAGAGATAATATATATAATTGAATAAATAATTAATGAAATCCATAAGAAACATTCATAAGCATTAATAAAAATTCTTACTGTGTTTATATAAAATTTTCAATAAATAAAAAATACAATTGTAGTTTTTAAGTTCTTTGTTTACATAAAGTAAAAAGAAACAATATAGTTTCTTTTAGTTTTATGTCAACAGAAAAAAATCAAAAAACCCTTTAGTAAAACTCTTGAGATAAAGAGGGGACAAATATTAAATTGTTATATAAATATTTTAGAAGAAATGCTTACATTTTCATAGATTATAATGTATTGCCATACCTTTCATTCAAATTCAGAAACTAGACTAGTTAAAAAGTTTTGAAAAGAATTTTATTGAATTGAGTATTTTAATTTAGGACATGTAAATTTTTGTATTTGATAACTAAAGTAATCTGACAATCAAATATTAAAAAACCCATTAACATTTTAATAAATACATTTTATTAACTATAAAATAATGTATTGACATATGTTTTAACAGTATCAAAAGATAATTTTTAATATGAAATATGGATACAAAGATTGAGACAAAAAACTGGCAATTCATTTGAAAATGACTCAAAAGTTAATTTTATTGTATTTCTGTGCATTAAAAAAATGAACCCTTCTTTTAAGAACTTTGTCTTATGAAAAACATCTCATGTTTTGATTTTTTTTCTATTCTTTTGAAGGATATCAATTATATGAAGAATAAAAAATGGTTAATGTTTAATAATATAAAAATAAGCACCTTTTTAAGATTTGATGTAATGAAAAAATACACTAGATTATTTTGCTAGATTTTACTTAATAAATATCCTAGATTTGACAGTTAAATTCATAAACTAATCCTTGAGAAAATGCTCCATACCTCAATTTATCTTACAGCTCTTGGAAGCTAATATTTAATTAAACTTTAAAAAGCAAATTTTGATGTTCTTTTCTTGAAATATCTTTAAAATTCTGATAGATATAAACAATGAAAAGTTCTTTTTTTTTTTCCTTATGTCCAGTGAGGTTATGAGATTTTAATTAGTCTTATTAGCTGTATATTAAAAATAATACAGCAGCCCCTTGTTATATCATGCATGCAAATTCCAGGATATAAGAAAAATAATATAACTGAGGTTAAAAAAAAAAAAAAAAGTTAACTACAAGTAAATGAAAACATAATAACTTATAACACCTTGTAATAATATATTTCTTTTAAATGCTAAAAGGTGTAAATTAAATAATGTACTGTAAAATAACTTTTATTAGATTGTTGACATGTTTTGGCTCACTCCGAGCCATGTTTAAAAACAAATGAGAATATTCTATAATTGCTTCTCTTGGTCTTTGAAGTTATTATTTGAAATGCTATCATTTAGTTTTCATGTACTTTTTAAAACAAATAAAATACACTCTAATCTATAAAAAGATGGCTGAATATTTCTTTCATAATTATTATCACAGATAATAATGCATAGTTTATTTTCTCTTCTGAAAATTCATCTTCATCCTACATTGTTATTTTTGGTGCAACATTTTAATGAATCAACCAGTCAACATAGTTGAAATTCAGAAAATCGGACTTGTTATACTTTATATAGTTTATTCAAGTTACAAATATGAAAATAAACAACCAAGTAAAAATAAAAGATATTGTGTGTAATTTTTTAAAAAGTACATGAAAATTAAATGATAGCATTTCAAATAATAGATTCAAAGACCATGCAATTATAGAATATTCTCATTTGTTTTTAAAAATGTCTCGAAGTGAGCCGAAACATGTCAATAATCTAATAAAATTTATTTTACAGTATATTATGTTGTTAATTTACACCTTTTAGCATTTAAAAAATATATACAAGGTAAATGTTTTATATTTCTAACAGAACATTATGCATATGACAATTTTTGTAATAGAATTAACTATGGAGAATTACACTTATTACAATTGAAATAAATAAGATACTTTTTTTTTCATAAGACATGAGAAAAAAGAGCAATATAACAAGGTACAAAGTAATGGGGGCTGTTGTATTTAAATGCTAGATATTTGTTCCAGACTTCAATTAGCTTTAACTAGAAACTGAAATCATTTAGATTGTTTCCGTTTTATCACTATGCCATCAGTGTTCCACATTTTAGGACTGTGATATATTTAAAATGTAATATGCATGTACAAGAAGGGTGGTTTTTGAAATGCATAGCATAAAAAAATATATATATTTTATAAAAATCGTGTATCTAGTAAATTACCTTATTGCTGTTGAGATTAATGCTTATTTAGAAAATTCTTTATTCAAAAGTAGATTAAATAAAATGTATGTTTTTTGTAAACTTGCTTTTTTGACTGTTGTTAGCTTAACAAATAAAATACACTCTAATCTATAAAAAGATGGCTGAATATTTCTTTTATAATTATTCTCACAGAGAATAATGTGTAGTTTATTTTCTCTTCTGAATATTCTTCTTCATCAAACATTGTTATTTTTGGTGCAACATTTTAATGAATCAACATAGTTAAAATTCAAAAAATCTGACTCTGAATTGTTATACTTTATATAATTTATTAAGCACCTTTTAGAATTAAAAAAAAAAAGAGAATTGTGTGTTTACTTTTTTATTTACAAGCCTATTTCAAACAGTTTTATTTAATAACATTTTACACTTTCAATAACTTCGATATGGACTCCATTTTTTGTATGTAAAATATTAGACCTGTGTTCAATTTCATACCAAGTATTGCAGAACACCCCAGCCCTTATTCTTCCAATTACCTAAGTGATCCTTCATTTAAGGTCATCAATATTGTGAATGTTTGTTAACTACTCCCAAAGAAAAAACAATCCAGGGATGTTATTGTAGGATGATCAGCAGGCTAAGGAATAGGTCCTCCTTAATCAATCTTTCCTATAGCAGATTCTGAACGGTGTACCATCTATCATCAAATGGGGGGAAAAAAACTCTAAACCACTCTCATTTAAAAGAAAAAGTGGTTGCTATATTATTGTGGTTTTTTAATTGTTAAACCATACTCTCATTTAAAAGAAAACAGCAATTGATATATTATTATGGTTATTATTATTATTGAACTCTGAAATGTGCTCAATAATTTGTGACCATGCTGTATTCAATATTAAAGAAAAGCATGTATATATTAACAATAAGATGAGCTATTTCATCCAATATTAAAGCATTAACAGGGTTCAGAATCAATTACTTAAATAAACATTGAAAATAAGTAACATTAAAAGATCAGTGGGTTTTTTTTTTTAAATTAAATTATTAGATTGCAAAATGAAACACTGGAGAAGCACCAAATCAGTTTTAAATCCATACTTGTTTAACTTATCTATACATAAATTAAACCTTTTTTTTTTATATATATACAGTTATAAGAAGCCTTAATATTTTTATTAAAAAAAAAAATAATAAAATATTTCTTAAAGGGAGTATTATCTTAGGAATACATATTCACAGAATTCTGGTATGATTTTGTAAACAAAAACTTAAACAATTTTTAAAGCAACAAAAGCTATTTAATAGTACCAGTTATTTTATTTTATATTTACAAATATAATTATATAGCTGTAACCTACTGGTAAAACATGAAATTATAACTTCAGATGACATTTAGAATATTTTTTTCATTTAATATAGGCTTGAAAGACAAGGAAATTAATCATTTTAATTCAAATTGCTGTGACAGAAAGAACAAAGTTAATAACTACCTTATTGGCAGATTTTATTTATGTACAAAAATGGCTAATAATAAATTATTATTTTAAGACATTTTGCACTCTGGTAGTGATGTGTAAATAAAAGCTGTAGATGAGACAGATGTTTAATATTTTCAATTGACCAAAGGAAAAATAAAAATCTCCATAATCAATTGCACACTTAAAATGGTGATGATGCAACAAGTAGTTGATATTTTATGGTAGTAAAATTTTTTGAAAGAAATTCTTGATGATAATAATAATATCACTGTTGATAATAATAAATTGATGATGATTGTAAGTAAGACACAGATAACTTCAGATATATATTTCAGACAAAAATTTTATTTTTCTTCACCTTTGGATATTTGTTTCAAAATATGACTCAATAAATTGGTCTGATAATTAAGAGATCTGTAAATGTTCATTGCTGGAGCACGTAGATGGCATAACATTTCCCCATAAAGATTTCTTTTAAAAGCTTGATTTATTTCATTTAATTGTGTAGTACTAAATAGCCTATCTTCAATCACACCACCTATATATATATAAAAAAGGAAGATAAAACTAAGTATTGTATAAGCTTATTACTGCAATATATTATTTTGAAATTAACATTTTATTCCAAACCAATTCTGAGGATTAAGTTCACATTAAAATTTAGCATTAGTAAAATAATATATATATATAAAACTTTTTGTAAATAAAATGTCTATTAAATGATAAGATCAACACTAGAAAACATGCTCAAGTATTAGTATATGTTAGAAATTAACATAATTCCAATATATATATATGTATTAGAGGTCTGCACGGGCCGAAACTTCCAGGCCAGGCCTGAACAAAAGCTCTCTTGGCCCCGTGTAAAAATCAGAAGTTCGGCCTGGTATATCCCATTTTTATTTTTGTATTTCACAGCCCGGTCTGTGCAAAAACCAATAAAATTAGGACCAGCTTGACTCAATTTCTGCAAAAAATTCTGATTTTTCTTGATGTACAATTAAGATTTATTTAAAGAGTAACACATACATATTTCTGCAAACATTTTACACTAAATTCAAGACTATATATCCACAAGGCATTTATTACAGAATAGCAACATTAATGATCACTTACACTCATATTAAACATTTACCCCAACTCCCAGTTCAGTGAGAATAGCTGTCGAACACTTAAATGATAGTCACCATTAACAGGGGTCTGTCCAGACTCTTTTCACAGGGTCCTGTTTTAGTGAAATTGTGAACAGCTTTTTATATTTGTGAAAAATCTAATCATAATTTTGTGAATTTGAAATGGTCGTTATATTCAGGCTCTTGTTTATGCATTTTTAAGAAGATATATGGATATAAAATACCCATATTTTCTTTATATATGTAAATGTGATAGGTCAGATTTTACTTTTAAATGATTAATTTGTGAAATGTTTGGTTTAAAGATGGAAAAAAATTGGGAAAAACCTATTTTTAAGACAAAGAATTTTGTGAAGGGTCCTGTTTTAGGGAAAATAATTTTGTGAAGGGTCCTTTTTTGAAATGAAAAATTTTGTGAAGACTCATTTAAAGGACCCAATTTTTTCCTAAACAGATCCCTGATTAACCTCATTAGACTTTGGCTGCAATCAGGTCGAGTCAGGTTAAAGGTGAATACCTTTTGAGCTGTCGACCGTGGCTATTGTGCTTAACTGGAAGTTGAGGTAGATGGTAAATATGAGCATTAGACTCTTTGATATTACATTCAAATAAAGACTCATGAAAAAAATATATAGTTTAGGATAAAAGAAAAAGATGGTTAAAACATCATATTTTAAATATTTTTCTGTAATGTATTAACCCCTTGGGGACGAGCGACACGTATATGTGACACATAAAATGCTCAGAATCCTCGATTATTCCCAACAGTTATTTTTTATTGTATGCTTTGGCTTATGTAATCCTAGCATTTCTGCAATTCAAGTAGGCAAAAATTTCTGTTTTGAAAAACTGGTGGTGAAAGATTAAAAATACTGTAAAAGACGTTCGTCTCGAAGGGGTTAAAGCAGGGGTCGGCAAGTAATTTTAAGTAGGGTCCGAATACTTTTGAAAAATTTTATCGAGGTCCAGAGAAAAACACTTAAATAATATTAGTACTTATTAATTTTAAATTGTTATTTTTACACATACATACATACACTATACAATAGAAATATCAGGTATTTGTTATGAAAAATTACTTTATACACAAGTATACGTTCTGAAAAATTTTATATACACATTATAAAATAGAAAAAACAGATAATTATTGAATAATTAGAGATAATTGTTTTAATAAACTATTTATTCAAATTGAAAATATTTGGCAGTCCACGATTTAACCTTCTGCGGTCCGGATATGGACCACGGTCCGCCAGTTGCCGACCGTTGGGTTAAAGTATGTTTTCAAAGATTCTGTTAGCAAAAATTCATTATCACTGTTATTTTTACAAATAAAATTGCCTGCTTTACATGTTCCAGGAACAATTAAGGCCAGATGTGGCCTGGCCCCTGAGCATGCAGAAAAAAAATATAAGTCTGAGCTTGGCCTGAGTCTGATGAAAAAAAAAATTGCCCAGGCTCAGACACGATTAATTGTCTAATGCAGATCTGTATGCTGGACATGTTAAATTTCTGAATTGATGTTGACAAACTAGCATCGATTGTGCAGTACATTTATGAATTATTCTCAGCCCAGTCAGGTCGATTGAAAATTGTTCTTTTTTTATGAGCTTAATCAGACTCTTTTAAATTTATTACATTGGGCTGGTTAGTCTACCAACTTAATTTTTTTGTTGGCCCGGTCTGTTAAAAGAATTGTT
This sequence comes from Maratus michaelseni, assembly GCA_963931845.1. Lineage (NCBI taxonomy): Eukaryota > Metazoa > Arthropoda > Arachnida > Araneae > Salticidae > Maratus > Maratus michaelseni. The sequence goes on from OZ007600.1 coordinate 192,289,729, forward strand.
TTTATTCTTCCAGCCTGTTCGAAAGTTCCTCATTTTGCCGGGTTTGGACCTCGAGCTAGACCTGGGCCTGTGTAGACCTCTAATGTGTATAGCTATTCATATTTTGTATTTTATAATTTTTTACGAAAAATAAATGTAAAGGATCTGAATGAATTTTACGAGAGTCACAATGGTTGATCAACCATCATGTTTAATTTAGCAAACAACTTGTGGATTAATTAATAATTGTAAGCTCATGGGTAAAATCTTATGAAATAAAAACCATCTTATATGTAGAATTATTGTCACTGATATTTTAGTGTCACAATAAAAATCTAAAATCTTAGAAATAGGTTTTATGTATCTGACTCTGACAGTTTCTTGGGTTGCAATTATATCATTTGCCAAGAAAGATAGTACTACAATAACCCATTAAAATACTTAGGACAGTACTTTAAAAAATTAACAAGGATGAAAAATTATGCAATAAATCTAGAGACAAAAATTAAATTTTAGCAATTTTTCTTTGCCTAGAATTATTTTAAGACTTAGATTGATCTACAAGGTATAAAAAAATCTGCAGCACCTGCTGTCATGCTGTACTGTTTTGGCTACTGGGTTTACATATAAAATGTTTAATGTGATGTTATTGTAAGCAACTTTTAGGAGAATATTCTCGAACACAATCAGTTCCCATATTGACAAAATTCATGAGAATAGTCTTCAAAAGATTGTTACAGAGAATTTTACATCACTAAGATCAATGTATATGCATATAAAAATATACTTACCAAGTAACAGTAGCTTGTCATTCAGTTGCTTACTGAGTTTCAAAGCCTGGCCTAAAGAAATTTCAGGTGCAAAGACTAATCCATTCTGCGATTCAAAAAGCTTCATAAGGGCTTGATATTTTGTGTCCTCAAAACAAAGCTTCAAAACATTATTGTTGTATGTTTGGAAATTGAGACCCTGAAAGAATTTAAAATAAAAGTTACACACATTTTGAAATAGTAACTTTATAATCATAGTTCATCTCATAAAATGTTATATAAAAATTCAGTTATCTGACAAAGAATAACTACCAATAAAAATATTAAGGTGACTTTCAATTAATTCTCGCATCTGAAAATTATTCCAAACTTTTTTTTTTTTTTTTTTTTAAATACAAGAGAGATTTTGTAAGCTAATTTCAATCATTTCAGAAAATTTTAAAGTTTAAAGATCTTAAAGTTTTTTTTTTTTTTTTTTTTTTTAGAAGGGTAGATGATTCTTTTTAAAAAGCAAAAATACATTGAAATGCAGAAGATTCCCAGCTGTGACTGTTAGGAACATATCATTCTGGTTACAACAAAAACAAGCTATCTACTGAAACACTAGCAAGTCTTTCTATTACTTTTAACATTACAGTAAATTAATCTGAACAATCTTATATTAATTTTAACAATAAAATATACTTTCAACTTTACATAAAAAATTAATTCTTTTTCTGTCTCTTTAGAAAATAGTCAGTTTAAAGTGTTTAAAATGATAAGTTTAAAAATCAAAGTAATCATAAAACATTTTGATGAAATCAAAATCCCGAAAATTATAATAAATCATAAAAAAGAGGAAAGAAAACATGCAGAAGTTACATTAATATTAGACAAAATAAAATATCAAAGAACCAGTCTGTAAATAAAGGATTTACAAATATTTTTATGAACTTGAACATGTCATTTTGAAAATAAAATCGCCATGCTATCATAAATATATTGAATTACGTATCAGTAAACAGAAATAAAAACACATTATCAAATATAAATTTTATTTCTCAATTATAACAAATTAACTTGTATGAATAACTTCTAAATGTGTCAACGAAGCAAATTATTCAAAAATCAGGTTTTTAAAAAAATGGGGAGTTACCTCTAAAAAGAATGATCTGTATATACTCTTTCTCTCTTCAGTTGTTAAAGCATTCACATGGTAAATTAGCATCATTTTAGAAGAATCAACATAATCTTTCAACTCTTTGGACAATATTAAATCATAAGGATGGGGCTATAGGAAAAATGAGACATATTAGTTAAATAAAACATAATATTTAAGATTAATTTATTATATAAGAAGTTAATATGCCAAACAGACCAATATTTCTCGTACTTTCACAACACATTATGACCTAGTTATCAACCTAGACAATGAAAATTATCTGTAGTTTGTATAGAACTTGATAAAATAAGGAAGGGATATATAGTAGAGTAATAGAAATCTTTCTTCATAGGATTTATCATGCTTGATGTAGATCCGATAACTTTTGATCAGGAAATAACATAAAGCGACTCACTAGCATATTTAAATATGTTTAATATATGACGAACACATTGACAATGAAGACATTTACACAACACATAGAATAATAGTTAACACAATTTGCAACTACTTATTTCCTATGGAATCTTCTATTGCACGTCACAGCATGCTTTTGAACACACACTCTTTCAGTTTCTCTTCTCGCTGGCCACTGCCATTCTATAGTTTCTAAAAAGTTCTTGCATCATGGAGTAGAGGCGACCTTCACAGGATTAACTAACAGGAAAATTGAAGTAAAAGTAGGATTTTTCCCTCTGTTTTCATCGCAAAATTGCACTATATTATAATAAGTTACAATAATAAACAATGCACATTAAGTGCATACAAGATTGGGTGCGTGGGTGGGGGAGTGGGGGAGGACAGAATGACATGAGTTTTTCTTTCAAATCATTCTGGGAAAAGACTTCAATCAAGAAAACGAGAATAGACAAGGGATATCCTACAGCTTCTTTAGGTTACTAACACAGACTGTGCAAAGGCTTCAGAATCATATAGAATATTTTTCCTTTTATCCCATCAATAATAATTCAATTCTCTTTCAAACTGTTTTTTAAGGATTGTAAAGCAGTTTAAGAAACTTAGACTGCATTCTCATTTCTCAAATAACAAGTTATTTTTTTCTTTTTTCAATTTGTAAATAAATAAAATTATTATTTAAGCCTGAGCCATTGAGTCCAAGTCTCATCTCGGGTAGGATAGATACTGTTTCAAAGACTTATTTTTTTATTTTCAATGTATGAGAGTTGATTTCTGAGGAAACAATTCTGCGCATAAAGAAGCACTGTAAATATTGATTATATATTTTTCAGATCAGGGTCTCGACATCAGCTCTGCAAATCAAACTTTTATTTCAAATATATTTTATTCATTAATTGAAACTTTCAGCTCCCATTTTCATTTCTTTCTAAGTATTAATAAGATTGAACTTTTGTGAATTGTTATTGTAATACAAAATATCATCACATGCATTGATACTGCAGGATTGTTAATTTTCTGCAAAACACTTTATACTGTATAAAAAGGTTTCAGCCATCCTGAACTCATTATTGCCTCATTAACTTGATAATCATAACTCTGTAGATTTCAGTATCTTAACACTAGATTGGAACAATCCAACAATTTGATGGGTTTCTAATTTTGTGCTTAATAATAACAGGGGAAACAACTTGAGAACATGCTGTTAAGTTATAAAACATAGGTGACCCCCCCCCTTTTTTTTTTAAACTAATAGATTTTTTTACATCTTGTATTACTTACCCATCATACATAGTATAGCGTAAATCTTGTAATCGTTTTAAAAAACGGAAAAAAAAATTTGACGGATTTACACATTTCAGACACTGGAGATTCCAAAAAACACATTTTTAGAAAAAAAAAAAAAAAAAAAAAAATTGTCGTCCGTCTGTCTGTAAACGCTCATAACAAACATCATATCAACATCTCCCGAACAAATTGAGAAAGAGACTTGAAATTTGGTATGTACTAAGTATGTAATAATGGGAAGAAGCTTATTGAATTTCAGTAACCTCAATTATCTGAAGCTATTTTTTCGGAATCTGGAAATATTCGTTCTGATAAAAGGTACATAAAAGTTTTTGAAATTGTTTATTTTAAGAAGTGAATATAAAAGAGAATTAAAAAACATAAATTTTGCATAAAGGATGAAGTCGATCGGATAATGAGTTGCCGAGATATTTGTAATCCTATTTTCCACACTCTTCGATTTTCCATGACCCTGTAGTTCATTCAAATTTCAATTCAAAGATATATTTTAATTGGAAATGAGACGCTTAATCATACGCAGTAAACCGTTAGTTAATAGGATTAACATTTTTGGAGTTATAAGGATGTTTCTTTTACACAATTGAGTCATAAAGCATTTAAAGTTTATGACGTCATCCAGCCACGATTTTATTCGAATTGCAATGCATTTTATAAATAGTTTACACATGTTTTATTGTCATATTTTATATTTAAGCATATTCATGATGTGTAAGTATTACGGTGACCCCCAACGACTAGTTTTTTAATTTGCCCACTAACACCACCAAAAGCATTTTTATGTAAAAAAATATCAGTTATGTATTCAATAAAAAAATGTTTACATTTATTAATAACGATATTTTCATATTATGGCAGGGGTTAATAGCCAATGAAATCACCAAAAACAAAGATTTTACTACTTTTAGCAGTCTTTCTTTTTCCAGTTGTTAAGAATATATCTTGATAAAATATCTGTTAAATTTGGGTTTGATTTAATGGTACTTTATTTATCTATTTATTTATTGCTGAAGTTTTAATTTCATATTGGAATATTAGCTGGAAATAAATACCGAACTATCTATATTTTTAAGTGCAAATAGGTTAATTTTCCAGAATTAGGCTGCACATGATACAGATAGATCATTTAAAACATTCATGCATGAAAATTTATATTAAAAAACATAAAAATTCCGTAAATTGAAATACTGTTCTCAAACAAATTAAATTTGAAAGTACATTTTTTTTCTCTTTAAAAATTAAAATTGTGTTATGTTTAGAAGTTATTATTTTTTTTTTATTAAAAACAAAATTGATTTCCCAGTTGTTGCCAGCTGCCAATATGATGTCAGCATCATTAACAGACATGTTTTTGCTTTATAACAACAATACTCAATCTTTTTTTCTCGCAGGCCGCAAACATGTGTTTGCAACATTAGGTGGGCCGCAACACACTTTGTATAATAATGTAAACAAGTTGGAAATTGTACGTCAGTCAAACGTGACAAATGAGGTGCGTTCGTATTATAGCTAGTTGTATAAATATTCAGATCTTGATGATTTTTAATTCTGTGAAATGAATTATATCGTCTGTAGATTAATTTCTGTCATAAAATAAGTATCTCGGTCGCTTGACGATTAAACCTCAGAAGCCCCTCTAACAAGAAAGCACAGATTTTTTTTCTTTTAATTCAAATTTCTTAATAAATATTTTTATTAATATCTCCTAAAGTTTTGATTCGATTTTTTAAAAAATTGAAATGTCTCGACAAAATTTTGCAAAGATAATATATCTTAAATTCCAAACCATTCGGTTGGGTAGTTTTTGCATTGTTATATGCAGACGGACGGACCAAGCGACGACAATAGGTGCTACGTATTTATATAATTACGAATGCACCTAAAAAAGGGGTAGTTAAAATAATAAAAGCAGTATAAGAAAGCAAAATAAAAAGTTAATATAATTAGCAGTATTGAACGTTTGTCATGGAAGGAATGTTATCAGACAATTTTAACACCTGTGTTTCCAAAAAATTTACTTCGGGGTGGATTTTTATTGAATCTATTGAAATGATATAGAAATATGCAGCGAAGATTGTTGTTGTAAAGCTTTTTTCTGCCATTTTTTTTCCACGACAGCTCAAATAAGCATAATTAGCGATATGATAAGTATAAAACATAATAATATAACAATGCAACATCACCAAATTCTAAAGGGAAAAAAAAAAAGAGAGATTTTTTTTTAATAAATCACTCATTTTTCAATGCAAAAAAATTTATTTATTTTGTAATGTAGAAATATATAGTGCAAATTTAATTAATTTGGAATAATGTTTCATTAGTGTACACCACTAGACGAATAGAACTACATAAAAAAAAAAAAAAAAAAATTTGACTAAGAAAATGGCATTTAAGATGTTTTAATATGATTTTAAATTAGTAATTACAAATAACTGGTGGATTTTGTCTTCCCATGAAATATATATAAAAGAACAGCGAAGGTGTTAAAGAGAACATCTTAATTAATTTTATTAGGAATTAATGATTATGAGTCTTGCGCCGTACATAAAAGGTCACCGGGCCGCAGGTTGAGTATAGCTGCTTTATAATATAGGGGTCATTCCATGTCAAATCAACCCAAAATTTTCAATATTCAACCTGACCGTTTCAGATTTTAATGAAACCTTCAGGAATCATTCTCCCTGATGATAGAAATGAGAATATACTTTTTAAAAAATTTTATCTCAGTAAATTTTCATACAATTAATTTTTTTAATTTAAAAAAAATCATCATTTTTTGGCTTGTATAAATGTTTTCAATTTTAAATTTCTCACGTTCTATCAGGCATAGAGAGTTGTTTGAACCCTCATTTTAAAGAGAATTTCATAAGGTTTAATTTGATATGCAAATTGACTATGTGTGATTTTTAAAAAGTTAATTAAATTTAATTTTAAAATTAAAAAAATTTTAAATAGTGTTTTTTAAAAATTTTGAAAAAAATATGTTTTCTGTGATATTATAATCTTTAAATTCTGAAAGTTTTAGAGTGGGATCTCAATGGGATCAGTAGTTATAAAAAAATAATGTTTAAAATGAATAAAACAATGATCTCTTTAGCACAATCATAAAGTTGGCGAGGTGCCAACTTTAAATATCAGCCCCAATTGGTGTTTAACATTAGTTTTTTTAACATAACTGCTGATCCCATTGAGATCCCACTTTAAAACTTTCAGAATTTAAAGTTTATAATATTACAAAAAACATATAATTTTTTAAAAAACACTATTTTAAAAAATTTTAAAATTAAATTTAATTAACTTTTTAAAAATCACTCATAGTCAACTTGCATATCAAATTAAACCTTATGAAATTCTCTTTAAAATAAGGGGTCAAACAACTTTCTACGCCTGATAGAACTTGAGAAATATAAAATTGAAAACATGTATACAAGACAAAAAATGATGATTTTTCGAAATTAAAAAAATTAATTGTATGAAAATTTACTGAGATATAAAAATTATAAAAGTATATTCTCATTTGTATCATCAGGGAGAATGATTCCTGTAAGTTTCATCAAAATCTAAAATGGTCAGGTTGAGTCACTGGTTGATTTGACATGGAATGACCCATAGATACTGTTCAATTTATTTGAAAATGACTACTTGAGCCCTTTCATAAATTTTAAAATGCTTGAAGATTTGGCAAGTCTACATACATAAATACAATATATGTACTACATACATAAATACAATATATGTATTTATTAAACTACAAAAAATAGCAAATCAAACCTCTTCTTTTTGCTCCAATGTGTTAGAGCATTTTAAGTAATCTGGAATATCCTCAGGCAAATAAATAGGTTTGCAGACTTCCAGCATCCATTTTCGTTCAAAATGAGGATCAGGTGGATTTCTGGTTTTAAAAGTTACATTTCTTGTGCTGACTATGATACCTACAGAAAAAAAGATAATTTTACAGTTTTACGATAAATCATGATACCTAAATGTTTACATTAGAATACTGATCAAATTTATGCATAAATTTTAAAGAAGATATATAGGGGAGACCGGTACACAGTGGACCACCCCCTAATGCATTTTTTTTTTTTAAGCTTCTCTTCTATCTTAATAGACAACAGCACTGCAATGATTATTTATAGCCTTCAGAAAATATGTTTAGCTCAGATTGAACTATTTTATACTGATTGGTTGTTTTGAGCTTCTAAAAGTAAAATTTTTCATCATCATATTTTTATTTTTTTAGTAATTAAAGGTTGTAGATAAATAAAATAAAGCAGCTTTTTTGCAAAGCTAAGATACTTGTTTTTATTTTACTATAAAGTTAATATGTTTAAAAGAAAGCTATAAACAATATTAATATGATTATTTATTGAACTTCAACATGGGGTACAGTGGACCACCCACTCCTGGGGCACATTGGTCCACAATCCACTCTGCTCCTGTAATGTAGAATGTTCAAACTATTTAATAATTGCTTATTTTCTATAAAAAAAGATTGTTTTAAAGTAGATTTAACTGTAAAATAAAGTAAACAAATAAAAATAACAATTTATTTAACATAGTAAGAAATATTTTGTTTTGTATTTACTGTCTTTGATAAATATAACTGTAGTCTAATTGTTGATGATTAATTAAGTAAGATTCATGAGACGCAAATTGAATGGAAATCAGTTTCTTTCTCCTGAAACTGTAGATAAATCTGCTGTTCATGTCAATGATTTCATAATGTTGCTCTCAGACCCAAAATTATTTCTTAAAAATTACAGGCTCAATCTTACTCATAAGTACTTTGGAATTTCATTTGCAAATTTTAATGTGTGCTGATTTTTTTGTACTTAAGTAATAACTTCAACTAAATTTGCAATTGTTCCTGTATTAATCTGTTATTATTTTCAAAATACAATTAATTTTTTGTTTTTATTTCAAAATTTATATTAGTACTATGTTATTTTGTGGGTGAAGGGGCAACAAAAAAGAATTAGATTAATGAAAAATAGATTTATATTGTATTTTAGATAATACCTAATAGTGGTCCACTGTACCCCGGTGGGTGGACCAGTGTACCCCGCTTCCGGGGTACACTGGTCCACTTTACAAGTGCATATATTTTTTTTTTTTTTTTGAAAAATGTATTGAAAACTATGTTGTGAGAAAATTATGATGGATGTAAGAGGGTTTAAGGAATATTCAAAAATATTTTCATACAGATCGGTCAGTCTGTTAAAGAGAAAAAAAATGTTAACTAAAAAAGTGGTCCACTGTGTACCGGTCTCCCCTACTGTGAAACAAAAATCGAAGATTATTTTCCTTTAGAGCAGCGATTCTTAAATTTTGTTGCTATAGAAACACCTAAAAGTTAAAAAAATTTGTTTGACCTACTATATATGAACTGAAGCTTTTGTACAGGAGGTTTTTTTCTGAAAATCTTACCAGCTAGCAATATACAACATACAGTTGAAAATTGTTGTGACAAAATTTACGCAACTTTAAAAAATAATTCATAACTAAAATGTATTTTTGTAGTTACATATATTCATGACCAAGACTAGGATTTTTTTTACCCGGGGCAAACAAGAATTTTGGTGCCTCAACCCTTCCCAAAATAAATTTATAAACAGAAGTTTTCGGTTCATTGTTTTTTTTTTTTTTTTTTTTTTTTTTTTTTTGAGGGGGGGGGCGAAGAAAATGAAATAAGTACTAAAAAGTATATTAATCTTAATATATATCTTTTTTTAATCGAACTATTACAATAATTTTCTTTTGTAGTATGTATAAGGCAAATCTTGTCATCATGATATTGTTTGGTATTTACCAAACCAATTTGAACCTAATTGAGACAGTAAATTAATCTGGCAGTAATTATGATGAGTTCGTTTACAGGGACACACAAAATAATAATAATAGTTAAAAAAAGAAACATTCAAAGCTTGACATCACAATAACGTCTGAAATACCGTACCAATTCAAATCTAACAGAGCCTACTGATATGATATTACAAGTATCTTGGGCGAATTTGTTAATAAAGTATTGTTTTGGCACGCTTACATGATCATCTAATAGAAAAAGCAGCCCTCTTCACAGTAAAAAGTACAAAATCAATATGAATAATGTATTTTTCACATTGGGTTGTCCAATTACATGACTTTTTTGAAGTTTCATTATTTCCTTTTTGTACCAAAAGACGGATAAAAAATTCTTTTGGCACTCCCCTTCTGCACTGGTGTCCGGGACATATGCCTCACTTGCTTTCCCTTAGTTTTAATCCTGTTATATATTTAGAAAAATGTACACAAAAGAGGAAAGTCAGTGTGGAATAGAACTTACTGAAATGTTCACATATAGAAATTGGTTGGTTATAGGAAACATAACCAACGAATAAAAATATGAAAAAGTTTTAATATATTTTCTATAGCCTTATAGTTTTTAAAGAATTATTAAAAATCCACTCACCAGTAGTGAGTAGATTTATATAATCACCCCCACTCACACCACCACCATCCCTGTGTTTTTCTATAGCCTCACAGCTTCCAACGCTTCTGATTTTTGAGTACCACTATCTCTAAATAGTAATCTTCATCTTATTTAACCTCATACTTTTCACTAAAAATTCAAGTCTCATCAAAATTCATCCAATAAAACTTAACTTTTTAAAAAGTCTAATCTTCATAACCAGATTCACTTTGTTACAGAACTTCAACCCAAAGTTGTATAATATAGACGTACGCGTGCACGGAAAATTTTATGCAAAATTCAAAACTTTGCAAAAAAAAATTTTAATAATTTTTTTTTTTTTTTTTAATACTGAAAATTATAAATAGTCCCCCAATTTTATGTACAATTTTTTTTACTGTTTGCGCACAATTCAAAGTTTAAAGATGGAAAACGTTGTGACATCACAGACGCTTTTATTTCTATTTTTCGCAGACTAGAGCTTGGCACCAATTGGTTTTCCATTGGCAAGCTGCAAGGACTTTCTAGCCCAGCGGCGGCAGTTAAATCGAATACTTTTGTAGTGTTATAAAACATTTTAAATTGAATTTCTTTAAAATGATTTAAAGCTAAATTTAAATGAACATCAATGACTGACTGGCAGCTAGCCAAAAAAAAATCTGTGTCTGGAAAATTTTCAAATAATAATAAAATAATAGAAAATAGTAATAGAAAAAAAAAAAAACATCATAAATGTCAGAAGACATGATGTATTATTTTTAGGCATGTGTTTTTTTTTCTCAAATTTAGATTCTGCAGAAAATTGTTTACTTTCGAATAGCAACTCACAAGTCCCAACACGGCCAAAGCCGTCGCTGGGATGTAGCACATATCTTAGCCCACCATCAAACATAAACACGTGCAACTCGCTACAAAATGGTACTGAGTGTGGCCCGTACGTTCGTTCTATTGAACTTTAGGATTATTCTTCATTTCTTTTTTTATTTAAAATTAATTTTAAATATATTGTGATGAGGAAAATTACAGTGTGCATTTACAACGTAAGCACAGTCAAGCGAGTTCTATTGATAAAAGAAGTGCAAATCAAACATCAATAATTCCTTTTTTTGTCAAACCTCAAAATAAGCATGGAAATGGAAATATTGATCTCATTTCTAAAAATATTGAAGGCGGGAGTATTTCCTCTGAATTGACTGTTTCCTGGAATAAGGAAACTCTTAAAGTCCTAGATGATTCTTCTAAGCCTGCTCTCTGAGAAAATTCTGAAATGCTTGTTTCAATGTTGTCTGAAATGTTGTATTGTTTTTTTTTAAACCAAAATAATCATTCTTTAATATTAATAAATTCTTAATATAAATGGTAATTATTTTAAACTACTGTTTTTAATTCATAACGTCAAGATAATATAACACGTAATTTTAATAAACATTAATTTATTTTGCAGGAAGTTCTTGACACAATATTTATGCGCACAGAAAGTTTTTGGTTTTATACAAGTCTGCTTCAACCCATAATTCTATAACTAAGCAACATAGAAAGATGTGTTATATACTAAAATTGTCCCTGAAAAATATCTAACAAGCAATGCAAGTTTCATCTAAATCAATTAAGCAGAATCTTTTAAAAAGGCTTACATTTTCCACCAGGAAATATTAATTGCCAAAACAGCAGTTGGGGCTCACTGTGGAGCCCCAACTCACTGTGGACCTTAGAGGAAGGATTTATAAATATTGTGCAGATTTCATTGTTTTCTCCCGCAGAAAGCTGAAGCATTCATCTTTCCTCTTTCATCGCCAAAAAATGTCGAAAGGGTGCCTTTTTTTACACTAATCCCTTTCTTGGCAACTTTCTGTTTCGTTCTAGTGATAAAAGAAACGTAGATCTAGAAACTTAACTAGAAAAGCAAGCTGTAACGCTCACAAGGAAAAAACAGTTTTAGCATTTTATTTTAACTAGATGGAACCCGTCAAAATTTGACGGCAAACAACTTGATAGTACCATAAAAATAAAATTTATAGTTTCTTTAACTTGACAAATTTCATAGTGAGGAGCATAATATGATTAAGCGGTCACTGACCTTTCCATTGATATATCACATGAGGGGTGTGTGCAAAGTTTAGAAAAGTACCCCCTTGGGGGGGTCAAAGTGGGGTATGGACATGGGAGATGCATAATATGATTAAGTGGTCACAGACCTTTCCAATGATATATAACATGAGGGTTGTGTGCAAAATTTAGAAAGTACCCCTTGGGGGGGGGGGGGGGGGGGCAAAGTGGGGAGATGGGCATCGGAGATGCATAATATGATATAAGTGGTCACAGGCCTTTCCAATGATATATAACATGAGGGTTGTGTGCAAAATTTAGAAAGTACCCCTTGGGGAGGGGGGGGGCAAAGTGGGGAGATGGACATCGGAGATGCATAATATGATTAAGCAGTCACAGACCTTTCCAACAATATATGACATGAGGGGTGTCAACAAAATTTACAAAAGTATCCCTTGGGGGTGTGGGGGGGCAAAATGGGGGAGATAGACATTGGAGATGCATAATATGATTAAGTGGTCACAGACCTTTCCAATGATATATAACATGAGGGTTGTGTGCAAAATTTATAAAGTACCCTTTGGAGGGGGGCAAAGTGGGGAGATGGACATCAGAGATGCATAATATGATTATGCAGTCACAGACCTTTCCAATGATATATAACATGAGGGTTGTGTGCAAAATTTATAAAGTACTCTTTGGGGGGGGGGGGCAAAGTGGGGAGATGCATAATATGATTAAGCAGTCACAGACCTTTCCAACAATATATGACATGAGGGGTGTTAACAAAATTTAGAAAAGTATCCCTTGGGGGGGGGAGGGGCAAAGTGGGGAGATGGACATTGGAGATGCATAATATGATTAAGTGGTCACAGACCTTTCCAATGATATATAACATGAGGGTTGTGTGCAAAATTTATAAAGTACCCTTTGGGGGGGGGGCAAAATGGGGAGATGGACATCAGAGATGCATAATGTGATTATGCAGTCACAGACCTTTCCAATGATATATAACATGAGGGTTGTGTGCAAAATTTATAAAGTACCCTTTGGGGGGGGGGGGGCAAATTGGGGAGATGGGCATCGGAGATGCATAATATGATTAAGCAGTCACAGACCTTTCCAACAATATATGACATGAGGGGTGTCAACAAAATTTAGAAAAGTATCCCTTGGGGGGGGGGGGGAGGGGCAAAGTGGGGAGATGGACATTGGAGATGCATATGATTAAGTGGTCACAGACCTTTCCAATGATATATAACATGAGGGTTGTGTGCAAAATTTATAAAGTACCCTTTGGGGGGGGGGGGGGGGCAAAGTGGGGAGATGGACATTGGAGATGCATAATATGATTAAGCAGTCACAGACCTTTCCAACAATATATGACATGAGGGGTGTCAACAAAATTTATAAAAGTGCAAAATTTATAAAGTACCCTTTGGGGGGGGGGGGCAAAGTGGGGAGATGGACATCGGAGATGCATAATATGATTAAGCAGTCACAAACCTTTCCAACAATATATGACATGAGGGGTGTCAACAAAATTTATAAAAGTGCCTCCCTTAGGGGGGGGGGGCGGGGGAAGGGGGGTGGCGGGATGGACCCCGGAGATGCATAACATGAATAAGCGGTCAAAGACTTTTCCAGCGATATATCACATGAGAGGTGTCTGCAAAATTTAGAAAAGTGTCCCACTTGAGGGGAGGGGGAGTGGGGGGATAGACCCGAGATGCATAACATGAAAAAGAGGTCACAGGCGTTTCAACTTGCAACTTTTTTCTCGAAGGCATTTGACAATATTAAATTTTTTTTACCCAAGACAATTTAACGATATTCTTAATTTTTTTTCGCTAATCAATAGTTGATAAATTATAAAATTCAACAATTGATAGCAGTAAAATTGGTCAATCGATAATTGAAAAATCACAAAATTCATCAAATGGTCTCCCGTAAAAAAATTGTCCTGCACACTGATGATATGATCAAAAGGATTTTGAAGTATAGGACAAAATTAACACTTGCCAAACAGCGAGTAATGCTGAAAATTTGGCAATGGACTTTATTGCCACCACTGGTCAAACATAATAGTCACACTCACCAATTGCGATGATTGAATGGAAAAAGATACTTTTCTCTGCTGTCGCTGGACAAATTTCGAAACCATTTGGCGAATTTCACGATTTTTCCCCCGAAATTGACGGATTGTTATTTTTTTTCTCGAACCCATTCGACGATATTCGAAAACTTTTTCCCCCGAAACCAGTTGATGAATTTTGCGATTTTTCCACTGTCGATTAATGAATTTTGCGATTTTTCCGCTATTGATTGACGAATTTCGCAATTTATCAACTATCGATTAATGAATTTCATGATTTTATCCATGAACGAAGAAATTGCGCACTTTCTTTCTGCTAATGTTTGACACATTTCGCCCTTTACAATTCAGCCAATGAGTTGAACGTTGTTTCTTTCCAGAAATGTCAAGAATGAAACAATGATTCTTTAGGATGAATTTCCTTTGTTAGATGCCACATGGAAGAATGTGTGCAATGCAGCAACGGGCGTCACAGACTTTTTAGGGCACCTGCAGACTAAAAACATCTAACCAATCTTCGCGGGGGGGGGGGGAATCACAGATTTCGTCAAATGATTGAGGAAACAACACTAAATTCATCAAAGGATCATGGGGAAACATGACTTTCGTTAAAAGACAACAGAAAAAACATTACTTATGCAAAAGAATCGTGAAAGATAAGCAAATTTTGTCAAAGAATCGCAAAAAAGTAGAGTTCACCAAAAGATCATGCTTTTTTACTAAATTTCGTTTAAAAATTGCGGAATAAAATGTATTTTATCAAAGAATCGCTGGAAAATGCGAATTTCGTTAAGGATCACGAGAAAAATGCGAAATTCTTCAAAGGATCGCTGAAAAAACACGAATTTCGTCAAAGAATTGCTGAAAAAACATGAATCTCGCCCAATAATAGAAAAATCATGGTTCATAATCATTATATCTAGTAGTATATGTAAATACAGTTTGTGATATAAGACTAACACTCACCAATCGGCGAGTAATACTGAAAATTGGTAATTGATGTTATTGCCAGTACTGGCTAAACTTAATAGTCACACTCGCCAATTGCGATGATTGAATGTAAAATGAAATTTTTTTCCCGCTGTCACTCAAAGAATTTTGAAACCATTTGGTGAAGTTTTTCCCGAAACCATTTTGTGAATTTCCCGATTTTTTCTTCAAAATCATTTTTCAACAATATTCGACCCAATACGCATGCGTCAAAAAAATCACCAGCCAATGAGGTGAGGGTCTATTACTGTCTCTAGAAACGTGTTTGGGATCATCTCGGTTTTTTTTTCTTGCACATTGCATTAAACCTAGGAAGGTATTTATATAGAACTCACTGTGGAGTGTTTAGAAGGTATTTATTTTATTTATTATAATTTGTATGTATACTTAGGTGTCCATTTCGGATTTACTGTTTAAAAATGAATTTAGGCTCATTTAACATTCGCGAAATCAATCCGATGGAAATTGTGTTTTTAGATCTCTATCATTTTGTATATATAGTACAGAAAATAATTATTCAAACGTACGTAAAAATATCGTAGAACACGTAATACAAAATTGGACCACTTATAGTCCGTTTATTATCGGGGATGAATCTTATGGTGTTCCGATTGCTAATGAAAACGATTATGTAAATATATGGTTCTTCATAGAAGTATGTGCTTCTTCACACTTCAATAGAAGCATTGTTTAAATTAATATAATTCTACAAATATGATGCAGTTTTAAAATATTGAGTAATGATTAATACTGTCAAGGAATCTACTCATATACGTAATTAAGTTTTGGTACTTCTCTATTATCTCATCGACCACTTTTCATAACAAAAAACTATCGCCAAACTGTAACGCCAAATAAACGGGAGAACGTTGTCATTAATACGCGCAAATGTTGAATTAAAAACCACTTGACGACATAACAAACACGTATAATGCTTCCGACATCAAGTAAATGGGACTGCATTTTTGGCATTTAATCATACAGTTTGGCGATAGTATTTTGTTATGAAAAGTGGACGATGGGATAATAGAGAAGTACCTAAGTTTTTTATACCAAGTTTGAAAATTTATCTTTTTTTGACATTTAAAAAAAATAACAGAAAAAACATTACAAATTTGCCCATTTGCTCAGCGGTCAAAGGATTAAGTAAATATTAATGATTAAACGGAACTGGTTCTAGCTATGAAGTAATATTATTTTGCTCAAAAAACCCCAAATAAACAGGAGAACATTGTCATTAATACGCGCAAATGTTGAATTAAAAACAACTTGACGACATAACAAACACGTATAATGCTTCCGACATCAAGTAAATGGGACTGCATTTTTGGCATTTAATCATACAGTTTGGCGATAGTATTTTGTTATGAAAAGTGAACGATGGAATAATAGAGAAGTATCTAAGTTTTTTATACCAAGTTTGAAAATTTATCTTTTTTTGACATTTAAAAAAAATAACAGAAAAAACATTACAAATTTGCCCATTTGCTCAGCGGTCAAAGAATTAAGTAAATATTAATGATTAAGCGGAACTGGTTCTAGCTATGAAGTAATATTATTTTGCTCAAAAACCCCCAACAAAAAAAGAATTACAAAGAATAAGTAATCGTCTTTAAATATACAAAAAACAATGTGATTAATGACCAGGATTTTTTTACATATAACATTTTTTATATACAAAATAAAAACCGAAATAACCTCATTCATTTCACCCGATGTCAAAAATAGTTTTTTTTTTCACATTCCTGGGCAAAGCACTAAATCAATAAAATCACCAATTTGTGACAAATTATGAGTTTCATATGAATCGCCCATGAACGGACATGCAAACTGGTAAAAAATGAATATAATAAATTAAAACATTCAAGATTTGTATACATACAAACAATACAATGTAAATATTAACATTATTACATGATACATTGTTTGTATATATACTTCTTTGTATACATATATTGTTTGTATACATACAAACAAATATAATGTAAACATTATTCAAATATTAAGAGTTTGCAAATCAAAACATTCTAAAGATTTGTATACATACAAACAATATAATGCATACATACTCTTTACAAATAAAATAGCACACTTATGTAATGACAAAACTTTTAAATCGAATAGAGATAATATATTTCTGTTAAAAAATAATGCTAAAGTTCAGACTTATATATATTATACATTCACATAAAGCTAGTCACATTCCTGCATATTTATTAAATATTTAGTTGCCAAATACAGAAATAATATTTTATAATTTATATTCAGACGCTCAGATTCGCTTTTTTCGAACACATAATAATAAAAATATTACTACCGTGCGTACTGTCTTTTGACATTATATTTACATAATAGTTTTCATTAGCAATCAGAACACCATAAGATTCATACCCGATCATAAACGGAATATAAGTGGTCCAATTTTGTATTACATGTTCTACTATATTTTTATTTACGATTGAATAATTATTTTCTGTACTATATAAACAAAATGATTTGATTTCGCGAACGTTAAATGAACCTAAATTCATGTTACACAGTAAATCCGAAATGGATACCTAAGTATTCATACAAATTACAATAAATAGAACAATAAATAAAATAAATACCTTCTAAACACTCCACAGATTTTTATATAAATATCTTCCTAGGTTTAGCGCAATGTGGAAGAAGCCATTAAAACAACAGGAGTTGATTTCATCTTGATCCCAAATACGTTTGGAGACAGGAATAAACCCTCGCCTCATTGGCCGGTCCTTTTTTGACGCATGCGTACTCGGTCGAAATTCGATGGAAATTTGACAAAATTACCAAACTGCTTTAAATAGATGGACTAGTCTACGAGTCTTTTTGAGTCAAATCCACACCCAATCGAAAGATAAAATTGGAGTAACCAATTTATCTTTTGTAATAATTTAATTTATATTAAATCCATTTTTTATTTTACTTTATGACTTGTAATTTCAAAATTATCCAATGGACAAGACTGATTTTTTTCACTTTAAAGAGGCCCTGACACAAGAAAGGTTCTTGACGCCCTAATTTATTTTGTAAAAGGACCAGGAAAAAAAAAAAAAAAAGATAGTTTTATCTACTGGGTGGCAATATTTTTGCTGATCTAATTTTTTTATTCAAATGATAAAAAAAGGGTCTGGGATCGGATGGGGCTTGAGTGGACGGGGAGTTCGCGCATGCGTAGTTAAAATTAATTTCATAAAAATATCTATATCTCATCAAACATTCAATATATTAATATTTTAATCACAGTATACTATTTCTACGATTTTTTGAAAAGCGGTGTTAAATTCAGCTGAAAGCTCTGCATGCTATAAAAATAAACTTTTTGAATTTTTTACAGAAACGTTAACATTTTCACAAATATACATGCTATGCACAAATGCACACAAATGTTGAACAGGACCTACATAGTCATTTGCTACAGTGACATCATTTGTAGCATTTTCTGTTACTTGGGTGATCAAAAAAATTATTTTATTATTAAAATTATTATTCTCCCCCCCCCCCCCCCCCCCTCCTTAATTGTCCTCGCAACAAAATCTTCACTGAAAAACATGAAGTCAAACATGTTCTTTAATCCGCAAAGTTCAAGGGCATTCCGGGCATTTTCTCATGAGTTTCAGTAAGATATTCAATGAAACGTCTGAAATTGGTCACTGCCCCTTTATTTCTGGATACCAGTATATATAGAACTTAAAACAATTAAATTGTGTAATGTACAGTATTAAATATTATGCAAATTGAGATTAATAAACAATGACGTCTAGACCTAGAGCTGACTTTGAGGCCCCTGATCTGCAGATTTACTAGTAATGCATACCTGCCAATATTTCTAGTCAGAAAACCTTACAATTTTCCCCGACATACTTCATTGTGCATCTTTAAAAATGTATGTGTAGTAAAATGTGTTTGTGAAAGCATTTGGTACGGTAATATATGATTTGATACAAAATTTACTGATAAATACAAAAATAAATAAATAAATAAACGAGTAACTGTTTAAGTTAAAAAAGAAAGTCAAAGACATAGCCCAAATAATTTTAGCACTGATAATTCTTTTTTAATCTACTTTAAATAGGCTTGGTTTGGCTTTACCAAACAATTCTCTGTCATACATTTTTTCATAGCAATCTTTTCATATGCTTTTAAATTATTAAAATAAAAAGATAAAATTATAAGTAAAAAAAAATCAAATAAATGTCTAATCAAAAAAGTTTCAAAATCTCTTAGGTTTTGCATTCGGCTTTGCTGCGAGAAATTTTTAAAATACACAGCACGACTAAAAATTCTCTGGCATAGAATAACGCGTTGTGAATTACTGCTTGGCTGCCATGTCGTACCATATTGCTGATCACACGCATCTTTTGTAACATAAACACAATGTGTGCATCAGTTTTATTCTTTTACTCAATAAGTAACATATTTTGAAAATCATTTCTAGTTACACCCAAAAACCTTACAATCTTACCTGTCACCCTTACAACCTTACAATTGGACCCAAATCCTTACATTGTAAGGCTAAACCTTACAAGTTGGCAGGTATGGAATGTAGTTTTGAAGAACTAATTGATCATTCCAGGACCATCAAAACATCACCCACGAGCCACTGGTGAGTTGTGTTCGTTAGTCTGAGAATAAATGTTTTACAAGTTAATCACAGCGAGCAGCAATTGCATTTCTACTTTACGATCACAATACAATAGCCAGTCCACCAATCAATTCTACATGTAATAACACAGTTACAACAATGTGAAGAAATTCTCAAAATAAGACCTAAGGGGAGAAACAACAAAGAAATAATTTGGCTTTTTTATTTATTTTTGTTGTTGTTGTAGTATTTTAACTAAAATATTTTTTTCGGTACTTCTCTATTATCATGTCGACCACTTTTCATAACAAAAAACTATCGCCAAACTGTAACGCCAAATAAACGGGAGAACGTTGCCATTGGAATATCAAAATAAATAAATAAATAAAATATAAGAATTTAAGGACACAATTGTTATTTTAATTAATGAAATAACTAATAAATCAGTAAAACATAATGAAAAATACACGCAAATGTCGAATTAAAAACCACTTGATGACATAACAATACATATACTAATGCTTCTGACATCAAGTAAATGGGACTGCATTTTTGGCGTTTAATCTAACAGTTTGGCGATATTTTTTTGTTATGAAAAATGGTCGACCGGATAATAGAGAAGTACCTTTTTTTCTTCAAAAATTAGTGGCTTTAATGACCATTTTTCAAAAATATACTGATATTTTAAATGGCTAAAAACAGCAACAAAAAAATTGACTTTTAGGTGAAATTGAGACTTGGTGGGCACCCTCTTAAATTAATATACTTCAAATAATGTAAGAAAAACAATGCTAAATAATTAAGTAACGTAAATAATCTGTTGGCAATAAACTTTCAAACTAATCAGATTTTTTTCAATAGACAAAAACTCCTTTTGCAGGTATTACCATAAGACTTTATCAAAGGCCTTTTACACAATTATTTCACAAAGTAATAACATATATTTATATAATTATGGATAGGAATCAAAATTTGAAAATTTAATATAAAATCTTTTGTGTATTCCGTCTACTTTGAAATATCTTCTTCGATTTATGACTTTCGTTAATTAATTAGTCAGAAAGGATTGGATTTTTAAAAAAGGGAAATTAAAACTTTATACAGGTAGGATTGGTGAAATAATCGCTTTGTATCTATCTACATAAATAATTAAAATCTACATTAACGAATTATTTGAATACATTAAGCAATATCAACAATAGTTGGATCAAAACTAGAAAAGAATAAAAATTTTGCACATTACCTTTGTGAAGCCTACACGTTTTAAGGATACGAAACATTTTATGTATGAAAATGAAAACACTTCTTAAAATATTAAAAATAAACAAAAATCCACTTTATTTACCCCTCAGAGAAACAGTTACAGTTACAATAAATGTAAATTATAAACATTACATATTGTTGTCAAAAAAAGAATACTCAATCGTTGAATAAACTTCAATTTTCAATCAAGGCCTACAGAGGGCGATAATCGCAGCGCGGCGTTTAAAGCTGCGTTTTCACTGGTCGACCCAAGGCCTAACTTACCTAACTTTCGACCTAAACCCAAGATTTTAGGCAGTTAGGTAGCGATTTTGAAGCTAATTTGGAAAGTTCCCTCGATTCACGCATTTGGCGAAAAAGTCTTGGCGCGAGTAACCGGTAATGGGGTTGCACTCATGCAGGATGCGTGAAACGGGGGAATTTTTTATTTCTCCGCTAGCGTATAGCGTTACTGCATTGTAAAAGCGTAAACAAACATTCTTTTTTCGATAATTTATAAGTAATTCACGTTCAAATATTTTATGAATTAATAGTTTAAATAAAATGGCTTCGCTTCTTAAATGTTTGCGAGCGTAAAATGATGCTAAAAAATATATAATCTAACAAAAAGGGCGGACTTTTACTTGGGATGAGCTTTGAATGAACAAAGTCTTACAGATGGTTTTTATTTTGAAGCTATTATGATTTGTAATTATTGCAAGGGAGTTTTAGGACAGTGATTTGAATAATTTAACCCTCCAATGCATGGTATAGTTGATCAGCTACATCTAAGATTTTAGCTCATATATCACGTGGAGCATTTTTGTTTTTAAAATTTTTGTAAATGACCTTTTGCATTTATTTTGATGCATTCTTACTTCACCCCCCCCCCCTTCCTAGCAGGGCTTAATTTCTAAGAAAAAAGACCTAATATTCTGCAGGTCTAACACCCGTAGCGTCCACCCCCACTCCCCCCTCCCATCACTCTAATTTTCATATTTATATTTTATACATTATTTTCAAAATTTAAAGCATTGTTTTTTGTTTAGAAAAACCAAAATTTTAAGTGCTTAAGCTATCAACTATTCCACTTTTTAGTTTTTACAACTTCCAAATAGAAACCTTTGCCTAATCTTAATGTTAATTAATCGCAGAATTCTGCGATTAAAATAAGCTCAGGATCATGATTCTGAAATAGTGTTAACACAAAAAATGAATAGTTTGCAGCTATACAGAGTAGCCCAGTGACAGAACTATCTTCAAGTGCCTGCAACACTAGTAATGTCTTCGAAAATAGTCTGCAATATGCAATATATCATATAAATATATTCTTGCTGCTGTTGTAGTGCTAATTAATTATGGCATCATAGATAGATAGATATATATACAAACTGTTTGCATCATTTACATAAATAAATTTAAAAAAAAAAAAGTGATACACACAAAGAGGTTTTTTATTAGGCATTAGGCAGAAAATTAGATAAAAAATGGAACTTTGGAAAATGCTTTATTTAAAAGAAGGCAATATTGTTTTATCATTTTCCAAAATTCTTGACACAACTGTGGATTTAATGCATGATACAAATGAAGTTGATGTTGATAATATTTTTGAAGTGGTTGTAAAAACTTGTGCCATATCTATTAATGTGCTTTTTAAAAATTTTCTAACAGATTTATATCCTGCAGAAGGATTATTGAGTTCAATAAAAGCTTGCCTATCTGCTATGCCTATTTCTTGTACATTTCCATCATCTGCTCTGGTTCTTTTCTGCATTATATTGCTTATCACAGAACCCCAGCCTTCGCATGTTGCTTCAGATACTGGAATTGATAAGCAGAAACTGAAAAACTTTATAATTTGAGGAACTTTTGGTTCTTTTCAGAAAAACATCGCTTTCACCTCATTTTTTTCTTTAAGTATTATTATATCAGGGATGATTTTGAGAAAAAAAAAACTGGAATTCACAGCAAAATTTCTGAAAGGCTACAGCACAGGGCTACAGCACATTCGCGTTTTGTCTGCTGCCTTTTGATGAGATTCATGTTTTTTCAACAAAATTCGTGTTTTTTCAGCAATCCTTTGACGAAATTTGCTTTTTCTGTGATCCTTTGACTGTATTTATGTTTTGTCTGCTGCCTTTTAACGAGATTCATGTTTTTTCAACGATCCTTTGACAAAATTCATGTTTTTTTCAGCGATTCTATGATAAAATGTGCTTTTTTCCGCGATTTATTGACAAAACACAGTCTTTCCCATTCAGTTCTACAATTTATCATATGTTATCAGTTCACCATTCTAGGGAACTAAAAATGTAGTCGAAAATAACAGGAAGAAAGATAGTAAATGACAATAAATACTCAAAATTTTCGCTTCATTGAATTAGCTTTGAACTGATATCACTATCAAAACATTCAGTATAGTGCAATATATACGTTTTAATTAAGATTTCTTATTAAATTCATAATATATGGGAAAGTGGAGAGAAAAGATTAGTAAAAGAAAAAGAATTGAATGGAAAATCACAAAATTTTTAATTAATCCCATCGTTTTCGTACAGTTTTTTAAACATGTAATTTCAATGTCAGACATAAAGGCGACTCTATCCCCAGATTAAAATAATAAATAAATTAAAAGCCTAATGATAATTGAAGAACCTGAGCTGAATGTTTAAACCTGAATGTTTAAACTGCATTATAGGTAATTAAAGTTTTTCTATTAGAGTGCCAGCCAGGTATTATGATAGGGAAAAGCGAGCTTCGCCCGCTATCAGATTGGGACATTAGATGTAATTAAGAAACATCTGTATATTTGTAATACTTTTGCGAGAATGTCGAGATGAGGGGGGATGTGGAATGACTTTTTATTAAATATCGTATTTATTCTACACAAAATTGCACTCACCACAAGGGGGCGCTTTGCTATCTCTGTTTCTATGGGCTGAATCATGACAGGATATGACTCTTTCCACTCGACATCGATAGAACTTACTGATTTTAGTTTGGATTTTGACCACCAGGGGGTGCTTTCCTATCTCTTGTTCTATGGGCTGGATCATGGCGGGGTATAGCTTTTTCGACTCGACTTACAGTAACATATGTGAGTGTGCATGGCATGCCCAGTGTATGCTGGCTAAGGTAGTGGGGCCCCCAACATTAGATTTGTTTAAAAGTAAAAAATTATTCAACACTGATTTCAGATACAATTAAGGTTGTTGACATGGGCAACGCCGGCCGGGTAAGCTAGTTATAGACTGGGAGGCGACAGCGCAGACAACCACCTCATCGAGTTCACGGCTGAAATTCCAGAATTAGTTAAAACTTGATTCGCATATTAAAACGCAATCGGTCTGCCAAGTCATATCTTGGTGGAAAACACGTGAAAACCCGATTATAGTGGTTGACTCGTAGGTTTACCATTGTGTTTTCCTGAACACAAAAGTATGAAAACATGGAGAACTGGGTGCAGGAAAACACAATGGTAAACCTACGAGTCAGCTGCTAAATTTGGATTTTAAGGTGTTTTCCACCAAGGTATGACTTGGCAGACCGATTGCGTTTTAATATGCGAATCGAGTTTTAACTAATTCTGGAATTTCAGCCGTGAACTCGATGAGGTGGTTGTCTGTGCTCCCGCCTCCCGGTCTATTACAATATAAGGGCTCAATACATTAAAACAGCTTAACCTGAGCTCTAATTAATGGAACCTACACAAAATTTTACACGTGTATACATATTCATTATAAAAAGGGACTGGTAGTTTTTTGTCGATGTCCTCTAAATTTAACTATAAAGTAAGTATAAAAGCCAATACAATCAACCGACTATAAACTGGGCCCTAAATTATGTATCTCACCATTTTTTTAAGTTACACATAACACGAATTCCAATTAATGCTTCCTGCACAATAATCATTTTAAAAAAAAGAGAATTTTTTGGCAATATGTGTAAAGTGTAATTAAAATATAAGGGGATAACCAGAGCCATCCTTAGCAAAAGTGAGGCCACGTGCAAGAAGTTTTGAGAGATTTTTCTCTTCCAAACTAGTTAATCCATCTCTCCCATTCCCACAAATGTTGTCAATTTAGCTGATTTTTTTTTCATGTACCAGAAATTTCGAATAGTAATTTTTGCTTTATTTAATGACAAACATTCTGTGAATAAATAAAGTGAAGAAATTCTGGTAGATATTTTAAATAAAAAAAATTCTGCTAAATTGACAACACTACTTCTCATAACGGAATATCCTTTATAAAAAGCTCGTATAACATACACATTGGTGCACCCAGGATTGCACTTTTTTGGGGAGAGGGAAAGGGTGGGAGTATTATGTTTTAGTAGAGGTATATACAGACTCTAACCAATTTCCTTTCATAATTCTCGGACTGGACTCTAGTTTTGTTTTTTACCAATTTGGGTTGGCCATGTCAAAGAGGAATTTTATTTTCTTCTTTCTTTTTTAAAGTAGTTAAAGAGAGAGAGAGAACATCCTCATGCCTTTTAATCACCAAATTACCGCAGAGAGATGTTAAAGGCACTGTTCCACTGGAAATTGTGTTGACTTTTCGAATTCAGATTTTGAAATGGGGTATAATCTACATATTAAAAAATGTTACTAGTTAGCGAATAAATCTAGAAATACCTTCCTACACAGGAAGGGATTTTCTGCAATTGGAGACATAGGCATGGTACGTTTGGATTGGAAGAATGGAAAAGCAGAGAATGGCTTTTTTAACACTTGTCTGCTGTCTGTCCGTGCTCTAACTCCCGTAAATATGCTCGGATTTCCCTGAAAATTTTATATGTTATTGCCGTTATCTATAGTATGTTCCCTATTTCAACTGAAGTGTGTAGCGTTTATAGTTTTTTGCAGGGACACTTAAAAGAATTCCGTTACATTACGGTCTATGGGGAAAAATCATTTGCGGTTTATTTTAATGATGTTACACAATTTCAAACACATTGTAATTGATATATATCACTAAGGTGCAGTACAAGAAGCTTAATATTGAATAGGGTGTGCATAGCACTTATAGTTACTTTACAGGGGCAGTCAAAAGAATTCCGTTACATTACATCTATGGAGAAAAATTGTTTGCGGTTTAATTAAATAATGTTTCACAATTTTAAATGCATTGAAATTTATATATATCACTAAGGTGCTATATATAAATTACAAGAGGCTTACTGCAGACTATTGTGTGTTTAGCAGTCATCGTTCATTTACAGGGACATACAAAAGAATTCTCTACTGTCTGTTAACAAGAATTCCTGGAAGTGCGTTTTAAGTTGCTGAACGAGATTTTAAATTTAACTCACTTTTTTTCTATTACTTGGTGTGTATAAATTCTGTAGATCATATACAGGCAGCACAAAAGTTCACGAACACATTTCCGTTTATTGACAGAAACTCCAGAAGAAGAATTTTAAACTGTGCTACATGTTTCCTAACTACACTAAAATTTAGCATCCTATGTAGTATATATACAAATCAAAGTATATATACAATAAAAAGTATATATATAGATCATATACAAGGCTGAATAAAAATATTCGGATATTTTTCCGAATATTGAATATGTTGGAAATGCCTGAAATTACGTTTTAAAATGTGTTATGTGTTTTCCATGTTGTTTACTTAGATGTTATTATTCAGCTTATTAAACGGTAATGATTCGTAAAATTATTTTGGAAGCGTTGGAAAGTGTTACATAATCTATGCTTGACGCATGATTTTTCGTTCTTGTTTCTTATTCATTTGATCTTGTGTATTGTAAATGGAACTTTTTATCTATTTGTCAATTTTAATGCACTTGGCTCAGTTTTTCTTTTAAATATTTTAGTTGCAAGACATTTTTACCCGACTTTCATGTACATTATAGGATCTATTATCTGGAATGATTCAGACCTGGTGTATTCTGGATAAGGGTTTTTTCCGTAATTCGCAACACTTTATTATAGGTATAAAAAATTTATAAAATAACTAATTTCACTATTTGTTAATATTTATTTATCGAATGCATGCAATTATATATATATATTTTTTATTTGTGTGGTCTCTAGAAAGAAAGCACCGCCAAGTGGAAATTCTCAAAAAAGTGCACACTGTTCTCAAAATGGGCATTCTTGCACCCTGTTCCAAAAACACATTTTGAATTTGATTGTTTAAAGTCCCCTTTTATCAATAGAATTTCGCAATATTTTTTAGCTTTTGCCCTCGATACACGCACAAATTTGTGATTTTTTTCTGTGACCGATCAAAGAATTTCATGATAATTTTCCTGCAACTTATTGCAGTTGTTAAAAGATTTTTTTTCAACATTTGACTGATGAATTCGCAACTTTTTCCCCACAATTGATTTACAAATTTTGCAGTATTTTCCTTCTTTCTATCAGTGGACAAATTTTATGGTTTTTACTGTGACCGATCGACGAATTTCAGATTTTTTGCCCGTGACTGGCTGCCAAATTTCGAGTTTTACCGACTGACGGCGATATTTTCCCCCATGACTTACTGGGTTCCCCACTACTCATGGGTGTTTATTCATGCATTTGACGGACGAATTTTGCAATTTTTTTTTAACGTTTTTGACAAATTGAGCTTTGGTTATTATATTGCATTTCGATTTTCAGAGCGTTCTGGATACGAGAACGTCAGATAACAGATCCCACACCATATATATATATTGTATCAAATGGCAAACCAAATCTTAATTTTGCATCCCCTTCGTCTCCCTCTAGTTTCGACAGTGACTTCAGATCTAATTATTGAAACCTGTTCCAATTTTATATTACAGCATAGGATCCGTTATCCAGAATGCTTGGGACCAGGGGCATTCTGGATAAGGGGTTTTTCCGTAATTCAGAACACTTTTTTATAAATATAAAAAATGTACGAAATAATTTCATAAAATAGTGATAAATATGAATAATATATGTAAATACATTACTTATAAATTTGTTCATTTAATACATTATTCGCACAAAATTAAAAAAAAACATTCTAAATTACAAAAAATAAATAAAATTTCATTTTGAGAGCTGGGAGCAGAATCTTTTGATTTGGAGATAGAGACGGCATCAACTGCCATATTTGCAGTTTGTCTGTTCTTCCCTGAATCATGTGTACATTTTATGTTTTGAAATAAATATATTCTCTAAAATAACTTCCCATCCATTAATAAAATATCAGCTGTGGGAACAGCCAAACTACAAAAAGACTAAAATATTCTCTCCCCCTCCTACCCCCCCCCCTCTCCATGTCTAGAAATTCATCCCTTTTTCTGGGGATGGAGAATGGAACCAGTAATATTCCAGTACTCAATCCTAAGCCCATCTTTTTTCATACATAATGGCGGCGGATAAATATTTATTTTGGAATTATTCAGCTTTTGAAAAAAGAAATTCAATTTTTTGTGATTGAAGCAAAATAGTGAGTTTTCTTAACAAATTTATATATTTTATTAATGTCTTTCCGTTTAGTAAATAGCAATCCAGTATAGATTTATTGTTGCACTTATTTTGTACGATAAATATCTCTGTTTTTGGTAATGAATCAGATGCTTTTTATTAATATTAAAATACTAAATATATAGTTCGTTTAAGGATTTCGTTTCTGATGTAATAATAGATACCTTAAGTGCAGCTCCCAAAATTATTTTATTATGATTGAATCTTAACAATACAAAAAAAAAAAAAAAGTAAATAAAAATATTATATATTATGATTATGGATTTTTCTTTCTCATAATGAATTAAATATACTTGTTTCATTGATTTTAATTTATTATATATCCTTATTTGATAATGTGTTTTTCGGCAATTTAGAATTAAATTTCTCTTTTCTCATTTAAAATAATTATAAGTATTAAGAAAGATTTGTTTACTGTAGCCCAGCCCCCAGCCCATTGATATTTAAATTGAAAATTAGTTAAAGACAAACGTCAATCCAGTTTTGTTAATACTTGAACATTCATGTTTATTCAAGCATGTAAACAAACTTTCTCTAAATTAAATAAGCCAGTGTATTTTGTATTATCATGTTCTCTTTTAAAGGTGAAATATGTATTACTAATTTCAAAACAGTTTGACTTTTCAGAGATTTACTTGTTAACTTTGCTATACAAAAAAAAACTCTGCTGTTCTGTTGTTTAATTTTTCATTTTTTATGCATTTCACCTGCAGATGTACTATATTTGAGTTTAATCTTTTTTGTTATTCCATTCATGCTGAAACTTTTATGAAGATTTAAAACTTTGTATGAAATTTAAATCAATTGCAATCATATACAACTTTTTTAAATAGACATCTCTAAGAATTGGCACACATTATCATGTATGATTTGTTATTAATTGAGCAATGTTTTCGTGTGATATTTTAATTCGAATGGCATTTAACTTTTACTTCACCATAGTTTAATCCACAAATCCTGTAACTTTGATCGGAATTAATGCTCTTTTTGTGTAAAAAATATTCTGTATTCTCTAAGTGAGGAGTAATGAATCTGAGAGTTATCCCATTGAATTTGTTATATGTACTTTATTTGGTCAACAAGAAAGCAGCAGGTTTAATATTATAAACAAGTTATTAGATTTGGATTCTTTGATTGCTCTTCAGTCTTATTATTTTCTTAATTATGAATGTAGAAAAAAGGAGAAATTTAGTTTCAAGTCTGTGTTTATCTTTTTCTTTAGGAAAATTTTAAGAATTAGATTGGAAATAAACAAACATTTATAAGGCATGTAACTTTATTCTTTCACAAATTAGCATTAGAATAACAGAAACCACTTTATGATTTAGGTTAGACCTTTTATGTGTACAATAAACTTTGTGTAATGCAAAAAGATTTTAAATAGAGTTGTACACTGTCTAAGGTAGAATATTCTCTATGATAGAAAATTTTCTCGGTCCTGGTCGATTCTGTTTTAGACGTAGTTTGCTGTATTTCATTTATAGTCTTATGTATCATTTTCTACTTCATTTTACAAATAGTTATATTTATATTGTATCAGTTATAAGATGATCGTTATATCCTGATAAATGTTATTGAGTCAGTTTAGGTTTCTACTATATTTTAATAAGGAAAACAAAATTTAGTAAATATTCTAGTGATAATTTTTTTAAACTGATACAATGTTGCATTATGCAACTTCTGTTATTTGAAATTTTATGCTTGTGTAATGATGTCTGAGAGAGAGATGGTAAAATTCATTATCTGCAGATTGACAATAGTGCTGTGAACTTACCAATGTGGAAAAACAAAACCATTAATTTTTAGATGTTTAAAGATAATTAAGTATTGTTTTAATAATAGATTAGGAAACCATTTTATGATTTATCATTAATATTTAAAAGTGAATTTTTTTTGAGTGAGTCAATTTTAAATAAAAAATCTGTAAAATATAAAGGCACAAACGTCATATATGCACCACATTGGCGCAATTTTTTTCCTCCGCCAATTTGGCAGAAACTTTGTTACAAATAGCATGCAGTATTAGCACGTGATTTTTTATTTCAATATAAAAATTAAAAAACGTTATAACATTAATATACATTATAACATTAGTGTTATAAACGTTAACATACATTATAACGTTAATATTCAAAAACAAAGTTTTTGCCAAATTGCTGGGGGGAGGGGGAATCACGCTAATGTGGTGCGTATATGACGTCTGTGTCAATAAATATTGATATACGTAATAAAAATAATTTATAGAATTGAATTAAAAAATAAAAGCAAATAAACAACAATTTATTTTGTTCGCCAAGTTGGCGGGAAAAAATTCGCGCCAATGTGGATGTCATATGTGGCGCACATATGACATCTGTGCCAATATAAATATATATTTTATGACATTTTTAACTTAATGAACAATATTTTGGAAAAATCCACAAATTATCATTATCTGTACTTCATATTGTGTATATTATTAAACTGAAAATTTTATAAAATATTTCTAGCCTAATTTTTACTTCAACCAAACTTTTAAAATCTGAAATCTTCTCTCTTTTTAGAGCCAATTTTGTTGTTGTATCCTGGACAACTGTAGATATCAATGTGATTGAAGGAACTGGGTTCACCCCCATGTGAAACTTTTATTTCACGAGATACCACATGGCTTAATTGCCACGAGATTGGCATTTTTCTTTTATCTACTGACCTCCAAGTGAGAGGACTCTTCACACCGCTACTTTTTTACCACATCTGATGCTACCTAGCTGCCATTTTCTGGTGAAAACTACTGCTGCATTGTGGCATAGTTGAATAAATATTGCTTGGTGTATATTGATGCATAATTTGAACTATATACACCAGCAATGCTTTTTCGACTGTAAAATGGGAAAAGCTGTGTTCACCAGCAACTGATCTAGTGGGGAGAAAGCTTTACCAAAAGTAAGCGTTTATTGTTATTGTAATAATTTATTCCATTTTTATTAATATTGCATAAGATGTTTATGATACTTAATAAAAAAGGTTGTATTAAAATTTGCGACATAACTCATGGGGCTTCACCAATAAAGATTTCAAAGAGTTCAGACAAAAAGAACTTTTTATTTTAAAACTATGAAACGACCCTATGGAAACAAGAAAATAAGTGCATCACTAAATAAATATTAATATTTTTTCACCAATTTTTTCATTTTAAAATATAATTTCAGACAAAATTTTAAAGAGAGCTTGGATACAGTTATATTTATAACCGATTGAAATGTCAGAAAGTTTTGAATATGAAAACTATTTTGTTATTGCTATGTTAAAGGAGCAGTGGGGAGCAAAAAGAGACTCCTATGCTCGTCCTGTGGACGTCATTTTTAGCCATGTATAGGATGACAATAGGACGAGATAAATAATACAATTGCGCATCCTCTGCTTGTCCGGCAAGCGTCATTTTTAGACGTTTATAGGATGCTCATAGGATCAGTAGTGGACGCTTTATATAAAAAGGAAAATTATTTTTTAAAATCAGGTGGGGAATTGCCCCACCCTGCTTTACCAAATGATGCCTCGAATTTTTATTAATTTTATCTTAACTTGTGCAGAGGTGCGCAGTAAAACATTTTTATTAAAAAATAGTGGTAACCTGTACAAGTACCACTATTTTTAATTTAAATGTTTCAGTATGCACCACTGCACAAGTTAAGATAAAATTAATAGAAATTCGAGACATCATTTGAGAAGGGCAGGGTAGGGCAATTCCCCCCCCCCCCTGATTTTTAAAAATAATTTTCTTTTTTTAAGCTGCCCCACCCTGCCCTTCCCAAATGATGTCTCGAATTTCTATTAATTTTATTTTAACTTGTGCAGAAGTGCACGGTAAAACATATTTATTAAAAAAATAGTGGTAACCTGTCCAAGCTACCACTAGTTTTAATTGAAATGTTTTAGTATGCACCACTGCACAAGTTAAGATAAAATTAATAGAAATCAAAAGCATTATTTAGGAAGGACAGCCTGGGGTAATTGCAACCCCCACCCCTTCTGATTTTTAAATATCATCTGTTGTTTTTCCTTTTATTAGTTTAATGTTTTTGCAAATACTGAGCTGGGCTAGTTGAGCTAAAGCCGAAAGGTAGGCCTCCTTGCCCAGTTTGACTTTGACTTTGTTTTTGCAAATATAGTAATAATTCTTTATTAATAAATTATAATAAAAATATTCATTTGTAAATACGCATAAAAAATTATGTTGAAAAAATACTAGTTTGAGTGAAGAATCTGGTTTTAACATTATATTTTTCTATCAGGTGAATTTTACCCTTTCCAAGCAAATTTGTGATAACGATTTAGAAAATAACTTAATTAAATATTGTAGGTAATTTGTATATGAAATAAATTCAATTTATTTTCTTTCATATTCCTCATGAATTTTTATTTAATACTGTTTTCAAATCTAAACCGGCTACTTTTGATACATTTTTAAAGTCATTTTCACCTATAAATACATAAAATTTGCAGTTTTTAATTTAATTTTGATAAAAATTAGGTCAAATAGCACTTTCTATTTTTCTATGAAAAATTTTTTCTACACCGTCAAAATTTAAATTTTAATCTGATTTTTGGGATACAACAGCTTGAAAAGGCAGTCATCAAAAATACTAGTTACAATTCAATAATGGTATCATTTAATAGATAAAAGAAAAATGCTACAAATTTGTAGGTATTCAAATAATAACATCTGCAAATTTAATTTTTTACGAGCATTTAAACGACCACAATGTAATACATATCTCATTCGAGAAAAAAGAAAAATGTAGTATAATTCTTAGGCATGTATACAGTTATGCCTGAAAATTTTAGGTATTTAGGTTCAAAAATGAGTTTGTGAATGTGCTAGGTTTCATTTAAAATTAAATATTTGAGTATACCCTAAATGAAATATCAACAAAATAAGTCCTCTCATAACAAAGTTTTTATTAGGTTATTTTACAGTTGTTATCAATACCAATTTGCTCAATCTTTTTTTTTTTTTTTTAAGATAATATTCTATAAAAACAAAAAGCAATAAAGAATATTACCTATACCTACTAAGTGGCAAAGAAATAAGGAAAACTCAGAAAGAAAACAATTCTTTCTCAAATAATTTTTATATTTCTTATAAATGTCTTTGTTTCTGAACTAATTACATTTCAGTAAAGGGAAAAAAAACCCCACAAAAAATACTTTTTTTAAGTATGTAAACATTTAGCTCAATATTTACTTTAATAATTATCATTACTACTATTGATAATATATTAATAACTTCTATTAATAATCAATTATATACATATTACATTCAATTTAAATAAACCATAATTTTTTTATTTTATTCTTTTCAGATTCTTTGGTGAAAAAACTTGGTTGAAAATCCTCATGCTGATCAATTACCATGATACATGAATTTTAGCATATAATTTTTACCATAAATCAAAGGAAAATAATAGTAACATGTGAAATATGAAAGCAATTAGGTAGACATTATTTTCAAGTACTATAATATAGTTCATTAAAAAAACTTGTTTTTTATTCAAGTAGAGTTGGTTATAGTATTTTCTCTTTTCTTTAAATTTTGATAGCTTGAAGTAAAAACACACAAGATCATAAGAATTTAACAATATTTATATCAATAACTTATAGATCATACATAAATTTTTGCATAAAATTAGCTCCAAATTACTAGTTTCAGAAAATGTGACGTCATGACAGGAGAAGGAGAAAAAAAACACAAAATTTGTGTTGCGTAATTAGTGGATGATGCTTTACATGATAGAAAAAAAATATATTAAGACTTGGACAATATGTTAAAGAAAAAAGTTACATATCAGATTTATAAAGTACCCAAATTCCATCGTATTCAACATCTCTTACCTGATAACTTGTTCTGTTCTTGATGATGGTATTTTGAATCACTAAAAATTATTGTTTCAATGAAATAAGAAATATATACCTTCAAATCTAGTTATTTTATTTATGAAATTCTATTGAATTCTTTAATCATTTTTCATAAAATACTTAATGAACATCTTAAATTGAATCTATTTACTTCTATTCAAATATGGATGTAATATTTTTAAATAACTACACAATTATATTGCACTACTTTAGAATGCAATAATTTTAAGTTTTAAACAATAAAATTCAGCTTCTGCAGTGTATACGTTTTGAAAAATTGTTAGAAAAATAAAACATACATAACTGTAAAATAACAACACCAACAAATATATTTAATATTTAATGCACTTTAATTTACATTTTAAAACTTTATTACAAAACATTTAGATTTTTTGCATGACATTAATTGTCTTTAAAACTTCTTCAGTGTGTGCACTCGATATATTATTTTCTTTCTCAACAGCATCTGGAACAAATAATTTGTAAAAATTTATTAAAATTCAGAGTAAAATATCATTATGAATACAGAAGTTAAAAGAAAATAAGAAAAATTTTTAAACTCTTTTCACATAAATTAGAATATTTCTCGCTAACATTTTACTATTTTTAAATGATTTTTTTTTCCATCGGATAGCTGAAATCGACTCTAACTTGGCTATTTTTTTTTACTTTTTTATTTTAGAAGTTACTTACACTTTCGAAACCAGTTCATAAAAACTGCAATCAAAATTGAAAAAGTAAAAAATACCCTGGTTAGAAATCTATCTCAGCTATCCTATGGAAAAAAAATAAAATAAGAATGTTAAAATGCAAGAGAGAAATTTGAAAAGAATGCTCCCATAGGTTTAACATTAGTGTGTCAGTTTCTCTGTGTTTCCAGTGTAGACTCTTAATGCGCCTCTCCTACATTTAATTATACACATCATTTTTATTTTCTGAATAAATTTAGATACATTTAGAAATTTAGATATTTTTTATATTATTTTAGAATCATTTAGATATCTTTTAAAACATTTAGATTTTTTGCATGACATTAATTGTCTTTAAAATTCTTCAATGTGTGCACTCGATATATTATTTTCTTTCTCAACAGCATCTGGAACAAATAATTTGTAAAAACTGATTAAAATTCAGAGTAAAATATCATTATGAATACAGAAGTTAAAAGAAAATAAGAAAAATTTTTAAAATATTTTCACATAAATTAAAATATTTCTCGCTAACATTTTAATATTTTTAAATGATTTTTTTTTTTCCATCGGATAGCTGAAATCGACTCTAACTTGGCTATTTTTTTTTTTACTTTTTTATTTTGGAAGTTACTTACACTTTCAAAACCAGTTCATAAAAACTGCAATCAAAATTGAAAAAGTAAAAAATACCCAGGTTAGAAATCTATCTCAGCTATCCTATGGAAAAAAATAAAATAAGAATGTTAAAATGCAAGAGAGAAATTTGAAAAGAATGCTCCCATAGGTTTAACATTAGCGTGTCAGTTTCTCTGTGTCTCCAGTCTAGACTCTTAATGTGCCTCTCCTACATTTAATTATACACATCATTTTTATTTTCTGAATAAATTTCCCCCTTATAACAAAACTGAAGATCAACTGAAAATAGAAACAATTTCATGGAAATTTAAATAATTTGCTTTTTACGTATCAAAAAACAAAACTACAGAAAATTTTATGTTTTATACAACAAAATATTAATTTCTTTTTGCTTTTGTTGAAAATTTTGAACATAAATGCATGTTGTCTGCTATGTCATTCCCCAACCTATTGTGCAGTTTAAAACTTTGAAAAAAAAAAAAAAACCAGAAAAGATTCATTCTAATCAAGCTATAAATAATTCATCTAAATTAGACAGTTTATCTTTCAATGGCTGTTCTAAATAAATTTTATCCCAAGTAATTATTGGTTCTATATTTTAAAACTTAGTTTCAAATGCAAAGCTTAGAACAGCCAAAGCAAAAGTTCTTTATCAACAGAATGACAAAATCAAACACATTTGAAAAATTCATTTACATTTGTTCTGACTGAAAATATTATAAATATCATAAATAACAATATTTTGAAAGTAAGTATCAAATATGTGAAAATATCAAACTTCATGATATTTTGAAAATAAACCAGATTATAGGACTATATCTGCATGAACTTGAAAAAGTTATTTTAACAAACTGTTTGATAAATGGCTTGATATCAAAATTTAAAAGCATAAAACCAAGCCAATAAAATATAAACAATTTTCAATGGACATGACTGTGGTGATAATAAATATCAAGGTTCTTAAATATGATATTTTGATATGCAGTAGACTCCCTCAGATCCGCCACCTTAAAATCTGCAAATTTTTTAAATCTGCACATTGTTTTCGATGTAAACAATGAAACTTACAGTTAAGATGTAGGTGTAAAATTTAAGTTTTTTTTAAAATTTTTATATCATTCTGTACACATTTTAATATATAATTCTTTTTGATATGATCCAACTCATGTTTTCTCATGAAGGAGTAATAAATTTATTTCTGAAAAAATTCTCTAGATAGGTCTGATATCAGTGGCTATCACAATATTTTTACAAATTATTTTATGCATTAATCAAGCTGTTTTGGTTATTAAGTATGGCTAAACATGAAAACTTTGTTATTTTAAGATTTTGAAGTGAATTATCAATGTATATTTATAAGATTCACTGAATAAGAGTCTGAGTTTCACTGAATAATTCAAGAAAAAAATATCTCATCATTATGCATATTTAGTCATGCATTATTAATTATTTACTTAACCTTAACTTTTAATATTTTAAATTTGTTTTTTTTTCTTAATTTTTTTATTTTACTTTATTGTAAGCATTCATTATGATTTTGAATGCATTATTAAATTCAAATTATTGTTTAAAAAATGTAAACAAAACAGTGACCAGAAATCCACAAAATTCTAAAATCTGCATAATCTCTGGTTTTAAGCTATGCAGATTTAAGGAAGTCTACTGTATATCCAATACTTTCAAAATAATCAACTTTTTGCTAATTAAAAATGTTTTCAAACTTAATATAAATTAAAAAAGCCAGGAAAAAGTTTATCTACAAAACGGCATAGTCAATAAAAGTTGAAAAATTCATTTACGCTTATTTTGACTGAAAATATCATACAGAAAGATATTTTGAAAACAAATATCAAATATATGAAAACATCAAATATGATATTTTGAAAAGAATTATCAGATATAAATAACCCTGATCAACACAGAAATATAACATGTTCAATGTAGAGATCAGCAGCGGACAATTACACTGTGTCCGAGTCGTGCCATGTCTAGAAATTTCGGCCTGTGCAGACCCGTAAATTTAGGTCATATCTATGTCTAAGACAAAAGATAGCACTTCTCAAAGAATACTGATAATGAACATCAAATATCAAATATTTTCATAAAGTATAATTTTACTGCAGGAAAGTATATTAAAAAATATATAACAAGGACATATACCATATATGTATAATTTTTATATAAATTGATATTTTCTTATGCCTTATTAAGAAATAGTTAAAGAAAACTTACCAATTTTAGAAATTAATTTCTTGCAGTATTTTATGTAGAACTCGACCTTGTCTCCACCCTCCTCCATGTTGTTTGCTGTATCTTTTTAATTTTAATTTATCCATGCTGGGACTTTATGAATCCTACAATTTGTGTATACAAAAAAGAAAAAAAAAATTAATATGCAAAAAACAAATTTCTCATAAAAGTTACATTTTATGATTATCTTATTTACTAGTTTATATTTAAAAATAAAATTTAATATTGGCAATCACATGTAGCATTAGGATGCTTCTGTTATCATTACATTTGATCTAAGCAAATTAGTATGAGTTTGATCATCCAATTCCCATTGCAATAGAAATTAATAATCACTATAAAAAGTACAAAATAAAACTGATATGCCTGAAATATCACATTGTTTTATTTATTTTTGGTCTTAAGATCAAAGGCACTTGCTGGACAAAATTAAGAGTAGGGAGAAAAAACTTTGCAACTAAGACTTTTTACAAAGACCTGTAGAAAGTAAAAGGATAGGGAAAAGAGGAATGTTATTTCAAGAGAAGTTATATTAATAAGTTTAGTATAGTAGCGAATGAGAAATAATGTAATTTTTATGTATGATAAATAAAGAAACATTAATTTTTAATTATTTCATGAATTAAAAAAATACAATAGAATTACAGCAGGATTGAATAACCTGTTTTTCCTAAAGAAATAAGAAAGTTGTATAATTATTGCAAAATTTTCAGCACACAGACTTTGAAATATTGCAATTTGGATAAACGTTTTATAAAAGATCTTTGCACAGAAATAGGAGTACATTTCACTACGTTAGAAAGAGGCTGGGTACATTTTACCGATTTTAAAAAGAGGCAGGATACATTTTACTGATTTTAAAAAGGGCAGAATACTGCACATTTAAATAATGACCTAGAGGGAACACTAGCCAAAGCTATGTTATTTAAAATGGAGAACATTAATATGAAATAAACTAGACTAAAAATCTTGGCAGAATCCAAGAACAAGCGAGCTACCCGATTTGGCGATTTTTTTGACGTGCGCCAACCGATAAATGTAAAACACAAACTGATAGCAAGAAAATCTCATTTATCACCTCGCCAAATCCAACACTGCCAACTTCCTCGCTTGTTCTTGGATTCAACCAAAATTTTGTCAGAACAGCTCATGCAAGATTTTAAACACATTAAATATAAAAAATAACATTGAAATGTAACATAAAAATCAAAAAGTAAGTTTCTACTGACTTTTTTTTTTAACATTAAGAAATGAAATAGTGCGTTATCTTTTTTGTCAGGGGTACTCTGACACCTGAACCCACCGCCCCCTAAAAAAAAAGCTAAAAACCAGGTAGTATTTTTTTAAATAAAAATTAGTACAAATTGCAGGTACAAGAGTGTTATATAGGTAGTCCACAACTGGATCTTTACCCTTGGGCTCCACATATAGGGTTCGGATTTGAAAATCCTAATTTTACAAAATTATTTTTATAAATATGTTATTTTTGAAGTAAAAAGATACTTCATCGTTCATTATAATTTTTAAGAACTTTTGTTAAGCTAAATAATTTTATTGCTTAAATTATTTTATTAGTTGAATTTAAAGCTTATGAATATTTTTACTTGTTCTTGAACAATAAAATTGTTAATGTATTTTTATATCTAACACAACGGTTCCCAAACTATGGATCGCAAGCGATGTTTTGGCAGGCCACGTAACGATCTATCTTTAAAAATATACTGTTAACTTCGGTGAAAATAAAATAAACAAAGGTTTGTTTTATGATTATACCACATTATACTTACAATTTACAATTACTTACATTAATATAAATGCCTGTAACAGTTTCCGTGTCGTGTGGTGTACAGGCTTGTTTGAATGTTTGCTTTATTCACGATAAATTGAGAAAATACCCTTACAATTCAGAACAAAACCCAAAAGTTAACTTTAAAAACTTAAAATTCGAAAGTTTACTTACCTTAAAAACTAAAATGCAAGCCGTAAGTCCATAAAATATAATAGTAAACGATATATGATGAACAATCAAAACACAGAAGACGAAGAGTTGAAAGTTGAAGTTGTTTCTTTTCGAAACGTGACAACTTGAGATTTGGGGCATGCGCATTGATAATTCCGCTGCTACCGATGTCCCCTGGACGAAAATGGATAGTTCATCCTGATTCTGACGTTCTCTGAACGTCTGAATTATGGCGTGTACAGGATCTGACGGTTGTAGGACCACTGGGATCTGTATGGGACGTCCAGAGGATGCTTTTGGTTGTATGGGACTCCATTGTGGAATTTGGTAATTTTTGAAATTCAATATTTGAAAAATGGCATAATCATTAGATTTGAAATTTATATCAAGAAAAATACAATTTTTTATCTTTCAAACGCAGTTTGTCTAACAATTTTCTGACAAATACTTTTCGAGCTATTATTTTTTCAGCAACTTCAAAGGTTTCATTTTCCGAGATTAATCTGTGGCAACAATTAGCAAAAAACCCAGTCGTCAACATCACATAGCTTTTTATTAAAGAGGCTGTTGGAGCAGGGATGGTCACCATCACTTTTGAAATCGGTTCTGTAGTTCCAGAGATTCCATAAAAATTGTAATTTAGAATGATTTTAGAACGCTTTTCGCACATATCACCCTTTTAAATTTAATTTTTTTTTTTAAATTCTTAGAGAGCATTTACATCTTATAAGTAACTACAATGCCAAATTTCAAATTTCTAGCTCCTTCGGTACGCAAAAAATCGCAATTTTAGAATGTTTTTCGCTCTTGCATCCCCCTGGGGTTAGTGGCACCGACATAAAATATAGCCTATGTTGGAGCAGGGGTTGTCACCATCACTTTTGAAATCGGTTCGGTAGTTCCAGAGATTACCCCCTACAAACAAACAAACAAACAATCTTTACTCCTTTATAATATTAGTATAGATATGAATTTTTCATTTAAAATATACATATCACATATATTTAAAGTACATGCCTTTCACTCATTTATTTAAAAGAAAAATAATAATAAATGAAATAACACAAAAAACCAAAATATTTTATTTCAACATCAAGCCATTGTTTCTAATCTAAGCAAGTGAAAAATAAATGGTGCTATAGCTGGAGGGGAAAAAAGATATTGGCAAGATAATATAATATTGGCCCAGCTAACATAAAAGTACCTTTTTTTTGTGATCTATTTGCAAAATCAGTGATTGCTTCTGACAAAAATTGGAACCACTTCACAAAATTATTCTTAATAAAAGAAGCACCTTCACAAAATTATTTTTTTATAAAAGTGAACACTTTACGTTAAAAAAAGAAAAAAAAATGTTGGGATTTAAAATGTGTAATTTGCAAACAAAATAAGCTCGCCAAAAAGGTAAACTTAACACACACACACACATATATATATATCATAGTTTGAATTTAAGAGTAACTGGATTTGAGTGTTTGTTACATCATTTTATTTTTCTCAAAACATAATTAAAAAAAAATACGCATGAGAGAGATGGGAAAAAAAAATCTGCATCAAACTTTGATGTGAAATCTTTGATGTACAGTAAAATTTACAATTTTAAATACATTTAATTTGCATTTTACTGTGAAGACTTTTTTTTTTTTTTTGTGGGGAGGGGTTGGGGGCAGTGCCGAAACTAACCTTTTTGGCGCCCGGGGCAAACATGGATTTTGGCGCCCCCCGCCCCCTCCTCCGAAAAGAAAATTTCCAAAGCGAATTTTTTCTAAGTTTCTAAAATTTAAAGTATATAATCAGATAATCTGTAATACTGAACTAAGTAATCAGCTTTGTCAAATACTGATTCATTAAAACCTTGAAAATGGAATCGAAAGGAACCGAAAACTATTCCGCTTTATACAGGTTTTCATCTTAGGAAGTATAATTATTGATATTCTCAGGGGCGGAATTTAAGGGGTAGTGATGGTCTCGATCGCAAGGGGCCCCCAAAATCCTCTTTTGAGTTCAACGAGAAAAATTATTTTTTGATCAAAGGATTTTCTTAGCACTTTTTTTTAATTAGTATTACTACATAATTTTCATGTAATTTAAATAGAATGTTTTTTATACCATTTGCTATTCCCAGAAATGTTTTACTTATGTTTAAATGTTTTGCCTTGTCTTCTTTTCTATTAGCAATTATCAGAATTGTGAACGGTTGTGGAGGGTTGGGGTGAGACTCAAAAACTTGGTTCTGAGCTGAAAGGAACCCTGTTACTGTTAGAGACTTTTATGACGATTTAATTACACAGATTCAGAGTCTAATTAAATCAGTTCTGATAAATCTAAATCTGGATCGTGACACTGGGACCCCTGATTTAGGGGTGCCCCATACTTGGTATGCTGTTTACATAAAGCTGATATTTAGAATGCATTTGACTTTGTTACTGATTATAATCGATATTTTGCAGTTTTAGAATATGATAATATTAAAAACAAAAAGAAATTCAGCTTGATTATTACAGGGGCACACGATGTATTTGTCCCGGAAATTTACATCTGGATCTAAAAAAATAATTACAGCTAAAGGATGGGGCGGCAAAACACGTAAGAATGGGTAAAAGACGAATATATATATATATATATATATATATATATATATATTATATATATATTTTTTTTTGAAAAGATAAAGGCAGAGACGACTTTATTTTCCATGTCACCCTGTGCGAGGTTCTTTTCTGCGTCTCTACAAATGCTATATTCTTAAGAAAGAAAAAAGGGGAGGAGAGGTTACTATTTTATCTTGCATATGTTTCGTCCCCTTAGATTTTAGTGTCATTAGCAATAGCCAACTTCGTGCCATTTAAAGCCGGATCTGTATGCAAAAAAGTAATTGTAACAAATGGTATGGTGGCATTTTTCATTTATCTGGAAATGGCCAAAGGACGAGAAAATAATTTGGGAGAATAGAATCAGGGGCGGCTGCGGTTTTATTAGTCATAGAAACTTGGGTATGGTTTTCTCCCTGCACCCCTACAAATGACATTTTTTTTTCAAAAAAAAGTTTTAACAAAGAGTTTTATTTTGCGTATTTTTCAAATTATTCTTTCAAATATTATTTGTTTTTAGTATCCAAGTCAGTCGCCCAACCTCGCCCCCTCTAATAATACTAGATTGGATCTGGATAAAAAAGTAATTTCATCAAAATTAACAGGCCGGCATATACCAGTTGCCTCCAAGAGCGGCAAAACGCTTAGAAAACTTTCGCAAAAAGACGAGTAAAAAACTTTTTGGAAGATAAAGCCAGGGGCAGCTCCGGCTTTACTAGCCATGGCGCGCTGTACGAGATTTTTTACTGTACCTCTACAAAGGCTATACTTAAAAGAAAAAGATTTTACTGAGAATTTTACTTTGGGCATTCATCCTCCAATTTGTGTTTATTGTCCAGGGCAGTCACCCCTCGCTCATGACAAAATGGAAAAAGAAGAAAGCTCCACGCTGGGAGAAAAGGAAAAAAAATAGAACAGCCTTCATGGAATATTTTTATCTAATAGAAAATCAAAGTGAAGGAATCGTTTGCCAATTATCCATGCTGGACAGTGCAGTATCGTATCCAGACGACGTTGAGCAGTGTCATATACAGACACGAGTAGGGACTGACCTTGAAAAATGTTAGTGATTCTCCTAAACCACAGGAAGAGATTTAAATGATGGACGACATAGACATGATACATTTGGAATGGGAGAAAGAAAATAGCCTAAGAGAACAGTTCGTTTTTTATTCATTTGCTATCTTGTACTGTAGACGAATCTTTTTGTCTATTTTAATGCATTTGGTTCATTTTTCTTTTGGATTTTCCGGCTGCGAGACTTTTTATACAAATTTCATATATATATACATTTCTATATCAAACAACAAACAAAACCTGCAGTTGGCGCCCCCTTAACCTTCAGTTCTGCTGGCGCCCGGGGCACGTGCCCCTTCTGCCCCCCCCTTAGTTTCGGCCCTGGTTGGGGGTGTCACAAAAAGTAGATGTAACTACATTCTATAATTCTATATTGTAGTGATTATATGATAAAACAAGCTGCCAGTGTGATCAACTGATACGTGCTATTAGCATGTACCTTGGAGAAGCCTCATGTATAATGACAATCCTGAAAGGGCCCTAGGAGTGAATGAAAGGGTTTCAGTCATCACTGTTTCTTAGAAGGGAAAAAATAGTTCTGTGTTTTTAAATAAATGATAAGTATTACTATTTGTTTCAAAAGTATAACTGCACTGGCACAAAAATGATATACGCATGTACAAATAAAATGTATATAGCACTGAAGTAAATATCAAAAACATATTTAGACTTTTAACTTGTGAAAAGCAGAAATATAATGTTAGATATACAAGTCATATGCAATAAAAATTACTCTCAGATAAAATGAGCTTTCACTGTATTCTGAGTAACTTCGAAATCTTATGATTTACGATCGTCATTATTAAAAAAATATAATGTTTTATTTTTTGAAACCACAAAAAAATTAATAGTTATCATTGATTTATTAACGGAAGATTAATAT
Organism: Maratus michaelseni; assembly: GCA_963931845.1. Lineage (NCBI taxonomy): Eukaryota > Metazoa > Arthropoda > Arachnida > Araneae > Salticidae > Maratus > Maratus michaelseni. The sequence goes on from OZ007600.1 coordinate 192,334,222, forward strand.
TTTTGTGTGGCATTATTTAAGACCCTCTAATAGCGAAAACTAGCCAAAACTTTCGATTATTTCCACGCAAAACATTTGTTAATAACAAGACAAGGACAACAAATAATTATTTATTTATGTTTATAATCATTCACAGCTGATATCGATCCGTAAATATGACGCTTGCGCAGTAAAACCTTGTCTATGATTGGTTAGCGCTAGTGCTTCCCTATAACCAGTGAAAACGCTCTTAGGTTAAGGTCTTGGGTCGCTGGGTTTTTTAGGTAGTTGGGTCGACCAGTGAAAACGCAGCTGTACTGCTAAAGAGCTAAAGTACCATTGAAATCATTATTTGAAAGTGTTAGATATTCAAATTCGGATAAATTTTACCGTCATATAAATCATCGAGATGAAATAAACTGGAGAGAGCTGGGAATTCTGGGATTGGGATTTTAGTAAACCAAAAGTGCTTGGCAAAGTTTTGGCGTTTTTTAGAATTTCGTTGTTGTCTGTCCGTCACAGAGCCGGTTCTCAGAAACTATTTAGCTTACAGGCATAAAATTTTGTGTACTTATAGCTGAATACCTGCTGTGAAGCTCAAAATCATAAAATTTGAAAAAATCGTGTTATTTTACTATATAGAGATATAAAAAAAAATCTAACAGCCTTTTCCTATTAAATTTAAACATTTTTCGTTATAGCAGTTGCCAACAATTTAAAAACCACAATAAAATTATTTCTACAATAATTAATTTTCTATTGAAAGATTTCCACTTGAAAAATGAAAATGAAATAAAAAGTTTCACCCATTGAAAAAAAAATAATATGACATCATATTGGTAATAAAACGGAAATTTTCAAACATTGGACCCTATTCTCCGTTTGGGTTTGAGGCTACGATTTTCGAAATTTCTCCCCAAAGCACGTGACTTAACATCACGAAAATCTGGTCCGTTGCTGCTCTATGGCATGCAGGCTTGAGTTGCAAACGAGTCGTTGCATAATTAAGGACTACAATATCGGCAATGTTTCCCCAAAGCACGTGACTTTGACGTCAGTGGGAATAGGGTCCTACAAGGGGTATGAGTACAGAAAGCAGCTTAATATGACGTCATTAGAAAATTAAAAAGAAAATTAATCTGACATCATATTGGAAGTTTACGAGGCTAACGAAAAAGAAAGGCTACCGCGGTGCTTTACGCGTATCTTTTTGTACAGACCGCCGGAGTCACGTGATGCTCGAATGCACCAATGCAGGTGTACGAAAAGAGCATCACGTCACTCTAGTGGTCTGTAAAAAAAGATAAGTGGAATGCACCGCGGTAGCCTGTCTTTTTCGTTAGCCTCGGGAAGTTTAATGGATTTTCAAATGTTTGAGAATAATAAAAAGAGAGTATCAATATGAGTAATAGAGTAATAAATATATAAATTTGAGGAACGTATTGAATCATGATAAAAACCCGATTATGGAAATATTGGTATATTTTAACATTTTGAAGGTCTCTATATACAACATGTTTAATTTTGAAATTGAATTTTTTTTTAAATATCGCATTGAGTCCACATGACAGATATTATTATGAAAGAGTATAATAGCTGGCTTCGCCCGCTATTGGGCGGGTTCGGATATTTTAAAAAAAAACGAGGAAAATAGACCGGTAAATTTTTACTTTATAGAAAACGTGACTTTCTTTTTTTTTTTTTTTTTTTTTTTTTGAAAATGAAATTTATTTGGATTTATTAAAGAAAGGATAAAGTATTTTGGAAGGAATATTAAACAAAACCCTTTGTGCGATCTTAGACCACACTTACCCACTTGTTTTCCTTGTTCGATGTTTTTTTTCAACCACGATTAGTTCTGTAAAGCATACTTTTAATCACGAGCTCCACAGGTGTCTTTTAAACCGTTCAGCTTTCAAGTTTTCTTATTTATCTTATTTTAATTTAAAATTTCTATTTATAAAAATGTAAAAATTGATGTATTTAAAGGGAAAAAGAGTGAAAGTTCTGCAAGTAAGGGGGGGGGACTCCTAAATTATTCTTCACTGTGCCACTGCTTATCATAAAAACATAGCATAAAGCTTCAACTTTTTTTCTACTGAATACATCTTTATGTGGTATTTAAAAAAAGATAAATGTATCAATAATAGACATACAATCTTTTCTAATTTAGCTGAAAAGCTAAGTAAACAAATTTAATTTTTTAATTGCACGTACCAGAATGTAATATGAACAAGATTTTTATATATACCTGGTTTTAATTAATTTCGAAAAATTGAACCAGAATATTTTGTTTTCATAACACTGTTTTACATATTTTCTAATCGACAAATCAAATTCACCACATATATATAAATTGCTAATATATATTTCTACATATTCTGTGATACAACGATAGGGTCAGTCACAAACGGGTGCGGAAGGTGTCCAATGTGAGTAAAAATCAGGGCCGGTGAGAGGGGGGCACAGGGGGCAACTGCCCAGCGGCCCGGGAGCAAAGGGGGCCCGGACCAAATAAAGAAATTATATAATGTTCCAAATCTGAACTTGCACGCACATTTTCTTTCTTTTACAAGCTAATTGGAAAAAAATATCCTAATATTTTAGAAGTTTTTAACAAAGTCATTGAAAACTCCGATCTTATATCTTGTCCTGTACTGAGGGAACAAATTGTCACGTTCTTGATCATTCTTTTTAGAAATAACTTTCCGTTTTCCTAGAAAGGACCACCCTCAGCTTATACCTTGAGGCAAAAGAGCCTCTGGAATAGAACTCCATATCTCATTAGGCATTGTCGTTTTATCAGGGATTAGCTTTCAGTAATTCACGGACGGCGATAAAAGCTGAAAAGCGACAGAGTTTGTATATTATATGCAGGGGAATGGGAGGGGGCCTCTCAAACATCTATACCGGACCTCACAATAGAGGTCTGCATGGACCGGACTGAAATTTCCAACCCCGGGCCCGGCCCTAACCGTACTGGGCTTGGCAACGTCAGGGGCCCAGTAGTCAGCTATTACAGACCTTTGAGCAGAATGACAAAGTTTGTTAACTTTTAAAATTTTAAAAATAAATTATTTTTAAATAAAATTTTAGTTTATTTTTTATTTAAATTCATTTTTTCCTTAAAGATCTTGGTCAAATTTTGACAAAAATAGGTATTGGTAATTATCATTTTTCTTTCTGGAATTGCGATACTTTCTACTATTACTTCCTTAAACCAAAGCAGGTGGTCGCTTTCTTTCTATAGCTACCATTCTTTATAAAAGTCCCCAGATAGAAAAAAAAATTGGAGGCTCTAAATTCTATTCAAAAAATAAAATGAAATTTTAATGTTTTGGGGAGGCCCCTAAACGAGTGAGAAAAATCTGGGACCGAAGGTTCAAAACTTTAATGCTCCAATTTTTTTTTATTCAGAGCTTTAAAAAAATACTTTTTAATTTCGTTTAGGGCCCCAATAAGCGGGGGTCCGTGTGATTACACTAGAGCAGCGTTTCTTAAACTTTGTGAGCTCACGGACCCCCTTTGATGTGATATGCATTTCGGGGACCCCCAACAATGTTTTCTTAATACAAGATATGAAATTATTTAAATGTATGCACCTTATTTAAATTTCATTAGATATTTAATATATTTAGTTAACGGTGTTAGAAAAGTCAGCTGCATTAATAAAAATATACAGTCGAACCTCGTTAACACGAAATTGTAGGGACTGCGATTTTTTTTCGTGTTATCCGAAATTTCGTGTAAACCGTCATAATAGTGTCGCCCTCTATGTTAAATATAAAAACTAAATAAATTAACCTACAAATATATATCCCTGCGCATAAATTCATACATTAATAAGAAATAGAAAATTTTATTAACAAATTAATCAACATTTTTTAGGCAATAATAAATTTAATTGCGTGCTAATCATTTTTTTAAGTCCATTATTGACTTGTTTTTCGATTTTTGTAGAGTACTTCTTTTAGGAACGTATATACCTCATCTAATTTGTCGAAAGCTCGGGAAGTATTTAATTTTCTTGTTTCGTAAGGAAACGGTGTACAGTTTTCAATGCTGCAGCAGATTCATTTAATGATACTAAACTTTTCCGTTTTGTGTCAATTTTTTCTTCCTCGTCTGACAATTCGATGTTGTCATCTTTTTTTTTCAGCAATTTTTCTTCATCTGTCGTCACATCCGAAGTCAGCATATCTTCATTTATGCAAGTGTACTCGGAAAAACCTTGTCTAAGAAAGAATTTATCTTTTTTTGGCTACATATCTTTTTGCAGACAATTCTATGACGTTCTTTAAATATTGTCAGTCATCTGTTAGGACATATGAAATCGCTCTCACCGACAGCCTCAGCACAAGCCTTTGCTTTCTCTTGCAAAACTGAAAAAGTTAAAACAGTGTTCTGTCTTCTTGCTTTTTTTATCCACCGCAAGAGAGCAATTTCAATTTATTCATTCTTTTTTCTACACATTCTTTTTCTTACCGATTTGAATTGACTCACAGCATAAGTTGCTTCAATCTTTTCACAATTCTTTAAAATTTAGAGAGGACCAATTGTAGAAGAATTGTAGATATCCCATACTTCGCCACATTTTCTGATTTTTAATCAGCCCTTTATCGCTAATTTCGTTTAAAAGTTTTGCTCCGTTTCTAAAATACAACTTGCTGTTTTCGACTCATCTTTCACAGAATTTTACAGAGCAACAGCGAACAGAGTTTCAGTTATGTTAGCCAGGAAGTAAAGTATGGACTGTCACTTCTTTCACTCACAGATAGGGGAATTCGGAAACTCGGTTTACGTCACTATCAATACAGTCAACCGAGTAATGAAACAATCACTTTCAAAAAAGAAATTCCTTCCCTCCAAACTTTCATTGTTACTGATCTATAGCTCATATGAGTAATGTGAGAACACTTGCTCATATCAGAGATCTAACAAAATCAGAGATTAATCAGGAATTCAGTAAATTCATGATTTTCTGAAACCCTTTTCCACTTTAAATCTTTTTCAAACCATGAGAAAATTCAATTTTGAATAAGAGAATGTGACATGTAAGTTTCAAATACCGCGAACATTGAGTAAGGAATCATGTTTTGACTTTAGAGCAGAAAAGAATTTCGCCTTAAGCGGAATTTTCCGAAATTTTATTTCGTGTTAAACGAATTAATTAACATTGATTTTCAGACTCATTTGACGGGACCTCAGTATTATTTCGCGTTAAGCGATTTCGTGTTAACGAGGTTCGACTTATTATAATATACATTTTTAAACAGTTAAAATAAATATTCATACTACTATTTGCTAAGAGAAATATGCTGCTTATCTTTTGCTGCTAGATGTGCAGCATCTCGTTCAGTGTTTAAGTAAGTCTGGTTTGAAATTCCGTCAAGTTCTACAGTAGTTCTTCATGTGTACAAGGCTGAAGAAAGTCTATTTATGAAAATATGTAGTGCAGAATGGAAGTAATTCTTTAATAACTTGAAAGCAATTTTCATGAAACCGTCGTACAATAATTCCACATCTTGTTCGTGCCCCATATCATGATTTTGATTTCACTAATTTCTTGGAAATGAAATAGATTCCTCATCCACTTATTTTCTGACTTTGAGGGAAGAAAATAAAGTCTGAAAGATTTTTTTCATGTGCTTCAGGTGTATAACCAAATTTTTGATAATATCAGGGATATTGTGTCGACAGACGTTTGTCAGAAATCGAATAATGTTGAGAATCATTCAAATATTATTTTCAAGTCGATTTACCCTCAAATAATTGTTTTGTTGTTATTGATTCTACTTAGTTCTGGACTTTTGAAAATGTGTACCGAAGTTCCTTGTAAGCTAAAATTCAGCTTATTTAGAAAGTTAAAAATAACTCTCAGGACTCAAATACGCCAACTTGACAAGCCAGGAGAAATCATTCAAACGATCTTTCAAATGAAATTTGGAGTACATTAAAAGAAGTCTTACTTCATGACGCAGTGCAAAAATGAAATTTAATCATCGTGGCAGCAACCTAACTTTTGTATACAACAGTATCTATTTGCGTTGATTCCAATTTCTTTGCCCATTATTTTTTTTTTAAAGTTCTGAAATTAATGGATGATCCTTGATATAATTTACTTCCTAAACTATTTCGTTGAATGTAGTAATAATGTAGTCTTTAAATCTCCAGGCATTTTTTAGCAATCAGTGACTCACGGTTCATAGTAGGGGGGTAATTACGTTTTTATGTAATTTTTAGCGTTTTTTCTTTCGTGTTTTAAGGCATTTTTTTAACATTCGTAAAAATAATCTAGTTTCAATATAGTCCCTAATATAGTAAATTTTGTTATGGGAGTTTTTATAATTTTCCGCGAAATTTTTATGCTCTTTTTAGCGTTTTTTTTTTTTTTTTTTTTTTTTTTTTGCGTTTTGAGGCGATTTTTTAATTTCTAAAAATAATCCGGTTTCAATCTTTTACTTAGTAAATTTTGTTCTCTGTGATTTTTGAATTTTTTTTTTCTTTTTATGGCGATTTTTTGACATTCGCAAAAAAAAAAAAAGAATTCGTTTTCAATCTTTTAGCCCAATATAGTAAATTCTGTTCTCTACGATTTTTAAGTGATATTTAGTTATCGCGGCGATTTTTTGACTTTTTTTTTTTTTTTTTTTTTTTTTTTTTTAACGGCAAAATCTATATTTTGCTAGTGTCAGAAGGTAGAAGAATACGTATAAGTAAGTATGTTTTTCCTATAGCGATCTGAAGAAGATGTTGAACATTTAAATTTAATCAAGGTCAAAAAACAAAACAAAAAAAAAACAATAACTCAAGGTTTGTTTGATTCGAGACCAGAGCGGGTGTAGCTCGCACTGGTATACGTTGCCGAAGGTATTGCCAGGTTCTAGGAAAAACTGACCAGTAAAGCGAGCGAAGCTCCGTTAGTATTGTTATAAATGAAACTCATATGGAAAATTCAATATAAATATTTCTCCAAAATCTGCAAGCGGGTCCGATTTTTTTTTTTTTTGGGGGGGGGGGGCGTCTTAGAACACATTCCTATGATACTAGATTGAGTAAATCTCTGATAAAATCTCGTCTGTAACATAATATTATGCAAAGGAGATTTTGTACAAGGTATGTCAATTTAAGCTAATTATCAAAAAATAAAATATCTCTGTGTCAGGTGCATTCGCATCTGTCTTTGTCTATCTTTATCTAAATTTACAAATGTTTACGTGCGATAGATTTAGCCTAGCCTGGTCAATTAACAAAAAAACAAACAGACAGACTAATAGACAAAAATCTTTTTTATTAATACAGATTTTTTTTTTCAAAATACTTTTACTTAATGCAAATTTATTACAGTTTATAAATAATTATGTAGTATTTATCATTAGTTTGAACATAATAGACATTATACACTATTAACCCCTTTCGACAAACGTCACTTAAAGAAATTTTATTCTTTTAACATCGATTGTTCAGAAAAGAAAATTTTATCCAATTTAATTGCAGAAAATCTTCGATTGAATAAGACAGAATTTTCTGTTCAAATTTACTGGTATCAATAATCAAGTATTTTGATAACCTTATACGTCTCCTATACGTGACGCTTGTCGCGAAGTCATTCATGGAACCCTAATATAAGGTTGTATTGATTTTTATATGTCAATTATGAGTTTTGACATTAATATTCGAAAATATATATATGCCTATGAATACAAATACAGTCAAAATCGTGTTTCAAAGCAATTTTTGAAATATGAAAATTATGAAAAGTTGGTCATGAGGTAGCAATTGATTATAATCAAAGATGAATCACATTTATAGGGGGAGTTACACAGTTCTTAATTCTTTAACACCTGATAGAAATTAGCTGAAATTTCCATTTTTGTTTCCAAATGTGTCAGAGACATTGGGTTTGTCAGGCGGGTAAAATGTAAAATTTCAGAATACCTTTGTCTTTGAATAAATTATTTTATGGCAAGATTCGAGCAAAGTTTGATAACCACTTTTTAAATTAATAATGTTTGTAAAGCTGAGTCTGATTCAATTAAAGGGGGTGGTGCTGATCCAAAATAGCGACAATTGATGTTCTGCTTTTAATAAAAAAAAGAAGCCTGATTTGATTATACATTGATTCATATAAGCGACGGAATTCCATACCTTTTCTTGTAGGGGGCCCGTACTTTTGGTCTGCCCAGGGGCCCGGTAAAACCTGTCACCGGCCCTGCTTTTAGTACTAAACCCTAATTTCGACATCATATTTTTCGGTAAATTTTACCTTCGTGTATCAAACTGAAAGTCATTTGTTAAAGTAGTTTAGAAATTACGCAGGTTTTATGTTTGCACCTCCTAATGTTAAATAAATGTTCGATCGTCGCAAAACAGATTACAAGGCAAGTGCTTTTTTAAGCATAACTTAAAAACTATTTGGCGGAATGAGCTTAAATTTTGAGTTCGCATATTTGAAAATTCTAGAAATCTATTTCTGTTAGGAAAGCTTTACGCTACAATTCATTTTTGTTTTCGAAAATATATAAATTTTAAATTTTTTTTAAGGGAAGCAAAATATTTTAACTGGAGAGGGGGGGGTGTATATGCGTTATTTATTATTAATACAAAGTAAAAAAAAAGGCACAATTTGCTTAACAAATTGAAAAACATATAAAGGTTTAAAATTTATACACCGCTAAGAGGGGGGAAGACAAAATTTTAGAGTGGTTGAAATTCAATAATTAAAAAGGAAAAATAGACTGAAAAGAACATTCTCACTCACATACATTAAATACAATAGTCCAACATGAAGTGAAAAATTAGCCAGAGCCAGGAATCGAATCTGGATCCACAGCGTTTCGGGCTGTTGCTCTAACCACTGAGCCACTCCGGCCGATTCTGAGTCTGCAATTTCTCACTAATAAACCATGTTGGAGAGAAAGTCACCAGCCTTGGATGACCGGACAACGGTGAATAGATTTTTACTATTCCACCGATCTACGAGTAAATATGTATGTCTGTATAATAATTGTATATCTTTAAAAAAAATATTATCAAGATTGTTTTAAAAGAAAATTATTAAAAGGTAAAATATAATTAACTATAAATAGCTGCTAGATTAAATTTTCATTTATTAAATTTTATTTTTCTAAAAGCATAAGAAAATTTTCTGTCCCTCCCCGCCACTACAAAATTTATACTCTGAACGCTGCATGCTAAAAGGAGGCTAGAATAATTTGTATTGCAATAAAATACCTTGATGCATGTTTGCTTGCATTTCTATCTTTGGCGACATAACTTGGCAACAAGTACGAAATAACGCCAAATACAGCTGCAGAAAGTATTTAAACGAGTACAGTTTGAGAAGCAAATAAAGTGACTACGACAGTACAATTATAACATATAGCAAATAATATAAGGAATTGAAATAAAATAATCGCAATAAATAACTTTAAATTAGTAAATAAAGTTCTTATCGGCAGTGGTAAATAACGAACTCCGAAGGGAGAATCGGCGCATACGTAATTCTTTAATTTCAAAATAACTGCACATTTTTAAAGTTATTTTCGTGTATAGTTGGTCCCTGTGTTACCAAAGATATTGTTTTTTTCTTAATTTTTCTGTATTTTTGGTTTCAATATTTGCGACCACGCTAAACATAACATGTTGACTTACTGACAGTAGCCACACTGGAATTTTTAGAGAGCGCTGATTGGTGGATTTCGAGCTGATATCTATAGTAAAGGATACAAACAGCTGGGAGTTAGCGCTTGAAAAAATTATGAGAAGCAATCTATCACACGGGACGATTTCAAGAGTTTTCATCTTGAAAAACGTGTTTCGGATGAAATATCTGATATTGACTATGATATGAGAGTACGTGTGAAAGCACCATAAGATTTATCACATAATAGCTGACGAAATTATTCTATGTATAGACTGCACCCTGCATTTTAATCCTGAAAATTTGGAAAAAAGTGTCGATTTTGTGCTTTCTAGAAACACAATTAATTTTTCTTAACTTTTTAATTTTATTTACGTACTTCTTTTCTTTGCAGGTAAGAGAAAATTTGAAATGGATTACAAAAAACTCCTGCTTAGCGAAAAGAACAGTGATTTGATTCTAAATGTAAAACATAGGAAATTTAACTGTCATGTATTAATTCTAGGTGCTAGATCACCTGTGTTCTCAGCTATGATGGAACACGAAATGAAAGAGAAACGCCACTTGCATCTTCGCCAGAAAACGCAACGCAAAATCAAGACGCACAGAGTGATTTTTTGGTTTCAACTGTTGCACGATATGCATCTTGTAAGGGTAGAGCTTCAGAATTTTGCGTAAAATCATGCGCACGGTTGCCCATGGAATGTCCAATGCTCATGCTATTGAGCGCCCACTTACAGTAGCATTTGAAGAATTTGCAGATGCCTCAGCTGTTGCAATCGCAACTTCCTCACAATCGCCGGCTCAGTTGCACGTCGTCCTCTTCCCGGTGCAACATCCAGAGAACCAGTTTTTTCAAACTTACGAATCATGCATTTAACTGCATTTACGGTCATGGGTTCTTAAGTTTTTCATCTGTCGATAAGCACGGAGCAGTGGCGTAGCCAAGGGGGGGGGGTCCAGGGGCTCCGTACCCCACCCGAACCCTGAACGAAGAATTGATTTACTGAATCATAGATACAACAACATTAAAAACTGATAAGACGGAATCGCAAAGAAGAAATGGAAAATTCCGCTTTAGACAGGTGTTTGTCTTATCAAGTATTATTTAAAGGTATGTCTTTAGCCGGGGCTATGAAATTTTTCCGTTTAAGACAGGTTTTTGTTATAGACACGTCCCATTTTGTCAGGTATCCGCTAAAACTGTTAAAACGTATCCACTCTATAGTATACTTCTGAAAAGCATAGATGTATTACAATAAAATCTGTGAAGATGAGAGCTATCTTAAACAGCAAAAGTTCAAGGTTCAACGAAAACAACACTACATATTTATACCTATTAAGACTTGAAACCTATCTAAAATGGAATTTTTTCTGGTTGTGATTCCTTCTTGGCAGGTTTTCTGTGAACATGGAATCCTCTCGTAAACGAAAACATTTCATGGTCTCGATAACCAACGGAATTTTTTAACAATCCTTGGCGATTCCGTTTTTATAGTTTTTAATGTAACTGGATTAAACGCAAAACTTCTTCAATAGAGAATTCGATGGGACCAGCTGTTGCCAACACTTACGAGAAAAGACGAATTTACACAAATGGAATAACAGCACATTGATCAGAGTTTGGCGACCCTTATCTTGGTTCATTTTATAATTTTATATCGAGCAATATTATCATTTACTTTAAATCTGCTGGCTGGAATTTAAAAAAAAAAGTAACTCTTTTCTTCGACTATATATTTGTGAATTCTTATTCAACATTATATTGTCACTTTCAAAGTAACTGCATCTGAATGTGATTTGTCTTCTGCTGTAAAACATGCTGATGTAATTTTTCAGCTTTATGAAACTTTACATTAATCAGTAAGCAAGGGAAAGGAGACTGGTGTTCAAAAGGTTTCTGACCTGTTCAAGAGCACAGTCTTTTGCTAAAGAAAACTCTGACACAATTTTCTTTAGTCACACATATCCCTTGTCCATTTGACCATCAGATACATCTCGTTCAATGTCAAACCTGAAGAATATTTCGGGAGATCAATTTTCTTCCTCCTTTTGATAATTTTATTTCTGATCTCGTTATTCGTTAATCGTTAAAGACAAGAACAGAGGCATATTGAAAGATTTTGATGTCCTTCTGGGTTTGTACAAAATAATGGTGATTCTTGTTAAACTTTTCAACCTGAGCTATTTTTAATAAACTGTTAATGGAATATTACGTTGTTGTGTATTATTTTGAAGGGCAAGTTCTTACCTACTTATTAAGTATTATAATTTTGTTTTTTGCTATTGTACAGAGATATTTAAGACAATTATAGAACTTTGGGAAATTTCGTACAATTATTTTACTAATTCAAAATGGTATGAAAATCAGAGGAAACGGCTTACATATCAACCACCCTACATCGTTGAATTCAGGAGAGCGGGGGTGGGGCATCCAGATTATTCCAGATCCCATTTCGTAATCCACCTCAGATTATCGAAATGACCCCTCGGAAGATTTGAGATTTTATGCTTATTAATGGTCTAGGAGTGCAATCTCTCCCCTTCAATGAAATCCACAGTGTACCTATTCCGGAGAAAAATGGTACCCTGCGCAGAAATCCCTTCTGGGGAAAATGGTCTGAATTCAACATTACATTTGACAGAAGTACGACTTGTGAAGTCACAGTTTAACATTGTTTTCAGAAATTTCATGAAGGCAATAAGAGTTTTGAATATGAAGGTCGTAGGTGGCACTCTGTTATTAACAATGATAAATTGAAAGCAAAGTTTGAAGCTAATCCACGTACCAAAGTCTGAAACATTGCTCCTGAACTTGGAGTACGTTCTAAATTTGTTTCCAACTGCTTAAAATTGGTTGAAAAGTAAAATAGCAGAAACCACCATTATTTTTTACACAATCTAATACTTCCCAAGATGTGCTAATTCATCATAATTATTTTTTTTACAAAAATTTCACATCTTTTAAGTTGACTATGTATCGGAAACAACTATTGAGGTCGAATACTTACTTTAGTATCAAAAGCGGTGAAACTTGAAAAAGAATTATGGCTGTTTTAGAGAATTGTAACAAAATTATTTTACCCAAATCAATCAACTATATTTGTTGCGTGTGTTTATCTTACGGCTGGCGGCATTTTTCAATTATGTCAACTCATTATTCAGTATACCTATTATAGCACAAGTTCTTAATTCAATGACAAGAAATTAAACATGAAAATTGAAAAAACAATTTCAACCAAATACTGTTATAAACTAAGCCATTTGATCATAACTTTAACTAAATCTAATGTTTATGTTACATGAAACTTGATTTAAATGCATTCTCTTCAGTGGGTGCTCAGTTTTTTATAGCATACTGTTTGTAAAATATTTTTCTTTGGTAAATATTAATGTAACTTCATTGTATTATTAGCTACAATTATAAAGATTAATCTTACTTTATTTTACACATACTATTTTTTTAAATTAAGAAATTGATAAGGAAATACCTAAATTCTCAAAGTTACTCGAAATACTCCTATTGCATACACACACAAAGTCAATCTTGTCACACTATACTTCAATAAGACGCATTGTTCGTTTCCTCGGGATCCCGAAACTTTTCCGTTTGAAATAGGATTCCGTTATAGAAAGTTTCCGCTTTCATAGGCTTTACTGTATTTATAATTAGGGTAAAACCTGATAAGACGAAATCGGAATCACAGAAGAACGGTGAAAAATCCCGTTTCAGGCAGGTTTTCAGCAGATTTAATTGTATGATTATCCATATATCAGGACATGTAATGCTTCCGTTTAAGACAGGAATCTGCTAGAGCCAGAGTTTTACTGTACATATTATATACATAAGTTATATTTTTATATATACAGCAAATCCTGGTGAAACGAAACTTGCCTATAACGGAATGCTGACTTAAACGGAAATATTCATTTGTCAAATAGAAAAGAATACACCAGCTAAGACGAAAAACTGTGTAACACGGAAATTTTTTCCATTCTTTGCGATATTATGTTAGCAGGTCTTACTATATATATAAGCTGAAGAAAAATTCTGGACCCCTCCCGAAAGGAAATCCTGGCTACGCCACTGGCACGGAGGGTTGCCGAAGCATTGCTCTCATTTTGATAAAAAAGTTGTACGATCAAGGCACGTTCCTTCTTGTTCAGCGGCATGTTCACTGCGGACGAATGATTTCTTTGAACAATATGTTTCGCTTTTATAGCGAAATTGCACTGACTACTCATTTGCATACGGTTTTTAGAGTACAGCGCCATCTGATAACAAAACTTCAAACTATTTATTTTTTTATTTTTTACAAAAATCTTGGCCGCATGATCTACATAACATATATCTGAAGTTCCATTCGGATCTGTTCAGTAGAGCCAGAGTTATGAGCCTCTGAGTACCGTCAGTTTAATTTTAACCACCCTGTATATATATATGTGAAATGAATGTGAAAAAGTATGAAAGAATTTTGAATGTGAACGAATGTGGATTGATATGAAAGGATAGTTAGTTAAACCCATTCCAAATCAGAAACTAAAATATAAAAATTCAAAGTTTAAAATCCCTAAATCGTGTGTCAAAATATTAAAGTTTTGCCTTAATTTCTAGTTGCCCCTGTAACTTAACTTTCCTTACGATACATTTATTACGAACAGATATCAATTTTGAATCGTCGTTAAGATTAAAAGTGCTGACGGTAGCGCATCTCTCTTCTCCCGGTGGCTACATCTTGCATGTTAATTATCTGGGCTGCTTACCCAGATATGAGTCAAGGGCTAATTAGCCAATTAAATTACATTATTTCATAAGTTGCAAAGCGGTCTCTGGCGGTAGTTTCGATGTATATAATGTGAGGAGCACGTTTTTGCATGGCTTTTGACTCTAATCACTCTCCACAAAAACTACGGCCAGTATTCTTCGAAGTGCGACGGCATCCTTGCCGTTGTAAGTCCGGCAATTCGCCGAAATATGAACGATAAGACGATGTTTCCCCGGTAAAAGACTCTTCAAACTGTCCCCTGGGCCTAGCTTATGAAGAGACTTGTAATTAATTGGAATAAAAGCTAGTTCCCAGGAAAATGCCTGATTATTTCTCCTACTTGTGCACGACTACATTAACGATGGATATCTATTACTGGGATGTGTGATAGCGGTGATCGACCGCTCGTTACAGACAGATCGATGTGCGTTCGTTATATCGAGGTGCGCCCGTTATACAGAGGCGTATCGATATCTTACAGCGAGTCTGCTTGGATTAAATACCTGCCATGGGAAAATCCTTTCTTTTAAATAACTATTCATTAATAAGAAACATCGTAATCGAACCAACCATAAAAAGACTATTTTTAATCACCGGGCCTTTAAAAGAAAATAACAGAAGACTAGTGTGTTTAACTGAAAAGAAAAAGTGTGTGTCCAAAATAAAGAAATAAATATCTACAATCCGTTAATAAAAGAGCTCCTGCTTCCTCATTAAGCTATCAAATCTCGGATAAACATTTTATTTCGTTGCCTACTTAAAATAAACAATTTTTCTTCAGCGCTTCACTCCAAAAGAAAAACAGTTTTGTTCATACACTTTCAATAGTTATCTCAAATGACCTACTATCCAGCGCAAGGGATGGTTCACAGATGGTTTGTGGAAAATTCAAGGTCAACGATCTCCTGGCAGAAGGAGGAATGTTCTTTTTTTCTCCCTTTCTTTGCGTGTGTCAAGAGTCCGTTGTTTGGTTGATGCTTCCTGTTTTGGTTTCGTTTTAATGTTGATATTTTTTTTTCTTTTTTTCACGTGAGTATTCTGTGCAATCAAATGGATTTAAAAGAAAAAGAAGAAATAGGTATGTTCGATTTTGTTATTTTTTAAGAAGAGATTAAAAGCTGTCAAGGACTTTTTATTTTATTTTTTGACAAAGTGAACAAAAGGTTTTTAAGAGAAAAACCATTAAACAGAAACAATTAGAAATTTTATTTTTTAAGTGTTAATTTTATAAAATATATTATTATTATTATTATTATTATTATTATTATTATTATTTATTATTTTATTATTATCTCTATGTTACAACTTAAGTGATTAAATGAAGCAGATTATTTTTGTGTATTATTTTTTAAATTTAAACGGGATTTGATGAAAAATTAAGAGAAAAAGAGGGCAAATTTTTTAGAAAAAAAAAATGGAATTTTTCTTGTAAAAATATTTTTTTTAATGTTTTGTTTAATGAGATTGTAAAAATAAGTAATAAAAATGAGTGCAGAAGACAAATCCACTCAAGTGGGTGAAGGTAGCGAATCTTTGAAAGAAAAAAACACAGAAGTTGATGAAAGTGGAAACCCTTTTAAAGAAAGTTCCCCTGTAAATATGAATGGAGCCATTAGCGCAGAGAGCCAACAATCTCTTAAAAATCAGGCCCTAATTCCTGAAATAGAATTAATCAAAAAGGCCGCTGTAGGTAGCTATGCAGCAAATATTGAGGAAAAAACAACGAAAGAGCCAGAGATTATCTCATTTTCGCCGGAAGCAAAGATGATTTTTGCCTCTTGGCTTGCTTATTTTGAGGCTGTATGTATTGAATCCAAAAAAGATGATGTTTGGAAGATAAGAAACATCCAGAAATTTTTAAAAGATAGTGCCCTTACCCTATACATTAACAACTGTCTTAATGTTTTGCACTGGAATGAGTTTGTTTCACTATTCCATGAAAAATTTTTTACCCCAGATACACTATCACTAAGCGACTTTGCTAGTATTCGGTATAGGTCAGGTGATGACCTCAACGAGTACTACCAAAAGAAAACGAAAATGGGTCGTAATCTGGGTTTAGATAACAAATTCATTCTAGAAGGGTTATCCGAAGGTTTGCCAATTTCGATGCAGAGACTTATTGTGACTAATGCCCCTAAAACTGCCACAGAATGGAGAGAATTAGTTTTTAAACTTACTAAGCTTGAAGTAGCAGGCAAGAGTCCTGAAAATAAACCAGACCCAACTCCCCAAAATCAGTTCAGACAATGGCGACCATATCGCCCTTATACCACTGAGCAGAATTTTCCAATGCGATCCTGGAATTATAGATACCCTTATCAAAACCCCCAGAATCGCCCAAATGTGCCTAACCCTCAAAGAACTTTCCAAAATGTGAGACCATTTCAACCGTCTCCTCCTAGACCAAATATACACTACCAGGCTACATTGCCACCATCGCCATGCCGCGTATGCCTTAATCTTAATATTCCAAATGCTTACCATTGGGTACGAGATTGTCCTTTTCGAAAGCAATCTTTAGAGGCCTCTTCTCTAACCCAACACCCAAACATTCAAATCCAAAATCCAAATCAGACACAAAGTGATTTTTCTGCAAACCCAAGTAGTAATATATGACAATTAATAGTACCCGGGTACATAGAAAAAAGAAAAGGATCCAAAGAAACGTCAAATTACTACTCTAAGGATACCGGAAAACTCAATACCATGTTTGATCGACTCAGGAAGCTCGTTAAGTGTCATTCCATTACATTTAGTCCAAAAATTCCAATTAAACACTTCCAAAATTCGTAAAGGTCTATCGGTCGCTCAAACACAAGGCATTCTCACCTTGCAGGAAAAATGTCGTGTTAATTTGAAAATTGGCCGCATATCCAAATATGTTGATCTTTATGTTATTGATAATAAATTACCCTATACCCTTATTGGACTTAACCATTGCCAAAGTTTCCAGTTAAATATTGATTGTGTTAAGATGCAAATTTTCCAAAATAACCAAAGAGTGCCTCTCCTGAACCAATTACGAAATATTCCAACAGTTAATTCCTTGCACGTGTCAGAACCTAATGAAGATGTCTCAGAAAATGAAAATGCAGGGATATTTGGTGAAAATTATGAGCCGGAGTTTGTAAACGCCACTGAACCTATCCAAGTTCAGTCTGCACCTATCAAACTGCCTACTCTATTAGCCAAATATGTCGGTATTTTTGCCAAAGATAAATATGATGTAGGATGTGTCAACATGGAACCCCAGAGAATACATTTAACTTCCGACTTACCAATTTCACTTAGAGCTTATCGTACTTCCCCTAAGGAAGAAGAAGAAATTAGAGAACAAGTTCAAAATTTGTTAAAAGCCGGTATCATTAAAGAAAGTCATTCCCCTTATTCTTCACCTGTAACCTTAGTTTATAAACGTGAAGAAGGAAAGAAAACTCGGTTGTGTGTCGATTTCCGAAAATTAAATGCCATAACCAAAACAGATGCAGAACCCTTACCCCGAATCGACACTTTATTGGACAAATTGGTGCAAGCTAAAGTGTTTTCCACTCTCGATTTAGCAAGTGGATATTGGCATATACCTATCCACCCTAAAGATACTGAAAAATTAGCTTTTGCCACAACGTTTGGCTTGTTTGAGTGGAAGAGGCTCGCCTTCGGCTTGAAAAATGCGCCCGCGAATTTTAATCGTATCCTTCGAAGAATCCTAAATAAATATAAAATTGAGTTTGCATGCAGTTATTTTGATGATATTATTGTATTCTCACAAAATGAAGAAGAACATTACCATCATTTGGAAATCATTTTTGATATTTGTGTCCAGGAAAATCTTAAATTAAAGCTGTCTAAATGTAATTTTGTTAAGAAGACAATTAATTTTCTTGGATATGAAGTGTCGAATGGTTGTATTACACCCGATAACCCAAATATTGAAACCATCAAGAGGTTAAAACCACCAACCAATGTTAAAGAGTTACAACGCTTTTTGGGATCTATTAATGTTTATAATAAATTCATTCATAAATATGCTGAGGTTAGATATCCTCTAAATAATTTGCTAAAGAAAAATGTTCCTTATGTATGGGACCAGGACTGTCAAAATTCTTTTGAAAAATTAAAAGCAGCTCTAATTCAAAAACCTATCTTAAGATTGTTTGATCCCAAAACACCTTGTAATTTATTTGTAGATGCATCAAGTCTTGGAGTGGGATGTGTTGTGAAACAGGCTGATGAAAATGGTATTTTGCACCCCATAGCATATCATTCTAGAAATCTTCGCGACTATGAAAAAAATTATGCAATTACTGAACTCGAATGTTTGGCAATTGTGGATGCTCTAGATAAATTTTACCATTATTTACACGGTCAAAAAATTGTCATTCATACAGACCATGCGGCTCTCACTTGGCTAAAAAATGTTAAAAACCTAAGAGGACGTCTTTTCCGCTGGTCCCTTAAACTGAGTATGTTTGACTATGATATTAAATATAAAAAGGGCTCCACTAATGTAGAAGCTGATATGCTGTCTAGATTACCTGTTTCAGAAGACCCCCCACATCATACACATTTACTCAACTTGAATGATATCAGAGAAAATCAGAAAAAAGAAAATGTCAAGGTAGATGGTAAAAAATATGTTGAAATTAATGATGTTATTGTGATTAAAAAGAAAAGTTTGTATAAGATTATCGTCCCCATGGCTTTACGTTTACCCCTCTTGGAAAAAGCCCACACAGATTTTGGACATCCTGGAATTTATAAGATGATAAATTTAATTACAAATCAATATTATTGGCCTAACCTTAATAAAGATATTGAAAATTTTGTTAAACATTGTCATACCTGCCAAATCAACAAAAAAAGTAGGCAAAAAAGATTTGGTTTGTTGCAGCTCATGCCCCCAACGGATATACCTTTTGAATGCTTGGCATTGGACTCTGTTGGCGGATTTAATCATTATAATTCGGCAAAGAAATATCTGCATTTGGTCATCGACCATGCAACTCGCTATGTGTGGGGTTTCGCGTCAAAAAGTGTAACAACTGAAACTTATACAAACATTTTGAAACAATTATTTCAAACTCAAGTACCAGAAAAAATACTTACTGATAGAAATGGAGCATTTACAGCTTCTAGATTTAAACGTTTTCTTCGTAATTATAATGTAAAACACCGATTAACCTCCAGTCATCACCCGGAAACGAATGGGAAAATTGAGCGTTTGAATCAAACTATTGTCACCAGATTAAAATGTATTGTAAATTCATCACCAACTAAATTACCTTGGACAAAATTTTTAGATGAAGTATTGTATCAATATAATGCTACTCCACATTCTGTAACTCAATTTCCACCTAGTTATTTGCTGTTAGGAAAATTGCCTTATGATCCTCTTTTGCCAGATAATGATTATTACCCTCCTGTTGAAGAAGCTAGAAAATTAGCTAAGGAAAGAACAATAGCTTACCATAAAAAAACAAAATCCATTATGATGCTCGTTTTCTTCCTGTAAAGTTTAAAGTTGGTGACATTGTAATGTATGAAGAATTCCACTATCCTAATACACGTAAATTGACTCCACCATATTCTGGACCATATACTATCTGATGTAAGTTTTGAAATTGATAAACCCAGTATACATTTTAAGAGAAATTCTGAAATAGTGCACGCCTCCAAGTTGAGATTCTATAACCCTCCTCAAAATTTAAAACTCTACCATGAATAACCCCCGTCTATCCCTTTCATCTTTCAATTTTTTATTTTTGCTTTCCTATCGTCCCTCTATCATTTTAGTATTTGGATGAGGACCCAGCTGGATGTTAATTTAAAACCCAGCGGTGTAGTTGGCGGAGCAGTTTTAAAGTACTGCTAACCTTTTTATTTTTTTTATTATACAATGACAAAACTAGGAACACGTTAGGGGTCCTCCGCTCCGTGGCCTCCCGTCTATAGTCGAACTGTTTTCCCATTTTCTCTTTCCATGTAGAATGGAGAATTTGGCAAAACTGCTTCGCTTTCCCTCTGTAGGTGATTATCGGGCATCCATTTTTCCTTTTTCCTTGTGCAAGAGACACATTTTTTGGATGATAATCACCTCAGAGTTTAGAAATCCATGTCTCACTGAGCATGGTGGAAAGGATAGCCTAATTTTTTTTTATTTTTTTGGTTAGAATTTCCTATTTTTACAAAGTTTAGAGTTCAAATTTTTTTTTCTCCTGAGAATAAGTCCCACTAGAGTGTCCTATAAGCCCAAAGATGCTTATAAATAGATAATTTGGAGTGGTAACAGAGCTTGTAACTGCTCAGATGACATTTTCATGTTTGTGTTGTTTTTATTGCATTTGTAGTAATTGTTTTGTCGTATATTTACAATATATTTGAAATATCTTTTAGGATATATTTTTAAAATTTAATGTTTTGAATAAGTGTTTATATCATGTTGAAGTATTTTTATAAGTTTAAGTGCATATTTTAATTGTTTGTGTTTGTAAATAATATAAGTAATTGCCATATTATATTTCTGCTTTAAAGTATCATATTAGTTAGTTTTTATTGTATTGTATGTTTAAAGAAAGGTGCAATGTTTACCTTTCCTGATGAACCAACACCCAAGAACAATTCACACAGGACATGTTGGTTAACAAAAACTTTTGCAATGTGCTAATAGACTTTCAAAAAATAGCACATAATGTTCTCGCGAGAAATGTTTAAATTTTTTTTTGCTGCAGCTGTGTGTTTTGTTTACAGTATATGTCATATGTTTAATCTTCAGTGTATATCATCAAATAGTACCAGTATTTTATGTAAAAGTAAGCCCAAGCAGTTTGAGAGTCTAATTAGAATTCCGTAGAGAAAAAAAAAATCGATAGCCTAGTTTAAAATGAGTTTAACTTATGGGGTTGAGCCCCACAGCCCTTGCTGACAAGTACTGTGGTGCTCATTTTTAAAGGGGGGGGGATGTGAAATGAATGTGAAAAAGTATGAAAGAATTTTGAATGTGAACGAATGTGGATTGATATGAAAGGATAGTTAGTTAAACCCATTCCAAATCAGAAACTAAAATATAAAAATTCAAAGTTTAAAATCCCTAAATCGTGTGTCAAAATATTAAAGTTTTGCCTTAATTTCTAGTTGCCCCTGTAACTTAACTTTCCTTACGATACATTTATTACGAACAGATATCAATTTTGAATCGTCGTTAAGATTAAAAGTGCTGACGGTAGCGCATCTCTCTTCTCCCGGTGGCTACATCTTGCATGTTAATTATCTGGGCTGCTTACCCAGATATGAGTCAAGGGCTAATTAGCCAATTAAATTACATTATTTCATAAGTTGCAAAGCGGTCTCTGGCGGTAGTTTCGATGTATATAATGTGAGGAGCACGTTTTTGCATGGCTTTTGACTCTAATCACTCTCCACAAAAACTACGGCCAGTATTCTTCGAAGTGCGACGGCATCCTTGCCGTTGTAAGTCCGGCAATTCGCCGAAATATGAACGATAAGACGATGTTTCCCCGGTAAAAGACTCTTCAAACTGTCCCCTGGGCCTAGCTTATGAAGAGACTTGTAATTAATTGGAATAAAAGCTAGTTCCCAGGAAAATGCCTGATTATTTCTCCTACTTGTGCACGACTACATTAACGATGGATATCTATTACTGGGATGTGTGATAGCGGTGATCGACCGCTCGTTACAGACAGATCGATGTGCGTTCGTTATATCGAGGTGCGCCCGTTATACAGAGGCGTATCGATATCTTACATATATATATATATAAGGGAATATGAAAACTGTTTGAAAGTATTTTTATTTATCTGTTAAAGACATCAAGAGTAGCTCTCTACACCCCATGGCACGGACTTTCTAATTACTGTCCAAAACTTGAACCAGAGTTAGACCCGTTGTGATTTGAAGAGAGGTATTTGAAAGACGCCTGTGTCAATCACTATTTCTACACGGTGATGGTTAAACGGTGTGGGATGCCGACCGATTGCCGATATGGGTAAGCTTATTTAGGACTAGTGCAGAGTTTGACTCGCATTTCATACGGAAGTGAAGACTTTAGAAGAATTTAACTCTTAATTTTTTCATCATCACACAAATTTCGATTCGTTAAAATTTTACAATAGCTTTTCCATTATTAGTAGCCAGAGCGATTATACTTATTAGAGCGTGCGCAGTACGTGTTAAATTTGTTAGCGCTCACTAGCGCCACTTTCCTCTTGTGCGGTCGGAGTTCAAAACCATAGCCTGCGTGCGCAGCATATACAGATTTTGTCCACATACATGAGCGCCACTTTCTCCTCCTGCGGCGAGTTCTCAAAACAGAAGTTTGTCGCAATAAAATAAAAAAATACTAAGTTATTCAATTTACGTTATCCGCACACAATATTAAGTCCACAAATCCAACTGATTTGACTGAAGCGAGCGTTTTAAATGCAGGGTCCGCACTTCACCTAGATAACCGAACAGTGCTGAACAGTTGATGTTGGTTAAGGGGCTTCCGAGTTGCAATCCAGATAACGCAATCTATGAATAACTTAGTATTTTTTATGTTATTGTGACAAACGTCTGTTTTGAGAACTCGCCGTTAGCCTTTCGATTAATAGTTTTCAATTTCACTTTGTGATTTTTCTGGTTTAAACTTTTCCTTTTCCAGCATGCAGAAAGAGGGTCCACCAGTCGTAAAAAGGCGCTATTTTCAATTTGCGAAAGTTCTCCCATTCATCTGCGCAGGCTTAACATATGATGGCTTTGTTAGTAGCTGATCCATTAATGACATTTTCGGCTTTCAGACCCTGTTTTGTCTGCTCTGCTAAAAGGAAAAGGAATCCTGTCATGCATGATAACCTCATAAATAAGTTTGTATTGGAAGCGACTTTTAGGAAACCGCGCTTATGTTATTTTTAACAGTTTCCAACATAGTTCGAAAGTGTTTATGATTTCGGTTTGTGTATGTGAGTCTGTCATCTTTCTGCATCTATCCGTGCTCTCGTAAATATACTCGGATTGATATATAATTTATATATGCTATTGATGTTTACAAAGACATGTTCTCTATTAAAAATGAAATGTCTAAGCATTTATAGTTCGTTTACGGGGACACTCTCTCTAAAATATTCCGTTACATTACGATCTATGATGAAAAATCGCTAAATAATATTTTTAGATTGGTGCAAAACAGCGCGGCGCTTTGCACCAATCGCCGTGTCAAAATGATCCACTCCATCTGACGTTTCAAACGTCATGCACCGGCCGTGTATAACATAGATCGAGCTCCGTGTGATGTTTTAAACGTCATGAACCGGCCGTGTTTAACCAGGGCTAGAACACAGATTAAATATATTCCACCAGATAGGACACTTCCATAAGCTCAATGGTAACCGAATCGCAACTTCAGAGCCCCTAGTGACAACAGTAGCAAACGTTCCGGGTGTGTCGCCACAGGTAGGTATTGCTTATCTTATTTGTTTAGTATCTATCTTTTTTTTCAGCAGTTTCGGCGATGTTTGTTATTATTTAAAACATCAAACGTATTTTATTTTATCATACAAATACTAGAAACTAAGCAAATAACTAAGCAGATAAGTTAAATACTATCAAAAAGCTGCCGATAAAATAAACAAAATTGTCAACATGTACATGTGATAGTGACAATCCAACAATTTATAGATCCCGCGCATGCGCGTTTGTTTCAGATTGTTCTCAGTAGCGGCGCTAGCATCGCGCTGGTTCGGGTTTTTGCTCTACTGTCGTATCTGGATGTATATTTAATCTGTGGGCTAGAACTCCTATAATAGAGGCTGGCGCATCCTCGCAGATTTGGTACCCGAATTAGAGCCCAGTCGACAAACCAATCTAATCAGAACCGGTTCAGCCAATCAGAACCCAGTCTTAGACAACCCCAACTCCGGTTGCGGTAGATTGATGCTGAACTGCGTACCAATAATCCGAAACAAAATGGATATGCGTCAGCTCCTATTTAGGAGTCTTAACCAGGGCTACACTAGAAACCAGGCTTGCTCATTCATTATCATGACGTCACAAAAGGTGGCTGGCCGCGACTAGAACTTCTGTTAATAGAGGCTGACGCATCCTCGCAGATTTGGTACCCGAATTGCAGACCAGTTGAAAAACCAAGCTAATCAGAACTTAGTCTTAGGCAACCCCAACTCCGGCTGCGGTAGATTGATGCTGAGCTATGTACCAATAATGCGAAACAAAATGGATATATGCGTCAGCTCCTATTATAAGAGTCTTAGTCGCGACGAAAGACATACAGCGATTGATATAAAACGATGGGCACGTCGCTGTGTACCAATCGCTGGTCGCGGCCAGCCACTACGAGGCTAACGAAAAAGAAAGGCTACCGCGGTCACTTACGTGTATCTTTTTTTACAGACCGCGGGAGTCACGTGATGCTCGAATGCACCAATGCAGGTGTACGAAAAGAGCATCACGTCACTCTAGCGGTCTGTAAAAAAAGATAAGTGGATTGCACCGCGGTAGCCTGTCTTTTTTGTTAGCCTCGAGCCACTATTTGTGACGTTATCAGAATGAATGATCAAGCCCTGTATCTAGTGTTGCCTTGGTATAACGTAGGTCGCGACTGTATACTCAACAGTTCGAACTGGTAATTAGCGCTTTCTCAAAATCAGGTATATGGTCAAATTCATTACTAATTCATTACCGTAACACTGATGAGGTGTACGTAAGTACACGGAATGTCTATACATTTTTTTTTTTTTGGTTGTATGTATGTTTTTAACATTAAAAGTCTGGTTTAATATTATTTTATTTAATTTTAGTTTTATCCAGACTTAATTCTGTATGTGTTTTTGTTTATTACAACTTTCTTTTACATATGAATAATTGTTATTCTTCACTTGAAATGAGTACAATACGTATTAAAACAATTTTATATAGATCCAGAAGTTATGCTTGAACTACGCTTGAACCGGAATCTGCTGCCTTGGCGTTAAGTGCATTCGCACTGGTTTAATAGTCGTCAGGATAATTTCCCAATTTAGAGTGATGTCTTCTGGTCGATCTATAGATGTTACTTTAAAATTCTTTATCACGTGAGATAGAATGATTTTCAATTCCATCATGGCAAATTTTTTGCCTACATAAACACAAAACAAAACAATGTTATTTTATTTCTACTTACTAATGATTTAATTTTTTTCAAATGCAATATTAAATATAAAAATTCTATTTAACGAGTCTGGCTACCTGATTTCAAAACTATAAATCCGTAGCTTGGTTCAAAAAGGGCCAGTATAATTCTTATACTATTTTTTAATATAATTGAGGGGGTCGGGGGCAAGAGAGTGCCAAGCCACATTTGTGAACTTCTGAGATATTTCAATTTGAAAATTTGATCCAATACTCAAATTAAGATATACAACCTAAAGTTTTTGCACCAATGTCGTAGTAACATGTGAGATATTCTAAGTAACAATATGGCATTACTTTAATGATACTACTATTACGTTCTTTGTAAATTAGCTATCTTCATTGGGGGCATAAACATCTTGGACAAAAACGCAACCTGGTACATAGGCTGCCACCAAGTGACATTAGAAACAAATTATATGTTGGATATTATAATTTACAATATTAAGCAACATATTGCAGTGTTAGATTTATTTCACCAAAAATGTGGCTTGGCACTTTCTTGCCCCGACCCCCCCATATGTTGTAGGGTAGAAGGTAGAAGCCTCTTGGTCTCAGGTTCAACGGATTTTATACAACGCTCCTCTTAGTTCTCGAGAAATTGGCGGTCTAATATTGTAACACAACATAAATACTTACTTTATTACAAGTTTACTATGTTACAAAGTCTGTTGTGGCACCCTCTAGTTACAATAAAATAAAACATTTGCAAATAAAATAATAATAAATGCAGAAAGAAGATAAATGAGAAAGCAAAATAATTCAAAGCGCAAGCATACGTATCATACGTATTACAAATTTAAAAATCTCTAATATGCAAAAAAATATGTTGTAATATAATTCTTATGCTAATTTTTAATATAATTATGCTTCTTACTTTAAAAACAGAGTAGTATTATCATCGCATTGACTTCCCTTGTTAAGACAATATATAAATGATGTTTCTTTAAAATCACGAATTGACACAGTTGTTCAATATCATTGCAGCGATAAAGAATATATGAAATACATTCTAAAACTGATTTAAAAAAAATTAATGTTTAATGATGTTTCATACAACGATTTAGTTATAAATAAAAAAATAAATAGGTTAACGTTGTAATTAATGCAGGGCTCCTAAATGGTCCGATAATTGAAAACCACTATTTTTTAACAGAAAATTTCATGGTAGGTTTCTACAACATTTCCGCAAAATATTACCGCCGAAGGTGGTTTCGGCAAAATTTGCAAGAAAAATCTAAAAATAAAATTTTTCTAATAAAATACCGGTATTCAAAAAGCGGATCCATTTGGGAGCCTTGATAATGTACAACATTATAATTTTTAATTGACGTGAGAATTTTAAATTGTAATTACAAGTATATTTATAAAAATAATAAAAAAAACACACGTAACGCGTACCGGTCTCTAACACGAGCCCGCAAATCAACGAGCAGACGCCATAACAACTGAGCTATGACCAACGTAGCAATTTCGTTACAAAGTAAGTATTTAAGTCATGAACATAGATCTAAAGAAGGACTTCTAACGAAATAGCCTTTCCAAGAATAAATTAATCCTGGAAACATGTCTCAAATAGGTGGCACATGTGTAGGACCGCTTCTCCATACGTCACCACTTCGTCTGCTTCTTCAAACCGTCTGTCGTCTGGTGGGCATCTGATATACAGTTTCGGTTTGATGTTGTAGGTGGCGCTGCCTTATCAGGGATTCTCGCCGGCTACGCAGAACCGTGAGCGTAGCTGTGCAGCTGCCATTTCGTTCTAAAGTCGGGATACGATATTAACACGTTTCCTTCTTTAGATCTATGTTCACAAGCCCTTTTTAAGATCTATGTTCATGATTTAAGTTGTGTTATAATATTAGACCCTATTTCTCGAGAACTAAGGAGCGTTGTATAAAATCCGTTGAACCTGAGACTAAGGGGCTTCAACCCTACGACATATATAAAAATAATCAAAATCTGGGATTGCCAAGCTTGGCCCTCTCTTCGTAAGATTTACAACGGATTCATGAAAAGAAAGGAACATATAGAAGAAAACTTCTATTTGTTTCTTTAAAACCAGACTTTGGAACATATAAAACTGTCCTTTCATGTCGGTTACTGCAGTGCTAAAATGAAAAGGATATGTGAAATCAATAACTCGAAAATTGCAGTGACATTTTCAATGTTAGACGAGTTTTTCCGGAAAAAAGTGAAGTGTTGCATTACTGTACGTCGTTCATGTCTTTTCAAGTTCTTTAGAGGCTTTGACTCCAGTACTGTGATTTTGTCTAACGAAAAGACCCGTCTAACAAAAGACACTCAAAAAGGTTAGACTGAATATTATATGTTAATTTTGTGATATCAAGTTAATTTTAGCATTGAGGTAATTAGAACAATTAATAAGGTACGTGAGCCAAAGATGGCCATAGTTAAGCTTTGAGAATTTTTTCTAATTTTCTGGTTATGTGTGTGTGGCTGAATTTTTGTTTGTAAAGTTTTACACTTATCTCTAACACATATCAAGTATACTTTTTTTTGTAAAATAAAATTTAATTAATTTTATAATACAATTTGAAAATTGCTGTTTGTGGGCCACCTTTGGCGCATAGTATTCTAAAGGTGGTCTATGTATTGAAATCACTTTTAACATGAGAAAAATACTCAACAAACTATTTTGCTTAATATTATGCTCTGTTGATCCTTTTTTTTTCTTTTGATATATTTCGAGTTTTTTTCTTAATCTTCTTATCTTATGACACGAAAATACCTTGAAGCACTTTTTGTGCATAGTAGTTCAGGGATTTTCTTCTGGAAGTTACTGACTTCTTTTGATTGATCTCTGGTGTTAACAATAAATGATAATACATTTTTTTCAGATATTTATGAAGAAGTTATGAAAATCACCCTTACTACATTGATTACCACATTTGTTTTCTAAGGTGGCCGCCTTGGGAACATGCGTATGGTCGCCATTTGCACGACGTAAAACTATTAATATGATAAATTTCTTAGAATTGAAGTAAATGTGGTTAAAGAGAAAGAAATAAGCTTTAAGAAAATGTATCATAACTCAAATTTCTAAGAATTTAAACACGTGTACATTAAAATATCTTCTTACCTTTACATTAGAATGACTACGCCTCAAAAGTGAAATCACTGCATAAAATGTCGGAGGATCAAGGTGATCTCTTTAAATTCAGCCACGTGCACTCCAGATACATGAATGACAATACAGTAGCACCATTTTGTGATTAAAAATGAAATTAATTCTACCTTTGAGGGGTGGGCTACCTTAGGAACACTGGCCACCTTTGGCTCATCCACCTTAGTATAGATACTTACTTAGTAGATACTTTACTTAATAAGAACGGGCCACTTTTGTCGCATAGTGTTCCAAAGGTGGTCCATGTACTGAAATCCCTTTTAACATGTCAAAAAATACTCGACAAACTATTTTGCTTAATATTATGCTCTGTTGATCCTTTTTTCTTTTGATATTTTTCGAGTTTTTCTTCTTAATCTTCTTATTTTATGACACGAAAATACCTTGAAGCACTTTTTGTGCACAGTAGTTCAGGGATTTCCTTCTAGAGGTTCCTGACTTAATGTTAAACCTATGGGCAGGTTGTTTTCGAATTTCTCGTTTAAATTTGAATATTTTTAAATGATTTTTTTTTTTGCATAGGTTAGATGAGGTCGGTTTATAATCTGGCTATTTATTATTTTTTCGATTTCAGTTGCAGATTTTTTTAATAAAGGTACTTTCACTTTCGATACCGGTTTCGAAAGTAAAAGTACCTTTATAAAAAAAAAAAATCTGCAACCAAAATCGAAAAAGTAAAAAATAGCCATATTAAGGATCCACCTCAGCTATACTATGCAAAAAAATCGTTTAAAAATATTCAAATTTAAACGGGAAATTCGAAAACGACCTGTCCATAGGTTTAACATTAGCGAGCGGATGTTTCAAAGTGACTTAAGTGTGCGTTTTAAAGATTTTTATTGTCTTCACAGGTATTACGAATAACGATTCATACGAGGACTGTTATAATTCACTTGCCTATAATATTATCCGAGTTCAACTTTATATAAAGGTTGTTTAAAAAATGACCGGTATATTTGAATAATCAATAAAAACTAAACGGGCAGCGATAGAAATACACCGTTTGCTGTAATATGCTAGGGACAACAGTAAATTTTCAGGCAGACAAACTTTCGAAATTAGTTACAATTTTCAACAACAGGTGGCGCTACAGTCTGGAAAAATCTAAACCACGATATTTTCCACATATCCACCATGCGCAGCAATAATATGGCGTAGTCTCTGAACGAAATTACCAGAAACCATTGTAAACGCGTCAGGCGGGATGGCTTCACATGCAGCACAGATGTACTGCTTCAGTTGTTCAATTGTTTCTGGATTGCGGCGGTACACCTGGTCTTTCAAGTGTCCCCACAGAAAGAAGTCACAGGTTTACAAAGGTTTCTGGTAATTTCGTTCAGAGACTACGCCATATTATTGCTGCGCATGGTGGATATGTGGCAAATATCGTGGTTTAGATTTTTCCAGACTGCAGCGCCATCTGTTGTTGAAAATTGTAACTAATTTCGAAAGTTTGCCTGCCTGAAAATTTACTGTTGTCCCAAGCATATTGCAACAAACGGTGTATTTCTATCGCTGCCCGTTTAGTTTTTATTGATTTTTCAAATATGCCGGTCATTTTTGAAACACCCTGTAGTTCTACCATTTCTAATTGTAAATATGATATCCAATATCTGCGAATTATTATTCCAGAGAGACAGTTTTATACTAATAACAAATAGGGATAGATTGTTAAATTAATTTACAATCTAATATATAAAAATGAAAATTTGTCAGTCTGTCTGTCTCTATTTCTGTACAAATCAACAGTTTGAAAGCCAGAATTGTGAAATGTTACGCGTAGGTGTATTAAAACAAGGCGGAGGCAACTAAAGTAAACCGGAATCTAAACAATGCATAGTTAATTTTTAATTAATAAAAAACCAAAATTTTAACAGCTTTTTCCTAATAAATTTAAACATTTTTCGTTATAGCAGTTGCCAACAATTAAAAATCCCCAATAAAATTATTTCTACACTAATTATTTTTCTATTGAATGATTTCCACGTGAAAAATTAAAATGAAACAAAAAGTTTCAACAATTGAAACAAAAAAGATTAATATGACGACATATTGGTAATAAAACGGAAATTTTCAAACATTTCTCAATAATACAAGGAGTATGAGTATGTGTAAGTACAG
This sequence comes from Maratus michaelseni, assembly GCA_963931845.1. Classification (NCBI taxonomy): domain Eukaryota; kingdom Metazoa; phylum Arthropoda; class Arachnida; order Araneae; family Salticidae; genus Maratus; species Maratus michaelseni. The sequence goes on from OZ007600.1 coordinate 192,365,060, forward strand.
AAAGCAGGTTAATAGGACGTCATTAGAGAATTAAAAAGAAAATTAATATGATTTCCTATTAGAAGTTTAACGGACTTTTTAAAATGTTTGAGAATAATACAAAGAGAGTATCAATATGAGTAATAGAGAAAGCAAGGAGATATGACGTCAGCAAGTGATTATAACGTCATATGAGTTTGAGGCGAGGCTAACGAAAAAGACAGGCTACCGCGGTGCATTCCACTTACTTTTTTTTACAGACTGCTAGAGTAACGTGATGCTCTTTTCGTACACCTTTATTGGTGCATTCGAGCATCACGTGACTCCGGCGGTCTGTAAAAAAATATACGCGTAAAGCACCGCGGTAGCTTTCTTTTTCGTTAGCCTCGGTTTGAGGAAAGTATTGAATCATGATAAAAACCCGACTATGGAAATATTGGCGTATTTTAACATTTTGAAGGTCTCTATACAACATGTTTAATTTTGAAATTGATTTTTTTTAAATATCGCATTTAGTCCACATGACAGATATTATTATGACAGAGTATAATAGCGGGCTTCGCCCGCTATCGGACCGGTTCAGATTTTCGAAAAAACGAGAAAAATAGACCGGTAAATTTTTACTTTATAGAAAACATGATTTTTTTTTTTTTAAATGAAATTTATTTGGATTTATTAAAGAAAGGATAAAGTGTTTTGAAAGGAATATTAAATGAAATCCTTTGTGCGATCTTCGATCACACTTATCCACTTGTTCAGATATATCCTTTAAATTTTCAATACTAATTTTCAGATATATCCTTGAAAATTTCAATTATATTTTTCAGATGTACCAGATATAACATTTTGATCTGTCCACTTCGATTATCAGATTATTAAGAAAACTAATAGGACGTCATATTAGAAGTTTAATGGACTTTTTCAAATGTTTGAGAATCATACAAAGAGAGTACTAATATGAGTAATAGATGTGTATAGCAAGTATAGCAAGTAGATGTGACGTCATATTAGAAGTTTAATGGACTTTTTCAAATGTTTGAGAATTATACAAAGAGAGTACCAGTATGAGTAATAGAGTAAGCAAGTAGATGTGACGTCATATTAGAAGTTTAATGGACTTTTTCAAATGTTTGAGAATCATACAAAGAGAATACTAATATGAGTAATAGATAAAGCAAGTAGATGTGACGTCATATTAGAAGTTTAATGGACTTTTTCAAATGTTTGAGAATCATACAAAGAGAGTACTAATATGAGTAATAGATGTGTATAGCAAGTATAGCAAGTAGATGTGACGTCATATTAGAAGTTTAATGGACTTTTTCAAATGTTTGAGAATTATACAAAGAGAGTACCAGTATGAGTAATAGAGTAAGCAAGTAGATGTGACGTCATATTAGAAGTTTAATGGACTTTTTCAAATGTTTGAGAATCATACAAAGAGAGTACTAATATGAGTAATAGATAAAGCAAGTAGATGTGACGTCATATTAGAAGTTTAATGGACTTTTTCAAATGTTTGAGAATTATACAAAGAGAGTACCAGTATGAGTAATAGAGTAAGCAAGTAGATAAGACGTCAGCAGGTGAATATAACGTCATAGGAGTTTCAGGAACGTATTGAATCATGATAAAAACACGATTATGGAAATATTGGCATATTTTAACATTTTGAAGTTCTCTATACAAAATGTTTAATTTTGAAATTTATTTTTCTACATAAACATTCTTAAAACCCCGGACAACGCCGGGTACTTCAGATAGTACTAGACAAAATTAAAAGAATGAAAAAGATATTTTCACCGTCTTAGATAACATATTAATAAAACATATTATGAAAAATTATTTTGTTAACCATTTATATGCTACATTGATATTTTACTCCCCTCCACCCTTTTGTGTCCAGCGTCATCCATTAACATATCTTTGTTCCTGTGTCCGTTGTATCTCGGCTAATGCTTATGTACAGGGTGTCCGATAATTATTGGACAGATAAGAAAATTTTGTAAACCAAAAACTAGGTGGTATAGAAAAAAAAAAAAGTCTTAACTAACTTATAATAGAAGTACAAAATTTAATACATCTCAATGTGAGATTCCTTTCGTTTTGATAATGGGTCAGATTGAGCTGAAATATATATCAACAGTCTAATAAAAGCTATTTTACTGTTTATAATCTTTTTATTTTACACCTTGTAGTAATTAAAAAGAAGTATATAATTACAAGGTGTTATGATTTATTATATTTGAACATAGCTACATTATTTTTTTTTTAGTTTATTATATATTTAACTCGATATTTTGTTAGTTTTATTAACTTGCTTTGTATCTAAATCCATACACTTTTTTTTTTTTTTTTTTTTTTTTTTTGGGGGGGGGGGGGGGGGGGGAAATCCATTACTAAAATTTTCATGTCCTTCAGAGAATTTTAGGATTTATCACTGTTACTGCAATTAATTTTTGCTTCATAATAAAAAATGTGACTGCATAATTAGTTGTGTTGAATTGATAGAATAATGTAATATAAATATATATTGGAAAATAACAATTAAAACTATTAATTAATAAACAGTTTTTTTAATTCTTAAAGAAGATATTACTGATATATTCACTGTGGTACAGTAGGATGTGAAAAATGCGGTAGTGAGATAAAACTAAAGCAAACTAGTGCCAATAAAAGCTTTCCTTTTTGAGAAAATAATATGGCAACTAACTCTAGAGCTCTGTGTTATATCTGTAAAACTGATTTGAAGAGATAAATTGGATTTTGTATCACATTTGTCACTAATAATAAAATACAAAATTTTTAGTTGAAAAGCAGTATTAAACAAGTGGGTAAGTGTGATCGAAGATCGCTCAAAGGGTTTCGTTTAATATTCCTTTCAAAACACTTTATCCTTTCTTTAATAAATCCAAATAAATTTCATTTAGCAACAAAAAAAAAAAAAAAAAAAAAAAAACCTCATGTTTTTTGTTTTTTATAAAGTAAAAATTTACCGGTCTATTTTTTCGTTTTTTCGAGTATCCAAACCAGCCCGATAGCGGGCGAAGCCGGCTATTATATTCTGTCATAATAATATCTGTCACGCGGACTAAATGCGATATAAAAATATATAAAATTTTGAGTATATTTATAAAATATACAAATATATATTTTATATAAAGATATATAGATAAAAATATACAAATATATATTTTCGAGTATCCAAACCAGCCCGACAGCGGGCGAAGCCGGCTATTATATTCTGTCATAATAATATCTGTCACGCGGACTAAATGCGATATAAAAATATATAAAATTTTGAGTATATTTATAAAATATACAAATATATATTTTATATAAAGATATATAGATAAAAATATACAAATATATATTTTCGAGTATCCAAACCAGCCCGATAGCGGGCGAAGCCGGCTATTATATTCTGTCATAATAATATCTGTCACGCGGACTAAATGCGATATAAAAATATATAAAATTTTGAGTATATTTATAAAATATACAAATATATATTTTATATAAAGATATATAGATAAAAATATACAAATATATATTTTCGAGTATCCAAACCAGCCCGACAGCGGGCGAAGCCGGCTATTATATTCTGTCATAATAATATCTGTCACGCGGACTAAATGCGATATAAAAATATATAAAATTTTGAGTATATTTATAAAATATACAAATATATATTTTATATAAAGATATATAGATAAAAATATACAAATATATATTTTCGAGTATCCAAACCAGCCCGACAGCGGGCGAAGCCGGCTATTATATTCTGTCATAATAATATCTGTCACGCGGACTAAATGCGATATAAAAATATATAAAATTTTGAGTATATTTATAAAATATACAAATATATATTTTATATAAAGATATATAGATAAAAATATACAAATATATATTTTCGAGTATCCAAACCAGCCCGACAGCGGGCGAAGCCGGCTATTATATTCTGTCATAATAATATCTGTCACGCGGACTAAATGCGATATAAAAATATATAAAATTTTGAGTATATTTATAAAATATACAAATATATATTTTATATAAAGATATATAGATAAAAATATACAAATATATATTTTCGAGTATCCAAACCAGCCCGACAGCGGGCGAAGCCGGCTATTATATTCTGTCATAATAATATCTGTCACGCGGACTAAATGCGATATAAAAATATATAAAATTTTGAGTATATTTATAAAATATACAAATATATATTTTATATAAAGATATATAGATAAAAATATACAAATATATATTTTCGAGTATCCAAACCAGCCCGACAGCGGGCGAAGCCGGCTATTATATTCTGTCATAATAATATCTGTCACGCGGACTAAATGCGATATAAAAATATATAAAATTTTGAGTATATTTATAAAATATACAAATATATATTTTATATAAAGATATATAGATAAAAATATACAAATATATATTTTCGAGTATCCAAACCAGCCCGACAGCGGGCGAAGCCGGCTATTATATTCTGTCATAATAATATCTGTCACGCGGACTAAATGCGATATAAAAATATATAAAATTTTGAGTATATTTATAAAATATACAAATATATATTTTATATAAAGATATATAGATAAAAATATACAAATATATATTTTCGAGTATCCAAACCAGCCCGACAGCGGGCGAAGCCGGCTATTATATTCTGTCATAATAATATCTGTCACGCGGACTAAATGCGATATAAAAATATACTTCTGAAAAATTCGTTAAACTTCCAATAGGACGTCAGATTTTCTTTTTAATTCTCGTGATATTAATCTCGTGATATTAATGATGTGATATTAATCTGCTTTGTGTATATACACATACTCACACTCCTTGTATTATTGAGAAATCTTTGAAAATTTCCGCTTTATTACCACTATGACATCAATCATTTTTATTTCATATTAATCTTTTATTCAATTGGTGAAACTTTTTATTTCATTTTCATTTTTCACGTGAAAATCGTCTGATAGAAAATTAATTATTGTAGAAAGAATTTCATCGTGGATTTTTAATTTTTGGCATCTGCTATAACGAAAAATATTTAAATTTAATAGGAAAAGACTGTTAAGAATTTTGGTATTTTATCTCTATTTATTAACATAATACGAATTTTTCAAATTTTAACATTTTGAGCTCTTTATAGCTGGTATTCAGCTATATACAAAGTTTCAACTCTGTAAGTTACATAGTTTCTGAGAATAGCTCTGTGACAGACAGACAACTGATCGGGAGTAATAGGGTTTCGTGAGATGAACGAAACCCTAAAAAAAAGACACACCTCTCTAATTTTTTTTATTTTTATTTTTTATTTTTTTTGGGAGCGGGCGGGGCGATTACTCAAACTGTTAAAATTTGTTTCGCTACTGTTGAAGAAATATTCATAATTAATACAAAAAAATCATATCATGTATTTCATTTATACTACTTACATGTATACTAAAATAAATACTATCAGAAACATAATATACTAATTAATTTTTCAGCATAGCAGAAATTACGCTGTAAATTACTGAAATACAAAGGATGCGAATTATCACTTTACAACCAACAGAGTGAAAAAATGTCCAGACCGGGGTTCGATCTCGGATCCCTTGGTATAGCGCACCAAGTACTTTACCAAGTAAGCCATCCGAACGACATCAGGTCCGGGTTCGAACCCTGGTCTGGACATTTTTTCTCTCTGTTGGTTGTATGCTGTTTAGTAAAGTGATAATTCATATCCTTTGTATTTCAGAAACATAATATTTTACTTTGTTCACGCACCTGCATAACGAAGTCAGGATCAATTTTTTTCTAAATTAAAAACTTTTTTGTTCTAAACTTTTTTGAAACATTTATATACTCACCAATGCAATTTCTCACCCCTTCAGAAAAAGAGTAAGTTATAAGCTCTTTTTCAGAATTTCCTGGTAAAAATCTTTCTGGATCAAACTTTTCTGGATTAGGAAACATGTCTGGATCCCTGTGTGTTAAGAAAGGAACAAATACGATATTTGTGCCTTTTGGAACTGCGCATTTTCCTAAAATCGAAATAAAATTGTTATGAAGACAAAAGTCCTAATTGAATGGCTATATGCATTAACAATGTATAACTAAATTTATGGCATTTGATATTAGGGTTCGTTGATATATATTAATGGATATATATCATGATATCTATCATGATATATGTACGATATTTATTTTCAAAACATCAAGATTTTTGATATTTTCATATTATTTTATGTTTATTTTCAAAATATCAAGATGTTTGTTATTTTCAATATTTGATATTTATTTTCAAAATATCACTGTGCAAGATAGTTTTGATATTTTTAGTTAAAACTTATAGTTAAAATTTTTAGTTTTGTAAATGAATTTTTCAACTGTTACAGACTGTGTCATTCTGTAGATAAAGAGCATTTCTCTTTGGCAGTGACTTTTCTATATCTAAAGAAAAAAAAACAAAAACCTTATCCAAGCTTTGCTTGAAGTTTTTATTTTTAAATATAGATTACATGGGACTAATAATTATGTGGGATATAACTAATTCAGGACAGATATAGAAAGATAAACTGTCTAATTTAGATAATCAGATTCATACAGCTTCATTAGAAAAGAATTTCTGGTTTTGGTGTTGTTGAGCTTAAATTGCACAACATGTTAGGGAATAAAAAATAAATAAACTTACATTTACGTTTAAATTTTTCAATTATAAAAATCTATTTTGTATTTAATTTTTTGTTTTATAAGTTTCTAATTTCTTAATAGTTGATACTGAATCTTATAGTTTTTTTTTTATAAGTGCACTCTCAAAATAAATTTCGTCCAAAACCGTAAAAAATATAGACAGCAAGTTGCCGGAACACCCCTGTGATTGGAAGAGATTTTTCTGCTATTTGAAGAAATTTCTGTCTTGTGACTGGAGAATTTCAGGAAAATTTGACCTTCGTTTCTTGAATTTTACGTGTTTTGAAGGAAAAATTCATACGTAAAAATTCCGTTTCTAATACGGAAAATTAACATGCAGCACAGTTGCCGGAACATCCATGTGATTTGAAGAAATTGCAGACTTAGATTGAAAAATTTCAGGTATATTTTATGTTAGGTTGGTAAGTTTTACGTATTTTGCGGGAAGCGAATTCAAAGCGGAATTTTTTGTGTTTTAACGAAAAAAGGCAACGGAAAAATTTGTTCAATTCACGGATTTTTTTGAGTGTGTGTATAAAGTAAATTGTTTCTGTTTTGTTGATTAGTTGATCTTCAATTTTGTTGAAAGTCAAAAATAAAAGATAAAAGGAAAAAAAGAGCATTTTTAGTATAATGTTTAAGTTTTCATGTTAAGTTTCTAATTTATATTATGCTTGAAAATATTCATTATTAGCAGTAAGTTGACTATTTTGAAAATATCGGATATATATAGAAAATATCGGATCAATATAAAAATATCGGATATTTTTGATATTTTCGAAAATATCATGATATTTACGAACCCTGATTGATATACAGGATGTTCTCAAACCATCAATTTTAGGGATATAGTTCCAATTGCAAAAAAAATTCTGGCAGTAAAAACAAGATTTTTTCCCCCTCTTATAGTGTCAGAAATCATCGAAAATTATAAATATCGGAACTTGGCAAGTTTTGGGTGTAGAAGAATGAAATTGTTACTGTTTTACTTGTTAAAGCATGTTTCCTAAATATAAATTATAGGACACAAAGACCGTAAAAAAAAAAATAAAAATAAAATAAATAAAAAGATCACTTTATCAAAAATAACAATTTGTATGTAATGGATTTTCACATGATGAATACCAACACTTAAAACATTTTTGCAATTGGAACAATGCCTCTAAAACTAGCATTTTAGAATTATTGGTCAACGATAAGAAAATACACCCTGTATTCTAAAATATTTATCTGAAAGGCATTATCTTCTAACGTGCACACATTAAAATATATTTCCAACCTTCGAGCTGAATTAATTATTTAAAGATGAGGTAGATTTACGTAATTCTAAAATATTTATCTGAAAGGCATTATCTTCTAACGTGCACACATTAAAATATATTTCCAACCTTCGAGCTGAATTAATTATTTAAAGATGAGGTAGATTTACGTAATTCTAAAATATTTATCTGAAAGGCATTATCTTCTAACGTGCACACATTAAAATATATTTCCAACCTTCGAGCTGAATTAATTATTTAAAGATGAGGTAGATTTACGTAATTCTAAAATATTTATCTGAAAGGCATTATCTTCTAACGTGCACACATTAAAATATATTTCCAACCATCGAGCTGAATTAATTATTTAAAGATGAGGTAGATTTACGTAATTTTATGTTTAGTACAATGTGGCTACCTAATCTATTGCAACTCATGGAGTTGTTTTAAAAATGCACTAGGACGCATAGATACACAAAACATTTCACTCTCTCGCGTGGAATATAAAATATGAAAGTAGTTTAAAATGATAAATAGGTGTAATGGCGGATCTAGAGAGTCTTCAAGTACGGGGAGGGGATATATTGCCCGAGCTTCCCAATAGGAGCCGAGATACATGATTTAACCGATCAGAATTCATAGAAAGTTCTCGAACAGAGATGTTGTTCCGTACAACGCATACCTGCTGAAGAAACACAACTGCCACATCAACGTCGATGGTATATCGAGTTGAACACAAAGATAATTTTTTCCCAGCTGGTAAGTATTGAAATGCAAACAAGAACTTTGTTATCAGCTCTCCCATTGGTTAAACATTATTGCGAGTGTCGTCGCATAACTAGTCTTCGCTCTTAACGGGGTACTGTATTAATTATTACAATTACCAACTTACCGCATTGTACATCTTTCACTGTACGTCTTGCATAGATTGGAACAGGTGGATACATGCGGAGTGATTCCTAAGGAGAAAAGAGAGAGTTTAGATAAATTGATTTCATTATTACACTATATTTACATTAAAACGTGAAGAAGAATAATATTTATTAGGTAGCTTTCATTACAAAAAAATAAAAGGCTATCTATTGCAGCCGTTCGGAGGAAAGCAATTCCGGAAAATTTCGGTATATTTTCACCGATCCCCCAGACTCCAAAACCCACCTCCGTTCAAATGTTGATATGTTTAAGCCGGTTTAACCGCAAGCTAATGTTTAACCAATGGGAGAGCTCATAACAAAGTTCTTGTTTGCATTTCAATACTTACCAGCTGGGAAAAATTTATCTTTGCGTTCAACTCGATGTAACATCGGATTATTAATAATAACCGCGGTCATTATTAATAATAACTGGTTATTATTAATAATGACCAGATTAATCATATTGGCCGTAACATATATATTTGATCTATGTCATACGATAGCACTCGTATTTATAAGCCGATTTGGATGTAACCAAGTGTGTGTATTAAGCTCACCAATGTTTCGACCGAGTTCGTTGGCCAGCTTGGTCCGCCATCATGTTTCGAAATGGCGGCCACTAAAATATTTAAAACAAAAAAAATTACGCAAAAAATTAGAAAATAAAATTTATTTTGTTTAAGTGTCAGGCCTTGATACAAGGATTCTGGAGCATTTTTTATTTTGCCTCTATCTTAAAAAATGGTTGAGATAGAGCAGTTTGAAATTCAAGGGTGGCTGACATTTTGAAACAACAACAGATTAAAACAAATCTGGGATTAATTTATGAGTTTTAGTGAGAATGATTTCTCGCAAATTGTCTTTCGTTGTTCTAATCATTTCCCTAAACATACGCATAAAATTAAATTCATATCCGTTTGTGTCAAATTCTTGCCAAGTTTGGTGACATTTGGCGAAATATCGCCATATTTGGCGATTAAAAATAAGTATTCATAAATGAAGTGCACTTGTCTATAGCAGACTAATTTGGCGAATTTCTTATTCAAAGTCAGTATTAACGAATCTTCTGTAATCGGATTCTTTGCATTTTAGCTTACTGTTTTCGAGTAACATTAGCTAAAATTTTAAAACGAAGATATAGGAAAGCTACCTTTTCCTCCCGGTACAGGCCGGAAGGACTTTTTTTAATATCCAAATAAATATATAAAAATACACCAAAATTTTAATGATATTTATTTGGAAAACAACTTTTTGAAACTGTATGCTTCAGAAAATTACAGGATAGAAAATAAACTTTTTATTACATGAATACTGCCTATAAATCCTGGAAATTTTTAATTTCCGTGATTTCAGATTAATTAGTGTTTGATATCTTCAAATTAGGGAAAGATTTTCGGGATCTTGCGTAAATCAAATATTGTAAGATGTTTTACAGTAGTTTTCAATATGAAAAATTAAGCCAGCATTAAAAAAAACAAAAAACCCTTTAAGATTCTTTAAGATAATAGTTTCCTACAATAGGTTATATTCTCTACCATATAATTTCTAAAGTGTTATTTCATTAAATACTATCATACGTAATTAATCCAATGATATCCCATGATAGGTATCGCAGCGCCGGGCGAGACAAAGCCCTGGTGCGTTAAAAGCCCTTCAGAGGCTTGGGTGCGATGGTCGTTTACGCGCGTCGGCGACCCCCGTGGGCTCCTGACGGCGCAGGATAGTATCCCATGATAGGTAATGACTCTAAGTCGCTATGGTGATTATGTCGTGTTTAAGATGGAGTTCTATTATTTCCATACTGCTGAATTTAAAAACCGAATTTGTATACTAAAATGGTTTAATTATAGCAATCTTATAATCTACTGACAGTTTTTTGGATAAATGTTTCTAGAGAAATAGATATTAAATGACAAAAGAGTATAAATATGGATTTCAATTTCTGAAAATTTCAAAGCTGGGCTTAAGTTTTCCATTGGAATTTTCAGTAAATGTCAACAAAAGATAAAATGTTGCTTAAAATGTACTTATTTTATTACGGAAATTAATCATATCGTAATAACAGACGATATAATTCATTTTTTCAGTGAAATAATAACGATGATTTTCTTTTCACATTGTCTTGTATTGGATATTTGCGCATAGTATCATTTTAATGTAACGGAATTTTAATTAATTGATTGTAAAAGTGTACTGAAACTTAATTTCATAAAATAAAATGAATATCTAAAATATGAAAATCTATCTGCACATAAAATAAATTTTGCATTCATGCATTTTTGCATAAGAGTGCAACAGCTATTGCACCAAGATCTGAATATTTATAAAACTACTAGTTATAGTACAAACGTACCCCATTTGTCACGTTTGGAACATTTTCCAACTTATGTTTAATAATTGAATTCATCTTATATGCCTTTCAAGCCGGATTTCTCATAATTAAATTGTCACAGTGAGCCCAATTTTTTTTCGAATTTTTTTTAATTAGCTTATAATTAAATAGCATTCTTTATGAACATTTTAATTAATGCTTTATAATTAAATATTAGTGTCTGGGAACATTTAAAATAAACCCCATGCAAAAATTCACTTTATAGAAGAGGATTTATGTCTAAAACAGTCTGAGCTCTTTTTATAGGATCAAGGGGTAGTTTGATCTTTAAAGTCAATTTTCTCGAAATGGCGATTTTGGTCATCGCGCACACGTTTTCTTAAAAATGTTTGGTTAGAATTTCATGAAATTTTGATTGAATGTATTAAACATACAGATGCACAAAATGACCTATTATTATGTTTCTAAAGTAATAAGTTTAGAATTCATGACTACTTTTTCATTAAAAAAAAGAAAAAAAAACAAAAACTTGATATTTCGAATTTCTGTAAAAAAAAATTTTTTTCTGAGGATCTACATTTTTTTTATCGTAGGTCATTTTGAAAACACATTATATCTGTACTCATTAAAAAAAAAAAAAAAAAAAAAAAAAAAAAAAAAAAAAAGGCTGCTTTTAGCGATTCAAATGTGAGAAAAGCCCCCACCAGTGGCTGAGAGGTTCTGCTCCCTTAGAAAGATTCCACTCCCCCCTAGGGCCTATATCCCTCGTGTAGATAATCGGCCGTCATAAATCAACCAATCAAATGTAAAAAATCATGGTCGCAATGCATGCAAAAATAATTATTTCGTAAAAATTGTATTATATTTTAAAATAAATTAAAAAGCTTTATAAGAGTTACATTTTTTGATAATTTTATTTAATAAAATAAACTTTTATTAATATGTGTTTTAAATTTAATAATTCAAAGTCCATTATCTACGGATTTATGGTAATTCTTAAAGAGGTCCCTTTTTCATGTATTTTGTGAGTTCAAAGGTTATCTGATCCCTTAAGAAAAAAAGGTTATGATATCATACACTCACGCACAGTTTTTTTTTTTTTTTTTTAATCGGATTTAAAAAGGAAAAAAGTCGCCAAATTCAGGGGATTTTTTCCTTTAATGGCAATCTAGCTATTGTATTAAGTTATTGGTTTGAAAAAAAAAAATCGCCAAACAACGGTGCGTGAGTGTAAAGCATCTGTTCCGAAACAAAAAAAAAATGTAAGAGAAAACCCTCAAAAATTTTAATTTTTTAAATAAAATAGTCATATTTTCTAAATTTTTCACATGAGGAACATAATGGTAGGTCATTTTGTGCATCTGTAAGGTTTATATCTTCAGTCAAAATTTCATGAAATTCTTTCCAGTTCTTAGAACGCATGCGCGCAGTGGCCAAAATCACCGTTTTGGGACATTAAATATCAAACTACCCGTTGATTATAAAAAACATGCTCAAATTATTTTCGACGTATCTTTCTTCCTAAAGCGAATTTTTGTATGGGGTTTCGTCTAAAATGTTCCTAAAGAAACGCACTTTAATGTAAACTGTTAAAACAAGTTGGAAATTGTGCGTTAAACGTGACAAATGAGGAGAGTTCGTACTGTAACTAGTTTTACAATGTAAAAAAATCATCGTTATACTTAAATGTTATGAGCGAAATGAGCATGCCTTTTCTCTTATTATGCATGCCCCGTTTACAGATGCGAATTTTTTTTTTCCAAACCAGACAGCGCTGCAAAATTCAGTATGGAAATCTTGCTTTGCGAATGATTATTTCCATGGTTTAATATTTCTATGACTCACAATGAACGAATTTCTTGTGTTTATTTACTTTAATCTAGTGAGATATTAGGCTGTCAACCTAATTTCAAGTGAAGTTATCTTAGAATATATACACTTTTTAATGTAAGTCAGTTCTCAAACAAACAATTGTTTTGAACGATTTTTCTAAAAAATGTAACTTTTAGGCAATTGTATTCGAAAAAATAATTTTGAATAAAGATGGCCGCCTGGCATATGAAAAAAGAAGTGGTTAACCCGTATTTGTTTTCCTCAGTCACATGACTTGCGCCTTTATTATTTAAATTACTTATTGATAGGATTTAATAGAATGAAGAAAACTTTTATTAATATATTTTTAAGTTTTGATTCGATTTTCATAAAATTTGAAAAGACTCGAAAAAATTCTACAAAGATTATATACAGTGTGGTTATAATATAAGTATCTCTATTTAGAGCTGTCTGTAGCTCGAAGGAATGATCCGAATGAAACCAAAATTGGTACACTTACTATTCGAGAAGGGGGGAAAAGAATAGGGCAATAAAAAAAAGGAATTGCAATAATCACCGTGAGTGTGAAATGTAATGTGCAATACAAGAACAAAAAATTAAGGCGTCAAACCGGATGGCACATCTAATTTATTGGGAAATGTCACAATGAACATGGTTACGTTTTTGCATGGTGGTGCCGATCATGTTCAGGTTCCACATAGTCATTGTGCTGGAGGACACAATTCAGGCGGTGCACGACGTGCTCAACTGCGGAATGTGACGCATCAGGAGTGATGTTTCGTACATGTTGTGATATCGGTAAAGTCATTGAGGTTTGCAACACCTCCACGGTACACAATATTACACATTATAGTTCACACTCAAAAGCGCCATCTGTCGGTGATTATTGCAATTAATTTTTTTATTGTTCCATTCTTCTTCCACCCTTCTCGAATAGTAAGTGTACCGATTTTGGTTTCATTCCGGCTATTCCTTCAAGCTACAGACAGCTCCAAATAGAGATACGTATATTATAACCACCCGGTATATTAAATTTCAAACCATTCGGTTGGGTAGTTTTTACGCTGTTTTATAGACGGACAGACAGACGGACGGACCAGACGACAACTATAAGTGCTAAGTATCTATATAATTACGAACGCACTTAAAAGTTGACTTTTTGACACTTTAAAAGGTACCTGACCCCTTAAAATGCTTGTTTCCTTCATGCCATAACTGCAACTTTACCTTTATCACGCACTCCAAATACGTTAGGTTTTCTAGATCATCATATGACAATTCGTCACTGCATCCCATCACGGATTCTACTTCCTCATAGACTTGTTCTTGGACGTCAGGATGGTGCCCTACGAGGAACAGGCTCCACATCAAAGCATAGGCTACCGTGTCATATCCCTGAAATTAAATGAGTAAATTTTTGAAACTGCGTCTAATTTTTTAATTCAATGATGAAACGAGTCGAGGGTTGTCAGAAACACGGGCTGCCAGTTTTTAAATTGCAAAATGATAATAAAGTTTAAGTAATATTTTAATGGAATATAAATTATTAAAAAAGAAATACATGAATTTTTAAATTTTATCAATGAGTAAGAATATGGTTCATAATTATACTACTTTGTTGATAAATAAATAAGCATTATCGTTTTAAACGTCATTTAAAAAAATAAATTTATGCAAAATCGAGTTAAAGATATAAAATCATACAAACTTGGGGTTTGTTTTAATTTATTCGCAGTGTTGAATTCAGACACTTTCTCTGGGAGAAATTTATGTGGCTCCGGGGGGGGGGGGGGCAGTATAGACTTCCGGGGGGATTCCACTTTTTGATCATTGAAAGCAGAAAATCTCAAATCTTCCGGGTGGGACATTTCAATGCTCCGGGGGGATTGTCCCCCCCCCCGGGCCACCCCTTGAATTCAACACTGTTTATTCGGGCCAGGGCAACGCTGGGAGGATCAGCTAGTATATTTATAATTTAACTTTTGGACACCCAGGGCACGATTATAACATGGGCAAACTTCCACTAATATTTTATAATGTAACTAATATATAACCTCCGTCAAAAATGACAGATTGTCGATCTGCGTTCCATTTTCACAAGACTTCATACAAACAAACAGCATGAAGATTTTATTATTGAAAGGTTTGTATTGTAGAAAAGTACATTTTAAAGCCAGTAGATGTCGCCAAAACAATATTGTTCGCAACAGTGTTCGTTTGTTTATATCTGGGATTCCGATGTTTAATCTGGATTTTTAATTAAGAACATAAAAAATTATAATAGGATATGATATACATGTCTTATAGGAAAAATATGCTGAACACACATGATTTCAAGTAGAAGATATTATCATTTAGCTGTCATGTTAGCATAGGTTTTTTATTCATTAAGCCTAACATGGCGTTTAACTACGGTCGATTCGCAGACCAAAGTGGTCTCACCCGGAATGGTTACAGACACTTTCTTGCCTTCGGAATTTATTATAAGTAGATTGTTACTTTAATAATCTCAGAATTTTTGTCAAAAATAAGACGAAAATTTCTTTTTGGAAATATTGATTTAAGTTTGCCCCACCGGTAATCAGACCCTAGGACACCTTTTCATAATATTAAAAAACAAGAAAATTAGTGATGTTCTTATCTAGATCCAAAAGCAAAAAATCTTCAGCAAAAGATAAAATTTTCTTTCGTATAGATTAGCAAACAAATTATCGAACGCAAGTACGAAGTAAAGTGATTAAGTAAGTCACAAAAGATAATTAAATAATAACTTACAATGATATTCACTTCAAAACTATTTCTATTTCTCAACATATTCTTCACCAATATTTATGCACTTATATCACCGTTTTATTAGTGCCCCAAGACCAGCTGCATAACTTTCTTTGGGTTGCTGTTTCCGCCACATTAGAACTTCAAGTTGAACACAGGAGACAGTTCAAAAGTTTGGCTGGCAACTTCTTTAACATCCACCATACAGCTTCGACTTAGCACTTCAATTTTCATCTCTTTAGTCCACTAAAAAACCATCTTGGAAGCAAGATGATGTTCACAGATGATGAAATGGTTCAACTTGAAGTCCTAATGTGGCTGAGACAGCAACCCAAAGAATGTTATGCAGCTGGTGTTGGGGCACTGATAAAACGGTGATATAAGTGCATAAATATTGGTGGAGAATATGTTGAGAAATAAAAGTAGTTTTGAAGTGAATATCTTTGTAAGTTATTATTTAATTATCTTTTGTGACTTACTTAATGGCTTACCCTCGCATTTTTCACCATACGAAACAAAAAGAAAATGGTTCTTCTACCTACTGTTGTGTTTCAAAAACAGTATTGAAGTAAGTCTATATGAGGTTTGTACATGATACAGGAATGAAAATATAATATGCCAAATTCGCTGGGGATTGCTTTTCAATGCAAACTTATATGAGGTAACCTTGCATGAGAATATTAAAATTTCATAATTTTTGTCATTTTATTGTAACTATTAAAAGAAGAACACTATGAAGTTCCGGATTTTTCGTCAATCTTGTTTAAGAGTTACATATTGGCTTTCAAACATGCACATTTCAAAACTAATGTACTGATCATTAAAAGTTTTAGAGGCTCCATCTAATGAAATATGATGTATTATGTATTATGTATGATGTAATATGTATCCTACCTAGAAATCTGTAATTTATATAATTTTAACACTTTAGCTATAGAGGACGCATATGTGGCGCTGCTCAGTCACCCATTTTAAATCCAAAATTACGAATTCATACCGGAAAATTTGAAAGAAGAATTTTTATTTTATTTATTACTAATTGTCTGTCATTCAATAAACCAAATATTGCCTTTAGTATTTTCTGGTGTGAATTACCAATTTATGAATTCAAACAAAATTCCGATAATTTTAACCCAGTAGTGAACGTGTTAAGCCGTTTTCAATAAGGTTTAATTCGAAATTGAATCGGCCATTTCAAAAACCACATAAGTCACAGAATCAGAACTTTTCATAAATTAAAAAAACTGTATTATTCACAAAAAAGCGAATTTTTATGCGGTTTTTTTGGGGCTGATTATAGAGTTTGTAAATATCGAATAATTTTTATAATTTATGAATAATAAAAAGAAGAATAACAGAAAAACTCTCCCTGACTTATGTTGTTCTAGCAAGAAACAAGGTTAGGTGGTATTTAATTTGAACAAAACAGTCATATTAAACATATTTGTAATCAAAATGAATGAAGATAGCACTTGCACAGGAACATTTTTTATGTTTTAATATGGTATTGCATGCAAATGGTAATATGGTAATGTAATGTGGTATCCGCATAAAATCTGATATTGCATGCAAAAACCACTTAAGTCGCTGGACTTTATATCGTTTAAGCAATGAGCGAAAATTAGAATGTATTGTTTGAAGAGGAAATAATACACTGGCTTATGTGGTTATTACCCAGATCATGGCTTTACCTTTTAAAGAAGCATTTGCGACAAAAAAAAAAAAAAGTTTAATTTGGAGAAAACGTGACTTATGTGGTTTTTTAAATAACCGATTCAATTGTGCTTAAAATATGATCAGCACTGCAGTTAGAGGGACCACGTATTCATTAAAAATAAATAAATAAATAAGATTAATTTTACAAAGAGAGAGAGAGAATCTAAATCCAAATTTCTAAAGCGCTAACTAACTTACACCTGCTATCATGCCATTCAATTCTCCTTGCATTTCTTTGTAAGTAAATGTTGGGTCTTTGGCGTGTTGTTCCATGATCGCCTGCCAAAAAGATCGGCGAGAATTTCGGCTGGGGTCATCTACGTCTGTCGCATTTTTTGGCTTCGTGGAAAGATACCACACCTTCATTTTCTCTAATATCTGAAAAAATAATGTATCCCGTTATATATATATGATTGTTATGAAATTGTAACGATATTTTTATTATTTTTTCATAAGAAAAGAATCCCTCTATATTAAAAAAAAAAAAAAAAAAAAGAAGTAACGATTTGGAAATGTGCCAAACGATTTGGAAATGGACCAATGAAAATCTGCGTAGATCTTCCCGTCTTTTCTTTTCTTCTAGAAAATAGGGATTGATGCGCGACATCAATCGGTATCACGAAGCGATTATGCGGGGGGAGGGGGGGAGACCCCCTCCCCCCTAGTAAGGCAAAATAAAAAAGGAGCAGATACAAGACGATTAAACAAGACGAAATTAAATGAGTTAAGAAAGAGAAAGAAAAATCTTGCGTCAAGAATCCTAATCCTATAATCATATCCTAATAATATTATAAATGTGATTGTGTGTGAATGTTTGGCTGAAGAAAACGTCAAGATGGTGGATTTAATGGCCCTGCATCTTTGCATATAGATGGATTATAACCCTGAAATGAACATAGGCTATATTTTGTTTATTTTATTCAAATATTTTTCTTAATACTTTAAAATCTCATTATTTTCACAGAGAATCAATAAACATTTTTTCCATCTGAAGGCACGGCAGTGCCTCCACCAAGTCGAGAGAGCACAGCCGTATAAGCACCCTTTTCTGGAAGCAACTTAGGCCACTTTTGACACCCCCCCCCCCCCACACACACACATATCTCTGCGCTGGAGTTTCCCTAAAACCCGGAACTTCGTTTTTCTAGAGTATTTGGCACGCAGAACCAAAATTTAAAATTACAAGTTTCTGTCTTTTCTAGTTCAGACGATATATGAACTCAAACATTTGATTTTTTGTTACTCACTCACTCACTCATTCCCACGTCATCAAAAAGATTAGGTAGATCACGTAGCCCTAGAAACTTGACATTTGGAAAAAGGATAGTGTTTAGGATACAAAGAAAGAAAAAATTACAAAATCAAGAAAATTTGAAAAAAAAAAAAAAAAAAAAAAATTCGAAAATTCAACAAATTTCATCAAAATTGAAAATTGGAAATATTAAGATCTTGTAGTCTTAGAAACTTAAAATGTGGTGTGAAGGTAGTGTTTAGCATAAAAAAAAAGAAAACATCAAAAACACCAAACAAACCGAAAGATAAAATTGAAAAAATCAAAAAAATTGAAAAAAAAAAAAAAAACGAAAATTTGAAGACAATCCGATTTTGTTGCGCTAGAAACTTCAAATTTGGAATAAGGGTAGTGTTTAGACTACAAAGAAAGAAAAAAATATAAAATCCAGAAAATTCGAAAATTCAATAAATTCCAACAAAATTGAAAATTGAAAATTATACGATCTTGTAGTCGTAAAAACTCAAAATTTGGTGTAAAGGTGGTGTTTAGAATTCAGAAAAAAAAAATAAAATAAAAAAAATAATATCAAAAACACAATAAAAATTGAAAATAAAATCAAAAAATCGAAAAAAAAAATCAAAAGTTTGAAAATAATCCGATTTTGTTGCGCTAGAAACTTGGAATTCGGAATAAAGGTAGTATTTAGAATACAAAATAAGGGAAAATTAAAAAATCCGGAAAATTCCAAAACAAAATTTGAAAAAAATCAAAAATTGAAAATAATTCGATCTTGTTAGAAACTTAAAATGTAGTGTAAAGGTAATATTTACGATTCAAAAAAGAAACTTTTAAAAATTTGTAAAATTCGAAAATAAAATCGAAAAATCGAAATATTTGTAAAAAATCGAAAACAATTCGATTTTGTAGTTCTAGAAACATGAGTTTTAAAATAATTGTCCTATTAGCTAGTACACCGCCCGTAATTGTTTTATGTTTTTTTCCCCGGATTATGCTGTTTTTAGGGTTTCGTTTATCTCACGAAACCCTACTACTCCCGCTCCGTTGTCTGTCGGTCACAGAGCTATTCTCAAAAACTATGTAACTTACAGAGTTGAAACTTTGTGTATAAATCAGAATACCAGCTATAAAGAGCTCAAAATATTAAAATTTGAAAAATTCGTATTATTTTAATAAATAGAAAAATAATTCTAACAGCCTTTTTCTATTAAATTTAAACATTTTTCGTTATAGCAGATGCCAAAAATTAAAAATCCACGATGAAATTCTTTCTACAATAATTAATTTTCTATCAGACGATTTCCACGTGAAAAATGAAAATGAAATAAAAAGTTTCACCAATTGAAAAAAAGATTATTATGAAATAAAATTGATTGACGTCATAGTGGTAATACAACGGAAAGATTTCTGAATAATACAAGGAGTATAAGTATGTGTATGTACACAAAGCAGATTAATATCACGTCATTAGAGAATTAAAAAGAAAATCTGACGTCATATCGGAAGTTTAACGGATTTTTCAAATGTTTCAAAATAATACAAAGCGAGTATCAATATGAGTAATAGAGAATAATATATATATGATATAAATGCTGGACGATTACACCATGAAACATTACTACATTAAAGACGTGAGTATAAAACATCACCAATTATACTGAATTGTGTATACTAAGACTCCTATAATAGGAGCTGACACATATCCATTTTGTTTCGGATTATTCGTGCTCAGTTCAGCATCAATCGACCGCAGCCGGAGTTGGGGTTGCCTAAGACTCGGTTGTGATTGGCTGAACCGGTTCTGATTAGCTTGGTTTTTCGACTGAACTTCAATTTGAGACCCAAATCTGCGAGGATGCGTCAGCCTGTATTATAGGAGCTCTAGTGTATACAAAACGTTTGTATACACCATTCAGTAAATTTGTGATGTTTTATACTCACGTCTTTAATGTAGTAAATATATGAGTTTGAGGAACGTATTGAATCATGATAAAATCCCGATTACGGAAATATTCGCATATTTTAACATTTTGAAGGTGTACAACATGTTTAATTTTGAAATTATTTTTATTTAAATATCGCATTTAGTCCACATGACAGATATTATTATGACAGAATATAATAGCGGACTTCGCCCGCTATTGGGCCCAAAAGCAGAATACTTTGCAATGTTCTGCAACAAACTTCAGTTGATAAAAAATGTTCTGCGGGAATAAAAAATAAAGACACGGGGATATTTTCTTATATATGAAGAAGTGCAATTGCATCTTTTATAGAAATGCAAAAGCCATTTTGTAAAATGCTGACATACACACACGAAAGAAAGTAATGGCGAATTTTGCGATTTTTCCTGATCGAATAATGAATTTTGTGGTATCTTCCGACAATCGATTGATGATTTTTGCAATATTGCAGATTTTTTCCCATGTCAACTGGCGAATTTCACTTTTTTTTTTCCTCGGACCCAATTATCGAATTTTATAATATTTTTTTTCCTGCAACTGATTGAAGAATTTCGAGATACTTTCAACAATTCACTGACGAATTTTGGGTTTTTTAACTTCAACTGAGGCGAATTTTGCAATATTTTTCTTGGATCGAATAGCGAAATTCATAGTTTTTTTCATGGAACTGATCCACGAATTTCGTGATTTTTACTGACGACTGATTGGCAAATATTCCAGCTTTTTCTTGCGAGAGATTGGAAAAAACTGTGTATTTTTTACCACGACTGATGGAAAAATTTCGTCATTTCCCTGACGATTTAATTTTTTTTACACAAATTTCATTACATTTTCTTTTTATCGATTGACAATTTTTTACTGTTTTTCTTGCGAGTGATTGGATCGACGAATTTCCAGTTTTTTCCAACGATCCACTAAAAGATTTCTTAATTTTTTAGCCGCAACCGATAGTCCAATTTTGCGATATTTATTTACTTTCTACCGATTGGCAAACTTTGTCATTTTTTATGACTAATTGGCAAAAATTGGGATTTTTTCCATGACTGATCGACGAATTTCCGATTTTTTTCGCACGTTAACACTGACTTATTTCTTGCATAGTTTTAATAGCAACCGATTGCCGAATTCTGTGACATTTTCTTTCTACTGACTGGCTAATTGTTTTTGCTTTTTCTTGCGAACGATTGGTAAAAATCACGCTTTTTTCTGTGACGGATCGACCAATTTCTCGTTTTAACCACGACAGATCAGTGAATTTTGCGATATTTTCTGTCTGTTGATTGGAAAACTTTGTCGCTTTTTTGCAATCTATTGGCCAATTCTTGAATTTTTTCATGACTGATTGATGAATTTTCTATTTTTTCCAACAAACCACTGACAAATTTCGCGTTTTTTTTTCTTTATTATTATTATTTTTTTTTTTAACCTGTGACCGATTTTAAAATTTCGCGATATTTTTCTTGTATTCCAGTAGACAAATTTTTGTAACTTTTTCTTGAGACCAATTGGAGAAGATCGTGAGCTTTCCCCTCTAATGTTCGATGAATTTCGCAGTTTCTTCCTAATTTCGCGAATTTTTAACAACGACCGAAATTCAAATTTTGCAATTTTTTTCCTTGCACCGCAGCCAAATTTTGAGGCCTTTTTCTTCCGACCGATTAAAGAAAATCGTGGGTTTTGTTGCAGTTTCTTCCGGCAATGCGCTGGCGAATTTTGCGGTGTTTTTTACCTGCAACCGATTGGCGAAAATCGTGGATGTTTTTCCGTGACTATTCATCAAATTTTGCATGTTTTTGCACAACAGGCTAAGGAATTTCATAATTTGTTCTCCATGATTGACTATCGTACTGCGCAAGATTTTTACGACCCATTGATGAATTCCGCAATCTTTTTAAATGAACGATTAAAGAATTTTGATATTTTTTTCCCCGGTCATTGAGTGACGAATTTCACGATTTTCCTTCGATTGAATGGTTATTATTTTTTAAATGATAATTTGAAATGTTCTGCGACGTACCTCCCACTTTTAAGCATATTCTGCTTTGTGGCTATCGTTCTGGTTTAGATATTCGAAAAAACGAGAAAAATAGACCGGTAAATTGTTACTTTATAAAAAACATGACTTTTTTTTGTTCTTTTTGAAAATGAAATTTATTTGGATTTATTAAAGAAAGGATAAAGTGTTTTGAAAGGAATATTAAACGAAACCCTTTGAGCGATTTTCGATCACACTTACCCACTTGTTTCTTTTGTTTACGAATTTCGGTATAGAAAAGTTCCGCTATAGACCGGCTACTTTTTGGGGTGTTCCTTTATAGACATGTTTGTTTTCTTTCACAGGTTATACTCTATTTAATTTGCATATGAAATATGGATTGTTAAATGATGTTAGCACCAAAAAAATCTTTACAGCTCCCTCTCTCCTCTCGACATTATTGGCTGGTTATGGCTTGATAGACCTTTCTAAATAAAATCATGGTGACTCTAAGATTATCTTGATTTATCTTTAAGTTGAACCTAAATGATCCTAAGAAGACGGATCAAAGAATTACTATATTGGTATGACAATCAGGTAACTTAGAAGTAAAATCGAAAAATCCATAAATTTATAAAAAGTTGAAGGTTTGAATATAATTCGAATTTGTAGTCCTACCAGCTTGACATTTGGCAGAAAGGTAGGGTTTAGGATACAAAATAAGAAAAAATTTAAAAATCCGAAAAAAAAAAAACTTTGAAAAATCAAATATAGTTTGATATATTGAAAATTTCCGAAAATTTTAATTTTAGCTTTTTTTTTTTTTTTTTTTTATCCTAAACAGTGCTTTTGTGCTAAATATCAAGTATCTAGGCTGGAGTAATATCTCAGATGGATAGCACCTTTCCTGGAAGCTGTTGAGAGTACTTTTGACTCTCCCCTCCCATAACTTAGTATTTGCTAGTTACCTGAAATTCCTTTAAGGTAACTTCGTTGAAAATCAGTGGATGATCTCCAAAAAGAGCCCAAAATCAAGAAAAGAAGGGTTACTTACAAAAAGAAGTGAAATCTCATCAAAAAGTCACCTGTAAAAAATGCAGCCAAGTCTCGTTACTCATTTACCGTAAAAAGTACTGAGATCGTATAAAGCCAAGTTTAACTATCTCATTAACTCTGAAATGTTCATTCACAAATCACTCCTAGTCTCTACATCTTTCGTTAATTATTATTTTGTGACTTGGCAATTACGTAGCACGAGAATGTGATGTATATAGTTAGTCTTAATCAAATAATACTATAACATATTAAGGTGTAATAACTTAACTGTGCGTATATAATTTGCCTTAATTAAATTATCCCATCCCATCCCATAACATAGTAAGCTGTAATAACTTCCCTGTGCTGCGTAATTGCCAAGTCACAAAATAATAATTAACTAAAGATGTAGAGACTAGGAGTGATTTGTGAATGAAAATTTCAGAGTTAATAAGACAGTTAAACTTGGCTTTATACGATCTCAGTACTTTTTACGGTAAATGAGTTACGAGACTTTGCTGCATTTTTTACAGGTAACTTTTTGATGAGATAAAATTTAACCATTTTATTTTATTGTTGCTAGGGCTTTAATCGCCGCCAATAAATAAAAACGCGGAAAATTAATTTTCCTTAACAATTAATTTTCAATTGAACGATTTTCATGGGAAAAATGAAAATTAAAAAGTCCTTCCGGCCTGTACCGGAAGAAAAGATAGCTTTCCTATATCTTAGTTTTAAAATTTTAGCTAATGTAACTCGAAAACAGCAAGCTAAAATGCAAAGAAACCGTTTACAAAAGATTCGTTAATACTGAATTTGAATAAGAAATTTGCCAAATTATTGAGCTATAGCCAAGTTGGCTTCATTTATGAAGACTTATTTCGGTCGCCAAATAGGGCGATATTTCATCAAATGTCGCCAAGTTTGGCGTAAATTTGGCGCTAACGGATATGAATATATATTTTTATGCGTATGATGGGAAAATGATTACAACAATGAAAGATAATAATTTGCGAGAAGTCGCGTTCATTAAAACTTATGAATTAATCGTTGGATTTTTATAAGGTGCTATCTTGTTTCAAAATGTCTGCCACCCTAGAATTTCAAACTGCTGTATCTCAGCCGTTTTTAGGTAGCTTTCAATACAAAAAGTATAAAGCTACCTATTGCAGCCGTTCGGAGGAAAGCAGTTCCGGAAAATTTCGATATATTTTCACCGATCAAGACTCCCAGACCCCAAAACCACCCTCCGTTCAAATGTTGATTTATATATATATATATATATATATATATGACCTATGTCATACGATAGCGCTCGTATTTATGAATCAATTTCGATGAAACCAATTGTTTGTATTAAGCTCACCAATGACTCGACCGAGTTCGTTGGCCAGCTTGGTCCGCCATTTTGTTTCAAGATGGCGGCCATTTAAAAATTTAAAACTAAAGTAAATATACAAAAAAGTTAAAAATTCAAATTTATTTTTAAATTACGTTTTAAGCCTTGATACAAGGATTCCAGAGCATTTTTTGGTTTACCTCTATCTTAAAAAATGGCTGAGATAGAGCAGTTTGAAATTCTAGGGTGGCTGACATTTTGAAACAAAACAGCACATTAACGCGATTACTCGCAAATTATTTTCTTTCATTGTTGCAATAATTTTCCCAATCATACGCATAAAACTATATATTCATATCCGTTAGCGCCAAAATTGGCGACATTTGGCAAAATATCGCCAAATTTGGCAACCAAAATAAGTCTTCATAAATGAAGCCAATTTGGCTATTGCTCAATAATTTGGCGAATTTCTTATTCAAATTCAGCATTAACGAATCTTTTGTAAACGTTTCTTTGCATTTTAACTTGCTGTTTTCGTGTAACATTAGCTAAAATTTTAAAACGAAGATATAGGAAAGCTACCTTTTCCTCCCGGTACAGGCCGGAAGGCCTTTTTTGTATTGAAAGCTACCTAAAAGGATTCAAAAGAATAAGATGAATTTCCGTGATACTTGACACTAAAATATGGAGCATTTGTTATTAGAAATGAAGTATGAATATCGGCTACGTTGAGAAGAGTTTTTTTTTGTTGTCAAAAACTGCGTTATAATTAGAAAGAAAAATGAACAATAATCATATTATTAAGAAAAGAATTCGCTTGAACCATGGAACCACAGAGTAAGGAAATTTAAACAGAGTCCCATCTTCCGCCTGAAAAGAGAGACTGCAGCGGATGACTTAAAAACTAAATAATCGCTTTGGCGATTTTTATCTTCGTAATTTCCCTTTAATTGTAACCCTATTCTGCTTGGCGCTTTTTGCTGTTGTCATGTGCAAATTTTCGGCGTTCGCTATTTGATTTTTGAATCTTGATTAATATTCATTATTAAAATTATTCTTTGAAGATCAAATAGGTCATTATAATTCTTCAAAATGCTACGAAGATATACGTTTATTGTTTGTAAGAACAAGAGTAAAAAGTTATTTTTTAGTCCCAAGGATCGGTAAGTTAGGATTTATTTTCATGTGTTATTTTTGTTCTTTTTTAGGTCATAATGCTTTTCTATGGGGATGCAGACGATTTTCCAAATTTCATTTTTATCTGAAATGAAAATGATACATTTGCATAATGGATTTAGACGTAAAATTATGAATGCTAAATTTTCGATATGGATTTCCAATATTTTCAAATATTTGCCGATAAATTTAATATAAATTAGAAATTAATTGCTTAAAATATTTGAAAATGTTTTTGCATCTGTTCGGGAAACATAAACGTCTTATTTTCATATTTTTTACAATTTTTAAACGTGTTTATTTTTACTTTCCACTTTAGTTTATTCGCTGCTTAGTAACCGTATTTCAAAGAGTATATAAAATAATAAAATTCAAGGAACTCGCATTATTTTGGTGAAATATCTTTTTATTTATTTATTTTTAAAATCAAAACGAATGTAAATTTAATGAGACTACGGTGGGATGAATACCTGTTTATTTAAAAAAAAAAAATAAAAGAATAAGCAATTCATTAGAATTTCAGAATATCATTGTATAACACTGTTTAATTTAATGATTCCAATTTCTGGAACATTTTACATGTTTATAAATATGCATGCAATTGAAAAAATAATAATTGCGGATTGTACGATGTTAAATGATTTGAAAATGAGGTTTAGAAAACAAGCAGCAACAAGCTATCGCCGTTTTTTCCCCCTTCCCTCATTTGTCGCCAAGAAAGCGATATATCGCCGTATTAGCAACCATGCTTCTGTTATGGCCGTAGTTTCCGCGTCATCCGCAGATATCACTACTGTCTATGTGTAATCCCATGTTAAAGAAGTTACCATTGCAGTGTATGAGAATTGATTCTCTGTTTAAATCTCCTTACTCTGTGCATGGAACTATGGAAAGGATCCTCCTTGGCTTGGATAAATATGACGTCATAAATGAAACATTTATTTTCAAATATTCGTAATAATACAAGGAGCATGAATATCAGTGTATAATGAAAGTAGATATATAGATAATAAATGTCATATTTGAGATGAAAAAATTTAATATTTTTTATCGATACTGATTAATAATAAGCTTGAATATCAGTTACATACAGATGTGAGTTTTCTGCTAAAATTTACGTCATGATTGCCAGAAAAAGAAAAGTAACAAGAATTACTTCATTAACCCTTTCCGGCACAGTGGTCCCACTCCGGGAACACTTACTTTTAATTCCAAACTTGCATACGGCACCAAGAATATTTTAATAATTTTTTTTCTATAATGAAAGCTTAAAATAAGGAGTTCATATTTTCTAAAAAAGTCGTTTGTAAATTCCGGTGTCAGTCAGCAAATTCTCATTTTACGATTAGATTTTGTCTGTGCCGGAAAGGGTTAAAAAGAGATTTCTCTGAGGAAAAAGAGACGTCACATCTATACTAATAAAAGAAAGTTTCGCTCTGTGTGTGTGTGTGTGTGTGTGTCTGTTGGCGATGGCTAGCGAAATCTAGCCCACCTAGAAGTCTGGAAATTTAGGTATGGATAGTCCAAGGTCTGGCCATGTGCACCTGAGCCTCAGAATTTTAATATTTTGATAATTAGCCTAGATATTAATTAGATTCTCATTAACCATCGCTTCTAAAATATCATCTTTTAAATCAAAATGGCGAAAGAAGCGGACAGGTGCATTGGATTTGCAACCGGAAATGAACGAATTCTAAATTATTTTACTAATTAGCGAATTTTAAGAAAACTAATTAAGATATCAACTTGAAAATTTCTGAGCATATGTAAAAAAAAATTCTGCATCCGTCTATGCAATTTCGGCCGGTAATTTTTCTTATTTTATGCAAAAAACTGCTAAAAATCTGCTGGCGCCAGTGAAAACGATCCGAGAAATTTTCAGACAGTATCGGCTTTCATTAAAAATTGAATTACAAAGAGATCTGTTTCTCTGGCCGATCCCTCTCATTCAGTTTGCGAAAATGAAAGGAAATAATTGCCAAATTTTACTAATGAACAAATATTTAGGTAACTCATTAAGATATAGATTTGAAATTGAGGTCGGGAAGGGGTGTCATCTGCCGGCTATTTTAGCGTAGCGTCTTCGTTATGTTCTAATTATCAGGAAAATGTAATTCTTTTTTTAATGATCGCATTAATGTACGTGACGGTGGTTCTCTAGAACAAATTATTCATTGTATTTGCGCGTATGGGGAGGGAGAGGGTTAACGCCTTTCTCTGAGATTGTAATTATCTCGGGCCCGGGCAACGCCGGGCGGGTTAGCTAGTTTGAAATAAAACGGGAATTTTCAGATATGTTTTAAAAGAAGCGTGGCTCAATTTCATACATTAATAATACAAGGATCAGTAAGTATAGAAAGTAGATGAGTTTCACGCCATATTTAAAATGAAAAATTGAAATATTTTATAAGCATGAATATCAGTTACATACAAAGTTTTCTGCCAAAAATCACACCACGATTATTAGGAAAAGGAAAAAGAACACGAATCTATTATTAGTAAATTAAAATGTGACCGTCTGTTTGTATTTCACGCAACTACTCCTCTTAGAATATCGAACGCAACGCGATTTACTTAGCACTGGTTATCATTAATCCGAAAATGTCATATAAACGCTCAGAATTTAAAAATTGGATTTAGATTCTGAGATATTAGTTTTTTATTGGTAAATTTAACTGAAGTTTCTCTAAAAACGGCAACTAAATGACTCCATTTTTGGTGAATAAAAAATGAGAAATAAAAAGGATTAATATATTTTTTACGCCATTTTCTCATTAAAACTGAAAAAAACTATTCATTTTCAATGTGAATTTGTGAATAGATGGTGAAAAAAAAAGATATCAGATAAATTTCCGAAAAATAAAAACATATTTTCGCATATTCAAACTTCATGAATCAGTTTATTCTGGAAAACAAAAATCGTCTGCCAACATATAGTCATTAGAAATCAGGATTTTTTTCAGCTATAGATAAAATCAAGGAAGCAAAATTAAGCTCCTTTCATTTAAGTGTAGAATTATTGCTCCCTATTCACAAGAATTCAATTTAAATAAAAAGCATATACTATTTCCAATTAAATATTTTTTAAGGAGGGCTGTTAAAACGTTTCACAAAGGTGTTAAAAATAAAATGGTTTATCAGGTAAAATTGACATTATTTTTTATCCAATTCGTCGATTTCCATGATTTTATTTGGCCCTCCTTCTTCCATTGGTTACAGTTTCATTTTAGCGATTATTGGGCACAAAATGTAACTATTTAAAAACTGAGCTATGTCAAAGCCCTTATAACAAAGATTTACCATATTGTCTCCTATGAAATGCGATAAAGAGTTAGTTAATTTATTTACGTTTTTTATTATCGGGAGTGAAATATTTTACTTAATTAATGCATTTATTCTTCTTTTAATGTTCGAGAACGAAGTCACGGGTAACAGCTAGTAGATTATAAAGTACCTCCCAAAACATTCAGAACTATTGTTTTGTGAATATGTAACAAAATTTCACCGTTTAATAAGGTCAAAATAAACATTTTGGAAAACGCATAACATATTTGAAAACCCAATTTCACCAATTCCTATAGTCGGAAAAATATCAGAATTGTTTTTTGGATAGCTCTGTATATGATAGCTAGATTTGTATATATGTTACGGTTAATATGATTAATCCGGTCATTATTAATAATAACCGGTTATTATTAAATCGTCAATATACCTGAAAGCCAGAAAATTAACATCGCTAATAACACTACAAAATTGAAATTCAGAAAAAAATAAAAATAAGTTAGCTGCCGTTGAAGAGTAATTTGTACCCATACCTATCCCATTATTCTGTAAATAATGGGTTTGCCCTTCAAAATATCCTGAAAAACACTTCTCGTAATTATTTTTCTTAAAAATCTTTTTAGTTCTCAATTCTTAAATTCCTATATTTTATTCTATTTAGAATTATCCTTTTGTACCATTTTTTTAAAAAATTTCATTCTACAAATCTGCTCGCGCGCTTTTTTTTCTCGGTTCTTTAGCGATCCAAAATTCTGCTGCCTTAAAAATAAAGTTCCGACATAACCAAGCTCTCGGATTCGTTAATTCCTCTTGCCGCACTGGCGTAGAAAAATCTACGTGTGTGTTATGAAACATGAAACTTGAGTTCTGGAGCTAGAAATTCTGAGATATTATCTTGTCTAAATAGTCCATTGTTACCTTTAAGCGAGACAATATGAATTCTTTTGAAATATGCTTTGGAATCTACATATTTAAGATAAAAACCGCATTCTGTCAAAGTTTCCACACGAATATCGTCTCTTTGCACATGCGCCAACGTTTTTTGAAGGCTTCTCCCTTCAGAAAGGGTAAATTTGCGTCAAAAAATGAAAAATTAAAATGTACTAATTTTAAGTTAAACGTGTTATCAAGTAATTTAATGTTATTTTGTAATCATATCTGGACTTGCTTTTTCTGATTCTTTATTTTTTTTCCTTTGATTAAATTTTTTTAATCGTTTTAAAATTATTTCCTTTTTTTTAATTCTTTAATCATTAGATTAAAATATTCACTCCTAATACAATAATATTTGTTCACAACAATGTCATTTAAGTGTAATTATTATTGTTAACAATTTAATTGTAGTTATTATTAGAACAATCTCTCCTACCCATGTGCGCAATCACACCAACCCTGTAAAGACAGATTGCGCAAAATAACTTTCTTGGTTTTATTAGAATTGTTCTATTAAATTACAACATAACAGCAAAATAGCAATGGAAATGCATACAAAACAAATTAAGTAAAAATTATTCATGGATAGTTTAGCAAAAAAAAAAATAATATTTAGATTTTTTATTGTTATTCTTTCGAACTGTGCGCAGACTAACCTAGTTTTACCTTATTATTATGCAGAATTAATATATATTTCTTCAATGATTTCATTTCTTTTTTTCTGTAAAATCTCAATGACTATCGGCCAGAACAACTAAAATTTGGAATGGGACTGAGTAACTTCGATCTGATATAGCTATCTGATGTTTGTAGCGGGGTAAATTTCTAAATATTGTCACACGTATATATAAAGTAAAAATGCATAAAAAACATTCATTGTCTTAAATAAATGTATTTTACCGGTTGGAAAAGTTTAAAGTCCTTTTCAAAGGACTTCAGAAACCGACGTCCTTTAGCAGAGAGAATCAAAAGACATCTTGGATGCAACCATGGTTTCAATATTCTATGTGCTATCATGTCTGATGAACTGTAATACGAAAAGGATGATGCAAACTAACATTTTAAATTAAATTAAAGTATAATAGTACAAATAAGTTAAAAAAAATAATAATAACTCTTTTACCAACATTCTATGTAGACCGGGAGGCGGCAGCACAGAAATCATCTCATCGAGTTCACGGCTGAAATTCCAGAATTAGTTAAAACTTGATTCGCATATTAAAACGCAATCGGTCTGCCAAGTCATATCTTGGTGGAAAACACCCGAAAACCCGATTTTAGAGGTTGGCTCGTAGGTTTACAGTTGTGTGTTCCTGCTCCCGTCCTCCATGTTTTCATATCTTTGGGTGCAGGAAAACACAATGGTAAACCTACGAGTCAACCGCTAAAATCGGGTTTTAAGGTGTTTTACACCAAGATATGACTTGGCAGACCGATTGCGTTTTAATATGCGAATCGAGTTTTAATTAATTCTGGAATTTCAGCCGTAAACTCGATGACGTGACTGTCTGTGCTGCCGCCTCCCGGTCTAATGTTTATTTTGATTAAAAAAAAAACACATTTAAGTTTGTGACTGCAATTTGCGGATTTTCCAAAAATACATTTTAGTAAAATTAATAAATACATTATTATAAAATTGCGTTAAAATACATTAATTTGGTGCGAACACCGAACTCGATTATGGAAAATTCCTCGCTTTTCTTTACCCTTGGTAGAAAGTTCAAGCTAGTAAATTTATTTAAAAAAAAATTACATTTTTTGCTCTGTTTTTGTTTTTAAAGATATTACAACAGGGAAAAAAAAAAGTCATTTAAATTACCTTTTAGAATTTCTAAATTGATTTCTAAATTGATTCAATGTAAAATCATAATTTAATTAATATGAAATTATTAATTAATTAAAGTGTATATATATTTTAAATATATTACACTAATAATTATTTTCACTACCTATTAAAACAGACAAATTAAAATACATCAAAGAGCTGTGCACACGTCCAAAAGCTTCAAAAACTACTTTTAGAATTATACTAAAACTAGTCAATATGTTAAAAGTTAAAATATTTTCACCTCTTTTTCCCGAGGCATCTTAAGTAAATAATGCCAATTTAAAAAATAAATTAATTTTTAAATGCTTGAAATTTAAGTATAAGTTCAAGATACATCAAATTTACATCATTATCAGTTTTGTTTGTTATTTTTGAAGCAATATGTTTTCTACAACCTTGCAGGGAGTGGATACCAGGCGAAAAAGTTTTTTTTACTTTTTTTTTTTTAAATTTAAACTTTTTAAAAATAATTAAATATGAATTGTACAACATTGAAATAATTATGTTAAATCAAACATATATTGACCTATTAGGGGAAAAATTTCATTTTATTGTGTGTTATATGAAATCAGAAATAAATTAAAATGTGACATGATGCAAACTTGCATCTTCGGAGGAAAAGTAAGACTCCTGAGACCACTTAAAATAAATAATAATATATGTACACAAACATTGCCTAAGAGTATCAGATATGCCATTCAATTAATAATTTACTTTTGTTCATATTGTGTTGCGTTTTCCTACACGTTTTTTTTCAAAATAACAATGAATGTATACAAACATTGCCTAAGAGTATCAGACATGTACTATTCAGTTTGCAATTTACTATTGTTCATATTGTGTTGCTTTTTTTCACACTTTTTCTCATATATGTACACAAACATTGCTAAGAGTATCAGGTATACCATACAATTACTAATTCACTGTTGTTCATATTGTGTTGCTTTTTTCTACACTTTTTCTCAAAATAATTTTGTATGTATACAAACACTGCCTAAGAGTATCAGACATGCCATTCAATTGGTAATTTACTTTTGTTCATATTGTGTTGCTATTTCCTACACTTAAAAAAATAATAACAGTATATGTACACAAACATTGCCTAAGACCCTAAGTCTATCAGATATGCATGCCATTCAATTAATAATTTACTTTTGTTCATATTGTGTAGCTTTTTTCTACAAGTTTTTTCAAAATAACAATGAATGTATACAAACATAGCCTAAGAGTATCAGACATGTACCATTCAGTTTGCAATTTACTATTGTTCATATTGCATTGCTTTTTTTCACACTTTTTCTCCTATATGTACACAAACATTGCCTAAGAGTATCAGATATGCATGCCATTCAATTAATAATTTACTTTTGTTCATATTGTGTTGCTTTTTTCTACACGTTTTTTCAAAATAACAATGAATGTTTACAAACATAGCCTAAGAGTATCAGACATGTATCATTCAGTTTACAATTTACTATTGTTCATATTACATTGCTTTTTTTTCACACTTTTTCTCATATATGTACACAAACATTGCTAAGAGTATCAGGTATACCATACAATTACTAATTCACTGTTGTTCATATTGTGTTGCTTTTTTCTACACTTTTTCTCAAAATAATTTTGTATGTATACAAACACTGCCTAAGAGTATCAGACATGCCATTCAATTGGTAATTTACTTTTGTTCATATTGTGTTGCTATTTCCTACACTTAAAAAAATAATAACAGTATATGTACACAAACATTGCCTAAGACCCTAAGTCTATCAGATATGCATGCCATTCAATTAATAATTTACTTTTGTTCATATTGTGTAGCTTTTTTCTACAAGTTTTTTTCAAAATAACAATGAATGTATACAAACATAGCCTAAGAGTATCAGACATGTACCATTCAGTTTGCAATTTACTATTGTTAATATTGCGTTGCTTTTTTTCACACTTTTTCTCCTATATGTACACAAACATTGCCTAAGAGTATCAGATATGCATGCCATTCAATTAATAATTTACTTTTGTTCATATTGTGTTGCTTTTTTCTACACGTTTTTTCAAAATAACAATGAATGTTTACAAACATAGCCTAAGAGTATCAGACATGTACCATTCAGTTTGCAATTTACTATTGTTCATATTGCATTGCTTTTTTTCACACTTTTTCTCCTATATGTACACAAACATTGCCTAAGAGTATCAGATATGCATGCCATTCAATTAATAATTTACTTTTGTTCATATTGTGTTGCTTTTTTCTACACGTTTTTTCAAAATAACAATGAATGTTTACAAACATAGCCTAAGAGTATCAGACATGTACCATTCAGTTTACAATTTACTATTGTTCATATTACATTGCTTTTTTTCACACTTTTTCTCCTATATGTACACAAATATTGCCTAAGAGTATCAGGTATACCATTAAATTATTGTTCATATTGTGTTGCTTTCTTCTACACTTTTTCGCAAAATAATTTTGTATGTATACAAACACTGCCTAAGAGTATCAGAGATGCCATTTAGTTAGTAATTTACTATTGTTCTTATTTTGCAGCCTTTTCCTCACTTTTCTCAAATAATAATGCATGTTTATAAACGTTGCCTAAGTGTATCAGATATGCCACTCTGTTAGTAATTTACTTCTCTCCATAATGCGTTGCTTTCTTTTTCAGTTAATATTAATAAAATAATTTGCTCAGCTGTAAATTTTCAAAAATGTGTACAAGAAAGAAATTTTTTGCATTATTAAATTGGAAAGTAAACTTTTCATAGTCTTATGGTTGATTATTTTTTTAATTATTCACATGTAGGGGAGACTTGGGAGACTTGATCCCTTTTTCAGTTTTTAATTTTTAATTTGAAAAAAAAAAATTAAAAATGTTTCCAGTTATTATTAAAGGGTCATGTGTCTTTAATATTGTAGTATTTTTATTATTTTTGAAAAACCATTTTTAAAATAAATATAAATTAATTTCCAAAACAGAAAAAAAGATCAAGTCTCCCCAATTAGAGGGAGACTTGATCCTTTTCCAAGGGAGACTTGATCCTTGAAACAGATGCATTGAAATGATTCAAATTAAGTTGTAGAAATCAAATTTATTGTTGACTAACATGTAAAAAAGGGAGAAAAACACAAAACAAACTCTACATTTGATAAAAATCACTGTTTCCCATATGAATGATTATTATTGCTAAAATTTATAATCAAAAAACATTTTCAAAGCTTTAAAAAACAAACGTAAATGTTAAAATTGTTGCCCAGTCATGCTTGGTGTACCAAGGTACTTTTTTGACAATGCTCGTCATTGCCCACAACACTAATGTTAACATTTTCTGGATAAATAAGTTGGTCGGAATTAAGTTCTCCTTTTCTTAGAAAATTGATTTTGCATTCAGATGATGAAATCTTCCTTACAATTTTTCGAAATGACTAATTTTCTTCTTTCCTAGAAATCGCACAATGACAAAGTCATTTACATCAATTGACAAATTTTGTGGATTTTCGATCATTTCATCAGAATGTTCATCAAGTCAATCTGTCTTGGTTGAATTATGAACACTACAACTGCTCTCACTTTCTGAAAATTCGGGGATTTCATTTTGAGTGTTTTTACTTTTCTTTCTTGAGATGAAATGAGTTTTTCTTGATTTATGTTTTTTATTCAGCTGGCGATCTTGTATTTCTTCTTCAATCTGTCTTTTAGTTGCTGTGCTTGTCAAAATTTTTGAAGATTCTTTATTTTCCCGTTTTGGGTAATTAAAATTTAGGGAAAGCTTATATGTCTCCTGGAGTCACTATGTTTGTTTTAACTGTAATTGTATTACTGCTTGTTGGGGTTAATGGTTGATCTTTGACAAAAGATGATAAAAAATCATCTTCAGAAAAAATATTCCTGTTTAAGGGATATATGACAGTGATTTTAAATCCAAGATAATCATAGTCTAACTAATATTGATATTGTCTAAATGCGATTTGCAAGTGACAATTAGGAGTAAGGGTTAATAAAATTAAACATTAATTTAGCTTAACTTTGGGGACACTTGATTCCCAGGATCAAGTCTCCCCATACAATGGGGATCATGTGTCCCTAATGAAGAAATTTTGCGCCCCCCCCCCCTCCCCAATAAAAAAATAACCAAATTTCCGGCTTATACTGGAGGAAAAGGTAGCTTTCCTCTTCCTTGTTTTTAAGAATTAAACGAATTTTACTCAAACACACGAAGGTAAAATGCGTGGAACACGATTATAGAAGATTCCTAATTTTCGTCAATATTTGGTGACTTTGAAAAATTGTCAGCTATCACGAATTTATGACGACATTTTCATTCATGACATATTTTCATTTATGGTGACCTACTTTTATCTCCAAGATGTTTAGCTATGTAGCTATTATGTAGTTTTGAGAGTATCACAGTAGTAACAATGATTACAACAATGAAAGTATATTATTTGCTCGAAATCTCGTTTGCGAAAATTCCTAAATAAAACCTGCTGCCTTGTTTCATTTACAAGGTGCGTACACTCTTTAAAAATTACAAGGAGTTTCATATATCTAAGTGATAAAACTGCAACAAATATTTTTCAATTGACTCCTGTTTTTTTTTTTTTTTTTTTTTTTGAAATTCTTAAGGTGTATTTCGTAAAATTAAAAATACGATATAGGTAGTTTTTTTTTTCTAAAAACAAAAAGGTTAAGTAAAATGTCTTTTGTATTTTATTTTAAAATTTGTCATGATATTTTAACTAATTAACATTTGTCATGACATTTTAACTAATAGAAAATGTGATCTTTACAGTTACATAAAGTAGATTTGTAAGAAAAGTATGAAAGAAAAACTTTGCGAAAAGTTTATAATTATACAAAAGTGTGGTTTTGAAATTTTCTTTAAAAGATTTTCAATGAAATATTTTTAACACAAAATGAATTTTACCTAAAGAATTACTTCTTGCTTGATTAAATCATAAAACTTTCACAAAACCATTTAATAATATCAATAAAAACTGCATCTTAAAACTTACATCGTTTACCTTATTTGCAAACTTTTATTACCGTAAAATTTTTACTTTGATTAGCCAAAGAGAAAGAGATATATTTGTCCATTCAGATTTAATTATGTTATTTTATGTCTCTTTTGCTTTCTTTTAATCATGATGGCTAATCCTGGTTTGAAAAGCAATCTAAAAAACTATTTACAAACTTTATGAACTTGTTGTTTAAAAGTAGCGGCGTAACTTCAGTTGCGTCCCCGAAACTTATAATATTGTGTCTTAGCCATAAAAAGTATACAAGTGATCTCTGCAATAGCATATCTGACTTATAATAAATACCAGATACAACGAGCGAGGAATTTGATTTCCAATATATTAAATCTCCAAAAGTTTAGCATATGGACCAGGGGTTAATTTGAGGCGGTACTTCTCTTTTTCTAGTAAAAATGTAAATATTGGCCAAAATTCATCGGAGCTTATAAACACTGCGCTCCGGAGCACAGTGCAGTAACACTTCCGCAAAACGAATCTTAAATTACCCTTTCCTTTCCCTCCCATCTCCAATCTTTTGTATCAAAACACTTATAAGTGACGTAATGTCTCGCTCACGTAAGGGATGTATATGAAACGTGCTCGATTTTTATATCAGTCTTCGGGTTTGTGCAGGCTCGAGCTCAATCTGTCTTAAATTCAAAATTTTAATTATTTCAATTTCAAATCATTTTAATGCTGTTTTGATAAGAATAAAGAGTAAACAGAAATAGTCTTTTTCTATTCTGCATAGCTGCGAACTATTAATTAATTTGTGTGAACACTCTTTCCAAATCATAATCCTGAGCTTATTGAATCGCAGAATACTGCGATTAATTAACATTAAGGTTAGGCAAAGGTTTCTATTTGGAAGTAGTAATAACTAAAAAATGGAATAGTTGATAGCTAAGTATACAAATGCAGATAGATGTATTTAAAATTTTTATTTTGCTAAATAAAAAGCAATGCTTTAAAAATTAAAAATAATGTATGAAATATAAATATGCAGATTGGAGTGACGGCGGAGGGGGGGGGGGGGGGGGGTTCTCTACGCGTGTTAGTACTACAGAATATTAGGGCTCCGGTACTTTTTTTGTTAGAAATTGAGGAGTCCTGATATGGATTGCCCGTTTTCTGAAAGTTTTTTATTTTTATTTATTTTATAAAATTTTGCTCTTTTTAAAAAATATATATCTGAAGATCTAATAAAACATTTTAGTTATAAAATTATCTATGATTAGCGTTATCTTTAACTTTGGAATTCATCTGTTATATTTGTGTCTTTACTCAATAAATAAAGATTTCATTAATAATACATGAATTCATTTTTATTTATTTCCTTTTCATTTAACTTGTTTTTTGTAATGTAAAAATAGAATTTTTTAATTGATTTTTCACGCACTTCCTGATAGACTAGAATTATAAAAAATATGTACGCAGGTGTATTTCAGAAGACAATACAGCATTTTAATATTTTAAGACATTAATTATCTATACTAATAAAAGGAAGTTGTTTGTTTGTGTGTGATGGCTAGCGAAGTCTAATGCACGCAGAAGTCTGAAAATTTGGGTGTGGATAGTCCAAGGCAGGTCCTGATGTACCTGAGGCTCAGATTTTTTATTTTTTAAGACTTGGGCCCCTTTGTGTTTCTGTGTTCTAAATTGTTAATAACTTTTCCCCCTTTCAATCCAATCTTCCATATTTTAGGGCGTTTTCTCCATTTAGATATTCCCCCATTTCAACACATCAGTTAAGACCTTTGGGGCCCGATCCGAGACCCCTTGAACTTTTTTTCACTGTGACCTTTTCACCTCCCTAATTGTGTCACCCTCTTAATGCATAACTTTAAAGTTTTGTATTAATTCCTCTTCTCAGGCCACAATCCTCATATTTTTGTTAGGGTCTGAGGGCCCTTTTTTAAACATTTCCCCCCATTTTTGGCGCATTTCTTTAAAATTTTATTGTAATTATTAATTTATAACCTATGCTTAATTTCGACTAACTGAAGCGCTAAGTAATATAGGACCTTTTAAAATGTTTTCATCTTAGGGCACTGCTCAAAACTATCGCTTGGACCTTTTTGGGCTCCCTAGAAGTTTTGATTTAATGCGTCTCTCAATTGGGCGCCCCTCCCCTCGTCCATTTAATCATTTTGCATCTCCTTACAGGTACGTAATCATGTAAAGTACGAAGTGTGATGAGCCATCCCTAGAAACATTTAAAGAAGCTTTTTCTTTCATTATTTGAATATAATAAATTTTTTTACTAAAGAAAACATTCACACACACACAAAAAAGTCAACAATATTTATTTATTGTCAAAATATGAGAGATAATTTCGGTTAAAAATCCCTCTCAATTTGGCGCCCCTTGGCAGCGGCCGCCCCCCTTGCCCCCCCCCCATTAGCTACGCTA
The DNA here is from genome assembly GCA_963931845.1 of Maratus michaelseni. Classification (NCBI taxonomy): domain Eukaryota; kingdom Metazoa; phylum Arthropoda; class Arachnida; order Araneae; family Salticidae; genus Maratus; species Maratus michaelseni. Next base: position 192,404,783 of record OZ007600.1, read on the forward strand.
CTGCCCCTACTGTTTGTATATGCTTATACTGACGTACAAAACTCTACACGCATTTGTGTGTATGGCATTTGGACATAGAAAGTGTTCACAAATGTTTAATGTGGTCGTCTCCAGCCAAAAGTCTACACTTAGTATTGCTGATGAAAACACTTTATATATAAAAAAAAATATGACGAAAACACTTACTTGTTTACACAGTTTATCACGTCATCCGCTTCAGGATTGTTTTCATCGGTAGGTAACTCCAGGCTTGTTATAAATTCTGAAGTAAAATGTAATAAAACAAATAAATAATTAAACATAACACAAAGAATGTAATTGTATCATTCAAATCTTATTTTTTAACAACTTTGCATAAAAAACAGAACAGGCACGTACTTTCACGTTTTTTAATTGAAGAAATCGAGCATTAAATTAAAATCTAAATACTGTTAATAATGCAAGCTTTTGCAGCCATGCCTTCAACCGTTTAAATACCATGCAATAAAGGGCAAAGAAATTATAGGCAAACCTAAAAGAAATACATATAACGATCTAAAAATTACACTTCGTCTAAAACAAATGTAAGTTTTCCTTATGCGGTTTTTTTACTATGCTTTGAAACAACTGTTTATTTTCCATTTTGAAGCTGTTTAAATAATTAAAAAAATACATTATCAAGTTATTATTTCGAGTTAAGCACTTTGAAATCTTAATTAAACACCTTCAAAAACATTTTGTTTTTAAATTTATACATAAAATGGGATTTTTTTCGTTATTATCTATATAACGATTTTTTTGTCTGGAACAATGGATTTCGTTATATAGAGCCTCGACTGCATTTTAAAATCTTTTGGAGTTCACATAGAGCTGAAAAAGAGATGGGCGGGTAAGGCCTTTTTTTTCCCTCCTTGACAAGGTCAAAAATGTTTCTTTGTTTTTCTAAGATGTTTTGATAAAATATAGTATTTAAATATATTGGTTCTTTAACCCCTTGAGGGGCAATGGTATATAATATACTAGCGGCCCTCCCTCGCTTTGCTTCGGGTTAACCTTGAAAACCTTCATCTCTTTGTGTTTTCTGTAGACCTTTTTAATGTGTACAATAATTAGTACATTATTTTGATAAATCTTGTAGGGTTCAGCCTGCGTTTGCAATGTATAAGCGGAAAAAATGAAATTATTTACGACATCACATTAAAAACCTCAAAAATAACAGTATTTCTCCACTATTTAATGGATGTTATTATACATATAAACCTTCCTCTTGAATCACTCTATCTATTAAAAAAAACCGCATCAAAATCCGTTGCGTAGTTTTAAAGATTTAAGCGTACATAGGGATATAGGGACAGAAAAAGCGACTTTGTTTTATACTATGTAGTGATACCACTTTTTTATATATAACTTTGCCACCAGTATTATTAAATAAAAATATTTAGTATTGTTTTGTGCAGATTGAGAAGGTAAAAATTCATTACTTAAATTTACTGGTGTCAAAACATCGCAAAAATTAGCATTTTTAGACTACATTCTTGCCCTCCAAGGGGTTAATGGAATTTTATCGCAAGATATTTAGATATAAGATATTCTCTCATCTATTTAGAAAATTTTTATGAATTTCCGTATTGTTTTAAGTCCATTTGATTTCTTTTTCGATAAGAAGTTCTTATAACACCATCGTACTTTATAGATTTGATTAATAAAATAAAATTTACCTAAAAATTAAAGTAATGTTATGAGCAAAAAAAAAAAAAAAAAACAAAACAAAAAAAAAAACAAGTGGGTAAGTGTGATTGAAGATCGCTCAAAGGATATTTCGTTTAATATTCTTTTCAAAACACTTTATCCTTTCGTTAATAAATCCAAATAAATTTCATTTTCAAAAATGAAAGAAAAAGGTCATGTTTTTTATAAAGTAAATAATTACCGGTCTATTTTTTCTTTTTTTCGAATATCTAAACCACCCCGATAGCGGGCGAAGCCCGCTATTATATTCTCCCATAATAGTATCGGTCATGCGGACTAAATGCGATATTTAAAAAAATTATTTCAAAATTAAACATGTTGTATACCTCCAAAATGTTGCGAAATATGCGAATATTTCCATAATCGGATTTTTATCATGATTCAATATGTTTCTCAAACTCATATATTTACTATTCTCTATTACTCATATTGATACTCGCTTTTATTATTCTCAAACATTTGAAAAAGTCCGTTAAACTTCCAATAAGACGTCAGATTTTCTTTTTAATTCTCTAATGACGTGATATTAATCTGCTTTGTGTACATACACAAACTCATACTCCTTGTATTAGTGAGAAATTTTTGAAAATTTCCGTTTTATTACCACTCTGACGTCAATCATTTTTATTTCATATTAATATATTTTTTTTCAGTTGGTGAAACTTTTTATTTCATTTTCATTTTTCACGTGTAAATCGTTCAATAGAAAATTAATTACTGTAGAAAGAATTTCATTGTGGATTTTTAATTTTTGGCAACTGCTTTAACGAAAAATGTTTAAATTTAATAGGAAAAGGCTGTTAGAATTTTATTTTTTTTATCTCTATTTATTAAAATAATACGATTTTTTCAAATTTTAATATTTTGAGCTTCATAGCTGATATTCAGCTAGATATACACAAAGTTTCAACTCTGTAAGTTACATAGTTTCTGAGAATGGCTCTGTGACGGACAGACAACGAAGCGGGAGTAATAGGGTTTCGTGAATGAACGAAACCCTAAAAACCAAACTGATTTTTAAAAACTATCTGACCCGCCCGGCGTTGTCCGGGCACTGTCATTGAAAAATATAACAGTAGAATGGACTTCATAAAACAAAAGAATGAACAATAAATTTTATACTAGAAGCTTGTAAAAAAATTAAATAAGAGCAAAAATTTCAAAAGTAGAACAGTTACATTTAAAAAATGAAACGGGCAGGGAAAATTATTACTTACTTTTCCCTTTTCACTAAAAAACACTTTTTAATTTTATATTGCTAAATGTATTTTTTAAATTATAAATATTAAATACAAAATCAATATTTCAAATGAAAATGTATAAAAATATATGTATTTAATTGTTAATGTTGACAAATTATAATTACAATTTATTTGCACTATAAGCAATAAATCATTGTTTGTTTTGCTTTTATTCCTGTAGATGGCAGAACCAACCAATGAGATGCGTTTCATTCAGGCATTGCAATTAAACAATTAACAAATAATCGCGATTTCTGTGCCACGTACGATAGCTTAATATACAGGGTAGTCATAAAAATCCTTTGCCTATATATCGAACTCCAGCGGCCGGTCTGTTCAACTGACCGAGATGAGATTTCAGATATAGTTATTCACAGGCATGAGCTCAGATTCCTGTGAACGGCAACAAATTGGCGCTCATGGTTACGGTTATAGCTACAGAAACTCGAAATTTTCAAATGGCAATGCCCATATTTTTTCATCGCAAAATGCTCAGCGCATCGAAAACACTATTGAGCGGTGGAACGGTACGTGTATTGCAATAAACGGACGCGTTATGAAGCACAAAAACAGCTCTGCGAACGGCAAAAAAAAAAAAAAAAAAAAAAAAAAAAAAAAAAAAAAAAAACACGATCAGGGTGCACGAAGGAAATTTTTCATATGACAGAGGCAAAACACCAATCACGGAACACCGTTCGCCAGATAGTCAACGTAGAAAACGGATAAAAAGTGGGGTGGTAATGTTAGTTCTTCAGTCGGGAGCACGCACATGCCGACGAAATTACTCTTCCAGTGACAGTTCGTGGTGAATTGATAAAACTCTATTATCAAAATTGGAAAAATGCTGCGAAAACTTTGTGTGTTTACCGTCGAAACCATTGCCAAATACGCGGCCCATGTAGCCAGCAAGCTCTTCGTGATTTAATAAAGAAATTCGGAGAAACTGGCTGCACCTGTGATAGACCGCGATCCGGACGACCAACTAACTGTTCCTGAGGATACTGTTATAGAAGTGCATCACACAGTGACTACAGGATACATGCAAACTGCAAGAGGTGCTCCTTGTGTATTGGATATACCGAAATCAACGGTCCTAAAGCTAGTGCGCTCTGTAATCCGCATGTTTCCTTACCGGCACCAGCGCTTCCAAATGTTGGAAGTGGGGGGACCATCAACAACGTATAGACTTTGCTAATGAATTTCTTATCCGATATGATGAAGATAACGACTGGCCTCTTCGCATATTATGGACGGAAGAGTGCACATTTCACCTTAACTGGCGACGTCAACACCAAAAATTGCGTGCACTGGGCAGACATGAATCCGCACGCTGTGGCACCAGTACCTTTATACGACGTCAAAGTTACTGTGTGTTGCGGCATTGCAGGCACAATTATTCTCGGGCCGTACTTCTTTGAGGAAGCGACACCAACGGGATTCGTAACTTGCTCTGTAACAGGTTCCCGCTATAAGGTAATGCTGCAAAATTACGTCATACCAGAATTGCTGCTGCGAAATGCACTGAATGACTTCGTTTGGATGCAAGATGGTGCACCTCCACATATAGCGAAGTGTGTCCGCAGGGTCCTGAAACAGCATTTTGGCAACCGTGTCATCTCACGCCATTTTCCATTTCCGTGGCCTCCGCGATCCCCCGACCTCACTCCTATGGATTTCTGGTTGTGGGGATATCTCAAATCTAGTGTGTACATGTGTAATCCGCAAACTTGGCCGGATTTGAAAAATTCTATCAAACGTGAGATTGCAAACATCCCTCATGTGATGTTACGTTCGGCTGTATTGTCCACAGTCACCCGCATGCAATGTGTAATTGCCTGTGTTGGCACCCATGTGGAAAATAGGAAATAAAAATAAAAGTTTTCTTTTCTCCGATCTGTGTTGTAATCAGTGATTGGTGCACTGACTCTGTGTCATATACAAGTTTCCCCGTGCGCCCCAATCGTGTTTTTTTTTTTTGGCCGTTCGCAGAGCTGTTTTTTGTGCGTGCATAACGAGTCCGTTTCTTGCGATACACGTACGGTTCCAACGCTCTTTAGGGTATTTGCATGCGCTGAGCATTTTGCGACGAAAAAAAGTGGGCGTTGCCATTAGAAAATTTCCAGTTTCTGTACCTATAACCGTAACCGTGAGCACACTTAGTTGCCGTTCACAGAATCCTGAGCTCATACCTCTGAATAACTATATCTGAAATCTCACCTCAATCGGTTCAACGGACTGGCCACTAGAGCTCCATATATCGGGAAAGTTTTTTTATGACCACCCTGTATATATGTAAATGTCAAAATATATCGAAATTCTCTAAAAAAACTGTGTTTCAGATCATGAATAAAGCGTTTAAATAGTTTTCAGTAAAAATAAATCACAGTACCAGAAGAGATAGATTCTGAATTTGATGAAAACAATTAAAATACGGTCTTGGTCCTAGCGAACATATAGTGAACATTTTCTTCTGCATCTTGGCCAAAATTCGGAGTTTTTCTTTTCGCAACTTCTTCAAAAAATAAGCAACTAGCCAGAATTGAGAATTGTTTTAGTAATTAACTCAGGTATTTCATTTTATGAAATGTGAGGTTCTGGGCTACCATTGGTGTGCAGTAGAGTCTCTATAATTCGAGTCTCGATTGTTCGAGTTTCCCATAAAGACTTCTATCCTTGGGTGCTCCTGGTACCTTGTACTAACAGAAGCTGCTCCTTTCCCAATACCATGTTTGTGAAGATGGTTTAGCAGTGCTAAACCATCTGGGATTAGAAACAACAACAACATAATAACCAACATATACGCAACACGTGAAAGGATTATTTCGCACCACAAAATTCAAGTATCTGGTTTTTATTGTTGTTCGACGGGTCATATGTCAACTGTTCACCCTGAAGCCACCTACAGAAATCCACCCTCTTAAAGAAAACGGGTGTATTCTTCCTATACGTTCGGGGGATCAAGCCGGGTGAAATTGGAGAGAATCAAAGAATAGTTGTCCAACGAGCTCCCACCCCACTCACTCATTTTGTCTACTATGATAGTATCGGAACAGAAGTAAACTAGAAGCATTTTCTACTAACAACTGCTCTGATTTATCCTTGGACAGAAAATCCTTAAAAAAGTCTGAGTATGAAAAAACTGGGGAGCCACTTTATATGTGGTTTACACAGCAAAGTAAAAAATGATGCCTTATTTCAGGTCCGGTTCTTCAAGAAAAAGCTTTACTTTTTGCGAAAATAATTTGAAGAAAGTGATGAAAACTTCACTGCTAGTGTAGGCTGGTTTGACAAGTGGAAAAAAATATATCGTATCCGGCAACTAGAGGTCTGTCGAGAGAAGCTATCTGAAGATTCTGAGGCCATCGCCGTGCAATTTTCCAAGAAATTGCAGGAAGTCGTGACAAATGAAAACCTTACGAACGACCAGCTTTATAATTGCGATGAATCTGGCCTTAATTTCAAAATGCTACCATCTAAAACAATCGCGTCAAGCTAAGAGAAAAGTACTCCAGGTCACATAAAAGCAAAGAGAGGTTAACACGTCTTGCTGCATCAAATGCTTCAGGAAATCACAAGGTTAAACTTGTTATTATCAGAAAAGCTGCAAAGCCAAGAGCATTTAAGCATGTCTCGATATCTTCACTGCCGGTTACGTATAGGAACCAAAAAGTGCTTAGATGACTCAAGAAATATTTAAAAACTGTTTTTTTTGTGATTTTGTGCCAGTAGTTATAGAGGAATGGATAAATAGTCATGAACAACTAGAATTTACGGATTCTGCCAGAATCCGATAGATTCCACACCGCTAATGAGTCCCAGCGAGGGGCTACCTGCCGTGCTAGAGTCCGCCATGCGATACGTGGAGCAATAGCCTGAGTCGACTCCAGCCGAAAATAGGCTGCTTCGATGATGGCGTGATATTGCTGCACAGAAACGGGCAATATGTCAAAACAAAAAACAATTGACAACTATTGTATGATATAATTAACCTGTTGCTATCAGCAGTAATTTAATAATTTGTAAGCACGTTTTTCATTTAAATATACACTGAAATTTAAAAAATGCTTTATCTTCATTTATTTATTAATTAAATTTTATGATTTCGGTGATTCGAGTTTTCGATAGTTCGAGGTAAGCTCGGTCCCGTCCACCTCGAATTATCGAGACTCTACTGTAGTTGTATTAATCTCACAAAGGAACCACTTTTGGTGCAGCTCGTCCCTAACATTGGGACCTGGTGCATTTTAAAGCCCTATATTACGAAGTTTGAGTATCGATATAAAATGAAGTCCTTTAAAAAGAAACTTGACACACCAACGAGCGGCTAATTTGAAGAGAATCGTCTGCCTCGAAGTGAAAAGAATAGATATTAAAAACATATAGTGTAAACAGATTTCATATACATGGGTAAATTTCGGAAGCTTGTTAGTTTTCCCCCCCTTGTCACTAGTGACGCTGTTATTGTTGCCATTACAGATTTTGCTGTAACTGTCCTATTTTGTAAGTTAATCTATGATTGGCATAGTCGTCTGCTGTATGTAAGTAGTAGTTTGGATTCGTAGCTTGGCGATTTAACTCGCTTTTGGCGTGAAATCATCAATCAAATATATGCAATAGTAAAAAATTAAACATATAAAAAATATATAAAATATGATTTTAACAGCGAAATTTTATCGGTTCTCTAACTTATGTATAGGGCTACAAAATGCACCAGGTACTAGGTGCGAGTTCCACCAAAAGTGGTTCTCTTTTCAGTGCAAAATTCAACCAATTTCGGACATTTATTAAATGATATGATTAAAGTATAAAAAAACATACCCCACCTCAAGATAAAAAATAATAGCAATTAAAATTAATCTTACTGTAGAGGTAAAATTCAGTTTGTCCAATTTATTTATTCTCTCGACTGATTTTGATTGGATTACGAACTTTTTTCATAAAGACGTGTAAATACATTTGTAATTCCTCGTGTTTTTTTTTTTCCAAATTTGTAAATCCTTACGAACACAACTTATTGATACATATTTCCCTATACACAATTCCTCATAAAACACTAAAAAATATCGTTAAAAGATTAATTTTCCGTGTGTTTGTTTTGAATAATGAAGATAATTTTTTTTAATGTTCAACTTCAATATGGTACGAGTTAAATAAAAACCTAATGCCTGTACTTTACGCATTAAAAGTGAGTTAAACCTATTTTTAGAGTCTCCATAAACAATAATGCAAAGTTGTGCGTAGACAAAAAGTAACTTTCAGTGTTGAATTCAAGGAGTGGCCCCGGGGGGAAGGACCTTCCCCCACGGAGTATTGAATTGTTCCCCTCGGAAGATTTAAGATTTTATACTTTTAATGGTTAAAAAGTAGAATTTCCCGCCCGGAACTGTATAACGTCCCCCCCCCCCCGGAGCTACAGAAATCCCTCTTAAAGAAAATATTTAAAATAATTGTTTTTTGAATTGTTAAGCTTTGAGAGGGTTGATATATTTTGTGCACTTCATTACTGAAATCTTTAAATAATAAATGATTGGTGATATTTCGTATTTTGTGTGATATAGTTTCAAATGATATTTGAGAATCTTCATTTGTTGAAAAATTTCATCTGATAGTGTAGGATAAAAGTGTTACGTAAATATCCCATCCCCCCTAATAAAAAGCGCATACAGTTTTTAATAGCATTTCAATAAGATAATGTTTAAATTTTATGTGTGGTAAATTATAATGTTAGTTTTCAAGTTGTGACCAGCGTTTTTTGCCACTGTGATGCCAGGGTTCAAAAATAGACCTTATCCTTCTATATTCTTTATCAATGTGAACCTAAAAACAAAATTTAGTCGTATTAAGAGCAACATGTTCATTATTGAATGTGGCGGTCTTAGTGGGATACCAATAGTAAAATTAGTATTTTGAACAATGCAGTACTCACCATAAATATTCCTGAAAGCACAAACTTTTAGGAACTTAATGAGGTTGTTTGAAGCTTTGGTGTTGTGCTTTAAAATACTTTCTACCAAAAGAGTCGCATTTTTGTTTATCCCTCCAACATAGTCTTTCAAATTTGGCGTGAAAAAAACAGGATTGAGCATTTTCCTCCTCTTTCTCCACAAGTCTTTTCCACTATGAATAAACAAAATTAATAATGGTGATATTGCTACATCATTAATAAGAAGAGAAACAAAAGAGCATGTGGAGTAAGAATGACTGACTGATAATTATTGTGCGAATAATAAAGAACCAGCGGGGAAGACCGAGCTATGCTCGGTTTACATCAGCTTTGTGCTGAACTCGATATAACAATAAATTATCGCAGTATCATTCATTGCTAATAAAGCATTTTATTTTATTAACCATTGGGAAAATGGTTGTTGCTTTCGGTCGAGAATGGACCAAATGATGTACGCACTTTACTCTTTTAACCGTTTTTAACGAAATTCTGTAACTTTGGAAGAATTTTTTTAAGCGTTTTTAACGAAATTCTGTAATTTTAGAAAATTTTTTCTTTGAACAGGCAATAGAAATGCATAAAATCGTTACATAAAGGTTAGATGCAAACTATCAGATATGAAAAAAAGACGAATTCAAAAATGGACGTCGGATAAGAAATCGTCTGATAAAGCAAAAAACGTGGTCTTCAACTTTAATTTCCTCAAAATACCTTTAGCTCAGACATCAATATAAACAAGAGTTAAAGTAATACTTAAATTTTGCTTAGGGAATGGTCTACAAATAGAAATTGTACCAAACTTTAAAAATTCCAATGCTAACACCTAAAGTTGGCATCATATTTGAATATTTCGGTTTATTCTACCTTAGGATACCGAACGGGAAGTCAGAAGATAGGGAATGGGACTATTGCGTGAGCAGCAGGTGGTGGCGGTGGTGCGGTGGTAACACCGCCTGCTGCCGAGATCATACTATAGTAGGTGGGTCGAATAGCTAGCGTGAGGAAGCTAAGTTATAGTAGGGTGAGCGAATAGGTCTGCTATAAGAGGGGGGTATTTTAGGGGGGGGGGGGGGTAAATTAATAAAAATGTTTAATGCCTTATAGTACGATGTAACGGTTATGGTAAAGTCCGAACACTCCGCTATCCCTCTGCATTTTCCCAATGGTCGTTGTAATTTGTTAAATTAGAATTTTTTTTTATAAGAGTATTATTTACAGAAACAATCAATCTTAAAATTATGTACATATTTCTAAATTTGACATTGCTTACAAATTTACAACAAAAGCATCGTTTAGAAACTACACTGGAATCCTGTTTCAATCGGCGTCGATTCAATCATTGTATTTCCGAACCCATTTACAATGAACAAGCCGGTTTGAAGATGAAACTAGCCTAGGTCATTTTCACCCCTGCTAGCTCCTAGGGCATTAGTCCAGCATTTACCCATGATTCCTGTCGGTTGAACAAACAGCGCCCGTTCACCCGTCAGTGTGTTGTGTCCATCGTTTAAAAGTTTTGTCAGTGCTTTTATTTTTGCGCTATTTCCTTTTTTTTACAACTTTATTTTAAATTCTTTTTTGTTTTCAAAAATACAAAATTACATCAATTCTTCGCGATGGACGGTCGAAAATTTTGGTTTCTGCGATTTTTGGATTTTTAGCTTTTTTAGCGTACCGCCGCAATTTTTCTGATCTTCATGAAAATAATTTGTTTTTAAACTTTTCGACTAATATAGTAAAGTTTGCCCCCAAGTTTTTTGATTTTTTAGCGATTTTTAATAAGATTTTCAATACGATTCTTGGCGGGTTTTTTCCGTTCAACTGCGATTTTTTACAATCGTTAAGAAAAAAAAATCAGTTTTAAACTTTTAGCCTAATATAGTAAATTTTGTCCGCCACGATTTTGGAAGTTTTTGCATTTTTCAATGCAATTTTTAGCACCCCCCCCTTTCTTTTTTCTTTCCGCGATCATTTTTTGATAACCACAAAAAGAATTCTGTTTTAAACATTTAGCATAATAAATTAAATTTTGTTGATTTTCAATACGATTTTTTGCGTTGTTGCGCTTTTGCGCCAATTTTTTTTATATTAGAAAACGAATTCCTGTTGGAATGTTTTAGCTCTCACTGTTACTGTAGTAAATTTCAAAGTAACTGTAGTAAATTTAACTAAAGTAAAATTAAAGGGTTTTTTTCTTTCTTTCTTTCTTTTCGTTTTCTCGGCGATTTTTTAACATTAATAATAAGGAATCCGGTTTTAATCTTTAAGTTTAATTTAAAAAAAAAAAATTCTCTTTTCAATAAAGTTTATTCGCAATTACGCATAGGGATTTTTGGAATTTTATTAGCATGGCAGAGATCTGCAAGGGCCGAACTCGGGCCAGGCCCGGCCATACTTTTTCTGAAAGCGCGGGCCGGGGCTTACTGTTTTCCTGAAGAATTGGGTCGGGCCGGTCTAACTTATTTTTTTTTGTACTGAGCCGGCACTGGTTTCATTCTTCCTACTCTTCACGGGCCGAAATTTTAAATCCCGGTTTTGACCCGGCCCGTATGAAAATCATTGTCTCGGCGTCCGTTCAAAAAAATAAATAAATAAATAAATAAATAAACAAAGCATACATTTTTAAATCGCCATTATTCTGTAATTAAACATTAAAATTTATTCTTTTTAAAGAATAGTGGATTTTTAGGCTTATTAAAATATAACTAAATTAAAATATAGTAAAACGTGTGAAAAAAGAACCTGCCTATGACGAAATCCTGTCTTAAACTGAAAACTGTGTTGATCCATGCAAAATGAATATACTAATACGTAAGAAAAGAATATATAATATATTTACACCTGCGAAGAAGGGAACTTGTCTATAACGCATTTTTTTTTTCTTTCCTGTGCAATTCCGTCTTAGAAGATTTTACTGTACAGCATTTTTCAGATTTTTAAATCTCCAATACATGGAATATGGATTAACAATATTAATGATAACTGGAACATTTACATACAACAAATAGAAATTCATTAAAAAAATAAATATCGCAGGTTACAACATTTCTATAAAAATGAAGATTATAAACATGAAAAAAAAAAAAAAAAAAAGCTAGATAAGTGCTTTTGGTCAGAACTCCTCGTACGAGACAAATTTTTAACCAAATCGACGTAAAAATTAACATTTAGTAGAAATTAGCTCGGGCCGGGCCGATGAAATTTTAACTTTTTTCTAGTCCGGCCGGTCTCGGGACGAACTTTTAGCTATTACACCGGGCCGAACCAATAATTTTTTCTACGGACCAGGCCGGGCACGAACCAAACTTAACTTTTATACTGGGCCGAACCGGGGGCTTCGGCCGAACTTTTAATTTTTATACCGTGAATATATATATATGTTCTTTCTATGGGTCTGTTTGGCCCGTGCAGACCTTTATAACATATTATATAAATTAACATATAATGGGATTTTGTTTTGTGTATACGATTTCAAAAAGATATTTAACTTGTTACTGATATCATTATTTTGCTATTTGAAATTCATACACAAATTTTAATTGATTTGATTGATTAAATGTTTGACATATTTTGGCTCAATACTGTTTATTAAATTTAGCCACAGCCCTCGCTAAGAACTTTCGCGAATGCTGTTACATTTGACAAATTTACAAACTTGATTGGCAAATTTGTTTAAAACTTTAATAAAAACTATAATACACTTTCTATTTCTCATAGACTTGGCAAAAATTAGAAATATAATTGTGAACATTATTAAGCTTTTTACAAATAAAAACTGTTTATATTTTCTAATTGTGGTAACTTGGCAAAATTATAAAACTAATTGGCAAACGTCAAGAACTATCTACCTTTGTTTGCCAATGGGTTGGCAGATACTGAAATTTCACTTGCTAATTTAAGGTCCCCTCCCCATCCATTAAAATCTCGTAGCGATGGCCCTGAAAGGGCCGTAGCGACCCCATGGGGGGGGGGGGGGACAGTCGGGCAGAGTCAGGTCCGAAACTAGAGAGGGTCAGTTGGGGCTTGTGCCCCAGGCGCCAGAATTTCATTTTCACAGATAGTGAAAATGAAATTAGTCAAAAATGCTCCCACAGTTTTAACATTAGCTTGCCATTAACTGTCTTCGCTTAACATTATGTGTCCTCATTTAGATAGATAATGTTAAGCATGTAGATAATGTTTTATAATTAAGATGAAAATGTTTTATTTGTAATAATTAAAATTCTAGTTTCGGTTTAAGAAATAAAATGGAATTTTAGTCTTTTCTGGGACCCCCTAGAAAAGGGATTTTGAAGTGTAAGTTTTACTCTTTGTATGAGGCTTTCTTGTAAATACTAGTAGAATATGATTTATTCATTTAATGCCAAGTTAGCAGTATTAGTAGTATTTTTTTTAATGCAAAATATCTTCATAGTTTAATTTTTTTTTAATTTCTTAAATGTAAACAAATTTTATACATATTTGTTTTCTATTAAAAAATATATAGTTATCATATTATTTACTTATTTTTAAAAAAAAGTTTGAGTAATGGTGAAAAAACGATTGCGTCATAAGGGCGGAAAAATAATGTTCGCCTCAAGCAGAAAATTGTCTAGCGGTGGTCTTGGCTTTGCTGTTACAAAGATGTCAATCAAAGTTTGCATTAACAAAAAGCGGCCAGACATTTTAATTCTCAATAAAGCAAAAGAACGAAGATTATCACACGCGAAAAGGACTGTAGGCGGTTTCTGTTTATGTTTACACCGGAAGTTTGTACCGCAGTTCCCTAATCAGCCAATCATAATTCAGAAGGGAAAATTACGCAGTTTCCGGTTTTTTGCAGGGGAGGGGTTTTATGCTTGCGTTTGTAAATGGGTGCAAAATGAAAGCAGGAATGATAGCGACATATTAACACGTCCTTTGAATCCGGTTTGATACCAAGTGATATTGTAAACGCTGCTTAAGGGGCATCCTTCCAAACTACATTTTTAGTTCTGCATACTTTCATTTGGTAGCAGGAGTTTTAGGTCTGAACGCCTTTTTATATGTCAGAAAGCAAAGTACAGCAATCCTTGCATAAAGGACTAAGGACTCTGTTTGGTTGGATCAGGTATCTCGGCTCCTATGGGAACTTTCTAAAAATTCCTTCAGATTCTGAAAGCCAATATTTTCACCAAATGTCGCCAAGTTTGGCGAGATTATTTCATTTAGCGCCAAGCATGTGTTGAGAAAGTTCTGTGGACTTTTGATTGGCTGATTTCTGTTTTCGAGAATGTTCTATGGACTCTGATTGGTTCAATCATGAATATCGGCTGCTATTGAGAATTTCTAGAAAATTCTTTCAGATTCTAAAAGACAATTTTTTCGCCAAATGTTAACAAATTTGGCGATATGTTTTTCATTCGGCGCCAAGCATGTGTTTTGGCTTTGGTAATCTTAAAATTCCATTTTCTTGCCAAATATCGCCAATGCCGCCAAAGCTTTACCAAATATTGTCAAATTTGGCGACATATTACCAACTATCCAACTTTACATACTGCCAAATGTTCAACAACTTAATTACTATTTCAACATTCATTTCCATTGAAATACATTGACCCGTAGTGACACTAAAATGGCCCATTAATTGAATCTTCTCGGTCATGTGACCTAGTCCAATGGTCTTCTCGTGCCCGAAAACGGCAGGATACGAAATTTCTTTAAAATCGTTTTTAAGATGAAATTTGCATACAGACAGACAGACAACAGATTTGCTGGTATAATATAATTTAGTGTTGCATCAGATTGGATACTCTCAAATAATTGTTTTCCTTTGTTAAATAAATCTTTGTGACACGGGAAGTGAGCACCCATACGTTAAAATGTCAGATATTTTCATTTCCGTGTTAAAAGATCAAGAAAACATCTGCTTTTATCATAAATTCATATATCAGACATACCCAAACTGCGCCGCATGCCTCCCATAGCTTTTTTTTTAAAGTGTAACACATAACAATTAGAAAATGTAATACTAACTCAAAATAAACTAGTTGGATGTGTCAATCCCAAAACTTTCTTCTATCTCACACCGGTTTCGCAGACACTAAACACGAATCAGCCACAATTTATATCAAGGTCTAACTTAATCTAAAGTTTCATTAAATCCCGTGCATTAGTTCTTGAGGTATGACTATTGTTAAAATCGTGTAAATCCTGAAAAATGCAGCATAGCAGCGCCACCTGTTGGAAGATTTAGACCAAAACCTCATCAACAACAACTTATGTTAAAGTCCAACAAAATTTGGAGTTTGATGAAAATCCATGCATTAGTTCTTGAAATATAGTTATCGTGATAATAATGAAAAAAGTAGCATAGCAGCGCCACCTGTTGGGCTATTTACACCAAAACGTAAGCATCATCTATTTATGTCAAGGTCTAACAGAATCTGAAGTTTGATGAAATTCCGTGCATTCGTTCTTGCGATATAGCTATCGTAAAAATAATGAAAAGAGTGATATAGCAGCGCCACCTATTGGGATATCTATCAAAACATAGTCAGCGTCTATTTATGTCAAGGTCTAATCGAATCTGAAGTTTGATGACAATAAGTACACTAGTTCTTGAGATAGACTTATTGCGGAAATCACGATAAATGCAGCATAGCAACGCCACCTGTCGGGCGATTTTCACCAAAAACTAATCAGCACCCATTTATATCAGGGACAAACTGAATATAAAATTTTATTAAATTTCGTGCATTAGTTCTTGAGATAGAGCGCCCACAAAATTTGTGTCACATACAGACTGAGTCACAGACAGACATTTTCTAAAAACAGTCAAATCGTGTTCAGGACCTTCTAAAACGTATAAATCCGTCGAAAACCGGAAGTCGAAAATTTTCATGAATTAAATAATTTGTTCTTGTAAAGAAAGAAGAAAGTAAAAATATATAAGGATTAGACCTTTTCTTTCCGCCATATAATGTGAAAAGTATAAAGAGCATAATATTCCGATATATTCATTATCCTGCGTCATATATATTTTTACTTTCTTCTATCTTTACATGAAGAAAGTATTGGATTCATGAAAATTGTTGACTTCCGGTTTTAAACGGAATTATACGTTTTAGAAGGTCCTGAACAAGATTTGACTGTTTTTAGAAAATGTCTGTCTGTAATGTGACAAACATTTTGTGGGCGCTCTATCTCAAGAACTAATGCACGAAATTTCATAAAATTTTATATTCAGTTAGTACCTAATATAAATGGGTGCTGATCAGGTTTTGGTGAAATTCGCCCGACAGGTGGCGCTGCTATACTACATTTTTTGCGATTTCCGCAATAGCTCTATCTCAAGAACTGATACAGTTATTTTGATGAAACTTCAGATTCAGTTCGACTTTGACATAAATAGATGCTGATTACATTTTGGTGTAGATATCCCAACAGGTGGCGCTGCTATACCACTTTTTAAATTATTATCATAACTATATCTCAAGAACTAATGCACGGAATTTCATCAATTGTCAGATTCTGTTAGACCTTGACATAAAGAGATTCTGATTAGGTTTTGGTGTAAATAGCCCAACAGGTGGCGCTGCTATGCTATTTTTTTCATTATTATCACGATAACTATATCTCAAGAACTAATGCACGGATTTTCATCAAACTTCAGATTCAGTTAGACGTTGACATACGTTATTGTTGATTAGGTTTTGGTCTAAATCTCCCAACAGGTGGTGCTTCTATGCTGCATTTTGCAGGATTTACACGTTTTTAGCAATAGTCGTATCTCAAGAACTAATGCACTGAATTTAATAAAACTTTAGATTCAGTTAGACCTTGATATAAATTGGTGCTGATTCTTTTTAGTGTACAACCCGGGTCGGAGGTTCGTAAGTTTCGAGGCTTATCTTATTCGAGGTTTTACAAGATTCGAAGCACCGACGTAAATTAGGGGCCGGAAGCGAGCTAGTTATATATATTAAATTTCAAACCATTCGGTTGTGTAGTTTTTGCGCTGTTATATTCGGACAGACGGATGGACGGACAGACCAGACAACGACTACAGGTGCTATGTATTTAAATAATTACGAGCGCACCTAAAAATGGTGTTTTTTTGCATTTGAAACGAATTAAAATAAAATTTCTTCATGGTCTAAATATAATTCAAATTTTCATTTAGTAAACTCTAAACAGGCAGGAAAAAATTTATTTCAAAGTATTAAATTAATTTATGAGTCCAAGCTTTGCAAAAATTTAAATAATAAATTAAGCCTTAGAAGTCGAAAAGATATAATTCAAAATGTAATATATTTATTCAATAGTGGAAAACTTCATTTAATGTCAAATAACTGCATATATCACGCCTGCAAATTTCTTGCTTTTACGTATAAAAATGCGTCCGTAACAAGAAATTGCCCATTGTTGAATGATGTTTTTTTTTTTTTTTTTTTTTTTTTGGCAAATTTTCTTAAATAAAATTTTCTACATAAGAATACTAAATGTTAAGATAACGTAAATTCACGCTGAAAAAAAAAAACAAGATTAATATCTTAATATTTTCCATTACAAATTATTTTATCATTTTGTTATCGTCAAGGATTCTATATTTTCAAGAATTTGCAAGGGAAATTTATTAATTGTTTTCAATTCTTTTAACTTCCTCGAGTGTTTGCTACATTGTTCCTAAATATCTTAAATGTATGCCATAAAAAGATCTTAATCTATTCTGTAACAACACTTAAATGGTGGAAAATATTTCCTTCTTCATTCTCTCTTTAATTTCAATATGAGGTATGTGCTGTATCAATGTGGTGTGTGCATGTGGGCGGGTTGTGCGTTTTTAACACTTTCCAACATAGTTAAAAAGTGTGTGTGAATTCGGTTTCTCAGTCTGTCTGCCTGTCAGTTTGTGCTCTAATTCACGTAAATATATTCGTATTGTCATGAATACTTTTAGTCCAGTAGATATAGCATTTTACCTTGCAAAAATACGAGTAACTCTGATTTTTGGGTATGTTTTAAAGGTTGACTCTCTAATAAAACAAGCTGGAAATCGTACGTCAAACGTGACAAATGAGGTGCGTTCGTACTATGGCTAGTTATATAAATATTCAGATCTTGAAGATTTTTAATTATGTGAAATGAATTATATCGTCTGCAGATTAATTTCTGCAAAGTATCTCAGTGGCTTGACGATTAAATCTCGGAAGCTCCTATAACAAAAAAGCACCAATTTAAAGAGAAAAAAAAATTAAATTTCTTAATAAATGTTTTTATTAATATTTCCTGAAGTTTTGATTCGATTTTCATAAAATTTGAAATGTCTCGACAAAATTCTGCAAAGATAATATATCTTAAATTTCAAACCATTTGGTTGGGTAGTTTTTGCGTTGTTATATGCGGACGGACGGACGGACAGACAGACGGACGGACGGACAGACAGACGGACGGACGGACAGACAGACGGACGGACGGACAGACAGACGGACGGACCAGACGACGACAATAGGTGCTACGTATTTATATAATTACGAACGCACCTAAAAACCAAGTTTTCGACCTTCTAGACCTTGTGCGTTTTTCAAAATATCAAAAAAACCAAAAATTTTCTACACTTTTTTCGATTTTTCTTAAATAACTCAATTTTAGTGCATTTTAGAGAACTTTAGAGCATTTTCACCATTTTGTAGAGGATAAAATTCTCTACAGCATGCACTATTCATGTTTGTAAATTGTCCAAATAGGGGGTGAGATACGGAGCCGGGAAAATAGGGTTAAATTTGGAAAAACTGCAAAAATCCACAAATGACGTCAGTTTTTGCTTAATAACCCACTTTTAGTGCATTTTAGAAACAAAACTGACGCAATCAACTTTTTAGATAGTGAGATAGTCTATAGTTTCATTTATTAGATAATTAATTATTTGTAATAGACCTTAAAAATCACAGCAAAAAAGATTTTCGGTGAAAACAAGAAAATGCCGCCTGACAAGTTATTAATTTAAAAAACGAGCTTTTATTTTTGATATTGAAAACACAATGTGGTTAATTAATTATAGAATGTACAAGAAATTAATCAACAAATATATACTAAGTATAATCACTTTGTCATATATGTTTCCTTTTTCTGCTGCTTAGCCCTGGTAATGATACTATAGTCTCAGATACTTCATCGCCCATCGTCCATCTCTGTACTTGACTCGATTTGTTGTTCTAGGTCATCAAAATCCTCTGTACTCGACTCGATTTGTTGTTCTAGGTCATCAAAATCCTCAAGGTCCAGTATAATATCAGGATCGTTGCCACATGGTTGTGGCACTTTACACAGATAACTGAGCACTTCAAGCCTGTCTTTCTACAACTGCACTTCGTACTGCAACCTTTTTTGCATTGGCAAGATATGAAATCGAGTAGAATTTGAGGGGCTGGTTCATTCATCATGGTGACTGGAATGAGCCCATGACCACCCCGCTTCCAGCTCCATTCTAAAATGTCGAATCTTTTCGTTTCCCAGCCATGTCTGATCATATAGGTATGTCTGTGTTTCTGCATTTTTTTATACTTTTTATTGTGTTCAGGATAACCATCAAAGACAACGACAGCATTTTCACTGTGATAATGCTGTATGTACCTCACATATTTTGCGAAAATGGCAGAGAAACATTCGTTGCGATCCCAGCGAACTTTGTGTAGAAGATATCCTCCATCAACTACCAGCACTCTTTTCGTTCCCAATATTATATCGCTTGTTATGGGGGTAATAGCTGAGTAAAACATCGACTTGGTGCCTTTGCGCATACCTTCCTTTACTTTTAACAGTTATTCTTATTCGACACTCCCAGGGATGATACTTGCTTTTTTTCACACTGGCCAAACATGGATTTTTCACCCACCCCCCTCCTCCACAAAGTAAATTTACACAGAAAATTTTATGTTTCTAATATTTTCTTTATTTTAAACTTAAAACTGAATTAAAAACCTCAGAAAACAATTCCCCTTTATACAGATTTCCGTCTTATCAGGTATAATTGTTAGTATTATTTCTGTTGGGACTAACATTCGCAACGTGAGATACATTTACCATCAATGTAAACTTTGACTAACTAACAAAAATATGTGGGACAAATTAATACAAACACGACAAACCAAATCTTCATTGTGTGTCCTGTTCTCCTTCCATTCTAGTGCCCGGGCCACATGCTCCTTTTGCTCCCATCTCCCTTAGTTTCGGCCTTAGATACTCCTTTTCCCTTTTAAAATTTCTAAATTATAACTTATTTATCTTTCAAGTATTTTTTTACATTATTCCCAGCTATTAATTTTACTTTCGACTTTGAACTATTTGCCGCGTTTATATCTACCAACTAGCTTTATTGGTTAACTCCCGCTCAACTATTCAACAGTTACCTTTTTTTGTACATACTATAATTAATTAATTGCATCGTTTAATCAATATAAAAAAAAAGCTCGTTTTTAAATTAGTGTCAGGCGGTATTTTTCTGTTTTAACCATAAATCGTGTTGTTCTGATTTTTAGAGTCTATTACAGATATTTAATGATCTCATAAATGAAATTTATTGATTACTTCATGCTTTACAAACTTTATTATGACACTTTTGACTCTAAAACGCACTAAAAGTGGGTTATTAAGCAAAAACTGACGTCATTTGTGGATTTTTGTACTTTTTGCCAATTTTACCCTATTTTCCCGGCTCCGTATATCACCCCCTATTTGGACAATTTACAAACATGAATAGTGCATGTTATACAGAATTTTATCCTCTACAAAATGTTGAAAGTGCTTTTTCTGTAAAATGCACTAAAATTGAGTTATTTAAGAAAAATCGAAAAAAGGGCCGAAAAATATTGTTTTTTTTTTCGATATTGTGAAAAACGCACAAGGTCTAGAAGGTCGAAAACTTGTTTTGTTTATTAGAGGGTCAACCTATGCAACATATCCAAAAATCAGAGTTGCCCGAATTTTTGCAAGGCAAGGCCCTTTTTTGCGCTATTTCTACTGAACTATTTACACATTATTGAATTTTACTATAGAATGATCGGTATTTAAAATGAATTGCATAGCATTACTAGTTAATTTACAGGGACACACAAAAAAAGAATTTCATTACATATGATCTATGGGGGGAATTATCGTTTGCGGCACATTTTATGGATGTTATGATATTTAAGACAATGAAATTAAAATGCATTATTGAAGTGTACTACAGCAGGCTTTTACAGAAGAATACAATTAGTAAAATTTATAGTTAAATTACAGGGTCTTACAAAAGAATACTTTTACATTATGATGTATGGGAAAAACATTTTGGGATGATGGAATGATGTATGGGAAGTACATTTTGAACATGTGATGATACTTGAAACACAATGAAATTTAAAAGAATCACTAAGGTTCAATGCAACATATTTTCTATAGATTAATGGAGTGCGTAGGATTTATCGTTCATGTACAGAGACGCGCGAATTCGGTTAAAGGACTGGACTGACTATCTATCAATCTATATTATAAAGGACAAACGTGTCCGTGCGTAACGCTGACGTCATTTTGCGAATGGCAACAGTTTACCGGGAAATTTCAGTTTTGCGATTTTTGCTTAACTGCAATTTTTTAGGTGCGTTCGTAATTATATAAATACGTAGCACCTATTGTCGTCGCTTGGTCCGTCTGTCTGTCCGTCTGTCTGTCTGTCCGTCTTTCTGTCCGTCCGTCCGCATATAACAACGCAAAAACTACCCAACCGAATGGTTTGCAATTCAAGATATATTATGTTTGCAGAATTTTGTCGAGACATTTCAAAATTTATTAAAATCGAATCAAAACTTTAGGAGATATTAATAAAAATATTTATTAAGAAATTTGAATTTTTTTTTTAAATCGGTGATTTCTTCTTATAGGAGCTTCCGAAGTTTAATTGTCAAGCGATCGAAATACTTATTCTATGACAGAAATTAATCTGCAGACGATATCATTCATTTCACAGAATTAAATATCATCAAGATCTAAATATTTATATAGTATATTTATATTATTTATATATAATATTTATATATACAGTACGAACGCACCTCATTAGTCACGTTTGACGTACAATTTCCAACTTGTTTAATTTCTAAACATCGCACATTTTTATTTTTTATACCGTTATATAGAGAAAAAAAAATCTACTTTCAAATGCAATTTGTTTGAAAACTGTATCTTAACTGACTGATTTATTATAGCATTTAAATTAAAGTTCAACCATGAATCTCAATCTCTTGCAGACGATTACAAAATGTTAATCCATTTGCACTTTCAACAATATAAATATTTCAGCCTTTGTTTCCAGCTAATATTCCGTAACGAAATTTAAACTTCATGAAGCAATCAATAAAACTCAAATTTAACAGACATGTAATCGAAATAAGCGCTTATACAACCATTGAAATTATCAAAACTAGTCGTTGGGGGCCACCGTAATATTTACCCATCATGGATATGCATAATGTAAAATATTAAAATAAAAATGTGTAAACTACTTATAAAGTGCATTGCAATTCAAATAAAATCGTCGCTTGATGACGTCATAAACTTTAAAGGCTCGATTACTGAATTACTTGAAAGAGGTTTTTCCTTATAACTCCAAACATAATAATCCTATTAACTAGCGGTTCATTGCATCTGATTAAGCGTCAAATTTCCAATTAAAATATATCTTTGAAATGAAATTTGGATGAAATAC
Organism: Maratus michaelseni; assembly: GCA_963931845.1. Classification (NCBI taxonomy): domain Eukaryota; kingdom Metazoa; phylum Arthropoda; class Arachnida; order Araneae; family Salticidae; genus Maratus; species Maratus michaelseni. Next base: position 192,427,398 of record OZ007600.1, read on the forward strand.
AGGGTCGTGAAAAATAGAAGAGTGTGGTAAATAGGATGACAAATATCTCGGCAACTCATTATCCGATCGACTTCATGCTTCATGCAAAATTTATGTTTTTGTATTGTCTTTTATATTCATTTCTTAAAATAAACAATTTCGAAAATTTTTATATACCTTTTATCAGAACGAATATTTCGAGAGTCCGAAAAAAATAGTTCCGGTTAATCGAGGTTATTGAAATGAAATAGGCTTCTTCCCATTATTACATACTAAGTACATACCAAATTGAAAGTCTCTATCTCAATTTTTTCGGGAGATAGAGCGTTTACAGACACACAGACGGACGGCAAAATTTTTTTTTCTAAAAATATGTTTTTCGGAATCTCCAGTGTCTGAAACGTGTAAATCCGTCAAAAATTTTTTTGTAAAAAATCTATTAGCTTTTTCAATAAAAATAAAATAATAAATGGTTTTCACCTACATTCTCTATCCCGGGAAGCCCGGGTTGGATTCCCTAGTGATCGGTAAGAAGTCTGCTCTTTCCACTGTGATATACAATTTTATGTAATTTTTAGTGTATTAAGTGATGTTTACAAACTCTGTAGATCATATAGAGGATTGCACGAAAGACGGGTAGCAATTGCTGAAAATGGATTTTTACTGATTTATGTATTTTTTAAATTGCTTACTTAGATATCTCATTTCATCGTATGAAAAAAATGAAATTTCTTAATAATATTCTGTTAGGGTTGGAAAGTGTTTCATAATCGATGCCGAATGCATGATTTTTTGTTCTTTTTAACACTTTCCAACATAGTTAAAAAGTGTTTATGAAGTCGGTTTGTCTCGCGTAAATATATATGTATACACTGCAAAAAATAATTGTTGATTTTGCAGTATAAAACTGGCACCCAGCTGCCAGTATTATACCGTAAAATTAACAGTATTAAACAGTAAAATAAGCAGTAATACGCTGCCGTGCAAGCAGTAATACGCTACCGCGCATAGTATGCGCGATGTATGTATAGATGATGCGCGGTAGCGTATTACTGCTTATTTTACTGTTTAATACTGTTAATTTTACGGTATAATACTGGCAGCTGGGTGCCAGTTTTATACTGTAAAATCAACAATTATTTTTTGCAGTGTAGTCATGCAATTGATATATGTTATTGCAGTTTACTATGGCATGTTCGGTACTAAATATGAAGTGTGTAGCACTTATAGTTTTTTTACAGGGACACTCAAAAGAATTCCGTTGCATTACGGTCTATTGGATTCATGAAAATTTCCGACTTCCGGTTTTCGACTGATGTATACGTTTTAGAAGGTCCTGAACACTATTTGATAGTTTTTAGAAAATGTCTGTCTGTCTGTATGTGACACAAATTTTGTGGGCGCTCTATCTCAAGAACTAATGCACCAAATTTAATAAAACTTTATATTCAGTTAATACCTGATATAAATGGGTGCTGATTAGTTATTGGGGAAAATAGCCCGACAGGTGGCGCTGCTATGCAGCATTTTTCACGATTTACGCAATAGCTCTATCTCAAGAACTAATGCACGAAATTTAATAAAACTTTATATTCAGTTAGTTCGGGGAAAATCGCCCGACAGGTGGCGCTGCTATGCTGCATTTTTCGCGACTTCCGTAATAGCTCTACCTCAAGAACTAATGCACTCATTTTCATCAAACTTCAGATTCAGTTAGACCTTGACATAAATAGACGCTGATTACGTTTTGGTGTAGATATCCCAACAGGTGGCGGAGATATACCACTTTTTTCCTGATTTTTATGATAGCTATATCTCAAGAACTAATGCACTTATTTTCATAAAACTTCAGGTTCAGTTAGATTTTGACATAAATAGACGCTGATTACGTTTTGGTGTAGATATCCCACAGGTGGCGCTGCTATACCACTTTTTTCATTATTTTAGGATAGCTATATCTCAAGAACGAATGCACGGATTTCCATCAAACTTCAGATTCTGTTAGACTTTGATATAAGTTGTTGTTAGTTTTTGGTAAAAATCGCCCAGCAGGTGGCGCTGCAATGCAGCATTTTGCAGGATTTACACGATTTTAGCGATAGCCCTATCTCAAGAAATAATGCACGGAATTTAATAAAACTTGAGTTTCAGTTAGACCTTGATATAAGTTGGTGCTGATTAGTTTTTAGTGTATGCGAAACCTGTGTGAGATAGAAGAAAGTTTTGGGATTGACACATCCGACTAGTTTAAATTGTTTATTTAGATATTTCATTTCACTGTATCAAAAAGTGAACTATTTTTTATTGGTACTGGAAAATGTTTCATAATCTATCTATGCCTGATTTTTCTTTCTTTTTTCCCGAATTCATGGTACAAACTTTAAGGGTTGGTACATGGCATTGTAACAATCATTTGTTGTATAGGAAACCACGGTCAGATATCCGTTTATTTAGTCAAAATTACAGGGCGTCTCACTCCAATCCGAAGTCGCGTTTTCGTCCACAACATTAACAGTAGTGAAGATATTTTAACAAAATTTGCAACAGACTCATCTTTGTCTCAAGGATATTCAATAAAAAGTTAAAATTTCAGTGCAAATTTACCTTGTTTAATAATTAAAATTTACAAAGATACAAATAAATGTAAATATATCAGTCAAATTTAGGACTTTGAACCGCATTTTCATAATTGTGGCAACCGTTTCATAATCTAACGCGCAAAGCAAGATTTTTCTTTCATATTTAGAATAATTTCATTTTGTGAAATGGCAAAAATATAGGAGGAAATGGACATTTTAAAAAGCAGACATGTTTTTCGATCATTTATCCGTGTGCAATTTTTCACAGAAATAAAGAGTTGCATAAAATAATCGGAATATGTTCTGATATATATCAGGCAAATTTAGGACTTGAACCGCGTTTTCGTAACTGTGGCAACAGTAGTAGGATAGCGGGGGTTCAACGGCCACAGGAAGAGGAAGAGGTGTGCAGCTGCACATCCGATGTGCAGCGGACTCCTACGCCATGACTCCTACGTCATAGTATCTTTGCAAGATTCTGATTTTCTGATCGCTTTATATCAATAGTTTTTTTTCGATGCTATGTTTGATATTATCCTGGCAAAGCAGATTTATTTATCTATATAAATATATATATGTATGTTTGATATTATCCTGGCAAAGCAGATTTATTTATCTCTCTCTATATATTCGTGTATGTCTAGTACTATCCTGGCAAAGCAGATTTATTTATCTCTCTCTATATATTCGTGTATGTCTGGTACTATCCTGACAAAGCGGATTTATTTATCTCTCTCTATATATATTCGTGTATGTTTGGTACTATCCCGGCAAAGCAGATTTATTTATCTCTCTCTATATATTCGTGTATGTCTGGTACTATCCAGGCAAAGCAGATTTATTTATCTCTCTCTATATATTCGTGTATGTCTAGTACTATCCTGGCAAAGCAGATTTATTTATCTCTCTCTATATATTCGTGTATGTCTAGTACTATCCTGGCAAAGCAGATTTATTTATCTCTCTCTATATATTCGTGTATGTCTGGTACTATCCTGACAAAGCGGATTTATTTATCTCTCTCTATATATATTCGTGTATGTCTGGTACTATCCCGGCAAAGCAGATTTATTTATCTCTCTCTATATATTCGTGTATGTCTGGTACTATCCAGGCAAAGCAGATTTATTTATCTCTCTCTATATATTCGTGTATGTCTGGTACTATCCTGGCAAAGTAGATTTATTTATCCCTCTCTCTATATATAATCGTGTATGTCTGGTACTATCCTGGCAAGGCAGATTTATATAGCTCTCTCTATATACGTGTCTGATATTATACGACAAAGCGATTATAAGTGTGTGTGTGTGTGTGTGTGTGGGTAAAAATATATATCCATATCATTCATAAACTGGAAAAAAATATTAGAAACATTTTAAATAAGAATGCATAATTTATATATATATATTAAAAAACAAAAAAATTTAGAAAATTACAAAGTATTAAAAAAAAACTTTAGAAAATTACAAAGTAGTAAAAAAAAAAGTTTAAAAACTTTATATGGTGATAAAAATACATATGTTTGTATATGTGGGTGATTGTACGTATAGGTAGAATAGGTTTCAATAAAGTTCACATACATAGTATTCTACGAGAAATGTTTGTGTAGAAGTTTTTAATAAGTACACATATTTAAAATTAACATTTTTTTTTTATTAAAACAAAAAATACAGAAAGTTTTATTTACAGTAGAGTATTTACATCTCGATTTTGCATTAACAATACAAATCAGCATTTTCTTCTTTATTACAAACGTGATTAATGTCATAATGTCCATATGCCAGGCTGCTTATCCCATCATCCATCAAGTAACGCTTGTCATCAAAGGGACTTAAGCTAATTTTATTTTGAGTTAATGTATATAGGCGATGGCCATCTTGGGCGATCCTTATCTGTTTCTCCATACTTGTTTTTTGTTGTTGTAGGCACTCCAAGTAGTCTTCATGTTTGATTTTCTGTCGCACAATCTGCGTAGACACGCCTTTCGCACGCTTCTTCTCGTCTTTAACAGATTTTAGAGAGTACATTTTTGACCTCAGTCCAACAAACTCAAGGGCTAATTCGCCATTAAGTTCATCCTTGAACTTGCCGAGAACCTTCTTATTGTCTTCAGAGTATAAACGATGAGATTTCGGGTACTCGGAGAAGTCAAACAAATTACGATGCTGCTCCAGATCCTTATAAATATCGGGAGTCTCTATGTGATATGTCAGAGAATCGGTGTCGGTGAATAAGAGCCGAGCTTTTTCTCCATATGTCGCCTTCACAAAATCATAATGAAACTGAAACATTAATAATTTAGATAGCTCTAAAATTGTGAATCCGACATAAATAGGCCGATTCATTAAGATACTAGTTTTTAATCTCTCCACAGCAGTCAAGTCTTCATCATAAGTTTTAAAGGATTTAAATGAGGGTGATGCCACTAGTTTTTTAGCTCTTTTTTCATCATTACAAAGCACAATATTTCTTCTGTTTCGAAGATTTTCCATGGTTTTACCAAAAACAGAATTGTTCATTAACTTAAAAAAGTCTTTCTCAAAAGAAGATTTTGCTTCTTTCCTTTTTTCGGTATTGAAATTAATATATTTCTGTAACCATGGACCCTGTTTAAATTTTAAAGCTTTATGCACAGCGGTAATTTTTAATCCAAGCTGCAAATAATATTTTAAGTTGCGATAATGTACTATATAATTCTTATTATTATTCAAATTGGGTATAAGTTTAGGCGAACCTATGAATTTTCTATTATTATTAACCAAGTTCCGTGCATAGGGAGACAGCATTTGTTCCTCCACAGTTACTCTCTCAGGGGCGACAGGGTATTCATTGTGCAAAGGGTGTAAATGTTTTGGATAATCAAGATCCACCTCGAAGAGGTACCCATTTTCAGAATCATCAGGTAAAGACAAAATCCAATCTTCTGTGATATGACTAATTTCACACCATTCAAAACCGCCATAGTGTAAAAATTGACTCATAGCCCACCCATATAAGTTATTGGCATCCCAGTACATGATGTAGCTGGGTGCCTCATTTTCCCTATAATCGGGCGTACCGGGTATGTTTGCCTTAGCATATCTTCGGCTTATCATACTGACACCTCCACGTATTCCATTTTCAACCATGAGCAACATGTTTATATCAGTAAGTAACTCTAAAGGTGTTTCAGACATCTTCAAACTCGCCTGACATGCGAGCGAAGGTGCAGTGAACAGGTGAGCAGGATCAATTTCATAATACTGCTGACATAATTTCCTAAAGTTTTGAAACACGTCAGCAAGTAGTAGAACATCTGTCTTCACATACAGATTGTGATAATCCCCCAAAGTTTTAAGACTGAAGTAGTTCCACACATTCTGGGCATGTTGATACTCTTTCTCATCTATTGGCTTATTGGTTAAACTATTAAAAAATGCAGAAGGTGGGGGAAGCTGCTTATCATTAAATTTTTCAAAAGAAGTAAAATAATCATAGGGGTAAACCCCTTTACGTATAAGTAAAGATAAATTATTATTTTGGGGGAAATTTTCTTCAAGTCTAGGGAATTGATCAGGTTGAAGGTTTTTAACAAGTTTTTCCAATGATGTGGGCAAAAATTGAAATGAATCGATAAAAACCATCTGAATAGGGGAAGTAGGCTTTTTGATTTTAAAAGTTATATAATTTTCTAGTGTACACGCAATCACATCGATTTCAATATCTTTAAATTTTCCTAACTTTGTCATAAGGTGGTGCGCATCATAGTTTTTTAAGTTATGGAATATAACAGGAATTGTCTTTAACTGTCTGAAATTGAGGTTGCAATATGGGTGTGCAGCTCCTCTGTACACACCTGAAATATGGCAGTGGTCTCTTGCACGGTTCTCACCTAAAGCTTTTTTACAAATATGACAAATATCTGCTTCTCGAAATGCCTTTTCTTCCTGGGGAGAAAGCTTCATAGGTTTAATATTTAGTAACTTCTGTCCCAAAATTTCCTTCTCTTGCATCATTTGGTTTAAAAAATGCTCTACACAGTTTCTACCACGATATACCCGTGCTTTCTTCACACATGTTCCATCGGGTCCAATAACCACATAAGCGTACTCACACGGTAAGTGATAGGTTGTTTTCTCAGTATAGGATGTTTTAGAAGAGGGTGAGACTGATGAAATGGGTATAAGTAGACTCTCAAAATCCGCATTAATCGTATAGGCAACAGGATGTTGTAGGTGAATACCTGAAAACTTTAATATATTATCATTTTCATTAGGCATCTTTATAGCTTGTGCTGCATGGCGAGAACAGTATTCACTATGCTTATCCAACAGGTCTTGTCTTGAAAATCGATGAAGACATCGATAACAATAATAGCCAGCGGCTCTATGCTTGGTAAGATCACCTAAAAGTCTTGAAAAACTTCTTATCAAACAATAGTGTTGCTTTTCTCCATTGTCGACTAATAACAGATTAATCACATCATGATCCTTCTTTTCAGATATATACAGAGGGCAAACTTCATCCTCTTCATACCCAAACACATTAACCCGTAAATTGTTGAGTTGTTCAATAACGGGTATCTTCTGAAGGGGTACAGGGCATTCTACACTGCCTAATTTAATATCATGTTCGTAAGGTCGATAATGTGAAACACGTTCAGGCTTTTTTGTATAATCTAAGTTCAGTTTAAAAGCCAAAAGGCACCAAACCAAACACTTATTGTCTTCGTTTTTTATATTCAGCACGGCTTTTTTATCATCCAGTTTTTTAGACAGAGGAATGTAGGAACTCGCAGCAAGGGGATGATATTTAGCAATCTTGAGCTCCAAATGATGAATTTTTCTAAGTTTCCAGCCAGAGCCTCTTTGTACAAATTCTTCAAAGGACTTAGTTATCTTTGAAAATCCTTCATCAATATGTTGTGAGATAGTATTTTCTACAAGTTCGGTGAAGCATGAACATCGAAAATACGATTGAATTTCTTCGATTTCTTCATTAACGACCACACGCTCAAGTGCTATTTTTTCCACCATATACCATTTTATTGCACCCTTTTCAGAAATTTCACTAATTAAACGCTCCTGTATTTCAGATTGTAAGTGTCTGTGAAACACTTCTAAGTCACATTCTTCACGTTCATCAGGGTACAGCATCATTGTTTTAAACACATTGAGCGCATCAGACTGCTTCGGTTTTCTAGATTTTACATTAGATAAAGCTATTTTCCGTTTCACACTCAAAAGAGGTAGGCGAGAGTGCTGGGTGCGTACATGCTGTCTCAATTCGAATTTTCGTCCAAACACCTTATCACAATCACGGCAAGGGAATGTGGACTTCTGATGCGAGTTGAGATGATACTTCAAATTATCCTTCCGTGTGAAAATTTGATCACACTCATTACACTTTAATGTAAACTGTCCTGTAGCATTATGTGTTTCCAGGTGTCTTTTTAAATTCGATTTCTGATCAAAAGACTTCAGACACATATCACAGGTATGCAATTTCTCATTAGCATGAACCTTCATATGCCGTTTTAAATTAAAACGGGATGAAAAACCCTTATTACAGACAGGGCAAACATTATTCTTCTTCTCAGCATTCGTAAGGGTCACAGTCTTTAGGGAAACATCTTCTTCAGGTGACATCTCGACATCCATGAGACTAGGGGATATAGTGTCCTTCTCTGTTAAAAATTGAGAATTCTCATAGGGTTCAACACTATCATGCATCTTCATGTGTCTAATCAAGCTTGATTTCCGTCCAAAGGCTTTCTGGCACACGTCACAGATGTACAACTTCTCATTTAAGTGAGACTTTATATGCTGCCTCAAATTAAAAGGAGTTGAGAATGTCTTCGCACAAGTCAGACACTGGTACATCTTCTTCACAGGCGTAGAATTTCTCAAAGACGTAACTCCATCAATAGCCATAACGCTATCTGTGAGGATTGCGCATGCCTCTTCTTGCTCTAGTAGCGCCCCCTTCTGGAGAAACGAAAGCGCGCGGCAGTAGAGCTCAGAACGTCAGCGGCGAAGAACGTCGTCTGATTTATGGAAACAGAAATAGTATGAAAATGGTCGTAAATGTTACCGATCATGAATCTTGAAAAATATGAATAATCTTTTACGTTGATTTATGTTCCTGTGCTCTTCATATGTCCTCGTCATTTTTATGTCAACTTTATGTCATCGTTATGTCAAGAATTAAATTTGTGTTCGTAATTACAACGGCCTGTTTCCTTTAGAACGCCCACACATACGGAAGAGACATGACATTGGTGTCAGAATTAATGGATGAAAAACAGGCTGTATTACTGGATTACGGAGTGAAACATTATAGTGAAATATTATAGTGAAATATTATAGTGAAAGATTATAGTGAAGAAAAATTTTGGATAACCTATACAGAGGTAAGGTAAATTTTATTATTTAAGTATGGCCGATCAACTGACTAAACTTAAAAAAAACTAGAGGGGTAATAAAAGCATCTATTACATCTATTATTAAAAAGATCGAAGATGCATGGGTTTTAGAATCGCCGAATTTGGTGGAATTAGAAGAAAATCTAGCTCAGCTAGAACAGAAAGGTATCGACCTTAAACGGGAAGATGAACAAATTTTAGCGTTAATTAATGATGAGGATGAAATCGAAAGAGACGCGAAGACCTCCATAGAATATCATGAAAAAATAACTTTATGGAAATTTAGAGTTAATAAGAAATTGAAAAATAATAGCAAAAGCCAAATTTCCCCCGTATCTCACGCCGATAATAAGCACGCAGAATTAGTTGCGCAATCTGTTAAACTCCCTACATTAAAAATTGAGAAATTTTACGGCGATATAAGTAAGTTTCAAAACTTTTGGAACTCATTCAAAATAGCAGTCCATGATAATGATTCACTGTCAAATATTGAAAAAATGAGCTATTTACAAAGTTATTTAGGTGGTAGTGCATATAATTCTATTTCCGGGTTTGCGTTATCAGATAAAAATTATTTGGAAGCTGTCCAAATTCTGAAACAACAATTTGGCCGAAAGGGTCTCATTGTGACGACACACATAAATACATTATTATCTTTGAAACCCGTATTGAAAACAAATGATGTAATAGCTCTGCGAAAATTATTTGATACCATTCAATGCCAAATAAGAAGTCTCAGGTCTTTAGACATTGAATCAAATGGATTTGATAACCTGTTGACACCAATAATTCTTAAATCCTTGCCATATAATCTTTCGTTAGAATATAATAAGCAATGTATAAAAAATTCCAGTGACACGCAATCAAGTATTGATGATTTGTTATTATTTATTCGTACCGAAATAGAGTCGAGAGAAAAACAAAATTATTTAACTGGCAATTTAGATAACCCAAGGTTAAAGCAGTCGTATAATAATGATTCCACTGCATTTCGTAAACAAATGTTCGCTAGTGATAGAATTAATTCTGAAGTATCTCATATTACCGCGGAAACCTTTTGTATATTTTGTTCTTGTAATAGTCATTCGACTGAGGAGTGCAATAAATTACCCGTTGATCAGAAAATAGCTAAATTAAAAGCATAAGGACGCTGTTTTTTATGCTTAAAGAAAGGTAAACACGTCGCTAAAGATTGTACCATAAAAGATAAAAAATGCACTAATTGCGGCAGATATCATAATGTTACGATATGTAGTTATTTACTTGGCAATGCCAATAAAGTTGATAGGGAAAATAATTCAAATTCAAATGAAAAAGCACTCACTGCTAGAGTCAAATTGGATGAGTTATTTAATTTGAAAACACCGCGAAAAGAAACGAAATTAATTAAAACATTACCGACGGTAGATATCGAATGTGGTAATAAAATATTACATGGCGTAGTAGATTCTGGAACTCAAATTTCTATAATAAAGACTAATTGTGTACCCGAGTACTTTAAAAATCCTTGTGGCACTATAATATTGCAATCTGCATTCGGTCACCAATTGAAAGCTCCTTTAATAAATATCCCATTGAGTATTGCAGTTGATAAATTAAACCCCAAGATATATCCTAATATTATGATAACATGTGCTGTGGTTGATAATTTAATTAATGATTTATTACTTTCTCTTGATACATATAATGAATTAAATGATTTGAATAAATATAATGAAAATGATAAGGCATTAAATTGTAATGTTAACGCGATAAGTGACAATACGAAAGAAACCAACACTGTAGATCTGTCTGCTTCAATTTTAGACCATGTGTCAGTTGAAAATGCGAATGCAAACGAGAACATTGACCATACACCTGACGACGACCCTGATACTTTTATAACTGATTCAGAAAAATTTAAATGGCAACAGAAAAACGATCCTTCGTTAAATCAATGTTGGATTGATGCCAAAAATAAATGCAACAATTATTTTGTTCTGGATAACCTGTTGTATCATCGAGATAAATTATTGGGCGAAACGGTACACCAATTGCTCGTATCCGAACCACGTAGGAAACAATTGTTAGAACTCGCACATTCCAGTACTTGGGGTGGTCATCTAAGAAATAAGAAAACTGTACAGCGGTTGAAATATTCATTCTTTTGGCCGAAAATTAAAAAAGATGTTAACGACTTTTGTGAACAGTGCTTATCATGCCAGCTCCGAGCAAAACCAAATAAGTTTGATAACACACCTATAACTCCGGTTACTCGTCCTGACGAGGCAATGCAAATTTTAAACATGGACATAATCGGCCCAATTGAACCACCTAGTGGAGGATACAAGTATGTACTCTCCGTAGTAGATCAGTGTACTCGTTGGCCGGAAGCGGTCTGTTTAAGAAATATATCTGCCAAAGCTACATGCGATGCCCTTTTACAGATCTTTAGTAGAACAGGGATTCCAAAATTAATTGCGAGCGATCAGGGCCGGAATTTTACTTCTGATCTCACACAAGAATTTTTGAAACGTTTAGGAACTGCTCCACGTTTCTCTGTACCTGGATACGCACAATCTAATGGTTTAGTCGAAAGATGGAACGCTGTTCTTAAAGGAATGATACACCATACAATAAGGGAAAATTCCGGAAACTGGCACAAGCACATACCTTTCCTTTTGTGGGCCTACAGGGAAGTACCGAACGCCACGACCAATGTTAGTCCATTCCAAATGTTATATGGTAGACGTCCGACTGGCCCCCTCTCCATATTGAAATCATCATGGACCAATGAAACACCTTTGCCATGCTGTCAATTAGGCTCAGTTACAAATTATTTAAATGATTTGAAAATAAAACTGGAAAAGGCAGCCGAACACGCCGGAATTTTCTGCATAGATAAACAGCGAGCTTACGCCTATTATCACAATAGACGAGCAAATCACAAAGAATTTAAGCCCAATGATCAAGTTATTGTTTTGATTCCTGACAGCAGTCACAAAGTATATGCTAGGTGGACAGCACCCGCCACTATACTCGAAAAGAAATCTCCGTATAGTTATTTGGTACAATTACCAGACAACAGTGTCAAACATTTGCACGCCAACAAAATACGAGAATTAAAAGCCCAAACTACGCACATAGGAGTAATATACGATGCCGATATAGATTTCGGCGAAATCGAGAATATCCCCAGAATTGACAAAGAAAATCCTGCTATAATCGATAAACAATTGCAGCTAAAACATTTATCACATGAAGAGAATAAACAACTATCCGACCTGTTACGTAAACATCCAAACCTACAGTCTGGAATTCCAAAAATTGCCAATGTAGGTGAACATTACACTAGATTGAAACCGAACAGCCAACCCAAACGCCAGAGACCTTATCGAATTCCTGAGGCACTCAAAAATGAAGTTGACCGACAAATTGAAGAATTACTTGAGTTAGGTCTCATTGAACATTCCGAGAGCGAATATGCGCATCCAATTGTTTGCGTTTCTAAAAAGGATTCGTCAGTACGACTCTGCGTCGATTATAGATATTTGAATTCCCAAACCGAGATCGATTCATTCCCAATGACTAATGCAACTGATCTTATATATAAAGTAGCTCCAGCGAAATTCATTAGCCTGTTGGATTTACTTAAAGGATACTGGCAGATCCGTCTAAACAAAGAATGCAAACATCTCACGTCCTTTGTCACACACCGTGGACAGTACGCTTTTGTAGTCATGCCTTTTGGGCTACGCAACGCCGCAGCCACTTTTCAGAGATCCATGAATCGTATTTTAATCCAACATAAAGCCTATGCAGAAACATACATTGACGATGTAGTGATTTTTTCACATAATTGGCTGGATCATCTTAAGCACCTAGAAGCGGTACTAACTACCCTCGAAGAAGCCAATTTTACAGTGAATTTTAAGAAATGTGTATTCGCACGGCCTCAGATAAAATTTCTAGGTCATGTGGTAGGATCCGGTATACATGCACCCGATCCCGACAAAGTATCAGCGATACAAAACTTAGAAGTTCCCAAGTCAAAGAAAGATGTCAGAAGCATATTAGGTCTTCTATCTTACTACCGATCCTATGTTCCTTCATTCTCCGACATAGCTCGTCCATTGATTGAACTTACCAAGAAACGTGCCCCTAATGAAGTTACCTGGTCTGAGGATTGTGACAAAGCCTTTTTTGAGTTGAAACAGGCGATCAGTAAATCACCCATCTGTTATTCCCGAACTTTCAGAAACCATTTATTATACATGCAGATGCTTCTTCATATGCGATAGGCGCTTGTCTATCTCAAAAAGATGAAAATGAACAAGAGCACCCCATTGCTTTTACAAGTAAAAAGCTCTCCAAATGCCAAGAAGGTTATGCTACCATCGAAAAGGAAGCTTATGCTGTTATCTTCGCCCTGAAAAAGTTCGAACACTATATTTATGGTTCGCACGTAACTGTGGTGAGCGACCATAATCCTTTGAAATTTCTCACGGACTGTGCACCTCAAAGTGCGCGCCTTCAAAGATGGGCCCTTGCACTTCAGCGCTTTCAAGCCCAAATAACGTACCGACGTGGGAAACTCCACGCGAATGCTGACTCTCTAAGTAGGCTACATGCCTCACATTGGACTTAAAGACTTAAAAACTTTGAACATTTCTTCTGTGTTACAAGTCTGAACTTTAACTTTAAAAACTTTAACTTTATCCTCGAACTTTAAAATATTAGTATTAGTATTATAGTGTATTCTATTTGTTTATTTTCTTTGCTGTTCTTTAAATGTTTGAATTTTAGTATTAATATGGTTTACTTGTTTGTTTAGATATTTACCAGATATTGATTTGTCTCAAAAGACTAAATCAAATTCTCGAAAGGGGGAGGTGTGAGGATTGCGCATGCCTCTTCTTGCTCTAGTAGCGCCCCCTTCTGGAGAAACGAAAGCGCGCGGCAGTAGAGCTCAGAACGTCAGCGGCGAAGAACGTCGTCTGATTTATGGAAACAGAAATAGTATGAAAATGGTCGTAAATGTTACCGATCATGAATCTTGAAAAATATGAATAATCTTTTACGTTGATTTATGTTCCTGTGCTCGTCATCTGTCCTCGTCATTTTTATGTCAACTTTATGTCATCGTTATGTCAAGAATTAAACTTGTGTTCGTAATTACAACGGCCTGTTTCCTTTAGAACGCCCACACATACGGAAGAGACATGACACTATCCATAATATATTAGCAAAAAAAAAAAAACTTTTAAAACCAAAACACAATCTTCACAAATAAATGATCCACTTAGGTAAAGATAGGGATCAGGAGCGGTTTAAGACACGTCCGTTCACTAAAAAGCAAACCAACAAATGACACGAATCACACTTCTCGCCCGCTATTTATACCCCAGACCCCTCACGACCACCCACGTTGATCATAATCGGCGGCAAATTATTCCACTCAAAGAAAAATAGTCTTACGATTTGGCAATTTAAATCTTTCGTTTTCTCGTCATATGAATTATTTTGTCTTGATTTAGTGATTTTAATTTTATGCTTGACTCATAATATGAATCAGTCTTTCCCCACTACTCATGTCTAAAACTATATCCATGAAACCCTCACTAGATGCCTAAACTAGAAGATCTCAAATCAAACCCCGCCTAAGCAAATAAAATATTTTCCAAAATACTTCAAAAACATCTCATAGATGGCGCTTTCAATCCTAAACTTTAAAAAAATTCTAATTCTCAAAGACAGAGAAAAAATCTATACAATTAATTTATCCCACTCATTAGAACCAAAAAAAATAAATTATAAAGATACTAAATAATCCACCGTTAAAAATACTAATACACGACTGAATCAGTCTTTCCCCACTACTCATGTCTAAAACTATATCTAAGAAACACTCACTAGACGCCTACGCTTCCTAAACTAAAAGATCTCAAATCGAACCCAGGCTAAACAAATAATAAACACATTTTCCAAAATACTTCAAAAACATCTCATAGATGGCGCTACTAAAGAGAAAAAAACGAAGCTAATTTAAAACACTTTAAAAAATAAATTCTAAACTTATTTCACGCCATCTAAACTAAAAGATCTCAAATCGAACCAAGCCTAAACAAATAATGACAATATTTTCCAAAATACTTCAAAAACATCTCATAGATGGCGCTACTAAAGAAAAAAAAAGTCGAAACTAATTTAAAACACTTTAAAAAATAAATTCTAAACTTTTTTCACACCATCACAAAGTAGAGAGAAAATGGGGCTCCGGCCTCAGGAGGTGGGCTGTGGGCACGGTGCAAGGTGCAGCACCTGCCCACCTGCCCACCTCCCAAAGTGCAGCTCAGCTCCTCCTCACGAAGTGCCCTCCTCCTCATTTTCTCTCTACTTTGTGATGGTGTGAAAAAAGTTTAGAATTTATTTTTTAAAGTGTTTTAAATTAGTTTCGACTTTTTTTTTCTTTAGTAGCGCCATCTATGAGATGTTTTTGAAGTATTTTGGAAAATATTGTCATTATTTGTTTAGGCTTGGTTCGATTTGAGATCTTTTAGTTTAGATGGCGTGAAATAAGTTTAGAATTTATTTTTTAAAGTGTTTTAAATTAGCTTCGTTTTTTTCTCTTTAGTAGCGCCATCTATGAGATGTTTTTGAAGTATTTTGGAAAATGTTTTTATTATTTGTTTAGCCTGGGTTCGATTTGAGATCTTTTAGTTTAGGAAGCGTAGGCGTCTAGTGAGTGTTTCTTAGATATAGTTTTAGACATGAGTAGTGGGGAAAGACTGATTCAGTCGTGTATTAGTATTTTTAACGGTGGATTATTTAGTATCTTTATAATTTATTTTTTTGGTTCTAATGAGTGGGATAAATTAATTGTATAGATTTTTTCTCTGTCTTTGAGAATTAGAATTTTTTTAAAGTTTAGGATTGAAAGCGCCATCTATGAGATGTTTTTGAAGTATTTTGGAAAATATTTTATTTGCTTAGGCGGGGTTTGATTTGAGATCTTCTAGTTTAGGCATCTAGTGAGGGTTTCATGGATATAGTTTTAGACATGAGTAGTGGGGAAAGACTGATTCATATTATGAGTCAAGCATAAAATTAAAATCACTAAATCAAGACAAAATAATTCATATGACGAGAAAACGAAAGATTCAAATTGCCAAATCGTAAGACTATTTTTCTTTGAGTGGAATAATTTGCCGCCGATTATGATCAACGTGGGTGGTCGTGAGGGGTCTGGGGTATAAATAGCGGGCGAGAAGTGTGATTCGTGTCATTTGTTGGTTTGCTTTTTAGTGAACGGACGTGTCTTAAACCGCTCCTGATCCCTATCTTTACCTAAGTGGATCATTTATTTGTGAAGATTGTGTTTTGGTTTTAAAAGTTTTTTTTTTTTTTTGCTAATATATTATGGATAGCGTTATGGCTATTGATGGAGTTACGTCTTTGGGAAATTCTACGCCTGTGAAGAAGATGTACCAGTGTCTGACTTGTGCGAAGACATTCTCAACTCCTTTTAATTTGAGGCAGCATATAAAGTCTCACTTAAATGAGAAGTTGTACATCTGTGACGTGTGCCAGAAAGCCTTTGGACGGAAATCAAGCTTGATTAGACACATGAAGATGCATGATAGTGTTGAACCCTATGAGAATTCTCAATTTTTAACAGAGAAGGACACTATATCCCCTAGTCTCATGGATGTCGAGATGTCACCTGAAGAAGATGTTTCCCTAAAGACTGTGACCCTTACGAATGCTGAGAAGAAGAATAATGTTTGCCCTGTCTGTAATAAGGGTTTTTCATCCCGTTTTAATTTAAAACGGCATATGAAGGTTCATGCTAATGAGAAATTGCATACCTGTGATATGTGTCTGAAGTCTTTTGATCAGAAATCGAATTTAAAAAGACACCTGGAAACACATAATGCTACAGGACAGTTTACATTAAAGTGTAATGAGTGTGATCAAATTTTCACACGGAAGGATAATTTGAAGTATCATCTCAACTCGCATCAGAAGTCCACATTCCCTTGCCGTGATTGTGATAAGGTGTTTGGACGAAAATTCGAATTGAGACAGCATGTACGCACCCAGCACTCTCGCCTACCTCTTTTGAGTGTGAAACGGAAAATAGCTTTATCTAATGTAAAATCTAGAAAACCGAAGCAGTCTGATGCGCTCAATGTGTTTAAAACAATGATGCTGTACCCTGATGAACGTGAAGAATGTGACTTAGAAGTGTTTCACAGACACTTACAATCTGAAATACAGGAACGTTTAATTAGTGAAATTTCTGAAAAGGGTGCAATAAAATGGTATATGGTGGAAAAAATAGCACTTGAGCGTGTGGTCGTTAATGAAGAAATCGAAGAAATTCAATCGTATTTTCGATGTTCATGCTTCACCGAACTTGTAGAAAATACTATCTCACAACATATTGATGAAGGATTTTCAAAGATAACTAAGTCCTTTGAAGAATTTGTACAAAGAGGCTCTGGCTGGAAACTTAGAAAAATTCATCATTTGGAGCTCAAGATTGCTAAATATCATCCCCTTGCTGCGAGTTCCTACATTCCTCTGTCTAAAAAACTGGATGATAAAAAAGCCGTGCTGAATATAAAAAACGAAGACAATAAGTGTTTGGTTTGGTGCCTTTTGGCTTTTAAACTGAACTTAGATTATACAAAAAAGCCTGAACGTGTTTCACATTATCGACCTTATGAACATGATATTAAATTAGGCAGTGTAGAATGCCCTGTACCCCTTCAGAAGATACCCGTTATTGAACAACTCAACAATTTACGGGTTAATGTGTTTGGGTATGAAGAGGATGAAGTTTGCCCTCTGTATATATCTGAAAAGAAGGATCATGATGTGATTAATCTGTTATTAGTCGACAATGGAGAAAAGCAACACTATTGTTTGATAAGAAGTTTTTCAAGACTTTTAGGGGATCTTACCAAGCATAGAGCCGCTGGCTATTATTGTTATCGATGTCTTCATCGATTTTCAAGACAAGACCTGTTGGATAAGCATAGTGAATACTGTTCTCGCCATGCAGCACAAGCTATAAAGATGCCTAATGAAAATGATAATATATTAAAGTTTTCAGGTATTCACCTACAACATCCTGTTGCCTATACGATTAATGCGGATTTTGAGAGTCTACTTATACCCATTTCATCAGTCTCACCCTCTTCTAAAACATCCTATACTGAGAAAACAACCTATCACTTACCGTGTGGGTACGCTTATGTGGTTATTGGACCCGATGGAACATGTGTGAAGAAAGCACGGGTATATCGTGGTAGAAACTGTGTAGAGCATTTTTTAAACCAAATGATGCAAGAGAAGGAAATTTTGGGACAGAAGTTACTAAATATTAAACCTATGAAGCTTTCTCCCCAGGAAGAAAAGGCATTTCGAGAAGCAGATATTTGTCATATTTGTAAAAAAGCTTTAGGTGAGAACCGTGCAAGAGACCACTGCCATATTTCAGGTGTGTACAGAGGAGCTGCACACCCATATTGCAACCTCAATTTCAGACAGTTAAAGACAATTCCTGTTATATTCCATAACTTAAAAAACTATGATGCGCACCACCTTATGACAAAGTTAGGAAAATTTAAAGATATTGAAATCGATGTGATTGCGTGTACACTAGAAAATTATATAACTTTTAAAATCAAAAAGCCTACTTCCCCTATTCAGATGGTTTTTATCGATTCATTTCAATTTTTGCCCACATCATTGGAAAAACTTGTTAAAAACCTTCAACCTGATCAATTCCCTAGACTTGAAGAAAATTTCCCCCAAAATAATAATTTATCTTTACTTATACGTAAAGGGGTTTACCCCTATGATTATTTTACTTCTTTTGAAAAATTTAATGATAAGCAGCTTCCCCCACCTTCTGCATTTTTTAATAGTTTAACCAATAAGCCAATAGATGAGAAAGAGTATCAACATGCCCAGAATGTGTGGAACTACTTCAGTCTTAAAACTTTGGGGGATTATCACAATCTGTATGTGAAGACAGATGTTCTACTACTTGCTGACGTGTTTCAAAACTTTAGGAAATTATGTCAGCAGTATTATGAAATTGATCCTGCTCACCTGTTCACTGCACCTTCGCTCGCATGTCAGGCGAGTTTGAAGATGTCTGAAACACCTTTAGAGTTACTTACTGATATAAACATGTTGCTCATGGTTGAAAATGGAATACGTGGAGGTGTCAGTATGATAAGCCGAAGATATGCTAAGGCAAACATACCCGGTACGCCCGATTATAGGGAAAATGAGGCACCCAGCTACATCATGTACTGGGATGCCAATAACTTATATGGGTGGGCTATGAGTCAATTTTTACACTATGGCGGTTTTGAATGGTGTGAAATTAGTCATATCACAGAAGATTGGATTTTGTCTTTACCTGATGATTCTGAAAATGGGTACCTCTTCGAGGTGGATCTTGATTATCCAAAACATTTACACCCTTTGCACAATGAATACCCTGTCGCCCCTGAGAGAGTAACTGTGGAGGAACAAATGCTGTCTCCCTATGCACGGAACTTGGTTAATAATAATAGAAAATTCATAGGTTCGCCTAAACTTATACCCAATTTGAATAATAATAAGAATTATATAGTACATTATCGCAACTTAAAATATTATTTGCAGCTTGGATTAAAAATTACCGCTGTGCATAAAGCTTTAAAATTTAAACAGGGTCCATGGTTACAGAAATATATTAATTTCAATACCGAAAAAAGGAAAGAAGCAAAATCTTCTTTTGAGAAAGACTTTTTTAAGTTAATGAACAATTCTGTTTTTGGTAAAACCATGGAAAATCTTCGAAACAGAAGAAATATTGTGCTTTGTAATGATGAAAAAAGAGCTAAAAAACTAGTGGCATCACCCTCATTTAAATCCTTTAAAACTTATGATGAAGACTTGACTGCTGTGGAGAGATTAAAAACTAGTATCTTAATGAATCGGCCTATTTATGTCGGATTCACAATTTTAGAGCTATCTAAATTATTAATGTTTCAGTTTCATTATGATTTTGTGAAGGCGACATATGGAGAAAAAGCTCGGCTCTTATTCACCGACACCGATTCTCTGACATATCACATAGAGACTCCCGATATTTATAAGGATCTGGAGCAGCATCGTAATTTGTTTGACTTCTCCGAGTACCCGAAATCTCATCGTTTATACTCTGAAGACAATAAGAAGGTTCTCGGCAAGTTCAAGGATGAACTTAATGGCGAATTAGCCCTTGAGTTTGTTGGACTGAGGTCAAAAATGTACTCTCTAAAATCTGTTAAAGACGAGAAGAAGCGTGCGAAAGGCGTGTCTACGCAGATTGTGCGACAGAAAATCAAACATGAAGACTACTTGGAGTGCCTACAACAACAAAAAACAAGTATGGAGAAACAGATAAGGATCGCCCAAGATGGCCATCGCCTATATACATTAACTCAAAATAAAATTAGCTTAAGTCCCTTTGATGACAAGCGTTACTTGATGGATGATGGGATAAGCAGCCTGGCATATGGACATTATGACATTAATCACGTTTGTAATAAAGAAGAAAATGCTGATTTGTATTGTTAATGCAAAATCGAGATGTAAATACTCTACTGTAAATAAAACTTTCTGTATTTTTTGTTTTAATAAAAAAAAAATGTTAATTTTAAATATGTGTACTTATTAAAAACTTCTACACAAACATTTCTCGTAGAATACTATGTATGTGAACTTTATTGAAACCTATTCTACCTATACGTACAATCACCCACATATACAAACATATGTATTTTTATCACCATATAAAGTTTTTAAACTTTTTTTTTTACTACTTTGTAATTTTCTAAAGTTTTTTTTTAATACTTTGTAATTTTCTAAAGTTTTTTTTTTTTTTTTTTTTTTTTTTTTTTTTTTTTTTTTAATATATATATATAAATTATGCATTCTTATTTAAAATGTTTCTAATATTTTTTTCCAGTTTATGAATGATATGGATATATATTTTTACCCACACACACACACACACACACACTTATAATCGCTTTGTCGTATAATATCAGACACGTATATAGAGAGAGCTATATAAATCTGCCTTGCTAGGATAGTACCAGACATATACACGAATATATATATATAGAGGGATAAATAAATCTACTTTGCCAGGATAGTACCAGACATACACGAATATATAGAGAGAGATAAATAAATCTGCTTTGCCTGGATAGTACCAGACATACACGAATATATATAGAGAGATAAATAAATCTGCTTTGCCGGGATAGTACCAGACATACACGAATATATATAGAGAGAGATAAATAAATCCGCTTTGTCAGGATAGTACCAGACATACACGAATATATAGAGAGAGATAAATAAATCTGCTTTGCCAGGATAGTACTAGACATACACGAATATATATAGAGAGATAAATAACTCTGCTTTGCCTGGATAGTACCAGACATACACGAATATATAGAGGGAGATAAATAAATCTGCTTTGCCGGGATAGTACCAGACATACACGAATATATATAGAGAGAGATAAATAAATCCGCTTTGTCAGGATAGTACTAGACATACACGAATATATAGAGAGAGATAAATAAATCTGCTTTGCCAGGATAATATCAAACATACATATATATATTTATATAGATAAATAAATCTGCTTTGCCAGGATAATATCAAACATAGCATCGAAAAAAAACTATTGATATAAAGCGATCAGAAAATCAGAATCTTGCAAAGATACTATGACGTAGGAGTCCGCTGCACATCGGATGTGCAGCTGCACACCTCTTCCTCTTCCTGTGGCCGTTGAACCCCCACTATCCTACTACTGGCAACCGTTTCGTAATCTAACGCGCAAAGCAAGATTTTTCTTCCATATTTCAAATAAAATATCATATAAACATTGTTTTGTTTAAAGAAAAAAAAATTCTAAATGAAAAAAAACATATTATTAATTTAATTTTTTTTTATAAAAGGAATAAAAAAGAAGTGTCGAAAGTAGCAGTTAAAGAAAATCAAATTTTAACTAAAGAATTTTTTTTATTTAACGGACAAAGAATGGAAATATTTTATTCTTTCTTGTTTAAATCACTATTACGAAAATTTAAATCTATTTTATATTTACCTTTGCTTTTGAAAGTAAAGTAAAGTTATATTAAAAAATTATTGTTGGCAAAATTTTGAAAAATTATACATTTTATTATTAAAAATAAATTTTATTCATAAGTATGGTCAAAAACTCCAGTAACTGACACCATCCTTATTTTGGAACATCAATAACAGACACAAAGTGAACCAGTGACTGACACTTTATTTTAAAAGATTAAATTGCTTTTAAAAAAAACTTTATTCTTTATTATAAAAACAAAATACTTTAATATTTATTATAAAAAGTGCGATTTAGTAAGCTGTACTGCATTATTAGTAATGCAGAATATATAGTAAGAGCATATAGGAGTAATATTTAGTACTGCATTGCTAGTAATGCAGATATCCAATAACTGACATTTATGAACCAGTAACTGACATCTGGTGTCAGACACTGGTGAAACAGCATAAATTTTAATGGTGTTTACTATAAGATAAATTTAATTTATTATTATGTATTTTTAAGCAGTTCAAATAGTATATTTCAACTTTCTTTAATATAACCAATAACTAACACCTCTGTCAGAGACTGGTGAAATAAAATTCTAGGAACCAATAACTGGCACCCCCCACCCCCCATTAAGCTAAATTAAATAACTATAAACCCTAAATCATGGCCCCAATATATCATATGCATCTTTAAACTAATTTCTACAAGTGTAATTTTTTTTTTTTTTTAAGTTTAGGATGGTTGCATTACAAATAGATTAGAAAAACACTTCCTTAATTTTAGAAATAAGATGGTTGTTTCAAAATGGCACTTTTTGTATTCTCAAAAGTTTCTTCCTCATTAAATATGTTGTTGACCGTCTAGTGGTGAATAAATTCTTCTTCGTTTTATTTTATTTGTTTTTAAATATTTGTTTTTATTTTTTTAAAAATATATAAGAATTTAGAGGTAATACTAACCATGTAAGAAGACTGTTCACAAAAAATTCTCTAAACAAATTAATAATGTAGGGTTTGTCTAGAATAGTTGTTTCAGTACTGAAGATCTGGAAAAAAAAAAAGATTTTCATTTATATGCAAAATATTAATAATCTTAACAACAAAGTATTTAAAATAATCTAGACATTATTTCAAAAATTACTAGAATACTAAAAATCTTACATTGTAAATTATAACAATTATTTCAAATTACAAAATCTAAACTTTTTTAGCTATTCTTATAACATATTTACGAATTTTTTGAAAATTTTCATAGCAATAAATCCTTTTTAAGAGGAAAAAAAATAGGAATACTTTTCCGAAATGCTAAGTCTTGATAATATGTATTCATAAGTAATGGTCATTACGGTAAATATTACTCAATTATTTCGTTTGATACAATAAAAACACTTTTTTTTTTAAAGGTACGTTTGTAATTATATAAATACGTAGTACCTACACTGCAAAAAATAATTGTTGATTTTGCAGTATAAAACTGGCACCCAGCTGCCAGTATTATACCGTAAAATTAACAGTATTAAACAGTAAAATAAGCAGTAATACGCTGCCGTGCAAGCAGTAATACACTACCGCGCATTTTTTGCAGTGTATAGTCGTCGTCTGGTCCGTCTGCTTATATCAGTGCTAAAACTGTCCAACCGAATGGTTTAAAAATTAATATATATAATCGTTGCAGAATTTTGACGAGTCATTTCAAATTTTATGAAAATCGAATCTGAACTTAAAAAGATACTAATAACAGTTATCCTCATTCTGTTAAATCCTATCATATGTAATTAATTCAATGATATCCCATGATAGGTAAAGATTCTAGGTTGCCATGGTGAACGTCAGATTTAAGATTAAGTCATATTATTTCCGTATCACTGAATTTAAAAACGGAATTTGTATACTAAAATTGTTTAATTATAGTAATCATATGATCTACCGACAGTTTTTTCGATAGATGTTTTCAGAGAAATACAGGGTAAGTCAAAATGAATATAGCGATTACAAACGGCTATAACTATTTAATGGAAAAGAATTTATCGATAAGATTAACACAGAATGTAGACGGAACTTCAAAATTTTGTATACATACGTCATAGATGTTCTATGTGACTTCCCTTGGTCAACGGACAACATCTAGGCGATAGTCCATTTCACGCCATACATTCTGAAGCATTTGTTCAATCACTGACGCAAGCGCATTACAAATGCGTACTTTGAATTCTTCAATTGTTTTGGGCATGGGAATATTTGGAAATATTTGGAAATATTTCTTATTTAACAACTATCAACCGTATCATTCATTTAGTTTTAAAGTGTTCAGAAATGATTACACTTTAATATATATATATTAAATTTCACTGTTTTTTTTCTTTTTTATGGGTAAGGTTTCTATCCTTTTTAATATTGTATTTATTTTTTGAACTTTATGATTTTTTCACAGATTTTTTTCTCTATTATGGTGTGGTAGTCCCAAAATCATATTCTTTAGCAATGTTATGGCTAATATGATGATGAAACCACACATTTTATTTGTGGTATTTAGGCATTTGAGACCTGAAAATTCTGTCTAAATTCCACAAATTTCATTTTTTCAATTTTTAATTTAATTTCTTCTTTTTTTAAATAAGTACAGTGGAACTTCCCTTTAACGAAGTCCCTATTTAACGAAGTTTTCTACTTAACGAATTTTTTTGCAGAACTTTGACTTTGAACACCATTAGCATATAAATTAATCTCCTTATTACGAAAAATATATTCTATATAACGAAGTTTATTCCACTTTTGTTCTTATACAGAATTCAAACTAAGAAGTTTCTGTTGCGAAGGATATGCGAATTTATTTCAGCGGATTGTAAGAAAATAAACACATTTAAATAATTTCCATTTTGTTTGGTGCTAAATAAAACATTTTTTTTTTTCACACTAAGTAAAACACTTGTTATCATTACTCTCCCACACCGAGACTCCAGCGCTGACAGTTGGGGGAAGTCAAAATCCCCTTTTTACATTCAATGATATAGAAGATGTAGTGACGCAATGGCGTCAGATGCATTGAAGCAAAAAATATCAATTAGAATCAGAGAGTTACTATTCTGACATTCCATTGTTGATAGACAACTTGCTTTGTACATCCACAAGAATGTGCTTCGAAATGCAAATCGAAGAACATCAAAGTTATTTGTGTCCCTGCCAATACAACTTCTAAACTTCAGCCATTAGTCTAAGAAAGAATAAAAAATCTTGAACTACATTATCGGAAAAGACAGTAAAAAGAGAATGTAGTGTTTGAGAACATTTGTTTGAGAACCTGTGTACGAGTATCAGAGCTGATGAAAATTTGTGAATGTGACGTGATTTCATCGACCGTACATAACTGTTTTGTAAAAGAGGGCTTCATAATTGAAACTGAATTAAATGCTTCTGAATCCAACACCTGTTTGTCATATCTGAAGGAAAAATTTCGCGAATTTCAGTTGATTTCTATGTAACGAATTTTCTTCATAACGAAATTTTTAAGTGTAACGATGAGACTTCGTTAAATGGAAGTTTCACTGTATATGGTATCTATATTCAGTGTGTTGGGGAACACTATCGTTGTCAGTTAATTATTACATACTTATTCATAATTTCATAGTTTTTGTTGGTGTTTCGGTAATGTTTCATTAATGGTTATATATATATAACCATTAATCATACTTTACCGATAAACCAACAAAAACTTTGAAATTATGAATTAAAATATATTTAATTGACAACAATAGTGTTACCCCCAACACACTGAATATAGATTCCATATACATAGTTAAAAAAAAGAGAAAATGAATTTAAAAAATGGAAAAAATGAAATTTGTGGAATTTAGACAGAATCTTCAGGTCCCAAATGCCAAAATTAACACAAATAAAATGTGTGGTTTCATCATCATATTAGCCATAACATTGCTAAAGGATATGATTTTGGGACAACCACACCCATATGTATATATATATATATATATAATATATATATATTCAGATATTAAAAGTTTTTGAAGGTTTAAAAAATTCTATGACCCCCTAAGGGATACGCTTTTTTCAATTCCTACTATTAGCTCACACCCTCTCTATATTTATATATCTTGTTCAAATTTTCAATCGTTAATAAAATACTTTTTATTCATCCATGCAAGTTCAAATACATTTTTAAACTTGTAGTGGATGTCACTTGATGTTAATACAATTTTTTCAAATATTAATTCATCAATTAAATTAACTTAAGTATTTTTAGTTTTATATTTCATTTCGTTTCCAAAGTATAGACTCACTCCATATTTATAGTCTCCTTCGCCTGCGCGCCGCTTGATCTTCGTCCGTGAACAGACCCATTATCTTTTTACGCGTGAAGGTTTCGCTATGGTACTTCATTGTGAAGTTTCGTAATTTTTGAAATTCAATATTTGAAAAACGGCATAATCATTAAATTTGAAATTTATATCAAGAAAAATACAATTTTTTACCTTTCTAACGCAGTTTGTCTAACAATTTTGTGAGAAATACTTTTCGAGCTATCAATTTTTGGTATTTTAGCTATTTATTTTTTATTTAATTTTTAATACATTTCAAAAATTTCTCTTATATGAGATATTTAGCAGGATATAAATTTAGGAATAAATACCGTCAGTGGCGAAGCGCGTAGATCGCTGGAAAAAAATTTCTTTTTGACCTAAGTAGGAATTGACTTAATTTTTTTTTTATATTACCTGTTTTCGTTAAAAAATATACTAGTACAGCATCAGTTGACTCATCACTCCTTACCTTTCATTTTGTCTTTATATTTCAAATACAGTTGTTCACTTTCATTCATACAGTTCATGTGCTATCGTTACTACACATACTTATTTTACGTATATTTTAATAGTTGAGATAAACGGTTATCACAATTGTTTTAAATTATGCTTGTTATTATTACTTATTAATCGATCTGCAATACTTCTACAGCGTTATATGAACCCTTTCATTTAATTACTTCATTTTTTCACCTCCGGGAATGCAAGTTTCAGCGTAATTCTAAAACTTTACGCAAAATCTGTATACCGGGTGAACCAAAAGTTCGTTACTACTTTAAAAATTCATAAAAAAAGAAGAAATTATATGATAAAGAAGTGCGGTTTGGAAGAAAGGGCTCACAAGGTAGTCGGATTTTTTTTAGCAGTCTATAAAAGTCCTTTGGCAGGATTTAGGACAGGATTTTTTTTACATTTAAATGTTCGGTGCTGCCATCTACAGGAATAAAAGCGAAACAAACGATGATTTCTTGATTATAGCGCAAATAAATTGTAATTATAATTTGTCAACATTAACAATTAAATAGATATATTTTTATACATTTTCATTTCAAATATTGATTTTTGTAAGCATTTAATATTTATAATTAAAAAAATACAACTAGCAATTAAAATTAAAAATGTAAACAAAGAAATGATTTTTAAAAAGGGAAAAGTAAGTGCAATAATTTTCCCTCACCGTTTCACTTTTTAAACGTAACTGTTATACTTTTGAAATTTTAGCTCTTATTACTTTCTATTACTACTTACCGGTCCATCTTTACAAGAAGAAAGTATTGGATTCATGAAAATTTTCGACTTCCGGTTTTCGACGGATTTATACGTTTTAGAAGGTCCTGAACACGATTTGACTGTTTTTAGGAAATGTCTGTCTGTGAGTCTGTGAGTCTGTCTGTCTGTATGTGACACAAATTTTGTGGGAGCTCTATCTCAAGAACTAATGCTCGGAATTTAATAAAACTTCAGATTCAGTTAGTCTCTGATATAAATGGGTGCTGGTTAATTTTTGGTAAAAATCGCCCAGCAGGGGCGCTGCTATGCAGCATTTCTCGCGATTGCCGCATTAGCTCTATCTCAAGAACTAATGCTCGGAATTTAATAAAACTTTATATTCAGTTAGTCTCTGATATAAATTGACGCTGATTAGTTTTTGGTAAAAATCGCCCAGCAAGTTGCGCTGCTGTGGAGCATTTTTCGCAATTTCCACAATAGCTCTATCTCAAGAACTAATGCTCGGAATTTAATAAAACTTTATATTCAGTTAGTCTCTGATATAAATTGACGCTGATTAGTTTTTGGTAAAAATCGCCCAGCAAGTTGTGCTGCTGTGGAGCATTTTTCGCAATTTCCACAATAGCTCTATCTCAAGAACTAATGCTCGGAATTTAATAAAACTTTATATTCAGTTAGTCTCTGATATAAATTGACGCTGATTAGTTTTTGGTAAAAATCGCCCAGCAAGTTGCGCTGCTGTGGAGCATTTTTCGCAATTTCCACAATAGCTCTATCTCAAGAACTAATGCTCGGAATTTAATAAAACTTTATATTCAGTTAGTCTCTGATATAAATTGACGCTGATTAGTTTTTGGTAAAAATCGCCCAGCAAGTTGTGCTGCTGTGGAGCATTTTTCGCAATTTCCACAATAGCTCTATCTCAAGAACTAATGCTCGGAATTTAATAAAACTTTATATTCAGTTAGTCTCTGATATAAATTGACGCTGATTAGTTTTTGGTAAAAATCGCCCAGCAAGTTGCGCTGCTATGCAGCATTTTGCAAGATTTACACGATTTTAGCGATAGTCATATATGTCAAGAACTGAATACACGGAATTTAATAAAACTTGAGTTTCAGTTAGACCTTGATATAAATGGGTGCATATTCTTTTTAGTGTATGTGAAACCTGTGTGAGATAGAAGAAAGTTTTGGGATTGACACATCCGACTAGTTTAATTTGTTTTACAAATTTTTAGTATAAATAAATATTATTCAGTCTTTTTTTTTATGAAGTCCACTCCACTGTTACATTTTTCAATGACAGTCTGCCCTGACAACGTCGCGCCAGGCGGGTCAGCAAGTATAAAGAAAAGAAACAGTAAATGAATATTTACCTTATAAGTTTCTGTATCATAGACGAACAGAAACGGCTGAGCTATCCAGAAGACGCACACACCTTCTTTTTGAAATCGTTTGCATGATTCTATAACGAACTTAAAAAAGACTGAAAATGGATAAATTTATTGATATTTCATTCGTATCGTAGGGTGAAACCCCCAGTTATCGACACCTAACCAGTAACTGACACTTGAGCAAAAGTCTAACTCAAATAAGCATTTTGTTGTAAAATTTTGCAATGTGATGCCATCTAGTGGTAAATGAGACACTTATTTTTTTTATTTTGGATTCAATTTATTCACCACTAGATATTTAATGAGGAAGAAACTTTTGAGAATACAAAAAGTGCCATTTTGAAGCAACCATCTTATTTCTAAAATTAAGGAAGTGTTTTTCTAATCTATTTGTAATGCAACCATCCTAAACTTTTTTTTAAAAATTTACACTTGTAGAAATTAGTTTAAAGATGCATATGATATATTAGGGCCATGATTTAGGGTTTATAGTTATTTAATTTAGCTTAATGGGGGGTGGGGGGTGCCAGTTATTGGTTCCTAGAATTTTATTTCACCAGTCTCTGACAGAGGTGTTAATTATTGGTTATCTCTATCTCTATAAAAGAGTAAGTGTCTGTCTGCCTGCCCGCGGATTTCTCCGTAATTGTACCACCTAGGACTCAGAAATTTTTGTCATGTGTAGATGTTATCACCGGACAGTATACCTCACGGTCGGATTTTTAAATTTTAATTTAGATTAAAAAAAAAAATTAAAACGTGTATATGGAATTTTGGGTTCGAGGCTATTTCAAGCTCCTCCCATGAAATAGCCTCGGCAACACCATCCGTGGCAACGAAGCAGCCAGCCAATGAGAGCAGGTGCAGCATCCAGGATCTAGCCACAGATTAAAGATATTCCATTACTCTATGGATCTAGCTACCAGCGACGATTTATTTACTTTCTGTTCAGTGAAGTGTAAGATGAAATTGGCCTAAACCCAGTGACAGAACTATCTTCGTGTGTCTGCAACGCTAATAATATTTTAAAAATAGTTTGAAATATGCAATATATATCATATTAAGTTCCCGATAGTTAGTTTTGTCACTGGGGTTTAGGCCTATTTCATCTTGCACTTCACTGAACAGAAAGTATATCTTCATGTATCTGCAACGCTTATATTTTAAAAAAACTATTCTTGACTGTATTTTTAGTTAGTTTGTTTCATTTTTTAACATTTTTAGTATGAAAATATTCAGTAAATAATTTGTGCAACGCTTATAATATTTTAAAAAACTGTTTTTGACTGTATTTTTAGTTAGTTTGTTTCATTTTTTTAGCATTTTTAGTATGAAAATATTCAGTAAATAATTTGAGTTCTTGGGCGGTTAGGAATCCATTGTGATTTTTTTTTTACCTCATACTTACAAATTAAATATTTTTGATTAAATTTTTGAGTAATTTATTGTTTACAATTTTTTTCCTGTAATTGTTTTGGACTACATTTTTAGTTCCCGAGATTGATGAATTCATAACATGCGATAAATTGTTAAGATGTATGTTCTCATTAAGATTTGTTATTGAACTCCATTTAAGAACCATTTTTAACTCCATTTAAGAAGTTTAATTTAAGAACTTTTTTAGTCGCCCAAGAAAAATATTCTTAATGAAACAGATTTTCTGAGCTGTTTCTATATATTCATGATTTTTTTGTTGGGGCGTTTTTGAGTGATGTTTATGATTTAAGAACTTTTTTAGTCGTCCAAGAATCTAATGTTTTTCTTGAACTTTACTTTGAATAAAATGAAAACATTCAGTAAATAATTATTAAATCTTAATCACCTGAGAACGGATTTTTTTTTTTCGAAATTTGTTTCTTTTGTCACTTTATAGAATGCATACTTTGCGACGATCGGCCGGTAGCATCCAACCACCACCACCACCATCCATAAATATCATATAATACAATTCTAATACCGTGCAAGCGCCCCCCCCCCTGGTTATTTTACGATTTTCCGTCGCATTTAGGGGGGCGGATTAACGAGATTTGACGGTAATTATTAAATTGTTTTGATGAGCTGATTATAAATTCCCAGTCCGTGAAATATTTATGATGTGCATTTTGTGACATGAGTTTCATAAGAATCACTCACATATAGGACAAAATTAGCACTCACCAATCTGCAAGTAATACTAAAAATTTGTCGATTGACTGTTTTGCCACCACTGGCCATCTTAATAGTCACACTCGCCAATTGTGATGATTGATTGAAAAAAGATTTTTTACCCCTGCTGTCGTTTGATTATTTTCAAAACCATTTGGTACATTTCACAATTACCCCCCCCCCCCCAAATCATTTGACAAATTGTGATTTTTTTTAAAGCTATTTGCCGATATTTGCATCCCCCCCCCCCCGAGACCTTTTGATGATTTTTGAGATTTTTTTCAACTATTGATTGATCAATTTTGTGATTTTCCGTTTTCTCACATTATGAGTTTCATCAGAAAGTAAAACAATAAATAAATATGAATGATTTGCGGAGCTGTTTCAAAATAATTATAAAGAATAAGTCTTTAAAAATGTAAAATCAATGTTATTTCTGGCCGAGTTTTTTTTTTAAATAATTATAAACCATTTTAATTTGTAAGTATGTTGTAAAAAAATCACCTTTTGTGACAAATTGTGTGTTTTATAAGAATCGCCCAAGAACGGACATGCAAATTTATGTTGTCATCGCACTCTTTATAATTATTTTTGTTGAGGGTTTTTGGGCGATGTGATTGAATTTTTGATAGAAACAGCTCCGCAAATCATTCATATTTACTTAATGTTTTAACTTGCTGATAAAACTCATAATATGTGAGAAAACAGGGATTTTTTTTTTAACTTCATATTTACAAATTAAATTGTGGAAGACAAAATAGGTTTGTTTGTGTGTGTGCTGTTTTTAATAAAGACAGTTGCATTTTTCCCGCGACCCTTTCACGAAAGTTTTTTCTGTGAACCTTTCACAAAATCTGCATTTTTTCCACAATCCTTTGACGAATTTCGTATTTTTTCTGCGATCCTTCGATGAAATTCAAGTTTTTCCTGCAATCATTTGACGAAATTTGCTTTTTTTTGTGATCCTTTAACGAAATTCGTGTTTTTCCACATACTTATGTCGAGATTCATGTTTTTTCAGTGATCCTACGACATAATTCGTGTTTTTTTTTTCAGCGATCCTTTGACGAAATTCACATTTTTCCTGTGATCCTTTGGCAAAATTTGCGTTTTCTCCGCAATCCTTTGATGAAATTCACATTTTCCGTGATCCTTTGATGAAATTTGCTTTTTTAATGATCGTTTGACAATATTCGTGTTTTCTCTGGTGCCTTTTGACGAGATTCATGTTTTTTTAGCGATCCTTTTACGAAATTCATGTTTTTTCAGCGATTATTTGATAAAATTCGTGTTTTTCTTGCGAACCTTTGACGAAATTTGCGTTTGCCAGCGATTATTTGATAAAATATGCTTTTTTCTATTATGATAGGGAAAAGCGGATTAGGATAGGTAGATAGGGAAACTCCATTATCAGATCGGGACATTAGATGTAATTAAGAAACATTTGTATATTTGTAATAATTAGCGAAAATGGCGAGATAAAGGGGGTGGGGTGGGAACGACTTTTTATTAAATATCACATTTATTCTACATCAACTTCCTCTCACCACCAGGGAGTGCTTTGCTATCTCTGTTTCTATGGGCTGGATCACAACGGGGTATGGCTCTTTCCACCCGACATCAATAGAGCTTACTGATTTTAGTTTGGATTTTCACCACAGGGGGCGCTTTCGTATCTTTGGTTCTATGGGCTGGATCATGACGGGGTATGCCTCATTCGACTCGACATCGATAACCTTAATGAATTCAGTTATGTTCGTATAGAACATATTGTGCTCCCTGGCGGTGGAAGGTGTAACTAAAGGATTTTGCAGCTAACTCGGGTTCTATGGGTCACATCACGACACGGTTTGGCTCATTCGACACAACATCAATAGAGCTTACCTATTTTAGTTCTGAATTTCACCACCAAGGGGTGCTTTCCTATCTCTGTTTCTATGGGCTGGATTACAATGGGGTATGGCTCTTTCCACTTGACATCGATAGAGCTGACTGATTTTAGTTCGGATTTTCACCACAAGGGGTGCTTTCCTATATCTGGTTCTATAAGCTGGATCACGACGGGGTATGGCTCATTCGACTCTACATAGATAGAGCTTTTCGATTTTCACCACCAGGGGTGCTTTTCTATCTCTGGTTCTATGGGCTGGATCATGAAGGGGTATGGCTCTTTCGACTCGACTTACAGTAATATATGGGAGTGTGTATGGCACGCCCAGTGTTTGCTGTCTAAGGTAGTGGGGCCCCCAACATTAGATTTGTTTAATAATAAAAAAATGTTCAACACTGATTTCAGGTACATTTAAGGTTGTGTTGGCACGGGCAACGCCGGGCGGGTAAGCTAGTATTAAAGAAAGTTGAAATCTATTATTTGAACTATTTAAAAATGCATAATAATAAAATAAATTTATCTTGTAGCAAACAATTTAAAATTTAAGTTGTTTTACCGGTGTCTGACACCAGATGTCAGTTATTGGTTCATAAATGTCAGTCATTGGATATCTGCATTACTAATAATGCAGGACTAAATATTACTCCTATATACTTATACTATATACTCTGCATTACTATTAATGCAGTACAGCTTACTAATTCACACTTTTCATAATAAATATTAATGTATTTTGTTTTTATAATAAAGAATAAAGTTTTTTTAAAGCATTTTAATATTTTAAAATAAAGTGCCAGTCACTGTTTCACTTTGTATCAGTTAGTGGTGTTCCAAAATAGGGATGGTGTCAGTTATTGGAGGTTTTGACCATATTTGTGAATAACATTAATTTTTAATAATAAAATGTATAATTTTTCAAAATTTTGCCAACAATATTTTTCTAATACCTGTACTATCCTTTCAAAACCAAATGGAAGTATAAAATAGATTTAAATTTTTGTTATAGTGATTTGAACAAGAAAGAACCCTTAAGGTGTCAGTTACCAGGGGTTTCACCCTAGATAGTTTTAAGAAGTTTTGAAAGTGCATATTTTAAAAATTATTTCCTTTAAATATAATTCCGTTAATTGAAGTGGTTCAAGTCACAGTGGAGTAAATTACATTTTCGTAAATGTTAAATAACAAAGGATTAAAATATATAACAAATCATAACACCTTGTAATTATATACATCTTTGTAATTGCTAAAAGGTGTAAAATAAAACAAGTGGGTAAGTGTGATCGAAGATCGCTCAAAGGGTTTCGTTTAATATTCCTTTCAAAACACTTTATCCCTTTTTTTAATAAATTCAAACAAATTTATTTTAAACAACAAAAAAAAGTCATGTTTTTTATAAAGTAAAAATTTACCGGTCTATTTTTTCCTTTTTTCGAATATCTAAACCAGCCGGATAGCGGTCCAAGCCCACTATTATATTCTGTCATAATAATATCCGTCATACGGACTAAATGCGATATTTAAAAAAATAATTTCAAAATTAAACAAATTGTACACCTTCAAAATGTTAAAATATGCGACTATTTCCATAATCGGATTTTTATCACGATTCAATATGTTTCTCAAACTCATATATTTACTATTCTCTATTATTTATATTGATACTCGCTTTGTATTATTCTCAAACATTTGAAAAATTAGTTAAACTTCCTATATGACGTCAGATTTTCTTTTTAATTATCTAATGACGTGATATTAATCTGCTTTGTCCACTTACACATACTCATACTCCTTGTATTACTGAGAAATCTTAGACATTTTCCGTTTTATTACGACTATGACGTCAATCAATTTTATTTCATATTTATCTTTTTTTCAATGGGTGAAACTTTTTATTTCATTTTCATTTTTGACGTGAAAATCGTCTGATAGAAAATTAATTACTGTAGAAAGAATTTCATTGTGGATTTTAAATCTTTGGCATCTGCTATAACGAAAAATGTTTCAATTTAATAGGAAAAGGCTGTTAGAATTTTGGTTTTTTATCTCTATTTATTAAAATAATACGAATTTTTCAAATTTTAATATTTTGAGCTC
Source organism: Maratus michaelseni (assembly GCA_963931845.1). Taxonomy (NCBI): domain Eukaryota; kingdom Metazoa; phylum Arthropoda; class Arachnida; order Araneae; family Salticidae; genus Maratus; species Maratus michaelseni. The sequence goes on from OZ007600.1 coordinate 192,462,559, forward strand.
TTTACAGCTGCTATTCAGATTTATACACTAAGTTTCAACTCTGTAAGTTACATACTTTTTGAGAATGACTCTGTGACGGACAGACAACGAAGCGGGGGTAATAGGGTTTCGTGAGATGAACGAAACCCTAAAAAGATTATAAACAGTAAATTAGATTTTATTAGATTGTTGACATATGTTTCAGCTCAATCTGAGCCATTATCAAAACAAAAATATTCTATAAATGCACGGTCTTTGAAGTTATTTGAAACGCAATCATTTAATTTTTCAAGTATTTTTTAAAAAGTACGTCGGGCAAATTAATTTAATTTCAAATAATGGCGTCATTTTTTAAATTTTAAAATTTTCTTATAGTATGTACAGGGTGTTTGACGAAGGACACCTAAATTTGAAATTAAATAACTCGTAAACGGTGATAATTTTGCCCGTAATTTTCCGTTTCTCAAAAACAACTTAAATCGGCTATAGACAAAAATATTTGTAAAAAAATTGTATTTTAAGATATATGTAAAATAAAGAGATATGAAGTGTATTTTAGAAACAAACGGGAGAAAAAATTTCAATTATTCTAAGTTTTACAAATATTTTTATGAAAATGTAGGAAAGCCCTCAGACGCTCAGAGGGTTATTAACCCCTTGGGGACGAGCGACACGTATACGTGACGCATAAGATGCTCAGAATCCTCGATTATTCCCACCAGTTATTTTTTATTGTAAGCTTTTTCTTATTAAATCTTACCATTTCTGCGATTCAATTAGGCGAAAATTTCGGTTTTGAGAAACCGGTGATAAAAGATTAAAAATTCTGTAAAGGACTCTCGTCGCAAAGGGGTTAAAAGAATCGTAAGAATCTGACACAGAAACCTTAACATTTTACTTAAAATAGCGCCGATAGATGGCGCTGCCGGCAGCAATTACGGTAGAGAACCTGGACTAAGTCTTTCAGGTTCTCTACATTACGGATCCTTATAAAGAGAGCTCAGACGCCAGGACAACCTATTGCATTCTACTTATTTTGTTTTACTAAATTTAAACAAAGTGTCCTTACTGTTCTAAACAACAATAAAATACCCAACGATTTCAAAACCGTTCCTAAAGGCTGCTCGTTAGTAAACTTTCCGATTCTCCTTGCTAATCTTATTCCTATGGGCGTAGGATGCATTCGTATTTTTAAAATATCTCCTCGGAAAATTAATATTTTTAACTTCTGTTTTCTTTGTATTGTTCTTAAATAATGTCTCTTTTTTTCTTAGTTGTCAATTTTTTTCTAAAATACAGGGTGTCCATAATTAAACGACCCTACTTTAAAGTTGTCTACAGACGAAACAATTGGTCAGAAAGTTGTGGAATTTTGTGAAGGACATAATGAAGGAATGGGAATTTGTTTAAGCAAAAAAAAAAAAAAAATAGTTCAAAATTTCGCCATCAGAGGGAGCTTTTAATGAGTCAATCGCATATGAAACATTTAGTAAGTCATGATAAACCAAGAACTTTACCTGGTCTTAAAGACATGTACACGACATGTTTTTAGCATTTCCCAGAACACACTGTTGTCAGCTGTGGAACATGCTATCCTACGATTCCAGATGGTAGCTGAAAATGATGGACGACATGTGGAACACGTTTTGTTGCAATAAAATATGTAAACTATCTAAAATGTATGCTAAATGTATAATTCATTAAATGTTCTTGGTTTATCATGACTTACCAAATGTTTCAAATGCGATCGATTTATTAAACACGCCATCTGGTGACGAAATTTTGAACTATTTTTTTTTTCGCTTATACAAATTCCCATTCCTTCATTATGTCCTTCACAAAATTCCACAACTTTCTGACCAATAGTTTCATCTGTAGACAACTTTAAAGTAGGGTCGTTTAATTATGGACACCCTGTATATACTTAATTTTATATGAAATGTTAAAATCGTATTCAGTTTCGCTAAGATTTTAACACATAAAAATATAAATTAAGCACATAGTTTAGAAATATTTTGATAGCTAAGAAAAAAAAGAGGCATTCTTTAAGAACAGTACACAGGAAACAGAAGTTAAAAATATTAATTTCCCGAGGAGATATTTTAAAAATACGAATGCATCCTACGCTCATAGGAATAACATTAGCGAGGAGAATCGGGAAGTTTACTGACGAGCAGCCTAAAGGAACTAAACGAACAAATTCTCAGAAAAACTCAACTATCCCACTTAGTAACAAATTTAAAAGTCTTCCTACTGATGTTGCTGCTAATATAGATTACGATAAAATGGACCTAACACCCTGCCAAACCAAAAATAGCCATGGCAAAATTCTGGCAATTCAGAATCGAAAATTAACCCATTTTACATAGAATTCACAGAAAAATGGACTGATTTAGTAAAAAATATTTGCAAAGTTCATACCGAAAAACCTTTTATAACTTTAAAGGGTGAACGCCTTATGGTGTTACGTAAAACTGACAATGATTTTCGTGAAACGCAACGTTATTTAGATACAAATGCTAAAAAATATACCACTTTACACCCTAAGGAACAAGGACCTAAAAAAGTTTGTATTCGAGGCCTCCCCTGCCATACAGAAAATGAACTAATTTTTGAAAGCCTAAAAGAGCATGGCCTTACTGTTACTAGGGCTGCCATGCTCAAAAACAGAAAAACAGGAAATCGCATGCCAATTTATATGGTAAATGTATTACCACGTCCCAAATTTGATGAAATATATAAAATTAAATAAATCCACTATATCGCCGTCACTATTCAGCCATTTAAAAGCAATCACAAGGTAAAAGAATGTTATAATTGCCAAGGATATGATCATGCCATCGAAGTTTGCAATTTCACTCCTAAGTGCTTAAAATGTGCAGGTACCCATCTTACCCCAAACTGCCCCCCATAAAGGACGCATTACCCCTAAATGTGCTAACTGTGGTTTAGTTCACCCAGCCAATTACCGTGGCTGCGTAAAAAATACCTATCGGCTGGAAAATAGAAATAATACTAACTTGTCTAAAAATAATAGTCGTCCAAACACCGATACACAAATGTTAGCTGAAATCTTAAAAGACTTCAATTACACCAAAAAACCATCTAATAATAACAACACTGCTCAATCCCAGACTGAATATTCAACAACAGAAAGCTCTACTGTCCCAGATTCGGACGCTTCTTCTTGCGCTACCTCAACATCTTCTGGTAACATCCCCAACTCTAATTCCAACCCAACTTCTAACTCAACTTCAACTATCATCCCACCCAGTTATGCTAGTGAAATAAATGAAATATTCCAAACATTTAAAGATATCAAAGAAATTCTCCAGATAACTAAATTCTTAAAATGTATAAAATATATAGCGGCTAAATCCAAACAATATACTAATCCTATGGAAAACATGATTGTCATCATTCAAGAGTTCGACACCATTGCTCATGAGCTCAACCTCCCCAACCATGAATAATTCCTTCTTTTTTGCAGAATTGCCAGACTATGTGGTCTCCGACCCCATTAACGTTAGCGCCCTATATTTGCTCTTTATTTATTGTTGTAGTTTGAGTTTTCCTCTCTCTCTTTTTATACTTATTTTTCTTCTCCTGTCTTTTGTCTCTTATTTAATTAAAAAAAATAGTTAGCCTATTCTATTAAATGTTATTATTTTTTGTAATTTTTAAACTTAATGTATGGTCTCTGAAAGGAGTCTTTTTTTTTTCTTTTTTGAGATGGGTTCGACCCTTGGTAGGTTTCGTCTGTCATTTTTGTATCTAATGGACATTTCTTATTTACTTTATTTAATTTTTTTACTTTTTTGTTATACTTACATTTCATTTATATCTCTAATTACTTTTATTTAATTTTTAACTCTTTAAATTTCTCACGTGTCTCATTTGCCTCGCAAGTCAAATTACCTCTCGCCTGGAAGTTCAGTTGGCACGCAACTAGGTATTCCATGCTGTTAAGTACATTGTTCCATTGTTCTAACGATCAGCACGTCGAAGGTTTCGCCGTTGAAACGTGGTCGCTATCAGCATTTAGTGAAACAAATTCCGGAAGTGACACTGAAGGATATTGTTTACCGCAACAATCCTTTAACACTTGACGAGCTGGAGGAAGCTACTTGTCAAGCTTGTGTATTGATTTCCGGTGACATACAACAGAGAGTCACTGACAATTTCAAACTTCGTTTGCGACATGTGTGGTGTGTGAAAGGTGCATATTTTGAAAAGCTTTTGATGTGATACTGCCTAATTATGGTTATGTCACCTGCAGCGCCATCTATCGGCGCAATTTGTTACAAAAAGTTTGAGGAATCTGTATCAAGTTTTTACGGATTTTTTAATAACCATATCAGTTTGATGCTTCTATTTATCACCGTTTCCGAGATATTTGTTTTCCAAAATCTAAGTTAGAGGTCCATCGTTAAATACTCTGTAAGTGGGATAACAGAATATTAAAGTGAGTACGCCTGACACAATGCCACAAACATCAGCGCCTCTAGTGACGAAAATTGGAAGTTTTCGACCTTATTTTCAAAACGGACGATACGGACAAATGTGAATTGCAAAAGTATAGAGTGTCCTTGATTTTGTACGAAATGAATGATATCTTACATGTAAAAATAAAGTTATTGTAAGTCCTGAAATGTTATTGTTTTAATATCGAAACGCCAGCTTAAATACGTTACTAATTGCACGCAGAAGGGTAACATTATAAGTTAGATGTACATTTCTTCTTATGCATATCGAATAAACTACATAGATTTTCCGAAAAGATTACAAATCTCAACAAGTTAGAAATTGTACGTTAAACGTGACAAATGAGATGCGTTCTTACTATAACTAGTTTCACAAAAAAAAAAAAAAAAAAGAATCATCGTTTTATTTTAGTGAAATAAATTATATCGTCTGTTATGAACGAAATGAGCATGCCTTCCTTTTCTCTTATTACGTATGCCAAGTTTACAGATGCGAAATTTATTTTTCGAAGCCAGATGGTGCTGTAAAATTCACCATGGAGATTTTGCTTTGTGAATGATTACCTCCGTGGTTTAATATTTCTATGATTCACGATGAACAAATCTCTTGTGTTTATTTACTTAAATACGTTACTAATTGCACGCAGAAGGGTAACATTATAAGTTAGATGTACATTTCTTCTTATGCATATCGAATAAACTACATAGATTTTCCGAAAAGATTATAAATCTCAACAAGTTAGAAATTGTATGTTAAACGTGACAAATGAGATGCGTTCTTACTATAACTAGTTTCACAAAAAAAAAAAAAAAAAAGAATCATCGTTTTATTTTAGTGAAATAAATTATATCGTCTGTTATGAACGAAATGAGCATGCCTTCCTTTTCTCTTATTACGTATGCCAAGTTTACAGATGCGAAATTTATTTTTCGAAGCCAGATGGCGCTGTAAAATTCACCATGGAGATTTTGCTTTGTGAATGATTACCTCCGTGGTTTAATATTTCTATGATTCACGATGAACAAATCTCTTGTGTTTATTTACTTAAATACGTTACTAATTGCACGCAGAAGGGTAACATTATAAGTTAGATGTACATTTCTTCTTATGCATATCGAATAAACTACATAGATTTTCCGAAAAGATTACAAATCTCAACAAGTTAGAAATTGTACGTTAAACGTGACAAATGAGATGCGTTCTTACTATAACTAGTTTCACAAAAAAAAAAAAAAAAAAAAAGAATCATCGTTTTATTTTAGTGAAATAAATTATATCGTCTGTTATGAACGAAATGAGCATGCCTTCCTTTTCTCTTATTACGCATGCCAAGTTTACAGATGCGAAATTTATTTTTCGAAGCCAGATGGCGCTGTAAAATTCACCATGGAGATTTTGCTTTGTGAATGATTACCTCCGTGGTTTAATATTTCTATGATTCACGATGAACAAATCTCTTGTGTTTATTTACTTAAATACGTTACTAATTGCACGCAGAAGGGTAACATTATAAGTTAGATGTACATTTCTTCTTATGCATATCGAATAAACTACATAGATTTTCCGAAAAGATTACAAATCTCAACAAGTTAGAAATTGTACGTTAAACGTGACAAATGAGATGCGTTCTTACTATAACTAGTTTCACAAAAAAAAAAAAAAAAAAGAATCATCGTTTTATTTTAGTGAAATAAATTATATCGTCTGTTATGAACGAAATGAGCATGCCTTCCTTTTCTCTTATTACGTATGCCAAGTTTACAGATGCGAAATTTATTTTTCGAAGCCAGATGGTGCTGTAAAATTCACCATGGAGATTTTGCTTTGTGAATGATTACCTCCGTGGTTTAATATTTCTATGATTCACGATGAACAAATCTCTTGTGTTTATTTACTTAAATACGTTACTAATTGCACGCAGAAGGGTAACATTATAAGTTAGATGTACATTTCTTCTTATGCATATCGAATAAACTACATAGATTTTCCGAAAAGATTACAAATCTCAACAAGTTAGAAATTGTACGTTAAACGTGACAAATGAGATGCGTTCTTACTATAACTAGTTTCACAAAAAAAAAAAAAAAAAAAGAATCATCGTTTTATTTTAGTGAAATAAATTATATCGTCTGTTATGAACGAAATGAGCATGCCTTCCTTTTCTCTTATTACGTATGCCAAGTTTACAGATGCGAAATTTATTTTTCGAAGCCAGATGGCGCTGTAAAATTCACCATGGAGATTTTGCTTTGTGAATGATTACCTCCGTGGTTTAATATTTCTATGATTCACTATGAACAAATCTCTTGTGTTTATTTACTTAAATACGTTACTAATTGCACGCAGAAGGGTAACATTATAAGTTAGATGTACATTTCTTCTTATGCATATCGAATAAACTGCATAGATTTTCCGAAAAGATTACAAATCTCAACAAGTTAGAAATTGTACGTTAAACGTGACAAATGAGATGCGTTCTTACTATAACTAGTTTCACAAAAAAAAAAAAAAAAGAATCATCGTTTTATTTTAGTGAAATAAATTATATCGTCTGTTATGAACGAAATGAGCATGCCTTCCTTTTCTCTTATTACGTATGCCAAGTTTACAGATGCGAAATTTATTTTTCGAAGCCAGATGGCGCTGTAAAATTCACCATGGAGATTTTGCTTTGTGAATGATTACCTCCGTGGTTTAATATTTCTATGATTCACGATGAACAAATCTCTTGTGTTTATTTACTTAAATACGTTACTAATTGCACGCAGAAGGGTAACATTATAAGTTAGATGTACATTTCTTCTTATGCATATCGAATAAACTACATAGATTTTCCGAAAAGATTACAAATCTCAACAAGTTAGAAATTGTACGTTAAACGTGACAAATGAGATGCGTTCTTACTATAACTAGTTTCACACACACAAAAAAAAAAAGAAAAGAATCATCGTTTTATTTTAGTGAAATAAATTATATCGTCTGTTATGAACGAAATGAGCATGCCTTCCTTTTCTCTTATTATGTATGCCAAGTTTACAGATGCGAAATTTATTTTTCGAAGCCAGATGGCGCTGTAAAATTCACCATGGAGATTTTGCTTTGTGAATGATCAGGGGTGCCCAGAGAGGGGTTTGGTGACGCAAAATGCGTCATACAATTTATTTTTTGGGGGGGGGGATTTAGAAAAAAATACATTTGGGGGGGATTTTAAATTCTTAATATTTCCCTCTTTTTTTTCACTATTAAAAAATTCTGGAATTTTTTAATATCACTTTTAACTTTTTTTCAACATTCAATTTCCAGAAATGTTCCTGTTTTTTTTTTTCATTCTTTAAATACTAAATAAGGACAATAAGAACCCTTTCTGCATCTTGCTATCTTTGAAGGTGCGGTAATAAAAAAAATATACTTGGAATACAGTATTTGTTTGGAAAATGTTTAAGACATGCTGAAAGGCAATTAGGACCACAAGATGTGATAAAAGGAAGAGCTTTCCAGAAGCGTCTTCAGTAACTTATTATCTTGTTTGACAGGGTCGTATCGTACGGTACGAGTGCAAAAATACATTCTTGATGGGTGGGATAAAAAAGAAAAACAAAATAAGAATTTCAGAGGAAGAGACAGCACTAAAATAAATTACTTCACCATTTTCAGAAAACTAGAATTTAAGTACAGTATATTTTAGTGATGTTAGAAGAGTATGCCATTAAAAATATATAAGGTAAAAATCCTGTACAGGGAAAAATACTTCCAGCCACTGATTATTTTAGGGGGAAGGGAGGAATTTAAAGAAAAATTAGATTTCTTTTGGGAGGGGGAGGAGGATTAATTACTAGGTAATAACACTAAAAAATTAAAGTGTGAAAGAAAACATATACAGAATACATTGGCTTACAATAGACTTAGGACTATGTTTTAATGGTACAGTGTCTGCCATTTTATAAGAATCGGTACTTGTAAGAGCATATTGTATGTTGTTAAAGCAGTGTATAAGGCAACAACTTGTACTGAAATAAACGCTTCAATCCACAGTTTTCTTTAGGGTGAGGGGGGGGGGTTATTAGGGGATTTTTGGGGGGGAGGGGATGGGGGGGGTTTAAACAGTATGACTAGGTAGTATAAAAAATAAGATTCGGAAATCTTAAGCATTAAGATTTAATTTTACATAAGGGCGTATGTACATGTAAATGTACATTTTTACATCAATCCAGAGAATGCCGAAAATTGCTTTAAAGAAGGTGGAATTCCTCCTTTAGGAGAAACTCTTTCATGCCTGAAGAACATGTTCCCGAAAAGAACGCTTGTACTACCACGTTCCTTGATCTGTTCCTGCTCCATTCCAGATTCCACTACTCGTTTTTCCACGGCTGTGCAATGATATCGAAAAACGGGTAACATGTTCCTTTTAAACTATAGCGTCTAGTCCCTGCACTTTGGTTACGATTTCAAAAAACGGATCACTCTGCGCGCATGCGTGCTTGTCTGATACTTTAAAATTTTGTTCTAAGCCATTTCGAAATGAGTGCGTATGTCATTTCTCTTCCGTTCTGTGGTCTTGAGTTCGAATCCCGGCGGCGGAAAGTTTTATTTTTCAGTATTTATTTGAGTTATAAAAAATAATTTGAATAAACAAAATGTAAAGTTTCCATTTTTCAACATATAAGCGATGGAAGGTTTGAAACAAAATGGAAATAAATATGAAATTTGGTTATAAATGAATTTCGTACATTCTAGAGAATGCTGTACAGCGAGTTTCATGCGTCCAGTGATATTTTTTTTCGGTTAATGTACGCGAAGCGTACATACACAAGATATTGACCGCGGCTTGAATGAATTTCGTGCATTCTAGAGATTGCTGCAAAGCGAGTTTCGTGTGTCCAGTGATGTTTTTTTTAATGTTAGAAATTGTTTTTAGGATGTTAAAAATTCGCTTTAAAACGCTATAAAATCGTTAAAAATCCTTAAAAATTGAAAAAACCGGAGAAAAAAAATGTATTTTAGTAAAAATCTGAAATTGAATTTCTTTAAGAATGTTAAAAAAAAAAAAAAAAAAAAAAAAAAAAAAAAAAAAATAATAATAATAATAATAATAATAATAATAATGAAAATTGTGAAAGAAAATATTTAGTTAGATTACGCTAAATGTTTTAAATAAAAATCCTTTTACGAATTTTAAAAAACTGCCGCGGAATGGAATAAAATTAATATGGTTCTCATTGTAACTGTCTAGAGCAATGCGCATGCACGCAGCACGATCCATTTTTTGAAATCGTAGCCAAAGTGCAGGGACTAGACGCTTGTTTTTAAACTGCCCCTGTGACTTGGCTCTTCAACTCATAAGTTTCCAAAAAATATTATCTCAGATATTTAAGTTCTGTTGGTTGATAATTTGAATTCTAATGTATAATCTTTTTTTAATTTCTGGTTATATTACCTATATTTTTTGACGTTTTTACATATTTTGGCTTTCTTATATTTGATCAAGATGAAACAAACATCAATCAGATTTTTTTTTCTTAATTCTAGAATTTATTAAAATTTGTTCCAAATTTAAATTTAGATTTGTTAAACATTTCCTGTTTATGCGATTTTTTTCCCCCAGACAATGGTTGAGACAAGGTCTTTTCTTTAAAAAAGTTTTCTTAGAATCTCTAAAACAATTCTTTCCATATTTAAAAATTTATAAAGCATAATTCATATTTAGGCAAAATATTATAACTTAGTTTTGCATTCATGCAACCAAATATGTAAAAAAAATGCTTTAAATTTTGTCAGATAATTTTAAAGACATTTAGTCTTCTCTCTCAAAGAGAGGGAAAATTTTTTTAATCAAGAGTTTAATAATTTTTCTGAATATGTGACAACTTCAGAGGCTTAAAAATGGCATTTTTTAAACTTGTAGCTTGCATTTCTGAAAATACTTTTTCCAACACAATAATGTATTTCAGATATATACTTGTAATGTATTGTATATACATCTATATACTTGTAATGTGTATATAGATGTATTCTTTTACGCAAAATAATGACAAAATATGTTTTTCATATGTTAAACCGCATTGTCTGCGGAAAGAAAAAAAATGAAGTTTATTATTATTTTAATTTACTTCTATTTGTTTTCAAACGTTTATCAAATTTGTTTTATAGAATTGTTCTCCTTTCCATTTTTCTAGAATATGTTTTCTATATTTGTTAACATACAGTGTTTTTTCCAAACGTCGACCAATGGATAATTTCTTAATCGTTAGTCTTAGGCATATACTTCCAATTGCAAAGTATTTAAAATTAGCTAAATAATTATGTTGGGTACAATTTGGATCAAAAAATGCCATTCTGATGAATAAGTTATAAAAATTAACTTTTTATACAGCCTACAGCTCCTATAAGTTATATTTTGTAAAACAATCCTGAAGCTCTGATATATCAAATGAAAAAAAATCATTTTTGTACGACCAAAACTCACCATGTTATACGAGTTTAAAATGCGGAAATTTTTCGCTTTTAACATGGTGCCGGAAGTGATGTACGGTTAGATCAAAATCGTACATATTTCAGGCACTGTGATAAGTGCCAAATTTTTCCAAATTTGAAACTCAGTAACTTTTGGTCGTACTAAAATGATTCCCCCCCCCCCCCCCCCCGCATGTCAGAGCACGAGGACTATTTCACTAAATATAACTTATAGGACAAAGGGACGTATAAAAATTTCCTTTTTGTAACGTCTTCAAAAATACATTTTTTGACCCAAACGGTGTATAACATAACCCTTCAGCTAATTTTAAATATTTTTGAAATTAAAACTGTTTATCAAAGACTAACAGTTCAGAAATCGTCTATTACTCCATGCTTAGAAGGGACATATTTTTTATAATATGTGTAGATTAAAATTTTTTATAAAAAAAATTTCTTAAAGTTTATATTGTATTTATTTGTTATTGAATTATTTAAAAAAGAACATTAAGTGTAATATATCGAGTTATCATATTGATCTTGAGAAACAAGTACTGCATTGCAAGAGTAATCCTCATGTCCTACGGAAAGCAAAGCACAAGCACTGATGTTGGGACGAATTTAAATTTTCATATCATCCGGCTAACGAGCAAATGAGCAAAATTGTAATATTGTTTTCTCTGTATTTAATCTTAAATTCTAAAAAGGATTGATTTTTCTAACATAAAAAAAAAATGATTACGTATATGAATGTAATCATTAAGAAGAGTATTAATCATTATTCCTGTCATTAATATTACATTATATCTTTAGAATTATATTAATTGAAATAATGCTTGTATTGCAGTAAAAACTGGAGCTTAGTGAACGTATTAACATGAATTGTCTGTCAGGACTTATAAATGTGGAACCAAATCAGATTGCTAATAATAAAATATATATCTTCATTATTTATTACGCTGTTAAAACTTATTTCATGTTTGTGTGATAGTACGTAAGAATACTATTATTAAATTATCAGTAGAATATATTTTATAATTGATGTTCTGTTTAGGGGGGGGGGGGGGTCAATGTTAATGTATGGAAGATTTTTTTTGGGGGGGGGGGATTTGCGTCATTGGGTTTGGGGGGGGATGGTCACCACTGTGAATGATTACCTCCGTGGTTTAATATTTCTATGATTCACGATGAACAAAACTCTTGTGTTTATTTACTTTAATAGATATTGGAAAATATTGGGCTTTTAACCTAATTTCAACTGAAGTTATCTCGGAATCTATACATTTTTGAATGTAACTCATCTATCAAACAAACAATTTTTTTGAACGGTCTTTCTAAAAATGTAACTTTTGTGCAATTTTATTCGAGAAAATAATTTTGAATAATAATGGCCGCCTGGCATATGAAAAAAGAAGTGGTCAGCCCGTATTGGTTTTCCTCAGTCACATGACTTGCGTTTTTATTACAAAGATTATGTACGATAGGATTTATTAGAATGAAGAAAACTTTTATTAATATCTTTTTAAGTTTTGATTCGATTTTCACAAATTTTGAAATAACTCGACAAAATTCTGCAACGTTTATGCATATTAAATTTCAAACCGTTCAGTTGGGTAGTTTTTGCGCTGTTATATGTGGACGGGCGGACAAACAGACGGACGGACCAGACGACGACTATAGGTGCTACGTATTTATATAATTACGAACGCACCTAAAAACTAGTCGTTGGGGGCCACCCTAATACTTACCCATCATGAATATGTATAATACAAAATATGAAAATAAAACATGTGTAAACTACTTATAAAATGCATTGCAATTCGAAGAAAATCATGGCCGGTTCTCAGAAACTATAGAACTTGCATACATGAAAATGTGTGCACTTATAGCTGAATATCTACTATGAAGCTCAAAATCATAAAATTTTAAAAAATCGTATTATTTTAATATAGAGAGATAAAAAACCAAAAATCTAAGAGCCTTTTCCCATTCAATTTAATCATTTAATCATTTATATAGCAGTTGCCAACAGTTAAAAATCCACAATAAAATTATTTCTACAATAATTAATTTTCTATTGAAAGATTTCCACGTGAAAAATGAAAATGAAATAAAAAGTTTCACTCATTGAAAAAAAAAGATTAATAGGACGTCATATTGGTAATAAAACGGAAATTTTCAAACATTTCTCAATAATACAAGGAGTATGGGTATGTGTAAATACAGAAAGCAGCTTCATATGACGTCATTAGAGAATTAAAAATAAAATTAATCTGACGTCCTATTGGAAGTTTAACGGATTTTTCAAATGTTTGAGAATAATGCAAAGCGAGTATCAATATAAGTAATAGAGAATAGTAAATATATAAGTTAGAGGAACGTATTGACTCATGGCAAAAACCCGATTATAGAAATTTTACACCTTTTAGAAATTAAAAATAAATATATAATTACAAGGTGTTATGATTTGTTATATGAATTGTCTTTGCTAATTTATTTCTTATATGTAAAATAATAATAATAATTCCTATGGAAATCGTCATTAATAATTGGTCTTAAAGTAAATCCCACTTTTCAAGCAATTAAATAAATAAAATTAAACTTTTATTGAAACATAATTCTATTTCTTATTTTTTCTAAATTATATATTTATTTATTAGCAGTTAAATGTAGTAGTTATGCAAGAATTTTTCTTAAAATATTAATATATATATTTTTTTATATATAAGGTAAAGCCAGGAGAGATGACGCGGTCGGAGAGATTGCGCACATAGAGGTTCGGGGGGAAGGAGTAGAGTGAGCGTGCAGCGACTCCAGGTAGTTGTACAACAGCAGTAGTGGAGTGTCTATTTGAAAGTGCACGTTGATTGTTTTGAGCGTCTAAGATAAAGCATTGCTCTTTTGTTTTGTTTTCCCAAAGTAAGTGCTTGAATTTTCATAGCTATTCATCAGAATTTCTATACAATGCCAATAGTACAAAATATTTTAAACTTAAACGATTTCTCATAAGCTACTAATCTAGACTAACAATGTGAACATCAACGGTTCGTTTTAGTAGCGGCCATGTTTATATAAAAGGCCGCGCAATCTCTCCTACCGAAATTGGAGAGTTTGCGCATCTGCTACTTAGGAGAGATGGCGCATTGTTTCCATTAGTTTCCATACTAGGAGAGATTACGCAGCTTACTGGTAAATTTGCATAAAAAATGAAAAATTAAAATGAACTAATTTTAAGTTAAACGTGTTATCAAGTAACTTAATGTTATTTTGTAATCTTATCTGGACTTGCTTTTTCTGATTCTTTAATTTTTTTCCTTTAATTAAAATTTTTTAATCATTTTTAAAATTATTTCTTTTTCACACCAACCCTGTAAGGACAGATTGCGCAAAATAACTTTCTTGGTTTTATTACAACTGCTCTATTAAATTACAACATAACAACAAAATAGCAATGGAAATGCATAAAAAACAAATTAAGTAAAAATTATTCATGGATAGTTTAGCAAAAAAAAAAATAACATTTAGATTTTTTATTGTTATTCTTTTGAATTGTGCGCAGACTCTCCTAGCTTTATCTTATATATAAACACTCGACTTGGCCGAATATTATGGTATTTGGCTAACAAGGAGAAGGACAAACTTGGTAATCACAGATTTTTATTATTTTTATACATGTTGTAGGATAAAAGCCCCATTGTCTCAGGTTCAACAGATTTTACACAACGCTCCTTCGTTCTTAAGAAATAGGCGGTGTAATATTATAACACAACTTAAATAACATAATTTCCGGCCTATAATCCGTGGATCAAACAATCATGTTTTGAACTGCAAATTTCATTTTTTAAAACGTAACTTATTAAATCGCTGTAAATATTTGACTTCAATTATTGAATAAAATTTCTAGATCGGAAATTTTATTTTATAAAACGTAACCTATTAAATTGCTGTAAATGTTTGACTTCAATTATTGAATAAAATTTCTGGGTCGAAACATTATTGTTTGATCCGCGGATATAAGCATGAAATTACAGTATTTAAGTTGTGTTATAATATTAGACCCCCTATTTCTCGAGTATTTCTCGAGTTGTATAAAATCCGTTTAACCCGAGACCAAGGGTCTTCTGCCCTACAACATACATAAAAATAATCAAAATCTGTGATTACCAAGCTTGGCCCTGTACTTGTAAGACAAATGGGTATTATATTAGTTTTTAAATGATTTTTTTTTTTTTTTTTTTTTTTTTTTTTTTTTGGTTAAACGGACTGGGCCCCTTTCTTACATAAATGTTTTTAATCTGATTATTTATTACCCTAAAGTAAACTGAAAGAAAATAAAGAAAATTTTAATCGATGAAAACATTTTTAGACTTTTCAGATTCTAAAATAAATAATATTATTAATGATAACATACTTACAACTGTTAACTGTCATATCCTTTGGAATCTTAGACATTAAAACGCATTTTACCACATAACTCAGTAAATTTACTCTAGGGAATTCGGGAAAAACAGCGATGTATTTTTTGTAATACCAAATTGATCCATATGTTAAAACCAGAATTAGCAGCGCTAGGAACAATATAGACTTTAGATCAAGATCCATATTTTGTGAATTGAGTAAAAATACAGCGTGTGTAAATTATTCACTTATGACTTTCAACCAAGGATTTCTTCTGAGTATCATCTAACCTAAGGTTATTATATAAGAGTTCTAATCTGGTCAGTATCGTTCAAGTCCCTGTGATTTTATCTCTAATTTAGATTGAAGAGGAAAATTAAGAGGAAATAGCTTTTTTATAACCATATTCAATGTCAGCTGTATTTTCAAAACAAACAACCATGCTTCGGTGTTTTAATTACGAAACTATAGACAATGGACTTACTAATCTTTATAATTTGAGTAATTTATAATACTATCTTGATACGTTATTAAATGTTTTTATGAAGGAAAATGATTTAATCAATAAAATTGACTGTAACATTATGAAAAATTAATTTTTTATTTAAAATTAAAGGAAATTTTAAAACTTTTTTTTCCTTCATAGATAAGACCAGACTTGCCAAGTCTCCGGCTTTTTGGATACCAGTAATTTAGTACAGAAAATGTTGTTTTGTTTAATCGGAACATTTTGCGATTTAAAAGAACAACATTTTCTCTAAACAATTACTGGTGTTCAAAAAGCCGGAGACTTGGCAACTCTGTAAGACTATTTCACAGTAGTTATTTATGCAGCTGTTAGTTGTGTTACTTATAAGTATCAGATTAACAAAAAGTTAACTTATTTAAGAGGAAGTAATAAAATGTCATGTCATATGCAAAAATTGAGCAAAAAAGAATATTTTACTTTTTTTTTCTTTTCTTTCTTTTTTTTTTTTTTTTTTTAAATAAATTACTTACATTATTTCAAATCTGATACTTAATTTAAAAAAAGATATGAAAGGTAGCGAGCCTTAAGGGTATTGGTTGGTCGTAGAGGTCTGCACGGGCCGAAATTTTCATGCCCTGGATCAGCCCGTCCCGAGTCGGTGTAAAAATTTAAAGTTTCACCCGGGCCCGGCCCGGTCCGGTCCGACTTTGCACAATTTCTACAAAAAATTCCAATTTTCCTTAACATACAATTAAGAATATTTTAATTAATGCTGTATACATATTTATGAGGAAATTTTACAATATATTTTAGAATACTATATGTTCGCAAGCCATTGAATACAGAATAGCAACATTAATGATCACCTAGACTCTTAGACCATTACATTCAAATAAAGACATACAAAAAAAAAAAAAAAAAGTAGTTTATAATATAAGGTACTTATTTCCATTATCCTGTCGATAACTTTCCAGAGAAAAAACTATCGCCAAACTGTATAACACCAATGCTAATAAACAAATGAAAGAATGTTGCCATTGAAATCTTAAAAAAAAAAGAAAACAAGCGGGAAAAATTCTACCCTACGGCAGAATATAGATTGGCCACCCACGGCTTTTATCGTTGAGATTTTTTTAGCCAAATCTAACTCGTCAAAAAAAAAAAGTGTTTGTTAGCATAAGCCAGCTTTTCCACTTTAGAATTTAGTTAGCACTCTAATATTTTTTGTGAGGCTGGCGGAATATATTAGGCACGAACACACCAAGTTTTAAAAGGATTCGGTGACTAGAAGTATTTTTAATAAATATAATAGTAAAAAGATGTGGCTCCAATGGGCTGCGACGTGGCGAGGTAGATGTTGTTTACAAATGTGCTGGCTTAATGACACCCTTTAAACTATTTTTAATGGTTCAAGACACTTTAGCACTTAATAGATAACTTAAAAAAGGTAATGAAAAGTTCTATGATAGCAGCTTTTATGATGGATACAGCTAAGAGAAGTTGTTTAACAAATGATGAGTTAGCATTAATTGACGGGCTCTTGGAGAACGGTGGGGGGAAGGGAGGGGGGAGCTATACAAAACACAAGTGCTCTACGAGACCTTTAAAATGAATCCTTACTTGCAATTGAGAGATGGGACTTTAAAAGGGATACCCATTTTGCGCCCCTCTGACGGGCCCCCCTCGAGAGATAAGTGAAAACCGAGGGCGCAAAAAGAAGCGGGGGGGGGGGGAATACCTTTATGTGATTTACAGCTAATTTTGGTGAAATTTTGGAGCTGTCCGGTCCATAGGAACAGAAAAAATGGGAAAAACTAAAATAATTATGAGAAATTGAAAAAAATAAATAAGAAAAGTGCTCCTGACAGGAGACGGGAGAGAAGGAGGGGGAGCGTAAAACCAGACAAAAGTGCTTGATGAGATCAAACTTTTGATATGTTACATGACGGGGTTTGAACACCTGGAAAGTTTCCCCCGTGGGGGGGGGGGTAACTCCGGTCCTATGGAAGATAGGGCCTGAGGACCTTCTTAGAAATGTCGGCCTCGACGAGTTTAACTTCGTTGGATCCTTTAGAAGTGGCCTACGCCCTCTGTGGGGCTTAAAGAGGCTGAGAAAGATGGGAAAAAGTAAAATTTAAAAAGAGTTGAAACAGAGAAATATGCTTCATAAGAGAGGGGGGGGGGTGAGATGGGGAGAGTAGGACCAGACCATAGTGCTTGACGAGATCTAACTATTGATATATTACATGAAGGGGTTTACATGAGGGGGAGCGTAAAACCAGACAAAAGTGCTTGATGAGATCAAACTTTTGATATGTTACATGACGGGATTTGAACACCTGGAAAGTCTCCCCCGTGGGTGGGGGGTAACTCCGGTCCTATGGAAGATAGGGCCTCGGGACCCTCTTAGAAATGTCGGCCTCGACGAGTTTAACTTCGTTGGATCCTTTAGAAGTGGCCCACGCCCTCTGTGGGGCTTAAAGAGGCTGAGAAAGATGGGAAAAACTAAAATTTAAAAAGAGTTGAAACAGAGAAATATGCTTCTTAAGAGAGGGGGGGGGTGAGAGGGGGAGAGTAGGACCAGACCATAGTGCTTGACGAGATCTAACTATTGATATATTACATGAAAGGGTTTACATGAGGGGGGGAGCACCAAAAAGGTCTTACTGAACCTTCCCCCCCCCGGAACTTACAAGAACTTACCCCCGGAGGTAACTTTATTCCTATGGGAGATAGGGCCACAGGGCCCCTTAGAAATGTCCGCCATGACGAGTTTAACTTTGTTGGGTCCTTTAAATGGGGTCTGCGCCCACTGTAGGGCAATTAGGTACTGAGAAAGGAAATACAAACGGAAGTATCGGCATAATAAAGAGAGACAATTTGATTTTTAATACCGTCATTAACAAAACAACCATTTGTATAGCTATGTATAAAGGGTGTCCTCCTTTATATATGGAGTGGCGTGACTTTTCATAAACATGAATTTTACTGTAGACTGAAAAAATTAGCCCTGTGTACGGCTAAAAAAAAAAAAAAAAAACGTATTTCCGTGTTATAGCGGCTCCCACAGTTATGGTTATGCCAAGGTTGCAGTTATGATTTCGCCAAGATCATCGCCAAGCTTATATATGCATCCTATATACGCATATATATATATTCCAAACACTCCTATATGTGCCATATACGTCATTATACACATATTATTTATATCTTATATGTCGTACATACATCATATACACATGTCATATATATACATCATATATGCATCCTATATGACTATAACTTGGCCACATACGTCAAGAAATACTATATATATATCATATATTATTATAATGTCATACATGCTTTATAATTTGGCGATAAATCTTGGCCGCTTGGCAGTTCATCCTTTGAAGCCGCTATAACACGAAAGTACCAAATTTACAATATCATATATTTTAATACGAGAAAATCTTGTATTAATTTAAACAGAAACAAAAATATTTCATGCTTGGTGGCTGCTATAACACGAAAATACCAAATTTTTCCTTTATTTTTCATATCTGATAATTTTCATCTATCCTTTTTGTAATTTTAACATTTTTGTAATGATTTTATGCATTTCTATTGCCTATTCAAAGAAAAATCCTTCTAAAGTTACAGAATTTCGTTAAAAACGCTTAAAAAATTCTTCTAAAATTACAGAATTTCGTTAAAAACGGTTAAAATATTAAAATGCGAACATCATTTGGTCCATTCTCGACCGAAAGCAACAACCGTTATCATTATCTTTTTATGCGTGAATGTTTCGCTATAGTACTTCATTGTAAAGTTTGGTAATTTTTGAAATTCAACATTTGGAAAACGGCATAATCATTCGATTTGAAATTTATATCAAGAAAAATACATTTTTTTTTTACCTTTCTAACGCAGTTTGTATAACAATTTTGTGACAGATACATTTTGAGCTATTAATTTTTTCAGTAACTTCAAATGTTTCATTTTCCGAGATTAACTTGTGGCAACGATGGATGGCTGTGACATTTCATAAACATGAATTTTGCTGTTGCGTGAAAGAATAAGCC
Source organism: Maratus michaelseni (assembly GCA_963931845.1). Taxonomy (NCBI): domain Eukaryota; kingdom Metazoa; phylum Arthropoda; class Arachnida; order Araneae; family Salticidae; genus Maratus; species Maratus michaelseni. Next base: position 192,482,404 of record OZ007600.1, read on the forward strand.
ACCCTGTGGGCGGCTTAAAAAAAAAAAAAAAAAACAAGAAATTTGGAAAAGTAACATTCGTTAAAGTGTCAACTCTCAGTAACTTTATAATTTACAATATATTAATGAAAAAAAAACAAAAAAACAAGTGAGTAAGTGTGAGAGAGATTTATATCATACTAGCTAACCCGCCCGGCGTTGCCCGGGCCCGAGATAATTACAATCTCAGAGAAAGGCGTTAACCCCCTCCCTCCTCATACCCGCAAATATAATGAATAATTTGTTCAAGAGAACCACCGTCACCTACATTAATGCGATCATTAAAAAAAGAATTACATTTTTCTGATAATTAGAACATAACGAAGACGCTACGCTAAAATAGCCGGCAGATGACACCCCTTCCCGACCTCAATTTCAAATCTATATCTTAATTAGTTACCTGAATATTTGTTCATTAGTAAAATTTGGCAATTATTTCCTTTCATTTTCGCAAACTAAATGAGAGGGATCGGCCAGAGAAACAGATCTCTTTGTAATTCAGTTTTTAATGAAAGCCGATCCCTGTCTGAAAATTTCTCGGATCGTTTTCACTGGCGCCGGCAGATTTTTGGCAGTTTTTTTTACATAAATTAAAAAAAATTACCAACCGAATTTTTCAAAAATCACGTAGCCCGTTGCAGAATATTTTTTTACATATGCTCAGAAATTTTCGAATTGATATCTTAATTACTTTTCTTAAAATTAGCTAATTAGTAAAATAATTTCGAATTCGTTCATTTCCGGTTGCAAATCCAATGCGCCTGTCCGCTTCTTTCGCCATTTTGATTTAAAAGATGATATTTTAGAAGCGATGGTTAATGAGAATCTAATTAATATCTAGGCTAATTATCAAAATATTAAAATTCTGAGGGTCAGGTGCACCAAGAGAGGGTTTGGACTATCTAAATCTAAATTTACAGACTTCTAGGTGCGCTAAATTTTCCTAGCCATCGCCAACAGACACACACACACACACAGACAGACGACACACAGAGCTAAACTTTATTTTATTAGTATACTAGCTAACCCGCCCGGCGTTGCTCGGGCCCGAGATAATTACAATCTCAGAGAAAGGCGTTAACCCCTCCCTCCCCATACCCGCAAATATAATGAATAATTTGTTCAAGAGAACCACCGTCACGTACATTAACGCGATCATTAAAAAAAGAATTACATTTTTCTGATAATTAGAACATAACGAAGACGCTACGCTAAAATAGCCGCAGATGACACCTTCCCGACCTCAATTTCAAATCTATATCTTAATTAGTTACCTAAATATTTGTTCATTAGTAAAATTTGGCAATTATTTCCTTTCATTTTCGCAAACTAAATGAGAAGGATCGGCCAGAGAAACAGATCTCTTTGTAATTCAGTTTTTAATGAAAGCCGATCCCTGTCTGAAAATTTCTCGGATCGTTTTCACTGGCGCCGGCAGATTTTTGGCAGTTTTTTTTACATAAATTTAAAAAAAAATTACCAACCGAATTTTTCAAAAATCACGTAGCCCGATGCAGAATATTTTTTTACATATGCTCAGAAATTTTCGAATTGATATCTTAATTACTTTTCTTAAAATTCGCTAATTAGTAAAATAATTTCGAATTCGTTCATTTCCGGTTGCAAATCCAATGCGCCTGTCCGCTTCTTTCGCCATTTTGATTTAAAAGATGATATTTTAGAAGCGATGGTTAATGAGAATCTAATTAATATCTAGGCTAATTATCAAAATATTAAAATTCTGAGGCTCAGGTGCACATGGCCAGACCTTGGACTATCCACACCTAAATTTCCAGCCTTCTAGGTGGGCTAGATTTTCCTAGCCATCGCCAACAGACACACACACACACAGACACACAGAGCGAAACCTTCTTTTATTAGTATAGATTTAGAAAAACGGATATTTTAAACTAGCCGCCACTGGCGACCAGTTTGGTCTCCCTTAAATGTATGTTAAGCATTGTAACACGTTACTTTTATTCATAATTTAATTTTTTTTCTTTATCCTTCGCCGAACCGGAAGATTCTAATAGACAAATCAAGAACTTTTGCGATCATGGTAGCATTTCACATATTTTTTGTTGTTATGTATTTCATCTTTCTTGACAAAAACCCCTTAACCAACTTAAACAATTAGGCTTCATGTCCGTTTGCTTATCAGTTATAATACGTTCGCTATTGCCGAGATTCTTAAACATATTAAGTAGTTTTCCGTAATTGGGTCCATTGCCAATTGGCGTATTTCAGTTAATACGATTTGATGCAATGAAGTCTGTTTTATGAAAGTCTTTAATGATATCCACATTTACACTGAACCATATTGTTGCTAATATTTTTTTCGTTTCTCGCTAACTTTGGCTGTAGACTCGATTACGGAAGATTAGAAAATCTAACATTATTCTCATCTAAAACGTCTTGAATAATGCGTTATAAGCGGACTGCATATTATTACACGTAATTTTCGAGCATGGTTTGGTGAAACATTGAACTTTTGGAAGATAATGGGAGTAGTCATCAGGTGGCGGAGCTCCCACAACTCCATAGCGCATACAGGAACTCTCCTGGTCGTGCGCGCTAAAAGTCCCTCAGGGCTTGGGTAAGGCGGTTGATGTACCTGAGGGGCGCCCTCAGACGCCTAGCGGCGCAGCTCAGTTTTATTCACATTCTCTTTAAACTCTATTTGATGTCAGAACTTTTGACCCGTGACGTACAATCTGATTAAAATTCACGAACTTCCTTCTAGATGCCGATCTCTGTTTTTCTCTGCTCTCCTTTTTTTATATAGTTTAGGAGTTTTCATACTTGCGTAATTCTCTTACTTTGGCAATTCTGCTTAATGTCTACTGACTATTAGTGTATGTAACAGGTAAATACGCCGCGCCAACATTGGCGCATATAATTCTAATTACAGAAACCCGTTTTTCCTCTCTATTTTGTAACTCTATAGTTAATATTATATTAGTAGAAATGTAAAAGACAATTAAAGACGCTTTTATTGCTATAGTAGATATAGATATATATATTATATTCATAGGTATATAGTATGTGATTAGAATATATATCTCATATTCATTCCGATAGATATAACATACAGCTAATAAAACAACCATCGTAAATATGTAGAAAAAGTCATCGATATTATTTTATGCTAAAAGCCGTCGATATGATTTTATGTGCTTAATAAATGTATACTAAATTATTTTTTGTATTATTTTACTTTGATTCTATATTATTTACCGCTTTTCATATTAGGTGCTTTTAGGTACAGCTGCCGCAGACAAACCGGGGTATAATTTTGGCTTCAAAATGGCGATTTTATGCCTGGGCAACCCTGCTGTTTCGGCTAGATTTTACTTCGTATGTTAACCCGGTAGAGCATATTCTGTATGTTTTATAATAAATTAAATATTGTGTGTTTTATAATATATTAATCATTGTGTGTGTTTTATAATATATTAATCATTGTGTGTGTTTTTTAATAGAAAATTAAACTATTTCATAATAAAATAAAATTAACATTCTGTTTTAGCAATCTCTAACCGGCACTTGAAAATGGGGTTTTCTCGCCAAAATGGCGCAAAACAAAAATCGCGTCAACCCCGGTGCGTCTGCGACAGCTGTTCCATCAAAACATTTGATTTCAAAATCAAAGCATCGTTTCTAATTTGCACACGCGAAAAACAAAAGCTGGTATTGGCGATTTTAAAAATGCTATTGGCGAGATTTGCGCACAAATAACAGAAAAGTGTTTAATGGTGTTATGTATTTTATAAATGTATATTAAATTACTGTTTTGAACGCGATTGGTCATTAACAATGATAAATAAGATTGGAGATTAACAAACATTTTCGGTGATCTCTCTTCCTCGCAAGTATAATACATAAATACCAAATTAACTGATAATTCGTTTCGAAATTTGATTCATTAAATATTATTACATGAGTTTTATTTATTTACATTCAGCATACGTCAAGAAAAGATACAGAAAGAAGTTGAGTTGTATAGCACAAAATTATAGTCAACTTTAATTGTCTCACTGGTGCGAATTATTTTTTGACACCAGGCAGCGGTCCAAAAAATCATTCACGGAGAACTTGCTTTACGAACGATTACCTCCATGGTTTAATATTTTAAACGTTCACGGCGAATAAATGTTTTTTTTTTGTTATTGTTGTTGTTTACTTTCATGGATAGAGAATTTGAACTGCGAACCTAATTTTAATTGAAATTATTGCAGAATATATACATAATTGAACGTAAGTCATCTCTCAAATATTAATTTATTTTGAACGATCTTTCTAAAAATGTAACTTTCATGCAGTTTTATTTGAAAAAATAATTTTGAATAAAAATGGCAGCCTGGTATATGAAAAAGTGAAGTGGACATCCCGGAACTGTTGATGACAGTCACATGACTTAGGCTTTTATTATAGAGATTGTTTCCAAATTGTAAAACAGCACAAAGAATAATATTCCCTTTCAATTGAAAAAAAAATATTTATGCGTGAATATCAAAAACAGAAAGAAAACTCGAAAATAATTACTAAATGATCACGTGTTAAAAGCAGAAAATGGGGAAAATTACGTATAAAAAATGTTGTTACACGTAAATATTAAACAAGTGTGAGCGAAGATCGCACAAAGAGTTTCGTTTAATATTCCTTTCAAAACACTTTATTCTTTCTTTAGTAAATCCAAATCAATTTCATTTTCAAAAAAAAAAAAAAAAAAAAAAAGTAATGTTTTTTATAAAGTAAAAATATACCGGTCTATTTTTCTCGTTTTTTCGGAAATCTGAACCGGTCGGATAGCGGGCAAAGCCCGCTATTATATTCTGTCATAATAATATCTGTCATATGGCCTAAATGCGATAGTAAAAAAAAAATCAATTTCAAAATTAAACATGTTGTATAGAGACCTTCAAAATGTTAAAATATGCCAATGTTTCCAGAATCGGGTTTTTATCATGATTCAATTGACTCTATTACTCATATTGATACTCTCTCTGTATTATTCTCAAACATTTGAAAAAGCCCATTAAACTTCCAATATGACGTCAGATTAATTTTCTTTTTAATTCTCTAATGATATCATATTAACCTGCTTTCTGTACTTACACATACCCATACTCCTTGTATTATTGAGAAATGTTTGAAAATTTCCGTTTTATTACCAATATGACGTCATATTCATCTTTTTTTTTCAATGAGTGAAACTTTTTATTTCATTTTCATTTTTCACATGGAAATGTTTCAATAGAAAATTAATTATTATAGAAAGAATTTTATTGTGGATTTTTAACTGTTGGCAACTGCTATAATGAAAAATGTTTAAATTTAATAGGAAAGGGCAGTTAGATTTTTGGTTTTTTATATCTCAATATTAAAATAATACGATTTTTTTTAATTTTATGATTTCCAGCTTCATAGCAGGTATTCAGCTATAAGAACACAAAATTTCAAGTCTGTAAGTTATATAGTTTCTGAGAACCGGCTCTGTGATGGACAGACAACGTAGCGAGACGAATAGGGTTTCGTGAGATGAACGAAACCCTATTAATAGTCTTGGGTATTTATTTAGTTACATACTTTTTCTTAATTATCCTTCTCGTCTGGTTGATAAATGTTTCTGATGTCAGTTGAAACTAATATATTGTATGTAACTATATGCATCGTAAAATTTTTTCAATGTGATTTCTCTTTTGATATCATGACGTTGCCGTTTAATGACGTAATTGCTATTTTAATTAACGAAATAACTAACAAATCAGTAAAACATTATTAAAAATACAGATAACTTCGAATTAAAAATCACTTGATGGCATAAAAAACACGTGTAATGCATCTGACGTCAGGTGAATGTGACGCAACGATCATTTATTTTTTGGCGTTGAATTATATAATTTGGCGACAGTTTTTCAGATGGGAAGTGGTCGAAGGATAATGGAGAAGTACCGAATAAGAAAAAATATTGATAATGGTTATCAAGATAAGAAGATAAGAAAATGGTTAAAAATATCATAACTATTGAAGCTGTATAATAAAAGAAAAAAATCCCTGACGGCTCGGCCTACAGGCACAGGTAGATTTCGAAGACGCAGACCGTGGGGCACCTGTTTGTTGGGGATTGAGGAAGAAATGACCTTTTTGCCATGATGTCGCAGTTGGGACCGCCCACTAACTTGTCGAAATCTAACTTGTTAGCAGGCGGAGCCGGCAGGGATTGTTTTGTTTTTAATTATTTTTTTTTTTGCTATAAGGGTTGGTCCTATAAAAAACTTGTCAATATAAAAGTTTTAGATAATATTAAGAGGATTTATAATAAATTTAAGCGGATTTGATATTTTGTGAATTGACGAAGTTATGAATTTTTTTCTTCTATAACCCCCCTCCCCCCCCTCTTGGGGCCATTTTTAATGATATCAAAAATCTGTCATACATAAATTTTCGGCCCTTTTCCTAGAAGTAATAAAAACTTTAAACGGATTCGATACGTATCATAATTAAGAAGTTATGTTTTTTTTTCTGTTTTCACAAAAAGCTCTCCATTGCCTGACCGAGAGTTTATGCGCCTTGATTTTATGTATCAGTTTAGAAGAGATTTGTGCAGAATTATGGAAGTTATCGTGCCCATAAAAAAGTGGCATAGATAGATAGATAGATAGATGGTTAGATAGGTATATAAAGTTTTGAACCGATGAGGGTGGTTTTGGGTTCTGGAAGTCATAATCGGCGTAGATCTGCAAATTTTTTTCAAAAATTCCGACTTAAGGGAGAATGTAATAGGTGGTATTTCTTACGAAATCTACCTAAAAGTAGATTTTTGAAAATGTTTCTCTATAATTTATAAAAAGTTGTAGCACTCACTGTCGAATATTTATACTTTTAGTATCTCGGGGTGGATTGAATAGTTCTTTTATAAGTCCAGAAATCATTCTTTACTGGTATTTTCATAAATTTTATTACATCTTGACACAAAACACACACATCACAAAAACGGCACATTACGCACAGATATATAAGACTTCACTTTCACATTTTTAGAGAACAAATCAACACATGACGTAACAATATTCTATTTACAACACCGCTCTTCGAAAAAACAACTTCCTTCGGCAAAGCTCACATGTCAACTCAACTGATCAAACGTCACGCTTCAGATCACGTGATGCGCTGCAGATTTCGCCAGGGAAGAGTCTATTTCTTTTGGAAGGGGCTTTCTGCGTTACAAAGTATTTTTCCAAAGATTCTGTTAACAGAAGTTCATTATCACTATTACAATACTTACAAAATAAACTGCTTGCTCAGAATGTCCTGAGAACAATGAAGTCCATATCCGGCCCGGTCCAAGTATGTTGAATAAGATGTAAGCCTGATCCTGGATTGGTCCGAGTCTGCTCAAAAATTAATCCCAGGCTCAGACACGTAACTGTCCGATGCCGATCTCTACGCTGGTCAAGTTATATTTCTGTTATGATATTGTCAAGATAGCATCGGCTATCAAAAACAGCCATTCGACTGGAAATAATGTATTATTTTAATTTACGCTATATAAAAAAAAAAGCTTAGAGGGCTCGTATTTCTAGTTAAATTGTACCAAACTCTGAAATTTCCGATACGAACATATAAATTTGACATCATATCTGGATTTAGCGACGAACACTTTAATTTGACATATCTTGTAAGGAAATTTTCACCAGGATACCAACTGCCAGGGCCTGTTTACCGAATAGGCCCGTAAAGCCCGAGCTTACCCACTGAAATACAAAGGGGCCCCCAAATTTACTTTTAAAAACTAATTTTTAGGGGGTAAAAAAATTCAGTCAGGGTAAAAAATGTATTTTATTTTCTTAATTATAGCTACTAAATTTTCCCTCAGACTGACACATTTATACTCTTTTTTTTTTTTTTTTTTTTTTTTTTTTTTTTTTTCTGTTGATATAATAAATGGTATAAAAAAAAGTGATTAAATGCAACTTATTTTCATTTTTCTTGCGTTTTACATTTTAATTTCAAACGTGTTACAAATAACAGAAAATTTAATCTGTATAATTATATATTTTTTATATTCATGAAGAGTAGAGATATGATGTAAAAAAAGGAGAATAGGTTATTTAAATAAAGGGGAAAGTAATTAGCATTCGGGTGTTACCAAATTTCTGTTTATAAAATAGAAGCAAAATTGTGTTGCAGCCAAGCATAAATTTACGTCAGATATTTGTTGTCCCTGCATTGTTCTTAGCACTGGCAAATCCTGCAATTTGTAAAGCATAAAATATATTTTGAAGTTCAAATATTCGCACCTGTTCCATAAATCTAAATTCATTTACAAAATTAATTTGGTATGTATAATTATGTATATAATAAAATATTTTTTATATGTGTACATTTAGTTAGTTTTAGTTTAATATTAACAGTATTGTTTACTCGAAATTTTGATGGTAAAATTTCAAATTGTTGAAGCATAATTGGCAGAGTAAAAAAAAAAAGAGGGGGGGGGGGGCTTGTGTGACGTCGGGATTCCCCTACTTCTAAGTCTTAAACGGGCCCTGCCAGCTGCGAAGTTATTTAGCCAAGTAGCGTAGGAAATATTCAGGTTTAAATTTTGGAACTTCTAACCTTAAATTTATTTGTAATCGTTTCAAATCAGATTGCAATGCAGGTAGTTCTTTGAACATAAATCAAAAGCTACTTTGCGGAATGAGCTGTAGTTTTGGATTTCCATATATGAAGATTTTAGAAATAGATTTTTGTACAAAATTCATAAGTTAAAATTCACATATATAATGTGTTTATATATATTCTTTCCAATAATTATCTACGATAATGTCATTGATTTTACATATGATACCATAATTTAGCCTATTTGGCTCATAAATCACTTTTTTGATTAGCTTCTGTTTGAAATACATAGTTATTATAGCTGCATTGCCCATTTAATTGTGTATTTACTATTAAAAAATATATGTAAAAAAAAAAAAATATATATATATATATATATTTTTTTTTTTTTTTTGAAAATTTATTTCAAAAAATATATTTTTTCGAAATAAATTTTCGAAACAATCAACAAACTAACAGACAGAGACAGGCATTTTATCCAAATAGTAAAATTGTGACCATAACAGCTTAATATGTGAAAATTTATTAAAAAAAAAAGAAAAAAAAAAGGAAGTCGAAAATTTTTACGATTCTAATACTTATATCTTTTGCATATAGAAAAAATAAAACAAGCTGGAAATTGTACGTCAAACGTGACAAATGAGGTGCGTTCGTAGTATTGCTAGTTATATAAATATTCAGATCTTGATGATTTTTAATTCTGTGAAATGAATTATATCGTCTGCAGATTAATTTCTGTCATAAAATAAGTATCTCGGTCGCTTGACGATGAAACTTCGGAAGCTCCTATAACAAGAAAGCACCGATTTAAAAAATAAAAAATCACATTTCTTAATAAATGTTTTTATTAATATTTTCTAAAGTTTTGATTCGATTTTTATAAAAATTGAAATGTCTCGACAAAATTCTGCAAAGATAATATATCTTAAATTTCAAACCATTCGGTTGGGTAGTTTTTGCATTGTTGTTATATGCGGACGGACGGACAGACAGACGGACGGACAGACGGACGGACCAGACGACGACACTAGGTGCTACGTATTTATATAATTACGAACGCACCTAAAAAGAAAGAAAAGAAGTAAATCAGATATTATCTTCAAACGATGTTGAATAACGTGGTCTTTTTCTATTGCTGGGGTTGTTGACATTGTAGTCCGATAGTTCAGAAATGATCTCATTGGGGATATTAGAGACATTTTTGTAGAAAGTAGCTTCAATGCATGTCACACACACTCGAAATCGTTATCACTAAGTTAAAAATCCTGTAATCTTGTATATACATCGCTACAGCACTTACGACAGCCACAATGTGCTTTAAAGTTACTACAGATATCATTAAATTTTCTCATACTGATGGACTGTAATATACTTGAAATGTCTTTTAACAGTTTTTATTAACACTTAAGACATCACGATGCACACACCGTATTATATCAAGCTTAATAATGATTATAAAACTAGTCGGATATGCCAATCCCAAAACTTTCTTCTAACTCATACATGTTAATGCTTCAAAATTCGCTATCAAACCACAAAAAAAAATCAATTTTTTTTGTCATTCTGTTGTACATCAGCTGCTAGCGAATGGTCGGGTTACCTGAATGCGAACAGCCGATGTATTATACTAAACTATGAAAAGTCCTTCAGGCCTGTACCGGTAGGAAAAGATAGCCTCCCTATCTCTTGGTTTTGAAATTTTAGCTAATTCTACTGAAAATCCATGAAGCTAAAATGCGCGGAACCGAATTACAGAAGAGTCATTCCTGGCTTCGTCCATATTGAATTTGAATGAGAATATCGTCAAATTAGACAGACATAGCCAAGTTGGCTTCATATATGGTAACGTATTTTTATCGCCAAATTTGATGATATTTCGCCAATTGTCGCCAAGCTTGGCGAGAATTTGACGTTGGTGAATATAAATATATAGTGTTAAGCATGTAAGTGTTGAAACGATGGTTACAACAATGAAAGAAAATTTAGTGAAACTATGTTCACTAAAACTCACAAATTAAACCCATTTATGGAGAACTTTTTGAAACTGAAATCTTTAAATGGCTAGCACAACGCCCCTCCAGGCGCAATATCCCCAAATTCAACTGGGACCTGCAGGCTACAGTAAAAAAAAAAAACATAGAAAAGAATTTGGTTCAATTATCTGCATAACTTCACACACTTTTCGATGATACAATAGTGAAAATGGAACAAAAATCGCGATCGCAGCGTCCCCTTTCGTCGAAATATCCTCAAATTCAATTGGGACTTGCAGGCTACAGTCAAAAACATAGAAAAAAAAATTGGTTCAATTATCTGCAAAACTTCACACACTTTTTGATGATACAATAGTGAATATAGAACAAAAATCGCAATCAAAACGCCCCCTTTCGTCGAAATATCCCCAAGTTCAAGTAACACCTACTTGCCATAGCCAAAAACACACAAAAAAATTTTGGTTCAATTTGAAGCATAACTTCATACACTTTTTGATGATACAGTGAGGACACACAGACGGGCACGGACAGACATTTTGTAAAAACATGTTTTTCGGAATCTCTGACCCCTAAAACGTGTAAATCCGTCGAAAAAAATTTCGATTACAATACTTTCTTCTATTATAGACAGAAGAAAATAAAAATAGGACAAAAAAGATAAAGTGACACCTCTCCACGGGTTTATTTTAAAATGATTAAAAAGCAAAACTGAAATTACACCGTTTTGGAGAAAATGATACCATTGATTAAGCAGTGCTATTTCACTTAAACTGTATGTTTTTTAACACTTTCCAACATAATTAAAAAGTTTTTATGAATTCGGTTCATATGTCTGTCTGTCTGTCTGTTCGTGCTCTAACTCACGTGAACATAATCGGATTGTCTTGCAATTGATATATGTTATTGAGATTTACTATGGCTTGTTCGGTATTGAAAATGAAATGTGTAGCACTTATAGATTTTTTTACAGGCACACTCAAAATAATTCCGTTATATTACGGCCTATGGGGAAAAATCATTTGCAGTTTATTTTAATGCTGTTACACTATTTCAAAAATATTGAATTGATACATATCACTGAGGTATACACTACAAGAGGCTTACTACAGAATAGGGTGAGCATAGCAATTGTGATTCCTTTACAGGGACACTCAAAAGAATTCTCTTACATTACGGTCTATGGAAAAAATCTTTTGGAGTTTATTTTAATAATGTTTCACTATTCGAAACATATTGAAATTTGATGTAGTATATTACTAAGGTGCATTACAAAAGGCTTATTATAGAATATTTTGTGTATAGCATTCATCGTTCATTTACAGGGACACACAAAAGAATTCGGTACTATATGTTAACAATAATTGCTGGAAGTGCGTTTTCAGTTGTTGAACGCGTTTTTAAATTTAATTCATTTTTTGTCTATTACTTCATATGTATAAATTCTATAAATCATATATAGGGCAGCACAAAAGATCTCGAGTACATATCCGTTTATTGACGGAAATTCCAGAAGGAGAGTTTTAAACTGTGCTACGCGTTTTCTAACTGAATTAAAATTTAGCATTCTATGTAATATATACAAATCTATAGATCATATGCAGGGCTGCACAAAAGAATTCGGATTTTTTCCGAATAGTGCTGGCAATTCCTGAAATTGTGTTTTTAAATATGTTATGCGTTTTCCAAACTGTTTACTTAGACATCATCTTTCAATCTTATTAAACGGTAAAGATTTGTAAAATTATTTTGGAAGTGTTGGAAAGTGTTACATAATCTATGCTTGACGCATGATTTTTCGTTCTTTTTTAGCTCACAGGCTATCAAAGCCCAAGCTCTAATGTGCCGCCCGTTCTCTATGTATGTATGTATGTATACGTAACGCGATAACTCTTCATAGAGATATCCGTTTTGCTTCAAATTTTGTTTATAGGTTCATTGTGATAAGGCGCGTCCCATTAGTTTT